>CP124716.1:11371500-12693000 GCA_031232105.1 Capsicum rhomboideum | reverse complement strand
TGTCTCATGATCGATAGTACTAATGATTAATGACATGAGGCGCATTCTCCGGTTCAAAATTTCGGCCTTGAGAAAGTTCCATAACATTCTTAAAAAATTATTCCGTATCTAATTATACTAATCTTTACGGAAGGTCTAAGAAATTAATCTGAAGCAATGGGATCTTTTGTTCTTTTGCCGTTTGACTACAAGTAAATATTTTTAATTTTTTTTTTATGTATAAAAATAAAGATCTCATGTAAAATAAATATAAAATTATAAAAAAATTGTAAAGAACTAAAAAATTATTTCTCCCACTTCATGTTGTGATTTTCTGTCACTTTGAATTTTCACTATTAATTCTCGTCCTACGAATGATCGAAAAGATATTATAGAAATTATTCCCTCCGTTTCAAATTATTTGGCCTCTTTGTACTTGACACACTCCTTAAGATATCAATAATTGGAGGTGTATGTATACTTTTTTACCTTTATACCTTAATAACTAAGTAATAATAATGGAGTAGAAACCAAAAACCAATTTATTTGAAAAATTGGATTCATTAAATAGAAATGGCTTTGAAGTAGTACTAAAAGGGAAAAAAAAAAGGTCATTTAGATTTAATGACTTTAAAATTCAACAATTTTATTTTTAAAATTTTTTAAAAGTGTGATTCTTAATAGAGATAAAATTGAAAAAAAAAGTGTCTAAAATAATCTTAATTTTATAAGTAGGACAAATAATTTAAAATAAATAAATGTAGAAAATAGGTTAGGTAATTTTAAATGAAGGGGAGAATTTATCAAAAAAACATTGCACATGCGAACTTATAGCATTTATTGGACCCGCAAAAAATGGCAATTGACCATGACTTTTCTCTGATCAATGCTGGAGCCACGTGAATCATAATATTGGGGACATTTTTAATTTGTACTATGAGAATTTTCCAAATTCTGGACTGCACGTCGATTCTAGTGTAACATGACATGATTGTATCTTAATAAAATTTAAATATTTAGATTTTCCTTGGTGCATTGATCTGTTGCGTGTGGAAATAAGTTTTCACATGAAATGTTGATCAGAAAACAAAATGTTACATATAAGATGGACATATGGAAACTTCTAATGCTATGAGGGTTTTTTACAGCAGAAAACAGCAAGGGTGGGGTCAAAAGAGGATTTAATCACAACAACATACCTATGCGTAATCTTACAAAATGGGGTTTGGGGTAGAATGTATACGGGTCATACCACTATTTTAGAGGTAGAGACGTTGGGTTTTTCTCTGAACTTTCTTATCATAATTGGGTTTCCCTTTTAAAAAAAGTAAATATAAATTTTTCATCTTTGACTAATCTTTTATCTTGTAGGAAAATGTTTATGACTCTATAAATAAATAGAGACTTTTTCTTCTAACTTAATAGCATGCACAATGTAGTCATAAGGGCTTTAAGAGTTTTGTTTGGAGGGAGAATTTGTAAGACACAAGTGTTACGGTGTCACTTGTGTGAACCTATTTTTATTCTGAGTGAATTATGTGGGGTTGTCTCTCTCAATTTTTTGTACTCTCTTTTACATAGTGGATTGCTCGTCTCCTTTTGTGGATGTAGGTTGATTGACCGAACCATTTTAAATTATTGTCTCTTTCGATGTATTTCTCACATGTCTTCTTATTTGGAGTCTTTCAGGGTTTGCTTTGTTATATTCCGCATGACACCTGATTATTTCGGTCCTACAGGAGAGGTTTTTTCCGATATAGAGGATTTAATCACAGATAATTAAAAACCTCTTTGTGTTGGCTTAATCAATTAAATTGATATTAAAATCAATAATTTGATGAAATGAGAGTAGAGATGATAGAGGATAACTCTCATCTTGCACACCAAGAAGAGTTAAGAAACTACCTTCCTAGAAGGTGGTGGTGAGATTAGACGCTCTTATAAATTTGTTCTTGTTTTGTTGGTTAATGAAAATTTCATAATATTGTTACCAAAAAAGTTAAATATCTATATAATCTCAATGGTGTCAGATATTTTCTCTTAAAACGAACGACACCACACCGCTAGCTTGAGTATTTTGGGATGATTGAGCACAACAGAATCCTCGATAACTATAAGAACCAGTATTGCATGATTGTATAATGATTGATTAGATTATACATTTGTGTCTATGATTTCTTGATGAGTGTAGAGGCATTCAAGAGTACACTCATTTAATCCAAATTATAAAAGTATTGGCATATTCTGGTTGTATATACGATGTTATCTACCAAATTTTGTCTCTAGCTATGTTTTTCTCTTACCAATGTCATTTGTTAAAAGCTAACATGCCCTCTCATTTAATCCTTTGGCCAACATCAAAACATAAACAACATTTGAATACTGCAACTTTGCTTTCTTATACTATAAACTATGGCAACTTAATCTTCACTTTTAACCTATCATTGTCAGCTCTGCTCTTTTTGCCTCTTTATTCACTTACAACTCTCTTTTAGTGACTTTTATATATCCTGTTGTTTCATTGTTTCAGCAATATCAAGACTTATCCAAATTATCAGTAGTGCAAATATAATTCTTTTATTCAACAATTTCCTTATGCGTTCACCATCAATGCCAATGTGTCTAGATTTTGGGCTCGTTTGGATTGGTTTATTTTAGGTGTTTTTAAGCTAAAAATAGTTTTTAAGCACTTTTGAAGTGTTTGAGTAAATTTAAAAAGTGCTTATAAGCACTTGATTTTTGGCTAAAATAAGCCAAAAGCCATAAGTTAGGATCCAAAAATACAAAAAAATAAGTCAAAAATCAAAAGCTCATCCAAACGGGTACTTTGAAAGGTTTGTGTACATTGTTTGTGTTAGTAAATATTGACAAAATTTCACCTGAAACACATAGGTTGTCAGCCTATAATAGGCAATCTTCATGAAATTAAATTTTGGAAAGTAAGTGTATACTCCATCCATCCTAATTTAAGTAAAACTGTCTAATTGGACATAGACTTTAAGAAAGAAATATGTATCTTTGAGCGTTAAACATGTTCTTTATTAGTAATATTTATTATTTTATTAAGAATAAAACAAAAAATTTAAAGATAAATTATTTTCAAATATAAAAAACTGTCATTTTTTTAAACGGACTAAAAATAAATATTTGTCGCGTAGACTTAATATATAACGGGTAAAACAAAAACTATACTGGTTGTTACGTGGCATTGTAAGCCAACATGGCCTATCACTTTTGAATTTATTAATTGAGAAAAGTGTCCAAATGGACTTGTAAAAAGAGGATTAGGATGACACGTCAGTCCCTGAGCAAATAGAAAGTGGCCATTTCTTTAATTTCTGGCTTTTGAAACTTTCAAAAGGCCGCTTATGGACAATTCTCGACCTTGCCTGTCATTGATGAGGTGGTTTATCCATATCTTTCTAATTCTCCACAAAGAGATCAAGGATAAAAATGGAAATTGATTCAAAACTCAACCAATTCATTTCCCACGCTCTCTCAAGCATATAACCTTCACGGATCAATATCTTTTTCTATAAGGGTGTTTGGTACGGAGAAAAATGTTTTTTGAAAAAATAATTCATTAAAAAATAAATGATTTTCTTACTTATTTTCTGGTGTTTGGATAGTAAGAAGAAAATATTATCCCAAAATATTTAGATTTAATAGGGGCAAATACTTTGATAACAGACCCGACCTTGATTCGAGACCAGACACTCGACCTGCTACCCGACTCTGTTGCTCGACTCGACTCCCGATCCTGAGTTGGAAACCAACTCTCGACCCCAAAACCCAAATCTAAACCCCTATTCACAACCTCGATTCAGCCTCTCAGGACACGAGCTCGACGTTAACTCGATACCCCAAATCCTACCTCGACTTGAGATTAGACTCCCGACCTTGACCCTGTCCCACGACCCAACTCCCAATCACACCAAAAGACTTCACTCTCGACGCCGATCAGTGCCCCGCTCGTGACCCAAGTCTAGGTTAAGAGTTGGAAGTCGGATCGGAGTTGGGATCATGGTTGAGGTCAGTTCGTGGTCGAGATCAAAATTGGAAGTCGGGCCCCACGTCGAGGTCCAGAGTTGGGACCCGAGACTTGGGTCAAGGTTGGGTAGTAAAGTTGAAAAAGAATTTTAAAAAATCTTTTCCTTACTTAATGAAGAAAAATAAAAAATATTTAAACCAACTAAACATGAAAAAATGAAAAATATTTCTTCCTTCGTACCAAACACACCCTAAGGGAGAGAGACTCGTCCTCACGCATCGAGAAGCATTCGTGTATTTTTTTATGAATTTGGATCGTCCACGCTGTCAATCCCTTTGCTTTTCTATTGGGTGTGTCACGTTGCCTATATATACGGAGACATGCGAACCATAAATCTACACCGAAAACTAAAAATAAAGCATACTGTAAAATCTGAATTATACCCTGAGGAGAACGAAACTTCATTGAATCGATATTTTATTGAGTTTCTAACAAAAAAGTTTGTCGTCATGTCACCAAATACCTTTGCCGTTACCGATATTAATGGATTTTCCGGCGAAATGCCGGAAGCTGACATTCAAATCATTACCTCCGGTGGCCGCCGCATTCCTGCACATTCTACTGTTCTGGTACGGAGTTTCGAAGAATTCAATAAGATCTATTCGCGATTTAATGAATTTCAATTTTACTTTCAAACAGGAGAATCGTCAATAGAACTGAATTTTGATCCGATTGTACGTAGGAAAATCTATTTCAATTGCAAAAATTACTGATTATTTTTCGTTCGCGATACATTCTTGTAGGCTTCGGCATCATCAGTTCTGGAGAGCATACTTGTTCGGCCGCAGAAGCGGCGGAGCTCGGAGAAAACTATTCGGATTCTCGGTGTTCCCTGCGACGCTGTTTCCGTGTTTGTTCAGTTTCTCTCATCCTTCAAGTGAGTTACCTGATTCATGCCAAATCCTTTTCACCTGTTTTTTCATATCTTCTCATTACTAGTCGTATTGATCATGAAATTTAATAGCTCATTTGGTGCGGTAATCCCATCACTTATTTCCCCAGAGTCTACAAACATTTAAAAAAATTAAATAAACAAAGTTGTTTTGTTCAAACTTTGAATTCTGATTCGCGTGAATCATGTTAGACCTGAATTTACTAGAGCTGAAAGTGACTAGTACCAGTAGATTTTTCCCACCAAATCCATTTAACCCGTGTTTTTTGTACTTGCACGTTATTTCATGAGTCTTGTTCAAACCTGAATGGCTTTGAATTATGCTAAATCTAAATTTACTGTAGCTGAAAGTGATCATTAGCTGTAGATAGTTTTTCAATTTGATTAAAAAGATTGGTAGTTGGTTCCTAAACCAATCCCTGCCTCTTATTTATTTATTTATCGTCTAAAGGATGGGCCAGTATTGTCTCTTAGATTAATTAATCATATATTTCTCTCCTTAATATTCTGTCAAAGCGTTGGCGGTTCTAAGTTTTCCACTATTATTGGAGGACACAATATCTTTTTTCTTAGAAAAATCTAAATGCGTGTAATGACCAAATTATCCTTGTGATCAGGTGTACTGAAGAGCAGATGAAGAAACATGGAATTCATCTTCTTGCACTTTCTCATGTGTACTTGGTACCACAGCTAAAGCAGAAATGCACAAAGGGGTTAGCTGAGCAATTGACTATTGAAAATGCTGTGGATATGCTGCAACTTGCCAGGCTTTGTGATGCACCTGATGTTTATCTGAAGTGCTTGAAATTGATATCAACCAATTTCAAGAAAGTTGAGAAGTCTGAGGGTTGGAAGTTCCTCCAAGATCATGATCCTCAACTTGAACTAGAAATTCTGCAGTTCATGGATGAGGCTGATTCGGTACGTTAAATCTAAATTTTTACTTGTTGTGCAATGTTAAAGTTTGTCACTTGATAGTGAAACAATAGGATCGAAAGAAGTATATAGTCGTACATTTATTGGCGCATTTGTTTACCATTCAGTGTTAACACAATCAAATTTGGAATTTTGTTATTATAGAGGAAGAAGAGGACAAGAAGACACAGGAGGGAGCAGAAGTTGTATTTACAGCTAAGCGAAGCGATGGATTGTATAGAGCACATATGCACTGAAGGATGCACCAGCGTAGGGCCATGTGGTGATCATCAGGAGCCCTGCACAAAGAAGCTGCCTTGTAGCAAATTCAAAACATGTCAAGGCGTCCAGCTCCTTATTCGACACTTTGCTACATGTAAGAGAAGGGTGAATGGAGGTTGTTTACGATGCAAAAGGATGTGGCAGCTCCTTAGATTACATTCGTCTATCTGTGACCAACCTGATGAATGTCGAGTTCCCCTGTGCAGGTATAAACAATATTGAGTTGCTAGTTTGATTTTATTTTTATTTTTTGCATCTACTTAGTAATATGAACCTGTCAATTGACTTAGAAGAAACGTTTTCAAGGTATTATGAAATTAAACAAACGCTAAGGATGCTAAGTTTTAGTGGAACAATCGGGATAATTCCATGAGTCGGAGAATGAGTCGTTTCGAACTACCTATCCTTATAGGCACTTGTGTTCAACCTTAGAACGTTTACAAATGAATTTTGAAGACTAAGATGTTGTTTAAGTGATTTGTCTTTATGGAAAAAGCAAAGAACTAGCGGGCATGGGCTTGTCTGTTTCCTCTTTAATTTTGATCCACTTACTGTTCTTATTGGCTAATAGCAGCCATTAGCCTTTATCAGACATTTCATACCATAGACATAGACAGCCATAATGAGTTCATAAATGCATCATGGCTTTATTAAGTCCTTACACATATTAACTCTTAGAAACAGGATCAGCCTTTTCGCAACACTCCTTTCTAGTTTCATTTTAGTCGAAATGTCTCTATCTGATTTCACCTCTCAAAAGGAAATGTCTTTATCTGATTTCCTATAAATATCTTCTATAAGATGTTTGAGTAACCTTACAACACGTTGGAATGGATAAGATCGAACTGTGTTACATAAATATCTGCTTTAAATTATGTAGTTTTCCCTGTTTATTAGTAGGGCCAACTATTCTTCTTGTTTGTATTCTTGGTAATTATTGAGTCTCTAACTATGTCCAATTCTGCATTACAGACAATTCAGAGTGAAGGTGCAACAAAAGGGAGATGATGGACTATGGAAATCACTTGTTGAAAAGATACTGTCAGCCAGAGCCTTGTCCTCTTTATCTCTGCCCAAAAGAAAGAGGGAAGAGGAACCAAAAATGAACTTAGACCAGCATCAAGTGAGAAGCTTCTTGACAACTCAGAGTCACTAGTTGGGAAGTTCAGTACTACTATATAATCTGAGAAGGAATTGCAGTGTAGAATGTTAGTGGAAGCCCAATGGTGTTAGCAGCTTTTGTTAGTATTATATATGTTCTACTGTGGTGGTTTACATATTTGTTCTACTGTGGTGGTTTTCCTTTGTGTGCCAGTCTTGAGTTTGAAAGCCTCATAATTGCGGGGGTATTTCAGCAGTAGAGTTGTATAGGAATGAATTTTGTACATGTAGTGGATGGCTGTCAATTGTTTGTTCCTCCATTTTGCTCGATGATATAAGTAAACTTGTGAGGTAATAAAGTTTTGTTAATGGCTTCAATCTGTTACATTTTTTTTTTTTTAACACTTAATCAGATCACAAAAAATAATCCAACCCACGCCTGGAAAGAGGGAGAAAGGAAGAAAAAGGAGGGACCAATTAATTAGTCCACCAACTAAACTTGTAAAGGAGAGGACCCCAAAAGAAAAGAGAATAAAGGAAATGGGAAAGAAGACCCCAGTTTGACGTTGGCTTTTGCAAGTTGTAATCCTTTCAAGAGTCTTAGAGACTCTGAACAACCACTTCAAACTGACCACAGGATGTGGTTTGCTTATCCCCATTGGGGTTAAAAAATACATATAGAGGCCTCCTAATGCAGCTTGGTCCTTGAAGACTTTGAGATCAATACCTGAGAACCGTATCACACGACTCAGTCAAAAAAAAAATAAAAAAATCATTCAACTATACAATATTTCATCACGAGAGCAATCTTAATTAGACTAAATCTCAAAGAATAAACAATTCGTTACTGACTATCATGAGACACGGGTTTATATTTTGAGCTAACAACTCCGTGTTTGATACCTATTTTCAAGCATCATACACACATATTATGTTATATTTAAACTAACAACACGATACAATAAAAAAGAAAACAACCATCGAAACAAGAATTCACTGAAATTGGCCATTGCATAAACTAATTGTATTTGAAGCGGCGTCTTGGATTCTATTTCTAATGCTGAAATCACTAAAATATTATCTTGGTGATTAAATAAGTGAGACTGTACGGTCTAGCTTTCGAATTGAACGAGAGGTTATCTATTGCTGCTCCCAGCCACCATCTGCTAACGATGCTTATAGTTTAATAAAAAAAATATGAGTAACAATAAAAGAATGTCACTTTTTCTTCCAAATTAGTTTGTGGTTGGTATCAACAGACTCAATACTATATTCCAAATTGCAATGTAAAATTGCTCTAAGAAAATTTTGGTTGAAAAGGCCATATAATTAATCTATATATATATACTCCTAGAAGCTATATTTGGTTTTTCAACCTTGTAGTTATTTAAATCTGGTTCTTATCCACAAATCTCTCCTTCTGATTAAATATACTTAAAATCTAGTTTAAGCTTGCAATATCTTTGTTAAGAAACCATAAATAAATTAAGATATTATAAGTACTCTTTCATCTTTTATCAACACTGGCGGAGTCAAAATTTTTACTAAGGAGTATTACAATATATAAAAATTAGACACACAGAGAAAATATATATATTTACATAAAACTAAAATTTTAACCTAGTTAAACAGTGAAATTTTTCGGCGAACGGTGTTAGCATAAGGTAGCTCTGCCACTTTTAACCAGGGGTATCGAATCCTATTGAATTTGAAGTCACGTTTGTTAGGGAGTTTTACCCTGATGTGAAACTATCGAACTTATTCATATCCTAATACAGATACAAAATATCGAGGGAAAACCAAATGATACAAAATAAGACATACGTGACTAACTACTCTTGCAATATTTTGGAATAGTAAAAGTCAAGAGATATTTTAATTTCACAATCCTTATGTGAATTGAGAAGTGGTCAGTTCAGAAAATGGAAGAAGTGGATGCCATGATTTCATTAAAACAAAACAATGAGACAATAGACAGGAAGGCCTAAAAGAAAAAGACTATTTTGTTTCTTTTCCTCAAAACAGGGGATCTTCTTTAATTATATGACACTCCCCTTTAGATTGATGAGTGAATTTTTGTCTAAATGCTCACTAATATTGTTCCCATAGACACTGCCAAATTGGAACGCAAAGGGCCCTAACATCAATTATTGTTGAGGTAATTTCGTGGAGACAAAAAGGATTCTTCTTTTTTATATTGTCCACTTGCATGCTTAATAAAATACACAAATAATCACTTTTTATCTCGTATTATAATAAATAGTCATTATCATAAAGTTTTAAATTTCATAAGTCAAATTTCAGAACAAAACTTCCACAGTAAAACTTTAGGTAACAATCGTTATTTTTTTTTTAAAAAAAAACAAGACTAAAAGTGGTCAGTATACCTTAATTCTATATATTTGCATGCTAAAAGGTTCTAAAGACGACCACTTTATTTCATGATGCCTTATGTATATAGGTCACTCTCACGCTTTGGTGTGGTTGAAAAATCTCTTTTGTTCCTTAACCACGCCAAAACTATCATAACTTGGCTATTATTTTATTAAAAGTTTAAAAAGCACTCCCTTTATTCGCTTTTACTTGTCACTATTTCGCTTCTCGAGGTCAACCTGCATAAACTTTGATTGCATCATATTAGTATGAGAAGGATCGCAACTTATAGCATTTTTCGTATAGTTTTCAACCATCTAAATTTTAAATTTAAAATATTAAATTTTACATTTTAAAATATTGGTCAAAGTTTATGCAAGTTGACCTCGAGAAGCCAAATAGTGATAAGTAAAAGTGAACGGAGGAAGTACTTGATATATATTAATATATATTAGATTCAAATAAAGGACTTATCATTTTTCCTCCTTGAAACTTTTTACTTAAATATATTATATAGGTCGAATTAAGAATAGCTTCTAGACTATGTTGACTTCTCCTTTTTCTCTCTAATTATTACTACGAGTTTTATAGATATTTAGGGGTCCCTTAGTTGGTAGGATAAAGGATAAAAATTTTAAGATAAAATCCAGAATTAAAATTATAAGATTAGTTATTTCGTATAAAAAGGGGATGACTAATCTCATACAATATATATGCTATATTTCAACTCATGAAGTATTTTTATCTATATCATCGTGATAACCTAACGACCCCTAGTGTTTTTGATGGAACCATGTATCATATTATCGAATCTGGTTCTACTCCATTTTTCCTAAGCTTTTGTTTGAATTTGCGACACATATCGTAGTTAAAAATTATGATTGAGATTCAATTAACTAAATAAATCCCTTAATTATGATTACAATAGTTAATTATTTTCATATATTTGCTCTCAATTTTTTTTTT
Source organism: Capsicum rhomboideum (assembly GCA_031232105.1). Taxonomy (NCBI): domain Eukaryota; kingdom Viridiplantae; phylum Streptophyta; class Magnoliopsida; order Solanales; family Solanaceae; genus Capsicum; species Capsicum rhomboideum. Next base: position 12,682,441 of record CP124716.1, on the reverse strand, counting down.
TACAGTTCTATATCTATATTATATCTTACCTAAATATTCAGCTATATGCAATTTTTTTTTTTAATAATATAAATAAATGTCCCGTTGTGATGAACAAAGTTATACCTCACACTTTAGTCACATCCAGTGTAACCTTCTGGTTTTTTTCTGAACATGGCGACTTTAATTTGAAAACCTTTTCAACATGTACCAACCATATTTAGTTAGGTTTCTGTTTCAAGGAAGAAGCTAAACTTTTAAATTACTTTATTGAAAATTAATCGAGCTACGATGATTGAAATGCAGATAGACAGACTTCCATGCGAAAGACAGACCAAAAGAGAGATTATATCGGAACAACTATCGACCAAACAGTGTTTTATTATACCAAAAGAGAGATTATTTCATCAAAACAACGCTGCATTTTATTATACCATATACAAAGTGTTTACTGCTATTTACCTTTTTCCACATACTTTAAAAAAGAAAGTAAAATAGTCTAAATAGATGGTAGTGCTTATGAGACTACGGGAGAAAATGTAAAATTTAAATTTAAGATTTTCTCAGAGAGGAAACTTTAAGCTTTAAATATCTCTAAATTATTCATTTTAAACTGAAAAACCTTGTCCTTCTCGCTGAGTCCAAAAGTTGGAACTTATCGAAGCCCAACAGAGAAAGGAAATGGGCTTAACTTGTAAACAGTGACTTCACTATTTGAAAATGAAGTCACATACATCATAGATAGTTGAAGCTCATAACTTACTGCCTATTGGCTATTGGTAAAACGGAAGAATGACAAATATACCTTCAAATTATGATAAATGGTACTTATATAAACTCCATTATACTTTGGGTATATATATATCCATACCTTTAATAATTTGGATTGTATATACCCTTCACACTAACGAAAAAACACGTGTCACAATCGTACGCATTTACCCTTTTTATTTATTTTATCCCAAATAATTTACCCATTCGAAATTAAAACCCGAAATAAATCCAGTACCCGAAAATAACCCACGTGTCTCTGTTCATTCTTGTTGAATTTATTTTCTGTTTTGTGCTCTTCGTGGTTCGATTATCTCGACTTTCATACATGGGGTTTTCTCTGTTCATTCTGGTTCAATTTCTTTTCAGTTTTAAGATCTTCTTTTTTCGGATTTCTCGAGTTTCATACATGCATGGTGTCTTTCTCTGTCCATGGTTGAATTTATTTTCAGTTTGTGCTTTCTTGTTAGAGTTTCTTGAATTTAACCTCATGATTTATTTGATTTGAATTTATTTTCAGTTTGTGCTTTCTTATTTTCAGTTATGGTGATCACCTTTGATCTAAATGTTTTTACAGTGAGAATGGTGATCAGAAAAGGAAGAACCATTGACACAGACGAAACCCATTTCGATCTTTTATTTCTGAAATCATTGGCGGAGAAAACACAGTACAAAACTCCAGCTGATGAACCACTGCTGGAATCTCTGAATAAGGTTATTAGGTTGGGGTTGGGTTATTTTCGGATACTGGGTTTATTTCGGGTGGGTTAGTTATTTGGGATAAAATAAATAAATAAATAAAGGATAAATACGTACGATTGCGACACGTGTCCCTCCGTTAGCGTGAAGGGTATATACAACTCAAATCATTAACGGCATGAGCATATGTGTATCTAAAGTATAACGGAGGATACATACGTATCATTTATCATAGTTCAGAGGTATGTTTGTCCCTTTTCCATAGATAAAAGACATAACATATAAACATGTTTTTTAACTTGGTCTCAGTTGGCATTTATGTCCTCCAACTTTGGATGTACATAAGTATGTACTTAAACTTTTGTAAAGTTAAATAAGTAGACACACACATTCTATGTAGCACAATACATGTAAGACGCTGTGTAGGACGTAAATTGGCCATAAGACGCCATATAAGACTCGTGTGTCTATTTGTTCAATTTTATACAAATTTAAGTGTCTACCTGTGTAGACCCAAAGTTGGAGAACATAGATGCAAGTTGAAGTCAAGTTAAAGGATATATTAATCTATTAATGCCCAGATAAAAACTCCACCATCCGCTATTATTTCTATTTTCTAAATTTAATGGGCCATTTGATCATGATTTCAAATTATAAATTTGAAATTAGATTGATTGGAAGTTGATGTTTAATTTGAATATACATTTTGAATTTCTTTAAGTTGTATTTTTTTCTCATAAATATGAATATCCCACAAGTTGTGAAAATTATCAAAAAATTTCTAATTCTTATACATTCTTACTAAATGAGCAAATCATAGTTCATAAATAAAATATCGAAATATCTTAAGGCACTGCATTGATAAATCACATATTTCATGTTTCTTTTATAAATAAATGTTCGTGATTATAAATTTTGAAATACACATAATCTCATAAAGATCTATGTGTCAACGATAGTAATAACTAGATATTCCTTATTCTTGTTATAAAATAAAGACAAAATATCAATATTAAACTTAAAGAAAAGAGGCAACTTTAGAGAATTTTAGTAGTACTTTATTTACTACTTGAAACTATATCAAAATGTACAAAAGGGTGGCTATTTATAAGCCACCAAACTTGCTCCGTAAGCATGTTAATCTTGACATCAACTTGGCAATTTGGCCAACTTACTTTGGTGTTCAAATCCAATTTGAACAAGTAACTTTGGTATTCAAATTCAATTTGAATAAGTAACTCTTGGTGTTCAAGTTCAATTTGCCTACTAACTCTTATCTCTCGTTAATGACATTCACACATATATATGTCACATGACATACATATTACATAACACTCCCCCTTGGGTAATCAAGCCGGTACTTGTGGATTCAGGGGCGGCATTAAGTCGGAAGAGTGTTGCAGAAAGATGGATATCCATTAATAGATAATGTGTCTCGTTAAAACCTTACTAGTAAAACCCAGTGAAAAAAGCTTGGTGAAGGAAAAAGAGTACACACATCTTGTAATACGCCTTTAGTGTTGCCTCACTAAAAACCTTACAAAGAAAATCCAGTGGGACAAAACCTTGTGAGGGAAAAAGAGTGCAATGCGTATTAACTCCCCCAGATGAGAACATCAATATAGAACTTGAATCTTCACATTTTAATCTTGTGCATCATCTTCTCGAAAGTTGTATTAGGTAGATACTTTGTAAATGAATCAATCATATTATCACTCGAACGAATCTGTAACACGTTGATATCACCATTCTTTTGGAGTTCATGTGTGTAGAAAAGCTTTTAGTGAAATGTGTTTCATTCTATCTTCTTTTATGAATCTTCCCTTTAGTTGAGTTATGCATGATTCTCGGCTTGCTTCATGAATAGTTATTATCTCAACATGATTAGACTATCATGTAAAATAGCATGGTATGACAGTAACCCTTCATGGCAATAGATAATATGTGTATATCGAATCCTTATATCGATCATATGAATATCCTGTCTATTCAAAAGCTTAACAATATTCGTTAGGATAAACACATCCATACAGTGGTTTTTATTTGCAATATGCAAGTGATCATACTTCACTATCCCCATGTAGGAGTAAAACTATATCATGCTCATAGTTATAACAAGATGTATAAATGCATTAATTGCACAAGATATGGTACTTCATGACCAATCCATTTCTGTATGTTTCTCGTTTCAACTTCTTTCACCAAATAATTTATCGCTTTTGAAAACTCTCCAAGAGTTTGAATAATATTCAAATCATCAATTTACCCCTTATAAGGATTATAAACAAGTTTTCAGGAAACTTTTATATGCTTCAGGCATTTCGAATCCTTCAGAAATTTTCATATAGATTTTGTCAAGTGACAATATTCAATCATTTTATATGTGACATCTTCTAGTGTCCGGACTGCAAATCAAATAAGTTTTATGCTTACCAAGATGCATCCTTCCACTTCACTTGATAAATATTTCTACGTCAATATGCTTAAATAAACGTAGAATTCAGATCCTCACAATACCTTTACAATATTGCGCCATATTGTATCAAAGATATCATCGATGATATATCATTTTGTGTTGGTTCACAATGTGACATAACATTTTGAGATCTCATCACTTCATTATTTTCAGGTACCTGAACCTCTCATAAGGTTTCATGAAGTGTTATGTCGTAAGCTCTTCAAAAGCACATCATTTCCTTATTATGATCATTTGCTCCTTATCATTTTCAAGGATTACCTCATTTCGAACCGATTATGATCTACCATGTTTCATGCATGTAGTAAACTTTGTCCTTCAGGGACATTCAATTGGAGCATTTACAGCTAAATATGAGATCAATTTTGGGTCAGTAAATGCTCCTAGCATTTGAACTTGAATTATCTTTTGAATGAGGACCATATTGATGATAATTTACTACATATTTCTTAGCTGCTTATTATCTTTTCCTTATGTTAGGAAAACTAACATGCATCTCAATTTATTTTAGAGAATTCATTTTTGTGCATCATGGTGTATCCATTAATCGTATACCGCACATCAAAAACTACTAGATGGAATATTTGGTTCCTGACCTTGAACCAATTGAGAAGGGGAAAATTAACCATAATTTATTGGTCTGATGCATATAAGTGCTATAATATGTGATTATCATATTTCAGACCAATCACATGAAGCTTTGTTCTCATAAGCAATGATTCAACTATTTATTGGAGGCATTCAACACCAAACCAACATTATCAAGATGAATTGTCTTGATTACACAATCTGTAAATTATGCTCTTAACTCAATTTATATTGAGCAAACAACTTTATGAATGTCAAACTGCAGGTTGACAACAAACGTATATGTGATCATTTTATAGATGCATCTATTTAAGATATCACATGACAGGTGAACAGACTCATATTCTTTTCAAATTTTAAAGGATCCAATCCCAATATTAGTTGGTCCAACCAACTTATCACGAGAACAAGCAACATTCAACAATTATTGAAGAATCTTTAAGTTCTTGATTACATGTCAATACTCAATGCACATCTTCGGAATGTCATAATCGTTCATGCCAACTTATGAACTTATTTGTACTAGTGAACTCCAAGTTTACCATGACATATGTTTTTGCTTTAGTAAATTTCAGATTTACTATAACATGAATAAATTTTCAGATTTACTATTTTGGAGTATATTTCATAATATTTCTTCTCAATTATTCTACCTCTTTTGGAGGTATTACTCCTATCACATTCACCCCAGGGAATGAATCTGTAGTTTTAACAATCAAAATTCTCATTCCCTAGGAATGGAATATAAATGTGCCTTAAGCCTATCAAATTATGATAGCTTAGAGACTCTTTCAAGATATTGCAGGAGCAAATTGAGGCGTACATATAATGTAACGAAAGGTTTTGTCCTTTGCTACACCCATATTCATATTATAAATTCAATCACATGTCTTCTTTCAAACATATTATGCATTGCTACCACATTCACTTCTGGGAATGGAGCATATTTCATGACTTTTCACCAAAATTTTGCCTTAGTCATTATTATATCATCAATATGGTGCATCGAGATTCAAACTCAACATCTTATCAAAATAAAAGGTCATTTAGGTCATAGATCGATGGGACTTGAACCCAATATCTTATCATCATGGTGCACCGAAACTCTAACCCAATGTCTTACCCTTTTGAGGCGATGGAGCTTGAATCCACCGACTTACCTATAAACGCATATTAAACCAAAGTATAATAGGACTCACCCTTGAGCCTTAAAAAGAATATTACCAAAAGAAAATTAAACATGAAAATCAACTATTTGGGATTCACTTGCGTACATCTGTTTTAGCAGACAATAACTTACACTAAGACAGTGAAAGAGATTTTCTCACCATTCTAATCAAACTTGTACTACTGATTTCAATAGTATTATATTCAGTACTTATACACGATTAACTTTAACAAGAAGATTAAGACTATGCCAACCAAACTTGTCCAATGGCATGCTAATCAATAAGGAATATTTATATGAATTATATATTGCAAACTAACCTTCCATGATGTCCAATAATTAAATCAATAAAGCCGAGCAACTAAGTATAAATCCAAAGTTCAAACTTTGTCTAAACAAAAGTTTTCATGGACAGAGATTACCACCAATATCATACCCCAATCAAAATACCTTAGCCTTATCTTGAGAAGTTAGAGTCTCGTGCTGATAACATGTTATAAAATAAAGATAAAATATCAATATCAAACTTAAAGAAAAGAGACAACTTTAGAGAATTTTAGTAGTACTTTATTTACTACTTGGAACTATATCAAAATGTACAAAAGGGTGGCTATTTATAAGCCACCAAACTTGCTCCCTAAGTATGTTAAGGTTGACATCAACTTGGCAATTTGACCAACTAACTTTGGTAGTCAAATCCAATTTGAACAAGTAACTTTGGTATTCAAATTTAATTTGAATAAGTAACTCTTGGTGTTCAAGTTCAATTTGCCTACTAACTCTTATCTCTCGTTAATGACATTCACACATATATATGTCACATGACATACATATTACAAAATACTCCCCCTTGAATGTCCATTAATAGATAATGTGTCTTGTTAAAACCTTACTAGGATCATGATTTCCTATCCCACGTGCAAATGCCTACTAAATATATATGCTCTCAGTCAAACACATGCATAGAATATCTATTGCATGCAAGTTGTTTTTAATTTTTGACCAAAGAAAATTCAAATGACAAATACAATAATGCACCTTAGCTGATTATATGACCAGGTTCACTTTAATCCCTCATCTTCACCAATGCAATCCATTTCTATATAAATTCACAAACCCCATACATTGTGTTAAGAAATTTAATCAATGTCTTCCAGCATCAAGTCAACGAATCCAGCACTGGATTCGGATCTGGACAACCCGGATCAGCCGGGTCTGGAGTTTGCCCAGTTTGCAGCTGGATGTTTCTGGGGAGTCGAATTGGCTTTCCAGAGAGTTGAAGGAGTAGTGAAAACGGAGGTTGGGTACTCTCAGGGCAATGTACATAACCCGAATTACAAGCTTATTTGCACCGGAAATACGGAGCATGCTGAGGTGATTCGGATCCAGTTTGACCCGAATGTATGCCCGTATAACAATCTTCTTTCTCTATTTTGGAGTCGCCATGACCCCACCACTCTAAATCGTCAGGTATCATAGTACTTAATTTCAAGATTTTATTTTTAGTGCTACTACTTAATTGGCTACTTTTTTTTTGTTTTCATTTATTGTCCTTGGTTATTTTTCACCCCATTTACGTGTTACTGTTTGGCCATTCTTACGTATTTTTGTTTGATCATTACCGATGCTGACTTCTAGTACTATTCTTTTATGAAGTTTTCAAATATGTAAATTTATTTCAAAATATTTGAAGAATTTATACCTGAGTTTATAGGTAAAGTTCAAGTCTTATGGCTCATATTCCGAACCCCTTCACATTTATTGGGATAGAGGGAGTATTTAGTTCCAATAGTTTACACATAATCCTGTTGTAGGACACTCAATTTTCCTCCACAGAGAATAAATATTAGTTTTTGAACCCGAGGTCTTAGGTTCCTAAAGCACTAGCCTTTAAGTGATTTTTCCCCATCTAAAGTCTTCATGGACAGGGTCACTTAGTATCTATGCTGGTGGGACTTGGGAGGTAGTAGGTACCCATGGAATTAGTTTGAGGTGGCTTGGACACCAAGGTTATAATAAAAACAAGCATAAACTATTTGTGTGTGATACAGATGATCAAATTTTTTGCCACTCATTATTAGGAATACAAAACCTTTTAGCTGAGTGCGAGTACCTTGATTGCTGTATAGTGTTTGTACATACAATGAATAAAATGTATACAGTTTATAAGTGAACTTTGCATGATCCTACTTTAGTTGTAATGTCATAGCTGCAACTCTGAATCTGATTTCACCATGTGCCTAGTTTTTAAGTCCGACATAATGCATTCATATTGCTAATGCAGATAAGAAGTCAATGCATCATTATCATTCTTTTTGTAGATCAAAGAAGTGAAAATCATTATATTTAAGTTAATATTTCGTTACATTTGGCATATTAAGGAGGAAAAGGATATTTTTTGCTGGGAAATTAGCAAAAACAAGTAGTCGTCATTCATCACATGGAACTAAAGTATTTATAAGTTTCTTCACTCTTCTTCCCCTGTTTTTATTTCCTTTTGGGATCGGAAATAGAATGAAGTTCCTCATAGGGCAGACTCACAGCGGTGTTATTGCAGGTTGTATTCTTGTACCTTCCACTATCGGACTCTTTTGCCTTCACCTGATATATTTTTTGTGTTCGTTTTGAGTGTGAGTTTTTCCTCTACCTAGAGTATAGCATTCAAAAAGAGCAATATGAAGATCTCAACGATTGTGGTTGATAGGGTAACGATGTGGGAAAGCAATACCGCTCAGGAATATACTACTATAATGATGCTCAGGCTCAACTAGCAAGGGAATCATTGGAAGCTAAGCAGAAGGAATTTGCGGATAAGAAGATTGTCACAGAAATTCTGCCTGCGAAGAGATTTTATAGAGCTGAAGAATATCACCAGCAATATTTAGAGAAGGGTGGGGGCAGAGGTGCTGCGCAGTCGGCTGCAAAGGGCTGCAATGATCCAATAAGGTGCTACGGTTGACATATCAAGTCTTTGTATGTCAAAGCAACTAAAAAAGAACTTGTTGGGCATTTGTCTTGCTTACTTTTAAATAAATATGTCAATGGTTCGTGATATTTTCTATAAGTACTTGTTCTCTTGAATGGAATAACTAATAGTTGTAAAGTATTCTCCTCTTCGTCGTTATCTCTCCTTATTCAGTACCTGCAATTTGTTGCTTTAGTTATAGAAAAATGGAAGTAAAGTATATCTTAATAAGTTGAAGTCTTTCAATAAGGTGGTTTGGACTGGAAAGCAATATCAAGCATAGGAATACCAGTGAATTTTTATCCTTTGGTCCTCTAGTAGGACTAAACAAATATATGCCCAATTGTCTACACGCCAAACATCTTATATAGATGAACATGTCTTACCGGAAAGGTAATGTATGTTCATCAAATCAAATTCCAATGCAGTCTAGAGAACAATACAAGTTGACACTATGAAATTAAGTGTATCTTATGTAAATTGACATGTTTCTTAGTAGATGCCTAATACTGGCAGAAAGACTAAAATAGACACTAGATGAGTCTTGAGTGATGTAACTTAGAGTTCATCCTTAGGTGTGCTTGCAGGAAGTCCTGTGGGGTTGGTTGATGAGTTCTTGATGGGGTAAGATGGTTCCACTGCTATACCACACAACCCCTCTTCAGCACCAACCTCGCGCTGCATCCTAATGTATCCCTTTTCTCCCCATTCAGCTCCCCATGAGTTCTTCACAATCCAGTATTTGGTTCCATCAAGGGTTGTGCCATACCCCACAATTGCCACACCATGGTCCAGGTCAGTACCACATTCTCCAGTGAATATGCCCTGCCACATTTACAGTTCATAAGTTTTTATAGCTAGTAAACACATTTGAACTTGAGAGACAACGGTGTAGCATTTTACCTCAGAGTAGAACTGGAAGTCAGAACCTGAAGCATCTATAGCTACAGAAACAGGTTGATTGGCTACTGCTTTAAGCAGTGCATCCTCATCATTTGGAGGAACATCCTCGTGTCCATCAATTGATACCACCGGAGAATTCCTCTGCCAATTCGATAAAATTCATTCTCATGTATTAGAAACAAGACTGGTCAGATCAGACATCCTACTGATGCAACAGAGTCTTACCTTTTGAATGTCACACTTGTCATCTTTAGCCATATAAGGATACTTCTTCTCTGTTGTGATACCTCCCCTCTGCTTGATGAAATCAAATGCCAGGTCCATCAACCCTCCATTGCATCCTTGGTTTTGTGTAGTGTCACAGTCAACAAGTTCTTGCTCTGATAAAGATACCAACTCCTTTGTTTTAATTTGGTTTATTCCCTCCACTGCCACCACAGTTGAAAATGCCCAGCAACTTCCTGTAACACGCAAAAAGATCTTCCTTCAGGTAGCTATCATATTATATTGTTTACCCTTTTATACATTATTATACTAGATGATGTAAAATATATAGCAACAATGACATGTTATACACCAAGGGCTTTTGTGCTGGTGAGAGATAACATATACTAAGTGGAATAGTTGAGGTGCATGCAAACTGACGCGAACCTTATCATAATAAATATAAAAGATCAATGACATGTTATTAATTTCTTACCACACTGGCCTTGGTCTTTGACAGGAGTGACAGCACCTTTCTTCCTCCAGTCAACAGAGGGAGGGACATTGTCCTCGTTGGCATACATGAAAGTTCCATTTGCTCGCGAAGCTCCAAGAAGAGTACGATGATGCTTAATCTTGGAACCAGCATAATGGTGTCTGAATTCATGGTTAGTCATGTCTGCAAACTTGTTCAGTTTCAGCTTGTAAGGCTTATCCTTCTTGTTGAAGTTGTGAACATAGTTTACATTTGCCTTAAACACATTGAACCTCTTGTGTTTCTCGTCAAGGCTCCTCGACACAGTGTGATGACTTCTCCATCTCTCATACAACTCCCATAATTTTTCCTCAGTCTCCAACTCTTTCTCGTGGAAATCGAAACTCTCCCCTAGCCTAAGTACCAAAGCTAAGGAGAAAAGAACTATGAATAACTTCTTCATTTTCATGTACTTGGAATCAAGATAGGAATGATATTTTAGGGACTATGAAGAGGCCTTTATAGATGAAAGTGTTAATGAATGAAACAAGTGATTGATTGCTTAAGGGAAGAACAACACTCAATAATAATTGAAGGAGAAGTGACAATAGGGTAACAGAATTATGGATATGAAGTAATGGGTATACACACTTTGCCTACACAAGCAATGTAATTTATAATATTTTTTGGTTATACAGATTTATTAAAAAAAATTAACAGATAAAGAAGGAAATAAAGGTGACTTTTTAATTAGGCAGTGAGGCGTTAGGAATGGTTTATGCAATATTATATGCAATAAAAAAAGGTGAAAAAGAGTTTGCAAGTTGAACACGTTAAATTTGTTGGTATTAAAAGAGAATGACGAACGTTAGTTATATTGTTAGAGACTGTTGGATATTATGGCATGAGTTGTATTCAGAAAGATTGGAAAATAAGTTTGTGTATATTTTTTTTTTGCCACTCTGTTTCTGATATCTATATTGCGGCTAGAGAAAATCTCAATTTACGCATTGCAAAGCTCATTTCTGAGGACAACGTTCCCAATAAGTTTTTGCGCAAACCACCCATATTTTGAGGTGGTCTTTAATTTTTTTCCTCAAATCAGTGATCTTTAATTTTTACCCCTGCTACTCATTTAATGAAAATTAAAACCCTTAATTATGACTTACTTTCACTAGGCAATTCATTTTAGAGAATGTCCCGGGGCATAAGTTCAACGCGCTATCTAATTTGCAAGCAAATCTTTACCCTTAATATTAAAAGAAAAAAAAATTGTTAGACACAAGTCAATACTCCTGAACTTATTTCCCAACACACGTTATGAATGAAGCATAAGTTCAGTGTATGAATTTAAGGCATAACGTTCTAAAACTAAACTTATGTCTCAAGACAAGTTATATTTACAAGGCATAAGTTCAGTTTTAGAACTTCATGCCTTGAGAAGTTCATACAACTGATTTATGCCCCAAGATACAAGTAATGCCTAAGGCAAAAAAAAAAAAAAGGCGTAAGTTGTGTCTTATAAGACATAAGTTAAAGTAATACTTTAAAACTGAACATATAACTTATAGAGTAAAACCTGTATCTAGCGATTTTTTTTTAAAGAATATTATGAATATTTTTATCCGTATTTTTATTACTTAAAATGTTGAAAGGCAAATATTAATGATCACCAATTTGAGGGACAAAAATTAAAGAGCACTTCAGAATAGGAGAATTCTTGCAATGACCGCGTTTCTACCAAAAAAAATTCATTTCCAGGAAACCTTCTAATTAAGAATGGAGGAACTTCATCTCATCTCACCACAACTCATGCCGGTGTATAACTGCTTTATGTGATAACTGAATTTGAGATTTCCTTTGCGAAGAAAAAAAAAAAAGATTTCTTGTTGAAGGAAATATAAAAGGTCGGCAGGTAGAAATTTCTTGCGGCAAGGAATGTCTTTAATTAGCGCATGGTGCAGATGAGGTTTATATATTCCATTTAATTACTACTCTGATTAATCCTACACCATTTAACTAAAATCCTATGTTTAAAATGTTAATGTGGCTCTTTATGTAATAAGAAACGAAAATATAAAGATAATTTGATTAAAAAAATATTACTTATGAGCATTTTAAAGGTTTTTTTCTTTTTTAATTGTTATGGTTGTCCCACTCTCTTATTAGTTTTGTCTTGTTACCTTGAACTAAAAAGGGAAAAAGAAAAAAGGTGTACGTATCTCTTTGGTAATAAAAGCCTCTAATTACCAAGCAAAAGGTCCCGTGTAGGGGATTTACACGCTAATTTGAAAAATAAAATCAAATTGAAATTGATTTAATCAAAAGAAAAGATCGATGATTTTCTATTTAACTTTGGTTTTGATTTTTTAATCTAGAAACCGACAAGTATTAGTTTGATTTTGCTTTTAAGTAAAACGTAACTATTAATGTGACAAAGTATTTGAGCCGTTTTTAATTTCGTCTAATTATAGTTAATCCATTAACTTTTCACATTTCAAAAAGAAATAATAAGAGGAAAAGATTAGCCAAAAAGTGGCACCATGTTAGAACTGTCGAATGAGGAAAACATTACTTGCATGGCTACTGTTGCTTTAAACATGCGGCTTGTCATTGTTTAGTTTTTGCTTAATATGCCTAATGCCTTGGCTTCAATCACAATTTTTTAGGCAAAATTGTGAAGCAACGTAACGCCACCCTCTAACCATGGAACACCTCATCTATGTTATGCATGTTCAGAAGTTGCTCTAACTCAGAGACAGATCCAAGATTTGAATTAGTTTGTCAGTTTAATATATAAAAATAATTGAATTTATGATAAAATATTTATAGATATTTAGTAAATTTTTGATTAAATATATGAAGTTTTTGACAAATGTTATTGAGTTCAGTCGTTCACGTGAATCGATAAGTAATATTATAGATCCGCTTCTATATAGAGTACTTATCTCTTTATTTTGTTGTCAGCTATGCAATAGTTTTGATTTATATACACTGTCAACTGTAAGCATTTGTTACACGATTAGTAGCTTGTAACAGTAGGTTAATACCCATTTTATCAAGTTAGCAATTGATACTTATCTTAAAAGTCCATAGGCAATAAGAATTATAAGTTATAATTGACCTGATTGAATAACTTTTTCGTCAATATATAAAACTTAAAGCAATTGCCTCTGTTCTAAGCTTTCAAATGTAATTAGTCTGACATGGTCTTACCCTATGAATGACAGCATGACAGCAAGTCAACAACAAGCATTAGCTTAACTCTTAAGTGATTAAGACTCTTATCTTTCTTGCTAATCAGTTGGAAGAACCTTTTACTTAATCTTGATACCAAAAGATTCTTCAAAATTATTTTTTCGATTATTCATACCCAAATTTTTGAGCACGACTATACACATGAAAATTATTATACTTGATTTTGTGTAGATTATCTATTGTAAGGAACAAGTACAATTCATTTTAATTTTACGAGACCTAGAATCGAGGTATATTATTATAAGGTTAAGACCTTCTATGTCATAAGGCACGACCCTGTATCACTTGCTTCATTATAAGAGTCGGTATAATTTATATGAAATATAGAAAAGTGTATTCAATTGTTATGTGTCCTATACTTAGTAATTACCCCTAAATTAGTTGATTCATTGTCCATATGTTAAGAATATTATATAACCTAATCTTTACAAATCGAGCGTTCATATTGTCATCAGAGTTATACTTGTCTCCATATATATACCATAAACTTCATACAGGGCCATCTTAACCTCTAGGCCACTAAAACAATGGCTTAGGACCCTCAGAAAATTGGGATTTCATTTTTTCTTATACTTATACATACTTGTTAAAAAAAAATTATATTTACCTTTAAATTAAAATACATACTTGTTAAAAAAAATTATATTTACCTTTAAATTAAAAAAAATCTGAAAAGGAAGTAAAACAATTTAATATGGGAACGTTGAATTTTAGGGGAGTGAAATAAATTTTGGGGAATAGTTTCTTATGCGAAACAAAATCTCCTTAATTATCTCCTAATAACTTGGGCCACATTATTATTCACCCTATATTCATCTTTTCTATAAATTCTATTTTTCTTTAATTATTTTTATTTTCAATATTGAGTTCTTTCTCTCTCCCTCCAAAACTTACTAACGGTTGAGTTACTATTGTCTTTTGCTTATAATTATCAAAGAACAAAAATTACTTTTTGGTGTCTTCTTCAAGATTTCAAAAACTGCAGCAAGAGGAGGGTAACACAATTTTGATATTGTTATATCAACTTATCAAATTCTTGAACTAGGTTTTATTATTCCAACTTTATTTTATATCTTTTTCATGAAAAATTGTAATTGTTTGATATTCTTAGTTAATAAGTATATATTCTTATTTTAGTTACTATTATAATTTATTTAATATAAATATGTCAACTATATAACATGATTCTTGTTTTCAAAAGAAAAAGAGAAAAAGAGGAAAAAAATTAAATAAATCCCAAAAAAGGGCCCTTGATAGATTTTTAACAAATAATAAAAATCTTGAATCTCAAAATATGGGAGGATTTTCTCCAAATAAAAAGTTCACTAATGTTAACAATTTCCGTAACTGTTGCCTCAGCTGAAAGAAGTTTTTCAAAACTAAAATTGATAAAACCTTATCTAAAATCAACAATGTCTTAAGAGACATCGAATGAATTAGCTATGTTATCAATTGAAGAGGAACTACTAGAATAAATCGATTATAAAAATGTAATTGATGACTTCGCATTTAAAAGAGCTAGAAAAGTAGATTTTAACTAAATATATATAATTGATGACTTCGCATTTAAAAGAGCTAGAAAAGTAGATTTTAACTAAATATATATATGACGATTTTTTAGGACCTCTCTCTAAAATTGGCTTTAGACCCCAATCTTATTAAGACGGCTCTGACTTCATATATATTGTATATCTTCTCATGTTTCTAGAGCTGAATCATTATCATAGCATGACCATTGTTGACACCCAATTTTGACCATCCTTTTTGTCATTTTTACTCATTCGAGCATCTATTTTGTTCGCTAGGCCAAAATCTCTATTTTTATTTATTTTTTTTATCAAAATTTGTGATAATATATACTACTCACATTATTTAAGTATTATTATTATATGATTATTATTTTCAATTATTTTTAATCATTACTATTATATAATATTCTTCACTTGCAAAGATATTGTTTACTTACTCTTTTACATTTCTCTTTTAATTTATTTTTAAAATAAAAATCTATTTGATCAAATATATTACTAAAAATTATTATTCTTTTATTGTGAATTATTCTTCAATATAAAATATAATGGTTGATTTAATAATTTAGTATTATTTTCCTTCACTTAGTGATTTAATAGATACCCATTTTATATATTTTTAGTAGAAATATTTTTAGTCCTAAACAAGCTCAAATAAATTTCAAATTCAAATTTTAACAAATCTTCTCATGAGTAGAAAAATCTTCCTCACTATCTTTCCCTTTCTTGTGAAGAATATTTTTTCTTCTCAAAATCATTTTCAAATCAATTTTACCTATTTTATTTTACCCCTTCCATATCTATAAAATCCTCCTACAAAATCAAAATACCATTTTATTAGAAGAAAGAATATGGCCTTTCCCAAAAATCAGCTCCAAATTGAACCAAAATGATTCTTTACCAACCTTACTCCCTCCAAACGTTCCTTTTTTCTTCTTCCTATATATACATGGATGGAATTGAGAAAAAAAAGAAAAAGGAGGACACAGAAAAAGACCCCCTCACGTCATTCTCACAGTCAGCACACACAAAAACTCTCTCACGTGATTCTTTAGGAGGCAACAACATACACAATATCATTAATGGTGATATGTCTTCTCCAAATACACACTATGGGACTAGCTCTCTTATGGGAGGAGATTCTCCATTAAGAACGTGAGAAAAAAATAAATATACACCATGTTGGAATCTTCTCTTATCTATTTTTCAACCATCCTTTTAGTCTCCCTACACTCATCTGTGCAAAAGGGAAAACTCATCGGGATTTGATTTCGTATCATTAGGAAGACTCAAATTCGTGTTCTTGTTACATCAGACGATGATAATAATAAGAAGGTCAATTTTTTGTTTTACCGCTCTTTGTCCATATTATTTAGCACATGATACGTTTTCAAAGATTAATTGGGTTAAACATATTCTTTCATTTTTCCAGAATCTTACTTGAATGTGTTCATGAATTATAAAAAATTTAGCTTCTAGTGTTTTAAGAAAATGAGAGTATAAATAGGTTGGCCTTTATATATTAATTTTGTATATGTTTTATTAGTATTGTTAATTATATAGCACTGTTTATTTTTAAAAGATCATGTTATTGCCTCTCCAATTTTGTTTTACTTGAAATATGTTCCATTTTGCCTTTAGTAACATGCTTTGAATAATTTTTTCCTTTCTCTGCGACGATGTTTAAGAAAATATGTTTGATTTGTAAAGCAAGTAGAACTTAGCAAAGCAATAGATCCGGTAACGTTTAATATAGTGCTTAAAGCTAGCAACAAGTACAAAGAAGTGAATATTTCTAGCTAGTACTTGGTATGAATACATTTTTTTTTTTTGGATTTGGCAAACCATTTCATCTCCCTCTCACAACCATGTCTAGACTTGCCACTTTGATATCTATCTCACTAATTAAATTCTTCCAATTTCAAGTAGCATGGTTCATATTTTTTATTTACTTTACTTCTAGCCATTTACACATTTTGAGTATTATGTTATTCTGGCATTGACTAGTAAATCGAGGAACTCAATATATATATATATATATATATATATTGTCAAGAGTCCATTTTGTTTGATTAAATTAATTAATCTTAATAATATTTTTAACCTAGCGACAAGTATGAACTTTTTCTCCAATCTTTATTACCTTATTATTTTAATTTTTCTTTTAATTAGTTAGACCTCGAGAACAAACATATTCTCATCTCTTTGAATATTATTTACATGTACGCTACGATGGAGTGACGTCGCTCGGAGTTCAACCGCTGAGGGTGCAGGAGTCAACGCATAAAGTGGAGCTCAAATGGAGTCCTCACCCCATTGGGGGTCAGGTAAGTTTGGGATATGATGACAAAGACAGGCTATAGCTAACTTCTTGTATGAAGCGCACATATTGCTTTATTAAAAAATAAAGCAAACTCGTTATTCCCTTTTGTTCTAATTTTATATGTGACTCTTTTAAAAGTCTCAAAGACTTGACAACTTTTACTTCTATACTAAATTATCGACATGCTTCATACAATATATATATATATATATATATATATATATATATATATATATATATTAGCTTCACTTGGCTTTCAAATGCTGAAATATTTTATTTAGTACTCTTGAATAAGTTTCTTTAAAGAATTCCTTTGGTCTTCTCTTAAGGCGTTTAAGAGAGTCGATCATAAAGAAATTGGAATAGGGGGAGTTACATCGCATTGGGCCCATTTCAGCCTTGTCATACCTGATCCCACTCTCTCTCTCTCTCTCTCTCTCTCTCTCTCTCTCTCTCTCTCTCAGTCTTAACTTTATGTATTGTTAATTTATTATTTACTCTCTTACATTATATTCGCCATCAAATTACGGTGGCATATATTCTACTAACAATCTTTTCCTTACGTGAGATGTTATAATTTACGAGAGGACTAGAGCACTATGCGGAATGGAGAAAAGTTGAGATCTTTTCGAGAATCTCAGTTGGATTATTGGACTCCCATTACTATTTGTAACTCAACATTGTGAATGCTTTGCCATTCTTTATCAAGTTGATGCTCCACAGCCAGGTAAGTCCCTCGACTTTCGCAATTATTATTGTATAGTATAATTTACTTAACTTAATCTCTTTCATTTCTTTATGCTCGTATAATGTAACTAAGTCACAATTGAATTTGTACTTCATTTAGTTATAAAATAGGTTGGGTGTCAACTTATGTGATAATTTTAAGCTGTGATTGTATTTAAAATGCATGTTTTGTTAAGTTTTTATTCATCTTTTTGTCACCTTTTAACTTGCTTTTATTCTTCATCTATAATAATTAAGTTAAATATCGCATGCTTAGGCACTTGGTTATCTTTAGTTAATTAATTATCAATTGAATTTTGCTTATCACATAGATCCCCACATAATACACAAGTTCGGTCGGGACCCACATTCGTGGACCTCGAAAGGTGCCTAACACCTTCCTTTCGAGGTAACCTGAACCCTTACCCGAATCTCTGGTTGATATAGGTTAATAGCTAATTAATCTTAATTAGTCTAGAATGGTGCCCTAACGCACCTTAATTCGTTAGGTGGCGACTCTTCACTCTTTAAATCTCAAAAAGAGTTTGTCACGTCGAATCCCGCTTTTCGCGAGAAAAACGGGGCGCGACAGCATGGCGACTCTGCTGGGGATACTTAGGTTCTAACCATTACGAGTTTATGTATTATGTGGGATTTTCGTCTTTAATTATTTTTCGTGAGTTGTTTCGACTTTTTCTGACTATGAATGTTAATTTTTATTGCATCATCAGTTTGCTTAAATAATTATTTTGTTATTACTAATTTACTTTTAGAAAGCATGTCAACCCTCATCCCTTTCCTTATTTTTGTTTGTCTTTCCATGTCTTTCCACTCTCCTTTTTCCTTTAATTGATAACTTGTTATTTTTGTTTCCCTCATGTCCCTTTAGTTATGTATTTGTTAATTTTATCTGATTTTATTATTTATTTATTTTTCTATATTGATCAAAATGTTACTGCTTTCTACTATGTGTTATGTGTTACTGCTTTATATACAAATGGCATTCCGCTCATATTTTCCTCCACTTGGAACCTCATTTATTTTTCTTTTAAGAACGGTTGCGTGGTTGCACGGACGTTCGTATTCTAAAAACGCATTTTGGGAAATGTCTCGTGAATCGGTCGATCAGCGGTGCGTCGACAGTCATGAGCCTTCCCACTCTCAAGTTGTCCGCTTGAGGGAACCGTGTCAAAAATAACTCTTGCTCCTAGATCCTATCCGTCTATTCCTTTACTAAGGAATATGCATCTTAAAGTCTAG
The DNA here is from genome assembly GCA_031232105.1 of Capsicum rhomboideum. Classification (NCBI taxonomy): domain Eukaryota; kingdom Viridiplantae; phylum Streptophyta; class Magnoliopsida; order Solanales; family Solanaceae; genus Capsicum; species Capsicum rhomboideum. Next base: position 12,663,117 of record CP124716.1, on the reverse strand, counting down.
ATACTTTGCTAAGAAAACTATGTCTTAAGTTCTAAGAGATTTCATAATCTTGAAAAGAACGCTTTCATAATTTATGTGCATATGCATAATTTGTTATTTCTTTAAATTTCTCTTATATTTGTACTTGACTGCTCTCCTTAAGTATTTTATTCATCATACATTTTCATCCACTATTCGAATTTCTATAAATCTCATATTTCGAACTACGTCTGACCTGATTCTCGTCCGACAAGATACGTAGGCAATCCTTTATAAGGATGCGGTCCTCCTTTTTTCATTCTTTTCAAAATATTCCCGTATTTTAAAAGTGTGAAACAATCTTTATCATTCAAATAATTTTCCATCAAATCTTATATTCTTTCTTTCTTTCACCTTTCCATAATGTCTTAAGGGTGAAAATTAGAGCATTTTTGAGGTTATTCAAATGATTTTTACAATCTTTTCAATTCTCAAATGTTTTAAACCCAATAACTCGGTTAAGCTAATTCCTTAAAAAACTTTACAAAGCTTCCATCCTCCTGCTTTTCAAAATAAAATATCTTTAAACATTCTATGTCTATCCTTTAAATATCTTATCATTATTTACTTGTTCAATTGATTAGCTTCAAGTATGAACTTAGTATTTGGATCTTGCTTAGAGCTTATCTTCTATGCTCGCTTCTCATACTTAAGTTCTAGTCCACCCATTCGTCCTAAAGTCCTCTTTGTCAAGATGACTCCTATTTTCATACCATCTCTTTTCTTATTGGGTACACTGACTCTTGTTTTGTTTGATTTACTATTTTTTTAAAGGTTGTCTAGCATTTGAACATCGACTCAATCAAAATCTGCAATATGACAAATATGCTCGGCATCCAAAAAGTCCAGCCTTCTTCTTCCTTGCTCAATGCAATTCACTTTTAAGACTATACCTCCTCATTCCAGACTCGATCTAATAAATATTTTCTTTCTCCTTCATATTCAAATTTTAATAGCTTTTGACAAAACTCTCTATTCGATAAAGCTAGATTATTTTAGCCCATCTCATGACCTCCATATTGGCAAAATGCAGACTCAAAATTGAGACCTCGAGGTTCAAATGTAAGACAACCGTTTGTTTTGAACTAATATTTTTCTTTGAGTGTAACTGGATTATAGGACTCCATGATTAAAAACTGGGACAGAATTTTTGAGGAGACCTCAAAAATTCCATGAACAAGCAACATCCCAATTCACAAGGACATGCGGAAACATCTTTATTCTAAACTGGGGGCAGAAATTTTTGAGGATTCCTCAAAAAATTTCACCATAATGGAGTTCAAGTCTGTCCATAAAATCAAAACAACGACAAGGAGCCTAGAAGAGTAAAGGTATGATTCAACCTTGCTTTTCAAAACTTACAATTTTTCTTTGAGTGTAGAAACAACAGGTACAAATGCAGCGGCTACTTTGCAACACCTGAACAATCATCATCAAAGAAAGCTCACTATGCATCCAACATGGGAAAACAGCTAAGCTACTCTATCTTCTCCTCAACATTGCACGGCTCCCGTAAGAGTCTACATTGCATGGCTCCTGCAAGAGTCCACATCACAGTGCATCCGCCGAAATCTACATTGTATGGCTCCCGCAAGAGTCCATACCGCACCGCATCCGCAGAAATGAACATTGCACGGCTTCTGAAAGAGTCAAAAAATTGCATGGCTCCCGCAAGAGTCCATACCGCAGCGCATCCGCAGAAATGAACATTGCACGGCTCCTAAAAGAGTCAAAAAATTGCATGGCTCCCGCAAGAGTCCACACCGCAGTGCATCCGCAGAAATGAACATTACACGACTCCTGCAAGGGTCAAAATTGCATGGCTCCCGCAAGAGTCCACACCGCAGTGCATCCGAGAAATGAACATTGCATGGCTCCTGCAAGGGTCAATATTGCATGGCTCTCGCAAGAGTCCACACCGCAGTGCATCCAAGAAATAAACATTGCACGGCTCCTGCAAGGGTCAACATTTTCATGGCTCCCGCAAGAGTCCACTCCACAGTGCATCCATAGAAATGAACATTACACGACTCCTGCAAGGGTCAATATTGCATGGCTCCCGCAAGAGTTCACTCCACAGTGCATCCGCAGAAATCTACATTACATTGCACCTGCAGAATTCGCAATCGAGCATATAAATTGCATCAAGCTACTGAACTATATCAAATTACTGCAGGCCAAGCTACTCAAATCATCCAACGACACATTATGCCATTCAAGACAGATACGCTTTCTTTAATCATTATATAATTACCCTAAGGCGTCATAGTTCAAAGGCATCATCTTCATAGCCTGCGGACATCATCTCATGGCCTAAAGGTTTACTTTCTGCTTATCATGCTCCGAAGGCATCATAGTCTAAAGGCGTCATTTTCATGGCCTATGGACATCATTTCATGGCCTAAGGATTTACTTTCTGCTTATCATGCTCCGAAGGCGTCATAGTCTAAAGGCATCATTTTCATGGCCTACGGACATCATTTCATGGCCCAAGGATTTACTTTTTATTTATCATGGCCCTTAGACATCATGGCTTAGAGATATCATCCTTGTCATTTCAAAGCAAATGCTCATGGTCTAAAAGGGAAATTGCATCATGTTTAAATATTTGCAACAATTACTTATCATCTATTTGATTCACATGCTCTAATCATTTTTATCTAGTTATACTAGAAAGCAAACAGGTGACGAAAGAAAAACGAGTTACGAACGAGAGCACCTTTCGCTCCTGTTTCAAGATACGATCGTATTTATCCCCGCGTCAATCTACTTTAGCTTGAAACACATTTTGTTCTACTCACCGCACTCACAGTGTTGCATTCAATCCTATTCACTCAAATCTCATTGACCTATACTATTGTTATTTTTGCCCGCATACTGTATCATTAACTTTATTTATGAATCTCGTTCATTCCTAAATCTAGAACTACACACGGCCTGATTCTCATAAAACCAGAGATATGTAGGCGACTTGAAACCGAAGTCTCGGCCACAACATTTTCACAACTCTATCTCACTTCTTCGGATTTCAAAAGAGTCATTCCCTCAGTAGGACAAAATTGGCTACTACGTCAACGTTCTTTGCCCGACAATTCATCCTTCATTCTCGAGCAACGAAGGGGCAGCTGTTGACACCCAATTTTGACCATCCTTTTTGTCATTTTTACTCATTCGAGCATCTATTTTGTTCGCTAGGCCAAAATCTCTATTTTTATTTATTTTTTTTATCAAAATTTGTGATAATATATACTACTCACATTATTTAAGTATTATTATTATATGATTATTATTTTCAATTATTTTTAATCATTACTATTATATAATATTCTTCACTTGCAAAGATATTGTTTACTTACTCTTTTACATTTCTCTTTTAATTTATTTTTAAAATAAAAATCTATTTGATCAAATATATTACTAAAAATTATTATTCTTTTATTGTGAATTATTCTTCAATATAAAATATAATGGTTGATTTAATAATTTAGTATTATTTTCCTTCACTTAGTGATTTAATAGATACCCATTTTATATATTTTTAGTAGAAATATTTTTAGTCCTAAACAAGCTCAAATAAATTTCAAATTCAAATTTTAACAAATCTTCTCATGAGTAGAAAAATCTTCCTCACTATCTTTCCCTTTCTTGTGAAGAATATTTTTTCTTCTCAAAATCATTTTCAAATCAATTTTACCTATTTTATTTTACCCCTTCCATATCTATAAAATCCTCCTACAAAATCAAAATACCATTTTATTAGAAGAAAGAATATGGCCTTTCCCAAAAATCAGCTCCAAATTGAACCAAAATGATTCTTTACCAACCTTACTCCCTCCAAACGTTCCTTTTTTCTTCTTCCTATATATACATGGATGGAATTGAGAAAAAAAAGAAAAAGGAGGACACAGAAAAAGACCCCCTCACGTCATTCTCACAGTCAGCACACACAAAAACTCTCTCACGTGATTCTTTAGGAGGCAACAACATACACAATATCATTAATGGTGATATGTCTTCTCCAAATACACACTATGGGACTAGCTCTCTTATGGGAGGAGATTCTCCATTAAGAACGTGAGAAAAAAATAAATATACACCATGTTGGAATCTTCTCTTATCTATTTTTCAACCATCCTTTTAGTCTCCCTACACTCATCTGTGCAAAAGGGAAAACTCATCGGGATTTGATTTCGTATCATTAGGAAGACTCAAATTCGTGTTCTTGTTACATCAGACGATGATAATAATAAGAAGGTCAATTTTTTGTTTTACCGCTCTTTGTCCATATTATTTAGCACATGATACGTTTTCAAAGATTAATTGGGTTAAACATATTCTTTCATTTTTCCAGAATCTTACTTGAATGTGTTCATGAATTATAAAAAATTTAGCTTCTAGTGTTTTAAGAAAATGAGAGTATAAATAGGTTGGCCTTTATATATTAATTTTGTATATGTTTTATTAGTATTGTTAATTATATAGCACTGTTTATTTTTAAAAGATCATGTTATTGCCTCTCCAATTTTGTTTTACTTGAAATATGTTCCATTTTGCCTTTAGTAACATGCTTTGAATAATTTTTTCCTTTCTCTGCGACGATGTTTAAGAAAATATGTTTGATTTGTAAAGCAAGTAGAACTTAGCAAAGCAATAGATCCGGTAACGTTTAATATAGTGCTTAAAGCTAGCAACAAGTACAAAGAAGTGAATATTTCTAGCTAGTACTTGGTATGAATACATTTTTTTTTTTTGGATTTGGCAAACCATTTCATCTCCCTCTCACAACCATGTCTAGACTTGCCACTTTGATATCTATCTCACTAATTAAATTCTTCCAATTTCAAGTAGCATGGTTCATATTTTTTATTTACTTTACTTCTAGCCATTTACACATTTTGAGTATTATGTTATTCTGGCATTGACTAGTAAATCGAGGAACTCAATATATATATATATATATATATATATTGTCAAGAGTCCATTTTGTTTGATTAAATTAATTAATCTTAATAATATTTTTAACCTAGCGACAAGTATGAACTTTTTCTCCAATCTTTATTACCTTATTATTTTAATTTTTCTTTTAATTAGTTAGACCTCGAGAACAAACATATTCTCATCTCTTTGAATATTATTTACATGTACGCTACGATGGAGTGACGTCGCTCGGAGTTCAACCGCTGAGGGTGCAGGAGTCAACGCATAAAGTGGAGCTCAAATGGAGTCCTCACCCCATTGGGGGTCAGGTAAGTTTGGGATATGATGACAAAGACAGGCTATAGCTAACTTCTTGTATGAAGCGCACATATTGCTTTATTAAAAAATAAAGCAAACTCGTTATTCCCTTTTGTTCTAATTTTATATGTGACTCTTTTAAAAGTCTCAAAGACTTGACAACTTTTACTTCTATACTAAATTATCGACATGCTTCATACAATATATATATATATATATATATATATATATATATATATATATTAGCTTCACTTGGCTTTCAAATGCTGAAATATTTTATTTAGTACTCTTGAATAAGTTTCTTTAAAGAATTCCTTTGGTCTTCTCTTAAGGCGTTTAAGAGAGTCGATCATAAAGAAATTGGAATAGGGGGAGTTACATCGCATTGGGCCCATTTCAGCCTTGTCATACCTGATCCCACTCTCTCTCTCTCTCTCTCTCTCTCTCTCTCTCTCTCTCTCTCTCTCTCTCAGTCTTAACTTTATGTATTGTTAATTTATTATTTACTCTCTTACATTATATTCGCCATCAAATTACGGTGGCATATATTCTACTAACAATCTTTTCCTTACGTGAGATGTTATAATTTACGAGAGGACTAGAGCACTATGCGGAATGGAGAAAAGTTGAGATCTTTTCGAGAATCTCAGTTGGATTATTGGACTCCCATTACTATTTGTAACTCAACATTGTGAATGCTTTGCCATTCTTTATCAAGTTGATGCTCCACAGCCAGGTAAGTCCCTCGACTTTCGCAATTATTATTGTATAGTATAATTTACTTAACTTAATCTCTTTCATTTCTTTATGCTCGTATAATGTAACTAAGTCACAATTGAATTTGTACTTCATTTAGTTATAAAATAGGTTGGGTGTCAACTTATGTGATAATTTTAAGCTGTGATTGTATTTAAAATGCATGTTTTGTTAAGTTTTTATTCATCTTTTTGTCACCTTTTAACTTGCTTTTATTCTTCATCTATAATAATTAAGTTAAATATCGCATGCTTAGGCACTTGGTTATCTTTAGTTAATTAATTATCAATTGAATTTTGCTTATCACATAGATCCCCACATAATACACAAGTTCGGTCGGGACCCACATTCGTGGACCTCGAAAGGTGCCTAACACCTTCCTTTCGAGGTAACCTGAACCCTTACCCGAATCTCTGGTTGATATAGGTTAATAGCTAATTAATCTTAATTAGTCTAGAATGGTGCCCTAACGCACCTTAATTCGTTAGGTGGCGACTCTTCACTCTTTAAATCCCAAAAAGAGTTTGTCACGTCGAATCCCGCTTTTCGCGAGAAAAACGGGGCGCGACAACCATCACTTATATAGTTGATTATACATTTGAACGACTCATGCAAAAACAGAGGTTTTTAGTTGATTCACCTAAGCAGAAATCATCATTGTCACTCAGAGATTATCATTTGTTACTCTTACAGGTCATTTAGTAGGATGTATTAGAAAATTTAGGCTTAAGTCATCGATGATTTTTAAAATTTGTTTGGAAAAATATTCACTCAGACATCTTAACTGACCTATTTTTCTATTAGACACTCCAATATTAAGAAATATGTACCTATTAAATATTTATGTTGATGTGGCACAAAACGTGGTGTGCACATATTGCTAAGCGCGTGGGTTATGCAGTAAAATTTTATTTTTTACTTTTAAAATATTTTTTCCCTTTTTTCTTCTTTTTCATTTATTTTTTATTTTCAAATAACTTTTTCCTCTTTCTTCTTCTCTTTCAGGTCGTCTCATCTTTATAATCTCACTTATTTGTATGAAAATTTATTTTTCTTATGAGATGGATGAAAAAAAATGGGGGAACCGCAGTTGCAAGGATTTTCAAGGAGGAAGAAAGGGTTGGCGGGGGGGGGGTTATAAAAATTAAGATTTTCTTTTTAAAATAAAAATAAAATTAGCTGAATATATTTAAAAGATATTTTCCTTTTTTATAAAATATTAAAATCTATTTTTAATAATTAATTGAGTACACATGCCACATGTTTTAATTCTATTCGTCGTTTTGCTATAAGACCCGCGTGTAAGTCTTACGCATCATATTTTTTGGATTTATGATCATTTGTGTTTAATAGGTACACATTTCTTAATATTGGAGTGTCTAATAGGAAAATTGATTTGTTAAGGTGTCTAAGTGAAAATTTCAAATAAGTTAAAGGGACCGTCAATGACTTAAGCCAGAAAATTTAATACATGTATTAATTTATGGTATTATTTGGTAGGATTTTTAATTTATGTATAATTAATATATGTATCAGTTATACACCCTATTCATTATTATATTAAAAAAAGTAATACTAAAAAAAAGGGCACATATTAACTAACTGAAAAACAAACTACTAATATCGGTAGACAAAATAGTGATATGAAATTTCCCCAACAGGTGTATTTACCTAGAGATGAGATTTTGGTACCTGATGACAAATTACCAGAGCACATAGAGATGTATATCATGCTCTCCTCAAAGGGAATAGCATATATTTATCAGGCTGCTTGTAGTAAATAAGAGAATCTCGCATCCAAGGGTGTGACCTAATGGCTAATGAAGTGGGTGAAAATTATGAGGTCTCAGATTTCAATTCCAACGGATAAAAAAATATTAGGTGGTTTATTATTCTCAAATCTCATTTATCTTAGCCTTGGTGAATAGAGTTATTCGGTATCTAATGCTGGTGGGGAGTGGCTGGTATATCATAAGCATATAGATTAATTTAAGGGATAATTATGCAAAATGTCTATTGGGTTAAATTTTTACACGAAAAATAACCCACTTTTCATTTGTTACTAAAAAAAGCCAATTGGCCATTGTTATTGCGCGAAATGGCCAGTCGGCCTAATTGTTTTCAATATAAATGGCCTTTGGCCAAATCCACCATCCTTTTTTTTAAAAAAAAAAAATTGCTTTCTCTGTTTTTCTTTGGTTGCGCTATATTTTTTTTTAAAAAAAATTGTTGTTCTTTGGGAAATATTTATACAATATCAATACACGTTTATACACCATTTATACAATATCAATACATTACATAACTATCTATACAATACCGACACATGTTTATACACATTTATACAATATCGATATATTACATATACATGACTATTTGTACATCATACATACATATATATATATATACACACACACACACACACACACACACATATATATATATATGTATGTATATGTTTATACATCATTTATACAATATTGATACACATTTATACACAATTTATACAATATCAATACATTACATCTACACTATATAACTATTTATACAATATCGATACATTACATACACACGACATAACTATTTGTTATCATATATACATTTTATACACTATCTATACAATATTGATACATGAAAAAAATTGCACAAAAAGTTTTTTTTTTTTAAAAAAAGCATTTCTTTTATTTTTATAAAAAAAACGCAGCACCAAAAAACAACAATTTTTTTTTCTTCTAAAAGTACCTCTGAAAAAAAGTGGAAGAAAACCTCATCCTTGAATATAAAGCCATGCCATCTTCAGGGAATATCAGGTATGCCGTTTTGGCTACATTTTTTGGTAAATAAAAATGGACTATTTTTGTTGTAAACTTTTTGCATTTTTATATAAATGAAATTTTTCCTTAATTTAACCCCATAATTGTGATATCTATCTAGACTACTTGTCAGCTGACAGTACAATCTATTTTACTATAGAGCAATCGAATTAGAATGAATAGACTTAATGAAAGAATAGCCATCTTGAAACAATTGTATTTGTAGATGATTTAATTGGTGTATATGTTGCTTTATCAATTAAAACTTTTCAAATTCTTCCGTTTAAGATTAAAAATGAGAAGTTTGGTGCATGTATCCATTTAAAAATAATCAATTAGTTTTCATTGTTTTATTTAATTTCAACTTTTCAAGTTCTTTAGTTTTCTAAGAGTTGTCCAATTATGAATGGATAATTTAGATATCTAGAGGGTGTAAATTAAATCCTTTAACATTTCAATTTCTTTATAGGAGTAAAATTTAATGGACATTTCGGTAATTTAATTTTCAACTTTTAAATGTTTCTATTTTTAATATAGTATGATGATATATATATCATCAAGAAAAAGATCTTTCTTTCTCATTTTCCTTCTTAAAAAGTTGGACAAAAACTTAAGGTTCTTAACATATCTTAGATGTGGAAGATTTTTTGGCCAAACATTATCACATGAGCTAGTTTATAAAGCAAGTAACACATTAATTCCTCCTAAGCACCTAGGTCGCCCTCGTAAGCAGGTAGGACATGAAAGTAAAATATCTAATTAAGTAGAACGTCTAAGCAAGTAGACAACTAAAAAATAGGACGTAAATTTCTGTCAAGCAAGTGCGTCACCTCCTAAAGCAAGTAGGTCACTTACTTTATGCAAATTTTTTTTCTTCAATAGCTTAATCTCTTGAGTTCCTATAAATTCAATGTCAACTTAGGCGGCCTTATTTGTTTGCACCTAATGGAGGTCTGAATCTGAATGGTTCGGAACTCAGACCAGTAAATGCATTTGTTTTTAACTAGTTTAACGGCACGTGCCTTGAACGTGTAGCCTTTGATTATTTAAAAGTAAATTTAATAACTATTCAGAAAAAGATAGATAACAAATTCTAGACTAAAAGAAGAGAAAATTATTTCAAGAGGAAAAATACCTAATAAAACATTTATTTACCTTAGTCTCCATCATATGCATGACACACAAACGATTGCCATATTTGGCATTGAGTCTCTGGACCATTGGCAAAAACATAACTAGCAAATTGATATGGGTTGTGGTTGAATGGTTGGAGTCTCTCAGTCCTTAATAAGGTATCTCAAATTCTTCATGATCTTTTAATCAATATTTGGTTATCATCCTGCAATTCACAAGGTCTCTAGGTAAGAGTATTCTCTATCTCTTTCTTTATCATCTATGTATGAAATCCACCAGTGATCTCTCCACAATCTCAAATTCTTATAACCCAAAAAATGTCTACTAATGGTGGGGAATTATGAAATTCTCTAGTTTCCACATCTCTTCCTCAAATAGAGGAATGCAAAGTATGAAGTAATTATATTACCTATATTTCATTATGGCATTATGGCGAAAATGTAAAGTATTCCAACTTCAGCAACAAAAAAAATAAATTCTCTTCCGAAAGTTGTTTATCGGTATCAAACCACAATACACATATTAGTATAAACAAAAAATTAATTTTGATCACGAAATTTTCAATTTTTTTTGAAATGAAATTTACATATTTGAAACTATGTAAAAATTACTATAAGTCACAATAATTAATAATTCAAGATATATGAAAAAATTATGGTCAAAGAACTCAAAAGCCAAAAATACTACATAAAATCGAAGAGAGCACGTGATGTATTTGATGAATAATCCAAGAAAAAGGGGATTTACTCCTAAAATTTAAAATCTCAAATTAGCCTCAACTGGTAATTGATCAATTCTTAGATAAGGGAACCAAAAAACAAAATAGAAACTTGGATCGAGATTTGAGCGCTAAGATCAATTGTTAAAACCTGAAGAATTAAGCCAATAATCAATTCGATTAAATAAACAAAATTGTAATAAAAAATTAAATATCAGAAAGTAAATATTTATACTTGCAGAATTGCCGATGACATGTACGCCCACACGAAATAACCAACTTAAAAATAAAGAAAGCCCTAAGAGCAAAAGTTTATAAAGAGCCAACTTTATAACCAAAATCTTGAATATGAGAAAAGCCACCTACGTCATCATCAACATAATTTTTGAAAACTTATACTTTAATACATACACTACATTCGCATAATTATATCTTTAGAAGGCTACAAAAATAAGAAGAAAAAGAATTGTGCACATTGCTTAACCTTCATATTGGAAAATCTTCTTCCCTTTTCTCCTTTGCTACATACTTCGTTTGCAAGTCAAAAGAAAAGCACAAAAATATGAATTCAAAATTAGATATATACGTGAAATCCATAAGTTTGATGGAACTCTCACATGTAAAAGGAAAAAGAAAGAAAGAGGAGAAGAAACTGTAGATTTTTCTATTAGGTACGGGCTTACGGCGAATCATTAAGACGTTTGGAGTCTTTGGTTAAATAACGTTTTTTTCTTCTTTTTGTATTATTCCTGATTTTTAAAATTAAAATTGAAGGAGAAGTGGAAAAATTAGAAGAGAAAATAGGACGTGAGTGGCACAATTTAAAGAATATTTTTCTTTTTCTTTCCTTACCATATATGTTAGGACTTTTTTTTCATATACACAAGGAAATATAAAACCTACTAACATTAGTTCTCCATATATTTTAGGATTTTTATTTTTTCAATAATTAAATAATAATTGAAGGAAATAGGTGAAAAGATAATTTTGTCTATTGAGGAGCCTTTTAATGAAGGGCAAAAAGTTCAAACAATATTTCTAAGACCCTTCACACTTTTAATATAGTATGATTAAGATTTTAGCTCTTAATAGGTTTTAATCATTCAGATCTGGAACTAAGTCTTAATATCATTAAGATGTATTCTTGTGTTGGATAATATTCACCACCACTCTATCCACAATCACCAGTCACCACCACTAACCACATCTGCCACCACCACCATTGTCAACCACCACCCACCACCACCAACCACCTCTACCATCACAACCACCATTGACAACCAACATCGCTATCAACCACTGCTGTCAACCGTTACCACACCTACCACCTCCATTATTCTAATTATATCCATCGTCGCCACCACCGCCAACACCACCACCACCATCAACCACTACCGACCAATCCCTACTGCCAACCAACTCATCTATCACAACTAGCGCCACCACTAACTATCACTAACACATCATCAACCTCCACACATTCTTTGGCCACCACCACCACCACCATTGTCACCACCTCTACCGCCACTATCAACCACTACCATCGCTACAGTCTATCTCTACTAACAACCATCTCCACCATCACAGCTAACAACGACTCCAACTACGCCAACACATCGTCAACCATCATGCATACATTTTTTCAGCCACCACGATCAACACCTCCAACTACTAACATCAACCAACTTTACATCACAACCACCACCACCACTATCAATCGCCCCCATCATGACAGTCACTACGATACCAACCATCTCTATCATCACGACTATCACCGTCAATATTACTAGTCATTAACATCAATCATTACCACCACCTCCATCATTAGAAACCATTTGCATTATCACTAACAAACATAAATGTTTCTTTTTTAATCAAATAATAATTTTATTGTATTAAATTAAATATTTTTCTAACATATAATTAATTTTTTATTTGAATTGTATTATTATTATTTTTATAGATAAATAAATTTTGCACATTCAGATGTTGACAAACAAACAGTCTTAATCATTCAGTTTTCAGATCTAGAGACAACATCTTAATAATTCAGATGTGCATTCAGATTCAGACGTCTGAATCTTAATAAAAACAAATGAAGCCTTAGTCATACACTAGATAGGAGATATGGGGTGTTACATACACACTTGAACTATGACCTGTTCCAATTGAGCTTCTGGACACAAGATAAAGTATTTCAATTAGACAATTTTCGTTCAAATATTTTTAAAAACTTTGTTGCGTATTTTCAAGAGTGTATTAGGTAGTTAAGCTAACCACATAAAATATGTCATCTTCATTAATTATAAATATTTGTTTCAATAAGCTGTAAAAACCCAGATATTTTCAAATTGATGTTAACGCGTATAATTAGAGGAGATGAAATATTTTATGTGGTTAACTTAACTACCTAATAGACTCCTGAGAACACGCATAAATTTTTTTAAAATTTAATTTGAAAGTGTCTAATTAAAACACTTCATTGTATATTCAAATGCCCAATTGAAACAAACAATAATTTGAGTGTCTAAATAAAATATAGTAGTAACAAATTTAAGGAGTTGATTATATATTAAGCCATTATTATATATTCCCTCCATTTCATTTTACTTGACCTTCTTTCTAAATATGTTTATTTTAAATTAGTTGTCCATTTTCGCAAATCAAGAGTGTTTATCTACTTTTTTCTCATATTACCCTCAGTATTAAATAACTAAAAAAAAATAATAGTTAGATTTAGAGTTTCAAAACATCATTAAAAAGATTAATTTTGTAAAATACACTTTTAATTAATATTTTCTTAATGAATGTGTCAAGTCAAAAAAGGTCAAGTATTTTAGAACGGAGGAAGTAATAGAATAATCACATAAACACAACCTTAGGACAAGTCCTATCTGGGGGAGGTGCTTATTCAGGTGCGTGTGTGTGACACGGAAAAGATGTCCAAAGGGGCCCCCGTTAGATCCTCAATACATTGAATCTACAACAATTGGAATTCATTTCATGTTTTTTTTCCTTGTTACTATGTTTTAAAAAATAAATACTAAATACTTCCCTGTCTTGTCTTTTCTCTCAGTTAATTGAAATGAAATGCCTTGTCCGATCTTTGATAGATCGTCAGCTTAATTTGTGTAAGTTTCTTGACTGCAAATTTGTTTGATTTTCTGTAAGTGAAAATAGATCTTGGTTTGTTTTGTCACTTCTACTGTGGGTTTACACAATTTCTGCGTGTTTTTTCTTTGATAACCGTGGTGTCTGGGCCAATTTTGTCACAACTCGACCAAATCCATCCAGGAACATACCTAGTTGCGTGTTTGTGTTGTTTTGCATAGTTGATATCGTCAATCGAATTCTCATTTGATTTGTTTGTTTTGTGCATAAACTGTGGTAAGGGTTTTTGGGTATATGTTAATTACAGCAAATAGCTTGTGGAAGGTTGTCAATTTCTTTATTGGTGGCAATGTTTATTGTAATTTTATTATTAATTGTGGAAGGCAATTTTATCATCAGGAAATTAAATATGAGTTCCTATGGGGGTTTTGATTTCCAAGGCGCGAATCATCAACAGCTTCAACATTATCAGTCTAATTCGAAACAAGGGTCGATGGCGATTAATGCAAATTTCCCCCTTACAATAGGTAGTAACCAGAATATTTGTTTGGCTGATTATAATAATAAAAGTGAGAGGGGTAAGTCTACAAGTGATGATGATGAACCAAGTTTTACTGAAGATGACCCGAATAGGGGAAAAAAGGGAACCCCGTGGCAGCGTGTGAAATGGACAGATGAGATGGTGAGGCTGTTGATTACTGCGGTATCTTACATAGGGGAAGAGACTGCTGCTGCAGAATATGGTGGTGGAAGAAGAAAATGTTCTAACAATTTGCATAAGAAAGGGAAATGGAAGTCAGTGTCGAAAGTAATGGCGGAAAGGGGTCATTTTGTTTCACCTCAACAGTGCGAGGATAAATTCAATGATCTAAACAAGAGGTACAAGAGACTCAATGAGATCATTGGTAGGGGAACTTCATGTGAGGTAGTTGAAAATCCTGCTCTTTTGGATATGCTCGGTCACGTTTCGGATAAAGGAAAGGAGGAAGTTAGGAAAATTCTAAATTCAAAACATTTGCATTATGAAGAGATGTGCTCCTACCATAATGGCAACCGCTTACATCTGCCTCCCGATCCTGAATTACAGCGTTCATTACGTTTGGCTCTTAAAAGTAGGGATGACTATGATGACAATGATGTTAGGAAGAAACACCTGCAAGATGACAATGATGAAGATGATCACGAAGCAGCTGACTTGGAGGATCGAGCAGATGAGTATGAAGAGACTCATAGGTTACATGGTGGGATGTCAGGAGGCTTTTCAAAGAGAATAAAACAATGCCAGGGTCATGAAACTGTTACTTCCTTGACTACCCTCGATTGTAATAGTTCTCTCATTCCTCAACCTCAGATTGATGCCAGTCAAGTGTTTCCGGAAGGCAACAAAGCGAAACAGTGGCTGGATCAATGCGCACTTCAGCTTGAAGAACAGAAGCTGCAGATTCAGGCACAAATGTTGGAGTTGGAGAAAGAGCGTTTCGATTGGCAAAGATTTAGTAGGAAAAAGGACATTGAATTGGAAATGATGAGAATGGAAAATGAGAGGTTGAAACTTGAGAATGAACGTATGGCATTGGAGTTGAAACGAAAGGAGATGTTTGCTGACAACGTCTAGGCTTAGTGCCAATGCCAAGCTGAGCTCTATCATTCAGGACCTATCAAAATTTCCTATTCTCAGGGAAGCAGGGATACCACTTCAGGATCACTGTCTTTTTATGATATTATTAGCTGTACAAACTGCAAAATTTACTGCTTTGCGCAATCTTGGCTAATAGTTGATGGCTAGTAGTTCTCCTTGTAACCTCGGTTGATGGCTTCTGGTGTATATTTTGAAAAGAGATATAAATCTTGCAACTCTATTGGGTTTTTAGTTTGTTCTTAATTAATTACTGTGTGCCATCTAAAAGTAATATGCTTGTTGCAGGGTCCTCTTTGGAGCTGGTACCCTCATTAGTTTTATGGGTTGATGTTTTTAATACACTGTCAATTTTAGCTGAGGAACTAGGGTGCATTGAATTTT
This sequence comes from Capsicum rhomboideum, assembly GCA_031232105.1. Lineage (NCBI taxonomy): Eukaryota > Viridiplantae > Streptophyta > Magnoliopsida > Solanales > Solanaceae > Capsicum > Capsicum rhomboideum. The sequence continues at coordinate 12,647,312 of CP124716.1, read as the reverse complement.
CCTTTTGCTAGGGATGAAGGAGCACCACTACAGAAGTGCTTATTTGATGTTTCTCTGAATATGGCCGACTTTTTGCATGGAATTTCAATTATAGCATGGCTAATCCTTGTGTCGATTTCAAAGTCTGAAGCTGTATGTTGGCTGATGCTGTTGCATTGATTTAGCAGCTACCAAGCTGTATTTGTCACTCTGGCTGATGGGTTTTTCTAATAGTGGAAACAAATCGGATCACTTCTCATGGACTCGTTGAGAATGATTCTGATCTAGTTCATAACCTATTAGAAGTAGAAGGCGCTCTGATGGAATATTCAGAGCCAGAAAAAGAACAGTTCATAATGCATAATTCACAATCTAATCAAATATCAACTAAAGATATCTATTTTTTCAGCTTGAAAGCTTAACGTAGTATTTACAATGTCAGACCATGATTTTTACATGTAGGATGCGCATTTGTGGCTTCACATCAATATGATGACCAAATATGTGCTTTAAGCAAACTAAAATCAACAATGACATTCACGATCCTGACTGAAAAGTGAATTACTGAGCAATCTATAACAGGTCGACCCATCATGTCACTACTCAAAACACTGGAGCATATCATGACCAAATACATATGATTCCACTCTTATCTGAGGTAGCCAGAGGTTTACCAAGACCACTCCATGAACAACAAAGTACTGGGGATGTGTGTTCTTTCAATGTGCTTACTATTTTAGCATTTGATACTGACCAAATATGAACAGATCCATCAACAGAACCTGCAGCAACATAACTTTCATCTGCACTGATACAGGATCGGCTCCAATTAGATGCCACTCTGTTCGCATTTTCTCTGAAAGTGCCACAAATTTCAAGGGTGTGAATATCGAATAGATTGTGCAAGTTGTCTCTCCCACTGGTTAATATCATGTTTCCATTTCGAGAGAGTGAAACTGATGTAACAGCCTGTGAATGCGCAGCAACTTCACTCAGAAGCTTGCCTGTTTGAACATCCCATAATCTAAGATTCCCGTCAACATGACCAGAACAAATAGTCAATCCGTCCATGCTAAACGAAAGACTGTTACAGTTGCTGTGAAAGATAATAGTGTTGGTACAGTAACCCTTCTGCAGATCCCAAACTTTTATAGTGCGATCATACGCAGCACTTATCACATGGCGACTTGAAAATTTGCTCACATCAACTGCACAAACCTTATCTATGTGCCCAGTAAGAGTATGACGTATCCTGCCTGAATTTACATCCCACACATACAAGTTATTTGAACTACTTGCTGCTATGATGAATTTGTTATCATGTGTAATGGAAAGATCAAGGACAGAACCCAGACAACCATAAAGACTGTTGGTTAATGATCCACTTGTAGTATCCCACATTTTAATTGCCCGGTCCTGTCCACCGCTTATCAATTTACCGGAGTTATTCTCAAAAAGAATCGAGGCACATCCACCATCATGGGCTGGGATCCTTTGCTTGCATGTACTAGGAACAGGAGACTCGAGGTAAAATTCTGCACCATCTTCACTTTGGCGGACCACACCGTCCACTTGTTGACGAGCAAGTTTCTCTATACTGGCAGCCTTGACCTTATCAAGCATATCTTCATAGAGAGAATTAGCCTAGCACCACAAAAAATAACAAATAAGAAAATGCAAGAAAACATATCATGGGCAAATCATTGTAAAAGATGAAAAAAATACTGACTAAAAATATAGTTCCCTAACCCTACTATTCTATTAGGAGAATTGGAAAAATGATCATTGGTAGATCGAATGGATTAGCCCAACTTGTCAGATATGAATTTTGTTCAGATTACAAGGTTAGTTTTGCAGTAGAATAACTTGCTAACAGATGGAGCTCCCCTCCTCTTTTGGCGGCAGAACAACATGATTATAAGTTTTAAGCATGCAGGACCACTGCCAAACAGTCGCTAAGCCCTGTTAATAAAAAGACAAAATATTCCGTCTACCATTCATTGAATAAATACATGTCTAAAAACCAATAACAACACTCACTAGCAGTTCATTTCCAGATCTCAGAAACTTTGCATAATACCGACATGAAATAACTTTTATGAAACGAAGATATTGGAGATACCCAGTAATGAAATACTACATCGATCACCACCAGCCACTCCAGCATGAGGGAAAGTAAAATGTTGAGCATCTGGAGTTTCTGTATAGGCGCTTTCCTTCCCAATATTTAGAAAACCACAAGTTGTTACAATTTTAGCAATCACTAAATATGATACTTCTTTATCTTAGGGCGGCTTTATGTCATTCATCCGTCACATCCCAAAGGCAGTAGATTATACTAAAATACAAGCTTCTAAAGTAAGAGAAAGTTTTTTATCATTTTGTTTTTCATTTTTTTTCCATTCTTCGGTAGTAGTTCTTCTTCATTGAAGTCTTAAAAAGATAGAATGTGCCACATGGATAGCATCCAAGAGTGTGGCCTAATGGTCAATGAAGTGAGTGAAGATCAAATGGAAGACCAAGTTTCAAATCCCAGCAGTTATAAACACTCTAGGTTATTTCTCCCATCTACCTAAGCTTTGATGGACAGAGTTATTTGGTAGTTGTGTTGGGGGGAAGTACCGGATACCAATGGAGTAGTCAAGGTGCACAAGCTGGCACAGACACCACCATCATAAAAGAAAGAATATGCCACATGGACGGTAACAGGGACAGTAGTTGAAGAATATAAGAACAAAGAGGGTTATATTAAGTGTAAAGAAATCTCCATGATGGCAAGCCTAAATTAATGCAGGCTTTCTTGAATTGAGGATACATTATTAATTAAAGTTTATTTTAGTGCAAAAAAAGTATGCATCTTAGCTCTCTAACAGTATCTAAGAGTGATGAACACTCAATTTGTATGAACAATCAGAGGTTTAAAATATTAAAGAGCCACAAATAGGAGAGTAACAAAGGATAAGAAACGAGAATTACTCAATACCTCGTTAAGGCGCTCAGCATCCTGCATCTTCTGCAGCATCCATCGGTCAACCAATGTTTTATTTTCTGCCTCAGCATTGTTTGCTCTCAGCGTCATAGATTCAAGTTGTGCTTTAAGGTCCTGGTGCTCACCCATAAGCAATTCCAAAGCTTTAGTCTTTTCCTCAAGAAGTTCAGTCAAACGTGAACATTCATCCCTGCAGCACACTCATGAAAGTAATAGAGCAGTTAAACTCCATACTGGCATCCAAACTAAATCAGTTGAGCTCATCTTCGGACATCCAAAGTAAATTTTATTTGTTAAATTGGGAAACTAAGACTAGAATTTTATAAGCTTAAACATGAAGTTCATTCAGAAGCTTGCAACAGAATCAACTTTTGGATAGGGTCATATTACTAAAGTTCTTGTCCAGCTATTTCTAAGCAATCCCTAGTGTGTTCCTTTATTTCTGTCCTTTTATTAATTTCACGTGTAATTCTTTTTTTGTTGTTGTTGCAAAGGGAAAATTGTAATTTAGGATAGCAAATGTTTTAGGAGGATGAGAATAACACCTTGCTTGATTTAGCTCGTTTTGAAGGTCATTTATGACAGTTTCCTTCTCTTGAACTAAAGATTTTGATGCTCTGGATTCAGCTACTTCCACCACAAGCTGCTCTGACAGTCGTGCTTGAGCTTTGTAACATTGTTGAAGTTCCACTTCAAGATTTTCAGCTTTCTCTTTCCACTCTGAACCCTAAAATCATAGGAACTATATAAGCGCGTGGAGAAGCAACGTATAGCTCGAAGAGAAGCAACTAGGTGCAAAAAACTCCACATTCACCGGTTGTAGTTAAAATTTCTTTGTAGAAAGCTGTGGTTGGTCAGTTTAACTTGCATCTCATTATTAAGCACAATATAAAGGGTACTCCCTCCGTCCCATTTAAGTTGGTCATTTTACTAAAAATAAATGTCCCATATTAGTTGATCACTTACTAAATCAAGATAGAATTAATTAATTTTTTCCCATTTTACGCCTACAATTAATTACAATTCCAATGTCCATTCCTATGCCCAATGAATATCATTAATATGGGTAAAGGGTAAAATAGTAAAATTCATCATTTCATTTATGATTTCTTAATCACCGTGTAAAATGAAATGTGCCCAAATAAAATGGGACGGAGGGAGTAATAAGTAAATTCTACATCATGCATGCAAAGTGACTCACCACTTGGCAAAAACTACAAAATATGAACTGCTAAAAGCCAAGAGAAATGTTAACTATATTACAAAACATTCTTACAATTACGTTTTTCTTGAAAGTCGAGAGTCGACGAGAATACTCCGTAAAACATTTTCTGTTATCATTCCATAACAAATAGGAATACAAAGAATTAGAAACTTTCCTTATTTGATTAGTTCAAAGCTCCTATAAATAGAACCCTCTTATATGTTGTTAACACTCTATTTAACGAGAGGCTTTTTCTTTTCTTGTTTCACTCAGTATCAAGTTCTGTCTTCCAGAGCTTAATCTCGTTAAGATGAATGCAAAGGTGAAATCATGGCCCTGAAGTCCCACGCTCATGGTGTTGAGGTTTCAAGTTAGCAGTTTATGCTAGTTGACGTGTCAAATTAATGGCTCATGTTTGCCCAATCAACATCATATTAATCATTTTGTCCGCACATGAATTGAACTATGATTTGGTCATGCTGAAAGCATGATAGTCTTTGTCGTCAAGCTGGTGGCATGAGTCACCTCAAATTCAGTAATTTTTGACATATGCGCAATCGTGCCACGGCCAAGTCAGTCGCATGATAGTGGTAGTGTAAAATCAGTTTGTCACATAACTGGATTAGATTCTTTAAGGGAACATATTAAAAGTCAAGAAAATCATTAACAACATTACATAGAGATCTCTGTATCTTATAATAATTAAGAATCAGAAGAACTAGGGAAGTTGTCTTATTTTACTAACTCAAACTCATATACAAAGAGTTCTCATATATGTTGTTATCACTCAATTCAACAAGAGTTTTTCTATCTTCTTTTCTCCCTTTACATAAACATTAATGGTCACTATATGTTCATTTTTCTATTTTTTAACTCCTCATTTTTTCTTGTTTTATTGCCTTAAAGGAGCAGGAGGGAGGTGGTGCCCATAACTGATTGGAGAACAAGGTCCATCCACTTGCCAATTGGTCTTTAAACACTACCAAAAGCAAGTTGTTTTCCAACGCCAGTGTACGCAGAATTGATTGTTTAACGCTCAAACTTAGGAAATGGTGGGTAAGTGAATCATGTCCGTTCAAACAATAAGATTGATACATGATCACATAAATCAATAGATGAAAGCCTAATTAAGAATGATTGTAAACAAAAACTTCTAATGAAATTCTACCTACATGGACACAGAGGCAAATGTAGCATACGATTCACCAAGTTCATCTAAACCCAGTACTTTCAACGCATAGAATAAATTCATACATAAATTTCCATGAAAATTGCAACAAATAGTAGACAAAAACCCATAACTTTAAAGATATAATGTGGTTCAATGTTAAGATCTTACATATTGAACCCGTAAACATAAAATTTAAATCCTGGATCCTCCTCTAAACATGGTAAGCACTTTTAGTTTCCCCTCAAACAAACAAAATATCGATGAAAATGCCAAATTGGAGACGCCCATTTATATTGTACAACTTCTTTCAAATCTTTTCCACACAACTCATTCACTTCCTTTTTTTTATTTTTTTAACTAATCATTACTCAACAAACTCATAAATCATAATAATATTTTTTTTTTTAAAAAAAAAACTAAATCAAGCAAATTACCTGCAATAGGAGAGGCCTATTGAGGGCAAGCAAAGCAGGAGCATGAGCTCCTTCTTCCACTAAATGCCGCTTTTTTAGAGCCTTTAAAGCATGCTTAATTGCTTCTATAGCAACTTCTTCGTATGCCCTAACACAACAACAAACAAACAAACAAAAAAAAATCAAAATTCAAGTAAAATTAGGCAAAATCAGTTATGGATATTGGAAAAAACTCAGGATTAATAATTTTAACAACTTACATATTTGATCAATTTGCCGAATCACACACTGTATTTGCAAATACGGATTTGTAAGGAGTTAATTCTGAGTTCAATTTTATAGGTAGCAGCTGACCTTGATCTTTTTTTTTTGGTTTTTTTCACAAATTATGCCACGTCGGCGTCAGTATTATGTTGAGTCGAGTCGGGTCGGGTCGGATTGTCATTTTATCCCGCTCTACCAAATTTGTGCTCCGATTTGCGGTCAATTTTCCATTCGATCCAATCACACGGGATACATGAAAATGCTCATAATGGAGAAAATGGAAAAGAACTACTACTATCCTTTTCTATTTGTTTGTTCCCTTTTGACGAATATTAAAAAAAAATGGAGTAATGGATTATGAGTATTCTAATTTTGTTATTTGTTGAGAAATAAGTGTCATATGCAACTTCTTCTTTTTTTTCGTGTGTGTGTATAGAGAAATTATACCATAAAATTTTATGCATAAAGTAGTAAAAACTTTTGTACTATTTAAAATGTATTAAAACTTTTATAGGAAAAAGACGATGCTAATTGATATCTTAAAAATGAGAATAACCAGTTTGAATAACAAATAAAGTTTTCTTTGGGAGTTAGTAGCTAATCATAAGAAAATTTTTATATGAGATGAGTTATAGTCAACCATGAAGGCATGAACCATGTGAAGGGGGACTAATTTAGTCACTTCTTGACTAATAGATTAGAGGAAAAATACTCACACTTATCAAATCAATGATTACTTACATTATATATGTGTCATTCACATATATTTGTATCACATAATCACAATTAATTACGTTAATTTAAACTAAGTACGAAATTTAAGAATATTAAGAATACTTATATGAGCAAATAACAAAAAAGGTTAAAAAAGAGTCATAGATTATGCTTCGCATTGTTGAAAATGCAAAGAAAGGTTAGTAGTCATAAGGTCTTCTTTGCAGTAAATAGATAGTGGTACTACTTGTATACTAATGTAGCATCCTGTGGTTTAATTTGTTCATAAAATCAGAAAGCATTCTATGTAAATCCTAGTGCCTTTTAGACTTTGCCTAATTGTTACAGTGCATTTTTAACACAAAGAGAACTGCACTTCTTAGCAGATGATGGTACGGAATCTCAGCAGAAGAACATTGTATCGCACACATTTTTGTGCAACTTTGGCAGTTGAGGCCCCTCAGTCTTCATAATTTCTAACATCTGAGCCGAAGCCAAACGAGCATAACGCAATGGAGCAACTGCAAAACATCTTAGTCATTCAGAACCATAGGACAAAAAAAAAAATTTACCAGAGAAGCAGCACAACTATTTTACTCAGGCCACTAACTATAGTCCTTACCTTCATATATAGCACTGGTGCATCTCTGAGACCTAAAATGTTTGCCAAATTTGAAACAATCAGAGATGTTCAAAGAATTGGGTAAAATCCAAGCATAACCACGGGGAACTTACACGTAGCATAAACAGTGGACTAGCTCCTGCACATTATCGGATGAGAAGCCAATCTCATCCAACAGAACAAAGTAGTGATTTGGCCTGCTAGTCCCCTGCATTGTGTTTTCTACATTATGTAGTGAATACAAGAAGAAGATAAACAAAATATTTCGAAAGAGGACTATGTCAGTGCTAGCACAAAGTTATATCAACGTTACTGATCATTCTACAAGAGTTACAAGCGTAGCTTAAGAGTTTTCATCAAAAAAGGTTTGCTAGTAAAGTACTCACAACTCTTGCCGTATGTGCACACATGTAGAAGTTATTATACAGCGGATGACAAATTTTAGTATCGACGACTGTGCCTGTCATTAGAAACACAGAGTTCAAATGTAGTTATTTAATGCTGTACTGGTGGTTCTACTAGTACTTGTAGTTGTAGGCATTTGAAAGCTCACCAGGAGGAATATTGTCACTGGAGTTGACTTGGAACAACTTTGTGTGGTGTCTTCTTTGTGCAACAATTAGAGTGAACTTAGGAAACCAAGTCTCATCCAGGAACTTACAGGCCTATAATGGTCCATAAAGTGGAATAAGAATCTCGAGCAACAAGGCACAATCTATATATGCCTTGATCAAATGAGTTTACAGAACAAACCTTGATAATTTCCTCCATTTCGCTAATAATTTGCTTGAATTGAGATTCACTTAAACCTTGTCTGAGAAAAATTTACATTAGCAAAACATTTTACAAGTCTCTGAGGTTCAAATATGTGAAGAGAAAAATCTAATTAGCTTTCCCCGAGGTTTCCTAAAGGATTTCGAGGACTATATATAGGTGAACAAGAAGCAATATCACGACAATAATCAAACAATGATGAGGGAGATAACGATGGAATTATGAATAATGGACAGATATGACGATCCTCACTCAAATGCTTTATATCAGAAAGGAAGGAAGAGGTATAATCAGCAATGAAGAAATAGTCAGAAATGCAGATGATAATTCTACTGTCAGGATGTAGAGGACATCAATTAAAGATTTTGCACCTGAATATAATAATCTGTTCAGGCTTCCTCTTCCCCGAGCTTGAATGAAAACCCATCAGCAGCTCCCTAATACAAAGAAAAAAATATTTCCACTAATAAGCTTTGGACGAACTAAACCAAACTCCTGATATGAACCACAACTTCACCATCCTGCATGTCCCTTATGAATTTTAGTCCGAGCAAACCACACAGGAAGTGAAGGGTTCTTGAAGGTGCAGGAAGGAATTGCTACCTGATTATGCCTGTGTCCTCGCTATCTGAAACTGGTCTAAAGAGTGAATGTATCATCTCAGTCTTTGGTGGTTGGGTACAAATTGATGCTCTATAGCAAGAAATCATCGGCCACTGTCTAGAACCGACCACCTAATGCACAAATATAGAGAAATTACTAGCAAACTACAGCAAACTTGACTGTGCAAATAGTTTTCTGAAACCAGACTGTAACAAGAATAGGACTTACTGCAGCAACGGAGGGTAAATCTGACTGTGAAGAAGGAGCATGTGTAACGACCATTGCTAAGATCATTGTGGGTACTTTAGAAACCAAGGGGATAGTCTGTGAAACTTCAGCTGATAACATAGAACTCAGACCACCGAGCTGCAGGAAAACCGAAAATTAGAGTTCTTACGAGCGATCAACGTATGCAAATTTAAGGAACAGTGTCCAAGCATGTATCCCATACTTTTGCATTAATTTTTAAGATAACATTAGCAAGATAAGTTTCATCAACTCTGTTCTTCGCAATGCACTGGTTACGAATTCCGAAGTTCATAAGGCACTTTTTCTTCCAAGGACCTGAGAAAGTAAACCATATTTGAGCCGCTCAAATACCAATAAAGTAATAATAGTATATCTGACTGGATATATTTCTACAACCATATAAATTAGAAAACTTTGCAGGAAGAAAGCAAAGAAGGAATCGAGGAGGATCCTTGCGAAATTTTGGAATTATTTGTTCAAACATCTTGTCCACTCGAACAGAACCCGGTTTCTTTTTATGCTTAGCATTCTCTTCGAAAACAAATGCTGGCGGATTAATGTTCTGCAACAAAGACAAATTTATATGCTATTCAGTGAATGAATAGAAAGGTTTGCATGTGTCAAATATCTTTGAGAAGTCATTCATATCACCATTCCCTTTGTTGCACCCAATTTTGCCATTTCAATGCAGAATACACGTATGTCAGAACCAGTAGAGAAGTTCACCACGGCCCAGAATTCAATGCTTTTTGGCTCTGCAAACTTCTGCAGGAGAGGTTAATGATGTCCTCCTCAATCAGAACATGAAGATATTAGATAAAATGCGGAGCATCACCTTGCCATTAAAGCTCCAGCACGAAAATCTTGGAGCGAGATCTTCCTTGTTTCCCACTCTCAACTGAAAATTGAGGCCATTATGAACTATCTGATGTCAAGCTATAAATATATTAGTAATAAGTTTGAAAAAGGAGGTTAGATGTCACACTAGATACTACCTGTGGAGGAGATAGAATTCTTCCTTCTAATTCAGTAAAAGATTTGCTAATTGAGATTCCACAAGCGCGCAGCATGGGGTCTGTGTCAAAGTCGTTGTTTTTAAGTTCCTAAAAGGCAGGCAAAAATATCAGCATTGTGTAACCAAATTCTGAAAATATGGTCACTTAAAAAAGGTAAAGGGGTCTATAGCTACCTCATTTAAATGCTTCATGAATTCTATCGGCTTTTGGCTCGACTTGTTCACGAATACGAATCTTTGGTGTAAGGATAACTCCTTTTTGAATCGTTGTAAGGGAACCAATGAACAGAGCTAATGAAATATTCAAGAAATTACACGGTTTTTCCAAGAACGAGTAAAATAAGGAACATTGTCTTTCAAAAACTGGGATAACAAGAAAAAGAGAAGCAAATAAACGTTACCACACCTCAACAGGAATGAACTGGGGTTTGCTGTGCCTCCCCACATTGATGCATGGCAAGTTCGATGAATAACGGAGTTCTATTCCGAGTCTCCTAACAAAATATTCATAAACAGTTATCCCAACAGTCTGGACATTGCCATTTTGATTATTAGAACCCTTCAGCCGCAGAAGAAACCTGTTCAATAAACAGCATAATGGCAAGAGAAACAAATTATTGGATATTGAATATGAATAAATAAAGCAAACAATTTAGAAGCTGAGAACTTACTTCTCCTCTTTACATGTCCTGTTGCTAAGTCCAGTGATTTTGTGCTCTCTATTGGAGTGTAATAGCTTAATTCTGAGATTTTTCAAGATTTTTGCCTGCAACGGTAGAAACTAGAAAATTACACACAGTTTCAGAAAATCCAAGAGAGATATTGAAAGCTGAGGGGACCTTAGCCCAGTCGATTTTGAAGGGAGTTTCCACATTTTGGTTGGCTATTAAAAAGTTAACTAGTGAACCTGGCTGTATAACTGTTGTTGTAGATGTATCTGTCCAATGTGGTTAAAAACATCAGTAAAACTGTTCCAAATGTTTCGAAAGGAATACCATGACCGAAAGGGCAGTGCATTAACTTACCAAGGTTCAAAAATAATCCACCTTGAACAGATTGGAAACTCGAATGATAACCTCGGCATCCAAGTATACCACCAGTCAAGTCCATGAAGTTCTTTATCTCATCGGGGAAGTACGATTGGCGAAGCAGAAGGCAATTCCTGTCGAGGACAAAAAGGGGGAAAGAAAGTCAAGATTGTTTTGATGGCCCAGAAATAGCTTTTGGTGGATCAGTATGCACCTTTTTGCATTAGTGTGTTGCAAAATGGTGTCTAATGCTATCAGAACTTCACTATTTCCTGATTTTACTCCATGTTGTCCATCAAGAATGGTCTGAAAGGGGATGATGGAAACAAATGTTATCTGCACTGTGAAAGTTTTGAATCGGGATATGATCTTCTGCCTCTTTTGATCACCCTCACTTAAGTCTCCATCGCCACTAAAGTTGCCATCTGTCTTGCTCCTAAAGTCGAAGCCAATCATCCCAAACAGAAAAAGAAAAAATGAGCATTAGAGAAAGAAATGATGCTAGATGAAATATTACCCGTTCTATGATCGAATGAAATGCTTTAAGCCTTTATATACCTTTTTGATGTTGCAGCATCAAGCACAACTGTGAAATCTACCTTCTTCTGTGGTAGAGGACTAGTTGTGAATAAGCTCCGTTGCCCATCAGAAGCAAATGCTTGCTCTCCTAACTCGGAGCTGTATATCTCCCAGAGTTTATGAATCACTTTTCTAATTAAGTTGCTTCCACTGACAGGGTCCCCATTTTCATATTGGACATTAACCTTTCACAAGTTAAAAAGGGTCATATTTAGCTCTGTGAATTTCCAGTTAGTAATCAAACCAAGAGAAAATGAACTCACGCTGTATGAATATAGTTCGCTTATGCCACCTCGAAAGCATACTCTAAAATAATTTGTCAGCAGAAATATCTTCTTTCCCTTGATCCCTGGACGAGGTCTGTTCATCTGCTTAAAGATTGGCCTCAATCTCTCATTAGCTGATCCACAATCTTGTCCTGGTTCAACTTTCATAGGAACCACACCTGAGGGAATTTCTTTGGGAGGTGGTGGCAAATTTGCCAATAACTCTTTAGACGCCATTGACTGCTTCCTAAATTGTATAAAATACAGCTATATCATCTTATGAAAGCATAAAAGAAATGAACAATATACGTGACGAATTAGACCATGTAGAAGAATAATCCCTTTACAAGTTTCAGACTATCTAGATAGCCAAATTTCATGTTTCATCAGATAATCAAACGGAAATACTCGAAAGACGAGTATGAGAATCAAACAAGCTTAATATAATAGTTACTTCTCATATTAACTATGATGACACCTCTCTACTTCATCTGAGGTAGTGGTATGGACTCCGTACACTTTACCCTCCCCAGACCCCACTTTGTGGGAATACACTGGGTATGTTGTTGTTGTTGTATTAACTATGATGACAACACTATTCTCTTGTATCATATTGAAAAAGGAAAATTACCTTGAGATGAACCACAAGCTTTTTATAAGCTGAGAACTATAAGGAAATGATGTTTCAAACACTAGTAACTGTTTACTGAATGTTTTCTTCATTTATAGTCTAACATACACTTACCAAGGAAAAAGTGCTAGTACAAAAGGGTAGAAGGTACAGATACTCATCCTTATCTGTAGAAATTCTGGGCAGTTTCACATGTTTTATATACTTCCAAAAGTAACATATCATTTGAGACATTCATGTGCAAAGTAGTAGTACTTATTTCTGCAGATATCTGTCATGCAATATTCCAAAAGGCAGCAAGGCAAACTTTTTAACGTACTTGGAAGCTTTCCCAGTATCAAGGCTACATATTACCGGTACCATCTCTGTCCAGCAAGGTGCTGGGATGCATGGTGTCTGCAAGGCTGCAATACCAGCCTCCTCCAAAACACACCTTTCACTCCCAACTACTCTTGACTACTTCGATCCTTTCCAATTAACACAAATACTGGCTAGCTCGTCCTACCAAAGCTTAAACAGTTGAGAAGAAATCACCTTACCCCCAACTTCTACCCGCAAAAACGATAATTATGTTTTTCCTTTTGAGTAAATATTCTTCCACCAACACAAAGTAATTAGTTCCATAAGTGACTTTTCTAAGTTGCACAACTAGCTAGTTGGAAGTTAAAAACCGCAATATCAAGCAAAGGCCTACAATTGAGAGTGTCCTGTTACTACTAACTAGAGACAAAAACTTAAGATCCCGCAAACATGAAGATATACAACTAATAAATTCAGCAAAAATGAGCAGAATTATATATATGTATTTGGGGGTGGGGGATGGGGTGGGGTGATTGAGCCCTTTGAAGTATCCACACAAAAGCCCGTCTCTTATGGGATAAAACAAGAACCAAAAGCCTGCTGCTTGATCAAACTCAGAACTGTAATGAGATGCCAAACTATATTTCTCATTTGTTCTTTTCACAACAGAAAGAAGAAGCACAAAGAAAAACAAAAACAGATATGCTCCGTTGAACATTAACTAAATCACACCCGATAACCATAAATTAATTGTTAAGTTGTTGCACTATTATACTCCCCCACAATTGACTTGAACGTGATCATGAAATTTACAATATCATTGACAAGATCAACCTGCTCTTATTCTATCTAGCCAGTCCACACTTTTTCGTGCTTTTTCCATTTGCTGGTCGATGCTTCTTCGAGGCTTCTCAAAAAATTCCACGCTCCTCCTAGACCTCTCTACTTGATCAAAAGACGTCCTTAACTTCGAAAGCTTATCATCATTGGCGAACTTGTACTCGTAACTTTTCAGTTTTTCAGGCTTATCAGTGCTTTTTCTTGGTTTCTCTCTTCTGTCGGTGCTTTTTCTTGGACCTTCAAAACAGTCTGTACTCTTCCGTGATTGCTCGGGCCTGTCTATACTTTTCCTTGATAAGTTCCTCTGAGAAGGTGGTTTTTCAACTGTAGATACAAACTTCTTCAGATGTCTAATGTATTCGGGGTATAATTCTAAGTCACAATGAGTTCCCCCTTTGAGCCATAATGGTTCATATTTCTCCTGGCATAGCTCCCATAGCTGTTTCCCATGGGAACAGTCAACAACTTCATCAGAAGTGCCCTGCACAACATGAAGAGACTCACGTAAAGACTGCAAAAGATAATTATTGTATATGACCATGGAAATAAAGTTATGAGTAACATACATGCAAAGAAGGGGAAAAATAAGACAACAGAGTAGTAAAGCAAATGACATGAGCTTAATAGCGTAGAATGCATATAGAAGATTCATACAGCTAACCCCAAATAGTTGCAGACTGAGGCCTAGCTAATTAATCAATTGAACTGCTCAACTCTAAACACGTTTCACTTCATAAGAAATGTGGCCTGTTAACTATCTTTTTTTACTCTACTGGTGGAGGGTGTAGGTGGGGTTGAAGAATATAAACCATCTCCCGTAACTCCTGAATGTACTGACCTAATCCTTCTTGTTTCCCTCTTGAATGTGTTGAGCATGGCCACTAAGGCACATTTTCTCTGAGAGCTAAACATGATATTCCTAGTAAACTATCATAACATCCCACTGGACAGAGCCTCCCCATGCATGTTTTGCATTATCTACCAATATTTTGCCAGTAAGCTCATTTAATGCTACCACAGGAGGCCACACAATTGAGTAACTTGGAAAACTGGTGAGTACATGACGAGGTTTATACTTACATGAATGATCAGGACAGGACATTTAACCAATGGGATCTTGTCAATGTTCTGCACAGCGAAAAAAATTAAACCAAGTTCAGTGACAGGTTTTAATACATACCGCTTTTATAACAAATATAAAACAGTTTACCAGGCACAGGAAGGTGAATCTTACAGCTTTAATATGAAAGAGTTGACTAGATCAATTGACAGCTATTTTACCTTATAGATGTCAAACCAATATGAACGTTTGACAGGATACATGACCCTTAAGCCCGACAGGATTGGACTATGCAAAATAACTGCTCTAAGTCGAGGCAAACGAGCAGCAAGGTCTGCAGTGGGACCACTTCCAACAGATTGGCCATAAAGGATTATGTCTTCCTGCTTTGCGCCATAGCTCTCTTCAAGACACTTGTATGCAGCTTCAATATCTGCGTAAGTGTTCTGCTCACTTGGCTGCATAAAGCATTTAGATGTCAAATTCGATTCATGCTCTTGAGCACTTAATGAAAAGACTACCTTTAGTATTCCAGGAAAATTATACTGCCAATTACCTTGCCAGATGACTGTCCATAGCCAGAGTAGTCATACCTGCATCATTAAAAACACAAAACAAAGGATTCATTAGGGGATATATACCTAAGCTATCTTCTAATTAATTCATTAGCTCAACGAAGAGAATGATTAGTCTTATTTACTTGTGCTAGATCCTATGAGGAACTCAGACAGAATATCTCAGAAGGATCCTTGAACAGGGAAATGCTTGAACATAGAAGATGAAACTTGTTTGAGGTCAAAATCATGAACTAGCCATATGGATCGAGCATCTCGGCTACCTCTAATTTTTACTTACTGAAATTGTTATTTGTTGGTAGAAACTTGAACTAGCATTAGCTGTCTCATTACTATCTCACCCCTGAGGTAGAGGTATGGACTGTGTAGATAGTAATGAGTGTACACAGTCCATACCTCTACCTCAGGGGTGAGATAGTAATGAGACAGCTAATGCTAGTTCAAGTTTCTACCAATAGGGGTGTACAGACCAAACCGCCAAGTCAAACCGAACAGGCGAACCAAACCAAACCGAGAAAAAAACCCGACTTGTGGTTTGGTTTGGCGTTAGAAAAAAAACCCGACCATTCTTGGTTTGGTTTGGTTTGGTGTTAACCAAAGAAAAGTCAAACCGAACCCAAACCAAACCGACATAATATATATATAATTTTAACTTTTTATACATAAAAAAATATTAATTATAATCTACTTTTAAAATTAATAAAATTAATAAAATTAATAAAATTAATTTTTAATATTTAGAAAGTAGATGTAGATATATATTCAGATTTGGGCCTTTAAGTTGTAATATTTATCCATTAATTGATAACTAAATGACCCGAAGCGCAATATAAACTTAAAACCTAAAACTTTTCACTCTTCAGTCACTTTTCATCTTACTTTTTAGTTTTCGGAGAGTTCTCCGCTCTTCCTTTCCACTCCTCATTTTTCATAATTGTGGTTTCCCACTAGCAAATGAGTGAAAACATATTTGATCTTATCTACAATCACAATATAATTGTAAAAACTAAAGATTAAAAAAAAAAAAATGAGACAAACTGACTAAAACCTAAACCAAAAAAACCGATTTTATGTTGGCTTGATTTGGTTTATAGATTTGATAAACCGACATGATTGGTTTGGTTTTTTTTTTAGTAAAAAACCAAACCAACCCGACCTATGTACACCCCTAGCGTACACTTACCCTCCCCAAACCCCACTTTGTGGGAATATACTGGTTTGTTGTCGTCGTTGTTGTTGTTTAAAAAGATGACACAAGATTAACGAAGTTAACTTTACAAAACCCAAAATAATGTGAAAATGTTAGGAAATTATTTTTCCTGTAAGGGGCACATGCCGGGATTCCACCAAAAATCTTGTGGTGGTTGTGAGAGCGGCTTTTTATAAAGAAATGTAGGTCAACATACTCCATTCTGTCAAATGATTACTCCTTGAACCTATGTTGCTCAGACTCTTCAAAGATGCCGACAGGTGCGTGCCGGATACTCCAAAATTAGTGTTTTGGAGAATCCGACAAGAGTGTGGCAACATATTTGGAGAGTCCACGCAACATAGCCTAGAACAGAAATTAAATTTTCACGATTTCTGTAAAGCTATAATGAGCATAAAAGAAAAGAGGGAAGTTTGGTTGTTCCAATAGAAGCTCGCTTTCATACATTCACGACCGAGCTTTCTTGATGACCTTTAATAGGAGTAGGTTACAAGGACAAGCACTCAATCTGCACTAACCCCTCAGTATTTCTCAATTGAAGTAGTCAACCAAGCCACACATAATCTATTATTTACTAAGGCAAGACCAGTGCTGAAAGGAAAAGTTTATCATCAAACTTAATCAATCCTTGCTTCTCTCCCAGTCATATATGCCTATTTAAGCACATGTTGCATTATAAACTCCTTTCCTAACTATGAAAATAAAATTGATTATAGCAATCTCGAGAGGTTACCAACTTCTACCGAACTCATAACTAGAAAACAAAAACCACCAACGAATCCCATTATTCTGAACTTATATTTCTTCTTCCAAAATTAATCAATACCAACATTTCCATCTAAGATCCTAGTTAAGCAAATCCTGTTGTTGTCAAAGAGAACTCTATTCGAGATTAAAGTGGATAATTCAACATACTTCCTTATTTTTTTTCCTTTTTTCTCATAGTACACAAAGGAAGAAATGGACATTTATCTGCCCAAAGTAGTATATAGGGCTTCTTTTAAGTTATTAATCTTTCAAGCTCATGAAGATTCAGCTTAGATATTTCAAAAGTCAAAAACCAATGTATTGCCCAAAAAGGGATCCCTGGACACTACACGTCAAATTCATACGAAATCATTCTTTACCACTAAGCATTATGTTTATCCCTCGTCAAAGAAATTTTGGCTGTATCCCCACATACTAAATTTCACGGCTTGACAAAGTACAACTTCCCCCGTTATCCAACTCCTGAATTTTTGAGAGAACGGAATGGAACTCCAGATATTTACATCAACCTTCAATCAAACTGCAGTTGAAGACCATGTAGTTTCTTAGTACTAAAGGTAGTGATTTCAACACATCTAGCTGCTTATTCACATACATTGTACTGGTAAATCCATTACATTAGACATCAGCCATCAGATTCATCCGCCATTTTCTTTACGCCATCTTTGCATGTGTGAAAGTTGGTATTTCTTCTCGCATCTTTCCTTTTTTAAATCCTTTAAATGAGGAAATTGATGTCAATTTCTACCACTAACTTTCACTTCGTTTAAAGTCATCTTCACAAACACCAGCGTGGTTTCCATCCTGGACTGAAAATCTTTAGATCTAATACTATCACAACCATAAAAATCCAGAAGAAACAAACATATCACCTTTAAGATAATATCTTTTACACAGATGAGTGCGAAAACAACGAAAGAAAAGACAATTGCTAAATGACTCTTAGATAATAAGGGCTATATAAAGAAAAACTCAAAGAACAATTTATGATTAAATTTAATATACATATCATGATATTAAACCATGAGATCCTACATGAAAAGATTCAATTAAAGATCAAATCTTCCAAGTTTAAAAACTCCAAAACAGCCAATAATTCATAGAGGAAAAAAAAAATAAAAGCAATCTTGATATTGCCCAGATAAGCAATTATCAGAGAGAAAAAGACCAACTTTTAAAAAACTTAATTACACTAAAAGGGGCAATTTAGCTTAATTAATTCTATGCAAAAAGGGTATCTCCTGGATTTAGTCGAGGTGCATGAAAGCTAATTGAAAAAGAAAAAAGATAATAAATACCCCATGAGATTGACTTTAAGGTGGATGCTAAGCTGAATGAAGAGCTCATACATCTGACCAATATCAGCAGCGTTACCATGAGAGTAAAGTAAAGTGGAAGTAGCCATAGGGTAACGAATGTAAATGGCAACGATCTCCGTTCCCTTGCGAGTAGGGAGCTTCAAAACGTCGACGTTTTCACGGTGTGGAAAAGTGTCGAGCAGTAATAAACCAGTAAGTTGGTCGTTAATGACTCTGTAGGAAGGTGGATTTGGTGGAAAAAAAGCTAACTTCGCCGCCATGGACGAGGTTACTCCACCCATTAGAGTATATTTGGAATGGAAATGGTACAAGTTGTTGTCAGTGTTTGTTAAATGGAAGAAAAAAAGGAAGAGGACATTGGGTTGAGCAGCTTTGCTGTAGAAGAAGGCAAGGTGTTTGATGTGTGTCTCAGAGAGAAGTGTGGGGTGCGGGGGCCTTTTTGGGTAGGGGGAGGGGGAGGGGGAGGGAAGAAGAGATTAAAAAATAAAAAATAAAAACAGTAACATGTACTAAAGCTTTCACTACGTTCGGAGTTCAAAAAAAGTCAAATCATCCAAAAATAGTTAAATTAAAAGGATTTATTATATATAGATTTAACTCATGTTACTGAAAACTATTTTCATATCTTGAACCGTAATTTTCTGATCACGTGACAGTAATTCTACCAATTATTCCGAGGCTCGACGAAGAGATAAAATTATGAGAAAAGTGAAAGGAGTGACCCAGCTGTGATGTCTACTGGTCATTACACCATGGCCACATGTGCATGCTTACTTTTTAGTACACTAGTCACAAATTTTGATATACTATAATTAGTTTTCTGCTTACTGTTTTTAATTATGATAATGGTTGATTATCACTGGAATGAATGGGCGCCAACTTGCAACTTGCGAGTGTAACATTTCTATAATACTCCTCTTTTGGCTTTTTGGGGGGATAAACAGAAAATATAACGGCTAATCATCCTTGACTCACTTACAACTAGAAAATGTAAGGTTTTTAAAAAAAAAAAAATTAAATGTAAGGTTACTATCTCATTAGAGAACTTTATCCTTGGGTCGTTTGGTATACTGGATAAGCAAAAAAAAAAATTGAAATTAAATTTATTCCACATTTGATATAAGAAAGTAATTAACTTCGGGACTATTTTATCTCTTTATTTGTACTAAAATGATGAAATTATTATCCCATGTGGAAGTGGAATAAAATAGCCACATGATATAGCACAACTCATGTAATATCTCTATTTATCTCATCGGATATACCAAACGACCCTTACTACTTACTCTAACTCTGTATATATTTGCTTATCCATGTTTGATTTGACACATTTCTCTTAAAAAGTACTCGTAATAAATAAAATGATACTCCCTTGTTTCATATTTGACTTAACACATTCCATAAGAACATAGTAAATAGAATAACAATTTTATTTATCGCCCTTAATTGTTATAAGTCATTAAGAAATGAATAGTACTTAATAATAAAAGTAAAATATGTATAAAATGGTGAATTATCTCTTGATTTTTCAAACTGAACAATTAAAAGTAAACGTTTATTTTTAGTATAGTTAAAAAGTAAAAATGACGGAGAAAGTTGTTTTATTATGTCACCCCTAATTATTATAAGTCCTTTCACTCATTGAAAACTGAATTCAAAATAATTTGTACTAAATAATAAGGATAAAACAAATATAAAGTGGTAAATTATTTTTAAATTGGATAAGTAAAAGTGAACATCTATTTTTAATATAATGAACAAATAAAAGTGAATGGAGAGAGTATTTTCGTAAGAGTTTACAGTTATGTATCACATTGAAGAATTTTTACACCGACAAATAATTTTTATGTGTTATAAATAAATAATTTATCTTACTTTCAAGATTATAAATCTCATCTTCGAAAAAGCTTTTACCTATAAATTTTAAAAGAAAAAATTGGTTCATAGTGTAAAAAAAAAAATTGTACTCTTAACTCTTTTTTAGTACACATTCATAGCTACCTCTGAGGTTTTGAGCCGGGGCTCTATTGGAAACAGTCTCTCTATCTCACCTATGAGGTAGTGGTATGGACTGCGTACATTTACCCTCTCGAGACCTCACTTTGTGGGAATATACTGGATTTGTTGCTGTTGTATTCATAGCTACCTCCAAACAATTAAAAGAAACACGAGAAAAAGAAATGCATGTCTTTCTCTCTAGATTTCTCTTTAGTTTTATGTTAAAAACATATTATGTATCTTTTTCCAACTATATAAAATGGAGAAATTAGAAGATTAAAGCCTAAAAACTTGCAGTTATGTTAAAGTTTCCAAAGTTGGTTTTTTTAACCCCCCAAAAAATTAAAAAATAAAGGACAACGTTCACACTTTACTTCAGTTTTTGAATTCTAGTAGAATGAATTGAGGTTTTGTAGTTGTCAATTTTGGCTCCAAAGTTCCAATGGACTTTTCAAAGAGCCACCAAAAAGAAAAGATTAAAGCAAAAAGTAATATAAGGAAACTCACTTTTCTTGTTCAATGAAGATTCTTATTTTATTTATGTTTAACTAGTAGGAGAAGACTTCTAACAAAACAAAAAAACTAGTAGGAGAAGACATTATAATGTTCTTATGCAATTATATTTATTAAAAGGAAGTTTCCTTGTGAACAGTTTAGAATAACCAATATGAATAAATAGTCATTAATAAAGCATGATTCACTATGGCATTTTTTATTGCTATAAAAAGGTGTAATATAGTAGCAACATCAATATAGGGCAAACCCCAAAAGGGGGAGACTATTTGAAAGAAACTTTATGATAATTGCATTCATTGGATTCTTGCAGTGGATTAATAATGATGATGCTCTAAACACATGTCTTCACTTTCAACCTTCCTCTTTTTCTTCACTTGATTACTTGTAGTGGCTAATCGTCAAAATTAAATTTGTGTTACAGAAAAAAACAAAACAAAAATTGATGGGTACATATATTTACACTTTGGCTCCCCCTGTGTTATTAAATTCCTATTGGTACTTAATATTCGGTTTGGCTAAATTTTGATTAATTAAAATGTATAACTTTGTTTCATTTATGCAGAAAATATGGCACTTTAGACCATTTTAGAATTATACGAGGTAATAATGCAAATTTAAAATAGAATGCACATGTAATTAGATGGATTAATTAATAGTTCATTAAATATGTGAAGTCTTACAAACATATATGGATCAAAAGCGCATAATATAATTAATTAAAAATTAAATATACTTAGGACCCATTTGGCCATGAAACCTAAAAACATATTCACTTTATTTGATATTTTTAAAGTTGAAAATAGAGTTGGAGTTGTGTTTGGCCATAACATTTTAGAAATGGGGTATATTTTAAGTTAAAAAATATAAAAAGCAAAAATAAATTTTAAAAAATTTAGAGTTTTATGAAAACTGGTTTATTTTATGAAAATAAAAAATTTAGATATTTTTAAAAAATTGCAAAAAATAAATTAAAAAATAGTGAAAACACCTCTTGAAGTGTTTTTCAAAGATTCAAATATTATGAAAACGTATATCAAAAATATTTATAATCAAATAAATATTTCATAATAAAGTAAAAATGTATTTCTAATTATTATGAATAATATTCATGTCCAAACGCCTACTTAATTAAACAACACAAAATTTCCCCAAATAAAGATTGATGAAGACGGAACACAGGAGTACGTTGAGGGAATTTTCCTGTACACGCGTCCGCATATTGTCCAGTCCTTCCACTTTCTTTCTACATTTTTTTTCCCTTTTTCCTACCAGTTGGAGCAAGAGATTCGTTTTCTTCTTTCCTATTCGGCGTTTGGTACCAACATTGAACTTTGATTAATTTAAATTTGTATTGTGCAAGACACAATTAAAAGAACGCCCTTCATAAAGATTTTTCCATACCTAGAATTCTAAGAAATTAGTTACTACAATGCTTGTTAACTTACTATAGTATTACACTATTTTTTTTTTCTAATTGGTACTCTATTTTTGAAACTTATATGACAATCTTTAAAAAATGTAAGACGCTTTACAATAGAAAAAATTATGGTCCAGTATCTTTGAATCACCTGATTTATAAAATATGTACACAACATTGTATAGGTGTACATTTACATGAGTTTCTAAAAATATTTGCTACCATTTTATTGTCATACAAGTTGTAAGAATTTAAATTTATCAAATGATTTATTTCTAACTAATGAATATATTTGATCTCCTTTCATATTCTATCATATTATCAGTTATTAATTTATTATTTGTCTATTTCAATTTATGTGATTCTTTTTTTTGTTTTGTTTTGTTTATTTCAAAAAAAATGATATATTTTTATATATTTTATTTGAAAATAAGTGAAACTTAATGCATTTCTCTTTCGAAAGGAAATAACATATGAAAGAATAATAAGTATAAATCATTATGTTGTTTCACGAGTAG
Organism: Capsicum rhomboideum; assembly: GCA_031232105.1. Classification (NCBI taxonomy): domain Eukaryota; kingdom Viridiplantae; phylum Streptophyta; class Magnoliopsida; order Solanales; family Solanaceae; genus Capsicum; species Capsicum rhomboideum. The sequence continues at coordinate 12,624,290 of CP124716.1, read as the reverse complement.
AATGGGGTTGTCAAATGTTAATCATATTCTTTCCTCCACTCCTTATTTCCACTTCGATCGCACCAAACTTATCTACAAATATTTCTTTTTTATTCTTCAATTCTCCTCTTTTTAGTGAAGATTTTTTGCTTATTTGATCATTGACTATTATAATAATTCAAAAAAAAAGAGACTATTATAATAAATCAAAGTTCGTTTTGCAATATGACAAGATTCCCTTTGATTCTGCAAGGTTTTGAGGATGGATGTAATACCCAATATATTTAGGTTAATGCAAATATTTTTGTACGTACACATTTTGAAGGTCGTCTTCCTATATATGATGCAATAATATTCATAATAGTAATTGAACTTATATTCAAAACTTTCATTTAGATAATTATGAATAGTTTTATATCTAATGTAGGGTTTTCAATGTTAATCATAGAGATCTACACTACAAGAATATAGGCGAAGCTAGTAGTCAATTGTTGGGAGAATCATCGTTAAAGATGATGGTGGGATAATAATTATTATTAGAAGGTGATAAAATTAGCTCATGAGAGTATGATTTGCTCAACTCGTTTAAATTTTGGCGGGTTAAGATCTCATCCATTTATTAGTTCAATTTATTTTGATTTGTCCAATTCAGTTCAATTAAAAGTTAGGCTGACTGGAGCTAATTAAATATGTCTTCCAAATTTACCTATGAGATACCTTGTCAAAATATACATAATTTTTTAAAAAATTTTATTTGTTAGATATAACTATTATAATGGAAAAACGTTTTATTTCATGATTGAATTATAAGGAAAAAAATAATAAAATTAAGACTTGGAAAGAGTAGGACGGGTTGAATTATAACCCATTGTTTTTTGTATGTTTACCTCAACTCAACTCGTTTATTTGACACGCCTGCTCTATTCTTAACCAGATATTTTGAGTTCTACAAATAAAATCGCCTTTAATATGAAACATTTTCCTATAAAAATGAGACTTTATGACGTGAATTTAAGTTAATCGAGCGATTCAAAACGAATACCGAATCTTGGGTAAGAAATAAAAAAGAATAGTTGGGTGAATGAACGGGTAGGTGGTATTTCCAGGTATCCAGCTAGGAAGTGGGGATTGACATAAAAAGTTGGGGCCTTGAAGGGGGCAGAAGGTCTCCCTATTCTATGCATTTGTTCATTGTGACTTTGCCATGTTTACATGTTATAGATCCTAAATTCCTGATAAGTCTCTCTCTCCCTCCTATTGTCCAAATCAAATCGCATCTATACTTTCCTTGGTCCCCACAATATAATGTCCCTCCCCTCAAAGGACCTAAAATTAAATTAGGACACAAATCTCAACCCTACCCACATGAGGACCATATATACATACCATGTTTATAAGAATGTAGTATATATGTTGCCCAATTTTTGGACACTTTCTTCGATGTTGATGAACTATTACCCCTTCCTAGTCCTCACATGTCTACCCAATATTGCGAATTGTCTTTTTCAATTTTCGCGTGTTCTATATACTCGTGATTTTCTTTTTGGCTCATGTATTTGTTAGATGTGTGGAGTTGATTGGATGAAGGATATAAGGAATTGCTCCTATAATTTCTTTCAAGTTTTCGAATAGGGTACACTTTATGGTTGATACACATGCATTGGCCTACATTGTTAATCCGTCGTAGGGGAACTATCATTATCTTGTTTCACGAGTGCTTCAAATTCTAAGCAAACTTTTTTTTTTTTTTTTCCAATTCTCGCACGATCTTGAATATTGACATATATTATTCAAGATAAAAGAAGTGGAATGATCAAGAGGCGGCCAACCGTATAAGAGGAAAGAGAGCGAATAATAAACTTAACATTTTGAAGTGTCAACGGCTGATTTAGGTATCCTTTAAGTCGTGATAAATAACTCAATTGAAATACTCCATCTCAAGATGAGAAGTTCCAGAGAAAAAAGAAAAGAAAAGAAAAGAAAGAGATGTTTGTTTTTGTTCATGCCTCAAAGCTAGTTCATAACAATCTCATCACAAGTAGTTTAAACTCACCAATATGATATAGAAGAGTTGAATATAGAGTTCTGTAATATTATTCATACATTTGGTCTAATGTTAGACTAACTATATATGGATTAGCCTCTTATGATAATGTTTTGTGTTAAGTGTCATGTAATAATTGAACAAAACACATAATATATCAAAATAATTAAGGAGTAGGTATCTCAAATAATTTAATAAGATTATGAGTACAAAAGGTTAGCTGTGAAGTCCAAAATAAAGCAATAGGATATAGTTAAAGTAAATTAGGCGAAGAGGAATTAGGGGGTGAGATATGATATGGGAATTATATGGACCAAGTCAATTCTTTTTTTTATCACATGAGAAGACAAAATTTAACCACCCCTAATATGCAAAACAAACGAGCCCTTTCCTAAAGCCCCATTTGTTTGCCTTTAATAAAGGTTTGCATCTTAATTCTTCATATCTCGATTATTAAAATCTAAATAACTAAGATCAATAATAAAATCTTTATATCATTAAGACGTTTCATTCAAAGATTTCTATAAAGATGAAATTTTGTTACTAGCTATGTACTCCACTTTCATGCTAACTGCGTTGGCACCGCCCACTATTATTACATAACACCACTCACCAACATCAACTATCATCCTCAACCATAATCTTCAGGCCCCTAATCAACATTAATCAATCGTTACCACCATTTACAATCATCATTTATCACAAACAATCACCCTTATCACACATTCGCTAATTATTATCGACCATCGCCATCATTAATCATCACTAAATATCGCTAACCACCGCAATCAGTTACCATCACCATTATTAGCTATTACTATCATTTATTTACCTTTAGTTATCAATCGTCGTATAAGTGGACAATGAAATTAGTCTTGACTACAGTCCTATACCTCATATAATTCATTTGTACAATTTACCCATTTCCTCAGTCTATCTCCTGTTGATGAACAAAATGACACCAATCCCAACTCGTGGGCTAAGATATTCTTGGGTTTCCATTGGACCAGCTTCTAACTCTCGATGGAGATCAGTTTAGCCCAAAACATATAGAAGGCCCAATTACACTAAAGGATGTTGTGTAATTTTCATTTTTCTGCATATCAATGCATAATCGATGTTTTAATTTTGGACAAATACATAGACGACTCCTCAAATTTGATATTCCTTCCTTGTGTTTTACTTTTTTCTTAATTCTATTGTAAAAAGAATCAGTGCTTATAATTAGTAGTTCCTTAATTTCAATATCCCATGTGGCATTTTAAGACCACAAAATTTAAAGATATTTTAGTATATTACACTTATTTTTAATTTAAGATCATAAAATTTAAAATCTCATTTACTTTCTAAAATCTATATGGCCAGTTAAATTAAAACTCATAAAATGTTACCGAAGGAGTATCAATGTTCATTTAGACATTTAACTATGTAGTTGTGACCTATTAATCACACCTCAAGTTGTGGTTAGTGGACCTCCTCTAATGCATATTAACATTTTGATTCTCCATTTTTATTTGATCTCTTTTCATATGTTTGAGACGTAAATTTGAGACGAAGACGACATTAAAATAAAAATTCAGGTGTCTTGCAAACCAAAAAAAAAAAAAAAAAGACTCACTTTACAAGAATGTTCAACTAATAAAACATTTCAATATAAGAATTTTTTTTATCGTACGTATCAATAAATTAACCCCTTGTTTAAGTCAAAGTAGTACTAGTTTCAACTCTTAACAAATGATTACGTTTGTAGAACCGAAAGTTCTTTTAGTCTTTTTTTGTTTGACAAATTAAATTTTATTAGGGGGCATGTCCTTTTTTTTTTTTTTTTTTCCTTCTTTAAAAAATCAATCCACCGGCAACAGATGGGCGCATCCATGGTGGGTGTACATAGGGCACTCATGTCCTTCTTCTATGTATTAACTTCAAAGTTAAAAGTATGTTTGACAATTAATTAACATGGAGTCACCTTAGGGAAGAAAAATTAATCTCTGATTTGACTTTAGTATAGCTACAGTTTAGCGTCAACAGAAAAAATACCTGCCGACCATTTCTATACTTGCATCTTTTTGAACAAAATATCTCATCAAATTCTTATTACTACTCACTCGATCAGTGTAATATTCCACAAATAAGATTTTGAAATGATAGAATATATGCAGATCTTATTCCTATTTTGAGAGATAGAAAAGTTATTTTCGATAGATCCTCGACTTGAGGAATCAATAAGAAGGTTAATGACATTAATTGGTGAGCATTATCAGACAAATTCCAGTGTTTCCACTAAAACACCGCACCTGCTCCACAAAAAGCTTTTCATTCTCACTACCTTGACTCTCACTCAAGGCTCCCTTCTTTGCTCTTTCACTCTTTTTATAAATATTTTTTGCCATTACTTTTTGTTATTCGTGTTTGAAGGAAAACAAAGAAATGGTCCGTTATTAATTACTTCTACTTTTACCTCCTCCTCCACCATCCCCAACAAAATAGTATTACAAAGAAGAAAAGCCAATCCTTTAAGATATTCTAAATAATTTACTTACACAGCAATGTATTTTAGCATGTTAGAGCAAGTTATTTATCTTATTGTTAAAGAAATGTACTTTGTTCCTAACTCAACTCTAAAAGTTAGCTCACGATGTGAGAATTTCCCAAGTCATATTAAAGAGATTACCTATTCCTTAAAGGTCGATGTGGGACTCGTCACTAATTATAATATTCAAAGATGGATCAAGAATTTAAATTAATGCATGCATGAATTCAAGATGGTTCATACATACCTAAAATTGTTGTAATCTTAATTAGTGAATTTATAAACATAAATTTATACTTGGCGTTGAAATTATAAAGTACCTATGAACCGCTATAAGATTACATCCTCCTATATATGATAACAGTAGTGTGTTTATAGTTTTCCCAAGTAGACTTATTCTACATAATTATCGTATATGTTGTTGCATGTTCGTCTTGATATAAAAATTACATTACTAATATACTAGTAGTACAGAAAAGTTGATAATTTGAACATGTTCAAAGTTCAAACCAATCATCAAATTGACTATGGCTATATATATACGTAACAATCTGAACATATTCAAACCAATAATCAAATTATTAATTATAGCTATATACATAGGTGCGGAACTAAGACCCGAAAGGAATTCATCCTTTCGTCTAAGACTATATTATATAGTTAGAAGTCTCATGTCCCTTTGGGGTTTTGGGGGGGTGGGGTGGGGGTGGGGGGGAGTTTACGGACAAACCTTACCCCACCCCCATTCCCCCCTGAATCAACGGTGCTCACCCACGGCCCATCGCCCTTCCCCTTGCCATTGTGCACTATAGCAGCACACTAACGTGCTGCGTGCACCAAAGAGGAGAGATAAAAGAGCACGCTCGGAAGGAGTAGTATATTATATACCACTGTTAATTAAAATCCCAAATAGTAACTATTACTACCATATAACTTAACTACTTAAGAAAACACAGTATATGTCAACTAGATTGACAGGTCCAAAACAGTATGAAGTATGAACAGTATGTTCCCAAATAAGATTTCCACTTTTCCAGTACAATACAACCAATATGCATGAGTTGTTTGGTGGGATGGTTGAGATCCCTCCATTCTTAACAAGAGGTCTCGATTTCGAGACCCGAATATGAAAAAATCCTGTTAGGAGCATTGCCCCATAATGGGTCTTGCACTGCGAGAATCCTGTTGGAAATTTTGTGTAGTATTTTATTGCATTTTGCGTGTTCTACTTTCTTATCCTAAATCCGCATTGCCCCATAATGGGTGTTGCAGTATGGGAGCATTGCCCCATAATGGGTCTTGTAGTGTGGAAATCTGGATTTAGGATAAGAAAGAAGAACAGGCATAGTGCAATAAAATGGATAATACTATAAAATTTTCATCAGGATCACCTTTGATGGAAGAATTCTGGTTTAATAAGTAGCTATCTTCCAATTTAAATGCGGAGTAGTTAATAATTTTCCACTTGAGGACAGTCTTTCTTTTCCTTACTTTATTCATAATATAGATACAGACATATTACTTCTTGTTTTGTTTATTCAATAATTACATAGGAGCAAACAACACGTAAATTATTATTTGGCTCTCTTTGAGGGTCCAACCATATATGGATACAAAACACCTGCTTATTACTAGTATTTTTTAATTATTTGTTTCCGGTGATTGGCTAGCCTATTAAATCAACTAAAAAACTCCAAAGGGTTGAAACAAGAGTTTTGAAGAGTGTGTATATTGAAAAACCAATTCAATAAGCAAGAAATGGATACACAAATTGAAAACATCAATGAATTCAGGTACGAGAAAATTGCTTGGGGAACCTCCTTGCCAGTGCCTAGTGTTCAAGAACTAGTGAGAAATGATACTAAAGAGGTTCCCCCTAGATATATACAGAACAATGACAACAGGCCAGTTATAATATTTGAAACATCTCAAGAATCAGCTGAAATTCCAATCATCAATTTTTCACTGCTTGCTGATGGAGACGAAGACGAACGAAAGAAATTGCACTTGGCATGCAAAGAATGGGGTTTCTTCCAGGTATATATATAGTATATATGCAAAGTTTTATGCACAGGTTTACTATATTATACCTATGTATAGTCAAATAAAATGGTTTATTAATTTTGATTTTCTAGATATTAAACCATGGGATAACAAAAGAGGTGATACAAAAAGTGAAGACAGCTGTATCTGAATTTTTTGAACTTCCATTGATTGAGAAAAAGAAATATGCGATGGAAGAAGATGATCTCCATGGATATGGTCAAGCTTTTGTACACTCTGAAGAGCAGACATTAGAATGGTCTGACATAATGTTTCTCATTATATATCCACTCAAATCAAGGAAAACGATCGTCTGGCCAGAATTACCAGGTTTCAAGTATGTATAATGGCATGTATTTATGACTATGTAAATATATGATGACATGTTTAAGATCGACTAGATCTGTTTTGTTTTTTTTCATTTATTCAGGGAAGCAATTGAGGAGTACTCAAAAAATTTGGAAAGGGTACGTGATGAGATTTTAGGAAATATGTCATTATTGTTGGGACTAGAGAGAGAGCGTCTGAAAGAGATGCATGGGGAAGTAAAACATGCGGTGCGAATGAACTACTATCCACCATGTCCAAATCCTGATCTTGTTCTTGGAATTGGACCTCATTCGGATGCAACATCCATCACTTTACTCCTACAAGATGATGATATAACTGGACTCCACATTAACCACAAACAAAAATGGCTCCCTGTTGACCCAATTCCTAATGCCATACTTATTAACGTTGGTGATTGCGTTGAGGTATGTATACATATATATATATATATATATATATGAACCTTCTATTTTTATTTATTCTTTGGTGGGTGGGTGGGTGGGTGGGTTTGTGTGTTTCACTTTTCCCTCTCAGTTATTAATCAACTAGATATGGAGAGCCCATGGCAGCACGGGCCCAACATATGTTACTTTTTTGGTCTCAATTTATGTAACACAAATGAATTTTGAAAGGTCAACTAATTTTTTTTTTTGTATGATTTTAAATATTTTAAGTTGTTAATTAGTATTATGATTTATTGTATTTCTTACATAATTTCTGTTTTGTCCTAATTTATGTTATATAGATAGAATTTTAAGAGTTGATCAAAAAATTTTATATAATTTTTAAGTATTTTAAGTTGTTATTGTAATTTATAATATTTTTTAATATAATTTTCAAATAATATATGATACTCTCTTTGTTCTAATTTATGTGGCACTGATAGAATTCAGCGAGAGTCAACTAAATTTTAATATAGTTTTTAGATATTTAAGTTATTAATTATTATGACTTGTAGTACTTTCTACGTAATTTTCAGATTATATATGTTACTTCCTCTACTCCAATTTATCTGGCATTGATAGGATATGGAGAATGAACCAAATTTTTAAGATGTCTTTTAAATATTTTAAGTTGCTAATTATTGTAATTTATAGTACTTTTACATGTGACACTGATAGAATTTTAAGAGTCAATTCATTTTTTTATGCCTTCTAAATATTTTGATTTATTTAGTATTATAATTTAAATTACTTTTTACGTAATTATTTTCTTTATTTAATAGAAATATTTAATTTTTGTGGAAAAACTTGAATTAAAAAACTGAGTCTTTTTGATGTGTAAAAGAGAAACACCATGTTGAATGAAAAAAATAATCTAATTCTCTCTTTACATCTTTGAAAGACACAAATCTCAAAAAGTAGGCGCAATTAGTAATGAAGAGAAAAATTATCATTTCTTTGGTCAAATTACATGAATTGATCAATTTCACTAATATTTACTACTTTATATATAGCCACAAAATAAAAATTGAAGGGCGGATCAGTCAATCTGCTTTCGACCCTAAGCTACTTTATGTTTCACATATTAAATATTTTATGTTGTTAATTATTGTGATTTATAGTACTTTTTACGTAATTTTTGAATAATATATGTTACTTTTTATGTCCCAATTTATGTAACTATGATAGAATATTGAGAGCCAAATGAATATTTTATGTCTTTTAAATATTTTAAATTGTTAATTATTATAATTTATAGCACTTTTTATGTTACTTTCAAATAATTGTCTCAGTTTATGCGGCACCGATAGAATTTCGGGAAGCGGCCTATTTTTTTATTATGTCTTTCAAATATTTTAAAATTAATTATTGTGATTTATAGTTTTTTCACATAAATTTCAAATAAATATAAGTAATTCTGGAGAAGTAGAAGGGTGAAATGGTCATTTCGCAGACTAATCCTAAGCTACTCAAAATGATAATAAGGGGGACTTTGAGGAGCTTATTTGTGATTTTTGAAAGTTGACCATAAGCTCCTCTCATTCCTATTTTTAATATGTATTTTAAATATTTGAAGTTTTTAATTATTATGATTTATACTACTTTTTATAATATTTTTAAAAAATTATTTTAATTTATGCGGCACCGATAAAATTTCGAGAATCAATATTTTTTTAACTATGCCCTTTAAATATTTTAAAATTAATTATTAATACTAATTTTTTACGTAAATTTTAAATAAATATAAGTAATTCTGAAGAAGTTGTCAAATAGTAATAAGTGGGACTTTGAGGAGCATAGTTGTCATTTTTGAAACTCCTCAAGTAGTAATAAGTGAGACTTAGAGGAGCTTAGTTGTCATTTTTGAAACTTCTCAAATAGTAATAAGTGAGACTTTGAGGAGCTTAGTTGTCATTTTTGAAACTTGATCCTAAGCTCCTCCACCATTCTCTTACTCTATGTAATAAGTGGGACTTTGAGGAGCTTAGCTGTCATTTTAAAAAATTGACCCTAAGCTCCTCAAACATTCGCTTCTCTCTCTCTACTAGATACGGGGAGCCCGTGCTAGCACGGGCCCAACATATGTTGTTTTCTTGATCCCAATTTACGTAACACAAATGAAATTTGGACGATCAATCAATTTTTTGTATGATTTTAAATATTTTAAGTTGTTAATTAGTATTATGATTTATTGTAAGGCACAAATCATAAAAAGTAGACGTAACTAATAATGAAGAGAAAAATTATCGATTTCTTTGGTCAAATTACATGAATTGGATCACTAATATTTACTACTTTATATATAGCCACAAAATAAAAATAGAAGGGTGAATCAGTCAATTTGTTTTTCGACCCAAAGCTACTTTATGTTCTCACGTATTAAATATTTTATGTTGTTAATTTTTGTGATTTATAGTACTTTTTACGTAATTTTCAAATAATATATGTCACTTTTTATGTCCCAATTTATGTAACTATGACAGAATTTCGAGAGTCAACCGAATATTTTATGTCTTTTAAAAATTTTAAATTATAAATTATTGTAATTTATAGCACTTTTTATACCACTTTCAAGTTATTGTCCGAATTTATGAGGCACTGATAGAATTTCGGGAATCAGTCAATTTTTTTTTATAATGCATTTTTAAAATTTATTATTGTGAATCATAGTTTTTTTAACATAAATTTCAAATAAATATAAGTAATTCTGAGGAAGTAGATGGGCAAAATGGTCATTTCGTAGATTGACCCTAAACTCCTCAAATAATAATAAGTGGGACTTTGAGGAGCTTATTTGTAATTTTTGAAAGTTGAACCTAAGCTCCTCTCGTTCCCTTTTTTTTTTAATAATTGTCCCAATTTATGCGACACCGGTAGAATTTCGAGAATCAATCATTTTTTTATTATACCCTTTAAATATTTTAAAATTAATTATTGTAATTTGTAGCATTTTTTTTACGTAAATTTTAAATAAATATAAGTAATTCTGGCGACGTCCTCAAATAGTGGTAAGAGGGACTTTGAGGAGCTTAGTTGTTATTTTTGAAACTCATCAAATAGTAATAAGTGAGACTTTGAGGACCTTAATTATCATTTTTGAAACTTGACCGTAAGCCCAATATATGTATATTATTATTATTTTGTAATTTTTAAATTAACGGAAAGAGTATTAAATACAAATAGAGGAAATTGAACTCAATTTCCAACAATAAAGATATAAATATGATATATACAGATAATTATATGCAATAATACATATATGAAATTAAATAAAAATAGAAGGGTGAACCTGTCAATTAACTTTTCGACCCCAAGCTACTTTATATTCTCACGTATTAAATCTTTTATATTGTTAATTATTGTGATTTATAGTATTTTTTACGTATTTTTTAAATAATATATGTTACTTCTTATGTCCCAATTTATGTAACTATGATAGAATTTCGAGAGCCAACCGAATATTTTATGCCTTTTAAATATTTTAACTTGTTAATTATTGTAATTTATAACACTTTTTATGTTACTTTAAAATAATTGTCCCAATTTATGCGGCACCAATAGAATTTCGAGAATCAGTCGATTTTTTTTATTATGTCTTTTGAATATTTTAAAATTAATTATTATGATTCATAGTATTTTTTTACGTAACTTCTAAATAAATATAAGTAATTCTAAAGAAGCCCTCAAATAATAATAAGTGAGACTTTAAGGAGCTTAGTTGTCATTTTGAAATGTTGACCCTAAGCTCATCAAACATCAGCTTAATTGTCATTTTTGAAACTCCTCAAATAATAATAAGTAAAAGTTTGAGGAGCTTAGTGTCATTTTGAAAACTTGACCCTAAGCTCCTCATTCTGGATAAGTGTTCAAATAGTAATAAATGGGACTTTGAGAAGTTTAATTGTCATTTTTAAAATTCCTCAAATAATAATAAGTAGAAGTTTGAGGAGCTTAGTGTCATTTTGAAAACTTGACCCTAAGCTCCTCATTCCCTTCTATAATATAGAGTAATTTATGTAACTATGATAGAATTTCGAGAGCCAACCGAATATTTTATGTCTTTTAAATATTTTAACTTGTTAATTATTGTAATTTATAACACTTTTTATATTACTTTAAAATAATTGTCCCAATTTATGCGACACCAATAGAATTTCGAGAATCAGTCGATTTTTTTTATTATGTCTTTTGAATATTTTAAAATTAATTATTATGATTCATAGTATTTTTTTTACGTAACTTCTAAATAAATATAAGTAATTCTAGAGAAGCCCTCAAATAATAATAAGTGAGACTTTGAGGAGCTTAGTTGTCATTTTGGAATGTTGACCCTAAGCTCATCAAACATCAGCTTAATTGTCATTTTTGAAACTCCTCAAATAATAATAAGTAAAAGTTTGAAGAGCTTAGTGTCATTTTGAAAACTTGACCCTAAGCTCCTCATTCTGGATAAGTGTTCAAATAATAATAAGTGAGACTTTGAGGAGTTTAGTTGTCATTTTTAAAATTTCATAAATTTTAAATAAATATAAGTAATTCTAAATAAGTGTTCAAATAGTAATAAGTGGGACTTTGAGAAGCTTAATTGTCATTTTTAAAATTTCTCAAATAATAATAAGTAGAAGTTTGAGGAGCTTAGTGTCATTTTGAAAACTTGACCCTAAGCTCCTCATTCCCTTCTATAATATAGAGTAATTATATTATATATATATATATATATATATATATGAAATATATAATATAATAATATGCATTTTGTTCAATATGACATGCTTTAAGCATTTTAATTAATTTGAATTAGCTCTCCATTGATAGTTAAATATAAACTAGACTAATATATGTCCCGTGTAATTAAGTGGAGAAAATTCAGTGTTTTTTATCACATAAATATAAATATGTTGTGACAATTTTAGATCTATATATGTTAGAGTAAAATTATGGGTCAAAAGTGTCGAGACAAATTCTATGTGCAAAAAAAATGATAGATTGTATGAGTATCTCGTCTAAATATTTTAATAGGAAGTTATATACATATAATTTTTATTTTACTTTTACCTTCCAGATAGATGCACATGTGTCTAACCAAAGTTTGATAATAGTTGAAGGACCAACGGAGCAATTTTTTCCATTTGTTAGTATACAAATATTATTTGACTTATGTTATTTCGTGACAACAATTGAGCATGATAAGTACTTGAGCTACAGATTTGGAGCAATGGAATGTACAAGAGCATCGAGCATAGGGCTGTGACTAACAAGGAAAAAGTGAGAATATCTATTGCGACTAATATATTTCCAGATGATACAAGGGAATTGGAGCCAGTTGAGACAATGATCAATGAACAGCATCCCAGCATGTATAAAAGGGTTAAGTTTCTTGATTTGATTAAACATGGTATGGCCAAAACGATGGATGGCAAGATATTCATCGAGTATGCCAAAGAAGAGTACAATCAAGGGCCATGAGGTCAACTAGCGTACTAGTTGTATCAACAACAAATATTATTGTAAAATAATAATGTCCCAAAATTTTCTATATATATTTCAGGGACATGCATTGTGTGATAAGATTGTATGTGAGATATTAATAATCGTTGTGTGGGTATCTCTTTTTTTTCTTTGTTGAAATCAGTCAATGATAAAATAAGGTTGGACTGTTGGAGTATGAAGTGTAGATTATTTTAACCAATTCCGAAGTTGTGACTTTTTATCATTTTTTTTGTTTTTGTTTTTTAAGCGTGCATGGTTGCTTAATTTTAATGGAACTTGATTAATGAATTCATAAAAGTGTTCATGTAAGTAATACCCAAAGGATTTTGATTTAATGATAAAGAGCTCAACATGTAATATGTGAATTAGACATATGTCATGAGTTTGAATTATATCACAAAAAAATTTATGTATTAAATCGAGAAAGGGAGAGATGGCTCCGGTCAACTATGTATGCCGGGAGCATGAGAGAGGAGAGATAAGAGAGAGAAGAGCTCACGATCTTTGTTTAGGATAAATAGCTTTAGGACTAAAAAATTATTTATCAACGCACTTTGTCAAACACAATAATTGTTTAGTATCAATTTCAATACTTTCACTAAATACATAAGTATTTTTTTTACAAGAGTAATTTTAACATCGAAAAACATTTTTCGATACTTTAACTTTTATCATCTACTTTTAATCAATAAATTCAATCGGACGGCTTTATATCTCTGTTTAGAGAGGCAGCTTGTGCTCGTCCCCAATTATTCATTTGATGTAGCTACTCTTGGGATAATAGATTCGCAAAAAAAATATAATTACCTTTTCTTTTCAACATCCTATATAAGATGGAATTGTGCCACTACTACATCCACTTTTACCGCTAATTGCGTTGACACAGCCCACCGTTTACTAATTACCACTACTCATCTCATACCCTCAACCGCCATTCTCAATCATAATATATCGTCATGTTGCCAATCAACATAATCAATTATTACCATCATATTTACGATCATCATTCATTACAATCAATCATCATTAGCACACATTTATCAATTATTACCGACAATTACTATCATCAGCCATCGTTATATATTGTCAACCACCATAATCAGTAACTACTATCATTATTACCTATATCACTATCATTACGTACCTTTAGTTTTCAATAGTTGCCGCCAACTATCACCATCAAAATCACTATTGTCAGCTACCAAGTTACTATGTATTGACAATCACCAACATCACCCAATATAACCACCACCTCTTATCGGGACCCCAACCGACATTATCAGTGATCTCCACCATCAACTAGCGTATACTTTTTCTTATGAATTTAATTTTTAAATAAAGACTAGTTTTACACATTTAGATATTGAGGAAAAAAATAACTTCAGTTATTTGATATTCAAATCTTAATACAATATTTTAATATTTAGATGTGTATTCAAATTCAGCATGTTAGTCTGATAATAATAAAAATAAACGGGGCCTAAATTTATTTAAGTTGACCATCTTCTGTCAATCCTAATTTCCCAGTATCCAATGACCTGAAATTACATTTTTATTATTTTTATAATGTTTAGGGCCCGTTTGGTCATGTGAGATGAAATCATGATTTGAAATCATAGATGAAGTTGAAGTTTTATTTGGACATGCAATTTGGACTTTTCATGTTGTATATTTTTCTCATAAACATAAAAACCTCATAAGTTGTGAATACTATCGAAATTGCCCCAATTTGTCATACAATCTTACCAAATAAGCAAAAGTTTATAACAAAAATATAATACACTATCACAAAGCTATTCTAAAAAAAAAGCGACATTTATTGATCAAACTTTAGTTCAATAAAAAAGTAAAATTGAACATAAATTATAGTGTACTACTCTTTAATATAATCCTCCCACATAGTACGGACAATCTCCTTACGTGGAGCTTGCATTTCTCGATCAAATGACCGAAAAGACGAACCAATATTGTAACTTTGAATTTGGTCAAAAATAATGAATTTGGTGAATAATAAATGGTAAAGTAGGAGTTGGTTTGAAGTAATAATAAATTTTATGTTGGTGAGAGTAATGACTATATATATGAGATACAAATGGTTTAAAGGATAATATGAACTGTAAATTTTATTTATATATGAAATAAATAGTGGGGTTTTTATTTACAAAATATAAACTTCTAGATCAATTTTTATATTTGAAAAATCTCAAATCATCTCATGATATGAATTCATGAGATAAAATCAGCTTTAAATCGCATGTCCAAACGCTGATTTTATCTCATGATTTCAAATCACGAGATGAAATCGTATGTCCAAACGCCTACTTAATATTTAGTTTGAGTCTATAATTATAATTATTTGGGCCGCGTTCCATTGCACTAGCTTCCCACTCTCGATGGGTAAAGCCTAAAGGAAATAAAAGAGATCAGTTTAGCCCAAAATATATAGAAGGCCCAATTACACTAAAGAACGTCGTGTATTTTTCAATTTTCTGCATATCAATGCATAATGGATTGTTTATTTGTGGACAAATACATAAACGACTCCTCGAACTTGATATTTCTTTCATTCCAATTTATGTGTTTTATTTTTACTTAAACCTATTGTAAAAAGAATGAGTACTTTTTATATTTAGTTGTTCCTTAATTCAAATATCTCACATGGCTTTAAGACCACAAAAATTAAAGACATTCTGATATATTACACGTATCTTCAATTTAAGATCATAAAATTTAAAATTTTTCATTTACTTTCTTAAATTTTATATCCAATTAAATTAAGAATCATAAAGTGATTGAGTATCAATGTTTATTTAGACATTTAAATATGTAGTCGTGACCTATTGATCACACCTCTGTGTGGGCTGGGCATAAAGCCGGGCCGGATCGGGGCTCGGCTCGGCTCAGCTTTGCTCGATTGAAGTTTGGTCAAAGCTTAGGCTCGGCTCGATTAGCTCGCTTTGGTCATGTAATGATTACTTTAAAATTAAAATTCATTCATTAATCTTAATAAAGTTAGAAAAATATCAATTTAATAATATTCTTTATAATAATTAGTTATAATTTTATAATTTTTAAATTAATTTCATGCAATTAGTTTTTTTATATATACAGTATTTTTTAAGGTACTCTATGAAACTACATTTAAAAATTCAAATCAAAGAAATGTGACATTGTATGACTTTTTTTGAATTTACTATTGCTTTATTTTTATTTTTTACTTAAAATTCTATTTATTTGTTCAATATTAACTTACGTCATTTGAATTAAATTCTAGTTTAGACTACATTATATATAATTAAATCAGGTTAAATGCAATTATCAATTTAAACTAATAATGATTATAACTCGAACAAACATATCATAATTTAATTTTTTTTAATGACGTAATACTACACATAACTAAATATTAAAGGGTTGACTCGGTTCAGCTTGGTATAGATCAAAGCTCGGTTGAGCTCGACTCGGTAAAGCGGGCTCGAACTCGACTCGCTCGGCTCGACGCCCAGGCCTACCTCTATGGTTAGTGAACCTCCTTTAATGCATATTAACATTTTGATTTTCCATTGTTAATATGATCTCTTTTCATTTGTTTGAGACGTAAATTTGAGACCATTACGATCAAACAAAAAATTCAGGTCTCTTTCAAACAAAAGAAAAAAGAGATCCACTTTATAAGAATTTTCAACTAAAACCGCATTTCATTATAAGAATTTTCTATTTCTGTTCCGTATTTAATAAATTAACCCCTTGTCTACAGTCTATTAAGTCAAAGTAGTACAACTAGTTTAAACTCCTAACAAATGATTATGTTTGTAGAACCGAAAGTTCTTGATGGTCTTTTTTTGGTTTGTCAAATTAAATTATACTAGGGAGCATGTCCTTCCATATATTAGGTTCAAAGTTTAAAGTGTGTTTGACAATAATTAATTGACATGGAGTCACCCTAGGGAAGAAAATTTAATCTCTTATTTGACTTACGTATAACTACAATTTAGTGACAACAGAAGAAATACCTGCCGACCAAAGACGACATGCATCTTTATGAACAAATCTCATTAAATTCTTAGTACCATGTTATAGAATCAGTAAAAACGTTACTCTAGTAACAAAAACAACAATAACCTACTCAGTATAATTTTATTTTTAAAAATAAAATCTGGATAATAGAGTGTACATAGATTTTACTTCTACCTTAAGAGATAAAGGAATCGTTTTCGATAAACTCTCAAGAATCAATAAGAGGGTTAATGACACTGATTGGTGAGCATTATCAGACAAATTCCATTGTTTCCACTAAACACAGCACGTGCTCTACAAAAAAGCTTTTCCTTAATTAAGTCTTTAATTATTTTAATTCTCCAGCGTATCACCGCCGGATGTCTCTTTAAGACGATCTTTGTTCTTTTTTCATACATTAATATATAGTAATTTATTTAATTAATTAATTAACAGGCATTTCATGCTTTAATTTCTTTTTTTGTAAGTGTCTACGAAGTTTCCCTAATACCTTGACTCTCACTCAAGGCTCCCTTCCTAGCTCTTTCACTCTTTCTTCTTTTTTTGGCCATTACTTATTGTTATTCGTGTTTGAGGAGAAACAAAGAAATGGTCCGTAATTAATTACATATATTCTTACCTCCTCCTCCACCCATTCCCCACAAAACATTAAAAGAAGAAAAATCAGTCCTGTAATTTATATAATACTGACTTTAATTTGTAAATAGCTTCTACAGGACAATGTATTTTTACATGTTAGAACAAGTTATTTATCATATTGTTAAAGAAACAGATTTTGGACTTAACTCAACTTCAAGAGCTAGCTCAAGAGGTGAGGTTTTTGCCTAAGTCATATTAAAGAGATCACTCATCACTTAAAAGATCGATGTAAAACTATTTACTTATAATATTCAAAGATGGCTCGAGGATTTGAATTTGATGAATGCGTTCAACCTTTAAGGTTCTTAGCATTGAACCTATTATATTTAAAATAATATATGGTTAATTCATACCTCAAATTATTACATAATCTTAGTTACTAGTGAGTTTCTATACATAAATTTACACTTCGCTTTAAAATTATACAATCCAGATAAATCAAGTGCTATAAGTCTTCATCTGCCGCCTATGAAGACAGTGTGCCTATAGTTTACTCAAGTAGACACTCCACATACATAATTATTACTCCTATAGGTTGTTGCATGTCACACCTTGATCTAAAAATTACTATCCTATAGTACTACTAGTACAAAAGTTAATAATTTGAACATATTGAAACCAATAATCAAATTGACTAGTATGTACAAAATAATAATGTAAAGTTGGTTGAGAGATTAAACAATAGAGCGGCGACCCTAGCTAGACGACCAAATAATCAATAAATGAAAAGAACCGCACTAGCATTAGCATTGAACTAGGTTTTGCTTTGAAAAATTGTGAAAATTGCCATTGAACAACACTTGGACCAACCAACTCACTTTAACATGACTAATATTGCTCCACCATAAAGTCACGATTTGATTTCTGACATAACATTATTCTATAACACCAAATTAAAGTCCAGACGCAATTTCCCTTTGCCCTTTTCTATACATTTTTTATTCGACCTTTCTGTTTGCCACAGCCTTCAAATACCGCTAAAACCAAACACTTCTCCATTCATTTAATTGAGAGAAGTAATGGAGGTGTCAACATGGTTTTGCAATAATGGCCAATATTACGAAGATTCAAATTCAGAAAAACAAAGTACTACTTCAACAACAAGTATTGACACCTTTGTTATTTCTCCCAAAACTCATAATTCTTCTTGCATAGCCACTTTCAAAACCTTAACCCCACAAATTTCACATCTAGCCATTCACGACAACATTTTATACGCTGCATCTCTCAACGAAATCACAGCCGTCGACTTAAAAACCTATGAACTTATCGACACGTTCACATCATCTTTTGGCTTAGTAAAATCAATTGCCTTTAGCAAAACAAAAATATTCACAGCTCATCAAGATTGCAAAATTAGAATTTGGCAACTCAAACCCTCCTCATCAAAAAAACATCATCATCATCTCCTCTCAACCCTTCCGACGTTAAAAGATCGAATCCGACGTGGCATTTCTCCGAAAAATTACGTCCAAATTAGACGTCACAAGCAAAAATTATGGATCGAACATGCAGATACTGTTTCAGGATTAGCTGTTAATGCTGGATTAATGTATTCAGTTTCATG
Source organism: Capsicum rhomboideum (assembly GCA_031232105.1). Classification (NCBI taxonomy): domain Eukaryota; kingdom Viridiplantae; phylum Streptophyta; class Magnoliopsida; order Solanales; family Solanaceae; genus Capsicum; species Capsicum rhomboideum. The sequence goes on along the minus strand of CP124716.1, from coordinate 12,605,208 downwards.
GGACAAAACCCTCAAAATTTGGAAAATGTCCGATTTTTCTTGCTTAGAATCCGTTTTAGGCCACGTTGATGCTATTAACGCTGTTGTTGTTTCTCAAGACGGCGTCGTTTACACCGCTTCGGCGGACGGGGAAATAAAAGTTTGGCATAGAGAAAAAAATAAACATAGTTTGGTTGCGACGTTGAATAAACATAAGTCATCGGTGAATGCATTAGCTTTGAATAAAGACGGAACTATTTTATTTTCTGGAGGATGCGATGAAAATATTTTAGTATGGCAGAGGGAGGAATGTGCAGATTATATGTTGGCTACGTGGTCATTGAAAGGGCATAAAGGTGCAATTTTGTGCTTGATTTATTTCGATGACGTTTTAATAAGTGGATCGTCTGACAGAAGTGTGAGAATTTGGGTAAAGAGTAGTAGTAGTACTACTACAGAATGTGGATATTATTGTTCTATAGTTCTTGAAGGGCATTGTAAACCAGTGAAGTCAGTAACAGCAGCTTGGGATGATGATGATGAAGATGAAAATGGAAATAACAATAATAATAATAATGGGGTTCTTTCTGTTTTTAGTGGAAGTTTGGATGGAGAAATTAGAGTTTGGCAGGTTAATATTGTTTCAACGTCACGTTAATTAGAGTTATATAAATTATATTCAGCTAATTAGAATATTGAAGCAACTTTTACATGTTCATTGAATGGTGGATACGATTTTGTATTAGAGTTCTCACTACATTAATTGTTGTTTATGATGATCAATTATATGCTGCCATTGTTACTATTGTCCTGCTATATATGTTTATTTCATCGCCTTCATATATATATATATATGATTATTATGTTAATAATCCTTCAAATTTATAACGCTAATTAATAATCAGATATTGAGAAAAAAGAGATTATATTTTTATAACGCTAATTAATATATACTACTAGTAAAATATGTCTTTTTCAAACGAACTATTGTTATTGTGGGAATGTTTGAGAACTTCTCGAATAATGAGAAAATATATATTTCTTCGTTCAAGCAACATGATTCTATTTCTTTTTAGTATGTTAAATTAGAAATGAGTTATCTGATCTTGAATTTGAAAGTAGTCTAACTTAAACATTGATATGTTAAAGATCATAAGTTTCAAAAAAATCTTTTTTTTTAATAAATTTTATACTCAGTCAAATAAATTCACATAAATCAGAGACTAGTGAAACTTTTTAAAATAAGCCAGCCTTTTGATTCTTAAATAGCTAAAGTCCTAGAGTATCATGAAAGATTACGTATGTTTTACTCTGAAAAAAATAGCATATTTTTTTTTTCTGTTTACACATTTGAACAAAATTTGGAGATGCTCCTTTTTAATTTCTTAAGCATTCTTTTGTCTTTTGGAACTATACTTTGATTTGGTAGCAAGAAAAGCAAACGAAAGAATACGAAAAAGAAACTATTACAATATATATGTTTAAAAGGCATCTCCATTCCCCCCACCAAAAGGTATTTCATATGATAATTTATTGTTTGTGCACCATGTGCCTTTTAAAATATGAATTCATCTGATTGTGAAAATATATTTGTTTGCAAACTAGTGCTGTCCTTTCCAGTGTTATATTTTTATATGACAATCATTCTTCTTGAAGTACGTCAACTATATAAAGGAAAAGTAGTTCTAACTAATGATTATTGATTAAGCATATTTTATCTTTAATGGTAAATTAGTGACCAATATTAGTACTTATAAAATGCAATAAAAGAGAAAGAGGAGAGTTGTTTAATATATAGATGCAGCGTGAAACATGCAAAATTGGTCATTTTCCGCAATAATATGATATTTCTATAGAAAAGGAAAGCCTGATGCACAAAGTATTATCACGTTCAGGATCCATAAAAAGGGTACTCTAAAGGTGTGATGCATGTAGACATTCTATATCCTAGCTAATGCAAGCATTAGTGATTGTTTTCACAGTTCGAACTCGTACATGCACAAAAACAACTTTATCGTTGCTCTAAAATTCCAATTTTATGAAGAAAAAAAAATTAATTAGTAGGGAAGGGAGACATGAAAGCTACCACTTGACGAACGGCTAATACAAGGTTATAAATTTTACACTTTGCCATATTGACAATTAATCATTCTCTTTTTCTATGGAGATAAGACACAAGTACCTCCCTAAACAATATCCGAAGTTTTTATGACACAACTAAATTTTATGGGGGTCCTATTACCTTCCATAACTCATTTTTTCTGTATTTTTGTGCTCCTTTTGTGCTGACATGGCTGCCATATCAGCACAAAAGGAGCACAACAATATTATGCTACTTGATAATCACGTCAACAAAAAAGAGCACAAAAATATAGGAAAAATGAGTTTAGGGGGTAATAGGACCCCATAAAATTTAGATGTGTCATAACAACTTCGGGTATAATTTGGGGTGTTACTTGTGACTTATCTATTTCCTATGTACCAAGTACTAAGGAATGGCATGTTTGGCGCAGAAAGTGTGTATGTTGGGTCTCAAACACACGCAACGAATGTGTGCTCTTCCCTTTTCTTTAATTTTATTTATTTTTTTGTTAAAACTTTTTTCTTCTGTTTAAAAGAAATCCCTTTCTCACTCCATCACGATATAGACAAATCTCTTTTTTCTGTTTTGTGCAATTTTAAAATGCCAAAAAGAATTATATATTGAGATCTAGCTAGCTTCCTCCATATTTCAAGGCACATGCATGTCTTTTCATTGTCGTATCTTAGCTTTAATTAAAAGAGAATACCATCTTTTTATATTTAGTATGTAACTCTAATATTTTATTTACTCTTATTAAAAAAATGTTCCCAGCTCTCTTACGGAAATATCATGACAGCTTTAGGGGTTGTTTGGTGGCAGGTCATCAGAGGTTAGTTATTCATGTACTAAATTCTGTATAAATAATATCATGTTTGGTACTGGTAGCATTCTTTTATTATGTATAATATTAATATGATGTTTGATTTGCAATTTAGAAAATCTAAAATAACTAATATATGTATAAGTTATAAGGAAATTTATGTATTATTTTATGAAGGATAGAAGATGGAATAACTAAATCATGTATAACTAATCTGTGCATAATACATAGTTTCTCTCGTAACTAATTCATATATTACTAATATCTGCATAACATGATCCTTTAGTTTAGACTCATAAGATTCAAAAATCTTATTTATTTATATTACAAAACTTGGTGTTTAATTATATTAAACCAAAACATATAAAACAAAACAGAGAAAGGTGGAGCTGTTTGGCTCTTAACGATCAAATTTGTGTATGCTAACGTATCTTCATGCTTAGGATACGCTAATTAAAATAAATTATCTACTGCAACATCTGTACATCTAGTTATGTTGTTTATAATCATTAGAATTAAACTCACATGCTGGGCATTTAGAGAGGAGAAGAGAAAAAGATTGACGTTGATCTATTTAGCAAGGCTAATTATTGTAAATCTAGATCTATATATAGCTCTATATAGTTAACCATGATAATGATTTAGAGGAACTTAAAATTAACCTAAAGCCGTGAAGGTGCTTTTGGAGTTTCCTACTTATTTCTGCTCTTATTAATAAGAAAAATAAAAATAAATTTTTTTGGAAAGCTTTTTCACAACACAAATTCCAATTAAGTGGGAGAAATTGTGAAACATTTTTAATTAACCACACATCCAAATTTAATACACCAGTATAACATGGAACAACATGACCAACCCTAAACTTAATTAATTCCATAAAAAAGTGAGTTTGTTGGGGGTTAATCAAGCTTTATTTGTGTCCAATTTGGAATAATCATAATTGCGTAAGTGCTTACGTATGGGGTCTCCCCTGGAGGGGGGGGGGGGAATTAAGGGATTTATTAGGATTAAGTGGTCCTCACATTAAAATAAACTTTTTCTTTTTTCATGAAATGTAGTCATCACATTTTCTAGTGATTTATTTAGCTTGTTACCGAAAAATTCCTTTTGGATAAATTGATGATATGTTTACAGCTTATCATTATAATAACTTATCCGCTGCTTGATACTTTTAGCATAAAATACCCCATGGTAGCATCTCTTAGTTGAGAATGTCAGAAATACGGACAGATATTCGACTAGATATGTTTGTCCAAATTACTTGTTTGGTGAACTCCCATATGCATTGTTTACCCTTAAAAACAATACAATTGAATACGCATGGTTTAACAATATATGGGTTAAATCAGAAGCCGCTCAACGAAGATGGTTGCCTAAAGTCAAATCATAACGAGAGGCTTTAAGTATTTTTTGAAAATCTTTGTATATAGTTTTATTTGAAGTCTATTTTCTTATTTTCTAAAATGTGAAGTTTCTAATGTTATAATCGATTTTCTCTAATTATTTTTTTTCCAATTAATCTCTCTTGAGACTTAATAATCTTAGATAAGATTTTATCAATTTTAATTTTAAAACTTGTTTCCGAATATGCAACTGTTATAGAAAGTGTTAACATTATAAGCAATATATACATTTGAAAATAATCAAGTCTTTTTATCTAATTGAGTATATTAAAATATTATCTTCTATTTGTGTCATTTAAAACTTTTGATTTGAAAATAAGTCTAAAATATTAATATCTAGGCAACATTATGCTTTAAGAAAATTTTGTGGTTAAGATAATATTTTTTTCCATGTTCCTTCACCCAATGATCTCAATTTTTTATCACTAACTAAAAATATAAAATACATTTCAAATTCTTTGAGTTGTTTAAAATATGTTTTGAAATTTTCTTTTATTATTTTAATTAAAAATTATACTTTTAAAATTTAAAATACTTATTTTTTTCAAAAAAATAATTTATAAACCTACTATTATTAAAAAAATGGGGCCCCAAATAAATTGTGGCCTAAAGCGTGTGCTTCAGCCAAGAGCCGAGCTACTTTTTACTATTGCCCTTTTAATTATTCTTAAATTATTCTTCTAGAAAATATGAAGTACTTAAGAATCTCATTTAATGAAAGGGTAAATATGAAAAAAAATTCAAATAATTTTTTTAGATTTTAAAAAATTCACTTAATTTAAATTTTGAAAAAAACTCTCAACAATTCAATTAATATGAACTAGAGATAATATATATGCATCGAAATATAAGATAGAATTGCCTAAGTTACGAGGAAGTTGTCTGGCAACTGCACTGAAAAATGTAAAGTTGAATACCAGGAATGTAAGGATACTTGATAGGTTCGAGAACTTTAGCAAGTGAAAATATTAAATTCAGATGCCTTTTAACAAGAACTAAGACTCTATTTATAACCAGTGGCCAATGTATAGGCACGAATGTGGGACACGTAATAAATTCATTTTTTCTTTGTAAAATTAGGCATTTTATGTAGTATATATTTCCTAAAAGTGACATAATATTATATTCTGGCACCTATGTTATAGAAAGATTAAATGGTGCACTTGCATTAGATGTTGAGTTATTTATCTTGAGGACTAAGGATCAATTGTAACTAAGTACTTTTTCTTATTCCTTTTTTTTTAGTGGTGCATCATTATTCTAGGAATCCTATATATTCACTTTTGTTTATAGATACATACTGAGGGACAAGATTGATAAAATATGTCCTCATAAAGACTATTAATTTGACATTATTGAGATTTAGTAGCGGTTGACATTGATCTTAGAATCGTGAGTAACGAGTGAAGTTTGAATAATACCAATCCGGTTTGTGTCTCGTTTCCCATACCGCATCCCTGAAATTAGATGGGCTCTCGTCATAACATCGGCTACCAAGGATAACAAATCGGACTTTCCTTGTGAATGAAGCCATTTCGTTTCTTTAGAGAAAAATGACCTTAATTATTAAGACTTCAGTCTCATTGCATGTGTTATATTAATTTTTACCAATCTCATGTAAATTAAAATAGTCAAATAGCTAAACGAACATGATATGTAGTGAAACACAAAACCGATCCCAAGTATTTCTAACATTTTGTTGCTTATCTTTTTTGAATACTAATTAAGACACTAATTCGCTCAAGGAATTATCAATTATGCACCAAAAGCAATAAAGAAAAAAATGACCCTAGATTTGTGTAGTCATCACAACAATAATAAAACACTCTCAATGGAATTTTAGTTTAAATCATTTCTTTTATTATCTATATTGTCGGTAAATATAATGAAAATCCTTACTCGTTTACGATGAGACTATATAAATTTAGCATCTTTTTTTGTTTTTAAAACACAATCCTTATTGCTTTTGGTGTTGGTCTAGTGGATTAGAATTCATTGAGCAATTTGTGTGTTTATTGGTAATCAAAAAGGGCGTAGCTCAAAAAAGGATAAATGTATAAAAAAGTTAGCAGTTTGCCCTCACGCAGGATCGAACTACGGACCTTCAGTTTACAAGACTGACGCTCTACCACTGAGCTATAAGGGCTACTTGATGCTGGTGTTTGGTTAAATTTATTTAAATCTGCTGTGATCTTTCTTTTGGGGGGGGGCCACTTTAGCCCTTTCCATACATTTTCAGTGTGCATTTGAATGTGCGAGCATATCCAATGGAGAAGGAGAACACCTTCGATCCTGTAATCTTTCCTTCTTCTTTTCTTCTCAATTTTCCACTTTCCATACAAATCATGTAAATAGTAAATCAAACATAACTTTGTTCCCTGTCGAAAGAATTTTATCTGAAAATATACAACGATTTTGTTTGGTTTTAAACAGGATTTGATCCACGAAATTTTCAAACTTGCTTGGAAAAAAAAAGCTGCAGGTTCAATTTCACTTTTCTCTTCTCCAATTGAATTTTATTGCTTTGATTTTTTTTTTCTGGTTACGTATTTGATAATTGTCGCAGAGCGTGGGAAAAATGAATTATCTGAGAATATCGACAACGAGGTATCTATAATTCCTCAATCCTTTCATTTTAACGTTGTGTTTTTTTGTAGTGTTCCGAAAATTTTTCATCTTAATTTCCGTTAGAGTTTGCATTGTTTACCAAGAGTCAAACTGTACGAACTTTGATGTATTTTTCATCATCATATTAATTTGAGAAAGATTGCAACTTATAGTATTTTTCGTAATATTTTCAAACATCTAAATTTTAAATTTAAATTATTAAATTAGTCTGATTTAGTTTAGCTCGGAATATTAGTCAAATTGACCCTCGTGAAGCAAACGTGACAAGTAAAAGTGAACGAAGGGAGTGTATGGTCCAAGTGTATGCTATTGAGCTTGAAAGCATTTTGTAATTGTGTTTGTAGGTAGGGGCTAGCTCATCAAAGAGACCCCGGCCTACTTTTGGTAAGAATTTGCCTAATAAATAGCTGATTCACGCTATTACATTTGTTAGTTCGAGTATGTTACTATGTTGAAAAATTAGCATGTATTTCTGATGACTTTTAGAATCACGGTTTTGAATTTGGATATAGATTCAATTGATTAAATACAGTCTGGAAGTTTTAGATTTTGTAAGTGAGATTGCTTTTTAGGTTTATTTGTATGGATATGTGTATGCATTTTAGTTGATGATCTCGCTACGGATACATACTTTGAGATGGATCTTTTATTCTTTGGATTTTTTTAATGTGGATAAGGCATGATCTATCTAATTATCAAAAAAGTAACTAATTAGAGAGTAAAAGAATTCAATTAGCTTGTTTTGGAACATCTCTTTCATGGTAGCCATAATGGAATTGCAGAAGCCATTTACATATCTTAAGAAAGGGATAAGCCATGAGAAATATATTTTAGGTGCTTAATGGATGTGCAATGGCAAAAAGAGAGCATGGAATCAACTTATAACAAGCTTAATTCCGATTCTGCAATCCAGGCCATCGCTGAAGATAGTTTTGCAGACTAAATGTACACTCTTACTTCTTTTACCCTAACAAAAAGGAAAAGAAAAAGCTAGAAAGCTTGCGTTATTGCTTTGTGTGAAGGTTGCTTGCTTTATTTTATGTATCACAGAGACATTCTCAGTCTAAAATTCAATTTCTCTAACTTGTAACCTGGTGTAGATGAATTTAAACATTAGTGTAAAGAATTACATTGTTCTAGGATCCAGTTAGGATATCCCCCAAAATTTTACTAGAGGAAAATTCAGTTTAAATGTCACTCGTGGCAAGTTGCAAGGATTTCCGAGCAAGATATTTCTTTGTGCTTTTATCAATCAGAAAAGTAAACTAATATACTTCCTGTTTTTGCTATTTTATTTTACCAATGAAGAAGGTTTAATTTCTGTTTTATTTTGCCATTCTCATATTCTTGTAATGGTTTTAGATATACTAGAAATGTGGGTTGTGGCGAGCAAGCTTTTCTGCGCATTACCTTCTTGATAACAATGGCATATCTAGCTTTTACCATGAACTGCATTTAACCCACCTTCAGTAACTGCTTCTTATGCTGGTATTTATATTTTCTTACATGTGTTGGACCTCTGCCTTGTTATGCATTAACTGAAAGTGGATTATGTTCCTTGGACAATGAGTTATCTTTCTCATGAGTGTGTTTCTGTGTTGATGTTAAAAGCTAATGCAAATGCACTGAAGCTGAGCTCTGAACTTCTCCGATCCTTTGTAGCAGGTATGACCATTAATGAAGAAAAATTATGTTATTTACGTGGCTAAACTTTCCCGTGCATTCTTTTTATTTTGAGATCTGTTTTCTTGATGTAGAAGCTATACAACGTGCTGCTACTATTGCTGAAGCAGAGGGCAGTATCAAAATAGAAGCAACTCATCTTGAGAGGATACTTCCTCAGTTACTTTTAGATTTTTAAGGTACTTGAAGGAGATATGGAATCATAAGGTTTTGTCTGTATGAGAGTGCAGAAATGGGGTTTATCTTCTTAAAAATTGGAATGCCACTTTTCTCCTCTAAACATTCTAGATGTTGGATGATTTCTTTTGTAGCTGTTGGACTTGCAAATATTTATAATACATGTGCTTTTAGAAGTTACGATACTCCATATATCGCACATGTTAGTTCTTGGAAAAAATGCTCCTCAAGAATTTTTCTTTCTCAAGATAATCACAATTTCTATAGTAGTTTTCAAATCAATATAATGGATTGAGGAAATCTTTAATGCTAGAAACCCTCGTAATGTGTTGTGATTGAATTACGATGGACTTTCCTTCACAAAGTGCAATTAGGCCAGGATGGCTGCGAATTTGGAAAATTGCACTTCTTTTTTACAGATTACTAGCAAGTTGGTAAATCATATAGGAGTACCATGTATTGATGTATCAATGTTCTAAAGATGAAAATAAGTGGCGTAGTATCCTGTCTAGCAAAGTTTCTTAATTGCCACTGCATGTATAATCTGCTCTAAGATTAACGATTGCGGATTTTTATTGCACACTGAGGAATATAGAGATGGGCATTATTATGCACTTTGTGCTGACATAAATCCGAAAGTCATTAAACAATTCGAGGTCTTGATCCATTTGATGGTATTTATGAGTTAGGAGTTAGGACACAACATTTAGGTAGGATGCAGAAGCTTCAAATGAAAACTGGAACACTGGTTTTTGCAAATCAAGGTTCTAATATGCCTTTCATGTTTTCAATAATTTGCTAAGACCATTAAATGAGTAAATCATATAGGAGAGAAAGGCCATCCTCGTGACCTTAATTTAAAGAATTCCATTCACATCTCCAACTACAGACAGTAGCATTTGGAGATTAGTAATTTCTGTATCGAGTAGCAAGAACTCCATTCACATTTCGTACCATGCATTGAGGTATCACAATATAGCAGAGGACACTTCTACGAAGAACTCTCATACAGCTAAATACACAAGGACTCTCTCATATTGGAGATGTAACAGAGTACACAAGGAGAGTCTTACACGAATTCTCACTTGCATGATAACTTTTATTTACTGTAAGTTATTCACTACATACTTAATGCTTGATCTGCGACAACATGCACCTAACATCCTTACTGCTAGGCCTCTCCTTTGGATTCTCCAAGGTACAAAAGCAGGCAATCTTGAGAACCAAAAGCATTTGCTCCTCATTTCCATTATCCATCAGCTTTGGATCAATTGCTCTGTTTGGATCCTCAGAAGTCATTACATTTCTCATCCATTTCACTAAACTCATCTCAGAAGTGGTCTGGAAGAACTCATCTGATGGAAGCTTTCCCATAACTAGCACGCCTAGCAGCACCCCAAAGCTGTATATATCACACTTATCTGTGAACTTCAGTGTCTGATGATATTCTGGCGCTATGTATCCTATAGTTCCTGCCACATTTGAAGTTGTAATATGTGTATGAGCATCTGGGACAGCCTTTGCAAGGCCAAAGTCCGCAATTCGAGCTTCCATGTCATCATCAAGGAGGACATTTCCTGGCTTTAGATCTCTATGAATTATACGCTGAGTATGATTTATATGGAGATACTCGAGTCCAGCAGCTATTCCCATTGCAATTCTGTGACGTGCCGGCCAATGTAGTTCCCGTGTCCCCTCTCTGACTTGCTGGAGGGTATCCTGTAAGCTCCCATTTTTCATGTACTCATAGACCAAGTAATGGCAGTCTGGTCTTGGCATATGTGCCAGTAGGGGAAGCAAATTCCGGTGTCTGATTTGACCTACAATTTTGATTTCTGATTTAATCTGGCGCATTTTCTTATTCATAGCCTTGCTATCTTCCTCAGTGAGTTCTGCAGCATCCCTTGGGGGTTGCATTATCTTCTTTACAGCAATAATCTTTCCGTTACTTCCAGGTAACTCAGCTTTATAAACTTTTCCACATCCACCTTGCCCAATGAGTTCTAGTGATTCCAATCCGTCTTCGTTCTCCAGAAAGGCCAAGTCCTCGGCTTTCTTAATCAATGGACTGAAAATTGTTAATCCTGAATCATTACTGCTCCCTCTGATTATAAACATAAGCATCTTGAAGAGCACGGCGAAGACCAACGCAGATAAGACCCCAGCGAAAGCTCCAGCGAAGAATCCAAGAATCCAGGCGCTTACCTTCCTTTTGAACTTGTTATGTTTGTGACCTACTGGTACTACAACTGTACTGGGTCCTGGAGCTTGGGCATATCCTGAATAGGATTGTGGAGCCATTGCGGGACCGTGACTTCGCCTTCTTGCGTTCTCAGCAAGTATGTAACGCTTAGGAACATAATCTTTTCCATTTAAGTCTGCTGATAAGTGCTCAACTTGACTCACAACAGGCACCGGACCTTCAAGGAAACTATTCCCTGAAATGTTGAGGAGCCGGAGATTTCTGAAAGATTTCAAGGATTGAGGTATTTTGCCAGTGAACATGTTATCAGCAAGGGAGAGTTTTTCAAGGTTAGGAAAGTATGTCAAGAAGTTCAGGTTCCCAGATAACTCATTAGAGCCAAGGTCAAGGATACGAAGGCGGACTAGAGATGATAATTCAGACGGGACTTTGCCAGAAAATTGGTTGTTTTGAAGGTTCAAGATTTCCATTTTCCTGGAGTTAACAATTTGAGTTGGTATTTGGTCAAAGAGTTCGTTGTTTTGGAGGGACAGTTCTTTGAGCTCAGAAAGCCTGCCAATGGCAGGAGACAGAATACCCTTCAGCCCATAGGATTTGAAAACGACCCTTGTGACTCTTAGCAGGTATGAATTGTTTGTGAGTCGTCGTTCGCATGATATTCCAACAGAGTTGCATGGGTTCTCAAGAGCATTGCGTTGAGCAGAGATGCCTAAGCCTTTTTGGACAAGCAAAAGAGCACTGTGATCGGGTGAATAAAGGTTGAGTTTTGCTTGGACAAGAAGGATGAGACTCAAAGTTGACAAAAAAGAAAGGTGAGTTTGGAAGACAGTGAGGGCCATCGGCGTGCCGTTTTCTGGCAGTTTTGTGGTGGAATGAGAGGTGGATGAGACACCACACTGGTGGTGCTTGAGGAGTAGGATGCACTATCTTTTAGTTGTTTGGTGATTCTATAAAAAGAAGGCTGGTATTTAAGGTAATACATAACTTCACAAGTCAAGCAGGGGCCGTGTGGAAAAATTGAGTCGTCCAGGGTCCCAATGGATTTAATTTCTTCCCCACATCAGTTGACCTGTGAAATTCCTCATTTGCCATTTGCATTATCCCAATAATCGAGTAATTTGCGATTTGCACCTCTAAAGTATGCGGAATAAAACACCCTTAATTCGGACAAGTGTGTTTTATTCCTTTTCCTAATTTAAACAGACGTGTCTACAGACGAAACTTGTTCATGTTGGAAAATCTTAAACCTTCATGTATATTATGAATCATTTCATGTATTATTTATGCAGGCAATATCATGCTTCAGTTAGCTCGTTTAGAGCTATGGCTGAATAGTACGTGTAAACATTGAAATTTTATTGGATTTATCATGAGCCTCTACAGACGAGCTCAATACATGTTCTTCAAATCTTAAGGTCTGTTGGAGACTACTGCACTCTAATTTCTAGCTCAAGCTTATAAAAGAGGTACATGTTCTCTCAAGGAAGCATCTCGGAATTCCATAAACTCATGAAACATGCAAAAAGAGATCAAGATAAGGAGAAAGACAATATTTGATCCTATGATTTCTTTGTGAACATTTCATGAGTTAATGAAATTTTTGAGATGCCTTCTCAATGAAATATGTATCCATTTTTATAGATATAAGCTATGATTTAGAATGAAATAATCTTCAAAGTTTAGGGTATCCCATCTGTGTCATAAAGATGAATATGAAGCTGATTGGAGAATTTATTGGATTCAAAAGAGAATGTTGAATGCCAAACACTGTGAAGTAAATACTGTACTTGACTTGTTGAGGTCATTTATGTTGCCCAAGTGGTGAAGTAACATCACCATTGGGAAAATCATGTATGCTGTATTAATCGATCCCTGACCTACGTTGTAGCTGAATTTGTCAAGGAAATTTCACTTGTACTTATACCACTCTCTCCGTTACATATTATTTGTTCATTTTATTTAAAAAATGTCCCAATTACTTGTCAATTTACAAATCAAGATGTAATTAATTTAATTTTTTCAATGTTGCCTTTAAATTTTTTTATTTTTTTTTTTTTGAAAGTTCCTAGGACATGACCTTAGATAGGAGAGTTTGGCGATCGCGTATCACGGTAGAAGGTTAGTTAGTAGTTGAATGTTCTTTCGCTTCCCTTTGAGATAGGTTTGGTGTTCATTCTTGGACCCCCGTCTTCTTAGTATCGTTAGCACTATGCTTGTAGTTCTGTGATCTTTTTTATTTCAGCTTTTACTGGTGTTTTTGTGTACCGATTATTGCATTATTTCATTTTCGATATTGTTCTTTCTATTGTGTGTTGCGTAGTACGTTCCAATTCGATTAATTTGTATTGTGATTGCCCCATTTCTGGGAAACCCAGTTGTTCAAATAGATCTATATAGAGAGTCACAGATAGGAAAGAAGTGAATTCTTCTCTGATTTCTTTTCCTTGAGACTTTTATGCAAATAGCTGGTTGGATTCACTGTTTATCTATTTTAGTCGGTATACATAGATTATACATTGATCATATACAATTATACATGTTATACATAAATTATAATATACATTTGCCGGCTATTTGCTTTTTTGTTTTTCCAATTAGGTCAACACTTCATTTATTTTGGAACGAATTCTACATTTAATTGCTGCAGTTTTCTTGATTTTTGTGGAATTAAACTTACAAGTCGTTGCCCCAAGAAAGCAAACATCATTTTTTTTCCTTGTGGAGGGACCATTTTGGTTACTTTGAGATACTTGAGTATTGTTAGGGTTATCTGATAACGTAGGGATGGAGTGAATCTAAATGACACAATTAAAAGACCATGTTGGTCCAAACCTCTACGTAGATTAGATGGGTATGACTTGACTTGTGTGCAACCAATTCAAACTTTTAAGTGGAAAAAAGTGCGCATGCATATACTCCCCTAGTTCCATATTAGTTGCTCACGTAACTAAAAGTAATAGTCCAAATTACTTGTCAATTTACAAAATCAAGGGAGAATTAATTATTTTTTCCATTTTGCCCTTACAATTAATCCTTTTTGAAAGTGTAAATAAGTTTGTAAAGTTTTTAAAAAGTTTCTTAAGGACTAAATTAGTAAAACTATCCTTCGTATTTATAATTTCTAAGAAAGCGTGTAAAAATTAAAAAAAGTGGACAATTAATATGGGATGGAGGCATCATCATAATCTTATAAATGTAAGAATAGTAACCAATTCCGATTGGATTTTGGTGGAAAGAACGTAACTGCATGATCAAAATGATAGAAAAGACGAGTATATATCAATAGATATGTCTTTAAATTATCACTACTTTTGTGGTCTGTGGACCATGCATGTGCTCGAATTGTATATATTTTTATGTTATGGAAGCAGCACTATATGAATATTTAAAGAAGAAAATCTTTGATGGTAAACTAATAAACAATAGGATGAAAGCTGAATCTGGTCAATAACTTTGTGTTTTTATTGGGTCGGTACAAGATCTTAGAAGCTTCTTAATTGAGAAAAGAAGTGTGAACAAATCCTTGTGTATAAAAAATAAAAGTTTGACAATGTATATCTTCACTCATGTATCACGTGAGGTAATCCTTTTACTAACTAATCATAAATATTCCTTTTTTATCGTAAACGTGAGTTCTTAACATGGAAGAGGATAAGTGATTAAAGATACTAGCAAGTAATTCACAGGCTTTATACGATTAGTGTACATAAAACTATATTAAACATGTTATTTTATCCATTAAAGTGTGTGCAAGTTCAACCTGGGTAGATGGCAATGCTCTGATAGGGGCGGAGCCATGACGGCAGCTATTTAGTATATACAAATAATCAAAAATTAATTATAATCTAAAATTCATAAGCTAAAAATTCTAGTTTCCATGCTCAGTCATGCATGTTTACTGACTGAAAATTATGAAACTCTTAGTTGTTATTTTCTTACTTTTGGCCTCTTTCATCTTTTCCAGCCATGCATGCCCCTTGACACACTCCACGGGCTTGACCAAGACTTAACGGTGGACGAATAAAGAAAAGAATATATAACACTTCTTTAGTAAAGGTGGACTGAAAAGGAAAGAGATTTATTTAGATAAATATATATGGGAAAAAAAGAAATATATAACTCTCTCCTTTGATTGGCAAAAGAAATATATATGCTTCTCTCTTTGTAGCAAATCATCATAAAAGGAGATAGAAATAATATCAGAATTAGAACTTCTCTAATACTCTTTCAACAATACCATATTTTTATCTTTAAGATGTGTACAGTACGCGAAATAAGGTGGGATATCTTGGTATTAAATTTGGTACAAAATTTATATTGTATTTTATGTAGTATCAATCAAACATAGTATCAATTTAATTTCAAACTTAATCCTACCTATCCTCCATATACAATCAAACTTGGAAATTATTTTATCCCACCTCTCAAGTAGGATAAGTTAGTCCAAGAATTATAATCTCCGATTTAAGATCGCAGAATAGTTTAATTCGCGAATCAAATGAAACCTATGTATATTCATTAATTGGTGGTGTAAATACGGAGGGCAAATAAGTTTTTATCCATTACTAAATGAGATATACAAAAGGTAAAAGAAAGTTATTCTCTCTACTACTAAGTTTATATGCCATTATCAATTTTGTAAAATTCAACATTTTGACATGAATCAACAAATACAAGTACTATTTTATACTCTTTATACTATTGTAAAACTCAGATCTTGCAGACTTTTCTTCTTTCATCAACAACTGTGAAAATCAGTCAATTGAAGAAGAAAATGTATACGCAGAGCTCTTACTAGTTGATAATTCTTGGGAAGTAATTTGTTCAACTTGAATTTCAATGAAAAGATTTACTAGTACATAATCAATTTGAATGTTACAGATTTCTGTGTTTATATTAAGCCATAAATTTCATGTTGTGTAGGCTTGAGAAAATGGTAAAAATGCGACTTGGGTCTAGCTACACCTTAATTTTGACGCGACTCAGTCCTTTATCTTTAATTTCTTGTTGTAACTGAGACAGTTATTGTTGTTGATGTTCAAATGTTTAAATATTCTTTCCTTTCTATAGGTTTTCGTTCACTGAGCGAAAATAATCTTTCTTTGGTTATCATAAATCAAATGATTTGAATCCTACACCTAGTCATCTAATCACACAATCACTTGATATCAAGAAAAAACAGATCAATTTCACTTTGGGCCTCTGTATGTATCAAAAGTACCCAATCTTTTACCATCACATTTGATGAACTCTCTTCAATGGAAGTTAATAAAAAGATGAAAAAGTAACTAAAATAGAAGTGCCTCAATTTCATTACCTATAAATTATTACACACTCAAATAGTAGTCTATAGCTGATCAAAGACATCGATCCTTTGATAGCCAGACAATTACATTACATTACAACATATGACTTGCATAATAATAAAAACAAAAGTGGTACGAAAGACCAACCAATTATTTTGGACAACAAAAACATAGAAAACTAGAACTTGCATATTATACCAAGCAAGCAATAGATTGCACAGAAACAACTCCTCAATCAGTGCAGCAACGGTACATGAAGAACCTCTCCATTGGCCTTCCACATTCCGCGCACACAATCATCTCAGGAATATCACCATCAAGTCCCGGAAGAATTAGGCGATTGCAGTGCTGAGGAGTGTGCAATTGCAAGAAATAGTCGATAAGTGCAGGCACAAATCCTTTAAGTCTAGCATCTTCCTCCCAAATTGTGTAATCCTCCAATGTCTTGGTGATTATCTCACTTTTAGCTCGAGCCATCTCGAATGATCCCCTGCTTATGAGCGCCCACCCTTGATCACTTCCATCGAAGCTCAGCATTGTCAGCACTTCTTGCACAATTTTGTCCTCTTGGATGGTTTTCCCTAGCTGCATTTTGGAGTAGAACATGCTCTCAATTCTTGTCCAGAAATACCAAACTGATGTTAAGTCCATCAAGCAGTAACTCAGATTTTCCGCGGTTATCACGCTGTTGATCCTTCGAACTCTTTCCTTGTTGTTGCTTTTTCCTACATACATCAATTGTAGGTCGATCCCAGCTCTCTGTGCTACGCTTCGTGCTGATTTTGTGAAATTACGGATCCATTCGATGTCTTCTCCCCCATATAAACAGATAAACTTTCCACTCGTCATCTGATTAAAACCAAGATTCTAAAGAATTAGTACTTGCCAGTTGAACACCCTTCATCAGAAAACTATTCTATACTATATAGATCAATAATTACTTTTATAAATATATATTAAATCTTGAATACGCCTTGGTAAAATTTCTAGCTACGTCACTGGTAATTGCATGAGTCTAAGAAAAGAATAGCAGGGGATCTAAGTATAAGATTTTACCCATTCAATTAAATTCTGATCAATGCCATCGACGACGAGTTCAAGTCTCCAAGATTCCACATTCCAGAGAGCTTCCTCTTTTGAAATAGTGAAGGGATAGGCCAAATTTCCCCAAATCCAAGCCATGTGAATAGCATTTGGACAGGCAACTTTGCCCTGTTGGGGATCCAAGGTTACAAGCATCATTTTCTTGGAGAAATGCCACCTTTCTCTAACGAACTTGATGATTGCTGGCTCCAACAAGGAAGGATGATGCAATGTGTACCACGGCATAAGTGCTTGAAGCTCCTTAAATTTCTGTTCCTGCACGTCATTCCATCCCTTTGATCGATCCACAATCGGAAGCCACACTATTTCGTATTGGAATTCTGGCCTTGACCTTGACTCAATGTAAAATTGGGACAGTACTAATATCTCCTCAGGGATAGCATCAAGATCAGACAGTAGCAGCAGAACTGTCTTTCTTCTCAGCACTTCAATATTAGCCTGAAATTGAATTTTACAAGTCACGAAAAAGTAAGCAAAGTGAAAAAATGATCATAATTTTAAATTATGAACGTACCCTCGTGTGAGTGGTTCCTATTTCAAGTGGAAGTAAATCATCCTTGATATAAATCATCGCCCTGTTTATCTTCATGTTGTCGAATTGTGTTGCCTCAAAGAGGTGCACCAGCATCTGATAGTACTCAACATGCATCTTGTCCTCTGCACGGAACATTGATGTAAATACAAGTTCATCAGTAAATTCATGACGGTTTCTTGATTACTTGTGAAGGATTTACGGGAACATTGTGATGGGTTTTTTTCTCCTTCAAAGTTAAATTTACTTACGAATATGCTGATAGCAACGGTTTAATTCAGCTCTGAGGTGTTCGCTTATGTTTCTCAGCTTGTGCGTTGAGCTTGACATTTCCCATGTGTCTGCTGTGGTAGCAACTATCATCCTGCAGCAACAATTAATTGTTAATTACTTCAATTTGGACCAAACTATTAGCCCAAAAAAGATTAATTTTGTTTAAAACAGAGGAGGCTTACTCATAGCTCATTCCAAGAAGGGTAGTAAGTTGGGAAGCACAAGCAACAATACTTTTAATAGTCCAATAAACAGCAGTAGGAATGTGAGTAATCGCGACAGACAGAGGTGGTTGATCTTCAGTGATGTACTGAGTAGGAAGCTTCTTGAATTCGATTATGATTTTGGTTACTTCCAAAATGGCCTTGATGAGTTCATTGATGGCCTCAAATCGGGACCTGAGGCTACCATGGTGTTCCATGATATCTGGTAGTTGTTTTAAGATGGCCACAGACTTGGCCAACGGATGAGTGGCAAACATCTGAGCCACCAGCCAGAATTCACCATAAGAAACGGCAAATGCTGCTAAAGTTATGACTAGTTTTGCGTCCCATTGGTAGCCAGAGAGCATCGCTAAGATTGCCATTGTTGTTGAATGTGTATCACCTCCACTTGAGCACTTGCATGTCAACTGCAATTACATTTTTTAATGCCAAATTTGAGGTGTTATAACCATAATTCATAAACGAGTAAGGATTTCAATTATATACACCGACAATATAGATAATAAAGGTACGTTAAATTATTTCTTTAGTCTCAGTTTTTGTGGCGATGTTTGACTTTATATGGAATTTAAGAAAGAAACATATTCTTTCGAAACTTATGATCTATAACAAACAATAAGCAATTGTATGACTATAGATAAAGACGTATTGCATCCTTATTGAACAGACTAAGAAGGAAAGTATGTCATATATCATATATGGGACGATTGGAGTAATAATAAAAATTCCTACAGAGGGGATTGTATGAAGTACCTCGCAAGAGACTTTGTGTATGATATAAGCCAATCCTTCGAGGATGCCATCAAAGGCAAGTGAGGCCTTCTCTTCTAGCTTCAATGCTTCAATATTGCCTTCATGTTGATGAGCGCCGCCCTGGTAAACATATAGCATTGCACACAAAATTAAGTTAGTGCTAAAGCTAAACAGCGCCAGCAAAACTTTTGTTCTATCGACAAGAAACTAAATGTATATTCGAAAAATTAGAATGTTACGTGAAGCATGCCATCAATGCCGCCAGTAGGATAGGCATGTTTAAAAATCTCCTCAGCAATGTGGAGGATGATGTTAACATCAACTTCACGACCATCAGGATTGTGAGTATCCACGATTTTCTTGGACATAGCATGATCATCCGACAACGAGAAAATCGGGCGCTCCCGCCTAGACATTGCCTGCGTAGTAGTAGGCCTCGCATGAGCTGCTGCAGGCACCAAAGCACGACTCATCCCCAAATCCATTTTTCTAATTTTGGCCTTTGAAGAAGAAAAAAAGAATGGGCTAATTTACTAAGCTTTGATTCGATAGATGATGATGTGTTAGTGAACCATGCATGCAAGCTATATATAGTGAGAAGAATTGAATAAAGGGGGATTGAATCAAGTACCTTGCTTGTAAGAGGGTGTAATATGCTAAAGGCACATACCAAATTGGATAAGTAATTATTAGCCTTGCTGCATCGTGGACCCTTACAAGTCCCTTTACAGGGTTAAAGCATAGAATATTTATTTTGATTTTCATTGTTACAAGTCGACAACTCGTAGATTTGATTGTTAGCCGATAAAGAATGTTATTCTTCCCATCTGTCCTAGCATTGGTGGACAGAGTTACCTAGTATCTGTTGCTGGTGGGAGGTGACATGTATCCCGTGGATTTAGTTGAGGTGCACAAAAGTTGGCCCAGACATCACGGTTATCAAAAAAAAAATGTTAGCACTAATCTTCTTCTAATTAAGCGATAAGAATTTAACACAACGTAACCGTTTGTTATTCATAGATTCAACAGAGTTGGTAGCGGAGTTAAAATTTTCAATTAGGGAATTCTAAATATAAATAAGTAACGAGAAAGTCGAAGGATTTAATATTTACTACATAGACTAAACAATAATTTTGATATTTATATATAGTATATACATTGTAATTTTCAAACATAGGAGATTCGGGTGAACTTCTTTGCGCGCTTGAACAAAGTCCTCTTGAAATTGATTTGGATCATCAATCATACTCCGTTATTGCATATTTAAATTGCCAAGAAAAGAGTACTTAATACGTTTTCAATTGATAACGGATAAATAAATAATTCTTCCCTTTATCTTAAATTTATCTTGTCATATCGTCATGAAAGTAATATCCTAATTAGTGAAAGTTACATCAT
This sequence comes from Capsicum rhomboideum, assembly GCA_031232105.1. NCBI lineage: Eukaryota > Viridiplantae > Streptophyta > Magnoliopsida > Solanales > Solanaceae > Capsicum > Capsicum rhomboideum. Next base: position 12,584,642 of record CP124716.1, on the reverse strand, counting down.
GAGTTGTAAGAATCTATTAACATTAATCTTTAAGAGCATACTAAGCTATGTTGGATGAAATAGTGTTTTGATTAATCTAATTGGTTCTCTCCAAAGTTGTGGAGCATTTAACCTATTAGTATATATGATGCCATGAAGATAGGAATATATATGTAGGGATGACCTTTACTCCTTTTGTTTTTATATTTATTTATGTTGTCCCACTTGCATAGTGAAATTCTTAATTAGACTATCACTTGCCCCTTTATGGCACATCCCAAAAAAAGAAAGGAAAAAAAAAAAAAAAAGACAAATACTTTGAAACTTTAATTTGAGTAATGACTATTCCAAAGTAACGATCATCTTTGGAATTTTAAAATATTTCCAACGAGGATTTCTTCTGTTTCCTTTTTATTTTTCTCTGTTTTAATTTGTTCGGGGGTAAGAGTTATAAGTTTAAAATAATTGAGAAGAACTAAGAGCATGTTTCATGTGTTATTGTGACGATCCAAAGTGATTTTGGACTACGAGGGATATGATTAGTCGTCTGATCTGGATTTAACTTTAACAAACCTAAATAAAGATAAGAAAGAAAAAATATACCCCTCACTGTTTCAATTTTCGTCACCCATTTTCTTTTTTTGTCCTTTCGGAATTGAATGTCATGTCTTCATTTATTTCAATTTGTTTGACCTATTTTTATTTTTAATTCGTTTTTAAAAAAATAACTCTTCCCTTTTTAGCAATTCTTTAATTTCAAATTTTCACGTGACATGTTTAAGATCACAAGATTAAAGAAAATATTGGTACATTTGACATATATTTAATTTAAAACAACAAGATTCAAAAGTCTTCTTTACTTTCTTAAACTCCATGTCAAGTCAAAACAGGTCAATCAATTGAAATGGAAGGAGTAAAGGGCAAAAGGACAGCTGGTGCACCAAATCTCCTGCTATGCTTCGGAGTCCAGAGAAGGGTCGGACTACAAGAGTCTATTGTACATAGCCTCACTTTGCATTTTTGCCAGAGCCTGTTTTCACGGCTTGAACACGTGACCTCCCAGTCACATGACAACAACTTTAATTTATCAATTACTCCAAGGTTCCACTTCAATATGTAGAAATAATTTAAGTTTAAAATTTTCATTTTACCCTTAATGAGATGATCTATATGATCACTTAAATGTCTAAGGTTTATTTAAATCATAGATTTCGAAAGTCTTAATTTCTTTTTAAAATTCTTTGTCTAGTTAAATAAAACTCCCTCCTTCCCAATTTAATTATCTCAATTTGACAGGACTCGGAATTTAAGAAATAAAGGGAGATTTTTAAATTTTGTGATCTTAAATTAAAAATGTGATTAGTCTTTAAAATTTTGTGGTCTTAAACTTAATAAAATGTTGAAATTAAAAAACTTACAAATATTTTTTAGATTTTTTTTTTAAAAAAAAACCGACCAAAAAAAAAAAAGAAAAAAACATTAAATTGAAACAGAGAGAATATCACATAAATTAGAACGAACGGATGAGAGCATCAGACAATATTTTCCAAGCTTCTTTATGTTGTCATTTAGCTCGGAAGTAATTAAGGTGTTGGCACGCATCTAGCTTTTGTCTTGTATCAAGTCTATTTTTCTCGAGTCCAACATGAAAACTATATTCAATTTTTTTAATATTTTAAACAAGAGAGAGCAAATAGTGAAGTATTACCAAAATTCAACTGAGTTTTCTGTTGCAATTGCTTTTTAGTTGGTGCGTCCAAAAAGAATATATTACTAATTTTTCTTTTTGTGAATTGGACGTAATAAATGTGACGACTAAAGAGGATACGTCATTTTGGATATAAAGTAAAAAATTTCTGGTCTGCTAATTTTTCTAAATTCTACCAGCTTAATTAAGCTTCATATTTGTCATTTTATCTTTTTTAATTACAAACAATGAGTTGAAATTTGGTTACCATCTTGTAAATAATCTTATACTTTACATTATCAAATCATCCAAAGGGAATTTACATGTAAGTCTCCTTAAGTGTGGGGATTTTAAATCTTGTCTTGAATATAAGATATAGTACTTGCTATAACAGGTAAAAAGGGTGTTTCATGTGGTGTGTTGGATTTGTAAAGGGATTTTGGAATAAGAATTCTCAATTTTTGACCAACAAATATAAAAAAGAAGAAACCAATTTTTTCTAAGATTCTTTTGGTCTCCATCCAGACACTGTGTTTTCAAGATTTTATAGGGTAAAGTTTGGACTCAATAGATAGATGAGTTGGATGGTGACATGTGGCAAATAAGACAGGTTGAACGTGAGTCTGCAAAAATAATATGTAGTTTAATTCTTAACTATGATTGGGAAGGGGTAAATTTACTTGCGGAGGCTCCGGAATCCGGATGGTTTTTGTTAGAAATCGATACCACAATGGAAGTCCATCTAGATCCGAAAATGTGGAATCGGGTATAAAATATTGACTGGACAAAGATGAGATCAAGAGTTCAGCCATTGCAGAAGAAAGAAGAATTAGAAATTATTTGTCAACCGCTACTCAATTAATTACAATAACATGTAGTAAATGGATTTTATGAGAGTACGATTTGCGAATTTTATTCCATGAGACTTAGCTGTCAAAGTGCTTTGCCTTGTCGAAGGACATTTGATTTTTACTCATTCATTAGCAATACACGGGCATTTTGTGACCTCAACCTCTTAAATTTTACAATACGAAAAAGGCTTAGCTTTAACCCTGTTTTTCGATGATGCTGTCAATCAGCCACATAGAGACTCAGGCTAATATTATTACTTTATTTCATTATTGTTATTCAATTTTTTATTTATTTCTTAATATATGTCATAAAATATATTTTCTAAGGTTGTTCATCGCAATCTAATTGTTTGGTTATTATAATTCACGTGTCCTTAAACCACCCATATAAATTCAACTATATCAATTTAAAGATAAACAAAAATATGCCTCCAATTTTAGTGAGAAATTCATACAATAATTTTTATTGTCTTGTAACAAACATACTATAAACTCCGGCACAAATTGGCAAATTATGGGTCCATGTAAAACATAATATTTATATTTGGGGCAAACAACATAAATCCTGACAGCTTGGAGCTTAATTAGAGAAAATTCTGACATTTTGTATAATTACTGAAAATTTCGATTATGGGTCTGTCGAGATACATAATTAATTCCCTATAATCCAACGAAGATACATTTTTTTCTTGTAAAGATACATAATTAGCGCTCGATATATTTTTTTTAATTTTAGATCTGTCGAGATACATAATTAGCTCCCGATACATCCAACGAACAGTGGCGGAGCCACCTATGGCTAGGGCGTTCATCTGAACCCCCTTCGGAGGAAAATTATACTATTTATACATTGCTAAAATTATATTTTATATATATATATAATTGATGTTGAACCCCCTTCGGCTAGTTCGTGTGCTTACTTATTTCAATTTTGAACTCCCTCAGTGAAAATTCTGGCTCCGCCACTGCCAACGAAGATACATAATTAGTTAGAATTTTTGTAATTACTTTGTAGGGGTGGAGATTTGTGTAAATATGGTAAGTTAAGGTGTATATGTTATTTTTTCTTATATTTTTGCTCATAACTACATTAAATTTCAGGCTTCATTGATTAACTGATATATACTACTCTTTAATTAATAAAATAGAGAGAGCATATATGAGCATATATACTAAAGTGCGTTACCATAATCCAATTACCTTTTAAACTTGCAGAAGACTTATAATGGTTAAACAATACCTTAAAGTAAGAAATCATAATAATTAATCATAGTAATTACGTCATACGTGATGAATCTTATTACTTTACCTCGAGTCCCTTACAATAGAAACTGCATCCATGGGGCCTTCGATGGGCTGTTGGTGAAAGCATTGGGCCACAAAAAGCCCACCAAGTTAGCTAAGGCCCAGTTAGAAAAAAACGACTAGGCACTTAGAGAATGTGTGCCAATAAGAGCTAGAGGATGGTCAGTTCAATTGGACTTCTTACAACATTGGTTCTTTAATGTTTAGTTCCGCATAGTGGTACGTCATAAGAAATAGTTAGATTCATCATAAATTGATTGATTAAGAAAATAAAAGCATTACTAATTTAAATTGATAATTGCATTGAAGTGTGATATATATAATGTTTAATATATTTTTTTAAAAAAAAATAAAATTTTGTGTCCTCTATTCATGAGGAGATGGGTACGGTGAAATGAAAAACTAAGAACATGGTGACAAATGAAGAAAATATTACAGTAGTATTTATTAAAAGCTTACATAGGTTGCAAGATGCAAAATAACACCAACCAAGGAACCAACAAGCCTGTTCCCTCAGCGAGGAACTTATTATTCTCACACCAACATCATATTATATATGATGAATCAAGTTCTTGAAATTATTTATAGTAAAAGATTTTTTACAAAAAAAAGTCTTAACACTTTTTAGCGCAAAAGCAATTAGTGAGACGGCAAAAACCACGGTCAAAACCATCACATTGACACATAGCATGACAATAGCTGTTCATGTTAATATTGTTAGCAAAGCATGTTCCATAATAGTTTGAGCTCCTCTTCTCACATTCCCTTGCCTCTCCTACCATAGTCTCTGCAAAATTCCAAATCACTCTTGATAGAATAAACAAAAATTGGAAGTGAATAAGTGAAACATTTGTGATTGTGAACTATAATATCAAATTAAATCTCTTTAGAGTCTAGTTTTAAACGCCACAAACCACTCATCATTTTGATATTCCTACAAAGAGTTATGACCTTTTTACTAAAAGGTAACAGAAAGCTATGTAACCATCCAACTGGGAAATTTTGAAATTTATGTATTCAGGACTTGCCATCATATTCATACATCGTTTTAGTTACTAGGTTCACAATCAAGTTTTTATATTTATTTAATAGATTTGTCTAAGCAAAAGTTATCGAGTTCATTCGACCTGTAACTAATACTTTATGTCCGCGCCTGATTATGAGTACTAAGTACCTAGTCTTTCAAGTGTTATTTTGGAAGATAAGATGAGAAATTAAAGTTATAACTTACCAGTAGCAAAGATGAGCATTAGAAGAAGGCATAAAGTGGAAAATAATTTCATGGATCCTGCCATTTTTCTTTGGTTGGGGAGGGAAAGAGTAGTTTGGATGATTGTTTGAACAGAGAAAGTGAGAGAAATGAATGAGGAGAATTGGCTAATGTATCCATATTTATAAAAGGATTACTACTATATAGAAGCGTCAGTGAGCACGCAGCTCGCGGTTGTCATGCTTGCTTCTGGTTCGGATATTTTTGTAATTTTATATTTTTTTCATTTTAATTTAATTATTATTTTTTAATCTGTTGTATATTTAAAAATTACATAAAAGTACTATAAATTACAATAATTAATTATTTAAATTATTTCAAGGCACATAAAAATTTTGGTTGACTCGAAATTCTATCAGTGCAACATAAATTGGGATAAAAGAGGGTATATATTATTTGAAAATGTCGTGAAAAGTAATATAAATCATAATAATTAACAAATTAAAATATTTGAAGGAAGTATTAAAAATTGGTTTGACTTTCCAAATTCTATCAATGTCATATAAATTGAGAAATTACATAGAAAGTCGTATAAATAGTACTAATTAATAACTTAAAATATCTAAAAAAACTGTATAACAAATTATTGCCCCATCAATGCCACATAAATTGAGATAGAAAGAGTAACATACAGTATCTGAAAATTATGTAAAAGTACTATAAATCAATAATTAACAAATTAAAATATTTAAAAATCATATAAAATATTTGGTTGACTTTCCAAATTTCAACCGTGCCACATAAATTGAGATAAAAAAAGTAATGTACATTGGGCTCGTGCTGGCATAGACTCCTATTATCTAGTGTAATCCCAGTGTAATTCCACAAGTGGATCTACTTCTCCTGCAACATAACATGTTACTGCTTAAAGCAACAAAGAACAGCTAAAGCTCATCAAGATCGCACAAACGTTACCCCAACTTTGAGAGATTGAGAGACTGCTTCCAATAGACCATTGAGGAACTACTCTTGTGAGCAAAAAAAAATGACTAAATAATTTTCATAACTTGAATGATCATATAAGTAATTTACTTCTTTTTTTCTTTCTTGTTTAGTCTGTGCTTCCATTTTTTCTTCGCAGTTTTAACTAATGTAGAAGCACTCAAGATAATTATCTCGTTTCTTCTTACAAAATGTTAGCAATAATGAAAAATCGACAACTAACCATTTTAATTTCCCGGCTTATAATAAAATAAACATTGCGATCTTATTTCCAACTACTCATTTTAATCTGCTCCTTTCTTTATTATGTTAAAACCAATCATTGAAGTAAAGAATTTACTAATTTTTATTTGGAACCCCAGATAACCCGCAACCGCTATAACTTCTGTCAAAGCCTTTGCCCTTCGGGTGAGCACTTTGTGTGCACTGGGTAAACTGCTAACTATGTAATAGCCTGCAAACCACACAGGGGATGTAAACCGTACCTCTAAACCAACTGAGTCATCCCGAATGACAAGAATTTACTAATTGCTCAAATTTTTTTTTTTTTTTTGATGTTTTACAAATACAGGCTCATTTCATATCAACTCAGAAAAATCGAAACGTGCAAACAGAAGTAATAAAAGATTTTCTCACTATTATTATTTTCCTTATAAATATATGGTCACCTAACATTTCTTTTCCTCACACCCTCCGAAGAAATATAATAGATCAAAGAAAGAAAGTTTCTCAATGGCTGCTAATTCTCTGAAACTATTTGCCACTCTCTCTCTTCTGTTTATGCTCCTCTTTGCCACTGGTAATTCATTTCCTTGTTAATTTAACGTTAACACTCTTAATGAGAAACTTTTTATATAATCACAGAAATATTATGACATGTTTAGTCATACAAATATCTACAGCATGTTTAAGAGTACAAGTGTCAAAGATGTTTATTTCTTTCTTAAATTCCGTATGAGTTCAAACCATACCACATAAGTTGAATCAAAGTGCACTAAAAAAGAATGATATATGTACGTACTAATATGTAGTAAAGTTGCAGAAATGGGAGTGACAGAGGCGAGGGTAATTTTATTTGCCAGCGATGCGAGGGCTTCGATGCCGGAAGTTGCCAAAGTCGGAACTGTGTCTGTGTACCAGAAGATGTTGATTTTCCTATATCCAAATATGTATGCAACTATGCATGGTGTTTTTCCTTTTTTGAAATTTAAATCAATAATAATGAAGTTCAAGTCTAGTTGATTATTAGGAGAAGGACGCGATCTTCCCTGTTCCTTAATTAATTAAGATTGACGATGTAATAAATAAGAGTTGCATGGTTGTGTTCCTTAATATTGTGTGTGGATGTAATTGAAAAAAGTTGTATGTTTATGTTCCTTTCCATCTCCATTAATTCTCCGTTTGTCATAAAAGATAGATCCTGCTCCTCTCCATTTCCATTCTTTCCATTTTTCCAAAGTTTTTGCTTGGATTGGAGACACGTGTTATAATTTAAAATTAATGATTGAGATTTAATTAGTTAAAGTAAAGTCATAACCATAGTTATTTGCTTCCATATATTTGCTCCATAAATATTTTTAACAATCTATTATATCTTTACTAAATATATTAAAAACTTTTCCTAAATATTTTTAATTTTTTTTAATTCATAATATAGTTAAAAGTTTTATTTACTAATTGAGCATTCAGCTACAGTACAGTGTAGGTAGCAGTAACAGGGAATTCGAAATTGAGTGATAAAATTGATTTTGCTCCTAAAATTTGAAAACGCCAGGCGACAAATTTTCATTTTTCATTTGGAAATATTTTTTGAGAATATTGGCAACGTTAGCCAAAAAAAAAAATAATGTAAAACCCACTGCATGGCAAAAAATTACTCAAGGAAAGAAAGAAAATATTTTTAATATATTTAGGTAAAATATAGTCTAAATAAAGATATATTGGATTGTTAAAAATATTTATGGAATAAATATATGAAAATAAATAATTATGATTAGGACTTTGCTTTAACTAATTAAATTCCAAGCATTGACTTTAAATTAAAATATGTGTCTCTAATCCAAGCATGAACTTGAAGAAAATGGAGAGAGCTGAAATGAAGAGGAACCGGATCCAAGATGGATGTATAAAATTAAAGTTTAATAATTTTGAAATTTTGAGTGCCTATTTGAAAAATTAATTCTGAAGTAATGTGGATTCGTGTAATGATATAGAGTTTAAATTTTGTGAATATTCTAAGCTATCAGGTAAAATTAACTTGTTATTGTAGGTTAACCATTTTTCTAAGTTTCTTTTCTTTTTTCGATTTTTAGGTTACGTTTTTATTTTTTTCTAAATTGAATATTAGAACTTCTTGAATTCATCTAAATCAGATTTTCCACTTCCTCCATGTTGTCTTTCTCACTCCGTATTCATTTTTCCTTAATGAAATCGATGCAAATTTTTATGTGATGTTTGCAATTTCGGATGTGTCTCTAAATTTTTTTTTCTAATTAAGAAGAAAAATTGAATATTGCTTGCAAAGTTTATGTAGATTTTGAATATTGACGCAGATTTATTTTCCTCCAATATCAACATTTGACAATTTGAAAGATGGAAAAATCTCTTCTTGCAATTTTTGATAGTATTTGAGGTGTGAAAAATTCGAAGCGTGGAAAAATTACTTCTTGCAAGTTTAATATCATTTATAGCGTGAAGAACTTTTCATTAATTTTGATTATTTTGTTGAGAGAGAAACATGGAAAAGTTATATTTTGATTTCCGTTATAAAAGGAAATAGTAACTAATTTTGTTAGAGTATAATTAGGATTCTAATTTGATATGTTTTCCTAAATTTTAATTTTATTAAATAGGTGATAGTCATTTAATTTACGTAATGATGTGGAATATTTTATACACTACCGATACACAAAATTTAAACTCAATGATATATTACGACTTACTTATATAATAATATAAATGGGAGTGAATTGAGTTTTGTCTGATTTTCGTTTACTGATGGACTAAATCACTTTCTCCGTTTCTTAAATAAGACTACTTTGTGGAATGTAAAGAACAGCAAAGTAACAATACAGTATTTTTACGTGAAAAGCAACCGGTTCACAAGGGTGAAACAGCATGACCTAATACACCTCTGCAAAATTTGTTCCAAATTTGAGCCTCAATTCAGTCTACAAGAATTGCAATCTAAGAATTAACTTTAATCCCGCTTACAACCGCTGAGAAACTAAAGCTTCTTACCGTAAGGTTTCGAGATGCGAATATATATATATATATAAAGGTTTCACTTTATTTTTTTCAAGTATGAAAAAGGGATAAGGACGTGGATAGAAGTTTTAAAATGAGAAATAATTGTGACTAGTAAGTAGGAACCTGTAAATTCAACAACTAAAGAGGCATTAATAGATCTCTTATATATATGGGAGTCAACGTCTCCAGTAGGGAGAGGTTGTGATGAATAGCCAAACAATGAAAAGATGATAAGTTCCCCTATCTATTACAACTATCGATCATCAAACCAAAATGGGAAAACAAAACTACTAAGGTCCAATAGAAGTGGAAATCAAGTGATTAAAGGTGTTGCATATAGCAAATTTCTTACTCACCGCCTAGAAGAACACATTAACCTCACGAAAAAAAATTGATTTTTATCTTTATAGAAACAAAATGATGGTAAATCAAAAATAGCTAAATAGAATCACAAAAGTCAAAAATTATAGAGCTCCTCTTTCATCCGAATTTGAGGACTCCTAACGAGTAGTGAAGGTTGTGAATGTTATTATAAATTGTATTAAAAATAATGTGAATATGCATGGATGTAAAAAGTGATTATAAAAAGAGTTTGAGGGTTTCTTTTATCATTTTAATTACTTTATCTCAAGATAACTTATCTTAGTATTACTATACACCAAGAGGAAGGGATAACTTATCCCGGTATTAATTAGTAATCCTGGGATAAGTTATCCCAAGTTATGCAACCAAACAAGAAATTAAGAAGTACTAAAATTCTATCCTGGAACTATTAGCTCTTATCCATCACACCAAACGACCACTAAATAAAAAATAAAAAATCAGTCGGCCGTTTAAAGAGAAAAGTTTCATTAATTCAAGAACATACCCTTGGGGCATTCGATGGGCTTTTGGGTGAACCAAATTGGGACAGACAAGCCACCAAGTTAGCTTAGGATCAATTAGAAAAAAAAAAAAATTAAAAAAAAATTACATGGAGTAGAAAATATTAAGTTATAATTACCAAGCATAGCTAAATATATATATTTTTTATATTTGTATTTTACGGGACTCATATACAAATCTCTAATTTCGAGGACTTTCTAATTTCGGGGCTTATATGCGTTTGTATTTGCATACAAAGTAAATTTTGGGGCTCATATACAAATCTCTACAGGTTTGTATTTGTATACACAGCGAATTTCGAAACTCATATACAAATTTTAAAGCAAATTTGTATTTATATATACAATCTCTAATTTTTATATTTAGCTACTAAATTATAGCTATGTCATGTAATTAGGCAAACTTTAACTATAAAGCCTTATTTATTGCCTAAATATTAGCTATTTCTAAAATTTTGCCTCAAAAAAATGGACTACACACGTGCAAATAGAAGCAAGAAATTACGCCCAATGACTTTGGAAATGGGTATTTTTAGACTTTTTAACCTTTGTTTGTTCTATTTCAATGTCAAAAATCAAAACTTATTATACTTGAAATCTTGTCCACGGAGCAAAGGGAGTCAACAGTTCAAAATCAACCACCTTTCAAAGTTATTTTTATAAATTACTACTATATAGAAGTGTGAGTGAAGCACACGGGTGGTGGTTGTCATGTGTGCTTCCTCACAGGGGCATTATTGAAAATACATAATTTTGTTGTTTTAAAGTTGCTGCACTTCCTTGCATTATGTATAGTACCTTTTTCTGTTTGGACAAAACTATCACCTAAATTTATTTATTTACTCATGTATCCTTTGGAGAGATGAAGTGGGATACAATTAGGGGTGGGCGTTCGGTTCTTCGGTTCGGTTTTATCAAATTTCGGTTCGGTTCTTCGGTTTTCGATTTTGAAAAAGTGTACACCGAACACCGAACCAAACTAATTCGGTTCGGTTCGGTTTTTTCAACTTCGGTTCGGTTTAGTTCGGTGTTTTTAAATCGGTTTTTCGGTGCAAAATAAAAAATAAAATGAGAACCGAATCAAAATATAAGACACTTAAAAATCTAAAACATTGTAAATAAACTATCAAGTGAGGACAACTTCAAATACATATCATTGTAGTGCTCCATTTTTCATATCACAATACGGTGGTAGTATTTGTGTGGAAATTTTTAGGAATTACAGTTAGAAATTAGGAGTATTTGTGTGCAAAAATTTAGGAATTACAAGTAGATATATAATTATATTAGGAATTAAAATTAAAAATTAGGAAAATGTAAAAGTAATAAGGATGAAAGGTAAATGTTGATGGGGTAATTGGGTATGGGCTTTGAGGTTTGGTCTTGAAAAGTTTTTGGCCAAACATGAGCTACATGAAAATTAAAAAAAAAAAAAAAATTTAATAAGAGTTCGGTTCTTCGGTGCACCGAAGAACCGTTACCCCTAAACCGAACACCGAACCGAAGAACCGAACTACCGAAAAAAAAAACCGAAATCGAACCGAAGAACCGAAACCGAAGAACCGAACTAATTCGGTTCGGTTCGATTTTTCGATTCTCCGGTTTTTATGTCCACCCCTAGGATACATCTTCTCACAAACGTGGGTCCCACAACTTCAGCCTTGTCACCATTCACACACTAATTTCTATGACACGTTGTGCAGTACACATGGGCCACTTTATCTTCTACATTTTGATAGCATTTGAAATAAAATTCTTAGATTATCTTTTAATTTATTTAAAAGTAAAAAACTGAAATCAGTACATGTAAATGTGAGTGTCATTAATATTTTTCATTCTAAACTTCGGATAATATTAAAAAAAAAATTAAATCTATGATCTTATAGACGCTATAATTAACATAGATTGTTGGATCCGCGTAGTGTCACATAAATTGAAACAGACGAAATAATATATAAATTCGAAAATAACGTAAAAAATTATAAATCACAATAATTAACAACTTCAAATATTTCATGAAAACATACAGAAAATTTGGTCGAATCCAAATTCCATTAACGCCATATAAATTGGGATAAAGGGAATAACATTATTTGAAAATATGTAGAAAGTATTTTATATTATAGTAATTAACAAATTTAAATATAAAAAAAAAACATTAGTTGACTCTTCAAATTCTATCTACGCCACATAAATTGAAACATAAAGAGTAACATATATTGTCTGAAAATTATGTAAAAAAATCCTATAAATCATAGTAGTAATTAACAACTTAAAGTATTTTAAAATCATAACAAAAAATTGATTAACTCTCTAAATTCTATTTGTATCACATAATTTAAGATAAAAAAAGTACCATTTATTGAGTCCGTGTTGACATGGACTTCTTTTATCTAGTCATTAAATAGAAGACACTGTAAAAAAAAAAAAAAAAAAAAGGAGAATGCGTGCCAAAAAGAGCTAGAGGATGATTTTACATCAGTACTCCTAGTAATTTTTTCATAATTATTATTTAGTGTTTTTCTTTTTGGGGAAGAAATTATTTAGTGTTTAAGTAAGTAATAACTTTTAAAAGTTGCGTGCAAATTGTCGTATTTACTGCCATTTTATAGTTTTAATACTTCTGTATGTTATAAAATGTTGTTTTCCCCTTCTCTTGGGATTAGGTGAAGCTGAGGTTAGTTTCAGTGTTTTAAAAGGCGTGGACGTGAGGGAAAGCGTTTTACATAATATGGGGCGAAGTGTAAGTCCGGAACATGGGGCGTAAGTCTCATTGATCTTTAATTTATAATTTATAATATAATAAAAATAATATAATAGTATAAAATTATACAAAAAATGCATTATTAATTTCAAAAATTTTTAAACATGATTAAAAAATATCATAGAAAACAAAAATTTTAACATCATTTATAAGTAGAAATAGTGCAATGATATAAAAATTATTTTGTGATACAGATCAACTCTAACATCTTAACTTACAAATAATAAAAGAATCACAATTTTTAAAATACATAATATCATGCTATGCAATTTACCTCCCTTAAAGAAATAATCAATAAACTATTAATATTATAATTAAAACATCAACTCTTTAATAAATAAAATACTTTCAAATAACAAAATAAAATATGATAATTGTTAAATATAGGACAAAAACATAATGACCAATGACAAGTGAAAATGTAAAATTTGGATATATATTTTTAAATAGAAATGTTAAGTCATATTCACCCTCACGACATTCTCAATTAGTAAATAAGCTAGTTACTCTTAATTTTCTTATTTCAACAGATGAAAAAAACTACTAAGCATCATTAATTTAGTAGAGAATTATGAGTATCAACAACGTTGATTAAGAAATTTGACACAATTTATGTACGAACTATTAGGTGAGCCCCGGGCTTTGGGCGTTAGGCGTATCCAGGACGTACAGTCGGGCGCTTAGGGCTTAAGCCTCACAGAACTAAGTCCCACGCATGAGCCCCGAAGAGTTTTCACAGTGCCCCGCCCTGAAGCGAGTTCGGACTCTGCCTTTTAAAACACTGATTAGTTCTATAATATTTTATTTATTGATTGATTTAGTAATTGTGTGTTTTTTTATTTATAATATGTTGTTTATGGTGTTTCAAAATTGTTAGATTATTGTTGTTATTAACAACTTATAAGAGTAATAAAACATAATTTAACATTGAAGACTTTGTCGAAAATTTATAGTCTAATAACGGGTTAAAACGGTTACTTATAGTACATAAGAACTTTATGGCACACAGTTAAAAAATTGTTGTTCTATCCAACATTTGTCATTAGAAAATAGTACACCACCTTACAATAGAGTTAATTCTTCATATTATCATTGAATTATTAAACATATCTCATCAAAGTCATTTTTGTTTTTTTATGACAAAAATATCATTAAACTGTAATTTTGTGTCATGTATTGTCATCCTAACATTTTAAGCTACTAAACTCACTTAATTAAGTTCAATTTTAATGACTAATTCATTAAATTATACCACCCAATGCATAAAAAAAATGGATCTAATATAAAAGCAATAAAATCCACTAAAATGAAATAGATTTTAAATACGGACAAACTATACATATTGAGAGGTTAAAAAAAAAAAAAGAAGAGATTTTATAGGATTATTTCTTTTTTAAAAAAATTAAGTGGACACTCTCTCCGTTTCATTTTATTTATAGACATTTCTCTTTACATGTCCCACTTACGTAGTCAGAATTTGAAGTTTATGAATTCTGAATTTTAATTTTTTTTAAAAAAATTTAATGATTTTTATATTATTAATATTTATACATTCAATAAATTTTTAAAACAAATATAAAATTTGGACCAAATTAAGTGACTGAGCTCAAGGGTTCGTCAAAACTGCATTCAGTGAAAAATGACATTAGATATATATAAAAATAAAATTATTTTTTTTGTATGTATAGTAAATGTTGAATGTCTTAGTTTTTCAGTGCATTTATTTTTATTTTTTATATTTTAAATCTTCTTAGTTAATTTTACTTTTGTCCACTTATTTAGGAACGGAGGGAGTATTAACTAATCTTTTTGTCTCATATATTCGAAGTTATTTGTCAATTTACAAGACTAAGATAAAATTAATTAATTTTTTTATTTGTCCTTATAATTAACTCTTTTTGAAAGTATAAATATAATAAAGTTCCAAAAAAATTCTTACATTGTTAATTTTAGTATTGATTAAGACATAAATAGTGTATTAAAAAAATTATAAGGAAAATTAATAAATTATCCTCCTTATTTATAATTTTTTATGGACGCGTAGAGAAAACTGGGTAAATAATATGAAACAAAGATAGTGCCCGCTTAAAATTTAATAAAAAAGGTCCTATAAAATCTCATGTTGTTTTATTTATTTTTTAACATCTCAGCATGTATAATTTGTCTTTATTTAAAATCTATTTTATTTTGATGAATTTCACTGCTTTTATACTAGAAATTGTTATGTATTGGGTAGTATAATTTAATTAATTTATCATTAAAATTGGACTTAATTAAGTGAGTTTAGTAGCAATAAATTTTAGGATGACAATACAAGAGATAAAGTAATAGTTCAATGAAATTTTTTTCATAAAAAAATAAAAGTGACTTTGGTGGAATATTATCAACAGTTCAATGACAATATGAATTAACTCCCTTACAATATCATGTTCTTTCAGGAGCATTATGGAAAAAGAAAAAAGAGTAATATTCAAAATTCACTTTTCTTTGTACGATAATCCTCATCATCAATTATCCTTGACTCCGCTTAAATAAAATTCTGAATCCTCTCATGAGGTGAAAAAAATAAAATAAAGGAGAAATGAAGAAAATATTACTCATTTATTAGAAGCTTACATAGGTTGCAAGAAGCAAAATAACACCAATCAAGGAACAAACAAGCCTGTTCCCTCAGCAAGGAACTTATTATTCCAATACATATGTAGGAAATAAAAGAAAAGAAACAACAGATACAGAAAAAAGCCAACATATATATATATCATTATATATATGATAGGCTCAAATTCTTGACATTATTTATAGTACAAGATTAAGTCTAACACCTTTTAGCGCAAAAGCAATTAGTGAGACGGCAAAAACCACGGTCAAAACCATCACATTGACATATAGCATTACAATTGTTGTTCATGTTATTATTGTTAGCAAAGCATGTTCCATAATAGTTTGAGCTCCTCTTCTCACATTCCCTTGCCTCTCCTACCATAGTCTCTGCAAAATTCCAAATCCCTCTTGTTAGAATAAACAAAAAATGGAAGTGAATAAGTGCAACATTATTTGTGATTGTGAACTATAATATCAAATTAAATCTTTTCGATTCTAGTTTCCAACGCTGCAAAGTGCTCGTCTTACAATATATTTACGAAGAGTTATGATCGTTTTACTAACGGGTAACAGAATAGCTACGTAGCCACGCCTAACCAACAAAAGTTGAAATACGTGTTCAAGACTTGCCACTAAACTCATAACTGGTTTTAGTTACTAGGTTCGCAGGTGAGTCTTATAAGTATATATTTCATGAATTTTTTCTGTGTCAGTACAAGCAAAAGTTACTAAGTTCATTTGACCTGTAAGTAATACTTTACCTCTGTCCCTGATTCTGATGAGTATCTAAACTTTTAAGTGTTATTTTGGAAAGTGAGATGAGCAATTAAAAATTAAAATTATAACTTACCAGTAGCTAAAATGAGCATAAGAAGAAGGCATAAAGTGGAAAACAATTTCATGGATCCTGCCATTTTTCTTTGGTTTGGGAGGCAAAGAGTAGTTTGGATGATTGTTTGAGCAGAGAAAGTGAGAGAAATGAATGAGGAGAATTGGCTAATGTGTCCATATTTATAAAAGGATATTCTCTATGACATGAAATATGACCATCTTTTCGCGGGATAATACACAAATAACCTTTTAATTGTTTTGAAGTTGCATTATACACCAAAAATTTTCATCACTTTTAACTCACTAAGTTCCATTTTAATTATCGCTTTAGTTTAAAAATTGTCCTACACTAATTGTCATTTTAGAAATTCAAGATTAGAGTTGAAAATTGTTTCCAACTATAATTTTTAACTATTCAATGCAGAAAAAAATAGCTAATAATAGGGTTAATTTAATAAATTATTCCTTTTATTTATTATTTTCTTAATATGTGTGGAAAGGGCTAAAGAAATACTTAAAATAGGAAGGAGTGAATAGTTAAGACAAACTGAAGAAATATTTATGTATTACCTCTTTCTTTTCGGATTAGTTACTTATACGGTCATCTAGGTGATGAAAATTACTTAGTAAAATCACATATATTTTATTAATAAGAGTAATAAAACAATTCATGTTTTGCCTATTTTATAGAGTCACTCTTGCAGGAAGAAAGTATTCTCTCTCACCGAAAAAACTCTTTTTACTATTTCAGCTATTTGTTAATGTTTATTTATTTTTTGGGAGGATTTCTGGAATTTAATTACCTGAATAAATGTATCGTCAGTTCGTCACCAAGGCCTTTTGTTTGGTCCTCTTTATTTGGTGGCAAAACTTTAGTTTCTACGTTGAGTCTTTTTACTTTTCTGTATTTACTCCAGTAAAAAAAATTTTAAATTGCACTTTTCGGACTTTATCCAAATGTGTACAATTTTTTAAAATTACAAACCCTTAGACAATGTCAAAATAAAAAACTATAGTAACATAGCTAGTGAACTACTATAAGTGGGTTCTATAGAGGATGACATGCATGCATAGATTTTGAGGTGGAGAGATTGTTTCAGATAGACCCTCGACTCGTCGAATCATTTTCATGACACTTCTCATTAGTTAAGTCATGAAATCAAACCTGAAATGTATAAACCTAACTCTAACATTAAAGTTAGAATGACATCCAACCACCCCTTAATTAATTTAGAATCCAAATTTTCCTTATTTTATGTGAAAGTAAGTTTAAACGTGACTACAAATTAAATAAATAAAATAAAGCATTACTAAATAGTTGAAGATTTGTGATCTTGAAAAGTAAGATAATTTATTTGTTATAACAAGACTTGATAGTGTAAAAATCTCTTACATTTACAATGTATATAACAAATTAAACTCATACGTTGAAATAGTCAAATTAAAAAAGATTTTATTATGAAAGAAAGTGTTTTTTTTTACAAGCAAGAGTGAGGAAAAACATTATCACCTTTTATTATTACAAAGAACAAAAATGACTTTAAATAATTATCATAGCTCAGAATGATCATACAAGAAATTAACTCCTTTTTTCCTTCTTCGATTCGTTTTTCTTTCCATTTTTCTTCGCAATTTAACTAAAGTAGAAGCACCCAAGATAATTATCTGGTTTCTTCTTACAAAATGTTAGCAATAATTAAAAATCGACAACTAACCATTTTCCCGGCTTATAATAAAATAAAAATTCCGATCTGTATTTCCAATATCACTCACTTTAATCTCTTCCTTTAATTTCTTTATTATGTTAAGACCAATCATCACAGAAAAGAATTTAGTCATTGCTCAAAAAATTTCATGTTTTATAAACACATCGTACTCATTTTTCGTTTCAATTTATATGACAATCTTTTCTTTTAAATCAGTCTAAAAAAGAATGTCACCTATATTTAATACTCATAGCAACTTTACTTTGAACTTTTATCCCTTAATAATTGTTTACTACAGTATTTACATCTTTCTATAAACATTTTTCTCTTTCGTTTGTTTGATAGACTACTATTCATGACCGATCGATTTCGATCATCAAAGAATTAATGTCGACATTTTAATTTAAGGTTAAAATCTCCTTCTTCTTTTTTTCCAAAGTGAGAAGATTTCTTCATCAGTAATTGAAATTATATTTTGAAAATATAATTAAGTAATAAAAGTATATTTTTTAATGAATTAAGTTTTTAGATAAAATGCAAGGCCACACATTTTAATATGATATCATAACACAGATAAAGATGATGTGATTAAATATAATCACCACTCATTATGAAAATAAAATTTTACATGTTCGACCATGAAAAAAAGAATAGACTTGCACATGCTCTAAATTAGGGTAATGTGATCCGTGATGGGCACTTGGCAATACTATATGTCTATATATCCCATCAAACGAACTTGTTCAATCACTCTTATCCATTTAATAATTATTTACCAATTACATCTTTCTATACACATTTTTCTATGCATAAAACGTTTTTCTTTTACCTTGATGAGATGATTTATTACTACATAAATATTTATGATTTATTTTGAATCATAAATTTTAAAAGTTTTTCATTCATTTTTAAATTCCATAACACCTTCACCTAAAGTGAAATCCTGGATATGGAGAAAATCTTGTTGAGAGCGTCACTCTTAAATGGACTCTGCAATATGCAATCTAAATTAATCGGGGCTTTAATATGGATACTGAACGCCGCCGGATGAGAAACAAAAAAAGAAATCAAAGAAATACGCATATTTTTCACGTGTGAGAATAAATGTGACGCGTGTATTAGTATTATCTATCTTTTGGTCCCCTATACTCAATAATATATCATGTTGGTCCCCTGGTCTCTGAATCACTGTTTACGTGTTAATGCATAATTGGTCCTGCATTGTCAATATATATCATATTGGTCCCCTGATGTCTGAATCACTGTGTAAGCATTATTGCATAATTGGTCCCCCACTTTCTGCGTTTGTTTGTTAGGTACCCCACCATCTGCATTACTTTTATAACCAATCAAATTTTACAGTTTAGTGGCATTGGCCATATTAATTTTGTACCAACTCTATCTCAATTTTATGTGGCACTTGTTCCTTCTTACTCCCTCTGTCCCAATTTATGTGACATACTTTCCTTTTTAGTCAGTCCTAAAAAAAATGACACATTTCTATATTTAGTAACAATTTAACTTTAAAATACCTACTTTATTCTTAATAAAATGATTTACAACTACACAAATATCAGTGACTCATTTTAGACCACAAGTTTCAAAAGTCTTCCTTTCTTTCTTAAACTCCGTGTCAAGTCAAATTACATCACATAAATTGGGACGGAGGGAGTAGTAATTAATTTATTCTAAGAATTAATATTTTTTGTATTTATAAAATATTTTAACTTTAAGCTTTAAAATAATTTTAATAATATAATTTATAGTCATATAATCTTGACCACTTACCATTTGAATAGAAGAAAATATTTTTTTTAGATTTCTTATATATAAAAATAAATATTTTTTTATGTATAAAAATAAAAATCTCTTAATTTGTACCACCTACATATTTTATAGCCCCTCATACGCTTGTGTTTAATTTTATGCTTTTTTTATAAGAGATTTTCATTTTACACATGAGAATCCTTCATTTTTTTTATACATAATAGATCTGAAAAATGTCATTTTTACACATAAATTAAAATTTAAATGTATAGGGAAAAAAGATCTTCTGTAACATTTTTGTGGGAAACAAACCACGGCTAATTTCAGTTACATAGAAAGACTTTTTGCATCTTTAAAGGAGGTTATCAGTTATATGAGAATTTCCATTGATCGATGATTCAGGTTGTGATCGTAAAATTCGTATCTGCACGGAAAAATCGAAAAAATCATAAAAACCCATAAACAAATATTTTCATTGAATTATCCTCTTTTTTTTTTTTTTTTTTTTTAGAGGAAATGATATCTCTTGCTCTCTTACCATTTGAAATTAAGAAAATGATTATTTCTCCTTTTTTTATTTGTTAGCCAAACAATATCTTGTTTCTCCTATACAGAAAGCTTTATCTTGATATCTTGAAGAAGAAATAAATGCATGTGTAAATTACCTAGAATTGAACCCTTCACCCCACGCCGATCCCACATTTTTTTTTTCTTTTATTTGGTAGAAGTCGGTAAAAACTTGCACATGCCCTAAAATTAGGGATAAATTGCGAGGCACTTGACAACGCTATCCCACCAAATTAACTAACTCAATAACTCTTATCCCTAAATAGATATTTACCATTTGCATTTTTCTATACACATTTTTCTTTTTAATTTGTTTGATAGACCATTTCATAACCGATTCTGATCACAAAAGAATTAATGTCGGCATCTTGATTTAAAGTTAAATCTCCTTGCATAACTTGTGTACAATAGTTTTTTTTTTTTTTTTTCAAAGTGATGAGAAGATTTCTCCATCTGTAATTGAATTATATTTTGAGAATATGATTAAGTAATAAAAATATTTTTTTTAATAAATTATGTTTTTAGATAAAATGCAGGATCACACATTTTAGTGTAATATCATAACACAGACAAAGATGATGTGATTGACATCATCATCGCTCATTATCAAAACGGAAAAGAGACAAATATATCCCTGAACTATGATAAATGGTACATATATACCCTCCGTCATACTTTGGGTACACATATGCTCCTACCGTTAATGAAATGATATGTATATGCCCTTCTCAGTGACACGTGTCACAATCATACGCATTTACCCATTTTTAATTTATTTTAATCAAAATAATTAATTCAAACCCACTACCCGACCTAAAAAAGCCAATACCCGACTCAATCCCAATTAAAATCCAAACTTTTTTTGTTATTTTGTTTGATTTTATCGCCAGAAAATGTCTACTCCGACACCGATAACTTTCCCGGCTCCTAGTTCTCCGCCTAGTAATTCCACTTCTCCGCCTAGACAAGATGTATGGTCAAATATTTTAATATGATATCAGAATACAGATAAATATCATGTAATTTCATCGTCATTCATTATCAAAATAAAACTTTATATATATGTTCGATCATGAAAAAAAGAATAGATTTGCACATGCCCCTAAATTAGGGGCAATGTGATCCGCCACGGGCGCTTGACAACACATCTTGATTTAAAGTTAAAACCTCCTTGGACCACAACTTGTCCACCACGACCTTTTTCTTGTTTTTTCCCAAAAGTGGGAAGATTTGTTTTTAGATAAAATGTAGGGTCACACATTTTAGTATAATATCAGAACACAGAGAAAGATGATGTGATCGAATATCATCACCACTCATTTGCAAAATAAAATTTTACGGGCCTATTTGAAAAGTTATTTTGATAATTGAATTTAATATAGTTGGGTATAATTATATTATTTGATATATTTGATTGGTTAGGTAATTACTTGATCAACAGGTAATTGAGTATAATTGACGGAGATAATTACACTCTCCAATTTATAGGGGAGCTGTAAGTCTTATAATTACATGGTGTAATTACAAGCTTGTCACTTTTTAATTTTTTCCTTTTATTTTTATTTTTTTCATTTTAATTAATTTTTTATTTCTATTATTTTAAATTCTTTATAATTTTATTATTCTAATATTTTTAAAATATATATATATATATATATTTTATTTTATATTATTTATATTTCATTTCCTTCTCATTTCCCAACCTTTACTTCTTGCGATTCCATACAATTGTTCGTATTATCTATTTTTATTTATTTTATGTTTATTTTTTCAATTTAGCATAATTTTGTTAGTATTCTAATTTTTAAATTAAAGTAAAATTCATTATTAAATAAGGTTATAGACTTACGTTTTTTCCTTTTCTTTTGAATTATATTTATGTACGTTATGTTGAAATTTGACAAAGGAATATTATGTTAATTTTTTTGTTTTGAATTTTGAACTTATGTTATATTTGCAGTTTCAATTTATTTGTTTTATTAGTATTGACATGATATTTCACATTGCAAGCCATTCATTATTTTATAATACTACTTTCTTTGTCAAACATGCATTTCATGATGTTCTTAAAAATCATGTACTTTTAGTTTTATAATTAATTTAATTAAGATATAATTATTTGAAAAAATATAAATCAATTATTTTTTTTATAATATTAGTTAGAACATATGTTTATTAATTAATACATTTTCAAAAGATATTATATATATCTTAAATATTTAATTTAATATCATTTATAAAGACCCTTATTTGTCTAATATAAATTTTTAGTTTTTAAATAATGTTTGAATTTTTTTTTCTTAATTTCATCCAAAATTAAAATTGAAGAAAGTTGTAAAAGTATTTTGTAGAAATTTACTTTTAATATGGATGAACTCGAGGTATAAAATAGTTAAGTGCAATTTTTGAATACCGAAATTTGATTTGAAAATAAATAATCTAATCTGATTTTGCCAAAGAAATTTCATCAAATGGACTCTCAACTAATGAGAAATGCTAAACAAATTTGGGACTAATAGGGGCGTAAAAATTAAGCACAAAATTTTAATGCTAGATCTGCATTTTACTCCATTATCACTAATCTCCTTTTATCCATTATATTGTAGGATAATCATCAATGTAAAGAAACTAGAAAATGCATCAATTATATGTATCTGTGTTGTAGTTTCTATGTATGCATTGTTTAGTCTATTTCTAGTCCCCAACATCTCTTTCTTGGTCTGTTTAGTTAAACGTGACCACTTTGTGGTACCATTTAGAGTAACAAAGGGACACGACATATAGCTTCTGGTCCCTTTGTGGTACCAGTACAAATAATCATTATAACTCACAGACAAATTTGTGGATAGAGTAATCCCTTTACGTATTCTGGATATTTCAATGCTCTAAAAGCATGATTAAAATATTTTTTGGGTTTTCTTCCGATGTTCATATTAGCGTTTGATTAAATTTAGATTTCCACCAGAAAGCCTCACATTTATATATGGGGTAAAACGCTCCTCAGGATGAACGATGGTACGGTGGCATGCTTAACACATGCAAGTCGGACGGAAAACACTTTTTCACTGTTTCTAGTGGCGGACGACTGAGTAACGTGTAAGAACCTGCCTTTGGGAGGGAATAACAACTGGAAACGATTGCTGATAATTTGACAAAGACGATTTCACACCCAAGGCTAACTGAGTCGTCTTGTTAAATTTGAATAGACGGAAATGAGGGAGAAAAGGTCAGTGACGAAACCAAACTTTTCACTAATGGGTGTCGAAATATTAAGAAGTAAACCCATAAGATTCAAGGAGAAACAATATATAGTATATGCATAAAAGAAAAAATTTACCTAGCTACATATTCTAATTATTTTTTGGTCTGACACCCCTTGGATGCACGTGGCTCTGGCAGTACTGGCAAAGATTATTCGGTAAATGAATGCATGAGTTGAGGCTCCCATGTTCCGTCAATCCTCTTCTTGTTAGGAGCTTACTTCGAGTATTTATGACTCCGATGGCAACATGTTAGGGGCTAATGGCATGATTCTTGAGGGAAAAAGTTAGCTTTGAAAAAGAAGGGTTTTTATTTAGATTAATTTCTTAGTTAAAAATAAGGCAAGATGCAAGAGTATAGCAACTATGCGCATAAATCGTTGTGCCTTAGTGCATCCGCTTTCTTGCTCATTAGCGCCCTTACCCCTATTATTTAAATTATAGTTATAAAGAAACTAAAAAGAAAATTTTGAAGAAGTAACTCCACTATAACATTTGCTAGGGAATAAAATGTGTTCTTATGTTCTTTCATTATCTAAAATAAATGCAAGAAAGGTGGTTCGAAAATAAGGTAAATAGATCACCTCTCTCCACTAGTCAGTTTAGCAACACCAGTCTCTCTCATGATTTGCAATATTACACCACCTTTTCTCTTTTTGTTTCTTTATAACAAGTCTAAAATGTACCATTTTTAGATAATATTTTTTCTTGAGATAAGACACTATTACCCCCTCAAACTATAGTCGAAGTTGTTATGACACACTTAAATTTTACGGGGGTTCTATAACCCCTAGACTATTTTAAAGTGTAATAAATACATCCTTCAGTACTGATGTGGCACAGAGAGTGTTCACTCTCTTGAAAGCAAGCGAGAGACGAAAAATAAGGCAAAAATCTGGTCAAAAATGAACACATGTCCCTTTTTAATTGGACATTTTTACAATTAATTAGTACACATAATTATAAAAATTAAAGTATATATATATTTAATTATTTTTCTTTATTTATTTTTTGAAATTATTTCCCTCCTCACTTTTAAACTTTTATTTTCTTTTTTCTTTTCTATTTCATTAATTTCTTATCTTTTCAATTTTAACTAATTTGAAAAATTACGTTTTTTTTTTTCGAAAAACAAAAAAATGAAAAAAAAAGTTTCCTTTGTGTTTACATTTTATTTTTTATTTGATTTGCTTCACTTTCTTTTGGTATCCGTCTGAAGTTAGCTTATTTTAAATACAAAGCATTGAAATTAAATTTGAAATCAAACTCAAAGGAAAGGTAAAAAAAAAAAAGAAAAAAAAAAGTAATAAAAAATAATAGGAATGTAAAAAATAAAAAATATTAAGTGTATTTGAGAAAAATTTAAATACAAGAAAAAATAAGAAGGAAAGAGAAAATAAAAAAAAATTACGTATATTTGAATATTAATACAAGAAAAAAATAAGATGGTAAGAAAAAATTAAAAAAATATGTGTATTTGTGAAAATATTAAATACAAGGCAAAGAGAAGTTAACTATCTACTATAATTGTAAGGCAAAATTTCACATATAGACAACTTAGAACCCTACTAACTAACTTTTTAGTCTAAGTTTTACTAATTACAATATATAGACAGCAGTTGATGAAGAAATGTATAAAGACTCATTTATACAAATCTATTAGTCATTTTTTTTCTCAAGAATCGGTTACAAAAAGAATAATTCATCCATTTAAAAGATAAGAGAGTGTAATTAAGACCCTTAATTATCTCCAACCTCCTACAATATTCTCCTTCCATATATTATCCTTTTAAATGCTGAAAAAAACTAAGAAAAAGGGAGAAAACAACATCAAAAATTCATAACAAGTATTGTGTATATATATATGTACCAAAGTACACATGCAAGATATGTATACTCTTATAAAATACATAAAACGAAAGTATATAAAGATTGTATAAATAGATTTGATACAATAAGTATAATAAGATGACAACAAAAGTAAATTATTCAAATATTCATATGTGTATCTATTATATATTGTACAAAATATTCAACTATACATATGAACATATACACATATTCAATTATTCAACTATTCGTATGTATATCTAAATAGATATGTATACTCTTGTAAAATACATAAAACTAAAGTATATAAAGATTGTATAAATAGATTTGATACAATAAGTATAGCATGATGGCAACAAAAGTAAGTTATTCAAATATTCATATGTATATCTATTATATATTGTACAAAATATTCAATTATACATATATGTATAAATAGATTTCATAGATTTCTACAGATTGTATAAATAGATTTCAATACCTCTCGTCAATCTCTTAAATGAGATTTTATCAGCCATTCCAATAAAGCAAATTGTTTAATGGAAAAATCCTAATTAAGATTGTAAAAATGGGGGAAATGGAAGGAAAATAATGTGATTAGATGAAGAAGAAGATTAAAAATTAAACAAAAAAACAAAGAAAATCAAATATACACAACAATTGATGAATTATTCCAAAGGAAATCTTGTGCGGATGTTTAGGGATCATAATCTCGGATGAATAGGGAAAAATATTTCTGAAATCTTCTTAAGCTTATCTATTCCTTTCAATTGAAAATCAGCCAAAAAAATAGTCAATTAGGTGAGCTCTATAATTAATTATTCTCTATTGTCTTTTTTCTAATTTAAATTAAAAAGATATATATATATATATATATATATATATATATATATATATATATATATTACTTCATTTGTATATGAGGGCCCACCTAATTAACTATTTTTCCAACTATCTTTAATCATAAAAAGTAATTATTTTAAATATTAACCATGTGAGGTAATTATGGTCTAAATTTATCTATGGTCTAAACATTAACCATGTGAGTAGTTACTCCGCATATTTTAGATCATTCAATGTTTTAAAAACACAACTTTGACATACATGCTACATAACTAATTAAATAATGTTTGAAAAAAAAAATATTTAATTTCATCCAAAATTAAAATTGAAGAAAGTTGTAAAAGTATTTTGTAGAAATTTACTTTTAACATGGATGAACTCGAGGTATAAAATAGTTAGTGCAATTTTTGAATACCGAAATTTGATTTGAAAAAAAATAATTTAATCTGATTTTGACAAAGAAATTTCATCAAATGGACTCTCAACTAATGAGAATGCTAAACAAATTTGGGACTAATTAGGGCGTAAAAATTAAGCACAAAATTTAATGCTAGATCTGCATTTTACTCCATCCTCACTAATCTCCTTTTATACATTATATTGTAGGATAATCATCAATGTAAAGAAACTAGAAAATGCATCAATTATATGTATTAATTTATGTGTTGTAGTTTCTATATATGCATTGTTTAGTCTATTTCTAGTCCCCAACATCTCTTTCTTATCCTGTATAATTAAACGTGACCACTTTGTGGTACCATTTAGAGTAACAAAGGGACACGACATATAGCTTCTGGTCCCTTTGTGGTACTAGTACAAATAATCATTATAACTCAACAGACAAATTTGTGCATAGAGTAGTCCCTTTATGTATTCTGGATCTTTCAATGCTCTAAAAGCACGATTAAAATGTTTTTGGATTTTCTTTCGGTGTTCATATTAGAGTTCGATTAAATTTAGATTTCCACCAGAAAGTTTCACATTTATATATAGGGTAAAACGCTCCTCAGGATGAACGATGGTACGGTGGCATGCTTAACACATGTAAGTCGGACGGGAAACACGTGAAACAGTGTTTCTAGTGGCGGACGAGTGAGTAACACGTAAGAACCTGCTCTTGGGAGGGAATAATAGCTGGAAACAATTGCTAATACTCCGACAAAGACGATTTCACACCCAAGGCTAGCTGAGTCGTCTTGTTAAATTTGAATAGATGGAAATGAGGGAGAAAAGGACAGTGTCGAAGCCAAAGTTTTCACTAATGGGTGTCGAAATATTAAGAAGTAAACCCATAAGATTCAAAGAGAGACAATATATAGTATATGCATAAAAGAAAAAAAAAATACCTAGCTACATATTCTAATT
The DNA here is from genome assembly GCA_031232105.1 of Capsicum rhomboideum. Lineage (NCBI taxonomy): Eukaryota > Viridiplantae > Streptophyta > Magnoliopsida > Solanales > Solanaceae > Capsicum > Capsicum rhomboideum. The sequence goes on along the minus strand of CP124716.1, from coordinate 12,556,941 downwards.
ATTTTTTTGTCTGACACCCCTTGGAGGCACGTGGCAATATTGACAAAGGTTATTCGGTAAACTAATGCATGAGTTAAGGCTCCCATGTTCCGTCGATCCTCTTCATGTTAGGAGCTTACTTCGAGTATCTATGACTCCGATGGCAACATGTTAGGGGCTAATGGCATGATTCTTGAGGGAAAAAGTTGACTTTGAAAAAGAAGGATTTTATTAGATTAGTTTCTTAGTTAAAAATAAGGCAAGATGCAAGAACATATCAACTATGCACGTAAATTGTTGTACCTTAGCATATTCATTTTCTTACTCATTAGCGCCCTTATCCCTATTATTTAAATTATAGTTATATAGGAACTAAAAAGAAAATTTTGAAGAAGTACTCTACTTCACTGTTACATTTGCTAGGGAATAAAATGTGTTCTTATGTTTTTTTATCAACTAAAATAAATGCAAGAAAGGTGGTTCGAACAATAGGGTAAATCGATTACCTCTCTCCACGTGTTAGTTTAGTAACACTAGTCTCTCTCATGATTTGCAATATTACACCACCTTTTCTCTTTTTGCTTCTTTAGAACAAGTCTAAAATGTACCATTTTCAGATAATATTTTTTCTTTATTTGTAGCCTTAATTTATTCATGAATACGTACTGAACTTTCCTCAAATTCTATGTGTGCTACATATCTATGAAAAAAAAATATTCAATAATAGTTACATTATTAGGTCATTTAAATATATTTATGAGTAAACTTTCTTAAAATAAAAAATTTAAAATCTTTAGAATATGATATGTTACTTGCTATACTATTATAAATTTAAAAAAATAATTTGATAGTTTAAAATCTATTTACACGCCTGGTGATGTATGATATTTTTTTTTTATTCAGTTAAAAATAAAGGATACATTTTTATATGGGATTATTAATAATTTAACTTTAAAATATCAATTTTACTCTTAATGAAATTAATGATTTACGGCTATACAAATATCTATGACTTATTTTAGATAATATATTTCAAAAGTCAATTCTTTTTTCTTAAACTTCTTTCCAAGTCAAATCACATAAGTTGGGACGGAGGGAATAATTAAATTTGACTAAATTTGGTTATCTTAACAAATTGAAAAAATAGCCAAATGAGCCCCCAACCTATATCCGGATTTCCAACTACATACTCCAATTTCACGGGAGTCCTATTACCTCTGAACTAATTTAAAATGAAATAAATTTCATCCTAAAACAGCATAACAAGTCATGTGTCTTGTGGTGAAGCACACGCGCTTGAAACGTGTATTTCACCAATTATTTATTTTTTTATTATTTTTTTTTTCTATTTCTTCTTCTTCCTCAGTCATGTTTTCATCGTAAATGAATGTAAAATCCCATTTGGACTTCAAATTTTTTTTATGTATCTAACAAATATCAATGGAAATTCTTATCTGTTTAATTAGTGACAATTCAATTACTGGAATTGAATGAATACACAAATGGGTACTGTAGCTTCAATGAATCTCAAGATATGGGAGCAAGTTCATGCTACTCCTTGATCCCAAATTTGCCTTCAATCAAGAAAAATTGATATCCATCCACAAGAAGTCCTTCATCGAAATGGAACAAGAAAAATGAAAGTCGGAAAAGCTCCAAACTTTGATCATGGCAAATTTCAGATCAAAAAAAGAAAAAAAAGAGAAAAATGAACAACAACTACTATGGAGAACAATGAAGGTGAAAGAGGACGATATTGAAACTCCAATAAGAACCAAGATGAGGAAGACTAAATGATGAACATGGGAATGAAAATCCACGATGACCCATCAAAATATTTTCTTGAAAAGATATATTTTTTTCTCTTTTTTTGGGGCAAAATGTTTTCTTGAAAAGTCATTTTTTTTTTCTCTTTTTTGGATAAAAATAAAATTTTACATGCTCAGCCATCAAATAAACTTACTCACTCTTATCCCTTATAATAATTATTTATATCCTTCTATACACAGTTTTCTTTTAGCTAATTTGTTTGATATACCATTTCATGATCAATCCCGAATACCAAAGAATTAATGTTGACATCTTCTTGGACCACAACTTGGACTGTATCATTAGAAGTTACTCCCTCCGTTCAGTGGCGGAGCCACCTTGTACCCAGGGGTTCATCCGAACCCCCTTCGGCGGAAAATTATATTAATTATACATGATTAAAATTATTTTTTACGTATATATAGTAGACGTTGAACCCTCTTCGATTAGTTCGTGTGTTTACTTATTTCAATCTTGAACCCCCTACGTGAAATTTCTGACTCCGCCACTGCCTCCGTTCCATTTTACTTGGATTTCTTTGACTTGACACACACATTAAAAAAATTAGTTAAAAGTGTATTATAAAATTAATCCTATTAATAATATTTTAAAACTCTAAATTTAACTATTATTATTTTCTTTAGTCATTTAATATTGAGGGTAATATGGGAAAGAAGTCATAAAACATTCTTAATTTGCGAAAATGAATAATTAATTTGAAACAAACATATTTGGAAAGAAGGTCACGTAAAATGGAACGGAGGAAGTAACTAGCATCTACTATAATTGTAATTCGCACACAAATTAAATTTGCCCATAGAGTAGTTACTTCGCTTATTTTATATCATTCAATGTTTTAAAAACAAAACTTTCACAAACATGCTACATAACTAATTAAATAATGTTTGAAAAAAAAATTCTTAATTTCATCCAAAATTAAAATTGAAGAAAGTTGTAAAAGTATTTTGTAGAAATTTACTTTTAACATGGATGAACTCGAGGTATAAAATAGTTAGCGCAATTTTTGAATACCGAAATTTGATTTGAAAAAAAAAAATTTAATCTGATTTTGACAAAGAAATTTCACCAAATGGACTCTCAACTAATGAGAAATGCTAAATAAATTTGGGACTAATTGGGGCGTAAAAATTAAGCACAAAATTTTAATGCTAGATCTGTATTTTACTCCATTATCACTAATCTCCTTTTAATCTTTTATACATTATATTGTAGAATAATCATCAATGTAAAGAAACTAGAAAGTGCATCAATTATATGTATTAATTTCTGTGTTGTAGTTTCTATGTATGCATTGTTTAGTCTATTTCTAGTCCCCAACATGTCTTTCTTAGTCTGTATAATGAAACGTGACCACTTTGTGGTACCATTTAGGGATCGTTTGATAGAGTGTATTAAAAAGAATACTGCATGTATTAGTTTTGTGTATAACTTGTATCTTGTTTTGTATATTTTTTAGCTTATATTGTATTAGTTATATAATTTATTATATATTGAGGTGTGTATTACTAATATCTCTCAAATCAATGGTATTAGTAATGCAATAGATTTTAATGCATGCATTTGCATGATTAAAGATACAATTATTCCTCAAAAAAAATTCCATATCCTTTCAACCATATGGAGGGCATTTTTGTAAAAAAATTATATTTTAAAAAATTATGCAATTTATATTATTTTTTAATATATCAAACCAAACACTGCATGAGAAAAATGCAAGTATAACTAATAGTCTAATGCAAGCATAGCTAACACAAGCATTATTAATATACTATATTCTACATTATTCTTATACCCTCTGCCAAACGATCTCTTAGAGTAACAAAGGGACACGACATATAGCTTCTGGTCCCTTTGTGGTACCAGTACAAATAATCATTATAACTCACAGACAAATTTGTGGATAGAGTAGTCCCTTTACGTATTCTGGATATTTCAATGCTCTAAAAGCATGATTAAAATATTTTTAGGTTTTCTTTTAATGTTCATGTTAGAGTTCGATTAGATTTAGATTTCCACCAAAAAGTCTTACAATTATATATGAGGTAAAACGCTCCTCAGGATAAACGATGGTACGGCATGGCATGCTTAACACATGCAAGTCGGATGAAAAACACGTGAAACAGTGTTTCTAATGTGCGGATGAGTGAGTAACGCTTAAGAACCTGCCCTTGGGAAGGAAGAACAACTGAAAACGATTGCTAATAATATGACCAACACGATTTCACATCCAAGGTTAGCTGAGCCGCCTTGCTAAATTTGAATAGACGGAAATGAGAGAGAAAAGGTCAGTGACGAAGCGAAAGTTTTCACTAATGGGTGTCGAAATATTAAGAAGTAAACCCATAAGATTCAAGGAGAGACAATATATAGTATATGCATAAAAGAAAAAATTTACCTAGCTACATATTCTAATTATTTTTTGATCCGACACCTCATAAATGCACGTGGCTCCGACAGTACTGGCAAAGGTTATTTGGTAAACCAATGCATAAGTTGAGGCTCCCATGTTCCGTCGATTCTCTTCTTGTTAAGAGTTTACTTCGAGTATTTATGACTTCGATATCAACATGTTAGGGGCTAATGGCATGATTCTTGAGGGAAAAAATTGACTTTGAAAAAGAAGGATTTTTATTTAGATTAGTTTCTTAGTTAAAAATAAGACAAGATGCAAGAGCATAGCAACTATGCACATAAATTATTGTGCCTTAGTGCATCCGTTTTCTTGCTCATTAACGTCCTTACCCCTATTATTTAAATTATAGTTATAAAGGAACTAAAAAAAAATTTTTGAAGTACTTGTTACTCCGCTGTAACATTTGCTATGGAATAAAATGTGTTCTTATGCTGTTTCATCATCATCTAAAATAAATGCAAGAAAGATGGTAGGAAAAATAGGGTAAATAGATCACCTCTCTCCACGTGTTAGTTTAGCAACACTAGTCTCTCTCATGATTTGCAATATTACACCACCTTTCTCTTTTTGTTTCTTTATAATAAGTCTAAAATGTACCATTTTCGGATAATATTTTTTCTTTATTTGTAGCCTTAATTTATTCATGAATACGTACTGAACTTGCCTCAAATTCTATGTAGCATATGTGTGCTACATATCTATGAAAAAAAAATTCAATAATAATTACACTACTAGGTCATTCAAATATATTTATAGGTAAACTTTTTTGAAATAGAAAATTTAAAATCTTTAGAATATGATATGTTACTTGCTCTAATAAATTAAAAAAAATAATTTGATAGTGTAAAACCTATTTACACGTCTAATGATGTATGATACACTTTTTTTTTAGTCGGTTAAAAAAAAAAGACACATTTTTATATGGAATTAGTAACAATTTAACTTTAAAACATCAATTTTTACTCTTAATGAAATTAATGATTTACGGTTACACAAACATCTATGACTTATTTTAGACAATATGTTTCAAAAGTCAATTCTTTTTTCTTAAACTCCTTTCCAAGTTAAACTATATCACATAAGATGGGATGGAGGAAGTAGTTAAATTTGGGTATCTTAACAAATTATATCAATAGAATAATTATAAGTAAAGAGAAAGGAAAAGAATTGCATATCAACTAATAAGAAAAACTGAAAAAAGTGCAAACAGAAGTAATAAAAGATTTTCTCACTATTACTATTTTCCTTATAAATATATGGTCACCTAACAAGGTTTTCTCACCATTCTTTTCCTCACACCTTCCAAAGAAATATAATAGATCAAAGAAAGAAAGTTTCTCAATGGCTGCTAATTCTCTGAAACTATTTGCCACTCTCTCTCTTCTGTTTATGCTCCTCTTTGCCACTGGTAATTCATTCACTCATTTCCTTGTTAATTCAAGTTGTCTATTCCTCTCCATGCTAGATTTCTCCTTTCTTTCTTTCTTTCTTTCTCACTATAATCGATGAAGTAAAAAGTATTTCAAATAAGCCATTCCAATTTATGTCATATTTTCCTTCTTAATCCGTTTCAAAAATTAAAAATGATACACATCTAAATTTGAGGACAATTAACTTTAACACTTCCTAGATATTTTACGCTTAATGATGAGAAACGTTTTACATCATACAATATATTCCCTCCGTTTCAAAATAGTTGGCCCTTGTTGACTTGACACTCCTCTTAAGAAAATATTTATTAAGTATTTACTTACCAAATTAGGTTTATTAATTATGCTTTGAAAATATAAATTCATGTATACACATTTTGTTTATTCATTTAATGATAAGAGTAATATTAAAATCCTCTTGATTTCATAAAAGAGATAACTAAATTGAAACAAATATTTTTAGAAAGAGGGCGAACTATTTTGAAACGTAGGTAGTATTTTAGTCATACAAATTAATGATATAACATGCTTAAAAGCGTGAATTTCAAAAATATTCATTTCTTTCTTAAGTTCCGTGTGAATTCAAACTATATCACATAAATTGAATCAGATCCGTTATGTACTAACACGTAATAAGTTGCAGAAATGGGAGTGACAGAGGCGAGGGAATGCCGGGCAGACAGCAAGCGTTATAGTGGACCGTGTTTCAACAACAACAACAACAGAAACCACAACTGTAATTTTATTTGCCAGAAATGCGAGGGCTTCGAGGCCGGAAGTTGCCGCAGTCGTACTTGTGTCTGTACCAGAAGATGTTGATCTTCCTATATTATCCAATATGTATGCATGGTGTTTTTCTTTTTTTTTGAAATTTGAATCAATAATAATGAAGTTCAAGTCTAGTTAATTAAGAACAGGACTCCCTGTTCTTTAATTAATTAAGATTGACGATGTAATAAATAAGAGTTGCATGGTCGTGTTCCTTAAGATTATGTGTGGATGTAATTTGAAAAAGTTGTATGTTTATGTTCCTTTTACTTTATCTTGTATCTCCATAGTCCATTCTCCGTTTGTCATGGAAGGTGTATAAAGTTAAAGTAATAATTTTGAGTGACTATTTGAAAAGTTAATTCTAGGAGTGATGTGAATTTGTATAATAATGATATATTATGACTTAATAACAACATAAAAGAGAGTGAATTGAGTTGTCTGATTTTCATCTAAGTGATGGATGTGTTGACATTGTTCAAATGGTTTCAAATGGGCCGTAACCTCCATATCTGGAACCACTCAACTGTCAAGGATTTGAATTTCAAATCCTCTACAACTGTTGCCGCCCTTATCTAAAAGAACCTCCCAACTGGTCCTGATGGTGGAACAGTTATATATATGATATGCCATCTCCGGTTCTAGTCCCTAAGTGCAATTCTCTCTAAAAATTCACACCATCTAAAAGTGAGATTGAGTGCTTAGAAGACTAACCGGATGAACGCCGGCAACTCAAACGATTCCGACTTCTCTGTAACAATGGCAGGAGGTATGTCGATTTTCCATTTCCGCTGCGCTATTGCTCTGTATTTCTATCAGGATGAAGATATTTTATTCGTTTCTTAAGATAAGTAACAACATAATATTTTAACGTGGAAAGCATTCGACTCACAATAATAAAAAAATCAAGACTTACACCTCTGGAGGATGTGTTCGCTTTACTAAACTGCTAGCCTCATCAGAATTCAGACTTCAAAAATTGCAACCTAAGAACTAACTTTAATCCCTCTTACAAGAATCTACTTAGGCTGTTGAATCTCCTCCAAGTTATCCTTAATCAACTTGGTGTTTAGTTTCTCTACCAACCTAAAACAATGCTTCTACGAACGCTGAAAATAAGTACTTACTATTGGGTTCGAAATCGGTAGGGCGTCATGCGGAAGCTTATAGTTGCAAATCATGAATGCGACAAATCAGATGACAAAGAAAATTAAACTAAAACATATTATTGAATATGGTTTGGCCAATTGGCCTACATATTAAAACTAATTCAAAAAAGTATAAAACTATTTGAGAGAAAATCTCCCTCTAAACAAGACTCTTTAAGGACTACATTGTGAATTCTGTTGTGTTGTGATATGAGAAGGGGGTCTTCTATTTATAGAGGTTCAAATCCTTTACTCCAAGAAAGAGGTTAGCCAAATATGAAAGAGTTTTATATTTTCATTTTAAAAAAAGTAAAAGTAATTATGATATTATTTTTATTTTCCTTTCAAGAAAAGTAAAACTTAAATTTGGTAAGAAAATCAGGGCAAAAACCCTAACACTTACAACTCAATCACAGTCCTAACACAAGATATCTAGAAGTGAAGACTGTAAAACAAATGAATATGAAATAGGTTCTTCAATTTGATTCTTTATATCATGTCCCACTTGAATATCTAGTTCCCAGGTTTAATTCTTTATATCAAGTCTCTCTTAAGTATCTAGTTTTTCTCAATCACATACCTGCATATACGTAACAAGCTTGTTAAATCAAACGAGTTAGTCACAAACACTATAGAATAAGTATTAGGAGATGTGAAAAACTCATTTTACTACTGAATTCAAGAGCTTGCATTTAGATACAGAGAAAGTATTTGACAGTTTGAGATAGAGGCAACTCCTTTGCTTTCACTTACTGTAGATATGCACGACGAAAGTTCTATTTTATGATAAACTTGTCCTAGATAAACATGCCATTACTGAAAAACAATTAAAAATCGATCGACTTCAAGAGGTCAGTTTATTTTTTGAAGAAAAATTACAAAAACTGATCTCTAGAGGTTGGCTTTTTTGTGAAAAAATAAATTTGAAAAGTACAAATAAAAAAATCATAATCTTAAATCAACATGCACCAATAATCTAGTACTCCCTTCGTTTAAAAAAAAATGACCTAGTTTGACTTGACACGGAATTTAAGAAAATAAAGAAGACTTTTGAATCATGTGGTCATAAATTAAAGTTGTGTCAAATGTACCAAAATGCCCTTTAATCTTGTGATCTTAAACATGCCACGTGGAAAGTAGGAATTAAAGTATTTCCAAAAAAAGGAAAGGGTCATTTTTTTTTAAACAGACTAAAAAGGAAGGTAGGTCGTTCTTTTTTAAACGTAGGGAGTAGTAGAAATATATTCTACAACAATATAAATATGAGGGTTTGATACTTCGGCCCTAGCTGTCTGAAGCAAAACTTCATCCCATGTATGCAGGTTTGGAGGCCGAGCATCACCCCAATAGTAAAGGTGTGGCTTAGGCCCTAGATGATGCATTGAAAACAAACCTCCTGAGGTCATCAGTCCATTTTCTTATTGCCCAAAACTTTATCGACCTCCAATTTGGGGTGAGGTCAGTTTTCTGTGTCGATTTTGACATTTTTTTAATAGTGACCATAGACTCCAGGCCAAGATTTTGTACACTATCTATATCGAGAGACTACTTCATTTCAAGAACAGTAGGGTAGCGGCTTAGGCCCCCGATAGCGCATTGTATAATTGTGTAATTTTAAAAATCAACCTCCCGAGTTCGTCGGTCGGTTTTCTTACCGCTTAAAACATTATCGACCTCCAACTTGTGGTGAGATCGTTTTTTTATGTCGATTTTTGACATTTTTTTTAGTGGTGACCATAGGCTCCAAGCTTGTACACGACATCTATAGAGACTTCTTCATTTCAAGAATGCTATCCGTGGCTGGATTCTGGAATGGAACATGAAACTGCTAACCTGGTTCATTTAGTTTAGCATGCTTGTTTCATGTTTACGTAGTTGATCCAACCCACTTATTTTGGCCCAAATAAATTTGCCAATCATCAAAATGTACAAAGTCCAACATATGGACATCGATGATAGCTTTATGAATCGATTGTCAGAACGCAAGATATTAATGATGAGCGTCGTCAAATGATGATATCCAAAGTCGTTGGATATATTCCAGTAAGCGTCACAGATTAAGATCATTTTCTGAGTACGAATCTTATCCAAAATGGGACCTTTAATCGTCACCTAACGATGAATTTTATGATACGATACAATAAAATATAAGTAACAATCAAAACAAACATTGTATGTAAGTTAAGAGATAATTATATTTTTGAGTACTTTTTATAAAATATTTACTGCTTTTAAACATGTTTTTTATTTATTACCTAGATATACCATATTTAAAAAATATTTACCATCGTATGCAATATAGATGTATTATAAGTGTATTAAAATATATTATACTTGTTTTGGTAAAAAAAACTGCACTATATATTAAATACGAATTATGCATGCAATATAGATGTATTACACTATGTACTAAAAGTGAATTATGAATGCAATATAGATGTATTATAAGTGTCTTAAAATATGTTATGCTTGTTTTGGTAAAAAATTCGCATTATGTATTAAAAGTGAATTATACATACAATATAGGGGAATGGACAAAAATGACCACTCGGCCAAAAGAATTGCCACCAAGTGGCCACTGATTTTGGCATTTCTAAAGTATAGCCATTTAGGCCTTTTGTCGCTACTGCCTCCTTGTTTTTCAAAAAAAATAAAAAAATCATTGCTCCACTTTATTTTTTTAAATTTCGCTGGTTCATTTTTTTTGCTGCTCCATTTTTATTAAAATTTTGCTGCTCATTCTGCTATAACTTGATGGGGTATTCAAGTTACATGACATGCCCTAGTCCATTGTTTCCGATAGGGATGCTATCTTTATGAGTAAGTTCTGGCAGGAATTTTTCAGCTTGCAGCAGGTCCATCTCCACAGAACTACTGCTTAATACCTGCAATGTGATGGTCAAACAGAGGTTGTAAATCATTGTTTAGAATATTATCTGCGATGTATGGTGGCGGATCGACCCAAGGAGTGGTGTAAGTGGCTTCCTTTAGCAGAATGGTGGTATAATACCACCTATCATTCATCAGCTAAAGCTTCCCCGTATGAGAATACAACCTTAGGAGAACCACACCCTAAAAGATAGCTATTAAGGTGGGAGAGTCCAAGGCTATATAAGCCCCACATCAGCTTCCCATTTAACCGATGTGGGACTCAAGTCCCATACCTTGCAATAGGATCATAACAAACCACCACGCTCCGCATCCGTCGTCCTCGACGGCTTCACTCTGGGTAGCTTTCACTCTACTTGTGTAGGTAGCTCTTTCCCAGGTAGCCCTTTTCGAATCACGGTGGGCACGGAGGGTGATGGGTGGCTCTGATACCATTGATACAACCTTAGGAGAACCACACCCTAAAAGCTAGCTATTAAGGTGGGAGAGCCCAAGGCTATATAAGCCCCACATCAGCTTTCCATTTAACCGATGTGGGACTCAAGTTCCATACCTTGCAATAGGATCATAACAAATTGATACAGCTTAACTTGGAAAAGAGCTAGAATCGAACAAAAGACTTCCTAAGGAACCAATTTAGGGCTCCTGAACAGAAATCAACAGGAACTGAGAGAGAAAAATATAGAGGAAGAGACAAGAGAGTTATTTCACTTGATCCAATTGATGAATGAATTTCTATACAAAGATGATTGCCCATTTAAACCAATTTCCAGCTGAAATAACAGCTTCAACTACCCCTAACAACCTAACTGACTCGCGTGCTTTAAACGACGTCGCACGCGTCTTAATCGATCACTTATTCAGACGACACCGTATGGACTTGTCTTTATTACATATTGACCCCTCCTATTTAACGAATTGAACTATTACAATTCAGTATATATCAAATACCCACCCCTGAAAGAACATCCTTGACCTCAAGGATCAAAGCTTGGAAACTGTTGCCGGAGCTGATCAAGATCCACCTAAGAATTATCCTCCTCCGGAGCATTGAACCATTTGACTAACACCTGCACGACGGCCCTTCCATGTCTAGGTGCTATCCGACGTGCACGAACAGCTTCGGGTGCCAACAAAACTACTCCATGATCAGTAATTTGGGCAGGGATAATGGGAGAAACTGGAGCTGAACTAACACGCCTTTTCAGCTGAGACACATGGAATGTAGAATGAACTTTGGTACCAGCAGGTAAATCTAATCGATAGGCAACAACACCAACCCGTTGCAGCACTTGAAAAGGGCCAAAATACTTGGGAGACAATTTCTGATTGGTATGTGATTTCAAAGAGAGTTGGAGATAAGGCTGCAGCCTTACATAAACCCAATCACCCACTGATAACACCCTTTCAGACCTCTTCTTATTGGCTTGCACTCGCATCCTCTGCTGAGCCTGAGCCAAATGGAACTTGAGGCTCCGTATAGTAGCTTCTCGAGCTTGCAAACTACGATCCACTGCATCGAACCTGGTTCATTTAGTTTAGCCTGCTTGTTTCATGTTTACGTAGTTGATCCAACCCACTTATTTTGGCCCAAATAAATTTGCCAATCATCAAAATGTACAAAGTCCAACATATGGACATCGATGATAGCTTTATGAATCGATTGTCAGAACGCAAGATATTAATGATGAGCGTCGTCAAATGATGATATCCAAAGTCGTTGGATATATTCCAGTAAGCGTCACAGATTAAGATCATTTTCTGAGTACGAATCTTATCCAAAATGGGACCTTTAATCGTCACCTAACGATGAATTTTATGATACGATATAATAAAATATAAGTAACAATCAAAACAAACATTGTATGTAAGTTAAGAGATAATTATATTTTTGATTACTTTTTATAAAATATTTACTGCTTTTAAACATGTTTTTTATTTATTACCTAGATATACCATATTTAAAAAATATTTACCATCGTATGCAATATAGATGTATTATAAGTGTATTAAAATATATTATACTTGTTTTGGTAAAAAAAACTGCACTATATATTAAATACGAATTATGCATGCAATATAGATGTATTACACTATGTACTAAAAGTGAATTATGAATGCAATATAGATGTATTATAAGTGTCTTAAAATATGTTATGCTTGTTTTGGTAAAAAATTCGCATTATGTATTAAAAGTGAATTATACATACAATATAGAGGAATGGACAAAAATGGCCACTCGGCCAAAAGAATTGCCACCAAGTGGCCACTGATTTTGGCATTTCTAAAGTATAGCCATTTAGGCCTTTTGTCGCTACTGCCTCCTTGTTTTTTTAAAAAATAAAAAATCATTGCTCCACTTTATTTTTTTAAATTTCGCTGGTTCATTTTTTTTGCTGCTCCATTTTTATTAAAATTTTGCTGCTCATTCTGCTATAAAAAAAAATCGTTGCTTTTTCACTGCTTTTTTATACTCTTTGTTTGCAATACTTTTGTTTTTTTTTAAAAAATCTATTCTTTTAATTGTATTATATTGGAACAATACAATACATATCTATATATATGCAATATAATACAATAGTGATATAAATAATTTTATACAACAATGATATAGTTTTTAAGCACATCCTATACATATATTTTATAGTAATGATACAATTCCTATACACATCATATACAAAAAAAAGCATATACTATACCATATTGATACAATCCGTATACCATATCGATACAGTCCCTATAACCATATTGATACAGTCCTTATACCATATTGATACAACCCATATACCATATTGATACAGTCCATATACCACATTCATTGTTCTATACATATATTTTATAAACCAACATATTCTATACAACAATTATACAATTTCTATACACATTCTATACAATCTTTAGCTACAATCATTGTTCAAATATGTATTTTAATACAACAACTATACAATTTCTATACATATTTTATACAATTTTTATATATTTTTTATACATATACATATTTTATACAACAACTATACAGTTATTGATACATACTTTATACAACAATTATACAGTTTCTATACAATTGTATTTTATTATTATTTCTAAACAACAACAAAAAAAGCTTTTTTAGTCAAAAAAAAAATTGTAGCAAAAAAAAACTGAAACATTTTTAAAAAGGGAAAAGTACAAGAAGTGGCAAACTTATGCCCATAATTAAGCTAAATATCAATACTTTTATAAAATTAAGTTATATAGCAAAAATAACAATATTTTCAGTGGGATCAAGCTACTACCGCTTTTTACAGTTACCAGGTGTAACTCCTCCCCTTTTCACGCCTATGCATTTATCTCCTTTCTATTTTGATTTTATCTCTTTTATATTTTCTCAATTATTCTCCTATTTTTTAGATTTCAAATTCAACTATATTTCTCATGTTTTTTCTACACAAAATCATGTAAGCACTAATTTTAGTTATTGCATGTTATCACTTCCCCCAAATTCATCTAATTTGTATTTTGTATTTTTTCTCTTTACCATCGTTATCGCCATCTTCCATTTTTTTAAGCTTTTGTTTTTAAAATTGCGGAGATCTGCTCTAATGGCAGAACACACATCACGTAAAAGATCTAATAGAGGTATACCCTTTATCAATTTAGTTTCTGATAATCCACCATCCTTTAGTATTGGACTTTCTCAAATTGAAAATACAAATGAAGTTTCTACGCCTACACAATCACCAAAATTAGTGAGCGTTGAAGAGGTGAGATTGAAGTATCGTAATGATCCAGAGAAGATGGCTGAAATTATGAAAGAAAAGGGATTGAAAAAAATTTCTTCTCCAAAACCCCCAAAGATTCCAAAACCAGGAAAAAAAAAAGTAAAGCAAAAAAAATTGGAGGAACCAGTAAAATTTCAAGTCTGTATTTTTGATCCAACAAAATACATATTCCAATTTTGAATATGTATTTTTAAGTGAGTATACAGGTTTGTATAGTATTTTTTGTAAATGCAACTGCAAATACATATGTAACTGCATACGTATTTGTAAGTGAGTGTACAAGTTTGTATAGTTGAGCATACATATGTGTTTTTTTTCAAATACAGCTGAAAATAGGGGTGGACATATAAATCGGAGAACCGAAAAACCGAACCGAACCGAATTAGTTCGATTCTTCGGTTCGGTGTCGATTTTTTTTTTTTGGTATTTCGATTCTTCGGTTCGGTGTTTGGTTTGAGGGTTTCGGTTCTTCGGTGCACCGAAGAACCGAAATACCAATTAATTAAATTTTTTTAAAAATATTTATATTACATTTCATTTTCACATATATATTAAAAGGCAAGCCCACTAGCACTAGCTGCCAGGCCCAGACCCATATATTTCTATTTTCTACAATCTACCCTAATTCCTTATTCACCTTTCACATTTCTATCTTCTGACTTCTGTTAGTCTGCTACTGCTATGTTATTATTAATATTTAAAGTGTTGTTGCCATGTTATATTAAGACTTAAGTATAGTTGCTAGTCTGCTGCTACAATTGCTATGTTATTAAAATACTAGTATGACTGCTGGTGTTAATTTGCCATGTTTTTGGATTTTATAAGAAATTGTGGATATATTTTGATATTTTTATTTCTCACTCGCAAGTTGCACCGAAAAACCGATTTAAAAACACCGAATAAAACCGAACCGAACCGAATTAGTTTGGTGCGGTGTCTCGGTGCTCATTTTTCCAAAATCGAAAATCGAAGAACCGAACTTTTAAAAAATCGAACCGAAGAACCGAACGCCCACCCCTAGCTGAAAATACATATATGTAACTGTATACGTATTTTTGTTTGCAGATAAGTACATATGTATACAGCTGCAAATACATATGTAACTGCATATGTATTTTTAAGTGAGTTTACAGGTTTATATAGTTAGACATACATATGTATATTTGTCAAATACAGTTGCAAATATATATATAGGCAAATAAGTACATCTGCATATGTATTTTTGTATATACAGTACATATGTATTTTGCAAATATATGTACGCGTGATTGTAGTGATTAGGATATTCAGTTCCTTATTTATCTCAACAGAGTGGAGAAAAAATCGCATTGTTCAGATTTTGTATATGTATTTTGTTGGTAAAAAAGTCTTCAAATATAAAATGCAAGTTGCTATTTCGGGTAATTAACAACTTGTTGCTATGAAACGCTTAATTAAAGGCTCAAGTTTGCTATTTCTGAACTTAAAGGGCCGAATGACCCAAATTGAAAAACGATTGAAAATGGCCGAAATGGACCAAGAGCGAAGAGGAGGACTGAAGCAGGCCAATGGCCATTGAATGACAATAGTTTGGCCGACAGGCCATAGAATATCTATAGGCCCAAACATGAGGGGCCAGCCCATGTACTTTTCCCCGCAATATAATGGGTAACCACCGTAGGAAAGAAAATTGACCCATTAGGCCTTCCAATGGGCCCGTTTGGCCATTAGGCCCAAAAAGGGAGAAAGACACGTGTTAAGAGGAGAGAGTATCGAAAGAGTAGAATGGTAAATTAAAGGATCGAGAAGCAACGAGGCTGAATAATGCCGTCTTCAATATCCTTGCATTCTGTGTCAGCTACTATAGCGTATGGTTTCCGCTATCGTACGCCTTTAAAACACACTTGTTTATTCTACACCGCTCACCCACTCCAACGCCAAAATTCTCCCACTTTGTCCCTCTTCTCTTCATCCTTTTGCCGTGTACCAAATCCCCACTTCTTCACGGGAAACTCTCTTTTCTCCCGAATGGAGGTAAGTTTTTCTCTTTGCTTAGGGATACGGAATTTATATTCATATTTGTAATAGTTTTGTTGTAGTTTTGATTTAGTTTAGTGATGTGAAATGATCGTTTTCTTTTCGTGCCTAATCTATTCTGATTGTGATTTATTTAGACAACAGTGGATTGGAAATAAAAATTGGTAACTGGAAACGTTTTGAGTGCCACTCCTACGTTTCATTTTACTTGGCCGCCCCTATAGCAAAAATACATGTTTCGTTGTAATTGAACCCTGTACTAAAAATTGATGTTTCATTCCATTTAGCAAATCAAGAGTTTTATTACTTCCTCCATTTTAAAAAAATTAACCTTTCCTTTTAGTTCGTTTAAAAAAAGAATTCTTTTCGTTTTTGGCAATACTTTAATTCCAACATTACACGTGGTATGTTAAGATCACAAGATTCAAGGGCATTTTGGTACATTTATCACAACTTTAATTTAAGACCATAGAATTCAAAAATCTTCTTTATTTTCTTAAACTTCGTGCTTAGTCAAAATAGATCATTCTTTTTGAATCGGAGGGAGTACTTCTTTTCCATACTACAATAGGCATCACAGGCCTACCAAGTTTAGGTAGTTAGTAGTTACTACATCATATAAGAATGTTACTACCCAAGGGTGTGGCCCGGTGGTTCAATGAAGTGGATTGAGCACCATGAGGTTTCGAGTTCAAGTCCCAACAGAGACAAATATTAGGTGGTTTCTTTCCATCCGATTTAGCCTTGGTGAACAGAGTTACCTAGTACCTATTGCCGGTGGGAGGTGGCAGGTATACCGTGGAATTAGTCGAGGTACGCGCAAGCTGGTCCAAACACCACGGTTATTAAAAAAAAAAAAAAAGTAACCTTGCCCACAAAAAAAGTCCCATGATAGTTTCATTGGAAATAAAATTTGGTAACCGGAAAAGTTTTGTGAATGGAATTGTTTATAGAATTGCAAGGAAAACTAGTTCGGCTGATTAGTCTTTCGGGAGCGGGGATTAGAAGTCTGTGGAAACATTTTGAGCAGGGGGTGGATCTAGAGGGGCGGGAGGGTGAACCCTAGCAACAAATTACGCTGTATATATAATGTAATTTTTTTATTTTTTTTTATCTACAAACTCCCGGGGTCCCACTTTATATGATATAGTTTGAATTGACACAAAGTTTAAATAAGAAAGCTTGTGGTCTAAAACAAATAATAGATATGTTTGTGGCTATAAGTCATCTCATTAAGGGTGTAATGGGCATTTTAAAATTAAGTTATTAAATTAGAAATATGTCATTCTTTCTGGGACTGATTAAAAAGAAAAGTGGGTCATAGAAATTGGAACAAATACTGAACTCAAAATCAGAGATTGGCTTCGTGGTTTGGGGAGTTCAAAATTCACCTCGAGGTTCTAAGTTCAAATCCTAGACGCTACTTTTTTACAATTTGTTGTTATGTGGAAGTATCAGTATCTGTGTCTTGGTTTACATATTTATTTTACCGTGAAGGCTATAAACTTAGAAATGGAGAGCATTTTGAAGAAATGACCTTAAACTTAGAAATGGAGAGCATTTTGAAGAAATGACCTTAAATCTTAGTATACTGACACCTAATCGAATTGTTTGGGGTTCAGAAGTGGAAGAAATTGTTTTATCTACTAATAGTCATCAAATTGGCATATTACCAAATCACGCTCCTATTGCCACATTTGTAGATATAGGGATTCTGAGAATACGCCTTAACGACCAATGGTTAAAATGGCTCTGATGGGTGGTTTCTGTGTTTTTATCTAGCCTACTGGTCTAGCGTGTTAGTTTACCGCAGAATATGATCAGCCAAGGGATGTTAGCCGAATACCCATCATATAAGTGATTTTAGAGTACTTAACATTAGTGGTTGTGTTTTATCCCCCTCAAGTTGGCAGTATCCTGAGATCAAAATAGCATCCAATAAGCTGATATGCTGTATACATTCTAACTCCCTCCCCCCCTAGAAAAAGAAAGGAGGTATCCAGTACCTATGATGGTATGTTGGAGGTAGTAGGGTGAAATGGAATAGTCAAGCTGCACTCAATCAATAGTTGGACAGGCTTCACATTCTTTTGGCTATTACATTGTACTGGGTTGTACTAGTGTGCTTAAATGAGAGGCACAATCTAAAGAATGTCCTGGGAGAGATAACTATGAATTTCTTTCAATTGTGTTTTTTCTTTCAAGCTTCAGTGAGAAAGTGAACAAAAAGGGAAGATTGGGGTGCCTGGATAACTAGTTATTTTTTCATACTCTTGGACATCCTAACCAGCAAATCTTCCTGATAGATTATCTGATCTACCTCTATGAATAAAATCATACATTTGTTTGTTGACATAATTCAGATGTTTTGACTGTTGTGCATCTTTTTCTGTTTTCCGGTCAACCTTGAGCAGGTCACCAGATGGGCATATTTGTTATCTCTTACTTCAATCTTGTTTTATGTTTGTCAACAGCAATTTTGGAGTGGAAGTGGCGTTAACAGAAACAAGGGAATGATTGAGCAGTTGCAAAGATATGGAGTCGTAAAATCACAGAAAGTAACAGAAATAATGGAAACTGTTGATAGGGGTTTGTTTGTACCTGAGGGTACTCCTGCTTACGTTGATAGCCCCATGAGTATAGGTTACAATGCCACTATCTCAGCACCCCATATGCATGCTATGTGTCTTGAATTATTGGAGGACAGGTTGCAGCCAGGCATGCATGCCCTTGATGTCGGTTCAGGTAATTATCTATTGAGCTCACTCATTTCTCCGAACTAATTGGGGGATATCATTAGTTCTTTCAAAATGAGTATATAATATGTGTCAAAAAGCACAGACAGAGCTAGCAGAAAGTGAGCCGTTTTGGCTGCACAGCTTTTTTTCTCTCGTTTTCTAAGTTCCTTGTATTGCAGTTGCATGTCAAACGGATGCCATCTAGCAGCAAGCATCACAGTTTGGTGTAGTATTCAACTCTACACTTGTGCTATGAGATCCATGGATCTTAATGTTAAAATTAACTTCTAATCCAATGTGGGAATAATAATTTCAGAAGGATGTTAAATGTTTTGCATGATTGGTCTTTATCAAAATGTTCCGTGCGATTGGCCTGTCCAGGTGAACAGTTGATAGAGCTTGTGTTAGTTTGGTGTATAAATCTTAATAATCTTTGGGTATTTGATGGGTCGAATTTAGATAGAAGTTAAAGAATCAAATCTAGGGTCTAGTTAGAGGAAGAGAATAATGTTGAACTGTCTTTACTTGTTTGTGTTTTGTTCTGAATGAAGAGGTGGTCTTTCTGTACCAACTTCTTTTTTACGGATAAGTTTTTCCTGTATTAGCTATAAGTGAAAGTTTCATTTTCCATGAGCTTTTGAGAAGTTATTTTTATGTAATGAGGAAGTTTGTGTTCAAGGCAACTTTCTCACTAGTATAAATGTTCTCTGCACCCGTAATTCTTAGTTGGAGATTTGGAGAGAGAACTGAATAAATTAATCAAATGTGCGGTTATCATGTTTTGGGACTTTCATGTCACTGTTACTTAATGGATATTTATTTTCTCTCACATGGAAAATTTTAGTAGATGCTGATAAGCTTTTAGAATGTATGCTTGTTGGGTTGTAAGTAATGAAATCCTATCTATTTGATTTGAGGTATAGTTGATTGTTTGAATGAATAAAGGATGACCTTGTCAAAGCTAATTATGTTGCAGCAGTCGGTTTCTTAATAGGTTTTGTTTCGTGTAGGAACCGGGTATCTCACAGCATGTTTTGCTCTGATGGTTGGACCGCAAGGTCAAGTTGTTGGTGTGGAACACATACCAGAGCTGGTAGCGTGGTCAATCAAGAATGTTGAAAAGAGTGCAGCAGCTCCTTTATTAAAAGAAGGGTCCCTCTCATTACATGTTGGTGGTATGGTTTTATAGCATTTTCATATAGTTTGTTCAGGAGACATTCGTAGCTAAGTAGTTGTGTTCATAGATGTTTGCTTAATATTATTTCTTTTTCCAGTCACCTCACCATGGGACTTTTCTTGAGTGTGTTGACAAATGAGTGTTTTTTCGCAACTTGTGCGTCATTGCAGACGGGAGGAAGGGTTGGCCAGAGCATGCACCTTATGATGCTATTCATGTTGGAGCAGCTGCAGCTGATGTTCCGCAGGATCTCATCGACCAGTTAAAGCCCGGGGGAAGGATGGTGATTCCAGTGGGTACTTTTTTCCAAGACCTCAAAGTTATAGACAAGAAATTGGATGGTTCACTAAGCATTCGAAGTGAGACTTCCGTCCGTTATGTTCCACTGACTAGTCGGGACGCGCAGATTAAGGGCACTGATTAGTTGAGAAGCGCAAATAAAGGGCACATAATGCTGGTTTTGTCTCGTGATGGTAGTCTTGGTTCTCTGCTTATTACTAGCTTTCGTTTTCTTGGCACCCCAGTTTGATGTTTTGTACAGCTTCACCTCTTAGCCTGTAAAGAATGCACGATCTAAATGGTTCTGTACTTAGTTCCACGAAAATTCTCTCCTGTAGAACCTACTCTTCAAGCTATTGCCTCTCTCTTCCTTCTGCTCTCTTGGTTGATCCGTCTTGTCGATAACATATTTCGTGACTACTGCTATTGAATTTCATATTAGGAATGCAACATTTGATTGCTATTATATTTAATCCCAGCGTTGATGTATGGGTGTATAGATCTCATTTTTCAGTCCTCAAATTTGCTTTTTCAGCCCTTTTCATTTATATGTATATTTGAGCCACATAGTTAAGTGAAGGCATTTCTTTAACAATGTAAGATTATGGATCGCTTTTGTTTGAGGAAAAAAAATAGGTGTCGATTAGTTATTTAGAGGTATTTGACTTAATAATGGAGCATTAAAAGACGCAAGTTTTCTTGCTTATGATCTATGATGTCTGGAAAAAAGATGACCCTCAAGCGGATTGAGACTGGGTCTGTTGTAAAAATGTGATTCCAAAGTAGGATAAGTATGCAACAGCGCTAACATACACTCATACGTGACTGTCTCGGGTAGAATAGAATGTACGCAAACCTTGGAACAGTAATAGCTTTGTGATGTGATATCAAATTCCGTTTCCAGTGATATATCATATTCCAACTAGTTTAATTAGGAGATAAAAAATACCTCAACCATAATAAAGCTTTCAAAGCGATTTCTGGTTTCTGCTTCACAACACCAGTAAGGCAATTTACAACGGTTTTCTATTTGACGACTAGCTTAATTACGACAGCAAATCTCTTGAATCAACGTCTGAATAAGTTTTACCACTACCAAAGTTTAAAGTTAACGGCAGTAACACAAATAGAATTCAAAATCATACAGCATTCAATCCTCTACTTCCAGAGTTTCCAAAGAGCAAGAGCAGAAAAATGAAACCCCCCCAGAAAAAGTCGCCGTGCCTATATAAGTAATCAACGAATAAAAACTTACAAGTAGAGAGCAAAATTAAAGACCGTCTGATGAAAATCTAACTGCTCATAGTTGCAGAATTGTGACTGCTATGTCAATCAAAACAAATAAATGTACTGATCAAAATCAATAAATGTTGCGCCTGGGTCTTTCTTCAGCGGCATTTACCCTGATCGTCCTCCCATCCAAAGTCTGACATACAACAATGAAGAGAAACTTTTAGCTTCAAGATCAAAGATCTCGAAAGAGAATATATGCCGAACATGAATCCACCAATGAGAATAAAATAATCATCAACAAAGTAACTATCTGTTCAACGTCTGTATTAAGCAGACAATACAAAGAGAGGCCATTTGTTCCGTGAACAAGCTTGCATAAACAATGGGGGGAGTACAAACTAACTAATGTGGGATTTGTTATACGGATACCAAAAATGACAACCAAATACTCGACACTAACACAAAATTCAGTACAGTTTATTTCAAGTGATGCAGTAACCAAATGATACCACATTGTACTAATCTCATCAAGACTCTTAGACGTCTTAATTTTTTCTTTTATATATTTTTGCTGGGGGTGGGATAATAGTGAATCTAGACATCATTCATACTTCAAGATGACACCAACTACCAATTTAAACTTGGTAACCAATTTATAAACACTGGTTTATAAACTATACTATTATTTAAAAAGTTAGCATGTATAGCTTGTCTTACTCATGTGCTATGCCAATTATATATAAAATAAGTGCAGAAAGACTGCATCAATGAAAAATAAATTAATGAATAAGAAATCTACAAAGTTCAAATTTGGTGTCATTATCAGTATGGAAGCACATATAGGTGATCCTTTTGTTCTCTTATAAGATTCAGAATATAGGGATGTTAGAATCGGGATAGATATCTGGTATATTAGAGAGTAAACTGGGTTTAGTTAAACATCTAGATCACTGTCACTTTGCAATTTATCATAGAAAACTAACCAAAATTCTTAAGAATAGTTTATCTATCATTAAAAATCTAGAAAAGAGATCTAACTTTTTTTCTTTTTCATATTAAATATTAATGGTTAAAAGGTGTCAAAGCAGCAATCAAACTCATGGATAGACCAAAGGCCTCATAGAATGATCAATTCCTATCATGCATGTGTGTGTGAGTCATAATCTGTGTGCACATCACCTGTCCATCAAGGTTGGCGATTGCGTCACTCATCTCAGCTTCACTTGACATAGTCACAAAACCAAAGCCTCGTGACCGTCCAGATTCTCTATCAAAAACCACTCGGGCACTTACGACTTTACCATGTTCACTGAAGACTTGCTCAAGGCGTGCATCATCAACGTCCCATGGAATGTTGCCAACATAGATTCTGTAAGTAGGCTGAAATGTTCGAGGAGGACGTTCCGGCTGTGATCCTCTTCGAGCAGCTTTGTTGACTGTCAAGAGCCTTCCATTGAGATCCTACCCAAATAAAAAAGAAAATTAGGAAGAGTTGCTACAAATAGTCCAGTAACATGTCAAAGTATGCACGTGTCACACATCATAACCAAGAAATATCTGAATCGTATAACAGGCCTCTTCTCAAGAGACAGCTCAAGGGCATAACATATGGAAAACATCAGATTCTATTATTCAAACTCATTCTGAATTGAGCAGCACATTCAGTCAAAAACGCATACTACATCTACCATAAGCCTCCCCATGGTTGTCCAGAGAAACCACAAGACGACCTGGCTAATGATGTCAAAATCTAGTTGAAGAGTTCATTACAATATTGCGCGTGGGACTCTTTAGTGCCAAGGTCCCAATGTCCTTTTACCGCTAAATTGTTTTGATTATCTAATATCATGTACAATGTGAGGAAATGCTCTTGGTTCAGCTGAAATTTAGTTCATCTGCATCATACCTAGTGG
This sequence comes from Capsicum rhomboideum, assembly GCA_031232105.1. Lineage (NCBI taxonomy): Eukaryota > Viridiplantae > Streptophyta > Magnoliopsida > Solanales > Solanaceae > Capsicum > Capsicum rhomboideum. Next base: position 12,533,367 of record CP124716.1, on the reverse strand, counting down.
GCTAGTAAATTAAGAAATATCAAAAGATGTGAACAATATACTCTACATAAACTGGTGGCAGAGAAGAGTTGAAATTGTTCTCTACACACTAATAATTAACTTCTTAACAGAGTCTATACACTTTGAATTAGAATTTGCGATGCCAATACATCAAATGTGTCATACAAGAATCTTATGGTAGAGAACTGATGCAGCCATACAAGAAAGCAACGCCCCTCATAGCAGGTGATTCACATGCAAACAGGATTGGCTAAATAGTAAGTTGGTAAGAGGACAAACCATCCTTTCCCTTTCCCTTCTTTTCTTGCTCATGCAGTCATGTTTCTGTTCATGAGTTAACTATCATAAAGAAGAATTTTACTCACGGTGATAATGTCATAAAATCATACACGACAATTTTTCACATCCTAAATGGATGGATATCAAAATCATCCTTCCTTTCAAGAACTCACCTTCAACTGCAAATACTTGTTTCGTTAACCTATACTCTGGATGTTTAAGTTGCATTGAAATTTTATGAACAATTTGATAAAATAAAAGAGCATTTCCTCGGGAATCTTAGTAGCTTAGCTGGTTAGTTACCTAAACTCCCACTTTCTTAATGAGAATTCGATTCCCCACGTTGTAATCCCCTCCCCCATTCCCCTTCTCCTACCCCCAATTTTATTTTATTTTTAAAAAAAGATCATTTCCTCACATTGTACATGATATTAGATAATCAAAACAATTTAGCGGTAAAAGGACTCCTGAGCCTCCATTGAATTTACAAATACAAAATTAACCTACAAAGATTCTTAGTAGCACTACTTGTCAGACAAAATCCACAGATTCAACATACCTGTTCTTTTACCTACTTTCAACAAATGTATTTAGATAGCCCAATCAAAACAATAGTAATCGAATAATCTCATCGCTTGTTCCATCAAAGCAAAACAACAAATGTAACTCACATAACGGTTGTACAACACCACAGCCTTCTCAGCTTCTTCGACAGTGCTCATCGTCACAAACCCAAATCCACGACTCCTATCAGTCTCCCTATTGTAAATCACCTGCAAAACCAAAAATTCAGTTCCACATATACATAAAGCTCTAATCTTTCAATATTTCTTTAAATAAAGGTCCACACTTCAGCCATTGTTACCTCAGCAATCTCCACAACACCAGCCTGTTGGAAAAGCTGAGCCAATCCTTCACTATCAATATCATAAGGTAAATTCCCAACGAACAATTTAGCATCCTCAGGAGGTTCTTGATACTCCTCTGCCTCCGCCTCCGCCTCCCCTTCGGCTTCGGCTTCATCACTCTCCCCTCCTGCATCATCATTACTTTCAAAGTCAAAATTAAGGGACTCTGCTTCTTGTTCAAGGGCAAGTGCAGCGCTGTCATCATCAGCCAAAACAGAAACAAGGGTTGGGAATTGGGTAGTTTTCTTTTTAAGGGATAATGATAAAGAGGAGGGTGAAGAGGAGGAAGAAAGGGAGATGGGTTTAAATGGGGTGGAGAGAAAAGAGATGGATTTGGTTGTGGTGAAGAAGGGAGGGAGAGAGATAAGGCAACCATTGGTAGTTGTTGCCATAGATAAAGGCTTGTTGATTAAGGGTTTGGTAAGGCAAGACATTGATGGTAGAGTGAACAAGGGTTTATGAGGAGGAAAGAAGATAAGGTGGGAGTAGGAGAGAGCTGAGGTTTTGAAGCCGGCGGATGGTCCTTTCAAGATAATACCAAAGATTTTCTTTTGTTCCCCAAATATATAGGCAGCAAGCCTTTCTTTATAATCTCTCTGTTTTATTTTATTTGACAATTAAAAATAATTATTTCAATTTATAAAATTTAAAAATATTTTATTATTGTTATTATTTTATATCTTTAATATTAAATAACTACATAAAATAATAGTCAAATTTAGAGTTTTAAAAAATTAGTTTAGTAAAATACATCCCTAATTAAAAATTTTATTAAGATGTGTCAAATTAACGAGGCTACGTAAAATGAAACAAGGGAGTAGTGCCTAAATTTTGAGGAAAATTCACAAATAGCCACTTTTAACCATGAAGTTGAAAAATAATATTATCTCAAAATTTTAAATTTCACACACAAAAAAAAAACTTCAAGGTTTTGTAGTTTCAAATTTCACAAGTGAGTGAAGTTTCCTTATACAATAAAAATAACAACATATACCCATATAATTCTATAAAGTGGAGTCTGAAAGGATAAAATGTATACAGATTTTATTTCTATCTCAAAGGCAGAGAGACAATGAAGTTTTCTTATTAAATTTAAAACAATATTTATCTTTAAAAGATCGGTCAAAAAGTGATTAGTGAACACTATATCTATTTTTTTCCTTCTCACATGACCAATATGACGTCTGTTTTAAAAGGTAAAAGTTGAAACTCAAATGAGACCAAAACACTAGAAAGATGTGGCCTAGTATTCAATAAAGTAATTGAGAAACAGGATGTGATAGGTTTAAATTTAGTGAAGACAAAAATACCAAGGAATTGGCAAGTTTTGAATCCGGTTCAAGTTCATGTACTAGGTTATCGAGTTGTAATCTCTATCCACTTTTGAGAAGTATATTTTGAAGGTCGTAATCTAGAGTAAACTTTATTTCAAACTATATTAGTTTAAAGGGTTATTTTTCAATGTAAAAAGTTTACATCTTCTGTACTTTATTCAACATTATGTGTTCTAACAATAACTAGGTAGAAACGCATTGAAAACCTGGTAGTCAAAGTTTTATAGGTTTAGCAAACTAGTTAAAAATTTTTTTGGAAGGAGTTGAAGTAACAAAGTGTCGTTCAAAGGTAACCTGTATATCTATCCACACTGCACACCTTCTCAGTCCCCTTGAAATTATACAAAGGCATCGTTTTTTTTTTTTTTCCTTCTAAAAGCAAAATAAAAAGAGAGTACAATACAGAGAATAAATAATCTGATGTCCACTTCTAAAGAGACTTAATATACAACAGCAATCTCCCTAGTATCACAATCACCTTCAAGTTGAATAATTAGCAGTCCATCTTCAGTGTTATAACTGTATTTTGTTTCCTTGTCATTCACTGTACAGTAGCTTGGTTTTGAGCTAGAATAGGCTCCAAATCGGCCACAACCTCGTGTTATAATTTGTATCTTGCATCCTGATGGCCGCTGGCTGCAAAGAAGACCCTCAATAGCACCACCAGAGTTGTACATATCGATCAATCCAATAGGAGCAAAATGATGACCATTATAAACCTGTACATATGACATTCGTTTGATATTACAAAGCTTCCCTTAGCAGAGAATGGTCCAAAACCTCATATATATTGCAGGCAGTTGACATACCTTCACTGGGGAGATGGTAAATACTTCACATGCAAGTGTACTCAACGAGACCTGAATTTTCCCTTCTTTTGGAAATCTAGAAAGAGAACCTAACAACAACTCAATGAGATAAGCTAAATAGAGAGTTGCAGAAATTTTGCTTTTCAAAGTATTATAAATTCTGCAGGCACACAAAAGCTGGAATACTGAAAGTTATCACAAGACTACCTGAGTTAAATGCATAGATGACACAATCTCCAGTCCAATCTTCACCAGCAATATCCACAATAGAGTCAACGTCAAGAGGGCTGATATGGCCAGTAATGGTTAGAGGTTTAGATGTCGAGGTAAGGATGTTCTCTGATCCTTCCTTCAGTGGCCAATTTCCAGCCCCTTGACAGTTAAAAGTACCAATCATACCGGAAAACTTATTTAAATTTCAAATTTTCAATAAGCTGCATCAGGTCAAGGTTAATACTCATTAGACATTGCAGTTGCAATATTTGAGCTGTCGGAGCTCCCTCTCTCTGAAGCCACAAAGAAGTCCCTGTGACTGCTAGTGTGTGTGGGAAATACCCCTTAGAAATTAGAAACTACTGATAAAAACTAGGGAGAACATCTTACTTTTTCTCATCCATGACTGGGTTTATAAATAAGAAGTCTCGCGTTGGCCGCCCAGCACATCTAGCTCTTAGGATTGAGCCATCAGGCAAAACTAGCTTCTTAAGTAGTTCAAAATCGTGGTGATCCAGCTCATCACTGAAGAAATTGTCACAGCAATCAAATAGCAATAAGATCTCTCTTAAATAGTAATGCAGAAGTTCTGAACATAGGTAAGAATGTTGTACTGCAAAGTGTAATTGGACCTCTCACCTAACATACACTGCAGACCCACTTAATGCTCTTGCAGCACCATGGAATTTAGCTGCGAAGTGCTTGCTCCAACATAAACAGAATAGTTAGCTCTTCTAAGCTCAAGTTTTTTCTTTTGTGATCAAATAAGTATGTTTTCTAAGGTCAAAATTTTCCCATAATAAAACACAGAAGCAATAAGATCTAAGATCAAAGCGACCTAGTCATCAGCAATGCTTAAGCACAAATTGTTTCCACAGTTTATAGACAAAAGTTAAAGTCATTTAGGAGCGTAATTGTACTAAACCAAAGATAGTAGACGCCAAACCATCATCACTTTTCACTCACATTCTACTGATGATAACACAGTACCATACCTGAAACATGTCCCAATCTGGAATCACAATCTCCCACATAAGAAGACTGTTAAATGCAACAGAAGCTATATGTAGTGTTTGACAAGTAGGATCCCTAGGCATGAAATCCTCCGACGCTCTTGCAACTGCACTCCTCTTTGAGCTGCCAGTTCACTTCTCGATCAGAAACTATTATCAATACAATAACTTCATCCATACCTTGCATAGCGATTTCCACTAAAGAGTGCTCAAACCTGTAGAAGGAGTCAGTGTTGTGATTCATACAGCAAATCAGGTTGTTTGCTCCAAAGTTTCTCGCAACAGATTCCTTAAGGGTTGCTTGGTATCTCGTCCAGTAAGTGCAACACGACCCCCATGTCCAAACCCTAAGGTTTCTAAAAGAGTATGCACATCTACTTTTTATCCATCTACACCACTGCTTGCGAGATAACTATGAAGATCATTGTAAAAATCAAAAATCCTCTGGGGATCGATTACACCAACTCCAAATTTTTCCAAGCTGTCCATAGCTATATCTCGAAGATTTCCTGTGTTACCAGGTGATTGAATTGGATACTCAATCTTTGGGTTGTATTTCCTCATAGCTTCAGATGACGGATGCAGCCCTCCCCAGTAACCAAGCAAAGCGTGCCAGACATATACAAATCTACATTAATGAATATGCTTCAAAATTGCAAACTGTTTGAATTAAAGAGCTTCTCCCATTTTCATGAAGAATAATTAACTCTTGTTGGACCTAGACTCACTTTAATCCATAACTTTCTTTAATGAAATTTATGGACTCCTGGAGGTCAGAGCATGGAATGTCTTGTTTCAAGACCCTAAGTTTACCATTCTCCTTGATGTCAGTTAATCTAGCTGCAAACCTGTGACCACATTGACAAAGAGAACTTAAAAATTGAATAAATAGCAACCATATTCCGACAATCAACTATCTGATATATAGGAGAACAAACTGTGATCGTTCAACAAATGGTTGTCCTTCCTTTTGGAAATCGTTATATGTCTCTTGCCAGCCATCAATAATCAAAAATCTCGGTGGACAGCCTCCTTCCATGAACCTGAGTGGAGAAGAGAATAATGGTATGCAAAAGAAAATGGGCAGACAGGAAATATCATCTTATTCATTCACAATCTGGCTTCAATATTGTACCTTTCAAGACCTTCTTTAATCCCCTGTGGATTGACATCCTTGGAAAAAGCATCCCAAGTACACCATCCAAACCAATCTAAATGTGCTGCCACCTGAGAAAATAGCACATCAGCCCTTCAAAAGAGCTATTCGCCTATTGCAACTTTATCACAGAAAATGCTCATCTACAACTCCAGTACCTTTTTGTTGTCAATATTCTTAAATGTTCCCATATGATTCTCAAGTATCCTGCAAAAGAATATTAGATTAAAATAGAGGATATTCTACTTCAGCTTCAAGCTACTATTGACTTCTAAGAGGCAATCATCAGTCTTCTTCGCCAATATGGCATACTTGATAGAATCCTTATCAGCTTAAATGGGTTTTTGCCTGAATTCATGAAAACCACCTCAGACACATTGGTAGTTTGCACGTTTGCATCGCCTAAAACAAAAAATAGTTATTCCACCCATAATTCATATTATAACATGAGGATATACGAAACAGGTTGGCTCAGTTTACCACTTTCAACGCACATCTGAAGCTCATTTGAACATGCCCCTTGTAATGTAGCTCTAAAAGGTCCTTCTAAGACAGGCAATAGCAAAACATAGAAGGTTTTCTCAGCAGACAAAGGCAAAGAATCTCCATCGCAGAGTGCGCTCTCTTCTTTCACTTCCAAGAGAAGCATTTGAGTTTCCATTGGGATTTCACAGGCTAATTTCCCTACACGTGGTATCATCCACCAAATTTTGTGTCTGAAGAGACACAAGAACTGGAATTCCCTGCACTATTAGGAACCAATGAGACTAGCCAAACATGAACTTAACCAATGAGATAGCACTCTCAATAGAGAGATATTTATTAAGCACCATCATTATTTTAATTGGAATTTCTCAACTCATATAAAAAATGTGGTCATAAAAGTAGAAACATATTCTAGATTCAAAATCCGAAAAGAAAAGAAACTTTGCACCTGGAATCTACAATTAGTTCTGTCACAACAGACGGACAATCTAATTCAAAACCTGCCTCGCCTTAAATTTTCTTCCACTAGCAAATATCCGACATTTGATGTGATCCTTTTCCTTTTCCCAAAGTAAAAGCTCATAATTTTGTCCAAATACTTAGCATTACATCCCCACGCCGCTCAGACAAATCGAAAATTTCCATCCAAATGGCATAAGAACTACTCATTAACTAAGGTATTCACAGTGTGTCGAGGGAAAATTGTACAAACTATTTGCTAATATTCTGGCATTACTCGTATCTGAGTTAAAGCAATGTAGTAAAACGAAATAGAGAGGGAATTGGTAAAAGAAAAAAAAGTAGAGGACTTACTGATGAACCCCAAGAGAAAAAAGGTGTCTAGAGCTGTGTATTGATGAAGTGGCACCAGAGAAGAACGCACCGGAAGCTGCCACCGGAGATACTTTGACGTTAAATGGGACTCCCGTCAACAGCGTCTTACCGTTTACCAACACCGAACCATCCTCTATACATGCACTCGCTACTGCCATCATTTTACGGTGTTCCCTCCACCTAACTTAATGCTTGGAAGGTGACCGAAGGACCCACTAGAGTGTAACGAACTGGGTTTCGACAAGAAATTAGGAACAGAGGAAGAAGAATGAGTAGAAAATAAGCCATTTCAGAAGAAGAATACCAAAATAATTGAACTTTTTGATATTCCGAGGGACAGTTTGCGAATATCGAGGCAATTTATAAGTGATTACCGACGCAGAATTAGCGACGTAAAGCGGTCGCAAAATTTAATTTATATTGGGAAAAAAAACCCCTCATTTCCTCCACTATCTCTTCCTCACCTCACTCTCTTTCTCTCTACTCTTTCTTTGCCGATTCAACTCCGAGAAAGAAAGCCGTTCACGGCGGCGCCACAGTTCAGTCGAGGTAAGTGTATTTTTGCCGCCTTCTACAGTTTTCCTCCCTTTTAAGGTTTATTTTCTATGAGATTTTGAATAGATCTGGATATATATATATCACCATTTTCTTCTAACATCCATGTAGAATTCAGTTTTGATTCAGTTATTTTTAAGTGCTCATATAAAAATATTAACTTGAATCCTCTAGTCGTTGCTTAACTTCTGAACTCTGTTTATTGTTTTTGATAACGATTTTGAAACTTTGTTAATTTTATGTAACACAAAAGATAGAACCATCCGGGTGGCGAGTTGATTGAGCGGGAAAAAATGTTTCATTACTCGAAAAAGGTGGCAGAATTAATTGAACAAAATGTGTTTCATTACACGAAAGGGTGGCCGAGTCTTGTTCGAAATTATTGATATATTTTCTCAATCAAATTGCCGCCCACGCCCAGGCTCATCGAGTAGTGACTAGGAATTTTCTTGTCAACAACATAAAAAAGAAAAAAATAAAACAATCGACGCGATTTAGTAAATACCCCTATATGCTAATGCATAATTCCAATTTCCATATCAATATACTAGTATTATATTTTAAGTTTGTAAGAAGAATAACTAATTTGTTTATAGTACTCTTCCCCTTTCAGTAACCGAAGGGATAATTCAAAATGTTAGAATTCCCAATGTAATTGCTAAAAAAAAATACCTGAGAATTGAGATGGAATTAACTTTTCTGGGGCTTTCTCTTAGTAGTATTTTGTTTCTTTACTATGAATTGTTGACACTTATATTTCACTTGAGAAAATTTAATAGGTTGAAGAAATAACAACTTTATTAGTATTCTTAAATTATCTTTTTAAAACTATGCTTGTATTATACAGATGGCATCTGAGAATAATGTTCGTCCACAAAGTGCTAATGCAGTGAGAGATAAATCTAAGGGAAAGAATAAAATTTCTGAGACTAGAGGTTACACTTCCTCTCCACTTGCAGGTCACACTACTACTCTATCTATGACATTAATAGGGATGGCAATGGGGCAGAGCGGTTGTGGGGGCAAAGCCCGCAAAAACCCGCAAAGACTTCAACCCGCCCGCCCCGCCCCGCATAACAATATTTTCTTTTTTCAACCTGCCCCGCCCCTCTTGATGTTTAACTCTTCTTTTTTTGAATGAATTTGTTACCGTCTTCTTCTAAATGAATATTTTCAAATTAGATAAACTATATCTTGCATTTTAAATATATTTCTAACCATATATAAGTACATATTGAATTTTGTTAGAAGTAAAACTTTATTATGTAAAATCAATTTGATTACTAGCCAATATAATCACATTTCAATTTGATCACTGGAATGATCTGCATCCACTGACGTCCTGAAATTAAGAAGCATATTAAATAAAATTTAACTTCTAAACTACAGATAATTAGTACTGTGACTATTTATGATAAAAATGAAACTAATAACTTACAAAAAAAAAAACTTGGGATTAGTTAATACCTCAAATCAAATATGAAATAAAGTTAATCCTAAATTTTATTTTAGGGTTGTTATCTTTATCCCAAGTACCAAACAACTTCTTAGTATAAGGCAGTTATATTCGTTAAACAAAATGATTAAGCACAAAATAACTACAGCTATATAACATATGAATTCTGCAAAGATGTTTTCACAAATAAATGCGTTATATTACTAATACATTGTGCTATTGTGAGGGCAGAAAGTTAAAACATTTGAATAGTTGGAATAACACCGACTCTAAATTATATTTTGAAAAAGATTTAAACTGTAACCCGCATCCGCACAAAATCAATTTTCTTTTATTTTGACCCGCCCCGCACCCGCATATGTCAAAACCTGCCCCGCCTCGCATATCACTAAACCCGCACTGCCCCGCACTCACGCAAAATCAATTTTCTTTTATTTTGACCCGCCCCGCCCCGCATATCACTAAACCCTCACCGCACCGCACCCGCACCGCCCCATTACCATATATAATTCATTCTTTTAGTTGCCTTTATTTTCACTTATTTTTTCTCAATGTCCTATTATGTCATTGTTTATTATCTACGCTTAGCATGCCATCTTCTTCTCTGAGTTATCATATTTGTTTGTAAAGTGGACTCTTATTTATGCCTCTGTCATTACCCAACCCATCTTTATCTTTTTTATCATCCACTCCAACATTTCTAGGTTGCATATTGGAGGCACTACTACACCGACATTCCCATCTAGTGATACATCTACACAAACTAGTATTGTTACAATCCAAATCCACGTGACTGACATCCGAGGCGACACACTACTCAACTCAAACGAATCAAACCCATATAAGAATCTTAACTTAAATGCCTCTTACATGTATGCGGAGTTCTTTTCTTATTACAATCATTTGAAATGATTAAAATCATGCATGAACACAACCTTTATATCAATACCTTTCCATAAATGAAATGGTTTATTCATAGATGCCATATGACAAATCATAAATTACAATACAGAAAGAGTAACTACTGTCTATGGAGTTCTATAACACTGAGTGAAATAGTCAACCAAGACAGGCCCCAGTGACTCAAAAGAATGATGTAAATGTCTCTCTCTGATTGTAAGTGCGGAGTATGGACAGGAGATGTGGAGTTGTCCTATTCGTGAGGGTCATGCTGCTCAATACCAGTTTCTGAAGCAGAAAATGAAATTGGCCGAATAATTTAAGCTCCACATGCCAAGTATATCTCGTAAATCCTTTTACCAAGAAGTAGGACAAAATATAAATAAAATCATGTTATAAGCAAGAACATTTATATAAGAAAGAAACATTTATACTAATCATAATTTAGACATGTGAAATGAATCAATAAAGTAGACTCATTTCAAAGCCCTTAAAGTTCAACCATAAGCGTGTGAGATTTTTTGTTTAATCAGAGTACTATTATGAAACTGACCTACTGAACAATAGTAGGTGATCAACCTAGTGATAAATATTTAACCATACTTGTTCAGGCGACTTCATATAATGTCATACGAGTAGACTTAACTCCATTACCTTTAGTACTAATCATTTGCTTCAATGGGGACTTTATCCCGCGAACTTTCGACATAGCCTTGAAAAGTGTCACTATACCCGCGCATGCTAGTTTACTTGGTAGCGAACACGACATCAAATCACTCTTGATTGTCTCCACTATAGCTCCCCCTTTTATTTTCCAATTCCTTCTTTTCATTCTACTTAGGTGGAGCAATCCGAACTACAACAACAACAACATACCCAGTGTATTCCCACAAAGTGGGGTCTGGGGAGGGTAAAGTGTACGCAGTCCATACCACTACCTCCGAAGAAGTAGAGAGGCTGTTTCCGATAGACCCCCGGCTCAGAACAGGAAAGCAGAACATAAAAGCGTAGTAAAACATGAATCAAGATGACATAACACACACATAAGGAAAACAGAAAACATAGAGTAGTACTATACAAGATCTAACCGAAAACACCCAATACCGCACGAACAAGGAACTCCAAGGTGCGTGCCAAGCACTGCGACTACTAGACTGGCTACAGCCAGGCAACCCTATCCACTATCTAGGCCCCACTCCAAAGAACTAGCCCTCTACCCTAATCCGCGTCCTCCACACCTTCCTATCTAGGGTCATGTCCTCTGTAAGCTGTAACTGCTCCATGTCATGTCTAATCACCTCCCTCCAATACTTATAAGGCCTACCTCTACCTCTCCTGAAACCATCTCTTGATGGAAAATAAAGGTAACTCCCTAAACATTTGATATTCATACTTTAGCTTCAAGTATCTATTTTTATCAAATCGCAGGGCCTATAATCTATCCAATCATTTGAACAAAATCAAATAAATTCAAGCAATTGGCATAACACAGTATAACTGACAACAAATAACGAAAGCATTATAGAACATTCAGAAAAAAGAACAATAACAACAATGAAATAGTGTGATAACCAAAATAAAATAAACATCAGACGGTAGCAGATATTAAAAGGCAATAACTATGATAAGCAAGATACTACATGAATTCGACCAATGCTAAGAAAGACATGGTGCTACAAACTACCACCATCCTACCCCACCGAAAAGCGACACAATGCTCAACTACCTACTAACCTTCTATCGTAATTCGTGATCTCCAAAAGTTACTTACACGTACTATTTTGTCGTGTCAAGCTTTCACTGTCTCGAGCTTTACCCTCAAAGATTCTGACATTTCTTTATATCCACAAGGTATGAATGAATTCTGCATATACCATTTTCAGACCTTTTGCTGTTTTGGTCTTCCCTTTTGTGTGTTGCATAATCCATTGAAAGCAGAGTTGGTCCAAGCAATTGTCATAACACAGTATAACTGCATCCAGTTGTGTATTTTGGTCCACAAACACCTAGCATGCATAATGACACACAACAAATATATGATCCCTTGTTTCATCTTCCAGCTGGCAAAACACACATTTAGTCACCAACAACCAACTGTTAGCAGTCTGCCATGGCATTGCAACCACATTGTGAATTATGCTTAGGTCTTGCATAATTCTGAAACATTGATCCTCTCTTCCAATTCATTCTTGGGTTATTTGGCAGTAGTTGCAAGTAAATCTGCTGGATTAGGCTTTTTATGGGCTATGAATTGTGAATTTATCCCTTAGACACATTGAACTATCCAAGGACTTCTTGTCCTTGTATGGACCTTACATACTTTGAGGCGAGATTAAATTGTACTCTTAAGCTCATAATTTTGCCCGAATTGATTATCAAAATTTATGGATCTTTACAGGTACACAGAGTCGCAGGCTTTTTCCCTCCACCCAATCTACGAATGTGATGTCAGATTCTATTAAATCATTTTATCCTGATGCTTGGAGTCTCTGGAGAGAGATACCTGTCTTTGCGAGAGACCAGATGTGGAATGACTTTAGGGTACAAATAAATTAATTCATTATATTATTCATCAAATTACTTTTCTTCATCTAATCTTACAAATTATTTGCAGCAGGAGTGTGTATGGAAACGCAAACATGATTATCAGATATTTTGTAATTTTGAGAAACAAGCTGCCGATATGCTTTACGATATGTTGTGGACTGCTTGGCAAAATGACCAGAAGCCTGATTGGATGCTAGAAGGTATATGGGCTAGACTTTATGAAAAGTGGACCACTGAATTTCAAAAGAGAAGCATCCAAGCAAAGGCACCCCGAGCCTCCAACAAGGGTGGCTTGTTGCACATCGGGAGTACAGCTAATATAGGGACTCGTCGAAGGAAATTGGTAACTTGTTTATTAAATGTTCCTTGATTTTAACTAAATGCGATTGAACTTTTATCCAGCTCATATCTTTTTTGCAGGAAAAGAGAAAAGGGAGAACTATGACTTATGATGATGTCTTTGAGGAGAAACGTGTGAAAAATAAAAAGGATGGTCATAGAACTTTGGTCGAGCCACATGTTGAGAGGACAAATGTAAGATCTTAGCTTCAGAGCTATTATTTTTCCTTAACATGAATTTGTATATATATTGCTTATCATTCTTGTTTCAGGTTGGGCATAAAAAAAGCTTGGATGAATGGCGTCAAAGTCAGGCTACTTCTGAGGATGATAGCTCAACCCAATCGTCAGACGATGATGAAGCTTCAATAATTCCGGAGACAATTGGTGGCGTAAAGAAAGGTAAATCACGTGGTGTTGGATCACACAATTGCTTAGGCTGTGAGGAAGAGATAGATTCATTGCGGAGACAAGTACAAGAGTTGTCGAAAAAGCAAAAAGCAGGTCGTATGAGATTTAATCTACTGGAGGATCTATTGTATAATCTCATGGAATTTTGTCGACCTGACCAGTCTGACTATGACTCTGATAGCGAGAATTAGTTTGTTGTGCTTGTGATGTTTGGAACATTTACTTGTTTGATTTGGTTGGGATTGGAACACTACCTGAATGCTGTTTGAATGTCTAGACTTGCTTTTGGATGTTACTTGAATGTTGCTTGGATGTTTTAGTTATAACCGTTTATGTGTAATGCTTTAATTGTTGGAATATTAGGAGGTTTGATTGTTGTGCACAAAATTTAAGAACATTAAAGCACGCAGCAAATAAAATAGCAAATCCATCCCCATGCAGACAGGGAAACGAAAATAGAGAGGGAATTGGTAAAAGCAGAGGACTTACTGAAGAATCCAAGAGCAAAACGTGTCTAGAGCAGAGCTGGGTATTGATGAAGTTGCAGCAAAGAAGAAAGCACCGGAAGATGGCACCGGAGATACAGGCACTGCCAATGCATGCATGGACTAGCTGCTGTCAAAGGGTCTTACAGTTTACCAACGGAGAACCATCCTCGATGCATGGACTAGCTGCTGCCATCATTTTAGTGTGTTCACTCCACTGCATTAGTGTATGTTAATGAATACTATAATGAACGTACTGGATTTAGACGATGGAATTTTGGCAAGAGATAGGAACAGAGGAAAACGAAGAATACCAAAAAATTAACTTTTTGATATTCTGATGGAATAAACCGACGGACAAATTGCGAATATCGAGATTAGATTTATAAGTCATTACCGACTACGAAATTGCGACCACATGAGGTCGGAAAAACTTAAATTTATATTGGAAAAGAAACCCTCATTTTCTCCACTCTATCTTCCTCGCCTCACTCTTTTTCTCTTCACTCTTTCCTTGCCGATTCACCTCTTCCGACAGCCAAACAAAGCCGTCCAGCCGCACCACTTTCACGGCGGCACTACCGTTCAGTCGAGGTAAGTGTATTTTTTTCCTTCCTCTACAGTTCCCCTCCCTTTTAAAGTTTATTTCTATGAGATTTTGAATAAATCTGGATAAATATCACCATTTTCTTCTAACATACATGTAGAATTTATCTTTGATTCTGTTTTTTTTTTCTTTCTTTCCTTGTGCTAACTCGAATATGGAGCAATTTTTCTACTCTTGTGTTGCAAATATAGTCTGCTTTGACTAATTAATTTCATGTTAATTATTTTTAGTACTAATGATTTTCAAACTTTGTTAATTTGATCTAACAAACAAAACATTCATAGAACCATCCATATATACTCGGAAGGGTGACCAAGTTGGTTCAACAAAAGATGTCACTTATGAGGGGTCTTACATTTGAAACCTCTGCATGCTTTCTTAATTGGCTTGTAGTATGGGGTGAGAAAAGAAAAAGATAGAACCATGGACACAATTTTAGTAAAGTTTAATCCTATATGCTAATCAAAAATTCCAATTTCCATAGCATTTTACTATTATATTTTAAGTTTGTGAGATAGCATTCTAATATTATATTTTGGTCCTATTCTAAGGGCTTTTTCTTACAGTATTTTGTTCTTTTTACTATGAATCGTTTACACTTGTGTTTTATAAGATTGATATTTTTTTCTCTCCAGTAAAAATAAAAAAGAATTGAAAGAAAGAAAAGAAAAAAAGAAATAGAAAGGGGAAAGAAATGGAGAAAAGGAGAAAAATGATCGAGTCGACCATCTTAGTACTTCTATGAACACATAAGAAAGAAAACGTAATTTAACGACTTGTCTTGGTTCTAATCTCTTTCTTTCTCCAAAAAACTTAAGCTGCATTATGAGAAAATAAATGAAAATATGGAAAAATATCAATTATATACATGAAACCTTTATACAACAACAACAACAACGTAAGCAGTGTAATCAAATATATCTATGAAGAATTTATCTTATAGTCATTACTAGCTCGTAGCTCAAATCAGCAAGTTACGAGGAAGAAACACCATGTCAAACAAGAATGGAGATTTAATTGATGAACATAAAACAAGCTAGAAATAATTACTTGATGGAAATGAAATTAGCAATGAAGAAAAATTAAATGATCAATTTAAGCAAGGGAAATAATATGTTTGTTATTTTAATGTTCTTTAGTGATTTAATAGGTTGAAGAAGTAACAACTTTGTTAGAATTCTTAAATTATTTAATGTGTTAAACTATTTTATTAACTTTTTACTACGCTTGTATTATACAGATGGCATCTAAGAATAACAATCGTCCACAAAGTACTAATGCGAAGAAAGGTAAATCTAAGGGGAAGAATAAAGTTTCTGAGACTACAGGATACCCTACCTCTCCACTTGCAGGTAACACTACCTCTCTAGCTATGATGTATGATTCATTCTTTTTAGTTGCCTTTGTTTTTACTTGTTTTTTCTTAGTGTCCTATTAAGTCTTTTGTTTATTGTCGTATGCTTTCGAGTGACATGCAATCAATGTTTACATTTAGCCCTGCCTCTCATTTTATGTCCAACACTTGGGATGCCAGCTTTTTCTCTGAGTTATCATGTTAGTCTGCGAAGTGGACTTTTTTTCATGCCTCTGTCATTACCCGCTTCATCTTCATCTTCGTTATCATCCATTCTGACATTTCTAGGTTGCATATTGGAGGCACTACCACACCGACATCCCCATCTAGCGATACACCTACACCAACTAGTACTGTTACAATCCAAATCCACATGATTGACATCCGACACACTACTTGTCTCAAGCGAATCAAACCCATATAATAATCTCTACTTATATGCCTCTTACATGTATGCGGAAGTCTTTTCGAAATACTATCAATGCCTCTTACATGTATGCGGAAGTCTTTTCGAAATACTATCACTTAAAATGATTAAAAGTGCTTATAACCCAATTTAATCAGCTTCTAAGCTTTAGCCAAACACCCTGTTTGTCATCCGAACTTCTTCTAACTTATCCCTTAGGCATGTTTTTTTTTTTGGTAATTAAATTTTTCATTAATAACCAAAGTGAGTCATTACAAAACAAAACTTAGCTTCTACTCAGCTAAGCGGGTATTCAGAGAGACTTCTATGCTATCTAGACAAATAGCAGTATCTAGCTTATGTGTATTACAAAGATCAGTACCATATGCCTTAGAAAAAAAGCTGCTGCATCCATATCTCTGTGACTCCTTCTATCCTTAGGTTACTTACACATACTATTTTCCGTGTCAAGCTTTCACCGTCTCGAGCTTTGCATTCAAGGATTCTGAACTTCTTTCTATCCACAAGATATGAATGAATTATGCATATACCCTTTTCAGAGCTTTTGCTGTTTTGGTCTTCCCCTTTGAGTGCTGTATAATCCATTGAAAGTGGTTGGCATAACATAGTAAAACTGCATCCAGTTGAGTTATCTGGTCCACAAACACCTAGCATGATGACACTTGACAAATATATGATCCCTTGTTTCATCTTCCAGCGGGCAAAACACGCATTTAGTCTCTGCAGCGCTGCCCCATTTCACCAATCAACCAACTGTTAACGATCTATCATGGCATTGCAACCAGATTGTGAATTATGCTTTGGGTGTTGCATAATTATGAAACATTAATCCTCTCCAATTCATTCTTGAGTTATCTGGCAATAGGTACAAGTAAATCTGGTGAATTAGGCTTTTATGGGCTTTGAATTGTGAACTTATATCCCTTAGGCACATTGAACTATCCCAAGGTCTTCTTGTCCTTGTGTGGAGCATTACCTACTTTGAGGCGAGATTAAATTATACTCTTAAGCTCATAATTGGGTGAATTAATTATCAAAATTTATGGGTCTTTACAGGTATACAGAGTCACAATGTTGTAGAGGTTGGAACGTTGGATGCTTTAGGGAGGCTGGTTATCACTCCTGATGAGATTACTGGGTAAACGGTACATTTGTTAGTTTTTAACTATTGAATGTATTCTTTTACGTATGTTAAATTTAATGCAGGTTTGTTCCATCCACTCAATCTACAAATGTGGCTGTTATGGATTCTATTAAATCATTTTATTGTGACGCTTGGACTACCTGGAGAGAGATACCTGTCTTTGACAGAGACCAGATTTGGAATCACTTTAAGGTACAAATAGATTAATTCTTATATTACTTATCAAGTTACTTTTTTTCATCTAATGTTATAAATTATTTGCAGATGAAGTGTGCATGGTTTCCCCAACATGAATATCAAATATTTTGTAATTTTGAGATAAAAGCTGCTTATCTGCTTGACGATATCATGCGGACTGTTCTGCTAAATGATCAAAAGCCTGATTGGATGCTAGAAGGTATATGGGGTAGACTTTGTGAAAAATGGAAGAGGGTAGCCCAAGCCTCCGACAAGGGTGACTCGTTGCACACCAGGGGTTCAGTTGATGTAGGGACTCATCGACAGAGATTGGTAACATGTTTATTAAATTCTCCTTGATTTTAACTTAATGTGATCAAACTTTTATTAAACTCTTCTTTTTTTTTTTTTACAGGAAAAGAAAAAAGGGAGAACTTTGGCTTATGATGAGGTCTTTGAGGAGAAACATGTGAAAAATAAAAAGGATGGTCATAGAACTTTGGTCGAGTCGCATGCTGAGAGGACAAATGTAAGATCTTAGCTTCAGAATTATCATTTTTCTTTAGCATGAATTTGAATATATATTGATATCATTCTTGTTTCAGGTTGGGTTTAAAAAAAACTTGGATGAATGGCATCAAAGTCAGCCTACTTCCGAGGATGATTGCTCAAACCAATCGTCAGATGATGATGAAGCTTCAGTATTGCCGGAGGCGACTGGTGGAGGAAAGAAAGGTAAAGTACATTGCCTTGTATCACAGTATAGCTTAGCCTGTCAGGAGGATATGGATTCATTGCGGAGACAAGTACAAGAGTTGTCGAAAAAGCAAAAAAGAGACCGTTTAATATTTGCTCGATTGGAGAATCTAGTGCAGAATCTCATATACATTTGTAGATCTGATGACATTGCAACCACATTGTGAATTTATCTTTGGATGTTGCATAATTCTGGAACATTAATCCTCTCCAATTCAAGCTGTAGGTACAAGTAAATCTGGTGAATTAGGCTTTTATGGGCTATGAATTGTGAACTTATCCCTTAGGCCTGTTTCCCAAGGTCTTCTTGTCCTTGTGTGGAACCTTACATACTTTGAGGCGAGAATAAACTGTACTCTTAATTTCATAATTTTTCCCAAATTAATTATCAAAATTTATGAGCGTTTACAGGTTCACAAAGTCAAAATTTTGGAGAGGTTGAAAAGCTGGATGCTTTTTCGAGGCTGATTATCGCTCCTGATGAGATTACTGGGTAAACAATACTTTTGTTAGTTTTTAACTATTGAATGTATATTTTTACATATGTTAAATTTAATGCAGGATTATTCCGTCCACTCAATTTACCAATGTGGTTATAGATTGTATTAGATCATTTTATCGTGACGCTTGGACTACTTGGAAAGAGATACCTATCTTTGACAGAGGCCAAATGTGGAGTCACTTTAGGGTACAAATAAATTATTTCTTTATATTATTTATCAAATTACTTTTTTCAATCTAATGTAATAAAAATTATTTGCAGACGAAGTGTGCATGGTATCTCCAACATGAATATCAAATATTTTGTAAGTTTGAGATAAAAGCTGCTTATGTGCTTTATGGTATGATGTCGACTGCTTGGAAAAGGGATCAGAAGCCTGGTTGGATGCTAGATGGTATATGGGCTATACTTAGTGAAAAATCGAAGAAATTTCAAACGATGCACATCCAAGAAATGGTAGCTCGAGCCTCCGACAAGGATGACTCATTGCAAACTGGGGGTTCAGTTGGTATAGGGATTCATCGACGGAGATTGGTAACTTGTTTACTAAATTTTCCTTGATTTTTACTAAATGTGATCGAACTTTTTTTCAACTCTTTTTTTTTTTTTTTCCGGTAAAGAAAAAAGGGAGAACTATGACTTATGATGAGGTCGTTGAGAAGAAACATGTGAAAAATAAAAAGGATGGCCATAGAACTTTGATCGAGCCACATGTTGAGAGGACAAATGTAAGATCTTGGCTTCAGAGTTATTATTTTTCTTTAACTTGAATTTGTTTATATATTCTGTATCATTCTTGTTTCAGGTTGGGTGTAGAAAAAGCTTGGATGACTGGCGTCAAAGTCAGCCAACTTCTGAGGATGATAGCTCAAACCAATCGTCAGACGATGATGAAGCTTCAATATTGCCAGAGGCAATTGGTGGCGTAAAGAAAGGTAAAGATCATAACCTTGGATCACAGCGTTGCTTAGCCTGTCAGGAAGAGATAGATTCATTGCGGAGACAGGTAGAAAAGCTGTCGAAAAAGCAAAAAAGAGACCGTTTAAGCTTTGCTCGAATGGAGAATCTAGTGCAGAATCTCATAGACATTTGTCGATCTGTTGAGTCTGACTATGACTCTGATGGGGAGGATTAGTTTGTTCTACTTGTGATGTTTGGAACATTTACTTGTTTGACTTTTGGTTGGGATGTTACCTGAATGGTGTTTGTGTTTTTTAGACTTGCTTTTGGATGTTTTAGACTTGCTTTTGGATGTTATTTGAATGGTGTTGGATGTTTTAGTTATAAATGTTTATGTTTAATGCTTTAATTGTTGAAATTTTAGGAGGTTTGATTGCTGGGCACAAGGTAGAAAGTCTGAAATACTCTTTTTTTTAAAGCAAAACTGCATTTTATTCATCTTCATAAGACAATTACACCACGATCTGAGGGAGTTTACAAGAGTGATTTACTATTTCCTTTTCAGATTGGAGGATATATAGCTATCCTAGATGAGATGAAGTAAATGCAGACAGAGTACACTTTGCAACTTGGTCATAGAAACATGAAATCCAAGTGACCAGTGTTCATTCAATGAAGCTCCTGCCAAAAAAGGGTGGCTACTCGCCTAAAACTCAAGGAGGGGGATCCCATGATAACTCTTTTTTCTTTTGAGTCGAGAGTTCTAAAAGTAGGTAGATTCCACTTGTCCATTGTCATGAGTCCCTTAACTTCTGAGGGGAGGTCAGCGAAAACTTCAAAGCTCCTGCATTGAAGCTCATTGTAGCTCAAAGAAGCCAATTTATCCGCAAACTTATTGGCCTCTCTATAGCAATGCTTTAGAATGAAACCAGTAGTGTCCATGTATTCTTTTAACTCCTCCACCTCCTTTTGTATTCTCCAAGGTGTATAGCTCAGGTCATTTACTCTATCCACAATAAATTTCGAGTCAGTTTCTGCCAGAATGAAGTCGTACCCATTGTAGATGCACCAATTAATCCCATATAGAAGAGCCTTAGCCTCTGCCCAGTTACTAGTTCCAGCTCCTAGCTTAAGAGAGTAGGCAAGGATCAAGTGGCCTTCGCAGTCTCTAATCACACCTTCTCCTCCACAAATTCCTTCCTTGCAGCTGCCATCTGAATTAATCTTCACAAAGCTTGTAGAAGGTTTGATCCATCTGATCATAATTGTTCTCTTAGCATTGATATTGCTCCTTAAAAGCTGAGAGATAGATTCCCAGTTAGGACGCACAAATATTTTTGTAAAATTGTTGCTGACCAATTGAGCAATGATAGCTGCAATTTGGTTCAGGCTTTTCCTCAAGTTATGAGACTCCTTCCCATATTTAACTCCACATCTTGATTTCCACATCTCCCATACAGCCACAGGGGGAACACACCTCAGTATATACCCAGCTGCAGGACAGGGTTATTAGTTTTCCAGTTCCACCAGTTCTTGAGAATCAATCTTAGAGGGATGTTGTTGAAGGGGATCCCCATTGTTCCACACAAAATAGTCCAGATATCCTTTGCAAAGTTGCCAGCCCATAGAAGATGATTAATGTCTTCTTCTTGATGGATCCTGCTACAACAACAATTAGTGTCAGTTGAGATTTTCATTTTTGCGAGTTTGCTACCTGTAGGGATCCTGTTTCTCAAAGCTCTCCACAATATAAAATTCATCTTGAAGGGAACTTTGTTGTTCCAGTTCATGCCATCAAGACTGAAATACTTTTTAGAGTTTGCGGTCTAAAATATACAGGTAAACATTTATGTGGCTAAAAAGTCATTTCATTAAGGATAAAATGAAAAGCTTCAAGTTAAATTATTTTTGTACATATAATATTATTATTCTTTTTAAAACCAACTAGGAAAGAGTCACCTAATATAAAATTGAGAAAGTAACTGTTATGTGAAATTGATTTACCAGTAAGAAATATTTGAAACTTAGTTGCACAAAACACCTAGGGTAAAAACTTACCTCTCAATGTTTATATCAAATCATACTAATTTACTATAATTAAGTTATAAATTAAGGTAAAGTATATTAATAAACTACGATGTAGTTGTATTATATAGTCATTAGGTGTGTGTAAACGTGCTAGTAAATTTCTACAGAACGCCTACTAAGCAGCACTTTTGTTGTGGAAATATTACAACATAAATATTACAACCATTTTGAACTGAAACCGAAGCACTTGTTCAAATACTATCAATTCTAAAGTGTACCAAGTATCAAATAGAAATATAAAATCAATGGAAACAAGTTTCCCGAAACATAAGCATTTCCCTTCATACCGCACTTATCTATATGCTATATCTTACAACGAAGCAAACAGGCTACCAACAATACAAAATTGTGGTGAAGAATCTCCAAATAGATCACTCCGGAAAGGAACAGTAAGAGAGTCAACTGGCTGTGCATCTTAGCAGGAGATGTCTTTACCAAAAAGTGCACTTATTCCTTTAGTAGGATCCTCCTGTTTTACAAGCGACTCGCCAACTAGCACCTACAGAGATGCGACAACATTATCATATATGTGATTGACAAGGACAAGGGTATAAATCAAACTATAATATTGATCAGAATGCACATATAATAGTAGATGGCGAAAACATAATTGTCAAATGAGGACCGGAGATCTAGGATAACCATATTTGGAAAATTGCCACTAGAAACTATCATCCTCTAGAATCTGTTTTGGAGTAATTAATATGCAGTCATCATTGTAAATTCCAAATTAGAGAAACAGCTTACCGCTTTGACGCCAGCTTCTTGTACATAACCAATATCAGCTGGAGTAAATAGTCCAGACTCCCCAACTACCTGAAGAATTAAAGAGGCAGTGAAGTCATAACTTAGTGAAAGAGCAAAACTACTAAAGCAAAAGCTTCCATGATGTATAGAAGTTCTTACAATTATGCCCTTCTCCCGAATCTTTTCCCCACGCTCTCCTTCCAGGAGTTTCTTAGTATTGCTAATGTCCACCTTGAAAGTTCCTGGTAACACAAAAGTTGATTTAGTTGACAGATCTTAAGCAATTGAAATTCAATTGATTAAGCATGTTGTTTATAACTTCATTTTCTGTTTGTACATTTTTCCCTGACCCTATATGTAGCCAGAAAAAATAACTCTCTATGGAAGTGAACTGGGATTTAGAATCTCTGTCTTAATGTAGGAACCTTGATTAATTTATCCAACGCATTGGAGTTCATTTTGTTTAATTTCCTTAAAAGGCTAGTTTATCATCTTACATCCCCTCCCTTGTACCACCCAAACCCAAGAGGGTCAAGTACACCTTTGCTGTTCAATTTGTCTCCTTATAGCAGTTGGCAGCATGTAGTCTATCAAGAAATGAGTATAATTGTAGAATTAGTTATGCAAATTACCAAGGTCTCTATTATTAATGCCAATCAGCTCAACCCCCTCAATTCCAAGGACACGATCCATCTCCGTCTCATCATGTACCTAGAAACAAGAAGATGAAATGGTTATTTAAGGAAAATAAATAAAACAGATAGACAGAAAATGAAAATTGTTTCTCTTGGAAAAGTGAGAATCCTTGCAATGACAAAAACATCAACATCAACAAAGGATTTACTATAGTTTATAATGAGAATACAATAGAAATCCAAAAACCAATATACGTGGATTGAAAAGAATCTTTGTTAGGATCAAGCATTCACTATCATACCAAAAACTATAGCTGATAGCGTTTAGCCCATTTATGCACAACTTCATTTCTTAACCAAACACATCAAGCAAACATCACCTTCGACCATGACTCCAACCTGGTCATTACCGACTCATCACTTGGCCTTGTCATCGTAGGATATTAGCGTTACCCAACAATCCCCTTCCCCCGGGCAAGCACTTACCACACACAACATGTTGTTCCTGGGAATCGAACCCATGAGATTGACTCTGATAACACTTATTAGGTTCAAGCGTTCACCATCATGCCAAAAGCTATAGTTGATAGCAAGGGTTGACCATAATGGACCACCCTAAGCCTAGCCATAGGCAGGATGTTGGAGATACCCAACAATCTTTCATGAAGAGAAGAACTTATACCAAATATATATCATGTCCATGAAACATATTAACTACCTTGAACAAACAGAAGTCGACATTTTCACTTTCGTGAATGGAAATAAAGACAGATTTTTTTAAAATATGATGTGTAGATTTTGAATTTTTCCTCTTTCAGTTCATGGAATGGTCAAAAAGTAGGGGTGGAGAAAGTAACAATTTACCTCAACTAGTGCTGTCAATCCAAGTAATTTGCAGATCTTAATCATATACTGGATGTCAAGATTTGGTAGAACAGCAGCAATTAACAAAATTGCATCCGCACCTTTGACCCGTGCATAATAGATTTGCCAGGCCTCTATAACAAATTCTTTACACAACAAAGGGCACTACAAAAGTTGGAGCTCGATGAAAAACTGTAAAGGATTCAATTATGATAAATTATAGGTGGCACACAACAAACTTGGAGGAAATCTGCATACCTCTACTCCAGCATTCCTTATGGCCTCTAGATTTTCAAAGCTTCCCTAATTCGCAAAAGAGAATAATAATTAGCAATTGAAAAATCATTTGGCAATCTGCATGTAAGCACTTCCATGATACACCAAGAATCAGTATCGTCTATGAGCTAATTCTCACAGTTGAATGCCACTTCTCCATTATATATCCCGATTCTTGGGTGACCAATAAGAATGTACCTACCTACCTTCACAACTGCTAATCAGGCAGATTTAGTCATGCACTTAAATGGGATGGTTTATCCTTTCCTTATCAGAAAGGTAATCTGTAAAATAAACATATCCTAGTTACAAGTTTGTCAACACTTCAATTACAAATTAAGGTCCAACTAGGAAAAGGATACAAGTAGTTATTACTATTATTGTTTGATTGGTAGAAAAGGATACAAATCTTTCAGTATTTCTGATTAGATCCCCTTTGCAACAAAAGGAAAAATAATGCTTGCAACTTTGTCAAATACTTCAATTACAACTTAAGATTCCTGCTAGAAAAGCATAGGGGAGAAACTAACCTCAATATAGTCATCTTAAGAATGACCATGAAATTTACCTTATTTTGCATCTAGATTATGAAATTTAGTTACTGATAGTAACTGACTCTGATACTGGTAACTAGATAGTCATGTTGCTATTCCCTAAAGCCATTAATTACTTGAAAGAACTAAAATCCTTATCAGCAATTTGAAGAATGAAACGTTTACCTGAAAATATTTCTGGTCTGTCAAAACACTAAGGCATGCTGCTCCACCTCTTTCATAAGCTTTGGCGATCTCAACCTGTCATGCAAAAATATTGAAAGGTTAATCCCCCCATTTCTATAATTTCAACAAGGGTAAGTTGCAACAGAAACATTTGAACTCTCTTTAATGGGTTTGACTTAATGGATGGGTTTCTTTGTTCATTAGACAGTACATGATTAACTCTAATGATAATTATTGTGGTAGAGTAAATAACTCAGTGCAAAGACAACCAACCAACACAGTGATGTTAAAATGGTAGCAGATCTGATATTAACTTCTTTTTAACTTTCATTTCTTTTTCTAGATTTTCATACATCGAAAGAAATACCAATTTAAATGAAATCTTTCAATTAAATGTAGCTCTAGAATACATGTCTCACAATGTCACCTTCTTTTCAGTTGCTTCGCTGCTTGTAGACAACCGAGAAGGATCAGAATTTGCTCCAAATATGACTATTACTTTTATTTGAGAACAATATTGGAAGTTTGTTTTTCCTCTTGATTTAGTTTATAACCTTATATCACTTCAATTGTCTTTAAGAACTTTTAACACATTTCTTAAGAACTCTATACAGTTCTGTTGGATACGATTCTAAAACATAAGATTCCTTGTATAATTTAAGGAAGTGTAAACCAGTCAAGAACTACTTCAGAGGAAAAGAAGAAACGATAACATATTCGTACATGTCTCAACATACTTTATTTAAAATCAGACCTTTACCCTGTTTCCTAACAGATATTCCTCAGCTCAATGTAGAAGGAATGAGAAAGTAAGTACTGTCAAACTAAAATGGTACAAGATCTCAAGCACTCAGTTGACATGAAAGGGAAATGACACACGTACTGGGTTGAAATCTTCACGCAGAACACCTCTACTTGGAGAAGCCTTCTTCACTTCAGCAATAAGAGCAGGCAACCCTGTTCTTGAATATGATTCTTTCAGAGCTCCTAGAAAATCTCTAGTATGCGGAGCACCGCTGAGCAGTTTTTTCAGTAGAATAAGCGGTTTCTTCTCTTTCATCTGGCAAACAAAAATTGCCTTTTAGTTCGTAGAATATAATGAAACAGGAAAATGATAGCATATATACCCTCAGGCGGCATTTGAGACTCTATTCCAAGAAATACCTGTGAGACTTCCTTGTCCTTGTACCAGATAATTTCTTCTAGTATGTTACATGGAGTATTGCCTTCATTCTGCATACGGAATTCAAAAGGGCCAACATAGTGCAAAGGAGGTCCTGTTGTCGGCCTCCTTCTAATTTTTATACCCTGACTTGCAGCAATTTCATCTTGGAATCTTTCTACTTCCCACTCCTTGATTTTGAGAGCATCTCCTTCAGGAATGGAGGATTCAGAAACCACTGCTGAACCATCCTTCAAAGTCAAATAAATTATGCTTAAACTTAGTGGAATGATTATGCTTAATCTTAGTGGAATGATCTTCATAAGAAAGGCTTTTCTCATCTATCTTGTGATGCTATCAAAAAATGCAAATAGAAGAGGCATGTTTGAACCAAGAGTTTGCGGTAAATTCTACAGTATAGATATCATCCCTTAATGGAAATGAGACATTTTTTTTGCAAATTTAGAAAGCCCAAAATTCAATCTGCAGATCATATGAACATCAACTACTGAAATGAAATAATATCCACCTGCTGGATTTGCATACAGAGTACAACAACAACAAACCCAGTGTAGTCCCAGAATTGGGGTCACGGGAGCGTAGAGTCTACGCAGACCTTACCTCTACCTGGAGGAGGTAGAGGGGCTGTTTCCGGAAGACCCTCGGCTCAAGTAGCGAACATCAGAGCAGCTAAGAATATATAGAAGTAAAGAGGAGAAAGAAAATAATAGGAAAAACATAACATAACATTTAAAAGAGGAGCAATAACCATAACCAACCACTGCAATAACTGAAGCACAGTAAATAACAATTAACAATGGTCACAAGACAGGCAACTACGAGCCAAATGCTACTACTACTGGTATGAACAGGTACACTGCATCAACCTATTCCGCTAGGAAATGAGACAACGCACAACTACCTGCTAACCATAGCATCCTATCTAAGGTCATGTCCTCGAAAGCTAGAGTTGCACCATGTCCTGTCTAATCACCTCTCCCCAATGCTTCTTCAACCTACCTCTACGGCTCTACCTCTCCTAAAACCCACTGTTGCCAACCTCTCACACCTCTCTTCACATGCCCAAACCTTGTTACAGAGTACGGAACACAAAATATGTAAACCTTAAAATGGTTATCCTTTAATAGATTAAACCAGAAATATCACCGCAAAAGACAATTCTTTAACCAAGTATCCACCTTTTTTGCAGCAAAAAGCAAGTAAACAATCTCGCGGGTTCTAAGAATGCATAGGCAGCGGAAATAATTAATTAATTAAATCACCCAACATATATAGCAAATGAAAATTAAACAGATGATTCAATCAGAACCTAACGAAAGATAACTAAATCAACGATTTCGGGTACCTCTTGAGCTCGAAGAGGTGAACATTGGGGCAAAATTCGAGCTCGATGGCTCGTGAAAATAGTCGTTGGAACTGACAAGGAGAATGCCGGTTTCTTTGGTCTGGGATTCGCAAGGAGTTGAAACGAGAACCGGGGCCTTACCGTCGCCGCTGCTGAAGTTGCCGCCGTAGCCGTTGCCGCGGTGGTGGTTCTCAATGGCATTACGGAATCCATTAGAGAAAAAAATGACTTCAGGGCGAACTTTTAGGGGGAATTAGTTGGTTGTTAGAAAGGGACTATTTATGTTGAACTACCAAAAAGGGGCTGCAGCCGCCAACCCCCAATCACCTCGACACATAAGGTCCAATCGTCTATTATTATTACTCGGTTTATTTTAATTGGACACGAAGTTTCAAAAATAAGAAAAAATTTAGTGATGTTTATCAAATTGTCATTTATTAAAAATATCTTTAATTAAGTGGGACCTTATAAATGGATTAATGAAGATAAAAGAATAATTGTGCTTTTAAAAGTTACCAAATAAGGAAATGTGATATTCTTTTTAGGAAAGACCAAAAAGTAAAGTAGGCCACATAAAATGAGACGGAGGGAGTATTATTTTTTTTAATGATGAGGATTAGGAGATTTGATGTGACCTCTTGATAAATTTGTTTTTAATGGTATTATTTATTTTTTTAATAAGATATTTTTATTGCTTTCTTCTTCTTCTTCTTGTATTTGTTGTACTTGGATCGAGAGTCTCTTGGAAACAATCTCTCTATTTTCATGAGGCAGTGATGAGGTCTGCATACACTCTATCCTTTTCAGACCCCACGTATGGGAACTCACTGGGTATATTATTGTTGTTGTTGTTGTTGTATAAGATATTTTTATTTTTATAGAGATTTGAAAAGATTATTTTATTTTATTTAATTTATAAGTGACAATAAGAGATTATTAGGAGTAACTTAATTGTGCGAGTTTACTATCTGAACTAACACCAACTATTTATGAAACACACCTTGACTATGGTGAATTGATGATAAATCGGTAGAAAAAGTGAATAATTGATAGTTGAGATATATTTTAATAAATAGTTGATGATAATTGAAGTAGGAAAATAACACAACTGATAATTCAAATATAAAATTCAAAAAAAAATATACTTTTGTGTGTTTTCAACTCATCTTGCGCAATGCACTCTCGCATTCTTTGTCTTCTTTTCTTTCTTGTTTGGGCGATGGTAGTTGAATCATGACAATTTTTTTGTCCGTATCTTTCTTGTTTGGACTAAAGTAGTTGAATCATATGATCCAGACAAGTTTATCTATAAAATTTGGCATACATGAAGAATTTTCATGATCTCGTAACCATAGTACATTTCTATATTTATTTCGAGTATATAACAAGTATAAGAATATGATCCTGAATTTTTGTGGAAATAATTCGATTGAACAATAGCAAGCCTCTAATTCTCAATTTCGATTGAAATTTGAAAATAGTGGTTCAAGTCGAGACAATAAAATGTCAAGTTCAATATTATTCTTTACTAAAAAGTGTATCCGTTGATTAAATGATATTATCAATTTCAATTTCACCCTCCCAAACAAGTGTCAACTTTAAAACTCAGATCCAAATATTTCTAAAGCAAGTGTATTTGGAGGCATTGGAGATCTCTTACAAGTTCAAGGAAAAAAATACTTGCACTTCATTGACAAATCATAAGCTACCAATAAATAATAAGAAGTTAATGTAATCAATTAGCATGAAATGCGAAGAAGAAATCTTAATCATTCATAAAAAAAAAACGCTATTGAATGGAACATTAGCATTAGAATTCATAGGTTATACAATATGATTAATTCAAGTTGAATCAGCATGAATGAACTTAACCCATTCAGAAATGCTAGGAATTCCCTCATTAACAACACTAAGCAAATAAAATCCAGAGGGAGCAACATTAGCTGATGGAGGAGCCTCCACAGTAGCATTCCACCAACCATTTGCATCACTTATTATCCTTGTGCACCTGAGTCTCAACAACCTTTGATTCATCGACTGGGAATGTGTCGTAAATGGGGGAGCATATGCACTAAAAGCCAAATATTCACTAGGCTGGCTTTCCATCAAAAAACGAACCAAGAATTCGTGACCATACACGACTCCTTCTTTGCCCTTGATGTCAATGGACACGTTATGAGGCCTTTGATGGCTGTATTCCTTGCCCATATAGTCCGGCATGAATGCCTGTAGCCTAAGTTCAGTAGGGTGACTTACATTTTTGTAAGTGTATTGATCATTTGGATTGCTCCCTGCTACTAGTATGCTTCCATCAGGTACAAGAATTGCTGATGACTGATACATTCTTGCGATTTTTGTGGATTTCAGAACCGTGAATCTTCTGCCAACAATTTTCTTGGGGTTGTATAGGTAAGGTTCAAGAGCGGGGCCAGCTGCATTTCCCCATCCAGCACAACCCCTCTTCGCGCCATTTATGATTAGCACATGTCCTGTTGGAAGAAGCACCATATCGTTCATCAGGCGTGGCCCTGGCATGTTTTCCATCTTCCATCTGTGCCTATTTCCAGAGATCACCATTCTTCCGCAACTGTTTAGACCTGTCAGGAATTTTCCCTGTCGAGCAGCGGCATTCGCCCCTGAAGCTGCCCCTCCACATATCATGACCTCCACTACGCGGAAGCCATCTTTCTGATCCAGTGGAAGAATAACTGATGATCCTGTGCTTGGATAACTCCTTGACCCCAATCCAGGGATTCTTGGGAATTTCTTTTCAACCTTGTTTTGCTTGTAGTTGAAAAGAACGGAATCCCTGTTGGCAAAAATGAACAATTTGCCATCAACGGAAAGGTGAACGATAGGATAAAGATTGTTTCCACCTTCATTTCCGTCATTAGTTTTCTGCAAGAAAGAAAGATGAAAAACATTTCCATTGGTTGGCATTTTCGGTATAAACTCATACGAGAAGGTTCCTCGTCCTCCAACAACGATGATCCTGTCATCCGCGGGGAGAATTTGGCTAGAAGCGTACCAACGCTTTTCAGATAAGTGTTTCTTGTCCAGGGTCCAATCACAATTATCACCACTTTTACAAGGCCCAAAGTAGTGAATCCTTGTTGAAGCGTCTCCAAAGCCACCTGATTGAATGATCCTTCCATCGCTCAAGATGGAACCAGAAGACGAAAAAGTGTCAGAAATGAGATTCAAGTGCCTGATACTGTTGTTGGAAATACTGTACTCAACAGAATGAGCATAGCAAGTTGGGTCTGATAAGTCGTCACGACTGCCCTTGCATCTTGTTCCATTGAACCGATGGCGGAGCTGGTATCCTGACCTGCCAGACCCGCTCCGATCAAGCAGTATCACAATGTTCCAACGGGTTAAAACCATATGCACACCCACCACTCCAGTGTTGTTCAGCAGTAGCTTCCATGTTCCTTTTCCTTCTGGAGAGTTGGGCAACAGAGGTTTTGCTCTGCATGAAATAAGACAGTGCAGTAAAAGAGCTGCAAAGATGATGATGCAGTTGATTAGTGTCTGCGAGTGCTTCTCCATGAGAGAAGAAAAAGAAGTGTAGGAGAAATTTTCATGGAATACCTTATGGTTTGAAAGGATATATAGGGAGTCAGAGGAAGTCATGCAAATGGGCAATCAACAATCTTGGTCATTCTTTGGTCTAACTAATAATAGGTTAGGTAGTTCTTGCCATATGAACCCTTTGTGTGATAAAGTTTCATCACTAAATAGAGGGAGCACCAAACATTCTTTAACACACTCAAAAGACGAGGAAGTTTATAACTCGATTTAAAATTGTGACCTCCAAGATGGCTTGCAGGAAAATATATATATAAAGAAAAAAAATGGCTCAGACACTCGATGAACGTTGAATATATCACAGTGAAATGACGGACAGAATTATATTTGTTGAAGCACCTAAAGTTATCAAACTAATTCTTATTTAGAAGCATTTAGATAAAGCATAAATCTGCTTGCTCATGAAATTACTTTTCAACCATTTTATTTGATTTTCCCAATCTTTTTTTTCCATATTATTGGTAGCTAGATCGTAGTGCCAAAGAGAAGGAATATTATGTGGCTCAGCTAAAACTGGCGACCACAGAGAATCTGATCCCAACTGGACCCGTTATCCGAAGATTGAGGAACTAGAGATTTATTCTAGAGAAAATCTTAACAGTTGCATCCAATCTAGAAACAAAATCGGACATTATCCTGGTTCTTCTCCATTTTAGTTAAAACTGAATGAACGCAAGAATTTGCCAATGAACACACGTGGAAAGCAGAAATTACTTGCACATTGAGCACCAAACTCGATGAACAATGAGTAGCCTTCAAATAAAAATCTATGTACAGAGCAAAATACTGAAATGTAACATCTCTAAATTAAAAGGGCATTTGAAACTGCTGACACTGATATCCATCAGTAAAAACTAATTTATGAAACAGCTCCCAATAATATAAGAATCAGAGGCTTTCTGAATAGCAGCAGATTATTCTTCCACCAAGAGAAGTGAGACTCAGTAAAGTCTTATCCTAGTTTGAATGCTGTCCCGACAGATGGGGCACAAGTGCAGATCTTGCCCACAATCACAACAGGTCTGCAAATAAACGAGATTTTGTCAATATATGTAGTTTTGATACTGCCACCTGAGAAAGAAATTGAAAACCTGTATAACTATACCTGATGTCCGCAACCAAACGCCATGTCCTTTGGATTGGTTATGCAGATGGGACAAAGCTGTCAAACCATGAAATGTGAAAGTAATAGTTAAAATAAAGATTTTGAAAGTACATCAATATGGAACCAAATCTCAGAAAAGGAAAAACAAAATGGAGATGAATAAGTAAGAACAGAATCGAAATCACTTGATCATTGTTGAATATAAACAGATATTTGACAAAATCGGTTCAGAATGAGCCCTTTTATGGTTTATGAGCAGTTATCAAGTGTTAAAATAAATAAGAATGAAACTAGCATTTGACCAGCTAACCTCAATCAAACAGAAAAAAATTGGCTTACATGATTATCTGCAGAACTTGCTGGATGACTTGATCCAACAGCTGAATTGTGTCCGCCTCCAACAGCTGAGTTGTGCCCGCTAGAAGAAGGTGCACTTGGACGGTAACTACTGTTTTGTGAAGGTTTTGATGCGCCAAAAGAAGCTGCACCATAGCGAGGAGGGTGTAGGGGAATCCTGTCAATTTCATTCCCTCTACGAGCACTGCTCAAAAAAAGCAAACCAGTTAAGAAAACAAATGAGCACTGACTGAAAATAAAATTCAGTATCAACTAGTAACAGATTAACGAAGAGAGTTAAATTTGTACCCTAGGATGTTCAGCTCCAAAGTAGCTTTGTACTGAGCAGGTATTTCCATCAATGCTGATAAGGCAAATTCTGCTTCTTTCTTGGACCGATCCACATTTTTAGACATGATATCTGTAAAATTAACAAACTAAAGAAAACAAAAGGAATATTTTAACACACATGGAAATCAAAACTTAAGGCGATAAGAGATAACAAATCAATACCATCAAAAACAGGAAAAGAAACAGCAGTAGTTACTCGCCTGGAAATTGTCGAAGGCTCGAGCAGGGATGTTATCATCAAATTCCCTCATCATGTCCCATGGCCCATCTCCAACCCCAACTAAAACAATTGACAAGGGGTATTGACTGCAAATAAAGATCAAGAGATATCAAGAATTATTTGGAAATAGTTCATCAAAGAATTTTTTTCCTACAGCAAAAAAATTACCTAGCTTTAACAATTGCTTCAACTGTTCTCTTTTCTTGAGGGCTTAATTGACCATTCACAGTATCTACACTTCTTGTAACCTGTAATAGTTTCTCTCATTTTAGATAAGCTATCATAAGCATTTTATATGGAACTTGTTAATTGCAACATTTGCATGTAAATCGGGTTGGTGCTTATAATCATGAGTACACAGCTTCATCTTTATTTCCAACATTCATACACCCTACAGTGTCTTGCCAGGTCATATTATCTGCAAAACCAGATAATGTTCTTACACCAAAATTCTGTGAAAGAATTCACTCAAGGCTCTATGGCATTATTTTCCCTTTTCACGTGCCTCTACTTGGGAAGTTTCAGCTGAAATGGTCGTAGTGTGTGTTACTACAAAGCTTTCTCTTATCCTTCTATTGAAACAACTAGATGCACGTCCAAACCAATGGAGAAGGCACAAAAGCTCATCTGACAGTACATCACTGTCTTAAGTTTTTTTGAAGAACCATGTTTTGCTTCTTAAAGGTGAAGTTTTTGGCAGAAAAACTTGGGACTTTCATTTTCGAGATACGCCAAAAGTCAATGAGAATCTAAAAGGGTGCAATTGCAACTTGCAGGAGAACCGAGTATAATTCTTAAAACTGGACATCTTTTACAGCATGAGGGACCTGAAGATGGCTATGACTATGAACAGCTTTATCCTTATTATAATTTTCATCTAGGCAATCAAATTATCTATTTCGGTTTGGCATAGCCTCCAACCATTGGGGAGTGATAAGCACGATGTTGAGGGTGGATACTTTTGATCTCTTCCAGTCACTGCTTGCCCCTTACCAGTCAATCACAAGTTGAAGATACCACTCACCCACATGGCACGCACATGCACATATTTGGCATAAATCTGAAGACTTCTTTTTCACTAAAGTTCTCTACATGCAACACGAGGTATTTAAGCCTAGGGTGGTATTAAATCTTCCAGCTTTCTTATGATATCAACGACCAAAATCACAAGTCATTTTCAATATCTACTCATCTGTTTTCTATGTAGATTACAACTACCCGTCAACTGAATTGTACACAATAGAGTGCACGAGCATGAAAAGTCACAAAATCAGTATTAACACACTAGGAATTGTCTAAAAAGAACACAGAATGCATCTGGTGACAAAAGAGAACATTCAATATTGTTGTGTTATAGCAACAGTATATCTACCTGTCCATCTGCTATTATCAATAAAACGTGGTACTGACCACCACTCTGCTCAACAATAGTAATTGCCATTTCAATAACAGGAGCAAATGATGTTGGCCCTGTAAAGATAAAAGTGTCATGTAACAGAAGAAATGCAAAAATATACCCACTGCAGACCATCAGAAATAGGCAAATACGAGATAGAAGACTCAAGCTGGACCTGCAAGCCGTAATTGGGGAACTAATTCTCTATATCTACCCATTACTTCCTCGAATCCATTACAAAATTTCTCATCGGGATAGAAGCTGAAGACTTCTTGATCATGTGTTGAGGCTGCAAAAATACACAATCAAATAAGACCTCTGTGATTTAAAAAAATTCAATTAGAAATTAGGTTTTAAGAGAAGTACCGTCTCCAAATCCAAAACAAGGAATTAGGTTGTCCTCGTCAAATTTCGATAATGTTCTTCCAATGATCGATATTGCTTGTTCATATGGATTTTGCCCATCTCCAATGTGATGCAAACTTTTCCGGTGGAATGACCTTGCACCTAGTTCAACAGCAGATTAGATTGACAGTGTTGTAACTCAAATATAGGTATTCTACTGCAAAAAATTTAAGTATTACCAGTCCACTCATTGCTCTTGGTAAAATCAATGCCAACAATTAAGTTCGATGACTCTAACCCAGCACGTGCAAGGGCATCAGTGACCTAGAAAAGAAAATAAGTTACATTGTTAACAAAAAAGAACGCTACATAAAAGATTCCGGAAAAGAGATTATAAAAAAAAGTTGTCACACTTCCTAACTCCAGCATTCAATACGGCATGACTAAAAGATCTGTTAAAAAGAATCAAGGGAGAACTGCATCAACTAGTATGCTCAGGTTTGGTGACAAAGTTAGTTTCCCTTCTTTTTTTTTGTGACATAGTTTCATAGATGGCATCAAGCAAATGCAATGGTACAAAAGGAAATAAGAACAAAATAGAGTATGTTAGCTCCAATACATGACAGTGTACGCTAAGATCAGGCAGCTTCCAAAAAATTGTCATCGAAATTTACAGGGGACAGATTGTGCACACTTATTAGACACAAGAGAAATCTAGCCTTGAGGGAGTAATTTCTCATTTACTTGCCAATAAACTTAGATGTGGCTCCACATCACATGTTGGATTGACAAATTCTTCACCAAACCTCTTGGAAATTTGGTGCTTTAGCAGCAGCCTATAGTTTACAACACACAATAGGCATGCTCAAAAAGATAACTTTAGGTGCAAAATTATAAAAATATATGCACAAAATTAGACAGAACCAGTTGCTTCACCAAAGATAGAAAAGTAGGATGAGGGGAACATTCTTTTGGCAATAACCACGAGCTATGAACATATTGACCTAGAAAATCACTCTATTCGACTAGTCAGATCTGACCATTCTTTAAACCCTAAAACATAGACATTGATACAAAAGGAGACTCGAGAGACCTCAAGCGTAATATACGCTACCATCATAGATCCTCCTCCAGTTCGAATAACCCTGAATGAAAAGTGGGTGAACAAGATGAAAAACATATCATAAATGTTGAATTCTCTGAATTTGTGAGGGAATGACTATTCATCTGTTGTATTTTCATCCCGGCAAGAAAAAATCTATGGAAAGATGCTGTACAACCAAAATACTGTGTC
Organism: Capsicum rhomboideum; assembly: GCA_031232105.1. NCBI lineage: Eukaryota > Viridiplantae > Streptophyta > Magnoliopsida > Solanales > Solanaceae > Capsicum > Capsicum rhomboideum. Next base: position 12,497,280 of record CP124716.1, on the reverse strand, counting down.
GACTTATCTTTAAAAATGCACATTCTAATCTTACAAAGCAGGTTCAACAGAATTTAATGTGGCGAGTGGCAGAAAAACATAAAAGTATAGTATTTCAAACAATTTCATATTTCAGCATGGATTAAGATATTACTAATCCCATATTCATTCTAGCATTTTTAACTTCCAACTATGACAACATGCATATGTTGATAAGATGCAGAAGAAATGCTTGCATTCAACATAACTGAAATAATCAAGGACAATTTTTAACAAACAAAACAGATTGAAGAGATTACGGTCAATGTTCCAAGAATCATAAACTTGCTGAAGTTTATCATTTTACCCACTCATACATTGGAAGTGTTTCACTTTACCTGTTCTAAGCTGTTGTAGTCATCATCTATCTTTGAAAATTTCCTCTCGATCCTTTTCCTTGATTCAGGAGGTGGACCACCATATGATTGATAAGAAGGTGGCGGTGGATAATTGTAGGTTGGTTGAGTATATGGAGATTGTGTATAGCTTGGATAACCTGAATTTGAACTGGATCCATATGATGCATATCGACCAGTTGTTGACCTCTTTGAACTCTTGCCACCCATGAAATCTATAGACCAAATCAATTCTTTTAACAACAAACTTTTATCACATTTTTCGTCAACAAGAAATTAAACATGAAAGATGCCCAACTTATAGGTTAAAACAGATACAGTTACACACCAACATACAGGGTGCTTGCACACACACTGCCAACAGGTTGTATTTTATATAACCATGAAAAAAGTTTGATGAGATTGGTAAAATCTTATGCAACACTAGTAAGTTAAAAAGATCACCAAAGCCTTACCTGGGATCAAGTTCAACCTCGATGATGAGAGGTAACAACTAACAAAATGGCTAACAAAAGAATGTGCTGAAAGTTTGCAAGTGAAAGAAGTGGGAGGAGGATTAGCTAATACTAATGAACGAGCAAAGGATGATATTGAAATTAAATAGCGCAAAGCTCTTCTGCCATGCCTGTCTGACTCATTATTGTGTGATTGCATCAGTACATGTTTCTAGCTTGGGTAAGCCAGGCATGTTCACCAACCAATCATTAAGATTGACGGATCAACCCCATAAAGTTGATTTTGCAATAACTGTCACAGGACTACTCATATATGAATATAAGTTCAATAAAACACATATCTTTCAAAAGTTAATCCCTAAGACCATATAAAGTTTCTTTTACTGAAACATAAATTACCTTAATTGGGCAGTCAAAGCTTAAACAATCAAATGTGGGTAAATTCAACTGAGTTTCTTTGTATATGACCCACCCTACAACCCTCTACCCACCAAAAAGAGAAAACTGAAGAGAAACTAGAATAGCCCAAGAAAAATTCTACTCCTCTATTACAATTTGTTTGTCTTATTTTCCTTTATAGTCTATTTCAAAAAGAAGGCCTCTTTCCTTTTTTGACGACTCTCAAATATCAACTATACAAATGGCATGTGTTCACAATACTAAAGGACATTTTAGGACATTCTATTATCTTTAATTTAAGACGACAAGATTCAAAAACCTTTTTTTACTTTCTTAAATCCCATGTCAAGTCAAAACCACACAAACAAATTGAAACCAGGTTAATTGCAGGTTACAAGATCAAACAAAATTCAACAATACAAGAAATCAACAAAATATTGCCAAAATCATAAAATAAGAATCCAAGATTATCAAAATTAAGCCAAGAAACACTTGAATTTCAAGTCACAACATGCCTGTGTTTTGTAATTATCTGTCAAAGAATTGTAATCAACACCTTTTTTCCAACACCCAAAAAGTCAAAAACAAAGAAAAACACTACCTATAATCAGAACAACTCCTCAAACAAAATATTTAACAAACTATTCCAAAAGATATTGCAATATATATACTCCTCATCCCACAATTAAAAAACCCACTAGGAATTCCAATGTACTCAAATCTTGATAAAAAAAACAAAAAAATAAGGCCGAACAAGAATCTGTGGGACAATGAAGCGCAACCTGTTCAAGCGCCGCCCAGTTTTTGCTGCATTACTTGAGATTCTATCAGTCTGTGTGCGTAGAAGAATCGGTGCGGGTGGGGGGGATGGTATAGAGAGGAAAAGTAGGTTGGACAATGAAGCTTTTTCTTGTTTATTAGTATGATGCTTTTGGGAGTGGACCAACCGAATTGTTTTTCTCCTATTCTGTAGCGTACGTCTCTCATGTAATTTCTCTGAAACTTCTGTTAACAAAAATACTTTATAGTACTATTTGTGGATAAATAGGATAACTCCAAATTCTAACAGATCACCACATGTTTGGTCTATTTATTATTTATTAAGTTAGAACGTAAAAAATATTTTATGTTTCCTAGCATAGTTTATTAAAGTATATGCCCAAACTAAAATACATCACTCAATTAACATATGAAATAACTCTACAAATAGCTCAGTTTCATACTATATATTAAACATGGTCATTTGGACCTTTTTTTTTTATAATCAATAGACACATCTTAACTGATTTAACGTAATATCCGCCACTTTTTTACCAGCAATAGATATTTTGACTCTTTTTATTTATCACACTTTTCCTAGATCTCCTCTCTTTTAAAAAGAATAATAAGTTACATACTCCTATATTTTTTCCGCCAACTTCAAACAAATTGTAACCGTAAGAATTCGTATCCTTAGAATAGTTATTCAAAGCTACTATACAATAAGAAGATCCTTATTTATAAGAAGGAAGCTAAGCTCTTTGGAAAAACTATTTTGAAGGGGAAGCTCGTTTGTTTTGCTTAAGTCAAAGAAACTTAGAAAAAGTATGATTAATGAGTACTGTCAACTTTTTCCCTTAAAAAAATTTCTTAAACTATGCACAGAATGTCAATTTGATTATTAAAAAAAAAATGAAACAGCGGAACATTGGGCTAAGAACAATAAAATTTGGATACATTGAAAATATATTTCATCTTGGAAGGCCAAAACAAATAATTATCATACACATAGATTTCTCCCGAAAAAACAATAAAATAATCGAGAGAAACAATACCTTGAAGAAGTTTATGGAGTTTTTGTTATCTTCTTTTTGTAGCAGGAAAATACTCCTTCAAAAGTTTATAATGAAAAATATAGAATACTGACTTCTTTTGTATTAGTGTTTCGGCTCCTCGTTTTCTAAACTTGAATTATTGCAATAAATTAATATTAGACTTATTAGTAAATACAGTTGTTTTTTTTAAGAAAAAAATGTAGATCAAGTTATACAAATACGAGTTACTCTAATTTAGTCGCGTTGGTATCCAATAAGAATTAGAATATAGTGATCCCACCTTTAAATCGATGATTTTATTTTATTAATGTCGTAAAATTAAGCTCAGAACAATATGACTATGAAGGTAAGAAGACAAGATATATAGAAGAGAGAAAGAACTTTTCTTCTATTCAAGTGTGTTCAGTATGACTTATAATGTGAATAACATCCCAATTTATAGGATGAAAAATCACTTTAAAGGTCATCAATATTAAATATCTAAATTAACAGATATATTCTTATTCATAAAAGGTTCATGTGACCTGGTGTCTGGTAAATATGTATTGTGTAGATACACATAAATGTACGTAGTTAATGTATAAAGTAAATGGACAATCTACTTCAATTCAACGTATTCGTAACAATTAAAGAGCTATTTTGTGTTTTAAAATTCATATTTTTATTGTAACGTGTGTTACACGAACTTTCTAAATATCCCATAAATAATTTGAAAAAATTATTTTTAGTTATAAATTAAAACTTAAAGAAAAGATTTACAAGTTCCTGAAAATGTTAATCAAGAAAAAAAATCCATGTTCATTACATTTTATTCATAAGATTATTGCTGAATAACTCCAGCCAATGGTGCCAATTTGAGTGAAACTTTCTCCTCATATAATATTAGTGAACCAATAATGACTTACTACGTGTTCTTATATATGGAATTGATATTTGATAATCCATCAATTCTACTGAATAATGCATGTATAGGAATTCAAAACGGTAAATTTCAAAATTTGTAAAAGTAATAGATACATGGATAATAAGCTCTTTGAAAGTTTCCATGTAAACATTAAAGTCACAAAAGTTATTTGTCGATTGACTCCCTCTATTTCTATATAAGTGCTCCATTTAAGTTATGATTTTATTCCTAAATATGTGTATATTTAAGTCTTCAAGAATACTTTGATCATAATCTTCATAATATGTCCTTAAGTTTAAATATAGAGTAATCAATGTTAATTTGAAAAGGATAAAATTTAATTAAGGATAAGTTGGTCACTTTGTGGGAATATACTGGGTATGTTGCTGTTGTTGTAGGGGTAAGTTGGTAAAATTATTTTTTAATTTTTTAGGAGTGAGTAGTTTATTAAAAGGTTTTTGTACTCACAACTAGTACATGTTGAAGAGGCAACTAACACATAAAAACACATTTATATATGGTGAAATTGTCCATTATCTAGATTATGTGAGGTCCTATCATCTTCCTTATTTTTTTTTAATATTATTTGTCACCAATACTATGTGGTGATCTTATCACCTCACCCCCTAAAATTATTTTTCATATTAGTTATCTCCTTCACTTTGATAAGAAAACAAGTTAAAACATATCATGTTTATATAAGCGCCTATACTAGACAAAAAGAGAGGAGTTTTAATATCTTATTTAATTTAATTCTTTTAGACTCAAACCGGCGAACCTTATTGTCCCTTGAATTTCAAACACAACAAGCTATAAAGTTACGATTCTAACTAATATTTCACACCCCTCAAGTATATTAGATACAAAAAACGTTAATTCAGCTATAATCCCAACTTGAGATATTTCGCTATTTATACAATATTTGGTTCTTAGACAATATTATTGTGGTACCATTTTTATTTCTCACATAAAATATAGCATATGTAACTTATCAAAAAATGTACATGCTGATATTATTATGTGTGATACAATTTAGAATAAGTGTACATGTAATCGTAAATACTGAACAAAAATATTTATAAGAAAATAAAAATAAAACAGTTGTTTTCATATTATGTAGTTGTAAGTTGTAACCAAAGTTTTTAATTTATGACCAAAGGAATATAACCAAAAAAAGAAAAAGTCTCTAGTTTACTTTTACTTGTGGATAGGCTAATTCCAAGAAGTTTACAGTCCTACTAGTCAACTAACTAAGTGGAAACAGGATAACTCCATTTTCTAACAGATCTTTTGATTTGGTCTATTTATACTGTGTCAACTTTTCCTGCTTTCCATATAATTTAAAGGGACAAATTGTATGATCAATCAAATTCCAATCATATAAACACCACGAAATTCACCAAAATATTATACTATAGTATACATGATAATGACTTTAAACTTATTGTATAAGAAATTGGATTCTGTTTCAATACGCCAAATATTCCCAATCATACTAGAGTTTAAGGGTCATTTTCATTTTGTTTATTTATTTGAGCTGTCAATTTATCATCGGAGCATAAATAAATCCACATTTTAAAAGTGTCATTTTCTTAAAGTTTAGTCAATTATTGACAATGTTGTTGAACCATATTAGGATGGGATAAACACTTGTCACCTTAATATTCATCACTTTGCTTTTTTGCATCTCAAGAGTGATTTGAATGTGATTTTATAGAAAATGCAAACAGCGTAAATCCCGATAGTTTGAAACTTAATTACAAAAAAAATTGATCTTTTACATGATTATTGAAATCTCAATTTTGGGTCTGTTGAGTTACATAATTAGCTCCCGATACATCCAACGAAGATATATTTTTTCCTTTGTAAAGATACATAATTAACTCTCGGTACATATTTTTCGATTTTGAGTCTGTCGAGATACATAATACATCCAACGAAGATATATTTTTTCCTTTATAAAGATACCTAATTAGCTCCCAATACAATTTTTTCGATTTTGGGCTTATCGAGATACATAATACATCCAACGAAGATATATTTTTTCCTTTGTAAAGATACCTAATTAGCTCCCGATACATTTTCTGATTTTGGGTTTGTCGAGATACATAATTAGCTCCCGATACATCCAACGAAGATACATAATTAGTTGGTATTTTTGTAATTACTTTGTAAGGGTGAAGATTTGTATAAATATGGTAAGTTAAGGTGTATGTTTATGTTATTTTTTCATTTTATTAAGGGACTTTAATCCGTGAAGTATCTTGACAAATACGATTTTGGTCCTTGTGATATTTGATTAAATATATCATAATCTTCAATTTATTAAAATATGCCTTTAAAATATTTTTGCGTGTAATTTTGTGTTTAACAAATTATTAATTGTTAAATTAATAATGCTATTTATATATTATGTGTCAGTCTATATTTGAGTGTAAAAAGTATGTTTGTGCATTTTGATGATCTGCGGAAGAATTATTTGTAAAAAGCCTAAAAGGAGTCCAATTAGTGACAACTTTTTGGCAAAACAAAAAGGCTAGGGAATCTTCCTGTAAAATAACGTTCGTGACTCAATCGCATGGGCGAAAAGTCCATAAATTCACGAAAACTCAGTAATTTTTTTATCAAACGCTATATATACTAACAAAGAAATTAAATATTTATAAATATTTGAAGATGAATTCATTTATTATTATAATAGTACTTAATGTATTTATAAACTTTAAATCCTGATTTTGTCCTTACCCGTATTGTTGAATATTTGAACTTTGAAGACGTTAAGTAATATACTAATTACTTAGTTTAGTAGTTGCTTAGTCCGAACTGCTACATCTTTTTCTTAGTTTACTCCATAATCATTAACCTTTCACTAACTTTTGACCCACTGAATTTTTGTCAATATTACTGTTAAAAGAATTTTTTTTGGCAACTTGGCATAAATGTAATGCTCTTTTTGCTTGTTTATCGGTTTAGAAGATCAAATACTTTAAGAGAAATAGGGTCTCTTCACTCCTCCAAAGTCTATAAATAAATTAATTAAAAAGAAAAAGTCAATTTTTTTTCTCCGTTTTTCTTTACTTGTCCACTATTGACCTGATACATACATTAAGAAATAATAAATAATAAGGATAATTTTATTATTTTCCCTATAATACTCTTTGAATATAATAAATTTAGTTATTTGGAAAGTGTATTGGATAATGAATAGTATTTAATGCAAGAGTAAATTATACATTGGTTTTTCAAACTGGACATATGTTGTTGGACATCTATTTTTAGTACTCCCTTCGTCTCAAAATAGTTTCCATGTTTGCTAAAAAAATTGTCTCAAAATAGTTGACATGTTTAAAAGATCAAGATATAATTAACCATTTTTTTTTTCAACTCTACCCTTTAGTAATAATTATTCTAGAACTAGGAGACACGTAAATAGATGAAGATTGAAGAACTAATAAGGGATATATTAGTCAAATCACACTCCTAATTAATTATTTCTTAAGAGTTGTGCGAAATTTACACATGCCAACTATTTTGAGATCGGGGGGGGGGGGGGGGAGAGAAGTGTTATGTACAAGTAAACATTGACAGATACTTGACCCTTTTACTAAAAATAGTTGTTTCAATTTACTTGTCCAATTTATGAAATCGAAAGAATTTTATCATATTCTTTTGATGCTACCCTTATCATTAAATTACTACATAAAGTGTATAAAACTCAAATTTATATTTTCAAAGCATAATTAATAAGGCTAGTTTAGTAAAATCAACCCAATTAATATACATATTTGATACATATACATGTATCTGCATATTTGATAGCAGATACATATATTTTTTTATCAGATACATATACATATTTTATACTAATAATATAGTTTCTATACGCATCTTATAGAGATACATATTCTATACAACAATGATACAATTTATATACATATTATATACAGATATATATTCTATACAATAATTATACAATTTCTATACACATCCTATAAAACCTTTAGCTGCAATAATTATTCATATACATATTCTATACAATAATTATACAGTTTCTATACACATCCTATAAAACCTTTAGCTGCAATAATTATTCATATACATATTCTATACAATAATTATACAGTTTCTATACACATCCTATACAACTTTTCGCTGTAATAATTAGTCAGATACATATTTTATACAACAGTTATATAGTTTTTATACACATCCAATACGATTTCTGTATATATCTTATACATAAACGTATTTCATACACAATTATATAGTTTCTATATATATCTTATACAAATACGTATTTTATAAAAATAATTATACAGTTTCTATACAATTGTATTTAATTTTTTTTAAAAAAGAAAAAACAATTTTTTTTTAGCTAAAAAAAAAAATTGTAGCAAAAAAAAAAAGAAGAGAATTTTACAAAATATTTTAAAAAGAGGCCAAATGACCCAAATTTACGAATGGCTATTGGGTGGCAATTGGCATTATTCTAGCCGACTGGCTACAAAATAACCAAGAATTGGAATGGCCGAGTGGCTATGGGTGGTCATTTCTCCTAACTTAAAGGCAGATATTTGTGCCTTCTAGAATGTGACCGAGCCCACAAAACTCTCTTTTCTTAAAGCCCAATTTATAATAAAACTGACTTAGATAAAGGGCCACCTGATGTCAACTGTCAAGCCCATTATTCTTCTGCCGCTGGCCCAGAGAAATGCCAATAAAGGAATTTGACTGATTAAAGCTTTAAGACATGGGAATCTCAAGTACCCGTTTGGCCATAGATTTTCCAAGTAATTTTTGAGAAAAAATTTGGCAAATAGTATTTGGCCATATAATTTGTCACTATTTGACAAATATTTTTGACAAATAATTCAAATTCCCAAATGCTAGAAAAAACTAGAATTTGAGCCAAATTTCATTTGTTTGGAACTCTTAAAAGTTCAAATTTTACACAAAACTTTTACTTTTTATAAACACACCTACTATTTATTGATCCCAACTAAAATAAATAAATTTATGTGAAATTAGATAAGAGTTATGGTGTTTGCATAAATGAAACAATTTAGATATCTAAGTTCAATCTTTCAAAAGTGCTAAAGCATATCCTATGGCCTACAGGAATGCTAAGCAATAGGAACGTACAACCCAAAGTGAAAAAGGCAAATTATATGATAATACAAAGTAATGTGAGTAGAACTTAATACAAAGCAAGTGTTCCCTTTTGACGTTCCTAAGTACTGCTGCATATTTCTTATTTTTGATAATACAAACTTATGGTTATTTATAAATTTTTAATAGTTTTTAAAACTTATGGGTATAAATCATATTTTTTTAAAAGTGAAATATATTATGGCCAAATACGTGGTGAAACTTCACCCGAAAATGACTGGCCAAAAATATTTGAGAATCTATGGCCAAACGTTAGCTAAGAAATGTACTCTTCAATCATTTAGTTTGGTGGCATACCAATTCCTCAATGACCAATTACAAATAAAGCAAGTATTAGAACAAACTAAAAGAAGAACTACTAGATTGAATCAAACTCTTAAACATGATTATTCATCAATTTGAAATTCACAGTTTAGTTTCTGCTTATATACTTAAACACATCTTTTAAATATTATTTATGCTATTTTTAAAAAATTGTTCTTATTAATATGAGTGACAAGCGTGAGGGGCGCACACTAAGACTAGTTAAATAATAAGTAAAGACAAAATGAGGAAAAAAAATAAAGTAACAATGCGATCAGATCAACTTGGTCGTTATGCAACATGGGACTTTTCATCATTGTCTAACAATAAATTTAACGATACGATACAATAAAATATAAGTAACAGTCAAACCACATATTGCATTTAAACTAACAACACAATATAATACAATAGGTAACTACCATCCAAACAACTAGGAGGTGTTTGGAGTTGCAACAGCAAACAGAGGAATTCTCCTGTGAATAGTTAAGCCAGTGCACTCTGTCATATCCAAATCATCCCCCTTTGCTCCATTTGGCAATTGCCAATCAAAATCCCTCACAACACTTGCTAACACAAGCTCATTAGTAGCCATTGCAAATGAAATTCCAGGACATCCCCTTCTTCCTGAACCAAAAGGTATCAATCCAAAATCATGCCCTTTAAAATCAACCATTGAATTCAAGAATCTCTCTGGCTTAAACTCCTTTGCATCATCCCAAATTTCAGGGTCCCTTCCGATCGCCCAACCATTTATTATAACCATCGTACCAGCTGCAACGTCGTACCCCATGACCTTAACATCTTGTCTAGCTTGTCGTGGAATTAATAGAGGAATCGGAGGATGTAACCGCAAAGTTTCCTTAATTACTGCTTTTAAGTAATGCATTTTGTCTAAGTCATACTCTGATACTATTTCATTTTTCGCTTTAGTTATTTCCCTCGCTTCGTTTTGGAGTTTGTTCATGGCACTAGGATGCCTTAGAAGCTCTGTCATGGCCCATTCCAACACAGTGTAAGTTGTGTCCGTTCCACCCGCAAATATGTCCTACAATAAAGACCAGATATCTATTGAACTCAACTTTACATAAGTATCACGTATGTGATCACTAAATTATTTGTTGTAACTGGAAAGCCCTGAAGTTTACCTAAGTAGTATCACTGGAAGTCGTGATCATTCGTGAAATATATAAGTGATGTGATTTATCCCCAAAAATGCCACCAAATTATTGGGATTAATTACTGTATTATTGGTGATAAATGACCATTTCTGTCATGATCATGGGAAGTCTGCTCAGATCTAATGACAGCAGGTACAATAATACTATAATACTACATATTGATATCTTGAAAAATTCATGTGGGTGTTAAGGACCAGAGAATTAAAATATGTTAAGGACCAGAGAAATAAAATATAGGAGTAGTGGGATAACTTATTTGTAAAGGTTTAGCAATATTTATTGAAGGTACATTTGTCTTGAGCTGCTACCATGTGTTTCGTGAAAAATATTTATAGTAGGTACTAGGTAGAGAGGGTCCGAATTGAAGAAGTTCCTTTCCTCGTTCTATTATAAAATGGTGATATTTGGTGTCATCGTATCTCTATGATATATATACATCTACAGCTAGCTAACAGCTACCTAATATATTAGTATATTCACATAAAAGAATAGGAGAAGTGGGATAAGATATCCATTAGACTATTTTATACCACCCTCCATGGGGTATAGTAATCCCACAATTTTAGAACAAATGGTGGGATAAAATAGTCCCGGAATTAGTTAATACCTCATAACAAACATGGAATAAAGTTAATCCCAAACTTTATCCCGTGACTACTTTCCTTATCCGGTATATCAAACGACCCTGAGTGTCATTAACATTATGACTTGCCTTAGGATGATAGCATGATGTATTTGATATAAAAGCAAACATATTTCTAATTATTAATCTTCCTACCCTAATCATGCCTTATGTTGAGTGTGCGAACAAAAGTCTCACATTGGTACTTGAAAAAATTGAGAAGCTACATATAACGTGTATGATCTCTTAATAATGTAATTTTTTTTTAGGAAAAGCCGCGTGAACTTGGCCTAAAACGGATAATATCACACCATGTAAGAGTATCTTTGAGTTGACTGAACCTAACAACTGGTATTAGAGCTCATATTTGGCGGGATGTGGCAGAGTGATGAGGTGCGGGGCTTAGACTATGTGAGTGGTACACAATAAATCTCGAAAATTGACTCGTGGTGATGACCACGTGAAACTTAGTTCGACAGGGGAGATTGTTGGGTGTGCGAACAATTAAGGTGTAGATCTCTTAATAGTGTGAGACTTTTTGGAAAAAACGTACTTGCTTGGTCCAAAGCTGATAATATCACACCATGTTAGCGGGAGGAGTTTCAATTCTACCACTAGTACTGCTAATGTTATTCGAATGGGGAAAAGAGAAGAACTAACTAGCAGTTCAAAAGTCTTTTAATTTTACTTTCTTGGAGAAATTTAAATAAGTAAATAAAAGGTATGGTTCTTCATTTTCAAAATCAGTTTCCCTGTGTTTCTAGATATATAAAAGTGTGCTCTTTGAATGGATTAAATTTTAAATGAAATGATCACATAATTCAACGCTAGAGCGCACAGAGAGAAATAGAGAACTCACCAAAATGATAGCTTTGATGCCATCTCTGTCAATGGAAAAGCCATCCATGTTTTGCTTGTAAATCCCAAGCAAAACATCAACAAAGTCCTCTTTGCTTTCATTTTCCACTTTTCTATTACTATCTAAATGTTCTTCCACTACTCCCTCAAGAAACTCATCCATCTCCTTGGCAACTCTCTCCACTTTTGCTTCTAAACCACTTAACTTATCAATCCATGCAAGTGAAGGCAAAAAAGTACCAAAATCAAATCCACCTAATATTCCCACAAGTTCCTTCATTAACTTCCTAAACTTCTTTCCACTCTCCCCTTCACTATATTTCCTCCCAAAAGCTGCCCTACTCACAATATCATTTGTAAGTGTCATAAACAATTCACTCAGATTCACTGCCTCTGGTGAGCTCTCCTCAATTTTCTTGACTAACAAGGCAGTTTCTTCTTCCCTTACAAAGCGAAAATCTTGAACCCTTTTGTTGCTAAGCAACTGAAGGACACATATGCTTCGCATTTGTCTCCAGTACTCTCCATAAGGTGCGACAGAGACATCCTTAAAGTCGTATAAAAGTTTCTTGTTGACGTTGGATTTAGGCCTGTCGCTAAAAATAAGGTCGTGTGTTTTCATGATTTCGGAAGCTGCCTCAGCTGAGGAAACAACTAGAGTGTCAACACTTCCGAGTTTAAGGAACATCAAGGGTCCATATTGTTGAGCTAATTTGTGTAGAGAATGGTGAGGGTACAAGCCTAGTTTGTGCATGTGACCAATTAATGGTAATTTTAGGGGAGAAGGGGGAAGATTTTTTTTGGTTTTAGTTTTAGTCATGATAAGACTCATAACAAGGAAGGAAGTAAGTACTGAGAGAGCTAAAACATAAGACAAATAGGTACTCTTTTCTAGCCATTGTAAGGAGATGAACATATTGTCTATGTGTGTTTGGTTTCAAAACAAAGAACAAAAGTATATTAGGGGAATTGAGATTGGAGTTTAACACAAATTTGAATTTCTGAAGACGACTATATATAGTGAACATTAAGGAATTTAAATTGGAAATTTTTAACTTTTGTAGACATAGTCAAGTGGCATGATTTTGTGTTTATGCATTTTGAAACATTCGTATGTTTCAACTTATCAATTTTTGTCCGGTTATGCTGTCCTTCCACCTTAATCGTGGTTTGGTTTGCTTCATTTCTTTAATCTGATTTGATTAATTTTTAAAAGCATAAATAAACAAACTCATATGGCATAGCCCATCTTGAGTGCCTTTCTGGTTTCGGAAGAGTTAATAACTCAAATGGTCACTTAACTATGGACTTTTATCCCAAAAAATTACTCAATTTTGATCTTTACTTCAAAAGTCGCTCAACTATCATATTTTTACTCAGAAAGTCACTCAACCTATTTAATTATTTTTTTCAATAAAATTTGCTTAAGTGAAATTTCTATTTAAAAATAAAATTCTGAAAAATAAAAAGTATCCCTTTAATGATCCTTTTATCCTTATTCCCCTAAATTAATATCTCTCCATGCTCTTTCTCATCTTTCTTACTTTTCTCACTTTCTTCCCATAATTTTTTTCATAAATCTCACATTTACAGTATAATCTAGGAAACTAACAATTAAAATTATACGAAATGGAATTACTATCATATTTTATCTTTGCATTTTATTTTTATTTTGTCTTTAAAAAAGGAAAAACAATAAAAAGGACAAAAGAAGAGAAAATAAAATAAACTAAACTATCCTTTTTTCTCCTTTTTTTTTAATCAGATATAACTGTTACAGTATGTTTGATTAACTCTCCGTGTTTTATTGAAATGAAAACAAAACACTCCAATATAAAATTCAAAAACAAAATATTGCAAACATAAATTTAAAAAAAATAATGAAAAACACGATCTTGCTAATACTGTTTCCCACTAACCCATTTATATATTTTATTCCTTTTATTGACTACCTATTACTCTACTTCCCACTAACCCATTTGTATATTTTATTCCTTTTAGTGACTACCTATTACTCTACTCCCTAACTATTAGCAGGATCGTGTTTTTCATTATTTTTTTAAATTTATGTTTGCAATATTTTCTTTTTGAATTTTATATTGGAGAGTGTTTTGTTTTTGTAACACCCCAAAATTTTAGAACCTTCAAGAACCCATATACTTATATAAATTTAGGTTTATAAAAAAAATAAAAAAAAATAAAATTCCGAGTCACGACACTGACTCACGTGACGTGGGTTGGACTTACGGAACCGTAGGTCCTTTCCGTGGATCAGTTTTCGGAAGCTAGAAAAATTTTCTGATTTTCCCGGAACCATTTCACGACCCGTGGGATGACTTACGACACGTAGGTAGGTTCCGTGACCTGTTTCCGAGAATTTTTTTTTAAGTCGGTTTAGGGGTATTTTGGTCATTTTTCCATAATGAGACCCGACCTTTTCAGCTTAAAAGCACCTCCTAAACCCTAGAAACATATTTTCTTTCCCCCAAAACATACTCCATCTTCTCTCTAAACACAAAGAGGGAAATCAACTAGGGTTCAAGCTTCAAAGTCCAAAAATTCAAGCTTTCTTCAAGCTCTCTCCATCAAAAGGCATGTTTGAACACTCCCTATTTCAATTACTATTCTAAATTTATGAATATTATTTATTATGTATATTATGAAGGTGATTTTGAAACTAGGGTTAAGGATTTGTTATTAAAGCTTGATATGAATTTTTCCCTTTTTCAACTATTATCTTAATATATGATTAAGATTAATATTATGGATATTTTGTTGATGTTTGAAAATTGGATTTAATGTTTAACTTATGAAAAACTTGATAACTGTTTTTTCCCTTTTCTTTAAGAATGTATTTTTAATCTTTCATTGGGGTTTTGAGACTGAATTGGCTATTTGAAATAAATGAACTATTATTGATTAAATGTTTTAGCCATGATTTCTAGTCTCTTGAAAGGTTTGAAACTTCATAAAGAATATAAATGTTTTCCCCCGTCCTTTATATCATTGAAAGTATTGTGTTTCTTTAAAAGGGTTTGAGGTTGTTATGAGGATTTCAATTATGATTATGTTTATGATGTTAAAGGCGGGGTTGATTTTGGAGTCAAAAGATGTTTAATGAAAATTATTTGGCATGATATTGGTGACTTGCAAGTTATTGGTATGACGATACCAATATGTTAATGCCTTAATGAACGACTCCATGATTGAATGTAATAAAAATGTTTTAATTGGGCCTGAAGAGAGTTATGTAGTTTACCGAGAAGGTGTAGTCCTTGTGACCAACACTGAAAACCGCGTTTGCCGACGTTGAGAGGTCCTATCCTGAAATATGGATGACCATTGTATACTTGCCTTGAGCAGTTGTATGCAGGTTCAATTATGTTATGATTTGGCCAACTATGTTATCTCAGTCCATGCGGCTAACATGGGCTGAGGCCCCGCCAGTTGGGGAGTACTGGACCCATATTGTCCGTGGGTTACTTAATGTCGGTATAACTACATAGTTCAGAAGTAAAGAATTTCAAATGATTGCTTTATTTTATATTTTAAATGTTCTTTATTTCGTACCTCATTTATGACAAACGTATATTGTGAGGCTTTTCGAATTTTAATTATTATTATAGTATATAAATTATTTTGGATCCTCTTCCCTCGGGTTGCATGCCAGTACTCATTGTACTGACCGTCTCCGGACGCTACATCCTTTCATGATGTAGGTTCCGAAGCATTTACCCGTAATTCTGCCAGTGTTAGGATTCACTCAGGTCAGCAGCTAGCAAGTAGTGAGCCATCCATCTTTCGGAACACATATATTTTCTTTCAGCTAGACTTGGGCTATTTTGTTTTATGGTATTGTCGGGGCCATGTTCCGGCGTAGGATATTCTTATTCATGTTGTTAGAGGCTTCGTAGACTAAGTTAGTTAAATGTTTTTATGTCATGTTCAAAACTTGAGTTCTGGATTATTGATTTCCTTTGAACTTCATAACTTATGGGTCTATTTTCCGTACTTTATTTATAACTATGCTTATGATGTAATGCTAAGGGGTCTTCTCGGGCCATCACTGGTTCGGGAAGCCCGTCACGGCCAGGGCCTCGGTTCGGGTCGTGACAGTTTTCATTTCAATAAAACACGGAGAGTTAATCAAACATACTGTAACAGTTATATCTGATTAAAAAAAAGGAGAATAAAGGGAAGTGTAGGATAGTTTAGTTTATTTTATTTTCTCTTCTTTTGTCCTCTTTATTGTTTTTCCTTTT
The DNA here is from genome assembly GCA_031232105.1 of Capsicum rhomboideum. Taxonomy (NCBI): domain Eukaryota; kingdom Viridiplantae; phylum Streptophyta; class Magnoliopsida; order Solanales; family Solanaceae; genus Capsicum; species Capsicum rhomboideum. Next base: position 12,480,939 of record CP124716.1, on the reverse strand, counting down.
TTAAAGACAAAATAAAAATAAAATGCAAAGAGAAAATATGATAGTTATTCCATTTCGTATAATTTAACTGTTAATTTCCTAGATTATATTGTAAATGTGCGATTATGGGAAATTCTATGGGAAGAAAGTGAAAAGGGGAAGAAAAATGAGAAAGAGGAGGGAGAGATATTAATTTAGGAGAATAAGGGTAAAAGAGTCATTAAAGAGATTTTTTTATTTTTTCAGAATTTTGTTTTTAAATAGAAATTTCACATAAGCAAATTTTATTGAAAAAAAATAATTAAATAGGTTGAGTGACTTTCTGAGTAAAAATGTGATAGTTGAGCGACTTTTGGAATAAAGACCAAAATTGAATGACTTTCTGGAATATAAGTTCATAGTTGAGTGACCATTTGAGTTATTAACTCGTTTTCGGAACATCACATATTAGACTTTTTTTGGGGAGAATCACTTGGCGCTAGCTCATAATGTTTTTGGATATACATATAGGTAGGCGTTTGAAATGTTATTGTGAATAATGAAATACTATTTGCAAACTAATAATGTTAGTAGGTACGAGGAGGGGTAGAGGTAGGCCAAAGAAATATTGGACAAAGGCGATTAGACAGGACATGGTGCTTCTTCAGGTTGCCGAGGACATGACCTTAGATAGAAGGATGTGGAGGACGCGCATTAGAGTAGAAGGTTAGTCGGGTAGGAGTGTTGTCTTGCTTTAGAGGGTTTAGGCTTTCTATCATATGTTGTTGTTTATTGTGTTTTGAATATCACACTATTTGTGGTTGATTATTGTTTCTTTCTAGTAGACTTTGCACTGATCCCATGTTAGTTGATTTATGTTCTTCACCGTTTCTCTATGCTTTGTACCTGGCTATGTTACACTTGAGTCGAGGGTCTTTTGGAAACAGTTTCGGTAGTGGTGAGGTTTGCGTACACTTTCCTCTCCCATACCTCACTTGTGGGATTTTACTACGTATGTTGTTATTGTTGGGTCCAACAATAATGATTAAACTTCTATTATCCTAGTTGAAACGTATGTTTCAAGGGAAAAGGTCTATTCTTGTTTTTCAACTATACATAGACCTTATTAAAGTATTCTATAGTTTTCATCAAGATTTTTCTGGTCATATTACGTATTACTACATCGTAACAACTTTGAAATAAATTACTTCCTCCCTCCATTCACTTTTATTTGTCCATTATTTGAAAAATAATTTTTTACTTTTACTTGCCACTAAGTTTTGCGAAAGCGAAATTCATTTTAATTTGCTGCCTTTCGACGTTTTGCATCGAGCTTTACGTCAATTAAGAGGAGTGAATATTTCTCAATCATATCATTATTAATTAAGGTCAGTTTGGCAGGTACTCTTTGGAGGGCTTGATGGCTGACGAATTTAACTAAGTAAATCAAGAGAACAATTACCATAATGAATCTCAGTTTTGAGGTCACGCATACGAGTCCAACTGGTTCTTATGATCAATGACTAACTTAAATAATTATTGAAAATCTTCCACATTTAATTTAGTACTGTGTTCGAAAGAGTTTAGTGGTCGTTTGGTAGTTAGTTAAAGTTATATAGGTATTTGTAATACATGTATTAATTATTCTCATCGTCGTTGTCAAGTTCTCCTAATACTGAGTACTAATCAATGAGCAACAACGCGTAAACTCTTGTAGTATTTTTAATTTTCCTGGATTAAGGATTATTAAATTCCTTGGGTGGGAGTTGTTGGTGATTAATTTGGATCCAATTTTTGTGGATGAGACAGAATCTGGTCTATTGTTCAAGGAAATATATATATATATATCGATCAACGATTATATCTTTATTTATTATTATTATAACATTAGAAATCAAACTTTTTGGCCTCTACTAAGAAGTCCTGTGACTATGTTGTCGTCTTAAGCTCCTGTGGGAAAATTTTATGTACAGAAACTGACAATTTTCATGTCAGTACAGTACACAATTGTCAAGACAGAACTAAGCTAGTAGACAAGATAATGGTTATATTAATAGTAGCAATTAGGAACTTAGTTTTGAGATCTGTTTTTTTATTTTTCTTGGTTGATGTAGGGTATTCCTCGACTATTTCTTCAGCCAATTAATATTTTGTGTATATCTTGTTTTTCTTTTGTTTAGGGGTCGCATTCTTAGTTCTTACATAGGTGTATAGGATGAAGAAATTAAATACATCACAATTCACAATCTGATTAATAAGTAGTCAAGAACTCAAGATGCGGCCAATGATCCTCCTTGTTCAACTGGAAAAACAGGCCAAAAATTAATGTAAAAAAGGTTCAAGGGAGCTATGAGCCTATAGGCTATGACTATCAATATCTGATCACGAAGTTAATTTTCTGAATGATCACACAAGCTTTGAGAATTGTCTACTAAAATCGCTCTTTTTTTTAAGACAACAAAATGATTCAACTATATATCTATTTTCCTAAAAAATCAAAACACTACAAAAGCCTTATTTTCACCTTGAGAATTTCCTCTCCTTTTGTCTTCTTCCCTAATCCTCTCCTCTTTTCGTCTTGTCCCTCCACTCTCAATTGATTTATTCTCTACTTTATGGTCTCTCTCTAAAATTTCTATGTATGTGTTTTTAAAATTGATCTAATATTACCCAGTGACTCTCATATTCCAGAAAGACTATCACAGGAAGTCATGACCATTAGTGAATATATAAGTGATGTGATTTATCACCAAAAATACCACCAAACTATTGAGATTAATTACTGTATTTCTGGTGATAAATGACATTATAATTTCTGTCATGATCAATTTTACGTAAGGCATTGAGTGATCAAAATTTACACAGATTAAAACACTAGATCTGTAACGATACATACACTAATTATTGAATTATGTAATGCATATGCACTTATACGACGTTGTACAATTGAGACGAAAAATAGAGCACTAGCAAGAACATGGAGTTGCAAGAACAATCAGAGGATATTTCTTATGCACAGTCACGCCTGTTGATTCCACAATGTCCAAATCTTCTCTTTTGGCCTGTCAACCAACTCAAAATTAAAGTTCAACAACAAATTTGCCAATGCGAGTTCGCTAACAGCCAGGGTGAATTGGGATCCTGGGCATCCTCTTCGCCCTGAACCAAACGGAATAAACTCAAAATTAAAACCTTTAAAGTCAATGTCTGTCTGAAAGAACCTCTCAGGCTGGAATTCTTCAGGATTTTCCCACAACGAGGGGTCTCTTCCGAGTGCCCAAGCATTAATAAAAACTTGTGTTTTTGCGTCTATATCATATCCCATCACTCTAACATCTTGAATTGATTCGCGAGGAATTATTGGAATTGGAGGATGCAAGCGTAGGCTTTCTTTCGTTACTGCTTTCAGATATTGCATTTTTGGTACATCATCCTCTGTTACACTAGACTTTCCTTTGGCTATTTGCCTCACCTCATTTTGCAATTTCTCCATTATTCTGGGATTTCGTAAAAGTTCTGTCATTGACCACTCGAGAAGTGCAAATATGCTGCCGCTTCCTGCTAAAAACATGTCCTGTTTTTTGAAGTAGTAACAAATTAACAGTATTACAGCAAAATTCGATTGAAGAAATTTTAGATAAAGACATACCAAGATAACAGCTTTGACAGTGTCAATTTGAATAGAAAAGCCAGCCATCCCTTGTTTCTGCAATTCAAGTAAGATATCTACGAATTCTGTTGTTCCAACTTCAGTACTGTTTTTGCTCTTATCATCTTTGTGCTCATCAACAACTCGTTGCAAGAATTCATCGAATTCTTTAGCCACTATTTCCACTCTTTTATCCAAACCATTTAAACGATCCACCCATCGGAGCCATGGAATGTAGCTTCCCACGTTGAATTCACCTAATAGCCCAACAGTTTCTTGCAGCAGAAACTTAAACTTGTTCCCAATTTCTCCATCAGAATACTTCCTACCTAAAGCTATCCTACAGAACACAACACTTGTAAATTCCCGCAAAATATCACTCAAATTGATCCCTGAAGGTCGTGAAACAGAACATAGCTCGCGAATCTTCTTAACCATTAAAAACGTCTCTTCTTCGCGTACACCACTAAAAAATTGTACTCTTGTGTTACTTAAAAGTTGAATCACACAAATACTTCTCACTTGCCTCCAATACTCACCGTAGCTAGCGAAGGCCATGTCTTTTGAGCCATAAAGTAGTCTGTCGTGGACGCTTGTTTTAGCCCTGTTCGAGAAGACTAAATCATGAGTTTTCAATGTTTCGTGAGCTGCATCGGCTGAGGACACGATAAGTGCAGGAATTTCTCCTAGTTGAAGAAGCATTAAGGGACCATGTTTTTTGGACATCAATTGGAGGGAGCGATGCGGGTGCTTGCCTAGTTGATGGAGATTCCCAATTACGGGAAGTTTCCGTGGAGATGGAGGTAACTTTTTATGGGATTTAGAGAAACATTTGAGGAGGATGGCAATAAACAGAATTGTGATTAGAGAAGCAAGTAATGAAAGAGGAAGGAAGATCATTTTTTGAACAAATTACTTTTGTCAATAGGCCAATTTTTAGGAGTTGTTAGAACCGTGACCAAGTTTTTGCTTATGAGAATTGCGGCTCCAAGTTAAATAGTACCAGCTACTAGTTGAATTATTGATCAAACTATAGACGCTAACTTGCAAGTTTTCCCCATCAACATTTTTTTTGTGTTTTTGTTTTGTAAAACTAATATAATTGAGATCTGTCGTGTATTGTCTTGATTAATGTGGTGTATTCCTTGACCATTTCTTCAGCTAATTACGCTATAGTTAATATTTTTCGTGATATTAGGGTGTGTTTAGTGTGAAGGAGAATGTTTTCGTGGAAAATACTTTCGAGGCCTTCTTACTTATTTTCTAGTGTTTGGTAAGTAAGTAAAAACATTATTATTACAAAAACATTTATATGTAATAAAACAAAATACTATGGGGTGGGATAGGATGGGGGGCAGATGTTTGGGGGTGGCGGGGATGGTATGGTCAAGAGGTTGGAGTTTGAGGGAATTGTGTAGGGTGAGGAGGAGACATGTAATTATAATGTCACTTACGAAACTTGTTTTTCCTATTTCTATCACGGAAGTCGTTTTTCTCATTTTTAAGGAACATGTTTTCTAAGAAAATATTTTCCAGAACAATGCGACCAACCAAACATGGAAAACTTAAAAACATTTTCCAGAAAATATAATTTTCCTCCATACGAATTACCAAACACACCCTTAAATGTAATATAGTACTGATCATCTGTTGTAGTTATTAAAATGGCGCAAAGCTAAAAAGAAATTAAGTGACAACAATTAGAGGTAAATGAAAAACAAAAGTGTTTATCATTTATTTATGGCAATGGAAATTGATACGACATGATAAGTAATCTAAATGGACATGAAGTTATTAGCCTGCAAGCAATGCTGGGAACTATGCCCCATTGACAATATTAATTAGAACATGGAGTGGCAATTGCTACCAAAGGTAATTTCCTACGAATAGTGATGCCAGTGCTTTCAGTCATATCCAAATCCTCCTCTTTTATCCCTTTTGGTAATGCAAAATTGAACTTGTGCACAATCCTTGCTAATGCTAGCTCATTCACCATAATAGCAAAAGTAATTCCTGGGCAGCCCCTTCTGCCCGCTCCGAAGGGAATCAACTCAAAGTTTACTCCTCTGACATTAATATCACTATTCAAGAATCTCTCTGGTCGGAATTCCTCTGGATTTTCCCACAACAACGGGTGTCTTCCTATTGACCAAGCATTAATAATGACTTGAGTTTTAGCAGGTATGTGATAGTCTAGTAATTTTACGTCTTCAATTGATTCTCGAGGAACTAGTAAAGGTATCGGTGGATGAAGCCTAAGACTCTCCTTGATCGTTGCTTTCAGATACTGCATATTTCCCAAGTCATCCTCTTTTATCTCCGCTTTCCCTTGGACTAATCCCCTCACTTCATTTTGTAATTTTTCCATGGCTCTTGGATGCCTCAAAAGTTCTGTCATTGTCCACTCTAGAGCTGTATATGTTGTGTCTGTACCGCCAGCAAATGAATCCTATTTATTAAAAAGAAACACAAATAATAATATTAAGAGTAGCGGATGTAGTCACACCACTATTACGTTTCTTCTTGAAAATTAATGATTTCAAAGTAGTAACCAGCAAGTATATTTATTTTACAGATATTGCTACGATGCTTACCACGAGGATAGCTTTCAATGAATCCCTCTGAAGAGGACATCCAGTTTCCTTTCCATTCTGAATGTCCAACAAAACGTCCACGAAGTCTTTAGCTTCACCGGTATTGTATTCTCTTTTCTCGTTCCTATTAATGTGTTCTTCAAACACACTCTCCAAAAATGTATCCAACTCTTTAGCCACTTTCTCCACTTTGGTGTCAAGACCATTGATTCTATTGACCCATTCAAGCCATGGAAAATGATCCCCAATATGAAAAGCACCTAAAAGTGAAAGAAGCTTTTCTATGGTTGCCTTGGCATTCATCCCGCTTTTATTCACTTCATCGTATTTCCTCCCTAAGGCAGCTCTGCTAATTATGTTGCTAGTCATAGAACAGAAATGATCTCTTAAATCTATAACTGAACTAGAAGAATCACACTCTAGTCTGATTTTTTCATTCATATTTGATATTTCTTCTTCTCTGATATCATGAAAAGATTGGACTCTTTTGTTGCTGAGAAGGTGAAGCACGGTGATGCTTTTGATCTTTCTCCAGTATTCACCATAGGGACTAAAGGCCACGTCCTTTGAGCCATAAAGGAGTCTATCAGCAATGATAGATTTAGGTCTGCTTGACCAGACGAGATCGTGAGTTTGCATGATATCACGAGCAGCTTCAACTGAGGAAGCAACGAAAACTGGCTTACTGCCTAAGTGAAGCAGCATGACTGGACCATATTTTTGAGATAGTTTATGGAGAGAACGGTGAGGATGTGACCCAAGTTGGTGCAAATTTCCTATGATTGGAAGCTTTCTTGGAGATGGCGGTAACTTTTTTGTGATGTTTGAAATAGTAAAGAACCACTGATGAAGGAAGAAACCGAACACAAATAGAGGAAGTAGAAGAGAATAGCAGGGAAGATCCATTTTCTGGTTGTAGCGAGGAGTACTGAGATGCAAAGAAATCAAGATTTTGAGGCTTCTAGTTATTAATAGCTACTAGTTGTATTATTGATCCACTGTAGACGATAACTTGCAAGTTTTCTCTATGAATACAAAAAGGGCAGCCCGGTGCATTAATGCTCGCAGGACCACAAGGGTCTATTATACAAGACTTACCCCACATTTCTACAAGAGACTGTTTCCACGACTTGAATCTGCGACCTCCTGGTCACGTGGCAACAATTTTATCAGTTATGTCTGTTTTATCATTATATTATGTTTCGTGAAGTTAATCACACTAATCATACATTTCTTGATTCTTTCAGAGCTTCAAAATACCAAAAGATCTTTTGCATGAAAAAAAATATACTATGATACCGACCACTCTCGAAGAAATTATATAGTGATCTCGACCACTTTCTTCTTTATATGATCAAAACAAAATTTTATTTCTTTCTTCTCTCAGAGCTTTAGAGTATACCTAAAGAAAAATCTTTTAGTGAGGAAAAGATACATATAGTGATGTCGACCTCTTTCTTGAAGATATAACTATTGTTTAAGAAATTGAACAACATGAGTTTATTAAACTAATATATGCTTTTAGTTGTACATTTATAAGTTATTGATATATTTAACTAGAGAATACAATGGATGAGAATACTGTTGCGGAAGTCGAATATATAGAGTACGATTAAGTCACAACTACTATATCTAAAGTTAGCTATATAAATAGTAAATGAGAGAACAATAAGAGAACACCAAAAATTTACGAGGTTCGGCAAAACTTTATTTTTGCCTACTCCTCGGACACAATCCATTACATTTTATTTCACTCCAAAAGAATACAAGTGAAATACTACAAGAGAGAAAGGAGATTCAAATGCCTTCAAAGATGAGAAGGCAAGTGAGAGAGGTGGATTTACAAATGAACTAAGTGCCCCTATTTATAGAAGTGAATTCTTCCTCTTGATGTCATCAGTGACATCATCAGTGACAACATCATCATCTCGATGTCATCAGTGACATCATCATTATCATCTTGATGCCATTAGTGACATCATCATTACACAAATGTCAAAGTTCAATGTGTGAAATCATTTAATGGTAGTCAAAGATTTCGACTACAAGTTGAACTTGGAAATTTCTTCCCAAAAAAGAATTTTCTTTTTTTCAAAACGTTCATACTAGTTCTAGTCAAACGTTCATATTAGTTCTAGTCAAACGGTCACACTAATTCTAGTCAAACGTTCATACTAGTTTTAGAATCTTGTCAAATTTAACAAATCTCCACCTTGGCAAGATTCTCCATTTTCAATTTTCTCTCAGCAACAAATTTTGATTGTGTTTTCAACCTTAATCTTCAATGTTGAACAATGTTGATCAAGTTCAAACAATGTTGAAACATGACCGCAGTCACCACTTTCGTCAGCATATCGGCAGGGTTATCTGTAGTCTAATTTTTCTTCAAACTCCACCTTCTTCTCTAATGTCTCGTACGAAATGATATTGAACATCAATGTGCTTCGTCCTTGCATGATAAACTTGGTTCTTTGCTAATTGGATAGCACTTTGACTATCACAAAATATTGTGATGCCTTCTTGTTCAATCCCAAGCTCTCTAAGCAAACCTTGAAGCCAAATTGCCTCTTTCACAACCTCCGTAATTGCCATGTACTCTACCTCCGTAGTAGACAAAGCAACTGTTGACTGCAAAGTTGATTTTCAACTAACTGGTGTGTTTGCTAAAGTGAAAACGTAACCAGTAGTTGATCTTCGTTTGTCCAAATCACCTGCTTAATCTGAGTCACAATATCTAACCATATGTTGACCATTCTCCTACTCGAAAATCAAACTAATATCCACAGTATTATGAATATACCGTAGAATCCATTTCACAACAACTTTGAATCCTTTTGGCTGAGTCATGTAGATTTTCTCTTCCAAGTCTCCATGTTAAAACACAGTTTTTACATCCAACTGAACTAGTTCCAAATTCAACTGTGCTACCAAAGCCAACAAAACTCTAATGGAGGAGTGTTTTACGACTGGAGAAAACACCTCATTATAATCAATTCCCTCCTTTTGAGCATATCCTTTGGCCACCAATCTTGCTTTGTAGCGAACGCCTTCTTGGTTAGGAAATTTTTTCTTTCTTTGCATATACCCATTTGCACCCAATTGTTTTCTTGTCCTTCGGGAGATTGACCAAGCTCCATGTGTGATTCTGATGAAGGGACTACATTTCTTCAATCATAGTAATCTTCCACTTATCTGCTTCTGAACTTTGGACTACATTTTTATAAGTGGTAGGAATACCATCAACTACAATTGAGGATGCATAAGCCACTATATCCATGAACCGAACAGGTTTTCTTATTGTTCTTTTTGGCTTGCTTGTTGCTATTGGTTCAAGTTCTGGTTGAGGTTCCAGAGATGGAATCTCCTTTTCAACTGGCTCTTCTTCCCGAGGAAATTTTTTTGTTGTTTCCTCGTTTTCTTGTTGTGTTGGAAAAATTAATTTTCCCTCAAACTCCACCTGCTTTGAAGCACCACTAGTTTGTTTGACATCTTCACCTATTACCTTATTTTTCAAGGTAGATTCATCAAAGGTAACATCCCTGCTGAATATAATTTTTCTCGTCTCTGGACACCATAATCGGTACCCTTTGACTTCAGAAGTAATCCCTATAAATACAACCTTCTTTGCTCTTGCATCCAATTTAGACTCTCTTACTTAATAATATGCAATTGAGTCAAATACATGCAAAGAACCATAATCTCCAGCAGGTTTTGCATACCATTTTTATAATGGTGTCTTGCCACCAATTGCGGCAGATGGTAGACGATTAATGAGGTGGCATGCATATGTTATTGCCTCAGCCCAAAATTCTTTGCCCAAGCCAGCATTGGACAACATACATCAAACTTTCTCCAGCAAAGTTCGATTCATGCGTTCTGCCACTCTATTCTGTTGTGGTATATTTCTGACGGTGAAGTGTCTGACAATGCCATTGTCTTCACAAATATTCTTGAAAAGACCACTTTTGTATTCTCCACCATTGTCTGTACGAAGATACTTGATCTTTCTACCAGTTTGCATCTCTATCATCGCCTTTCATTTGAGAAAAATTCTCAACACTTCATCTTTAGTTTTCATTGTATACACCCATACTTTTCGGGAAAAGTCATCAACAAAGGTTACAAAATAGTGTTTCCCACTTAATGAAGGTGTTTTGGAAGCACCCTAAACATCAGAGTGAACATAATCAAAATACCTTTAGTATTGTGGATTGCAGTTCCAAATTTAACCCTTGTCTATTTTCCTTTGACACAATGCTCACAAAACTCCAAGTTGCATGTCTTTAATCCTTTTAGCAATTCTTGATCTGATAGAATTTTCAAGGATTTTCCTCTAGCATGCCCCAAGCGCATATGCCACAACCTGGTCATTTTTGTCTCCTTAATATCACTGGATGTTGCTGCCGCAGTCCCAATAATTATACTACCTAAATAGAGGTACATGTTATTGCTTCTTCGAATTCCCTTCATTACCACCAGTGCACCTGAGCAAATTTTCATCACCCCATTATCTGCAATGACTTTGAACCCCTTTGATTCTAGGGCCCCTACAGAAATGAGATTTTTCTTCAAATTCGGTACGTATCGAACATCTGTTAATGTTTTGCTCAATCCATCATGGTTTCTTAATCGGATGGAACCAACACCATATGCGGTAAGAGGATCATTGTTTGCGGTGTGAATAGCTCCACATTCTCCTTTTTGTAAATCAGTGAACCAGTCCCGATTGGGACACATATGATAGCTACAAGCCGAGTCCATCAACCATACTTCAGATGAATTAGATGGCTCTGTTGCAACTAGTGAGAAATCAGAGTCGTCAGAATCAACTACATTTGAGTCTATGATAGCCTTTCCATTGTTAGGTCTGGCCTTATTTTTCAACTTTGGACAATCTTTCTTCCAGTGCCCCTTTTCTCGACAAAAGGCACATTCATCTTTGTTGGGTCTGGATTTTGACTTAGATCTTCCTTTCTTCGTTCTCGTTTGATTTTGAGAACGACCTCTTACGAACAGTGCTTCTCCTTCTCCACCTTTTTGTTTCTCTTTCTTCCTTTGTTCATAACTGTTCAAGGCTGAACAAACTTCCTTGAGAGAAACTTCATCATTCCCATGAAGTAGAGTAGTTTCAAGGTGCTCAAACTCATCGGGAAGTGAACTTAGCAACATTAAGGCCATATCTCCATCACTAAAAGTCACGTCCATATTCTGTAGATCTGTCGCCAACTTATTAAAGCTGGTGATATGATCATTCATTGTGGTACTAGGAACATATGTGAAGCGTAACAGTCTCTTTTTCATGTAGAGCTTATTTTGACTGTTTTTCTTCAAGAATTTATCTTCCAATGCATTCCACAATTTACTCTCAGAAGTTTCCTTCGTGTATGGATACTTTTTTTCTCTTGCAAGGTAAGATCGAATGGTACCACAAGCAACACGGTTGATAATCTTCCAATCTTCTTCTCCTATGCTGTTTGGTTTCTTCTCTTCTATGGCAATATCTAGTCCTTGTTGAAAAAGGACATCAAGAACTTCGCCTTGCCACATCCCGAAATGTCCTGACCCGTCAAAGATTTCAACTGCAAACTTCGCATTTCACACAATTCTTGTCATGAGCGAAGATGCCAATGATGACGTATTATTGACACCCGATGTGGAATCTTCAGCTTTCTTGTCTGCCATTTCTACTACAAATACTATTTATTAACTAACTGTACCGAAGATCAAAGTAATTCTTTTCTGATGTGGAAGTTCAGACTGTGCTGCAACCACAGAGCATACTCAGATAGAACCTTGACTCTGATACCAATTGTTGCGGAAGCCGAATATATAGAGTGCGATTAAGTTGTAACTACTATATCTAAAGTTAGCTATATAAATAGTAAATGAGAGAACAATAAGAGAACAGCAGAAATTTACGAGGTTTGGCAAAACTTTATTTTTGCCTACTGCTCGGACACAATCAATTACATTTTATTTCACTCCAAAAAAAATACAAGTGAAATACTACAAGAGAGAAAGGAGATTCAAATGTCTTCAAAGATAAGAAGGCAAGTGAGAGAGGTGGATTTACAAATGAACTAAGTGCCCCTATTTATAGAAGTGAATTCTTCCTCTTGATGTCATCAGTGACATCATTATCTTCTCGATGTCATCAATGACATCATCATCGTCTCGATGTTATCAGTGACATCATCATTATCATCTTGATGTCATTAGTGACATCATCATTACACAAATGTCAAAGTTCAACGTGTGAAATCATTTAATGGTAGTCAAAGATTTCGACTACAAGTTGAACTTGAACATTTCTTCCCAAAGAAGAATTCTCTTTTTTTCAAAACGTTCACACTAGTTCTAGTCAAACATTCATATTAGTTCTAGTCAAACGTTTACACTAATTCTAGTCAAACGTTCACACTAGTCCTAGAATCTTGTTAAATTTAACAAATACAATAACAATGATAATAGCCTTGGGCTCTTTGCATTATGCATCCTTAATGTATATACAATTCTTCGATTTGAACCCTATCCTTCTATCCTTTGCTCTGACCCTTAACCTAGTCATTCATACAAGATCATTTTCTGAGGATAAAATAGGGATGATGTATTTCAGTTTCAGTTTCAGTTTCAAGTTTAATTGTTTGAGGAAGAAAAAGACCACGCCAAAATGCGGCTTCTTTCCCCCTACTTTTGCAATCAGATTTTTTTTTTTTTTAAAAAAATCTGATTATCCACCTCCATTGGGTATGGATCTTTTTCATTAATAAAAAATAATTATAAAGCAGAGGAGTGCACTCCCTGCACCTACTAAGAATGAACAAACTCCATTGTATGCGAGTAGTAGGATTTCCAGATAAGCTTATAAAAATATAGCCCCGAGCAAAAATGGAACATCAGAAGTGTGCAACAAGTTTCTGTCCAAATAAATGACTTTCTTATCAGTGCTGATTCTGAAAGTTGAAAACTGAAGTTTGTTCATGTTCAAATTTTTGATACAATATTAATGTTATCCGTGGAGCACGCTAGAACAAGAAATATTGCATAAAAGAACATAAATAGATATACAAATACCCAAAACGGGAGTCCACCAATAAACTTGTTACATATTGTGAACTTATTAACTACTAGAAACGCTGGGAACTGCGTTTAATTGATAATATTGGTGAATAACATCACTGATGTAGACAGTAAGGAATGGAGAAAAAACTCTTAGCAAGAGCATGGAGTGGCCACAACTAGCAAAGGTGATTTCCTATGAGTAGTGATGCCGATGCTTTCAGTCATATCCAAATCTTCCTGTTTTATCCCTTGTGGTAATGCAAAATCGAACTTGTGCACAAGCCTGGCTAAAGCTAGCTCAATTACCGCAATACCAAAAGTACTTCCTGGGCAGCCCCTTCTGCCAGTTCCAAAGGGAATCAACTCAAAGTTTAGTCCTTTGACATCAATATCACTATTTAAGAATCTTTCTGGCCAATACTCCTCTGGGTTTTCCCATGATAAGGGGTCTCTTCCGATAGCCCAAACATTAACAATGGCTTGAGTTCTAGCAGGTATGTGATAATAGTCTAATAATTTCACGTCTTTCATTGATTCTCGGGGAATTAATAGTGGATTCGGTGGATGAAGCCTGAGGCTCTCCTTGACAACAGCTCTCAGATACTGCATATTTTCTAGATCATCCTCTGTTATCTCTGATTTTCCTTGATCTAATCGTCGCACTTCATTCTGTAATGTTTTCATGGCCCTTGGCTGCCTCAAAAGCTCCGCCATTGTCCAATCTAGAGTTGTATATGTTGTATCCGTGCCAGCAGTAAACGAATCCTGTGACAGAAAAGAACACGAAATGAAATGACAGACTTCTTTTTAAGCTTCATTTACTTCCACATGCTTTCCAACATTTGAATTATAGTCACTAACCATGGGGACTATGAGACATAAAAACACTGTTGGTGTGTAATCTCACCACCATTGCTTTACTACGCGAAATATATTTAAAATAGATTGTTATGTTGGATTAAATGATGAATAGTAAATACGATATTCTCACCAAGAGGATAGCTTTCAATGAATCCCTTTCAAGAGGAAAGCCAGTTTCCTTTCCACTTTGAATTTCTAGCAAAACGTCCACGAAGTCTTTAGCTTCACCCGTACTGTATTCTTTTTTCTTGCTCCTAATAATGTGTTCTTCAATCACACTCTAAAAATGCGTCCAATTTTCTAGCTACTTTCTCCACTTTGGTGTCTAGTCCAGTGATTTTATTGACCCATTCAAGCCACGGAATATAATCTCCAACGTTAAACAAGCCCAAAAGTTGAAGAAATTCTTCTAGGATGGTCTTTGCGTCTATTTCACTTTCCCTTTCATTATATGTCCTCCCTAAGGCCACTCTGCTAATTATATTTTTAGTTAGAGAATATAAATGATCTCCCAAATTTATCACTGAACTCGAAGAATCACACCTTTGCCTGATTTTTGTAATCATGTTCGCAATTTCTTCTTCTCTGACACCACGAAAAGATTGGACTCTTTTACTGCTAAGAAGGTGAAACACGGTGATACTTCTAACTTGCTTCCAATATTCACCAAACGGACTAAAGCCCACGTCCTTGGAGCCATATAAGAGTCTATCGATAATGCTGGATTTAGGTCTGCTTGCCCAGACGAGATCGTGAGTTTTCAAGATATCACGAGCAGAATCTACGGAGGAAGCAACAAGCATTGGCTTACTGCCCAAGTGAAGTAGCATGACCGGACCATATTTTTGAGGTAGTTTATGGAGAGAACGGTGAGGAAGCGAACCAAGTTGATGCAAATTTCCTATGATTGGGAGCCTTCTTGGAGATGGTGGTAACTTTTTTTGATTATTTGAAGTAGTAAAGAAGCATTGATGAAGGAAGAAAATGAAGACAAGCAGAGGAATTAGAAGAGAATACCACGGAAGATCCATTATTTTGGCACTTAGATAGTACAATGAAATCAATATGATTCCACTGCACAGACATATATAGACGCCAACTAGCCAAGTCTTTCCTAAACTTGACGGTTTTTCTATAAATCGAGGCGGCACAATAAGATTGGTGGTCTAAACTCAACTTTCAAATATGACATTATTTTTTAAGGAAAAAAATTATAAATAAATTTATTCAAAGTCTTTTTTTTTTTTTTTAGTTTTTTAAGTTGTAAAGTTGTAGTTGTTTTGTGTTATTAGGGTCTAAGAGATCACAAAGTAGCAGGGGATTCCTGATTAGGCTTAAAAGCTAGTAGTTGTTTTGTGTTAGTTTATTATTCCTGAGGCTTAGGCGTACTTGCAGCCTGTGTTAAGGCAGTTAGTTAGCTAAGGTGCTCCCTATTGTATTCATGATGTTGGTTACTGGTAATGATACTTCACATTTGTTACCAAAAAACAGTTGTAATAATTTTTCTATTTTTCTATAAACCATTTAATTTGTTGTGAGACATTGTTGATCTTATTTCTTGAGTAATAGAAATCGAAATTGGTTTAAGAAGTTGATGGCTTTATCCTCCATTATAGTATTTGGTCATTTTTTATCCTCGTCGTTATTAAACTTATCAAATATACTCCTCCATTAATGATTTTCCCTAATCTGCCCAAAATTGTCCTATTTCAATCCAAATTATCAGTTTCAAATGAATCCCTAATTAAAATCGACCAGCAACCCACCAAACTAAAACCCAAACCAGATTATTTAATGGAAAAAGTACACTAAATAGACCAACAAATTAAAGTATTTACACCCAAATGCCCCTTCCCATATTAAATCTAAAAGTACCCCAGCGGCACAAAATAATTACCTCGCGTGCCCCCCAATTCGTTTGGCCCTTAAATTGTGCTCTTTTCCAATTACAGAATTCCTTTTCCCTTCATTTGGTCAAATATTGCAGCTGGGACCTTCTTTTTTTTTTGGTTTGACTTTCCTTTTCTTATAATTTGGTTAATATAAAACCAAGTGTGCTAGTATTATTAGTTTATACTAAAACAAACATTCAGAAGGGAAATGAACGAATTTAAGCTCCTGAAAAAATTAAGAGTTCGTTTTACATATCTTTAAATATATCTTTGTAAATTTGGCGTATTCTTGTTCTTTTCTCTCTTTTTCTTTAAATATATTTTTTGTACTTCTCTTTTCTTTTTGTGTTATTTATTATTCTTATTTTTAAATATAAAAATAAAAATAGTAGCCAATTATTTTTCGACTAAAAAATATTTAAAAGTAAACAATTAGTCTGTGAGAAGAAGTAATTAAAAAATATTAAATTCACTAATTTATTTTATAAAATATATGTTTTTATTTTTGTTTATTTTTATCGTTTTTTTTTAAAGATATAATAAAATACAAAGATAAGATATTATTTAACTATTTTTAGACTATTAAAAATTAATAAAAAGGAGTGTCTCATTAAAGGACAAGAACAATCATCTTTGATACCATCACAGTGTATTCATATACTGTGATGGTATCATTGAAGATTGAAGCAGATATCAATGATATCATGACAGTATATAGATATACTGTGATGGTGTCATTACAAACTGAAGCAAATCCCAATGATACCATGTTAGGATATACATAATGTGATGGTATCATAAAGGTATGACTAAAGGATTGAAGCAGACATCAATGATACTGTAACAATATATAGATATACGGAAATGGTATCATTATGGATTGAAGCAAATCCTAACGATACCATGCCAAGATATATATATATATATATATACTGTGATGGTATCATGTAGGCCTGACTGAAGGATTAAAATAGACATCAATAATACAATGACAATATATAGATGTACTATGATGGTATCATTACGGACTGAAGAAAACCCCAATGATACCATGTCAGTATATGTATACTATGATGATTTCATATAGGTCTGACCGAAGGATTAAAATAGATATCAATAATATCATGACAGTATATAGATATACTGTGATGGTATCATGGAGGTCTGACTAAAGGGTTGAAACAGACATCAATAATACCATGACAGTACATAGATATACTGTGATGGTATCATGGAGGTCTGACTGAAGGATTGAAACAGACATCAATGATACCACGACGATATATAGATATACTGTGATGGTATCATTATGAACTGAAGCAAACACCAATGATACCATGACAATATACAGATATACTGTGATGGTATCATGGAGGTCTGACTAAAAGATTAAAGCAGACATCAATGATACCATGACAATATATAGATATGTTGTGATGGTATCATTACAGACTGAAGCAAATCCAATGATATCATATCAGTATATATATACTATGATGGTATCATGGAGGTCTGACTGAAGGATTGCAATGATACCAAGGCAATATATAGATATACTATGATGGTATCATGGAGGTCTGACTGAAGGACTGAAGCAGACATCAATGATACTATCACAGTATATGGATATACTGTGATGGTATCATGGAGGTTTCACTGAATGATGAAACATACATCAATAATACCATGATGGTATATAGATATACTGTGATAGTATCATTACAGACTGAAGCAAACTCAATTATACCATGTCAGTATATATATACTATGATGGTATCATGGAGGTCTGACTGAAGGATTGAAGCAAACATCAATGATACCATTACAGTATACAAATATACTATGATGATATCATTATGGACTGAAGCAAACCCAATGATATCCTGTCAGTATATATATATATATATATATATTGTGATGGTATCATGGAGGTCTGACTGAAGTATTGAAGCAAACATCAATGATACCATGACAGTATATAGATATAATGTGATGGTATCATGGAGGTCTCATTGAATGATGAAGCATACATCAATGATACCATGACGGTATATAGATATACTGTGATGGTATCATTGCGAACTGAAGCAAACCCAATGATACTATGTCAGTATATAGATATAATGTGATGGTATCATAGAGGTCTCACTGAATGATGAAAAATGAAGCATACATCAATGATATCATGACGATATATAGATATACTGTGATGATATCATTACAGACTGAAGCAAATCCAATGATACAATGTCAGTATATATATACTGTGATGGTATCATGGAGGTTTGATTGAAGGATTGAAGCAGACATCAATGATATCATGACAGTATAAAGATATACTGTGATGGTATCATTGCAAATGAAGAAAAAAAATAGAAATAAAAAAGAAAAGAGAATCAAATAAAATTACAAAAGAAAAGAAATAAATAAAAATAAAAAAGGACCAAAAATATGAAATTAGTTTGTGGTAAAAAATAAAGAATATTATGATTTGAGAAAAAATGAATGAAAAAAAATAAATAATAATGAAATAAATGAAAAAAAAAAGAAAAAAAAGGAACAAGTACCAAAGAAATTGAAAAATAAAAAACACAAAAATAAAAGAAAAAAAGAGAAAAATAAAAGCAGATAAAAGAAGAAGTAGAGAAAAAAAATTAAAGAATAAAAAAAAGGAAAAAAGAAAAAAAAAGTAACAAGAAATAAAGAAATTGAAAAACAACAAACAAATAAAAAATACAAAAATAAAAAGAACCAATAAAGGAAAAAGAGAGGGGAAAAAAGCAGAAAAAAAGTTGAGAAAAAAAAATACACGAACAAAGAAATAAATGAGAAAAAAGAAAAATAGAAAAAAAAAAGAAGAAGAGTATATAAAATAAAAATTGAGTGTGAATTAGATTATTATATAAAAAGAAAATAAAAAATAAAATAATTTTACGAAAAAAATAAATGAATAAAGAAGCATAAAAAGAAAAGAAAAAGAAAACTAGAAAAAAAAAAGTAAAGAAATTAAAAGGAAAACAATTAAAATGGAGATAAATAGCTAAAGGTAGAAGGGGACATTTTATATAATTAGTTAGGGGGACATTTTATATAAAGGGGTATGTAGTTATAAATAGTTTGCTTCTATAGGATATGAATGTAATTTCCCCTTATTTAATTGCATATGTTATATTTCGTGATTAGGATCAAACAGATCACTCATTTTTTATTGTTTCAGAGCTTCAAAATATTTATCAAACAAAAAAAGAGCTTATCTAAAGAAAAAAATATCTTTATGATTTCTACAAGTTTCGTAAAGAATCTTTATAATGATATGTCGACCACTTTCTTGAAGAAATTAGTGACATCGACCACTTCTTTATTTTTGAAAAATAGAAAAGCATGAGATTTAAACAAATAGCATACTTGAAAATCTTTAGAATATCCTACTCGTTTGTAAAATGCATAATGGTTAACTAATTTCGGAATTAATTTTAGGATGAGATTATTCTATATTTGGTTGGAATAAAATACATGAAATAACTCATCCGAGATTAGATAATGTTATTTTTATCCCACGGGATAATTAATTTCGCTGGAATATTTATACAATGTCAGATTTTTTGGACTTTTTTTTAAAAGAAAAAATAAGTTTATTTATCAAGATTATGAGTATAATTTTATTAATTTGATTCTTCTCTTTGAAATTTTCTCCGTGATTCGAAGGTCGTTCGTAGTAGATTTTTCGAATGTAGAATAATTTGGACCTTCTTGAGATATATTTAATTGTAATGTCAGGCAGGTTAAACATCAGCTTTGATAGTGACAATTAGGATTTGATGTCTTATCTCTCGTGAATAACAAAATTTTATGTGATATTGTTAATTTAATATCTATGTTTGTCTTCATATAATTTATTCAATTATAAAAAAAAAAAAACTTACTTTTTTATTCTATATTATAGTTTTATATAATATTGAAGTATGACTTAATTCGAGTATCTAAATAAAATATATTTTCGAATTTAAGAGGCCTAAATATTTTGAGAAGATTTTCATGGTACATGAATCAGAAGCCGCTCAAACACATTAGTGGTCTAAGGCTACAATCGTACGAAGACATTAAATTTTTAAGAGAAGTTAATACAGTATATTATTTTTTATTATTTATATAGAAGGGAGAGTTGAACTCCTTGTTTACCCCGGGTTAGGGGTATTTTAGGGATTTCTTTTTATTGTTCACATTATTTTACTTGTGCATTAATGCTTTGAAGTTGTATTCTTTTTTTTTTATGGTCAAAGAAATCAATCCTTAATCAGTTGTTTTAAGTGTACTTTCGCCATTTAATATGTTTTTCGGCTGTTGTCTTTTGTACATCATGAACAAAAGGTTGAACTACCACTTTTAACTCATTTAATGGTCCTCAATATTGCTGCATATTTCACATTGTTCTCTGATTAGAATTATAGTACATTGTAGGTGTGTTTTTTACTTCAATCCAGATAAAGAAAAATAACCTTCATTTATATTATCGCAGCTTTTTATTTTTACCAAATAGATCAGATCACCAAAAAGTTCTAAAATCATTCTTATTTTGTATTTGAATGGATAAAGACAATCTGAATTTAACATTTTTTTGGCCCCTAATAAGAGATCAACTTGGATAAAGGTCACTGCTCCTAAGCTTTTATTTTTCTCAAAGAAATAACTAAAAGTCTAGCACTGTTTCAGCAAGGAAAATGTTCTACTTTTTCATTTTCTCTTCATCTTATTCACTTTTGCATATGTGAGTTCTTTTGCTTTATCTTGTTCATTTCAGTATTCAATTCTTTTTGCTGCTCTATTTTGGGTCTGATTTTCTTGATATTATTATTTTGGATTCGCCACTTTGTGATTTTTGTCTGCTTTGTTTATCAAGAGTTTTTTTAGTGTGCGTTTGATATCCTTATTTAGATTCCATAGTTAAGGTATGTGAATATTTGGTTCATGAAATATAAGTAGCAGAGAAGAAGAGAACACTATACAGTCATCAATTTTGGCCCAAATTTGAGATTCTAGCCATTCCAAAAATGATTTAACATTGGTGACTTAACAACCAAAAAACAAGCTTTTTAACTCTGCTCGTGTTTGAATTATGTCCTAATATAGTTGGTTTCAAGCGCGGATAAAGGAGGAGGGTTTGTTGTCTATCACAAAGCAAATCTTTTACTCAAAAATTCCACATTTCAAGTTTTTCTTGCTTTCTCATTCAAAATTTATTGTTTTTACAAATCAAGAAGCATATTTGAGCTAAGTGGAGATCGCCTGAATACTGTAGCATAAACGAATGCTTTTTGATATCCTATGGCAGCTGTAACACTAATGGTCAAAGTAATTTTTGATGCTTTTATCAGCTGCAGTACAATGTTCTACATTTTGTGTAAATAAGTGTGCTTACTGTCTGTTTATATATACTTGCACTGCTGTGACACGATCAAAGCAGATTTTGATGCAGTTGTTCACTGCAATACAATCTTCCACATTTGTGTAAATATTACACAGCCTACTTGTTTGTATATGCTTGTAAATACAGGTAGCTCCTTTCGTGATTAGAAAAAACTTCAAGTAATTAGTTTAAATCATCAATTTCTGATATTTCTCATCAAAACAAGAAGAGTATCTTAGTTAATTTTGTTAAGTTTTACGTAATTGATCACTCTAAGCTACCATTGTTAAACGAACTTTAGCTTAGTAGAGAAGAGAGAAGATATTATTTCAAGGAAAGAGAAAAATGATCAGATACTTTGTTACAATGCAACATTGTTGCTTATATAGAGTGTCAACTCTAACTGCTTCCACTAATCACTACATAACCGACTAACCACCTCACTAATTACTTAACTACCCTTTTTAACAAACTAATCATGTAATTCCTAACTCATTACTCCCCCTCAAGCTGGTGGGTACAAAGACATTCAACACACCAAGCTTGCTTACTAAACTTTCATGCTGTAATCTAGGTAACCCCTTGGTTAATATATCTGCAAGTTGTTCTCTTGAGCTCACATGTTCTGTCTTCACCTTTCCTTCTTGTATTTTTTGCCTGATGAAGTGACAGTCAATCTCTATGTGTTTTGTTCTCTCATGAAACACTGGATTGGCTGCTATTTGCAAGGCTGCTCTGCTATCACTAAACACCACTGCTGGTTCTTCAATTTCATTTCCCAGCTCCTTTAATAATGCAGTAATCCACACTAATTCTGAAACTGCATTTGCCATGCTCCTATACTCAGCTTCTGCTGAACTTCTTGAGACTACATTTTGTTTCTTTGACTTCCATGATAGTAGTGATTCACCATGCTTGACCAAAAAACCTGAAACTGACCTTTTTGTATTGGGACATGAAGCCCAATCTGCATCACAATACACACTTATTTTGTTAGATTTTTTGTTGCTCAACAATATCCCAAGCCCTGGTTCTCTTTTCACATATCCCATTACTCTAACAGCTGCATCCCAATGTGACCTTTTTGGTTGCTGCAAAAACTGGCTAAGTGTTTGAACTGAGAATGCGATATCCGGTCTTGTCAGTGTTAAATACAACATTTCCCTATCAACCTCTGATATTGTTCTCTGTTGTCAAATGGCTCATCTGCCGATTCACCTGTAGCATGGTCAAATTCCCGTGTTATCAGTTTCATATTCACCTCAAGAGGTGTCATAGCTGGCTTAGCACTTCCCAGACCCAAATCAGAAATTATTTCCAAGGCATACTTTCTTTGATTCATAAGAATACCTCTGGTAGATCTACTAAATTCCATGCCAAGAAAAAACTTCAAATCTCCAAGATCCTTGATTTTGAAAACCTTCTGAAGAGAAGCTTTAGTATGCTTTATGAGATTCAAGCAACTACCAGTCACACGCATATCATCTACATACACAAGGATCACTACTATGTCTGATCCTTGACTCTTGATGAATAATGAGTGATCCAAGTTGCTTTGAGTGAAACCAGAATTCATTAATGCCTCACACAACTTCAAATTCCACTGTCTACTTGCTTGTTTAAGTCCATAGAGGGATTTGACAAGTCTACACACAAGACCAGTCTCCCCCTGACTTGGAAAACCCTCAGGCAATTGCATGTAGACCTCATCATGTAGATCACCATGCAGAAATGCATTATACACATCCAACTGATGAACAAACCAATTGTACTGCACAGCCAAAGAAAGTACTATCCTGACAGTAGCAATTTTAACCACTGGAGAAAATGTATCATGAAAATCAAGACCTGCTGTCTGATTGAACCCCTTAGCTACTAGTCTAGCTTTAAACCTCTCAACATCACCATTGGCTTTCAACTTGACCTTATATACCCACCTACAACCAATAGGGACTTTACCCTTGGAAAGAGGAACTAGGTTCGAATTATGATTGTCTTGGAGAGCCTGTAACTCAGTGTGCATAGCCTCCAACCACCTAGCATCTTTAATAGCTTCTTGATAAGAAGTAGGTTCTTTTATTGCCGAAAAGGCATGGAGATAGTGTTGATAGGAAGGAGAAAGATGTGCATAAGACAAAGTATTAGCAAGAGGATAAAGAATACTGCTAGCTGATGGTTTAGAAACAAAGTCAGATAACCAAAGAGGTTGTCTGGTTGTTCTAGTGGACCTTCTAAGTGATGGAATAGTGGATTGAGACGAAACAGAGGTAGAGGTATTATTAAGATCAATAGAGGGTAAAAGAGGTGAGACAATATCAGTAGTGCCACGAGGAACATCAACAAGAGGTGTTGATGCTAAAACAGGTGCATCTAAAATATTACTAGGACTAGAAAAATCATCACAATCACAGGATTCTGGAGGTAATGACATTAACATAAAATCAACAGATGTGTCATCCATTGTATGTGTATCTCTGAATGGAAACTGATTTTCTCGAAACACTACATCTCGATTCACAAAAAACCTGTGTTTCGCAAGATCAAAAAGGACATATCCTTTGGTAACATTAGAGTATCCCATAAAGACTGATCTCACAGCTCTTGGGGCAAACTTGTCATTTTTAGGTAGTGTGCTAGCAAAACACAAACAACCTAGTGTTCTGAGATGAGTAAAACAAGGTTTCTTCCCAAAAAAGACCTCATAAGGTGATTTTCCTGCAAGGGTACTGGAAGGGACCCTATTAATAATGTATGCTGCAGTAAGAATACAATGACCCCAAAACTTAATAGGTATATGGCCCTGAAATTTGAGTGCCCTGGCAACCTCAAGTAAATGCCTGTGCTTCCTCTCAGCTACACCATTCTGCTGAGGGGTTTGTGCACAAGTTCTGTAGTGAATAATACCCAACTCTTTAAGTAAAGACTGCATGTGATCATTGATAAATTCACCTCCATTATCTGTCCTTATACCCTTAACTGTGATATTAAACTGAGTAAGAACCATTTGAAAGAACTATTTAAGAGAAAGAAACACATCACTCTTAAATTTCAGCAAGAAAATCCAAGTAATCCTGGAGTGGTCATAAAAAATTGTAAGAAAAAACCTGTTTCCATCATATGTTGGAGTGTGATAAGGTCCCCAAACATCTACATGCAACATATCAAACACTTTACTAGATCTAGTAGAACTACTAGGAAATGGAAGTCTAGTATGTCTGGCTAAGGGACAAATCTCACAAGTACTTAAAACTGTTTTACAGTCTTCAAGATTAAAACCAAGCATGTCCTTTATTGAGTTAATAGGTGCATGAGCCAATCTCTTGTGCCATAACATGATATTGTTCTGATCATCTTGAGCATTTAAAGCTGTAGTATTGATATCTTCTTTAGACTGAGATCCTGGTTGAACCAGAAGATAAAGACCATCATCTTCCTTACCAATCCCCATCAGTTTCCCAGTGGTAAGGTCCTGGAACAAACAGAATCCAGGATAAAATGACACAAAACAGTGCATTTCTCTGGTAACCTTGGCTACAGATAAGAGATTATATTGAAAATCTGGGACAAAGAGCACATCATGTAGTTCTCCTGTATTTGACAGTTTACAACAACTAGTGTGTGTCACTAAGGTCACTCCTCCATTAGGTAAGTAAACTCTTTTGTTTTGCTCAGACTTAACAGTTTTCACATCATGCAATATATCTAAACTGGAAGCCATGTGGTTTGTAGCACCACTATCAATTATCCATCTTAAACCCTCTAATTTAGCATTAGGAGTTTGAGATATACCTGCCATGTTAGCCATCATATTGGTCTGAGGTAAATCCCTGTCAAGCATCTGCATAATTTGTCCATGTTGCTCTCCTGTCAGCTGTGGAGCTCTTGGTAAATCTCTTGGAACCAAGGACTCTACTGCTTGCCCGTTGTCTTTTGTTCCTTCCTGCAGTTGTGGAGTTGAAAACGCAGCTTGTACATTGTAAGCAGTATTTCCTGTGCCCTTCTTCTTAAATTTCCAATCAGGTGGATATCCATGCAACCTAAAGCAGTCATCTATCACATGCCCTTGTAATTTTCAATAGTCACATTTCTGGTCCCAAATTTTTTTTTTTTTTTGAGAATGCTGATAAGAAGTACCCTTGTTAGGTCGATAATGCATTCCTTTCCCTGTCATGTGGGCTGCAAATTCTGAACTTTCTCGACTCATAGGCCTAGAATTAGATCCTTCTCCAGTCAACAATCGAGAATTCATGCCTTTTGCTGCTAATAGAGCAGCTAAATCTGTACCTTCACCATTCATAGAGCGTTGGCTTTCCCTTTCAACAAGCATAGCATATGCCTTGTTGAGATTAGGAGTAGGTTCGATCATCAGAATCTGACTCCTCGATTGATCATACATCTCATTCAAGCCCATTAAGAACTGCATCAACTTCTGTCTTTCTACATGTGCATTGAATTCGCTAGATCTAGGGCAATTACAACATGGAGGAACTATGCTAGCGAATTCATCCCATAAGTTGCGAAGTTTCAAAAAATAGCTAGGTATACTATCAATTCCTTGTACAGTAGTTGCGATGGCCTTATGTAATTGATAAATTCGTGAAGCATTTACCTTATCAAAACGTTCACGCAAATCCTCCCAAACAATTCGTGCATTTGTGGCATAGACAATTCCTGTGTGCAGTTCTTGCGTTACTGAACTCATTATCCATCCCTGAACAACTGCATTGCACCGGTCCCATTGATGCCCTAATTCATCACCAAAATCTTCTTTTTTCAAGGTGCCGTCAACGATTCCCAGCTTGTTTTTGCCAAGCAATTGAATGCGCATGGCCCTGCTCCATATCGAATAGTTATCGGATCCAGTTAGCTGCATCGGAATAATGGGCGCTCCAGTGGTGTCGGAAGGGTGTAAAAACAGGGGATGATTGTGATCGAACTTCACAGCATTCGTTGTTGAAGCCGCCATTGTTGAACCTCAACCTATTTCACCGAAAACTGTCAACGAGTTCGAAACCTCACAAATCTCCTCTGTAAAAAACGTACAATCGTGGCTTATAGCTCTGATACCATGTTAAGTTTTACGTAATTGATCACTCTAAGCTATCATTGTTAAACGAACTTTAGCTTAGTAGAGAAGAGAGAAGATATTATTTCAAGGAAAGAGAAAAATGATCAGATACTTTGTTACAATGCAACATTGTTGCTTATATAGAGTGTCAACTCTAACTGCTTCCACTAATCACTACATAACCGACTAACCACCTCACTAATTACTTAACTACCCTTCTGACTCCTTCTCAAAAAAATTACTTAACTACCCTTTTTAACAAACTAATCATGCAATTCCTAACTCATTAAATTTACCATTGCAGAATAGAATGGAGTGAATTTACGACACCTTGGCATCTATCAATGAACCAATGTCTTAATCTGATATACTTATATTTCTTCTTGGTGGCCCCGAATAAAGTAGAATAATTGATGCAAAATATGGAAGTAGCATATATTTTTAAATTGGATCCGTACTCAGCACGGACATTCCATCACTAGTTATATTTATAAGAAGTTTAGTTTTTCTACGAAACAAATCGTATTCAATATTAAAAAAAGAACAAGAAAAAGAAACTTATCAGTTCTTCAAATTTGGCGGCTAAGGCTAAGACAATTGCCTATTTTCTGTACCTTGGACCACAATTCTATGAATGACATGACAAAAAGGATTACTCAATTGAACTGTAACCACAGAATTTGTGTCGGACTCTGACGACCGAAATGAGCCAAGAAGAAAGAAAGTGACGAAAATAAGCTATTGATTTAAAGAGCAATCAAAATAGGCTATCTGGATTTATTTATTTCATTGTATGATATTTATTTAACGTCTCCATTAATTATCAGGAATAGTAAAAATTCATAGAAAACGGAGTTAAAATTTCTGAGTTATTAACTCGGAAGTAATAACTCCGATTTATAAAAAAAAAATATTAAAATGGAACTAAATGTTCCGGGTTATATAAACTAAAAATTTAAATTGGAAACCGGAAGTATTTATTCCATTTTAGTTTAATTACAATCAGGGAAAACACAGATAAAGAATTGGTTAGTCTAAACCTTACGGAAAAAAATAAAGAAAAAGGAGTGAAATTTGAATTCAACTCAAAAACGAAATTCAATTTATTTTAACCAATTCGGAGGAACAAGCATCTAACAAGGTAATTAAATTAATGGGTGGAAAATACATACAACGGAATTCTAAAATCGGAATAGAAAAATATGTAATGAAAGAAAAATAAAATTAAAAAAAAACCTACAAAGTGAATTCCAACAACAACGGATATGAAGGTTCGTAGATGCGAGACTAACAAGGTCTGTCGATCTTCGAACTTCGACGAGCAAGATTGTTTTCGGAGAGGGAACTGCAACTTGTAGAAAAATAATAATTGAAAAATGGACTTTTGTGTTCTGTGGTGGAGCTTATGAAAGAGAGAAGAGAAAACAGTGACACATGGAGTTTTTTGCTCCGGGACATGAATAAAACACTTGTAATTAAACTAAAACGGAATAAATACTTCCGGTTTCCAATTTCATTTTTTAGTTTATATAACCTGGAACATTTAGTTCCATTTTAATAATTTTTTTTTTTATAAACCGGAGTTATTACTTTTGGGTTATAACTCGGAGATTTTAACTCCATTTTCTACGAATTTTTACTATTTCTGACAATTAACAAAAACGTTAAACAAATATCGTAAAACGGAATAAATAATTTCGGATAGCCTATCTTGGTTGCTCCTTAAATTAATGGCTTATTTTTGTCACTTTCTTTCTTCCTTGGCTCATTTCGGTCGCCAATTCCTCAAAAAATCCAAACAAGATATTTGAACAGTTGAAGTACGTTTGTCTGATACATAAGAGATTTCAGAGAAATCCCGATGTACTAAAGCTCCCATTAGTACAATTTGGGGAATAACCGAATCACAAGGTGTGATATTTGTGTTCAAATATTCTCTATTTCACCTCAATACTCCTTAATTTCTAAAGCAAAAATGGAGCTAATTCCCTGGTATGTTCTTCTTGTTACTCTGTTTGGCTTCATTTTCTTTCTTCATCACTGGTTCTCAAGTCCTTCAAACACCCAAAAGAGGTTATTGTTACCACCATCTCCAAGAAAGCTTCCAATCATAGGTAATCTGCATCAACTTGGTTCGCTTCCTCACCGTTCTCTCCATAAACTATCTCAAAAACATGGTCCAGTCATGCTACTTCACTTGGGTAGTAAGCCAGTGCTTGTTGCTTCCTCTGTCGATGCTGCTCGTGATATCATGAAAACTCACGATCTTGTATGGTCAAACAGACCTAAATCTAGCAACGCTGACAGACTCCTTTATGGCTCCAAAGATGTGGCCTATACTCCCTATGGTGAATACTGGAGACAAATTAGAAGTGTTACCGTGCTTCACCTTCTCAGCAACAAAAGAGTCCAATCTTATCGTCATGTAAGAGAAGAAGAAACATCGAACATGATTGAAATAATTAGGCAAGAGTGTGATTCTTCAAATTCAGTGATAAATTTGAGAGAAGTTTTATGTTGTATGACTAATAACATAATCAGCAGAGTGGCCATAGGGAGGACATACAATGAAGCGGAAAGTGGAATAGCTGTTAAGGCTCTCCTTGAAGAACTTCTTATACTTTTAGGTACTTTTAACATTGGGGATTATATTCCATGGATTAAATGGCTCAATAAATTTAATGGTCTGGACGCAAGAGTGAAGAAAGTAGCTAAGGATTTGGATGTATTTCTAGAGAGCGTGATTGAAGAACACGAGATTACAAACAAGAAAGAAGAATACAGAGCAGGTGAAGCTAAAGACTTCGTGGATGTTTTGCTGGAAATTCAGAATGGAAAGGAAACAGGTTTTCCTCTTCCAAGAGATTCATTGAAAGCTACGCTCTTGGTAATTTAGCATCTTCTAATTGTACGATGTCTTGTTTTAATTTTTCTTTTAAGCATTTAGTTTGAATATAGTCCGTACTAATATATTACTTATTTCGTAGTTAAAAACTGTCACTTAGAATATTATCTCTGTAACATTTCTGATAAATTTTCTACTTAATTTTCATATATTTTTTAACTACTAAGTACTAAATTTTGTTCTTTTGTTTCATTATAATGCACAGGACTCGTTTATTGCTGGCACAGATTCAACATATACAACTTTAGAGTGGACAATGACAGAGCTTTTGAGGCATCCAAGAGTTATGGCCAAATTACAGGATGAAGTGCGACAATTAGCCCACGGGAAAGTGAAGATAACAGAGGATGACTTAGGAAATATGCAGTATCTTAAAGCAGTGATCAAAGAGACTCTCAGACTTCATTCACCGGTTCCACTTCTAGTTCCTCGAGAATCAATGGAAAACGTAAAATTACTAGATTATCACATACCTGCTAAAACTCAAGTCTTTATTAATGCTTGGGCAATTGGTAGAGACCCGTTATCGTGGGATGATCCAGAGGAGTATCGGCCAGAGAGGTTCTTAAATAGTGATATTGATGTCAAAGGACTAAACTTTGAGTTGATTCCCTTCGGAGCAGGAAGAAGAGGCTGTCCGGGAATTGTTTTTGCTATTACGGTGAATGAGCTAGCATTAGCAAACCTTGTGCACAAGTTCAATTTTGCTTTACCAAAAGGGATAAAAGGGGAGGATTTGGACATGACTGAATGCAATGGGCTTGCTGTTCGTAGGAAATCACCTTTGCTTGCGGTGGCTACTCCATGGTCTAGTTAGCTATTGCTAGTAATTTAATAGTTTCACGAAATGAAATAAGTGTAATAGTCTACTCCCTTTGTTGGGTATTCTGTACATCTTTTTTATGTTCTTGTATGCAAAATTTCTTATTTTAACATGTTGCATTGGTAATATTAAGAGGAAATTGTTATTCATAAATAACTATAGTTTGGACCATAATTATCATTGGTAGCTTAGTTTGCCTAATTATGATTCATAACAACTGTTTTGAAATTCGATGAATCATTGATACAGCTTTCTGAAATTCAGTGGGCCCGGGGGTTGGGCTTGGGGATTGGGGGGGTTGGGGTTGGGGCGGGGTTGGTGATTGTGAGGGTGGGGAGGAAACAATTACTCTTATTTTCGCCTCTTCTATTATAGAAGTCATTTTCCTAAAGAGATTATTGTCCAAAATTTTGACCGACCGAACACGAGGAGATAGGAAAATGTTTTCCTCCGTACCGAACATACTGTTTCTTTTTCCAGGCTTCTTTTTCCTCTTCGTCTGCAATCAGTTATATCCAACTAATAAATCTGGTAGTGTAGCAAAGAAGTAACACATTCATCTTTTGGTCCTTGCTTACAGAACAGCTTGAAATTTTTGGCATATTAATATTATCCACGAAACATGTTAAGATAAGAATCTTGCATACAAGAACATAAAAGAGATGTACGGAACACCCAAAAATAGAGTAGACCAGTACATTTATTTCATATCGCAAAATTATTAATTAATTAACTAGAAGATGGAGTAGCCAGAGCAAGCAAAGGTGATTTTCTACGGATAGTGAGGCCAGTGCACTCCGTCATGTCCAAATCTTTTGGTAATGCAAAATTGAACTTGTGCACAAGCCTTGCTAATGCTAGCTCAATTACCACAACAGCAAAAACAGTTCCTGGGCAGCCCCTTCTACCTGCTCCAAAAGGAATCAACTCAAAGTTTAGTCCTTTGACATCAATATCGCTATTTAAGAATCTCTCTGGCCGATACTCCTCTGGATCATCCCAAGACAACGGGTCTCTTCCAATTGTCCAAGCATTAATAATGACTTGAGTTTTTGCAGGTATGTGATAGCCTAGTAATTTTACGTCTTCCATTGATTCTCGAGGAAGTAGCAGTGGAACCGGAGTATGAAGTCTCAGAGTCTCCTTGATCACTGCTTGCAGATATGGCATATTTCTTATATTCTCCTCTGTTATCTCCAATTTCCCTGGGACTAATAGTCGCACTTCCTTCTGTAATTTTTCCTTGACTGTTGGATACCTCAAAAGCTCTGTCATAGTCCACTCCAAGACTCTATATATTGAATCTGTGCCAGCAGCGAACGTATCCTATATATAATAAGAAAGAAACACAAAACAATATGAAACTAAAGGGTGGACTCCATTTTCAATCATACATTATTGAGTTACGTGAGTTTTAATGATTAACAAACAAAATGACTATGTGAAAGCACGAGACACTTACCAAAAGAAGAGCTTTTAATGAATCCCTTTGAAGAGGAAAGCCAGTTTCATTTCCATTCTGAATTTCCAACAAAACATCCACTAAATCTTTAGCTTCACCTGCGCGATTTTCTTCTTTCTCGTTTCTAATCATGTGGTCTTCAATTACGCGCTCCAAAAATGTATCCAACTCTTTAGCTACTTTCTCCACTTTGGTGTCCAAACCAGTGATTTTATTGATCCATTCAAGCCACGGAATATAATCCCCAATGTTAACAGTACCTATAAATTCCACAAATTTATCTAGGGTGGCCTTAGCATCTATTCCGCTTTCCCCTTCATCATATTTCCTCCCTAAAGCCACTCTATTAATTATGTTATTAGTCATCCAACAAAAAAGATCTCTCAAATCTATCGCTGAACTTGACGAATCACACATTTGCTTAAGTTTTTCAATCATGTTTGATGTTTCTTCTTCTCTCACAGCACGAAAAGATTGAACTCTTTTGTTGCTGAGAAGGTGAAGCACGCTGACACTTCTTATTTGTCTCCAGTATTCACCATACGGACTAAAAGACACGTCCTTTGAGCCATAAAGGAGTTTATCAGCCATTTTAGATTTAGGTCTGTTTGACCATACGAGATCGTGGGTTTTCATGATATCGCGAGCAGCTTCTACAGAGGAAGCAACAAGCATTGGCTTACTGCCCAAGTGCAGTAGCATGACTGGACCATATTTTTTCGATAGTTTATGGAGAGAACGGTGAGGATGCGACCCAAGTTGGTGCAAATTTCCTATGATTGGGAGCTTTCTCGGAGATGGTGGCAGCTTTATTTGGATGCTTGAAGTGTTAAAGAACCATTGACGAAGAAAGAAAATGAAGCAAAGCAGAGGAACTAGAAGAGAATACCAGGGAAGATCCATTTCTTTTTTTCGTCCAGGGGTATTCAGCAGAAAAATCTATTATTGTACATGTATATATTTGGAAACAAATACCTAGCTTTATCGTACCAACTTGAAAACGACGTCATTTTCAGAAACTACTGTAGATGATTTCAATTCAGAAAGGCTTCACCACACAAACTAAAGGATTATATTACTTGCCTTAATTGCATGACAAAATTGACAACCATTCGAACTTTAACCACAAAATTTGTTTCGTACGACGTAATTATGTTCACTACATTTTTTTTTTTTTTTTTTGTTGTCCTCTTCTTTTTTGTAATGACCTTCCGGGTCATTTCCTTCGTTTTCGTATGTTGTCAGCGTTTAGGGCTTTTCTATAACTGCCCCAAGTTGTTTATGACTTGCTGGGACTGACAGTTCGATTCCCGGGCAGTTCGTCTGAGAATATTATTTAGACCGAGCACGTTGTAAAATAAATATTAAATTAAAATTAAATTAAAATTTGGTAAAATGACATAGTTAATTACCTTTCGAAAATGTTTTTGAAATTTATAAAATGTATAAAAGTTTTTAGTTATGATATATCTATACTATTTTATAATAGTTTTATAACCTATTGATTGTTAAAGCGGAGATAGTGAGTTTAGATATGTTAAAATAATATTTTTATTTTATAGAGGTTTTGTTAGAAATAATTTTCTATTAATTATGGTATATTCAAAATGTTATATTTATTTTACCACGAATCTATGCAATATCCAAATATATACGTAACGGGACAAAATTAGAAATAATATACCACCTCCACTCCACGTGGAAGTGGAGGAAATGGTGTAATGCATGACAAACGAAAGGTGGCAGCAATGTGGGTAACTAATTACAATTGTAATTAGTGACACATATAGAGTTATCTTTTATACTTGTACCTACTGCCTACTATTCCCTACTACATCCAAAAACAAAAGAAACAATAACAATTACTCCCTCACGTCCAGCAGCAACAACAACCAGTTAATGCCTCACGTCCCAAACGTTAAGGTTTGTTCACAGTTTCAAGTTATTCAAGCTCGGGGATCACGTGGTTGATAGTATAGCGTCTTTATATTGTAAGTTTTCCCGGTTAATTTTAGTTTAAAGTCGCGTATTTGAATTATTAATTGGTGGTATTGTCGTTGGTACTTATTTAGAGCCTAATATAAGCTCGGATTGGATAACATCTGTTGTGACTATTGTTCACGGAGTTGTTTGGGACGCTGTGACGATTTCAGTTTCGTGATTCCGCAAGTGGGCCCCACGGGGACGGTTCGGACATTTTTTCGAACTAATGCAATATAGGTGTCAATAGTCATGTTTTGACATGTAGTTTATTATTTTGGTAGCTTGGCAGCAGTCAGAAGCCTCTCAGAAGGGAAAGGCTCCTATTTAACTGGCTTTAGCAGGCGTTCGACGGCGTCCAGGTAGGCTAGGTTTACCTTCCTTTGCACTTAGACTGGGCTTATGTGTGATATATGTATGCTATTGTGCTGGTATTGTGGGCTGGTATTATAAACTTGGTGGTGCTGGTTTGCTGTGATTTAGGCCATCTAGGCCGAATAGGGCTATTCGGATATATTCCAGGCCCGTTGTCCTCATGGTATACCACAGATGACCTATTTGGGGTCGGATAGTATTGTTGTTGTTGTTGTTGCTAGTCTGGGAATGTTATTGTTGGACCTTAGTCCAGTCTTAGACAGACTTAGCCCAGACTTAGACAAGTATAACCAGACTTGATTTTCGGGACCCGGTAGCGGGCCCCGTTACCCTTTTTGTCGGCTTGTCGAAACTTTGACATCTTTGGGCTTAGATAAGCCCTATATGACTATTAGGGTTATGACGGGATTGAGTCACCCCGATTATACCCGATTGGACTGTCTAGCTTTGTTCGTCCCTGATAGCACCGTATTTGATTGGGGTCGGCTAGTTTGACTTAGAACGCTGAACCGCCTTTCCATGACTTGTAATGTATACCCAGACTTTTATATACATATTTTTATAGTAGGTAGTTGACCTAGAAGGACCCCGAGATTGACTTGTAGCATGTTGTAAAGTTAGCTTCTGTACCTATATAATAGTAATGACTTGGCACTAAGGCGTTCCCCGTTTATTTGATATGATATGACCTTTGATTATGTTCTGGTTACTGGCTATGATGAGTTCCGGTTCGAGTCCGGCTACTGATTCAGGTATGATGATTTTGGTTATTGACTATTGGGTGTTCCGGTTCGAGTCCGGCCCCGGATTGTGATACACTATGAGTTCCGGTTCGAGTCCGGCCACTGATTATTATGAGTTCCGATTCGAGTCCGGCATCTGGTTATGATATGATTGGAGAGTTTTGGTACTGGGTACCATGATTATGATATTTTTGTTCTATGAGTTCCGGTTCGAGTCCGGCAGATATGATATATATATGTGGCCTCTTGTTATTACCCACTGCTTTCGGTTCGACTCCGGGGTCTGGCCTCTTGTTATTACCCATTGGTGCCGGTTCAAGCCCGGTGCACTCTTGTTGGTTATTGTGGTTACTGGATACTGATACAGCTTCGAGACACAGGTGACTATGCATTTACTTTTCTTGTGTGTCCCGCTGGTTTATGGGGGCCAGACTGGGTTATTGTCTTCTTTCGTGTGCCTATCGGGCTTATGGGGGCCCAGATAGGTTATGTTTGACTTGTGTGTTTACTTACGCATTTATTTACTCGTTATTCTGTATCGCATTTATATTCTCCTGAGCATATCTATACGCCTCGGCCGTTACTTATGTACTTATTATTTATATACCGGACCTAGCGTGTACCCTTTTACTTACTTATTATTCAGTATCGCATTTTCTTATCAATTATACCCGGACCTAGCATGTACCCCCGTACTTTAGCCTGTTTATATTACATTAAGCTCAGTCGGCCGATGATGCCTACTGAGTACCCGTTGCCCCGGTACTCATACTGCACTTCTGCATCTTTTCCCCGATGCAGATCCAGGCACCAGTCGACGGTTTTGACGTGACTCATTTCTCAGCGTTGGTTCCGGAGCAGGGTGAGCTTACTGACGTCCGAGGCAGATCCTACTCCATCTTCTACTGTATAGTCTTTTGCTCTCAAGACTATTGTACTTGTTACACATATTTGGTTTCCGTGTTGTATTTTAGGTATGTTAGTAGTGGCTCATGTACTGACCTCACCAGGTCTTGGGGAGGGTTCTTGACTTTATATACCGTCCTCTTCCTTCTCAGTCTTGGCATATATACATATTCTGATTCTGTCTTTAGTGTTATAGCATGTTTATAAGTATAGTTACTTCCACTTCATCTCTGTTTTATGAGATTCCGCCCGTTAGCCCGTCGTTTGTCGCTCCGGGCTAGGGTTTGGCTTGCCTATTGGTGGGTTATGGTAGGCGCCATCATGACCCAAATATTGGGTCGTGACATTTTTATACTACAAATATTTTAATTAATTTCAAAACATCATATGAGGTCATTGAAAATATATATCAAAATCACAAGGAGGAATAGGCCTAAAACATATTGAACTAGATATTAGAATGACTCAATGCCACAAATATGTGTTATTCCTTCTTTGTCGTTCACTAGATGAACCTTTTAACGTTTTTGCAAAGAGCGCGAAAGTTAGGAGGTAATTTACAAAAAGTAAGACGATAAGGTACAAATAGAAGGGCGCATAACATGTTATGAGTTAAGCACATATCTCTGTTTTGCCCTGCCCATGCTTCTCTTTTCCTCTTCTTTTGAAATCGATATAACTATATGTGGACAGCTTATTAGTTCATAGCCAAAAAAAAAAGGTCCTATACTTGTAGAATAGATTGAAGGTTTTGGCATATCACATTATCAATGTTATCTGTGGAACATGTTAAAATAAGGAATCTTGCATTCGAGAGCATAAAAGAGATATACAAATTACCTAAGAAATGGAGTCAACCAGTACACTTATTACATACCGTGAAATTATTAACTATTAGTGCTGTTGGCACCTATATGACCTATAAATAGGTGATTAAGATGAGTGATCTACGTACATAATAAGAAATGGAAGGGAAAAAACCTAACTAGAGCATGGAGTTCCCACTGCTAGTAAAGGTAATTTCCTACGAATGGTGATGCCATTGCATTCAGTCATATCCAAATCCTCCTCTTTGATCCCATCTGGTAATGCAAAATTGAACTTGTGCACAAGCTTTGCTAATGCTAGCTCATTCGCCATAATAGCAAAAGTAATTCCTGGACAGCCCCTCCTGCCACCTCCGAAGGGAATCAACTCAAAGTTTAGTCCTCTGAAATCAATATCACTATTCAAGAACCTTTTTGGCAGGTACAACTTTGGATCATCCCACGGCAATGGGTCTCTGCCGATTGCCCAAGCATTAATAAGGACTTGAGTTTTAGAAGGTATGTGATAGTCTAGTAATTTTACGTCTTCTATTGATTCTCCAGGAACTAGTAGTGGAAACACTGGATGAAGCCTAAGTGTCTCTTTGATCACTGCTTTCAGATACGGCATATTTCCTAAGTCGTCCTCTGTTACCTCTGCTTTCCCTTGGGCTAATGCTCGCACTTCATTCTGTAATTTTTCCATGGCTCTTGGATGCCTCAAAAGCTCTATCATTATCCACTCTAAAGTTTTATATATTGAATCCGTGCCAGCAGTAAATGAGTCCTTTGCATTAAAAGTAACACAAATGAAAATGAGTCTATGGATCCATTTTTACTCTTGGTGGATCAAATTATAAAAGACAGCCTCAAGACATGGGACATAAACCACAAATTTCTAAATTTTTGTATTTAAATAATAAAGCATATGAAAACTAAATGAAAATATATCAGAGATGTTATAGAATTCAAACTTATAGTCATAATAACAGGGAAAATTAAAGCTCAATGCATTCAGGCCATCTAGTTTAAAAATATGTACATAGTATATAGGCAGTGTATACTTTATATAAAATATGCATATACTATACATACCTATACACAACACATGCAACCGAAGTGTTTACATAAGTTTCCCATTATATAAGTCACCAAGTTCTTAAATTTGACCTATGGAGCAATATGTTAGTGCGAACTATATCCAAATGCTTAAAAAAATTAAAACAAGGCATGCCAAGGAGGGAATAAGTAAAGAGAGATGCTAAATTACCAAGAGAATAGCTTTCAATGAATCTCTTTGAAGAGGAAACCCAATTTCCTTTCCATTCTGAATTTCCAGCAAAACGTCCAGGAAATCTTTAGCTTCACCCGCACTGTATTCAGCTTGCTTGTTCCTAATCACCCGTTCTTCAATCACGCTCTCAAAAAATGCATCCAAATCTTTAGCTATTTTCTTCACTCTTGTATCCAGACCATTGATTTTATTGACCCATTTAAGCCATGAAATATAATCCCCAATGTTGAAAATACCTACAAGTATAAGTAGTTCTTCGAAGTTGACTAATTATGTTATTAGTCATACAACATAACAGATCTCTCAAATCTATCACTGAATTCGAAGAGTCACACTTTAGCCTGATTTTTTCAATCATGTTTGATGTTTCTTCTTTTCTCACATGACAATAAGATTGGACTCTTTTGTTGCTGAGAAGGTGAAGCACAGCAATGCTTCTAATTTGTCTCCAGTATTCACCATAGGGACTAAATGTCACGTCTGTGGAGCATAAATGAGTTCATCAGCGATGCTTGATTTAGGTCTGTTTGACCAAACGAGATCATCAGTTTTCATGATATCACGAGCAGCTTCAGCAGAAGAAGCAACGAGCACTGGCTTGCTGCCCAAGTGAAGTAGCATCACTGGACCATATTTTTGAGATAGTTTATAAAGAGAAAGGTGAGGATGGTGCAAATTTCCTATGATTGGGAGCTTTCTTGGAGATGGTGGTAAATGTTTTTGATTGTTTGAAGTAGTAAAGAACCACTTATGAAGAAAGAAAATGAAAACAAACATAGGAACAAGAACAGAATACCAGGGAAGCTCCATTTTTTTTATTTAGCAATTAGGACTTAGGAGAAATTGGAAATTGAGTATATGTAATATATTTGGAGACAAATATCTCTTATATATTAATCTGTACTGTACGTACATATTAAGAATAGCATCACCACATAAACTAAAGGAGACTATCGACCCCAAGATACTGCCTCATGTAATGAACAAATAATGATTACTACCTATTGTCTGGACCATCATTTGATAGTACAAAGTATTTTTTATACAAGCTTTACTTGTATTCCGTATGTATAGTTCCACTAGTTAATTTGTCCGCACTTGACGTGGTCATAAAAAAAATAGTATATTTGAAAGATATGATCATGTAGTAAATTTGGTCCAGGATGTAAAAGAGAAATGTTTTGTATATATGCACACAATTATGTATATTTACTCCAATTAACTCCACAACTCCCCATGTCACCAATCCCAAATTTATTTCATTCAAATCGTAAAAACAGAACAATGATTATTATCAGTTTCAGATCACACACACGCACTTCACTTATCTCCAAAATAAAATATATGTGGTGTTGGCATTGTGATAGTTATGCAACAATTTTTATTTTATTTTTAAAATTAACCCAGTGGAAAAAATGTAAATGGTGAGTGCCGTTACAACTTAAGCTATAGGGGGAGGAAAGATATACAAAAATACAATTAATAGCTTCAACCCTCTTCCTATACAAAGAGCTTAACTAACAAAAAATTTATTTTTCTCATATCTAATTCTGGCAAAAGGAACTTGCCATTTATCCATCAGCAACAGACCTTTTGCAAATTTAGGGATATATGATGAATAAAATTCATATACATTTATTCAGCAGCAACAATTTTATAACGATTGAACCGAAGTCACAATGAACTTTGATCAAGAAATTGCTTTAACGCTCCTTTTATTCTCATGACCCAAAGTGCTGGGGTAAAACAAACCCTTTTTGCTTGTTGAGACTAATGACTCAGATTAGGCAGAATTAGTTAAGATTAATCCAGCTAAGCTTAAGTTAGTTAGGTGGCAGTTTGGTAAATAGTCTAGTGGGTTAGGACAGATATTTTCCTTGCTTTTGATTCTGTTACTAGTGTGTATATATACATTGCAACAAGAGGAATGAATTGACAGTTTTCGTTCTCCAAAATATCTTCTCTTCATTTGTTCTCTCATGAACTGCAAACTTCACCTTCTTCATGTGAGCTTCCATGGAGTTTTAGGTCAATTTCTCAGGTTGAATCCCTCACTTTGACATGCTTCTGTTTCTTACCCAAAGTAATTATTCACACCAGTTGACAAAGATAGTTATTTTTTTTCCACATTCTTATCTAAGAGAAGTTCTAACATTTACATGGCAACTTCTTTCTGTTGGGTTCGAAATCGAGAGGGCGTCATACAGAAGCTATTAGTTGCAAAGCATAGAGACGATAATTCAGATGACAAAGAAAAACTATAATAAAAGACATATTATTGATAGGGTTTGGTCAATTGGCCTACATATGAAAAATTAATATTAAAAAATATAAAACCTATTGGGAGAAATCTCCCCCTAAACAAAACTCTTTAGAGACTACATTGTGGATGTTATTGTGTTTTGATATGAGAAGAAGGGTCTTCTATTTATAGAGGTTCAAAACCTTTCCTACAATAAAGAGGTTAGCCAAATATGGAAGAGCTTTATATTTTCCTTTTAGGAAAAGTAAAAGTAATTATGGTATTACTTTTATTTTCCTTCTAAGAAAAATAAAACTTAAATTTGGTAAGAAAATCAGGACAAAACCCCTAATAAATCTCCCCTTTTTGGCTTGATTTTCTTGACAAAATTTGATTCGCCTTCTTCACTTGCATATATGATCTTTGTTCTTCACATAATTTTCATCACTGCTGTTTGCCATGGTTAAAAATAAGGTTTAAAATATCATGGTTAAAAATGGGTTAAAAATTAATATTTTATTTTTATTTTAAAAAATGCAGCAGGTATGTTGAAAATATGATTGAAACTTCTTCTCCACATGTAGTTGGACAAAAATCTTCATTATCATCAAATTGGTTGCAGCTTGATTTGAAACCGCTTTGAACCTATTTTTAATCCCGTTTCACCAAACCATTGGACATTTGAACCGTAAGCTCTGATACCACTTGTTGGGTTCGAAATCGAGAGAGCGTCATGCGGAAGCTATTAGTTGCAAAGCATAGAGACGATAATTCAGATGACAAAGAAAAACTATAATAAAAGACATATTATTGATAGGGTTTGGCCAATTGGCCTACATATGAAAAATTAATATTTAAAAATATAAAACCTATTGGGAGAAATCTCCTCCTAAACAAAACTCTTTAGAGACTACATTGTGGATGTTATTGTGTTTTGATATGAGAAGAAGGGTCTTCTATGTATAGAGATTCAAAACCTTTCCTACAATAAAGAGGTTAGCCAAATATGGAAGAGTTTTATATTTTCCTTTTAGGAAAAGTAAAAGTAATTATGGTATTACTTTTATTTTCCTTCTAAGAAAAGTAAAACTTAATTTTGATAAGAAAATTAGGGCAAAAACCCTAACACTTTCTTCATTTTTCGTGTTGGATAACAGAAGACAATACATGAACTATTGGCATCAGACTTGTGAAGTGAGCTATCCCTAGCAACCCTTTCAGTTGTTGCAAATTGCAATGGAACAATGACTACTGAATGATGGAGACAATATTTGTTGTAAGCTTATTTCAGACATAGGGTTGGATCAAAAGAAAAGTCATCGTATTTAAGTCAATCAGGAAAAAGAGTTCAACTAATACTGAGCACTATATAGAGTATATCCCATACCAAAATCATTTTACCCAAGTGTAAAAATTTCCCCTCTAGTCGGCAAGCTGCACTACCAGAAGCACCTTTGTAATAACCCAACTTTTTAATAGAGGGTTAATTGGTAATTATAATAAAATAATCTATATCTATATATATTATAAAGCAGAGGACGAAGCACCAGAAGAAGCCAAGTGGCAAGCTATAGAGAAGCCACGTGGCAGTTTTTAGGACAAATATTAATAATTTTGTAATAAAAGATTTAGAAATATTTGAATAAGAAAATATTAAGTTTTTTTTTTAAAAAAAAGATTATTATTAGCTTAAAGTTAGGAACCTAAGATTGAAGAGTTCTAAATGAACTCTTACTATTTCAAGTTGAATTTATAAATAGATTTTTTATGCATTCTAAATTAATAAAATAATAAGATACTTTCAGTAAAAAATATTTAGTTTATAAAATAAATTATTCGAATTTTGTATGAAAAAACACTCATTGATTATTTAGTACTGCAAATTCGCAAAAACCTACACAAAAGATAGGAGTAGTAGTACGTAGTATTGTTAGAAATAATAATTAAACAAAAGATAAAAATGGGAATAATAATACAAAAAATATTAAATATTAGGAGGAAGAGTACGCAGTACTTAGTGATAATGATAAATAATAATATCTATTTGTAATTATTTATAAATAGAATTCCATAATAGAAGAGTTCTAAATGAATTATAATTATTTCATAAACTTATCTCTTTCAGATATGATAAAACATATTTAAATTTATTAGATTTAAGTATTAAATGAAGATAATAATAATAATAATAATAATAATAATTATTATTATTATAATAATTAGTAGTAGTAATATTAGTACGTAGTAATTGTAGTTGTAATGGTGGCAGCAGTATAAACAATAATTATTATTAATAATAATAATAACTAAACATATTTGCAATTATTTATAAATCTAAAATATCTATTTGTGGTGGGTTATCCAAACTTCATCGTTACTTACAAAAATTTTAAAATTATAAACATAAATTGAAAATTATCTAAATCTAGCCTATATATATTTACTTGCAATTCATTTATATATCTGGATCTTTATTAAATTTTATTAAATAAATAACATTTTTTAACAAACAAACAAATGAAGGGGAAAAAAAAAGACTAACTACTATCAAAAAAAAAAAAGGACTAACGAAAAAAATAAGAAAAGGGGTAAAATAGCAAAGATGAGAAAGAGTAACAAATAAGTCTTCTTTTATTTGTTACTATTTACTATAAAAATATTTAAATTGATCTTATTTATTAATTTCAAATTTTTTTCACTTTATATTTATAGATAGTAAGGTAATTATGCATTGTATTTGAAAAAAGTATAAGATAAAGAAAAATAAATAAACTCATTTTTTTCTAACAAACTGGTATGATAGTTGAATTTGAATTTAAATGGAATTTGTATTGGAATGAGATTCTAGCTTCTTCATCTTTCTTATATATATACCATATAGTGAAATATTTCACTGCATTCTTCATTCATTTTTAGAAAAAAAATTTAATTTAACATTTTATTTTTTATATGCAGGAAGGATATGTCGTCATCTTCATCTTTTCATGTTAATGTTCAAGGTCCACCAACTCAAATTGATTTCAGTATCTTTTTATTTTTTATTTTTTATTTTTTATTTTTTATGATTTAACGAGTAATATTGTTGTCACTATTTTTTTTCTCCACCATAATTCAACATGTATCTCCAAGATCATCCCTTTCTATTGCTTTAATTTTGTTAAGGTTCATGACAGTTTCTTTATCTAAATATACTTATTGAGTCTATACTGTAATAACTTTTTGAAAATATATTATTGAATATTTATTATTAATATTTGTATGTATCTTTTCATCATAATTTTTTTGTAGAGTGTGTTTATATATTTTGTTTCATTTCAATTGTTGAACTAATTCATTGTGTTTCAAATCACTTTCAATAGAAGACAAACTTAAAAAGCATTTATTTGAAGAATTTTAGCAAGGTTTGAACTAAAGCATTTATTTCAAGTAATGAAAAGATTAATTAGTAGCTATTAGTTGACTTTGAGTTATAACAATAAATAATTTATTTAATGTTATTATTATGCACCAATAATAGCATAAATGCTAACATAAATTGATACTTTATATTTTAATCTTTTTATGTTGTTTTTCTCTTATTTTTATTTTTTATCTTGGCAGGATCAAAAATATGGAGAGGAAATATAAACTTCTTCTGCGATGGACAAAATTTTCATGTCTCACAAACTGATTTCAGCTGATGCAAACGTTGAATGTATTGCTATTTTTATAAAAGATATCATAATTAAATATACAGGTCCAAGTTTTTTCACTTAGATTGCTAATTTTTTTTAAAATTCTAGAAGAAAAAAAAGTATCGATTGATTGTAAATAAATAAATTTAGATGTAGAAGAAATTTGATAGGACAAAACTAAGTTGATTTTGTGAGATGATTAAATTTTTTCTCCTTATTGACGAACATAACTGTTAAATTCTATATTTTGAAATAAATTCTTTTTTGTCTTTTAATTTTTCTAATGACTAGCTTAACATAATTAATAAAAAATAAAATAATTTTGATGAATGTTTAAGTTTGCATTTGAATAGATTATAGCTAACTCAAATTTTT
Organism: Capsicum rhomboideum; assembly: GCA_031232105.1. NCBI lineage: Eukaryota > Viridiplantae > Streptophyta > Magnoliopsida > Solanales > Solanaceae > Capsicum > Capsicum rhomboideum. The sequence continues at coordinate 12,436,866 of CP124716.1, read as the reverse complement.
GTGCATGCATTTTTAAAAAATCATATAATGAATATGATCATGTAAATAAATTTTTAGAAAATGAGTCAAAAACAAAAATATTGAATAATGAAAATAAAATGGAGATAATATAAAGGTATTTATACTTTGAATTAATTTTTAAAAATAATTAATATACATTGTACATAAAAAATTAAAGCAAGTTACTTGATTTTAAGAAAATTAAAGGTAAAATAATTTTCACCCATAAAATTATGATATAATTTTGAGCAATAAATTAAATAAAAATAATATACATACTATTAAATGATTAGAAGAAAATTAAGTCTATTTAAGGAACTTACAAGATATTCTGACACATATTTTATTTATTCGTTAAATTCATGAATCTTTTTTTTATTAAGTACATTAAATTAAGAAATAAGATGATAATAGAATATTTATTAAAGTAATATAAACTATGCACTTAAATAGGTCAGATTATAATTTTTAAAATATTTTTTCATCACATCGGTATGAATATTAGTTGTATTGTATAGTGAAAATAATATAGGGATATGATGTAGTGAATATAGCTTACATTATAGGATTATTTTTGTCTTTAACTATTTGGTTCAGAGCAAGGAAGGAAATAGTAATGTAAATTAAAATTAATGAATAATGACAGAATTATATAATGCGTGAGGGGGGGGGGGGGAGGGGGGGAGGTTGATTTTTATTTTATTTTAAAAAAAAAACTGATGGTGGAGAGGGAGTAGATTTTTTTCTTTCTTTTAAAAAAACTGAGGGTGGGGGGTTAGGGTGTGGAGATGGAGATGCATATGGAGGTGGAGGTGGGGATAGGGGTGGGAGCTAGGTGGGGGGGCGTGGGAATTTGTTTTATTTTCGCATTTCATTGAGAAATAATATGACAGTTGAAGTATATTTTAAGGTAGAATGATTTAACATGCTCGAACGACACATTTCAATATAAAACAATTAGAAATAATATTTTAATATTATCCGCGCATCGCGCGGGTACATATACTAGTTATAATAATAGAGAGAATTAAAAAGAGTGGGCGCAAGCCCATTCCCGCATATGTTAATAGCACATCTTACGTGAGTTGAACAGTAGAAAATTAGGGTGAACAATTTGTTACTTCTGGAAGAGCAAGAACTCACGGAGAAAGAGAAAAAAAAAGATCATTAGGAAAATTCTTTGGCCACTTTGCAGGGATAAGCTTCAGGTAATAACATTGGAGAATTGTTTACTATTTACAGTAGCATATATATGAGTATTATTTTGGATTTGCATGAAGTGGTGAATTCTTTATACTTTTAAAATATCCTATCAATGATTGGTCAAATGATTAATAATCATTGGGATAATGATGACTTAGAAGCACATGATTTGGTAATGATTACTTAACATCTTAAAGAATTGAAAGGCTCAGGTCACGATTTGTCCTCATTTTGAAGCCACCGGTTCGTATATGTTTCCAGCAAAACTTTGGGGCATTGAGTTTTTAGTTGTACATAGTTGGGTACTATTTTTGGGACATTGGTGTTAATATGTTGGATAGAATTTTCATCTATTAAGTTTCAATAGTGAGATTCAGATTATTTTTACTCTTATTCATAGTTTAAGGTTGAGATATTAAGGGTTAGCTCTAAGCTTGAAAATTTGGAACTATGAGACTTGACCCCGATTAATTTAATTGATATTGTTAATAAATATTTTTGCATAGATTGAAGCCATTAGAGGTTGTTTGGTTGGTAATCTACGTATTGTATGGTTGGGAACTTGCCATCATCAAGGTAAGTGAGACTTTAAGCTTTGGTGCTTGCTTTTCAAACCTGCTTTATAAAAATATATTTTCTGTCCGGTCCATGTGTTGGGAAAAGCGTGTGCTTGGCAGAATTGGTGGTCTTTGACTAGCCGCAGATATGTATTTTGTGAAGTATACTGGAGTTATTTAATGGTAATATGTAATGTGACGTTGGAACATTGGATATACTTACTAGGGGCATACATGTGCTGTCGTAATATGTTTGGGGCATACTTATGCTGTCGTAATGTGTTAGGGACCTTGTACTTGTTGTCGTGATATATTTACTAGGGGCATACATGCGTTGTCGTAATATGTTAGGGACATACCTATGCTTCCATAATATGTTAGGGGCCTTGTACATGTTGTCGTAGTATAATTTTGGAGCATTGTGTATGCTGCCGTAGACTTGTCGGGGTGCTAGGCTGATCACCTTCACTGCTGTTTATGACAAGCCGTGAGAGTGAATTGAGTTGAGATACATAGTGACTTTTGAAACATTTGTCGGACCTTATTGAGCATTATATTATAAGATATATGTTGTGCATATCATTTATGTGATCGTTGTGCTTGTATTTTCTAAAGCTTGTTTCAGGGGTATTAAAGTAGTGGGTCGAGGATCTTACTAGGTTATATTTATATATAGCTCACTCTTTACTTGCATGTTTGCAGATGTTGTGGCGGAAGGTGAGACTAGTGGTTGACGGTCCGTTTGTGAGGATTCGCTTGCTGAGGTAAGCCTTCGCATTGTTCGTGGAGGCTGTCGTTTCAGCTCTAGCTATTTTTAGTTGATATTTCTTTTCATTGGGTTTGCATGCCTGAAAGATGAACTCATGTAACTCTATTTAGATGCTCCATGGTCTTAGTGTGGGATTTGGGCTAGAGAATTAGTTCTCGAGTGATTGATAGATTATTAGTTTGATTATGCATCTTTGTTGGGTTATTATTCGCTATTTATTGATGCATTGGAGTTGCACATACCTTATCTCAAAGCTTATATAATTGTGTAAGTGAATGGATATTTGGTTCGCCCGACAAGTGGTGTTAACGGGTGCCACTCACGTCTAAGGGGTATTTTGGGACTAGACAAAGTTGGTATCAGAGCTTTGGCTTTAAGTCCAGGGTCATGGAGCAGTGTTTGATAGTGTCTTGTTCATGGGTATGTAGACGTCCATACTTATGACCTTGAGGCTATCGAACATCTAGGATCGATGTTTTCCTTTTTCTTTTCTCTTAACTCGTGCGATAGAGCTAGAAAGTTTAGTTTCTTAAAGGTGGTGCTCACCTTACTTCAGACATCAATAGGACATGAGGTTTCAAAAGGTATGAGACGCATACAAGGCCAAAATTAGGCTTGATAAATCAGTCTAAACATTAATTTGTGATCAAGCACGAGAATTGGATGTTGAAGTTTTTGAAAGGACCACTTGGATACTAAAGTAAGCAGAATACACAATTGGCAAAGGTTAAGATTAGTATTATTTTGCATCGAAGTTTCTTTTAGAGTTAGAAAGATGGGATGTTTAATGAGTGACAGTTACCACCACATCATTGTGATTGGATGTGATTAAGTATTTTTATGACTAGACGAAGCAAAGAATGAGGAGAACTCTGCCCTTATGGAAGACTTTGATTTTGTGGCATGTTAAGGTGTAGATATTATTGTGGACACATAGTTTCCTATTGGTGAGTCAAAGAATGATTATTAAGTTGTTGACCTTTTCTAAGAAGAGAAGCCTAAGTCTTGCTTGGTAGTTTTTGAAAAAAAAAGAGGAGAAGAATGGTGATACGCTACAAAATCCATAACAACAATGAGTTAGTTTCAATACATCGGAACTATTAGTTCCGTTTTACCAAAAATTTATTATTTTATATAAATCGGAATATTTAGTTCCGTTTTATTAATATTTTTTATTTATAACCCGGAGTTATTACTTTCGGGTTATAAATCGAAGGTTTTAACTCCGTTTTAAAAGTTTTTTTACTTTTTCTAGCAGTTAACGGAGACGCTAACTAAATAACATAAAACGAAAGAAAATATTCCGGATAACCTATTTTGGTTACTCTTTAAATCAATAGCTTATTTTCTTCACTTTATTGCTAAATCGGCTCATTTCGGTCGCGAGTTCAACTAAAGGAGACGATTGGCTCCAATTATATTTTTTGCATTATTGCATGACACGAAAGGTAACCAATTTGAACTTTAACCACAAATTTTGTTACGTACGATGCAACTATTTCACTACGTTTTCTTTTCTTTCTTTTTTGTCCTCTTATTTTTATTATACTACAATAGGTTTACTTTCAAAACATCAGATGAACTCATTGAAAATAGAGATAATTATACAAAAGTATAACTAGCAAATATACTGTACATTTAAGTAGCCAAAAATATACTTTACACTTTATAGCCAAAAATATGATTTGGTCATTCACTGTAAACTAACTTTTCTTTCTAGTTATATAGGGAACAACATTTCTCATACCAAATTCCCAGCTTCTTCTTCACGATTTTTACTTTAATTCTTTCCCAATTCTCTCCCAAAAAAACTTCAAACAAATTAGTGAAAAGTTCAGCATTATTTCAAGTTTTTTCCCACAATTCGAGGTTCCAATGTTTTCGTAAATAAGCTTTGTTTGGAGTGGGTATAGTTATAAAAAATCGGTTATATATTGAGGAGCCCAAATCTGAAAATTTGGATGATTTGGTGTAGTTTCGAGGTGTTTTTGAATGAATTTGATGTTTGGATTCGAGGAAGAAAACGAAGTCTGTGTTTTGGTACAACAGTGTATATATTTGTATACTGCATTGCATATTGTTGTATATATTTGTATACTATATTGTATATTGTTGTATATACAATACAATCTTTTTGTTTTCGGTAATTTTTTTTCCTCTTCATTTTATACACACTTATACAATGTAAATACATTGTTTAAACATTATATATACATATGTATATAGTTGTATAATTATGTATATTATTATATAATTGTATATATACACCTAATATTTCAGCTTTTTTTTTCCTTTTTTTTACACCCCCCCCCCCTTGAGCCCTAAATGTATTACAATATAATCGAAACGCCATAGTCATGACTATATGCCCTTTTGAATAGGTTGGTGTGCAAAATCTGGAAAAAAAAGAAGAAAGAAACAAACTTAGAATATATCTCTCTTGTTTCCCATTTTTCCGAAATAACATCTGATTATCAACATCAGAAAACACTACATTTCTGATTATCAAAATAAATAGTTAAACAAAGAAAACAAACTCATTTCTCAATATAATTGCTTGTTGTTTATATGCTAGCTAAAACTTTTATAAAATAATCAAAGAATGGGTTTTTAGTTGGAAAAAAAAAAATGGTATGCTACCTATAGTCAGTAGCATTTTTGGTTCAGGTTAACATGAAGAAAAGTGGTTTAATTGGTGTGTAATTTGGTTGATGCTCTGAAGATTGGCTTCAACCTGTGTATGGATGGTATGCCCGTGATTTTGGTTTAATTGGTAAGATGAAGATGGGAGATGTGTGAGAGAGAGTAATAATTTGGCTAAGGATGTAAAGTAACTTTCATTTTCAATACAATTGGACCATATTTCGTAATGTAACATAGAGTGGGCTATATTCTGTAATGTAACATTACTAGTTGCATTTTTTTGTAATTTTTCCTTGAAAATATGTAAGAAAGTCAAGTAGGAAGGGGTCTAAAACATACTGAACTAAATATTAGAATTGCTGAAAAAAATAATATTAATATCTCAAAAATATAATATTCTTTGAAAACTTCCTACATTTAATTTTCCTTGTTGACATTCATTATGAGAATTTTTGTACTGTTGTCAGATGCTTTCTTTTCAACTAATTGAATGTCTCATATTGATTGCTAATGAGCAATATTATCAATTCTTCCAATGTTTTGTTTAATCTTATCCTTGTCCTCCCTTTATTGTTGGAGCTTCTTGAGTTAGGACCCAAGTTGGTAAAATTGGAAGTCTTCTTTCTTACATTATACAGAGATCAATATAAAATCTTCCTACCATATCGTAAGTGTTGAGTTTTCTTTGTTAACTAATCTTTATTAGTTTCTGCGCTCCTTGTTGAATAAAAAATTAGCCCCTTATACTAGAAGATCTTGTTGAATTCTGGGAGGAAATACCTATACTGGGGGAAGATATATAACAAAATCACAAGGAGGAAAGGACCTAAAACATACTGAACTAAATATTAGAATGACTCGATGCTACAAATATGTTATGTTCCTTCTTAGTCCTTCACAAGATGAACCTTTTTGTGTTTTTGCAAAGAACTCGAAAGGTAGGAGGTAATTTACAAAAAGTAAGACGATAAGGTACAAATAGAAGGGCACATAACATGTTATGCACATGTCTCTGTTTCATGTACCATTTGGTCTGCCTACTAATGATATCTGCGGAACATGTTAAAATAAGAAATCTTATATTCAAGAACATATGAATAAAAGAGATGTACAAAACAGTGATTTACGTGATAAGAAATGGAGGGGGGGCTAGCTAGAGCATGGAGTTGCCACAGCTAATAAAGGTAATTTCCTACGAATAGTGATGCCAGTGCATTCAGTCATGTCCAAATCCTCCGGTTTCATCCCTTCTGGTAATGTAAAGTTGAACTTGTACACAAGGTTTGCTAATGCTAGCTCATTCACCATAATAGCAAAAAAACTTCCTGGGCAGCCCCTTCTGCCAGCTCCGAAGGGAATCAACTCGAAGTTTAGTCCTTTAACATCAATATCACTATTTAAGAATCTTTCTGGCTGATACTCTTCAGAATTTTCCCACGATGATGGGTCTCTGCCGATTGCCCAAGCATTAATAAAGACTTGAGTTTTAGCAGGTATGTGATAGTCTAGTAATTTTACGTCTTTCATTGATTCTCGAGGAACTAGTAGTGGAACTGGTGGATGAAGCCTGAGAGTCTCTTTGATTACTGCTTTCAGATACTGCATATTTCCTAAGTCATCCTCTGTTATCTCCGCTTTTCCTTGGGCTAATTGATGCACTTCATCCTGTAATTTTTTCATAACTCTTGGATGCCTCACAAGCTCTATCATTACCCACTCTAAACTTGTATACGTTGTATCCGTACCAGCAATAAATGAGTCCTATATATGCATTATAAATAAACACAAAGAACAAAATTTAGTAGTAGTATTTAAAATATAGATAATATAAAAATTGATAGAAAATTTATCAGAAATGTCATAGAAATAATATTCAAGTGACTAAGTTTTAAACTACGAAATAATATACTAGTACGAAACTATGAATTATGTTCAAGCTAATTGCTTTACAAAAAAAAAAAAAAGACTCATGCCACGGAGGGAATAAACAGTAGTAAGAGAGATGCTAAATTACCAAGAGAACAGCTTTCAATGAATCTCTTTGAAGAGAAAAGCCAGTTTCCTTTCCATTCTGAATTTCAAGCAAAATGTCCACGAAATCTTTAGCTTCACCCGCACTGTATTCTTCTTTTTTGTTCCTAACCTCGCGTTTTTCAATCACGCTCTCTAGAAATGCATCCAAATCTTTAGCTACTTTCTTCACTCTGGTGTCCAGACCATTGATTTTATCGACCCATTTAAGCCATGGAATATAATCCCCAATATTAAAAATACCTAAAAGTACAAGAAGTTCTTCCAGGAGAGCCTTAACAGCTATTCCACTTTCCCCTTCATTATATATCCTTCCTATGGCCACTCTGCTGTTTATGTTATTAGTCATACAACACAAAACATCTCTTAAGTCTATCACGGAATTTGAAGAATCGCACGCTTGCCTGATTTTCTCAATCATGTTCGATGTTTCTTCTTCTCTCACATCACGAAAAGATTGAACTCTTTTGTTGCTGAGAAGGTGAAGCACGGTAACACTTCTAATTTGTCTCCAGTATTCACCATATGGGCTAAAGGCCACGTCTTTAGAGCCATACAGGAGTCCATCGGCGATGCTAGATTTAGGTCTGTTTGACCATACGAGATCGTGAGTTTTCATGATATCGCGAGCAGCTTCGACAGAAGAAGCAACAAGAACTGGCTTACTGCCCAAGTGAAGTAGCATGACTGGACCATATTTTTTCGATAGTTTATGGAGAGAACGATGAGGATGCGACCCAAGTTGATGAAGATTTCCTATGATTGGAAGCTTTCTTGGAGAGGGTGGTAGTAACTTTTCGTGTGTGATTGAAGTAGTATAGAACCACTTACGAAGAAAGGAAATAAAAACAAGCAGAGGAACAAGAAGAGAATACCAGGGAAGCTCCATTTTTGTTTTAGCAGTTAGTAAATTGTGAAGAAGTCGAAATTGGGTAGTATAAGATATGTACCAGTATCAACCTTAAAACAAACGTTATCCTTTTTGTCATGCAGTAAATAGAATTGTGGTCGATCGTACTACATCCTTTAGTTTGGGTGGTGAAGCTTTTCTGAATATGCTCGCACACACAAAATTTGGGTTCAGCAATTTCTAACTTTCACTTCTAGCAAATAATTACACTATATGTAATTTCACTCCGTTTGACAAGAAGAATGAATTATATTTTCTTGATATGATTATTTTTTTGACATAGAGACTGTTTTAACTACCCACCGTGGGTGTGTTATTAACATTACATTAATGTAATTGATATTTGAAGGAGGCAACGTGGAGGTTTTAATTCCACCAACATAATTCATCCACCATGGAACAATTAAAAAAAGGACATATTTTTTGTGATTCTCTTTCATTGAGGCACAATGTTCTTTCGTTTTCAACTATACATATTTAGACTTAATTGGCCGAGCCTCATAAGTTATTTTATTAAGAATCGGGATCCCTATCTTTTTGCCCAAGAAAATGCTAAATATCGGCTTAAGAACACGCTAGGGCCTCTTTGTATTTTTAAAAACCTATACTTATATATTTTGGTTGCTGAAAATGTGAAGAAGGAGTTGGAAGTCATTGACGGCCATTAAAAACATTGTTTCAAGTGGATGATATCTCAAAAGAATCAAAATGTCAAGGGGAAGTCATATTTGAAATTTGAAGCAATTTGGTTAAAGCTTAACATGGTTTTGGATCGATTTACAGCAGCTCTCAAGGTTGAAGAAGAATGATTGTTCAAAGTTCAAATTGAGGGTAAGCATTCATTTCTTTAAATTAATTGTTGGGTTCGAAATGAGAGGGCGTCATGCGGAATCTTATAGTTGCAAACCATCAATGTGATAAATCAGATGACACATAAAACAATACTAAAACTTAATATTATTATATGATTTGGTCAAACGACTTACATATAAAAACCTAATATTAAAAAAAGCATAAAAACTATTCGGAGAAATCTCCCCCCTAAACAAGACTCTTTGATGACTACATTGTGAATTCTGTTGTGTTATGGTATGAGAAGAGGGGTTTTCTATTTATAGAATTTCAAAACCTTTCCTACAATAAAGAGGTTAGCCAAATATGGAAGAGTTTTATATTTTCCTTTTAGGAAAAGTAAAAGTAATTATGGTATTACTTTTATTTTCCTTCAATAGAAAATTAATACTCAATTTTGATAGGAAAATCAGGGCAAAATCAGATATCTCCCTTATTTTATTCCTTTTTTCATCCTTCACAAAATGTAGTAATTAATATTTTATGAAAAGAAAAGCACGTCAGGATGAGCTTCAAAATACAAGGTTCAAGGGGTATGAAGATTCATCTTGATATTTTCATGTAATTGGAATTAAAGACTTCTCTCAAACATGGAGTAAGAGCAAATATGTCACGTACCAAAATACCCCCTAAACGTGACTGACACCTGCTAACACCACCTATCGGGAGAACCAATCTTCCATACACTCACAATGTTCGTAAGCACTGAGATAAAACATGTGCAACTCCAAAATAGTCATTAAAGCAATAATAATTATCCAACCAAATATCGTATATCGATTTAGGAAAACAAACATCGCTTAAATGATAAATCTCTAGCCCGAATCTCACACTAAGACCATGGAGCATCTAAATAGAATTACATGAGTTCAACTTCGGGCATGCAAACCCAATGAAAAGAAATATAATCTAAAATTAGCTAGAGCTGACATGACAGCCTCCACGAACAATGCGAAGGCTCACCTCAGCAACGGAATCCTCACGAACAGACCGTCAGCCACTAGTCTCACCTTCCACCACAGTATCTGCAGATATGCAAGTAAGGAGTGAGCTATATATAAATATAACTCAGTAAGATCCTCGACCCGCTACTTTAATACCCCTGGAACAAGTGTTAGAAAATACAAGGCACAACAAATAGATAAATGATATGCACAAAATATCTCTTATAATATAATGCTTAGTAAAATCCAAATGAAGATTCGAAAAGCCACTCTGTATCTCAACTCAAACCACTCTCACGGCTTGTCATAAACGGCAGTGAAAGTGATCAGCATAGCACCCCGACAAGTCCACGACAGCATACACAATGCCCCAAAAGTATACTACGACAGCATGTACAAGGCCCCTAACATATTACGGCAGCATACACAATGCCCCTAACATATTACGGCAGCTATGTATGCCCCTAGTAACCATATCACGGCAGTAAAGAAAATATATTCAACACCCCAAAGTCACCTCACATATTACCATTTAAATAATTTTCAGTATACTTCACTAAAATACATATTCGCTGCTAGTCAAAGACCACCGATTCTACCAAGCACACGCTTGTCCCAACACATGGACTAGGCAGAAAAATACATTTTTTTATAAAGCCGATTTGAAAAGCAAGCACCAAAGTTTAAAGTCTCACTTACCTCGCTAACAAGTTCCACAATCTTGTAACGTGTAGACACCAAGCAAACAGTTTCCAATGGCCTCAATCTATGCAAAAATATTAATTAACAGGGTCAATTATACTAGTCGGGTCAAGTCCCAATATTACTAGCTTTTAAGCTTAGAGCTAGACCTTTGCATCTCACACCTTAGCCATGAATGAAGATAGGAACCAACAATATTACTGTCAACTTTAGTTACCATCCGTATTCCATTCTTAAGTACAGACCTTTTGATAAAGAATAGAGAACAAATTAAAGTAACGTACATTTGTTAATTAGATGCTACCAAAACATGCCTTAAGGTTTTGTTGTTTAGTAACATAATCCTACCATAATGTAAATTAGTCAGTTTCTGTCACGATCATAGTGTAGGGAAATGGGGTTTATTCCTTAGCATCATTGTCAGCATAATTACATCTTAGCAAATGTTGTAAGGAATTACATCACAGTGGCCTAACTTACATCAACCACATCTCTATCTAATGTGATAAAAATCATCACAGTGGCCTAACTCCTTCAATTCCCATTATGCTAAGTTTTATAATTGTCCAATCCTTAATGATTAATGCCCCAATCATTATTAAAACTAATACAACGACGGAGGATAATTACTACTTTCAGCCATTCTCATGAAATACAAATCCATTTACACCATCGTTACACACCTACTGCTAAACAGAAAGTGATTCTACTTACCTGAAAAGCCTTTCACTCTGGAACAGAGGTTGCGATCTATGAACTCCCAAAAATCTGCTTTCGCAAGTTTTCTTGTTCTCCTTCAAAATAAGGGAATTAATTGCCCTAGCTTTTTCTTCTTCTTTTTTTCTACTCTTTTTGTTACTAAGTCGTGAAAAAAAAACTGAAAAAGGGAGTGGGTGTGGCCCACTCCTTTTAAATCCTCTTAATTAATAATTATAATTGGTTAAAAATTACCAATTAACCCTTCATTAAAAATTAATTGGGCTATTACATTCTCCCCCACTTAAAATAACGTTCGTTCTCGAACGGGTCTAGAATCATACCTGAAGTGTCAAATAAGTGAGGGAATCTAACTCGCATCTCCTCCTCGGACTCCCAAGTAGCCTCCTCGGTTGGACGATTACGCCACAATACTTTGACTGAAGCTATCTTTTTCAACCTCAATTGTTGCACTTGCCTATCAAGAATAGCTATCAGGCCTTCCTCATAAGTCAGATTCTCATCAAGCTCTACATCCTCTAGCTGGATCTTATGACTATCATCACGAACATATCGTCTAAGCATAGACACATGAAACACAGGATGAACTGCAGACAATCTCGGAGGTAAAGCAAGCCTATATGCCACCAATCCAATTCGGTCCAAAATCTCATAAGGACCAATGTATCTAGGACTTAGCTTACCTTTCCGGCCAAATCTCATAACTCCTTTCATAGGAGAAACTTTTAAGAAGACTTTTTCCCCCTTTGCGAACTCCAAATCACGAACTCTCTTATCTGCATAGGACTTTTGCCTGCTTTGTGATGTCTTAAGTCGGTCCCGAATCAATGCAACTTTCTCCAAAGCTTGTTGTACCAAATCTGGACCTAATAACTGTGTTTCGCCAGGTTCAAACCAGCCAACTGGTGAACGACACTTGCAACCATAAAGAGCCTCATACGGTGCCATCTGTATACTAGACTGGTAGCTATTATTATAAGCAAACTCCGCCAAAGGCAACTGCTCATCCCAATGGCCACCGAAATCAATCGCGCAAGCTCTAAGCATGTCCTCCAAGATCTGAATAACCCGTTCCGACTGTCCATTAGTCTGCGGATGAAAAGCTGTACTTAACTCAACCTGCGAACCCAATGACTTCTGAAAGAACCTCCAAAACTCAGCAGTGAACTGTGCACCTCGATCAGATATGATTGAAATAGGCACACCATGAAGCCGAACTATTTCTCGAAGGTAAATTTCCGCTAACTTCTTCGAGGTATGAGTAACCCGAACTGGTATGAAATGAGCAGATTTTGTAAGTCTGTCCACAATCACCCAAACTGAGTCGTGTTTCCTGAAAGTATTCGGTAGCCCAACAACGAAATCCATAGTAATCCTTTCCCACTTCCACTCCGGGATAGTCAATTTTTGCATCACTCCACCAGGTTTTTGATGTTCATATTTGACCTGTTGACAATTTAAACAACCAGTCACATATTTCAAAATGTCAACCTTCATACCTTTCCACCAGTACAATCCGCGCAAGTCTTGATACATTTTCATAGCACCTGGGTGGATGGAGTACCGCGAGCTATGAGCCTCTTCAAGAATTAGTTGTTTCACATCACCAACAGTAGGAACACAGAGCCTACTATGTCGACGTAACACACATTCGCCATCAATGACAAAAGACTTAACACCACCATTCTGCACTCGATCTCGAAGCCTAGCAAGATAAGGATCATCATATTGGCAAGTCTTAACTTGTCCAACTAAGGACGATTGCACCACCATAACTGCAAGTAACCTGCCGGGCACCGTGTGATCAATTCGAACTCCCTGATTGGCTAAAGCCTGAATATTCATAACCATAGGTCGCCTTTCAATAGAGAATTGGGCCAAGCTACCCATAGACTTCCTACTCAAGGCGTCTGCCACCACATTCGCCTTTTCGGGATGATACAAGATAGTAAGATCATAATCTTTAAGTAACTCTAACCACCGTCGTTGCCTCAAATTCAGATCTCTTTGCTTGAATATGTACTGCAGACTTTTGTGATCAGTATAGATTTCACACGGCTCGCCATAAAGATAATGAGGCCAGATCTTGAGTGCGAACACAATTGCAGCCAACTCCAAGTCGTGAGTCGAATAATTCTTCTCATTGACTTTTAATTGTCGAGAACCATATGCCACCACTTTACCATTCTGCATTAAAACACAACCCAATCCAATTCGAGACGCATCACAATATATAGTGAAACCACCCCCTGCTGTAGGTAAGGTCAAAATCGAAGCTGAAGTTAATGCAGTATTTAATTTCTGAAAACCCTCTTCACATTCATCTGACCACTGAAAAGCCACACTTTTCTGAGTCAAGTGTGTCAATGGAGCGGTTATTTTTAAGAAACCCTCTACAAACCTTCTGTAATAATTAGCTAGCCCCAAGAAGCTACGTATCTCTGTAACAGTACTAGGTCGAGGCCAATCTCAAACTGTTTCTATCTTCTTTGGATCAACATGAATCCCATCTCTTGACACTACATGCCCCAAAAAGGAAACCACTCCCAACCAGAACTCACTCTTTGAGAACTTGGCATAAAGATTTTGTTCTCTAAGTGTCTGTAACACAACTCTCAAGTGTTGTCCATGTTCTACCTCACTCCGAAAGTAAACCAAAATGTCATCAATGAACACAATCACAAAATGGTCTAGGTATGACTTGAATATCCTGTTCATGAGGTCCATAAATGTTGCAGGTGCATTAGTTAGTCCAAAAGACATCACTAAAAATTCAAAATGCCCATACCTGGTCTGAAAGGCTGTCTTAGTGATATTTTCGGCCTTAATTCTCAGCTGATGATAACCCGACCTTAAGTTGATTTTGGAAAAGTGAGTAGCACTCTGCAACTGATCGAATAAATCATCAATACGAGGCAAAGGATATTTATTCTTGACGGTTGCCTTATTCAACTGTCTGTAGTCAATGCACATTCTCATCGTGCCATTTTTTTTTTCACAAATAACACAGGTGCACCCCAAGGTGACACACTTGGCCTGATGAATCCCTTGTCAAGTAGCTCTTGGAGTTGAACCTTCAATTCTCTTAACTCAGCTGGAGCCATACGATAAGGTGGGATAGAGATAAGTTGAGTTCCTGGCACCAAGTCAATGCTGAACTCAATTTCTCTCATTGGAGGTAACCCGGGTAATTCATCTGGAAATACATCAACAAATTCTCGAACAATAGGAACACTGTCAATAGTAATATCCTCCGCTCGCGTATCATGAACAGTAGCAATAAAACCCAAACACCCATGATTAATCATTCGGCGTGCTTTTACATAAGATATTATCTTTCCCTGAGTCACAGGAGTCATACTTTTCCACACTAAAAGTGGTTCTCCAGGAATATCAAAACTTATAAGCTTCGCATAACAATCAACCAAAGCATAACATGATGCCAACCAATCCATACCCATGATCACATCAAAGTCAGACATTGGCAACACAAGTAGATCAACTATGGTGTCTTTACCCTGAATAGATATCACACAATCTCTATAAACTCTATCCACTGCTAAGGTCTCCCCCACTGGGGTCATAACAATATATGGCACAATAAGGGTCTCAACCCTTCTCTCTAAGAATAAAGCAAAAGATGGAGACACATACGAGTACGTAGAACCAGGATCAATAAGAGAATATGCCTCATGAGAATTTACAGTGATAATACCTGTGACTACTGCATTAGATGCCTCTATGTCCTATCTAGCCATAGCAAAGAATCTCGGTGGTTAACCCGTTGTCTGAGAACTCTAAGCACCCTGTCGACCCTGTCCTCGAGCACCCTGAGGAGCAGTCCTAGCTGGCTGAGCGTGAGCAGGAGTACCTGCAACATTTCTCTGCACCTGTGTAGTAGCTTGACTAGAACCAGAATCTCCCTTAGGACAAAACTTAGCAATATGCCCTCTTTCACCACAAGTATAACAAGGACCACCAACTCCAAAACAACGCCCATAATGATTCCTGCCACAATTAGAACATCTTAGATGTTGTCCGGACTGAAAGGAACCGCTACCCTTCCTCTGCATCTGCTGCTGTCCCTGTCTAGCTGGATAACTATTCCTCGAAGATTGCCCCACTGACTCTGACTGCGTAGGCCTGGTCTGTCCATGATGAAAACCACTTTTGCTTTTCGATGGAGCACCACTAAACCCACCTGAGTTACGTGCCTTTTTGTTTTCTCGATCAACCTTTCCCATCTTATAATAAGACTCAGAACGGAGCGTAGTATCAACTACATCAGCATAAGATCCATTTCGTACATCCCGTATCACAGGTCCACGATAACGAGACTCAAGTCCATCCACAAATCGCCTCACTTTCTCCCTCGGATCTGTAACCAAAAATGGGACATACCTAGATAACTCAGTGAATTTAGCTTCGTACTCGGTAACTGTCATAGATCCCTGCCTTAGGTCATTAAACTGTCGTCTCATGTCATCCTGTTTGCTTAATGGAATAAATCTGTCCCTGAACAAGGTTGAGAACTCCGACCAAGTGATCGGTGGTAGCCCTGCTTGTCTACCCCTCAGAATGGAAATCCACCATGCCTCAGGAGACCCTGAGAATAGAAAAGTAGTGAATTCCACACCACGAGTCTCCTTCAACCCCAAAGTAGTCAATATCTTCTCACAACGATCAATGAATTTTTGAGGTTCAATAGTAGCTGGTGTTGCATCAAACTCTGGTGGCTTAAGATCCATGAAATTTTTAAGATCCTTGGGTTGCCCTACAGTTGCAACTGAATGATCAATTAGCTGAGGTGCCTGAGTAGCTGCAACATTCAACTGAACTTGTGTCTGGGTTTGCGAAGTAGACTGAGGAGCTTGAACTCCACCCTGATTAGGCACCAATGCCTCTAACACATTCAACAATCTCATCACTGCATCTGTAGGCAAAGCAACAGTAGGTACAACAGATGGTGTTGTCGATGGAGTATCCCGAACAACTTGATCCTACACTTGTTCAGAAGCAACAACTCTGGGATGACCCCCATTCTTAACTCCAGGTTGGGGATCGGTCTGTGTCCTAGTCCGAGGCCTAGTCGGATGAGACCCAACTCGACCACTACCACGAGAAGTACCATGTCCAGCCCTACGTCCAGCAGGTGCATTAGATCGACTAGCAGATGAAGAACCACGTCTCTTAACCATCTGCGAAACAATATTCAAAGGTCAGACTGATTCAACTCAAGCACGAACAATGAATGAAAAAGGGAAAAATTCCTAGATGTTCAGTAGCCTCAAGGTCATAAGTATGGGCGCCTACATACCCATGAACAAGACTCTACTAAAAACTGCTCCATGACCCAGGACCTAAAGCCTAGGCTCTGATACCAACTTTGTCACGTCCCAAAATACCCCCTAAACGTGACTGGCACCCGCTAACACCACCTGTCGGGAGAATCAATCTTCCATACGCTCACAATGTCCGTAAGTACTGAGATAAAACATGTGCAACTCCAAAATAGTCATTAAAGCAATAATAATTATCCAACCAAATATCGTATATCGATTTAGGAAAACAAACATCGCTTAAATGATAAATCTCTAGCCCGAATCCCACACTAAGACCATGGAGCATCTAAATAGAATTACATGAGTTCAACTTCGGGCATGCAAACCCAATGAAAAGAAATATAATCTAAAATTAGCTAGAGCTGACATGACAGCCTCCATGAACAATGTGAAGGCTCACCTCAGCAACGGAATCCTCACGAATAGACCGTCAGCCACTAGTCTCACCTTCCACCACAGTATCTGCAGATATGCAAGTAAGGAGTGAGCTATATATAAATATAACTCAGTAAGATCCTCGACCCGCTACTTTAATACCCCTGGAACAAGTGTTAGAAAATACAAGGCACAACAAATAGATAAATGATATGCACAAAATATCTCTTATAATATAATGCTTAGTAAAATCCAAATGAAGATTCGAAAAGCCACTCTGTATCTCAACTCAAACCACTCTCACGGCTTGTCATAAACGGCAGTGAAAGTGATCAGCCTAGCACCCCGACAAGTCCACGGCAGCATACACAATGCCCCAAAAGTATACTACGACAGCATGTACAAGGCCCCTAACATATTACGGCAGCATACACAATGCCCCTAACATATTACGGCAGCTATGTATGCCCCTAGTAACCATATCACGGCAGTGAAGAAAATATATTCAACACCCCAAAGTCACCTCACATATTAGCATTTAAATAATTTTCAGTATACTTCACTAAAATACATATTCGTTGCTAGTCAAAGACCACCGATTCTACCAAGCACACGCTTGTCCCAACACATGGACTAGGCAGAAAAATACATTTTTTTATAAAGCCGATTTGAAAAGCAAGCACCAAAGTTTAAAGTCTCACTTACCTCGCTAACAAGTTCCACAATCTTGTAACGTGTAGACACCAAGCAAACAGTTTCCAATGGCCTCAATCTATGCAAAAATATTAATTAACAGGGTCAATTATACTAGTCGGGTCAAGTCCCAATATTACTAGCTTTTAAGCTTAGAGCTAGACCTTTGCATCTCACACCTTAGCCATGAATGAAGATAGGAACCAACAATATTACTGTCAACTTTAGTTACCATCCGTATTCCATTCTTAAGTACAGACCTTTTGATAAAGAATAGAGAACAAATTAAAGTAACGTACATTTGTTAATTAGATGCTACCAAAACATGCCTTAAGGTTTTGTTGATTAGTAACATAATCCTACCATAATGTAAATTAGTCACTTTCTGTCACGATCATAGTGTAGGGCAATGGGGTTTATTCCTTAGCATCATTGTCAGCATAATTACATCTTAGCAAATGTTGTAAGGAATTACATCACAGTGGCCTAACTTACATCAACCACATCTCTATCTAATGTGATAAAAATCATCACAGTGGCCTAACTCCTTCAATTCCCATTATGCTAAGTTTTATAATTGTCTAATCCTTAATGATTAATGCCCCAATCATCATTAAAACTAATACAACGACGGAGGATAATTACTACTTTCAGCCATTCTCATGAAATACAAATCCATTTACACCATCGTGACACACCTACTGCTAAACAGAAAGTGATTCTACTTACCTGAAAAGCCTTTCACTCTGGAACAGAGGTTGCGATCTATGAACTCCCAAAAATCTACTTTCGCAGGTTTTCTTGTTCTCCTTCAAAATAAGGGAATTAATTGCCCTAGCTTTTTCTTCTTTCTTTTTTTTCTACTCTTTTTGTTACTGAGTCGTGAAAAAAAACTGAACAAGGGAGTGGGCGTGGCCCACTCCTTTTAAATCTTCTTAATTAATAATTATAATTGGTTAAAAATTACCAATTAACCCTTCATTAAAAATTAATTGGGCTATTACAAAATAGAAGGGCACATAATACTACAAGTTGCAACTTTTCTCATGTTAATTTGATAAAAAATATTTTTTTAAATATTGGTCAAAGTTAACATAATTTGACTCTTAGAAAAAAGAAATATGACAACTAATTCTAGACAGAGGAAGTAGTAGATTGCAACAACAAAAAGAATACTAACAAATATACGTGTAGAATAACTTTTTGGCCAATGTATAAAACGTCCAAAAAGGGAGTCTATCAGTACACATTTCATATCATGAACAAATTAGCAACAATGTTCCATGGCCATATATTGGCATTTAAGATATAAGACTAAATGGAGATAAAACCACTCCTAATAATAACCGGAGCATGGAGTGGCCATGGCTAGCAAAGGTGATTTTCTAAGAATACTGATGCCACTCCTTTCAGTCATATCCAAATCCTTATCACAATAGCAAAAGCAATTCCAGTGCAGCCCCTTCTTCCTGCTCCGAAGGGAATCAACTCAAAGTTTAATCCTTTGACATCAATATTACTATTTAAGAACCTCTCTGGTTGGTACTCTCCTGGATTTTCCCATGATAAAGGATCTCTTCCGATTGTCCAAGCATTGATAATGACTTGAGTTTTAGCGCCTATATGGTAGCCAAGTAATGTTATGTCTTTTGTTGATTCTCGAGGAACTAGTAGTGGAATAGGTGGATGAAGCCTGAGAGTCTCTTTGATCACTGCTTTCAGATAGTGCATATTTCCTAAGTCATCCTTGTCGCGCTCTTATTTTGAACGGGTCAAAATACGTTTGCAACGTCCGACTCTTCTAACTGGTTTTGAAAAGGTTTAGAGTCGCCACCTAAATTTTAAGGAAAAATTAGGAAAACCATTTTTATGTAAAAACTCTGTTTTTGGTCTTTTGAAAACGTGTGAGATTCTGAGTAAGGGTTTTGGTTACTCGAGGGGAAGGTGTTAGGCATCCCTCAGAGCCTATCCGAAGACAGTCCTTAAACTCAGTTTAGGAAAAAGTATTTGGAAAATATTTGTTTCATTTACTTGCTAAAAGAGTGACAACTATAGAAATTTATTCAATTTAAAAATAAAATAAAATATACAAGGTATATTAGTACACACTTACGATATACAAAAATGTAACATAGTTTATTGTATGTTTCAGAATATGAGAATGAGGAGAGAAAATTTAATATTGGTTTCGTTATAATACATATATTAACAAGTACAAGGTTTTATAATTTTGCAAGGAAGATAGAATGTTTAATGTATATAAAGTAAAGTATATAAAACGTAATTTGTGCAAAATAAAGGAAAATAGGATTTTTGAAAACATATGAGAATTTATAATAAATAAACATATATACGGAGAAATACTGAATTTATTTAATAAAAAAAAAACGCGTTTGTTGCAAATGCAGATATTTATAAAAATGTAAAATGCGATGACATGTTAGTTTTTGAGTAAAATAGACTTGTGTATATTTAAAATATAAAAGTCATGCTGATGTTTATTTATTTTTGAAAAGATCCTAAAAATAGATAAAATAAATGTAATAGTAAAATACACATATAAATGTACGGTTGAGATAAAGCGTAAATAATGATAACAATAATTTTGTTAAAAAAAATGAATAAATAAGTAAATAAATACGTAGATAAGAATAAATAGATAAATACGTAGATAAGAATAGTGATGAAAATATTTTGTATATGATAATGTATACATATATGTACCTTGTGTTTTTGGAGTATTTTTAAGTCTAGAAAAATTTAGAGCTAACGTTGAGAAAATAAATGAAAGTAAAGTAAAGCATTGGTATAATTTAATTTATTGAAAATAAGTCGGAATTGAATAATATTAGATCTCAAAGGCCTAAATTTTTGCTATTCGCAAAATACTATTAAAACTCTCTTTTATTTTTTAAGAAAATGTTAAGGTTGCGGCATTTGTTCATTAAAAAGGGTTCTTGAGGTGAGAAATTAGTTAAAAAAAATAACTCGATATTAAAATTTTTGCTAAAGCCCCCTTTTGTTTAAGAAAATTCCATTTAACTAGTCATATGTTAGTTACGAAAAGGCGAGGACGCTAATCTACTTCTAAGGAAACCCGCAAATATCCAAAGCAATAAACAAATAATAAAATTTTGAAAACAATTCTAATAACAATAAGAGTAATTAATTATCATTCTAAGTATCAAAGCTACAAGTATAGAACATGATTAAATGATAAAGAAGAGGGCTAAAGAGATACTAGACTCCATTTCAGAGTTGAGTTTCTAATTTACGCGACTCCGAGGCTCTGCGATCATCCTATAGCGGTTGACCTGCTATTTGGGTCAAAAAATGGAGTTTCGATTGAAACTCCAACTCCCGGATTTACATGAGACAAGGAAAGATAAAGATTAGGAGCCGAACTAATTATAAGAATACAAACTAAAAGAAATACATATCACATAAACATTCAGATATTGAATTATTTTTTTTAACTATTCCATAGCATTTAGTATGTGAATTCATAGCCAAGACCTTTAATCAAATTGCAAGGAATAAAAGAACATGGGTACGTATGTATACCTGAAAACAGAACACTTAGGAATAAAGTTTCTTTCTTAAACAACACTTCCAAACTTGACACCCATAGTTAACTCATGTATGCGTACTTGGAGAATTCAAGAGAAACAAGGTTGCTAGCTATTTTAGCTTAAAGAACAACAACGTTTGGACCTTACTAATAAGCAATCATAAGTAAAGCCAAAACTCTTAAAGCTCATAACTAGGAATTTGATCAGTAACCATTTGAAAAAAAAGCATGTCAAATTATCTAAAAGACCTATGGAACACTACCGACATCATAATATGCCATATTTGTATAGGTCCAAATCTAATCATCCGAGATGACCATTTTCCTTGCATCTTCAAACAACAACAGGCAACATTTAGAAGGAGAAAAAAAAAAGAAAACAATGCAAGCAAGAACAGGGATTCGAGAACTAATAGAATGCATTTCGAAGCTTCTATCAAGTTCTATAGGCAAACTTAGTGAGGACCTCATTAAAAAAAATTTTTTTTTAGTCTAATAGATAGTTTATATGCTCTCTTGGAACTCAATCAGTGAAGTGAAGCAAGTTAACCGAAACAAAGTAAAGACATAATTTTGCGGGAAGCAAATACAATCTTGTTAGGACATCGTAAACAAGAAAGAAAAATTCTACATCATTCTCCACACTCAGATGCAAAGTCGGTGTTTATATTTTACAACAGAATCAGATTTCAGACTCACATTACTAAAGACAATCAGCTGTGCTTAAAACAAGATGAGCGCACACATATTTACAGGCCCGAATATTCATACGTGATTTCGTTTCAGATTCAACGACAAACAACATACACTTGATCAAAATTCTTATATGAACCCATATGTTCACCAACGAGACAGATTTCAGAACCAAAATTATACCCTTCCGACAGAATTCAAGGAACACCACAACTAACCAAACTTTATCGAAATTTAGAACAAAGTCACACATTCAACGAATTGAAACAAGATAAACAGAGGGAAGACGAGAGTGAAATCAAAGACGAATTCGTACCTTTTGTTGTGCAGCGATTGAAGTGGTCAAGTTGTCGAGTTTCAAACTAGCAGTCCCAACCCCGCTTAAGCTTGAAGAATCCGAAAACAGTAGGACTAGGAACTTAATCGGAGATGAGTAAAAAGTGCAATTTGAAGAAAGCTAAAAACGTCTAAATGTATATTTTTCCTCTGTTTTTCTCACTGTTTTTTTTTTTTTTCTTCTTTCTAACTCTTTTCTCACTCCTTTTTTTCCCTCTTCAACCCCTTCCCCCCAAACGGATAGTTAAAGCCCCCTTTTATAGACACATTCGGAGTGTAAAAGCTTCTCAAAGAGGCTCCAAGTTGAACTCAAAATTCAAATTTTAAAGTAATTGATGGGACAACACAGACCTTGAAAAGAGGTGGAGTAAGGAAAGAAGGGATAAGGGTTTACCTCTTTCAGATTGATTTGAAGGAGATAGAGAGCGAAAAATCAGGTCGCACAGACCTTATCCCGATTTCTTTTCTCCTCCAAGCTAACAGTGAAGAGGGTTAGACTTTTGCGACCTGAAAAGCCAAAGAGAACAGAGAAAGGGAGGATTCCACGCCGACAGCCGGATTTTTCGCGGATCTCGTTGAAATTCGATGGGTTTGGGATGAGGGAGATGGGCAGCAATGGGTTAGGTGGAGTTTGTCTGAGTTTTTGTCGATGGAGGGGTTAGGTATGATGGAATTGATAAATTGAAGGGAAAGAGGGAGATTAGGGGTGTTTTATTATCTAGTGGGCCGGGTCGAAAGTGCTTTGGGCTAGAAATATGGCTGAATTAGCTAAAAAAAAAAAATGGGCTAATTCGGCCCAATTTATGATAAATAAGTCACTTCATGC
Organism: Capsicum rhomboideum; assembly: GCA_031232105.1. Taxonomy (NCBI): domain Eukaryota; kingdom Viridiplantae; phylum Streptophyta; class Magnoliopsida; order Solanales; family Solanaceae; genus Capsicum; species Capsicum rhomboideum. Next base: position 12,413,702 of record CP124716.1, on the reverse strand, counting down.
AAAAAATCTAATTTTTCCTAGTCATTTTCACTTAATTAATTTAGCGATGCTATCTTCGTCCTAATTAACTTTCCAAAATATATGTATATGTATGAACACATATGCATTACTTTAAATACATATATTGTACCTCAAATAATTTTAGGCGCATAACTATATTATAAATATAAAAGGAAACTACTAAATAGAAACGTGTAATAGTATATCAAAAAATTATTTGGAGTTCGAGATAAAATTTAATACTCTCATATTTTGTTGGGAAAATGGTGAAAAGAATAAATTAAATAAAGAAATATTATTATTATTTTTTTTGAATAATTTTATAAGATACGATATTAGTAGTTACTATATATATATATATATATATATATATGGAAATAATATTTTCAGAATCATTACCGGCGCCAAATTTATCAAAATTAATTTAAAAAAAGTAAAAAAAAAATATTTTGGCACAGTCACCGGGACTCATAAGCATAGAAAAAATTAATTTAGGAAAAAAGGAGAGCCAAAATTGGGTGTCAACAACTTGCCCCTCTTAGACCAAAGATAATGAAAGAGTCTTTGGGCAAAGACGTTGACGTTAACCAATTTTGTCTCGACTGGTAAATCAGATTTGTTCTGGAAAGAATGCACTCGGAAGGTGGAATGTGAAGCTAGAGTCTACATGAGAGTTATTATGAATTCGACCGAACTCTGGTTTCTGAGTAACCTACATATCTCAGGTTTCTTGAGAATCAGGCCGATGTAGTTCAAAAAATATAAAATTTTGAGAGATCCTCAAAATTTGCCCCAGTGTCAGGTTTATGAAGACACCAGTATTATTTGTGTTAGAGATAAGAGTACTTCGGCGTGAATGGAGTGGATTCGACTGCTGGCATTTGGGATACATGTATATCCCTAGGAAATCAGGTCGGTTGTAATTCTAGAATGAAGAATTACGGCAAATTTGGAGGCGGTCCTCAAAATTTGCCCCAGTGTAAGATTTATAGTTGACACTGGCTTCCTTTGGAAAGAATTTCATGGTGTTAATGGGAAAAACGAACTTTGGACGACATAATCCTTTTGGGATGGGGCATACTTCTTAGCCTCCTGATTATAAATGTGGTGCACAACACAACCATAAATGGGGCTCTACTTAAGTATGTCCTGCGTCTCTACAAAATTCATGTCAGATTATGGATGGGGGGGTAGGCCCTCAAGTGTCTCTAATGAGGATCCCGAAAGATGTATTAGAGAACGGTAATGATATTCGTAGGAGTAGATGTGCTCCGACTTGGAAGTGCGGATGTTTGATTATGGGAATCGAAGTCAGAGTGCTAGTTTTGAACTCTAGCTTGTGAGTTTGGTATTCCTCATCAAGCAATGCCTCAATCGCTGCTTAGAGGTAGTTCCACGTTGTAATTTGTTGTCCTACAAAAATAGGTAAAAGGGGTGAAAAGTACCTGCTGCGGTGCAAAAATTGCAAATTGAGATTGAAATGTAAAGAGAAGAGTGTAGATATTCGAACTAAGATTGTAATCTTTGTTCTGTTAGTGTAGATGCCTCCGACGGGCGGGGCAATAGTTGGAATGTAAAAGCCTCCGTCGGCTGGGGAAATTGCTTGGAATGTAACAACCTCTGTCGGCTGAAAAATTGTTGGAATGTAATAGCCTCTGTTGGCAGAGCAATTGCTAAAAAAGTAAAAGCCTCCGACTGGCGGGGTAATTTGCAAAAGAGTAAAAGCCATCCGACTGGCGAGGCAATTTTGCTTAAGAGTAAAGCCTCCGACTGGCGGGGCAGTTGCTTATAAGTAAATGCCCTCTTCTGGCAAGGTAATCTCCAATGCAAACTCGATGATGATATTGCTTATTGGAATCTGATGTTGCTACTATAGCGGCCTTTTGATACTGCTTTGCTATGTTGTGAATCTCTGCTTGGTAGAGCGTGCTTTGCTTGCTGGAATACAATTCTCCGATATGCGGAGCATTGTTATGCTTATATGCAATCTCTGATGTGGTGGAGTGTCGTCTTGCTTATATACAACCTCCGATATGGCGAAGAGTTGCACTGTTTATTTACATCCTCCGACACGGCAGAGGGTCGCTATGCTTGCTTATGTACAATCTTCGGAACACGAAACTTGCTTGCTTATGTACAGTCCTTGAAATGCGGGAGTTTGACTTCGTTTGCTTATATACAGTCCTCGTAATGCTGGGATCTGAATTTGTTTGCTTATACACAGTCTTCGAAATATGGGAGCTTGATGAAGTTAGACGACATTCTCCGATTGGGGAGTTATTTGACGCAGTCAGGTGGTGAGCTCCGATTGGTGGAGTCTACTGAAAGAAGTAAAATAACCTAATTGTCCTATGAGGGGCCCCTTTCTTTGTCATCTTTGGTCCGGACCTTTGACGTACCTGCAAAAGAATTCAAACGAAACTCTTAGAGCTTGTGAGGATCAGTATAAATACCCTAAAAAAATAGAGTAGGGAAAGAATATTTTGGCTCATATCATCATGATAAGTCGTATGATGTTCCTGATCGTGTCCAAGAGCTTGACTTGATATCATCTCTCCTATTTCCTGTTTTCCTGCGCTCAAAGAAAAATTCTTAGTTGGGAGGGGGTGTTGATTTGTGTCAACTCGGGGATCCTGGCTTTGTCATCGGAATCCTTCAACACTTCTTCGGCTTGCTCGAGCTTACCCAATTTGGAGACTTGGTAAGTGGAAAGGTAGGAAAGTAATTTTGAAAAAATATTTTTCGCAAATATATCATGTATATATTAAGTATATATAGTAATCCTTTATTGTTTTCAGATTATGATGTGTTTCGAAATCCGTTGAGCCCCCGTTTATCGATCGTAACCCAACGTAGCCTTATCCTTCGAATGACATTTCTGTGGCTTTTGTCGATGCTCCAATAATTTTGATGGCGAGATCACGTATATTCTGGGGCCATGCTATGGGTAAAGTGGGTTTTCCTAAGGGTATGACCGAACCATTTAGGTTGCCTACGTATCCCAAAATGGGAATCAGGTCTGTACGTAGTTCGAGGGTAGAGAAAGAAATATGAGATGCAACGACCGAGCCTGACTCAGGCTACCTACGTATCCAAGTGGAATCAGGCCAGAACGTAGTTCACGTACAAAGGGAGAAACAAAAATATGAAATGCAATGACCGAGCCTGACTCAGGCTGCCTACGTATCCAAGCGGAATCAGGTCAAGCCGTAGTTCAATACAATAAACGAGTAAAATATGAAGGGACCGAATCCGATGAGGATTGCCTACGTATCCACCGAGGGAAGTCAGGTCGAGCGTAGTTCTGAATACATGAAAGATGATTGTTTTTTTTTGTTTTTTTTGTTTTTGGTTTTTTCTAAGGGAGACCGGACCCGATGAGGGTTGCCTACGTATCCTGCCGTGGGAAGTCAGGCTAATACGTAGTTCTGTTACATTTAGAGAAAAACGCAAAATTACAAGGAAATAGCAACTAATCTAATGTCTTCAAATATAGTACTTCTTGATAGCATCTGAATTGATCGGCTTCGTGCTCACTGTGCCATCCATTTCGGCGAGGATTACCGCTCCTCCTGAGAGTACTCGATGAACCATGTAGGGACCTTGCCAATTTGGCGCAAATTTCCCTTTAGCTTCATCTTGGTGGGGGAATATCTTCTTCAATACTAACTGTCCCGGTGTAAATCGTCGAGGCTTGACCTTCTTGTTGAATGCCTTGATCATTCTGTTTTGGTAGAGTTGACCATGACAGACTGCATCCATTCTCTTCTCATCAATAAGCATTAATTGTTCAATCCTGCTACGAATCCATTCTGCGTCATCCAGACCAACTTCTTGGATGATTCTTAAGGAAGGTACTTCCACTTCTGCGGGTATCACTGCTTCTGAACCGTAAACCAGCATGTAGGGAGTTGCCCCAGTGGATGTTCTGATCGTGGTGCGATAGCCGAGCAAAACATAGGGTAGTTTCTCATGCCATTCTCTATTACTGTCCACTATTTTCCTCAAGATCCTCTTGATATTCTTGTTCGCGGCCTCAACTGCTCCATTCATTTGTGGACGATATGCTGTGGAATTTCGGTGGGAGATCTTAAATCTTTCACAAGTCTCTCTCATGAGATCACTATTAAGATTGGCCCCATTATCTGTTATAATTGAGTCTGGAATTCCAAACCGACAGACTATGTTACTGCGAACAAAATCTGCTACCACTTTCTTTGTTACTGCCTTGTGCGTTGATGCTTCAACCCATTTTGTGAAATAGTCGATAGCTACCAGGATGAAACGGTGTCCGTTCGATGCTGGAGGCTCAATGGGCCCAATAACGTCCATGCCCCAAGCAGCAAACGGCCAAGTAGAACCCATCACATTAAGCTCGTTTGGTGGAACTCGTATAAAATCTCCATGCACTTGACACTGATGACATTTCTGCACGTATCGGATGCTATCCCTCTCCATAGTCATCCAGAAGTATCCGGCTCTCAAAATCTTCTTCGCTAGCATGAACCCATTCATATGGGGACCACAGGTCCCTGCATGTATTTCTTCCAACAGCCTGGTTGCCTCTGTGGCGTCTACACATCGCAACAATCCCAAATCTGGAGTCCTCCTATATAGGATTTCTCCATTAAGAAAGAAGTGATTAGCCATCCTTCTCAAGGTTCGTTTTTGCTTGCTGGTGGCACTTTCTGGATATTCTCCTGCTTCAAGCAACTTCCTGATGTCATAATACCAAGGCTTTCCATCTGGTTCTTCATCTACGTGGAAGCAGTATGCATTTTGATCGTGTATCTCTACCTTGATGGGATCGATGTAATTCTTATCTGGGTGCTGGATCATTGAAGATATTGTGGCCAGGGCGTCGGCAAACTCATTTTGAATTCGAGGGATATGTTTGAAATCGATCTTTATGAATCTTTTGCTCAGCTCTTTGACACATTGCACGTAAGGAAGGATCTTGACATTCTTAGTGGTCCATTCACCTTGTACCTGATGAACCAATAAATCTGAATCTCCTATCACCAATAGCTCTTTGATGTTCATATCTACAGCCATCCTGAGTCCGAGAATGCAAGCTTCGTATTCTGCCATGTTGTTCGTACAAGGAAACCTGATCTTTGCTGAGATCGGATAATGTTGACCTGTTTTCGAGACCAAGACTGCTCCAATTCCGACTCCTTTAAAGTTTGATGCTCCATCAAAGAACATCCTCCATCCATCATATGATTCTGAGATGTCGTCCCCTGCGAACAACACTTCTTCATCGGGGAAGTAGGTCATGAGTGGCTGGTAATCTTGATCAACAGGATTTTCTGCCAGATGATCAGCCAAAGCTTGCCCCTTGACAGCTTTTCGTGTCACATACACAATATCAAACTCGCTTAACAAAATCTGCCATTTTGCTAATTTTCCAACAGGCATTGGTTTCTGGAAGATGTACTTGAGTGGATCCATTCTTGAGATCAAGTATGTGGTGTATGCGGACAGGTAATGTCTCAACTTTTGTGCCACCCAAGTTAACGCGCAACAGGTTCGTTCCAACAACGTATATCTTGCTTCATACGGTGTAAACTTCTTGCTTAGGTAGTAAATGGCTTGCTCCTTCTTCCCTGTTTCATCATGCTGTCCCAACACACACCCAAATGCGTTATCCATAATGGATATGTACAATAGCAACGGCTTTCCGGGTTCTGGTGGAACCAATACCGGCGGGTTGGACAAGTATTCCTTGATTCTGTCAAAAGCTTTTTGACATTCTTCTGTCCATCTCACGGCGGCGTCCTTCTTCAGTAACTTGAATATGGGCTCACATATTATCGTGGACTGAGCTATGAACCGGCTGATGTAATTGAGTCTTCCTAAGAAACTCATAACGTGCTTCTTGGTCTTAGGGGGTGGTAACTCCTGGATTGCCTTGATTTTGGACGGATCCAACTCTATACCTCTCCTACTAACAATGAACCCCAATAATTTCCCAGCGGGAACTCCAAAAGCGCATTTGGCTGGATTCAACTTCAGGTCGTACCTCCGCAACCTTTCGAAGAACTTTCGCAAGTCATCCAGATGATCTGAACTCTTCTTGGATTTGATGACAACATCATCCACGTATACCTCAATCTCCTTGTGAATCATATCATGGAAAAGGGTAGTCATGGCCCTCATGTAAGTTGCGCCGGCATTCTTGAGTCCAAATGGCATCACCCTATAGCAATATACTCCCCACGGAGTGATAAAAGCTGTCTTCTCAGCATCATCTTCATTCATCAAGATTTGATGATATCCTGCAAAGCAATCAACAAATGACTGCAACTCATGTTTTGCGCAATTATCAATGAGTATGTGAATGTTTGGAAGAGGAAAATCATCCTTAGGGCTAGCCCTGTTAAGATCTCGATAATCTACACATATCCTTATCTTTCCGTCCTTTTTCGGCACTGGCACAATGTTGGCCAACCATGTGGGGTAATTTGTGACCTTTACGACATTCGCTTCTATCTGCTTGGTCACCTCCTCTTTGATTCTCAAACTCAAATCGGGTTTGAATTTCCTCGTCTTTTGCTTTACTGGCGGACATGCGGGATCAATTGGTAGCCTGTGTGAGACGATATCAGTGCTTAACCCTGGCATGTCGTCATAAGACCAAGCGAACACATCAACGTATTGCTTAAGCAATTTTATCAGTTCTTGCTTTCTTTCGACCTCCAAATGTATGCTGACTCGCGTCTCCTTCATCGTTTCTTCATCGCCCAAATTGACAACCTCAGTTTCATCCAGATTAGGCTTCTTCTGACTTTCAAGTTGCTCAATCTCATGTGGCAGGTTTTCAGGCATCATGCTTTCGTCATATTCCTCATAATCATGCTCATTGCTCGTATTTTGCTCAGTGGATTCGTTACACGTCATAATCGTTGAACGAGGATTATTATTAATATTAGCACTGAAAGTATAAAAGGTGAGCAGAATAAATATATTTTAATGGAAAATAATGAAAGTATATATTTTAGAAAATAAAGACTTTTATTAAAGAAAAGCACTTGGCTTTAGCAAGAGGCGAGTAGCAAAAAGGGCTTAGGCATGATTCAAGCCTCAATTGATCATGCAAAAAACGATTTTGAAATTGACTACGATTCCACACTACCAGGACTCCCGCCGAAACAGGGTTGGGCTAATGGTCCAATTTTGCAAGACTTCCCCAGGCTCAATATCACGGATAGTCAGCTCTTTGAGATCTATCTCCAGTCCTTCCTCAATCACGGCCACAAACAGATTCCCTATTCCTTCTATGATGTCCTCATCAACTGCTTGCTCTGAAGCTGAAACTTGGGCTGGCACAAACACCGTCTTACCTGATCCTATACCATGCACCTCTCCTGGAGTGGGCTCGTATCCTAGCCCAGTGGTACCCCTCTGATGTTTTAGCTGGATTGGCTCAATTATACCGTTGGCATTTAGTCCTAGTCCCATCTTAGGCTGATACCCATACTTTAACATCTCATACGCAACCATCTTTGCTGCACTTGACATCTTCACTTCAACTGACTTTACTTCCTCATTGATCCTTGCAGCTTGCATGATCTCCAGAGCATGAAAAGTGGCTCCATCTAATTCCCCCGTGACTGGAACAGAATTAACAGAATATATGGGATGACTGAGCTCCCCATGAATGGTAACTTCCGTGCGACCCCACTCAAACTTTACACACTGATGGAGAGTTGAGGGAACTGCTCTCGCCATGTGGACCCATGGCCTTCCCAACAATAGGTTGTAGCTGGACGCCACGTCCATCACTTGAAATAAAATGGGAAATTCAGCTGGCCCTACTTGCAATGTCAGGTAAATTTCCCCAATGACGCTCCTTTGCGATCCATCAAAAGCTCTGACTTTCACCCGACTCTCCCTTATCTCTTCTATATTCACACCTAAATCTCTCAGAGTGGAGAATGGACAGATATTACAACCAGAACCACCATCGATTAGAACCCTGGTCACAATCTTGTTACAGTATTTGACTGCAATGTGAAGTGCTTTATTGTGCCCCACTCCTTCTGATGGTAGCTCATCATCATGGAAAGAGATCTTATTTGCTTCCACCATACGCCCGATTGCTGCAGCCAAGGTTTCACTTGTGGTCTCTTTCGGTATACTAACTCCGCTTAACACTTCCATTAAAGCATTCCTATGGGCCTCAGAACTCATAAGTAAGGACATAATGGAGATATGGGCTGGCGTTTTCTTCAGCTGCTCCTCAACCGAATAGTCCTTAGGTTGCATCTTCTTCCAAAATTCTGCAGCTTCAATATCGGAAACATTCTTCTTTGGATTTTGTTCTTTCCCCGAAACCCCTCGATTTAGATCCTCCGGGGCATAACACCTTCCTGACCTGGTCATCCCTTGAGCTACAGCTGCGTCTATCGTCTTGCCCTTGGCTTTTGCTCGGTAGTCCCATGGGACTGCTTTGGTGTCGTAGTCAGGCTTTCCAGCGGCCACAGTGGTTACTACAACTCTCGGCAGGTAAGTCTGAACAGTCAAAGGCTCCCTTAACTGAACTGTGATAAAAGGTTGCGCTGGAGATGTGGTGGCAACTTCCTCTGTATTTCGAGCAGGCACAATGGCTCCCTCCGAATCATATTCTTCCTCCAGAGTGATCATGTTGACATCTCGATTCTCATGATTCGGTAAAGGGTTATTATTCACATTTGGAGGAGCTGGGGTGCATTTTATTACTCCTTTTCTGATCAGAGACTCGATCTGGTTCTTCAAACCATAACACTCTTCCGTGTCGTGCCCCTGGACTCCCGAGTGGTAAGCGCATCGCTTGTTTCCATCAAAGTTTCGAGAGGTCGGATCAGGGGCTTTTCCTTCAACTGGGTGCAACAATCCTGCTGCCCTCAATCTTTCAAATAATTGAGCCAAAGGTTCAGCAATAGGTGTGTAGGTGCGGGTATTTCTGGCTTCAAGGTTTGGACGTGGTCTTGGTGCATATGCTGGTTTATTTTGGTGCACTGGAGCTTGGACAGGGACATATGGTCTTGGTGGATTTTGGTGTACTGGAGCTCGAGGTGGATTATAGTGTGGTTGAGTGTTGTATACAGGGACATGTGCAATAATTTGGGGGTTGTTAGGGTAATGGTAGGAAGAACTTCCGGGCTGGTAGTATGGTGTAATGGTTGAGACATCTTCTTTCTTTTTCTTGTTAACGCCAATGGAACCTGACTGTATGGCTTTACTTGCGGCTTGCAATGCAACCATAGACTGAATCTTTCCTGATTTGATGCCCTCTTCTATGAAATCTCCCATCTTGACCAGCTCTGCAAACTTTTGGCCCATCATCGACATCATCTTGTCAAAGTAAACACCTTCTTGAGCTCGGATAAAGTACTTAGAGAGTTCACTCTCGTCCAATGGGGGTTGGATTCTAGCAGCCTCAGTCCTCCATCGCCATGCATACTCCTGGAATGACTCCGATGGCTTCTTCTGTATATTGGCCAATGAAAACCTGTCTGGGGTGATTTCGGTATTAAACCTAAAGCGACTCATAAAATCTTCAGCCATTTCTTGCCAATCACGCCATTTACGAGGGTCTTGGCGAGTATACCAGGTTAGAGCTTCTCCTGATAGACTTCGGATGAACAGCTTCATCCTCAACTTCTCGTTCCTTCCTACCCCAACCAGTTTGTCGCAGTAAGCTCTTAGGTGTGCATGAGGATCGCCCTTTCCATCAAATACATCAAACTTCGGTGGTTTGTACCCAACTGGCATGTCGATGTCTGGATGGATGCATAAATCATCATAATCCAGGCTCTCGGTTCCTCTAGTGACTTGCATGTTTCTAAATGCCCTTTTCAAACTTTCAAGTTGAGCTACGATTGACCTTTCTCCATTCAATTGGATGCCCTTCTCAAATCCGACATACTGATCGATCTCATACGGGGCTTTGACAGCCGCGGATGTCGCGAAAGTAGGAGCTTCAGTAGCATATACAGGTGGCACAGGTGTCTCACCAGTGACATGTGCCTCAGGTATGTGCTGCATTGTCGGGTAAATAGGAACAGTGAAGTTCTGGGTAGGCAATAAAAGATTAGGTGCATCCCTGGCGGCGGGTGGAGGAGCAAGTGGAGCTTGACCATAAGTCGGAATATGTGGGGTTTGCGTAGGTGGGTTTGTTAAGATTGCAGGGGTGACCGGAGGTAATTCAGCATTAGGAAATTGGAATTGACCGGGAAAGGTAGCAGCCGTAAGCTTAGTTAAGTCTCGTACTTGACGCAGTTCTTCCTTCAGGATCTCAATTTCTTGCGCCATGTTGGCCATTTGTTCGTCGTTTTGAGCATCTGTCAACTTTTGAGAACTTTCGACAACATCTATTGGTAATATCGAAGCGTTGTTAGATTCTTCGGTCATTTTGCCTTTAGATCGAAGGTTATACTGTGATTCAGCCAGTTTGCAAGTCGACACAAATCAACGTTCTGTGGGGGATTAATAATGAACAAAGAGAAAAGAAAAGAAAGAAGAAAAAGGAAACCATGTTAGTTTGGGAGATATTAAAAAAAAAGGTAACAAATAAGTAACACGTATATACGCCAAGTTGGCGACATTCAAAACGCGTCCTAATATGGGTCCTCTTCTTGCCGGAGGTGGGCCTACGATACAATCAGTTTAATGATAAATGATCCATTTTAAACACATCTGGATTTGGAATAAACGACTTTCATTGAGCAAAAACGACTTCGAAAGATTACAATGAAATAGAGCTAAGGAAACCTAAAAGGAACTGAAAGTACATGGGCGGCCGCAAGGGCATACACTGGGATTGGCCATGCGGCTTTTTAGGGGACAGAAAGGAAAAACACAACAACAACAAAAAAAACAAATCTAGGGCAACGCAGCGTCATCATCATCATCGTTGTTACTCATGTCATCATATGACCTTGGATGGTACTCTGGGGATCCATCGGGGTTATACTCAGGTGGAAAGTCTGTATCCATCGCCCCCCCATCTTCAGGATCATAAATATTGGAGCCAGTTTCAGAACCCTCCTGGGGGTCTTCTTCCATCCATTCCTCGGGGTCCTCTTCAGGGTCTTCTTCTGTGTCTTCCACGGGATCTTCTTCAGGATCCTCTTCTACCTCGTCCGAATCCTCCTCGATTATCGGTATCAGATAATCAACTGAGCCTGGAACTATTTGATTATACATTGGCGTGGTGAGGTCCATGTGATGAAGTACTGCTTCCCTAACCCACTCGACCCACTGAGTATCTGTGAATCCTCTGCATCCATCCACACTTGGTTGAACCATGTGGCTCACGGTAGTACGCCATGCGTAATATTCCGGCGTGCACCACCTTTCTCCCTCCATGTGCAGTGTAATCATGTAGTCCCATTCTGCTTGTAAATTTCTCACACGTGCTGCTGGAACTGAATCACCATAACCGTCTTCATGTAGCACCATAACTGACCAGAGCGGTATATCCTGAACCACACCAAACTGTCTCAGCACTCGAAGAGGCGCGTATGGCTGAATGCCTCCTAGACCAATTAACTCAATGAAGTAAAGGTGTCGAGTCCTGACGAAAGCCAATCCTGTCATCCAAGGATACCTCCACTGGATGGAATCTCCGGTAAGATTAGTCAAATATTCGCGCCATTCTGCCTCTCCTGTGGGTGCGATCCAATACCTTAGCCGATCTTCATGGCTTTGGATCCGACTGCGCGCGTCAATGGTGTAGTCCATTTGGGGATTGCGACGGTAGAAGTGTTCCATTGCCCAGATTTGCAACAATAAGTTGCATCCTCCGAAGAAATTATGGCCTCTAGTGCATGCAGACAATGACCTGAATACCTCAGCAAGGATCATATGTACCAATGTAAGTCTTTGCGGCTCTCTGAAGATACTCATCACTAGCGGTAAAATGTTGATGTCGATACAACGAAATCTCATTGGGAAGATCATGGTTCCCAAGAAAGCCAACACGAAGACTCTGGGCCGCATATATAGCCACTGTCTACGGGTGCAAACAAATTCACCTCGATGTTCATCGTAGCTTTCAAGACGACCAAACCTTCTAAAAAGGTAATCCAGCCTCACCTTTCCTCCTTCCACATTTCTTAATGACGGAAAAATGTCCAATCCTAAAAGCCTCAGAAAATCTTCCTTCCTTACGGATGATGGGAGTACTGGCAATCTTCCTTGAAGCGGTAGCTCAGCAAATTCACCGATTTCCTCCAAAGTGGGAGTGATTTCAAAATCCAGGAATTTGAAGGTTACTGTGGATGGATCCCAGAATTCCATTAACAGAGTAATGAGGGTTCTGTCAGCTCGGGTCCTCATGAGTGATAACAAAGCACCCAAATGCTCTCGAACCTCTCCCCCATGTGCTACACGAATATTCCTCCACCAATTCTGCAAACTGTCGGGAGCTGAGATGACCATTTGGATATCCGGTAGGTTCTGATTGATATTCATCTGAAAGAAAAGAGGGTAAAGGGTATGAAAGACTTGTTTGTTCCAAATCCGTTATGTGTTTAAGTTTGGATCATTCACATCAATCTTCACATAAAAAGTATGTCGTTAGGTTTGTAACCTTTGACAAAAGGGCGGCTTCCTAATTGCAAAGACGATACCTTGGACCGTCCCGCCTAAGGTGTATGCAATATGACCTATTTCTAGAGTAAGAGTTTTTCCTAAACGTTTAAGAGTAGGACTGAATAGCTGCGAGAAGGCACACTAACTTAATTGCACCGACTCTGAAACTAAGGAAGTCAAAAGAAGGTTTGGAGGAGTGTGTGACACCCCCCGCGTGAACCACAGTGTGTGAGTGTGTACGGCCAAAGACTCGATAGGAAAATGCGAATGATAAAGCAGTAACAAGTAGTGTTAATCAAACAAATAAGGAACGCAGGTTTGGATTTGGCTTGCGTCCTTTCAAACAAAGCATGATATAAATGTAAGTAAAGCAGATAGCTTAATGAGAACAAATATTTCCAAATAATAATTCTAAACTAAGTCTGCTAAGGTAAAAACCTAAGTTAAGTCCCCAGCAGAGTCGCCATTCTGTCGCGCTCTTATTTTGAACGGGTCAAAATACGTTTGCAACGTCCGACTCTTCTAACTGGTTTTGAAAAGGTTTAGAGTCGCCACCTAAATTTTAAGGAAAAATTAGGAAAACCATTTTTATGTAAAAACTCTGTTTTTGGTCTTTTGAAAACGTGTGAGATTCTGAGTAAGGGTTTTGGTTACTCGAGGGGAAGGTGTTAGGCATCCCTCAGAGCCTATCCGAAGACAGTCCTTAAACTCAGTTTAGGAAAAAGTATTTGGAAAATATTTGTTTCATTTACTTGCTAAAAGAGTGACAACTATAGAAATTTATTCAATTTAAAAATAAAATAAAATATACAAGGTATATTAGTACACACTTACGATATACAAAAATGTAACATAGTTTATTGTATGTTTCAGAATATGAGAATGAGGAGAGAAAATTTAATATTGGTTTCGTTATAATACATATATTAACAAGTACAAGGTTTTATAATTTTGCAAGGAAGATAGAATGTTTAATGTATATAAAGTAAAGTATATAAAACGTAATTTGTGCAAAATAAAGGAAAATAGGATTTTTGAAAACATATGAGAATTTATAATAAATAAACATATATACGGAGAAATACTGAATTTATTTAATAAAAAAAAAACGCGTTTGTTGCAAATGCAGATATTTATAAAAATGTAAAATGCGATGACATGTTAGTTTTTGAGTAAAATAGACTTGTGTATATTTAAAATATAAAAGTCATGCTGATGTTTATTTATTTTTGAAAAGATCCTAAAAATAGATAAAATAAATGTAATAGTAAAATACACATATAAATGTACGGTTGAGATAAAGCGTAAATAATGATAACAATAATTTTGTTAAAAAAAATGAATAAATAAGTAAATAAATACGTAGATAAGAATAAATAGATAAATACGTAGATAAGAATAGTGATGAAAATATTTTGTATATGATAATGTATACATATATGTACCTTGTGTTTTTGGAGTATTTTTAAGTCTAGAAAAATTTAGAGCTAACGTTGAGAAAATAAATGAAAGTAAAGTAAAGCATTGGTATAATTTAATTTATTGAAAATAAGTCGGAATTGAATAATATTAGATCTCAAAGGCCTAAATTTTTGCTATTCGCAAAATACTATTAAAACTCTCTTTTATTTTTTAAGAAAATGTTAAGGTTGCGGCATTTGTTCATTAAAAAGGGTTCTTGAGGTGAGAAATTAGTTAAAAAAAATAACTCGATATTAAAATTTTTGCTAAAGCCCCCTTTTGTTTAAGAAAATTCCATTTAACTAGTCATATGTTAGTTACGAAAAGGCGAGGACGCTAATCTACTTCTAAGGAAACCCGCAAATATCCAAAGCAATAAACAAATAATAAAATTTTGAAAACAATTCTAATAACAATAAGAGTAATTAATTATCATTCTAAGTATCAAAGCTACAAGTATAGAACATGATTAAATGATAAAGAAGAGGGCTAAAGAGATACTAGACTCCATTTCAGAGTTGAGTTTCTAATTTACGCGACTCCGAGGCTCTGCGATCATCCTATAGCGGTTGACCTGCTATTTGGGTCAAAAAATGGAGTTTCGATTGAAACTCCAACTCCCGGATTTACATGAGACAAGGAAAGATAAAGATTAGGAGCCGAACTAATTATAAGAATACAAACTAAAAGAAATACATATCACATAAACATTCAGATATTGAATTATTTTTTTTAACTATTCCATAGCATTTAGTATGTGAATTCATAGCCAAGACCTTTAATCAAATTGCAAGGAATAAAAGAACATGGGTACGTATGTATACCTGAAAACAGAACACTTAGGAATAAAGTTTCTTTCTTAAACAACACTTCCAAACTTGACACCCATAGTTAACTCATGTATGCGTACTTGGAGAATTCAAGAGAAACAAGGTTGCTAGCTATTTTAGCTTAAAGAACAACAACGTTTGGACCTTACTAATAAGCAATCATAAGTAAAGCCAAAACTCTTAAAGCTCATAACTAGGAATTTGATCAGTAACCATTTGAAAAAAAAGCATGTCAAATTATCTAAAAGACCTATGGAACACTACCGACATCATAATATGCCATATTTGTATAGGTCCAAATCTAATCATCCGAGATGACCATTTTCCTTGCATCTTCAAACAACAACAGGCAACATTTAGAAGGAGAAAAAAAAAAGAAAACAATGCAAGCAAGAACAGGGATTCGAGAACTAATAGAATGCATTTCGAAGCTTCTATCAAGTTCTATAGGCAAACTTAGTGAGGACCTCATTAAAAAAAATTTTTTTTTAGTCTAATAGATAGTTTATATGCTCTCTTGGAACTCAATCAGTGAAGTGAAGCAAGTTAACCGAAACAAAGTAAAGACATAATTTTGCGGGAAGCAAATACAATCTTGTTAGGACATCGTAAACAAGAAAGAAAAATTCTACATCATTCTCCACACTCAGATGCAAAGTCGGTGTTTATATTTTACAACAGAATCAGATTTCAGACTCACATTACTAAAGACAATCAGCTGTGCTTAAAACAAGATGAGCGCACACATATTTACAGGCCCGAATATTCATACGTGATTTCGTTTCAGATTCAACGACAAACAACATACACTTGATCAAAATTCTTATATGAACCCATATGTTCACCAACGAGACAGATTTCAGAACCAAAATTATACCCTTCCGACAGAATTCAAGGAACACCACAACTAACCAAACTTTATCGAAATTTAGAACAAAGTCACACATTCAACGAATTGAAACAAGATAAACAGAGGGAAGACGAGAGTGAAATCAAAGACGAATTCGTACCTTTTGTTGTGCAGCGATTGAAGTGGTCAAGTTGTCGAGTTTCAAACTAGCAGTCCCAACCCCGCTTAAGCTTGAAGAATCCGAAAACAGTAGGACTAGGAACTTAATCGGAGATGAGTAAAAGTGCAATTTGAAGAAAGCTAAAAACGTCTAAATGTATATTTTTCCTCTGTTTTTCTCACTGTTTTTTTTTTTTTTCTTCTTTCTAACTCTTTTCTCACTCCTTTTTTCCCTCTTCAACCCCTTCCCCCCAAACGGATAGTTAAAGCCCCCTTTTATAGACACATTCGGAGTGTAAAAGCTTCTCAAAGAGGCTCCAAGTTGAACTCAAAATTCAAATTTTAAAGTAATTGATGGGACAACACAGACCTTGAAAAGAGGTGGAGTAAGGAAAGAAGGGATAAGGGTTTACCTCTTTCAGATTGATTTGAAGGAGATAGAGAGCGAAAAATCAGGTCGCACAGACCTTATCCCGATTTCTTTTCTCCTCCAAGCTAACAGTGAAGAGGGTTAGACTTTTGCGACCTGAAAAGCCAAAGAGAACAGAGAAAGGGAGGATTCCACGCCGACAGCCGGATTTTTCGCGGATCTCGTTGAAATTCGATGGGTTTGGGATGAGGGAGATGGGCAGCAATGGGTTAGGTGGAGTTTGTCTGAGTTTTTGTCGATGGAGGGGTTAGGTATGATGGAATTGATAAATTGAAGGGAAAGAGGGAGATTAGGGGTGTTTTATTATCTAGTGGGCCGGGTCGAAAGTGCTTTGGGCTAGAAATATGGCTGAATTAGCTAAAAAAAAAAATGGGCTAATTCGGCCCAATTTATGATAAATAAGTCACTTCATGCAAAAAATCTAATTTTTCCTAGTCATTTTCACTTAATTAATTTAGCGATGCTATCTTCGTCCTAATTAACTTTCCAAAATATATGTATATGTATGAACACATATGCATTACTTTAAATACATATATTGTACCTCAAATAATTTTAGGCGCATAACTATATTATAAATATAAAAGGAAACTACTAAATAGAAACGTGTAATAGTATATCAAAAAATTATTTGGAGTTCGAGATAAAATTTAATACTCTCATATTTTGTTGGGAAAATGGTGAAAAGAATAAATTAAATAAAGAAATATTATTATTATTTTTTTTGAATAATTTTATAAGATACGATATTAGTAGTTACTATATATATATATATATATATATATATGGAAATAATATTTTCAGAATCATTACCGGCGCCAAATTTATCAAAATTAATTTAAAAAAAGTAAAAAAAAAATATTTTGGCACAGTCACCGGGACTCATAAGCATAGAAAAAATTAATTTAGGAAAAAAGGAGAGCCAAAATTGGGTGTCAACAATCCTCTGTTATCTCCGCTTTACCTTGGGCTAATCCTCGCACCTCATTCTGCAATTTTTCCATGGCTCTTGGATGCCTCAAAAGCTCTGTCATTATCCACTCTAAAGCTGTATATGTTGTCTCCGTACCACCAGCAAAAATATCCTACGCATTATAAAGAAACAAGGAAAACACAGACTAAGATTGTTATGCATAAATGACTATGTGGAAGTATAATAATATTCTACTTCACCAAGTTTTTACCGATGAAACAATATAGTAGTGTGAATTATATTCAAATGAGTCAAAAGATGAGGTAAAACAAAACACTCCAAGGAGGGAATAAATAGTACTATGAGAGATGCTTACCAAGATGAGAGCTTTCACTGAATCCCTTTGAAGAGGAAAGCCAATTTCCTTTCCATTCTGTATTTCCAACAAAACATCCACAAAGTCTTTAGCTTCATCCACTCTGTATTCTCCTTTATTGTTCCTACTAATGTGTTCTTCAATCACACTCTCTAAAAATGTATCCAACTCGTTAGCTACTTTCTCCACTTTGGTGTCCCAACCAATGATTTTATTGACCCATTCAAGCCATGGAATATAATCCCCAATAGTAAAAGTACCCAAAAGTTCGCCAAATTCATCTAGGGTGACCTTAGCATTCGTTCCACTTTCCCCTTCATCATATTTCCTCCCTAAGGCCACTCTGCTAACTATGTTATTGGTGAGAGAACTGAAAAGATCTCTCAAATCTATCACTGAACTCGGAGAGTAACATCCTTGCCTAATCTTCTCAATCATGTTGGATGTTTCTTCTTCTCTGACATCACGATAAGATTGAACTCTTTTGTTGCTGAGAAGGTGAAGCACCGTGACACTTCTAATTTGTCTCCAGTATTCACCATAGGGACTAAAGGCCACGTCCTTTGAGCCATAAAACATTCTATCAGCAACGCTAGATTTAGGTCTGCTTGAGCATACGAGATCGTGAGTTTTCATGATAGCACGAGCAGCTTCTACTGAGGAAGCAACAAGCACAGGCTTACTGCCCAAGTGAAGTAGCATGACTGGACCATGTATTTCTGATAGCTTATGGAGAGAACGGTGAGGAAACGACCCAAGTTGGTGCAGATTTCCTATGATCGGAAGCTTTCTTGGAGATGGTGGTAAATGTTTTTGATTATTTGAAGTAGTAAAGAAGCATTGATGGAGGAAGAAAATGAATAGAGAGAGAGGAATTAGAAGAGAATACCAGAGAAGATCCATATCTTTTAGCAAGGAGTATTGAGGAGAGAAATCTAATACTGGTGTATATCTGGAAACAAGTAGTATGAAATATCGTTTATTTTTAACTTGTCTTCACGTTATTCAGAAAAGCTTCACCACACAAACTAAAGGAGATTGCATGACAGAGAAAGGCTGGACAAGTCGAACTCAATTCATTTTATTTTCTTTCTTTCTTTGTTCTTTTCTTCTTGGTTAATTACAACCTTCAGTTTGTGCGACTTTTCGATCTGAAAACTCAAACTCAAACATATGCAAAAATCAATCACATTCATAAATTAAATGACTACCTGATAACGACCTCAATCAAGTGATTAAAATCGATATCGAAAACACGGAATTAAACAACAAAATTAAAGGATAGTTGAGAAATAAGAGATAAGAAGTGAAGAAAGAAAGGCTCAATTGAAACAACAATTAAACCAAGGGAGAAAAGAACTCAATCAAATGCATGAGAAACCAAATTGAATCCACAATATGATAACTCGATGATTAATCAAGCGAAGAAGATAACACAAGCAATTCGGGAATCCACCCTAATCACTCGATCTAAGCTAATAATTGGACTTGAACCCAATCACTATCCTAACCTAGAGTAACCAACTATCAAGTCTATTAAAGACAATTCAATCATCCAAAAATCTCCCTAATGAAAATGGCTAAGGCAACTATTTATAGTCCTTGCCTTTTCACAAATAGCCTATTACAAAAATAGTCCAAAAGTGACTATTTAGTAAATAACCCCACAAGGGACCTTCTTGATTGCCCAAATAGCATCTTGATTTCCCAAATAACATATTGATTGCCCATGACCTTGTGTATTTTATTCTTCATGCCTTCCTCCGGGCTTCAAGCTATCATCCATATATAGAAAGCCGTCTAAATATTCCCCATGCTAACCATGCTCGTATCATCCTCCCCTTCTTCAAAAGGATTCGTCCTCGAATTCGAACCTTGCAAAAATATGAGAAGGACAAACAACAAACATATCCTCATAGCATGAGGGTTAGCACAAGAGTTAGCAATAACAAATCTATCACCATGCTAAGGGTGCACACATTTAATATATAACCAAGCATCAAAATGAGCCACAAATGATTTGTAACCCAACAAAACAAGAGCTACTTGGCTACATAGGAAATATTGACAAAGGGGTAAATTAAAAGAACCATGGTATTTAGGCAACCAAACATGCAAATCCTCAATGGTTCTATATTTAGAAAAACACAAATCACCCTTTAAGTCAAGTAACACATGATAGCCCACATATCTAAATGTCATGCCATAAACAAGGTCATCCCATGTTAAAACACCACCCAATACACTAGCTATTTTCAAGAATGGGATTACTCCCAATTCATCACCGGGGTCAAATACAAAGGTATTCCCCACACAAGTTGGCAAATATATCTTATTCAAACCTATAAGATCAAGTAATAACACCAAGAAATAATCACACCAGAGAAAAGAAATGTTACTACTATACTTATCACCATACAAGCCAACAACCTCGCTCACAAATTGCTTGTCATTTGGACCAAGCATTTCATCACAAATGTCACTATTCAAATCATTACCGGGGTCAAAGGAAAAGGAAATCCATAAACAAGGATAAAGCATACACCTATTTTCCCCATTGTCACTTTTACTCTCACACAACATACTTCACTCAAAGGCAAGAGTATCATCAAATGCAAGCAAATAGTATAGAAAGGTGTTACTTAAATGAACTTCATCCAAGGTGTGCCCACATATAGAATGAATTTTTGATCTACAAGCATTAAGGCCTTGATCAAGCATGGGTTTACACAAGAATGAAACGATAGTTATAGCACATACATCACCCTCCTTTTGAACACCATCTTTTCCCATAGACGTACTATCATCTTTCAAGAAGAGAGTTCCATCTTCAATAAGTGTGTCATCATACCATAGTGGATTCTCAATCACTTGGTAGCCTTTAAGAGGGGCTACACTTCTATCATGACAAGACACACCACTATGAATTTCACCTTCATTAGTCATGGCAACCTCAAACAAGGGATTATCCTTGAAAACACATTCCACCTCAAAATCCTCATGAGAAGAAAAAGGAATGGAATCACAATTCAAGGATTCATCGTTTAGGTGCAATGACTTCACATGACTATCTACATGACCAACTATATCAATGCCAACACTAAATTGAGGTTCCTTAAGTTTATCACAAAACTCCTCATTTAGTGGGTCATCATTACACACGAGTTGATCAACACCAATATCAATTGATAATGAACTATCATTCCAAGCACATGTATCAACACTAGGTGGACACAAATTGATCTTACTAGAAGAATCAATTCGGTCATCAATAGGATCAACTAGTGTATCCACATTTTCAACATGCACATTATCAAAACATGGCAAAAAATCAAATGACAATGTACTATCATTCAAGGCACAAATGTCAACACTAGGTGGACACAAATTGATCTTACTAGAAGAATCAATTCGGTCATCAATAGGATCAACTAGTGTATGAACACGCTCAACAAATACATTATCACTATGTAACAAGGTGTCATCAAGATGATCACAAGGCAACGAATCTTTAAGCTCACACATATACATGCCATCACTTACACTCAATTGGCTACTAGCCACACAAGGATCTTCAACTTTTGACAAAGTGTAAGGTTTAGCTTTGTTACCTTGTAGTTCATAGAAAGGATTGCATTCACCTTGCTTTTCAACATTTGAGAACATTTGCTCCTTTGGAAAGCTTTCTAGCACCTCATGATTCTTCATTGCTCGAGGTGTCTCACTAGGCTTGTCTCCAAGGATACCTGCACAAGAATCTAGACAACTAGAAAAGGAAGAAAGGTTGCAAAAGCTAGTATAAGATTGTGACAACACTCTCACATCACTCCTCACAACCTCTCCTTTTTTCACTCTAGAGTTGTCACATATCACACCTTTACTCCTCTCAATCTTTTGTCTCTCAATTTTATTGGAGTTAGGACACTTGCCAAGAATTCCTTGGGAAGGGTTTGGAGATCCCTTCACATCTAACTTCCACTTTGCGTCGCTAGGAGTAGCCTTCATTTCACTCATTGGATCCTCTTCAAGCACATTTTCACAAGGAGTAGCTTGTTTTGCTTTTGACTCTTTGGAGACCATTTGAGAGATCTTGTCAAGAGTTATTAGCATGAAAGCAAACAATTTGTTTATCCTCAAAGTAGTAGGATCCTCAATTGTGAGTGGTTCATTTGTAACTTTTGTTTCAAGAATCCGCCTCTCCCCATCATACGCATCTTGAGACAATGAATTCCCTCTACTTCTATGGCTCATTGATCCTCCCACCCTTCCTCCAACATCATTACCATATAAATAACTAGTCACATTGGAATGAGGATAAGAAGTATAAGCTGTTGCCCCATAAGAAGTGGAGAATGTTCTTCGCCTATGGTCCACACGACGTCTTTGAATTGGTTTTGCCCACACATCTATACCCCCTCGACTAGGATAGGAAGTAACATAAGATGAGGAAGGTAATTCATCCCCACAACATCCCCTTCTATCACAATCCTCTTCAAAAGGTTCACAAGACATATAGGAGAAAGAATTGTACCTCACATCGTCTTCATCACCATGGTGGGTAATATGAGAACCCCCATACCCTTCATCTTCACTATCAAATTCATCATAAGAGACTTCTACTCTTTTATGTTCATCATAAGAGCCATAAGCTCCATGCATCTCATATTCATATCCGGTGTAGTAATTCTCATCACCATGTCGATCATAATCTCTTGGACCATCATATCCTTCATAAGATTCACCATCATACTCATGAGCTTCATTACTTTGCTCACAAGCACTCAAAGAACCCTCATGTTGCTCATCATCACTATACTCATAGCTCATGTCGCTACAAGCATAGTCACTAATGTCATCTCCACAATAATCCGAAGCTATGGATGACATTCTTTCTTATATCACCTTTTGTACCTACAAAACTAGCAAACAAGTTAGTAATAAAAGTCTCACGTCACTCATATATGATCTCTCAATTCACCTTCTATGGCTTCTTTCCCAAATTGATAGGTTACTAGCTTTGCTCAATTAATTCAAGGTTATCAATGCTTGTGGAGGAATGGATTCTTGTGACTCATAAAAGAAGGACGACTCAAATAAAACTAAAAGGACTTGAATCAAGAAGTTATCTACGAATTAAGATGAGAAAAGTAGAAGAAATGAAGCACGAAAGAAAAAGGACTCAAAAAAAAAACTAAGTAACAAAAGTAGAAAAGTTACTTGTGTTACTTAATTTGAAGGATCAAAAAAGTGATTTGATGTATTAAAACTAGTTAACAAGTGATTAAATATGTTAATTACTTGTTAATTAGTTAGGAAATTGAAATAGAAAGAGAACAAAAAAAGAATCGCGAAATTTGAACATTTAGAAAAAATTTGAGGCCTTGAAAAAGTTCATCACTTTAAAGGGGTTTAATTTGATGATTTGATGATTAAAACTAGTTAACAAGTGATTAAAGATGTTAATTACTTGTTAAATAGTTGAGGAATCGAAGGAGAAAGAGAACAAAAAAAGAATCACAAAGTTTGGACACTTAGAACAATTTTTAGGTCCAAAAAACTTTAGGACCCAAAAAAAAACTAAGTGTTGAAAACCTGAAATTTTCAGCTCTCTGAAATTGGGCTCCACGCGCCACGTGGTGAGAGTGGGGAGGTTTGGGGCGCTGACTAGGCTGCTGGTGCTGATGTGGCGCTGTGTTGGCAGTCAACAGTAGACTTTGACCGTTGACTACTGACGTGGCAAGTCCATGTGGATTTTATTTATTTTTTTCAGATTTCATTTTTTTTTTCTTTTCAGATTTCGTTTTTTGTTTTGTTTTTTTTTTCCTTCAAAATCCACAAATGGACCTACTAACACTTCACCAACTTTGACTTCAAAAAGTTTGGATCAAAGTGTACATTTGCTATCTTCTTCTTCAAGAACAAGATAAAGATGCTCAAGAATAGAAGAAAAAATCTCAATCTTCAAATGCTCATAACTTCTTCGTTTTTGCTCCAAATTCAATGAAATTTTCGTCCACGTGCTTCTTTCAACGCCACGAACAATCTCCAATGATTTTTGGCTCTCAACTTCAAGCCAAAAATAAACCCACTTTTCAAGTTTCAAAAACTCAAAAGCTTGAAAACCCTTTAATGGTAATTTCACTTCTACAACTCCGATTTGAACGAAATTTGAAATATAGACTTAAAAAACACTAGAGAATCAAAATCTAGTGTCAAAATAGCAAATAAAAAAAAATCAAATTTTTGAATTATTTTTTTATTTTTTTGGATTTTTGAAGAAATCAAAATCCCAAGATTAAGATTTGTGAAAACAAACCTTAACCTAGGCTCTTGATACCAAAATGATAACGACCTCAATCAAGTGATTAAAATCGATATCGAAAACACGAAATTAAACAACAAAATTAAAGGATAGTTGAGAAATAAGAGATAAGAAGTGAAGAAAGAAAGGCTCAATTGAAACAACAATTAAACCAAGGGAGAAAAGAACTCAATCAAATGCATGAGAAACCAAATTGAATCCACAATATGATAACTCGATGATTAATCAAGCGAAGAAGATAACACAAGCAATTCGGGAATCCACCCTAATCACTCGATCTAAGCTAATAATTGGACTTGAACCCAATCACTATCCTAACCTAGAGTAACCAACTATCAAGTCTATTAAAGACAATTCAATCATCCAAAAATCTCCCTAATGAAAATGGCTAAGGCAACTATTTATAGTCCTTGTCTTTTCACAAATAGTCTATTACAAAAATAGTCCAAAAGTGACTATTTAGTAAATAACCCCACAAGGGACCTTCTTGATTGCCCAAATAGCATCTTGATTTCCCAAATAACATATTGATTGCCCATGACCTTGTGTATTTTATTCTTCAAGCCTTCCTCCGGGCTTCAAGCTATCATCCATATATAGAAAGCCGTCTAAATATTCCCCATGCTAACCATGCTCGTATCACTACCCTACACCCAAAATTAAAACAAGCAAGTTGAGTAAATTCCTCAAAAAAGTCATCCAAGTATTAGGAATAGTGAAGCCATTTACGAGCCCACCACAGTAATGAGAACCCCATCCCTCACCAGGTTCTACAGCTAAAAACAGAAAGTAAACAATGAAAGTAAAGAACACAAGTAAGAACACAAATAAAGGACATAGGATATTTACGTGGAAACCTCCTTGCTCAAGGGAGTAAAACCACGACCTACCTCGATAGGATTTCTCAATAATTTTACTAGTCAACAAGTCAAGTACTACAACCTATTGTAATCTAGAAATTGAACTCTTAATTCCTCACCCTTAAAACAACTCTATTGTAAGCACACTCTACAATTACTCTATTGTAGAAACCCAAAACAGCTAACTATAGCCTACTACCAAACCCCAGACAGTAAAGACACAAATGTGTTTCTCAATGAGGAGTAGGTTTACAATATAACAAGCAAAATACAAAGACTCAACAACTAGGAACTAATGAACATCTTCAGTTGACACAAGCAGGTCCCTTGTTGTTGAAGCTTTGTCCTGAAGAAAACACTGGCGGCTTTTGCAGAAACAAGAGCAATATTGGAGTATGCAAAAACTAGGTTTAGCTTCTAGTCACATCTGCTTTTATATTAAAGGAGTGAGGAGAGCAAAAACCTTAAACGTGTGCCATTAGACGAGAGGAAAGGATGCAGTCGTCCTGCTGTGGTGCTGCCACACTTGTCGGCTGTCGCAGTGGCAATAGTTTGACAGCTGGATAGATTGACTTGTAAAGTGCATGTTTTCGCACCAAATCCGTAGTAGGTTTGTCAATCATCAAAACTAAGACTACTTTAAATAGCTTAATTAATAAAGTGACTTTTGAATTATTTTACAACACATAACAAGCATCTTAATGATAATTAAGGACATAATTCTAAAAATCACTTGTGATAAAAAGAATCATTTGGAAATATTCAAGTACTTGTTGACATTCTAGGAGATATGCGCATATACAGTTTGATGACTTTCTTGTCATACAAAATTCAAAATTGACTTTATTAAGCTATTTCTACAACTTGGATGATCATTTGAGGAAAATGTGAATTACAAACAAATATTACCAACTAATTACTTTTAGCACAAGAAAACAATACGGAGAAAAGTTCCAGACAGTGGCGGAGCCAGGATTTTCACTAAGGAGGTTCGACATATGAATAAGTAACACACGAAGAAAACAAAGGGGGTTCAACATCTACTACATATACATAAAAAATAATTTTAACCTTGTATAAACAATGTAATATTTCACCGAAGGGGGTTCGGACGAACCCCCTCGGCTATATGTAGCTCCGCCCCTGGTTCCAGAATGATGTTAAACACCAAGAAGGATACAAATCCAGGTATACAAAGTATTACATACAATCGAGGGAAAAGCTCAAATATGTCATCGAATTTTGAGAAAAGACTCATTTG
Source organism: Capsicum rhomboideum (assembly GCA_031232105.1). NCBI lineage: Eukaryota > Viridiplantae > Streptophyta > Magnoliopsida > Solanales > Solanaceae > Capsicum > Capsicum rhomboideum. Next base: position 12,387,658 of record CP124716.1, on the reverse strand, counting down.
TATCATCCGTTAAAAGTTGGGTCACCAATGTTACTATCATTCAACAAATGGTCTATTCAGGCCATTATTTTTTAACAGAAAACATAGGGGTAAATTTCACAGATGATAAGTTAATTATCACTTTTTTTCACAAAAGTAACTTAACTATTTTTTTTAACACAAAAATAAGTTAACTATCACTTTTTTCACAAAAGTAACTTAACTACTTTTTCTAACACAAAAATAACTTAACTTTGAGTAAACTAACACAAAAATCATATTAGCCGGAATATGTACTTTTCCATCAACCCACCATTTTTCACTCTTTTTTATTTTAAAATCTAATAAATGAATGAAGCAACATAAATATTAGAGAGTGGAGTGTTAAATGAATATATAAATTAAAACGGCTGGTAAATTAAATGGCAAGTAAAGAATGAATTTGATTCCTACTCTTCATATTAAGTTGTGTTGCTGATAATTTACCAAGTCATAACTAAAGAAGGTGAAAGGTTGTGTGTAAGATTAGAAATAAATAGCAAATAACTAAGGGAATTTAACAAACAAATTAAAATGCAGTAAGTCACCAAAATAGAATAACTATTTTTCTAACACAAAAATAACTTAACTTTGAGTAAACTAACACGAAAATCACATTGGCCAGAATATGTACTTTTCCGATCAACCCACTATTTTTCACTTTTTTTTTATTTTTAAATCTAATAAATAAATTTTAAAAAACATCCGACTACCCATTGAAAAAATACATTAAAAACAAAAGAACCATTATACCCAAAGAAGAGAAAACACAAAAAGATCAATGAATAATTACGTGCAATTTGTGTTGAAGAAGAAAAAAAAGTGTTACTCCCTCCGTCCCATTTTATGTCACACCCCGAATCCCAACGAGGCGTGATTGGCACCCGAAGCCGATATGGCCCGAGAGAACCAATCTTTGTTTAGGAACACCTGTATGCATAACCCTGGATAAATAACACACTGTCTTATGTAACTGATGAAATGTAAAAATGCCATATAGGTATATAAAACTTGGCCGTTGGAGCCATCACGTCGTACTGAACACCGAACGTACATATCTTACATCCATATACCCACCTCTGTCTACAAAAGCCTCTAAAAATATACACACGTCTACAACATCAAAACTAATGTACAACTGTGACTCAGAAAGCTCCGAAGCAACTGGAGCTCACCATAGATTCTGCAAATACTGGAAATCTACTGTGGAAGTCTACTAGTGTCTGCACCTGCGCATGTAAGGTAAGTTCCCCCGAGGGGGTCAGTACAAAGAATGTACTGAATATGTAAGGCTCAGAAAAAAAATAGCATTTTATATGATAATAACAATAGAACAAAATATGAGAGAATAATCAATGTGGATAAATCATCATTCTATTTTGCTTCTATCACTATCATTTTAGATCACTCATGAATACCTGATTGTGCATATCATACCTTTCACTCAAGAGAAGTTTCCATCATTCAAAAGATTCTTTCTTACTTCTATGCTCATCACCATTGCTAGTCATCTACTTGGTTAGTAGGGTATAAAATAACATACATCTCCTACTCAAGAGGAAAATGAGATAATAATATCACATACATCCATTCAATTAATAACGTACATCCACTCTTGGTGGGTCAATAATATAACGTACATCCACTCTTGGTGGGTCAATGATATAACGTACATCCACTCTTGGTGGGTCAATGATATAACGTACATCCACTCTTGGTGGGTCAACATACATCTACTCCATGGGTAGGTCAACATACATCCACTCTATGGTGGGTTAATAACATACATCTACTCCATGGGTAGGGTTAGCATAACATAACATTGCTTCCTTTCCTTTCATTTTTCTTTACTTCATTTCTCTTTCTTTCATACTATGAGTGATACTTTGATGATAGAAACATTCTTGAAACTTGAAACACAAATATACATTACTTTACATCTTTACTCTTGTAAGATTGGTATCTTTACTTGTGAGGGAGAGATATGTTCATGACACTATGTGAACACACTACCATGCTTTACCTTATTTCTTTACCTTCAAGAGATTAATACCCTATCTTGTGAAGGATAGTCATACTAGCTTGCACTTTACCGTCTTCACTAATCTTATGAGATTTTATATAAGTAAGCGTAAGATACCGAGCCTTTGCCTTTGGTGGACTACAACAAATAACAGAGCATACTATTGGGATTATTCTATATTGAACTTATATCCTCTAGAATGTGCTCCATGCTTAATGAGACACATAGTAACCATTCACATTACCTCTTGACAATCTTATACTCTTTACCTAGTTATGAGAGTAATACGCTAAAGATCATGACACTAAAGCAAAACACACACTTAGATACACATTTTACTTCACCTATTTAACTCATGAGATTAATGTCCTCACCTATGGGGAATAAGGGTTCTAACTTACACTTCACCCCTCATCTTACTCCTATGAAATTGCTACTTTTACATTGATTCATTCACTTAATATAACATTGCTTGAACACAACATCTTGGAACCATTGGAACAATAGTCAATGCACAGGAGACATGTGTATACTCTATTGGAACTTGGGCCATGACATGATTGGAACAATGCTACTCAACTAAACAAGCTCTCTTTACCTTAATGCTCTCATTGGGATAGCTCTCTTGGCATTTACAACATCATGATAGCTTAAGAACTTTAGTCAATTAATAAGAGGCAAGAGAATCCTCATTCGTCTAAACATATGAATAACAAGATGTGTCACTTGTACTTATCACTCTATAGAACCCTCGTGGAGTGTATCTCATTTGCATCCTTAAGATACCGACCCATAACAACTAATGAATATGCGTCATACAGGTCACCATTAACCAATGAATAGGCAATATATGAGTACACGAGTCAACTACCGGATACGGAATACCTTAGAGTATTTCGGAATCAAATGAGTGTTACGACAATGTGAGCATCATATGCTGCAGAAGGACATAGGAGAGAAACCTTACATACCTTCACTTCCAATTACGAATATACAAGTTTATGTATGAACACAGTAGTCCAGCTTCTTCCTTACGTCTCACTCTACAATACAAGTTCATATCGGAATTTACATTAGCATCTATTCATTATAAGGCGTACAAGATGACAATGAACCATGTGCCTACTATATAACGTCATGTTACACCACCTTACAATACAATCCACTGCATTTCCATAGCAACAACACCATAACATGACCCACATTGACCAAGATTTCATACAACAATAGCATTTCACATCACACTTACCCTTTATGCCTTCTCATTTCCATTCCGTCACATTTACGCTTATCCATTTGCCTCATAACAACATATGAACAACCATACACATTTAATACAGTCCAACATGCCTTCATACGACACTTTAAAGTCATTAAAACGACATCACAAGTTGCTATTTACATCCCAAAAGGGTATCGGGGCTTTCGGGGATCAACTAGGGACGAAAACACACAAAACGAGTTCTGGACCTGACCTGCGCTGCCACCTGCGCACGCAGGTGGCTGAAATGCACGCGCAGGTGCCCTCCAGCAGCAGCCAGAGGCATCTGCGATGGCATCTGCGCACGCAGGTGCCTCCGTCTGCGGGGGCAGATGCCCGTTTGGTCCGAAATGGCTCCGTTTTGGGTCTTTTTATGCAATGAATGGTCCATGATCATAACCAAACTTATTTTAACATATTTTTGATCCTATTAAACACCAACAACCAGCCATGGTCTCACAATACCAATAACAACACCAAAATGACATTTTGGGACCATTACGACACAATAACCACAATCGATTTCTCAATAACCATTCCATATGTTATGCACATAACTCAAACAAGGTAAGACCATAATAACATCTCACATGTCAATATTTATTCCACCAAGTTCACTCTCTTCAAAACCACAAGTCCAAAATCAAGTTTACAAGACAACTATCCTCCAATTTCACAAACACATAACATGTCACACTTTGTGGTCTTCCCAAGACTCCACCAACATAACCAACATAATATACACCATGTGTCATGCATAAAATATATTAATACATCATCATAAACACTTACCAATGGATGATTTTGGCCCAAGGTGGTCTTAGGTCTCTTGAGAGCACAATAGGAATTTTGTGGAAATGTCTAGAAAAAGATGAGATTTTTATGGACAAAAATCTGATTTTTTATATATATATAGTCCCTCATGTCTTCTTATCCTTTTCCTTAGCATTTAATGCTATTTAATTTGGTCAAAAAGGAAGAAAATGGAAGAATGGGTCAAAAATGACCCCCTTTGGGCCATGTCTTTCTCATATTAATTGGGCCTCATTTAGAGCCCAATTGTTCAAGCTTTTCAATACCCACAATTCAATACAAAAATTATCATTTCTCTCGTGTTTGTCATATTCCCATAAATGTACAAGTAGTCGTATTCGTTCGACAACATACGTGTATTTCACCTCCTACAACGGTCCCATCCCATGCACTAGGCCCAATATCATTTGTTTCATCAATAACCCTACAAATTGCATACTTTTGACCCTCGATACTTGAATAACCCTTGTTCAGCGTCGTCGTATAAGGTTTCGTAAGTACGGGGTGTTACATTTTATGTGTAGCCTTTTAACCGGCCACGGAGTTTAAGAAATAAATGATGACTTTGTAAAGCTTACAAAATTGCCCCTCTTAAAGTCACTTTAATGTCTACCTTTTAATTGTTTTTTCTTATTAAGTGGATCCAGTAAGGATAAAATAGGGATAATACCATTAAATAGTTGTCAAATAAAGAAATATGACATTCTTTTTGAGACGGACCAAAAAGAAAATGACGACACATAAGGCATACATTATATGGCACAATATGTTGTGTCTATTTTTATTTTTTATCGATGCATATTTTTTGTTGTTTATCTAAACTTTATGGTTTTGCACAATGTACTTTTGAAATATTATGGAAGAAAAAGATGATTATGAAGCGGACATGTTAACTATTTATCGAATGAAATAACCAATAGTTTCATGTTTATTAGTCATAATCGTCACATCTTTTCTAAATTGTAGCTCAAAGTAGATGTATAACGTGTGGACGCTAATTTAGATTAAGTTGGTGCTAAAAAATTACTGTTTATTATTTCAAAATACGCGTATACTCTGATTATGACATTAGCAATTAAAAAATATATTTACTTTTTCAAATGGATTTTTGGTGGGGGCAAGTCGGGTTGGGTGTTTTTTAAAATTTATTTATTAGATTTAAAAATAAAAAAGAGTGGGAAATGGTGGGTTGATCGAAAAAATACATATTTCGGCCAGTGTAATTTTTGTGTTAGTTTATTCAAAGTTAAGTTATTTTTGTGTTAAAAGAAATAATTAAGTTACTTTTGTAGGGGAAAAAATGACAGTTAACTTATTTTTGTATTAGAAAAAATAGTTAAGTTACATTTGTGGAAAAATAGTGATAGTTAATTTACCACCGGTAAAATTTACCCAAAAACATAGATGGTTTTACAAAATCATTTTTTTCCATGTCCCAATGATGATTTGGATATGTCTTTAATTAAATGAATTTATTTTTAAATCAGCAAAAATTCAAAAACACATCTAAATTTTTTAAAAAAAAAACTCTAATTCGAATTCGGATCCCAAACTCCAATTCATTTATTTGTCTCTTTAATTTAATTGAAAACTTGAGAGGGTCTTTTGGCTCATTTTTCCGAGCTTCTTCTCCCCCCTCTTCCAACCAGTTTCTTTCTCCGGCAAACTCACTCCGATCATTTCTAATTGGGCCAATAACCAAGTTATTCAGTTATCAGTCACTATCCAACATTCTTGTAGGAACAGGTAATACATATTGGTATGTTTTTTTTCTATATATAAGTCAATTAATGCTTATAGTTTTGAGTTAAAAAGTTTTTTCATTTGCCTCTTCAGAACCAGTCTTGCTTATGAGAGTCCCTGATATGTATATTTGGGAAGCTTTAATTTTGGTTGTTTTTTTAAAAAAAAAATAAAAAATTAGATGTGTTTTTGAACACGTAGGCTTGCATTTTGTGGTGACGGTACAATGTTATATGCTATGCACATTTTTCTACCTCTTCTCATTCAGCCTTCCCTGTTTTCCTCTTCTTCTGCAATCGGTCATATACCAACAAAAATGTGAAAAAGCTCTAGTTGGACAGTTAAATACCAAATAGCAAGACAGCATATCATAAGTAGATTGCAACCAAAAATATATATATATATATACTAATATACGAATACTTGTAGAATAGCTAGAACTTTGTGGCCGATGTATAAACACCCAGAAAAGAGAGTCGATCAGTGTACTTATTTCATATCATGAACGAATTAGCAACAATGCTCCATGGTATATATTGGCGTTTAAGATGAGTGATCTGAAAAATATGTAAGAGTATATGGAGATAAAATTAAACACTCCTAATAATAACTAGAGCATGGAGTGGTCATGGCTAGCAAAGGTGATTTTCTACGAGTACTGAGGCCACTTCTTTCAGTCATATCCAAATCCTCCGGTTTCATACCTTTTGGTAATGCAAAATTAAACTTATGCACAAGCCTTGCTAATGCTAGCTCATTTATCACAATAGCACAAGCAGCTCCTGGGCAGCCCCTTCTTCCTGCTCCGAAGGGAATCAACTCAAAGCTTAGTCCTTTGACATCAATACTACTGTTTAAGAATCTCTCTGGCTGGTACTCCTCTGGATTTTTCCACGATAAAGGATCTCTTCCTATTGTCCAAGCATTGATAATGACTTGAGTTTTAGCGGCTATATCATAGCCAAGTAATTTTATGTCTTTTGTTAATTCTCGATGAACTAGTAGTGGAATTGGTGGATGAAGCCTGAGAGTCTCTTTGATTACTGCTTTCAGATAGTGCACATTTCCTAAGTCATCCTCTGTTATCTCCGCTTTACCTTGGGCTAATCCTTGCACCTCATTCTGCAATTTTTCCATGGCTCTTGGATGCCTCAAAAGCTCTGTCATTATCCACTCTAAAGCTGTATATGCGTAAATGACTACGTGGAAACATAATAATATTCTACTTCACCAACTTTTTAACGATGAAATGATATTGTAATATGAATTATATTCAAATGCTTCAAAAGAAAGATTAAAACAAAACACTCCAAAGACGCAATATATAGTACGAGAGATGTTTACCAAGATGAGAGCTTTCAATGAATCCCTTTGAAGAGGAAAGCCAGTTTCCTTTCCATTCTGAATTTCCAACAAGACATCCACGAAGTCTTTAGCTTCACCTGTGCGGTTTTCTTCGTTCTCCTTCCTAATCATGTGTTCTTCAATCACACTTTCCAAAAATGTATCCAACTCTTTAGCTACTTTCTCCACTTTGGTGTCTAGACCAGTGATTTTATTGACCCATTCAAGGCATGGAATATAATCTACAACATTAGAAGTACCCAAAAGTTCACCAAATTCATCTAGGGTGACCTTAGCATTAATTGTACTTTCTCCTTCATTGTATCTCCTCCCTAAGGCCACTCTGCTAATAATGTTACTAGTCAGAGAACAGAAATGATCTCTCAAATCTATCACTGAGTTTGAAGAATCACACTCTTGTCTGATTTTTTCAATCATATTCCATGTTTCTTCTTCTCTGATATCATGAAAAGATTGGACTCTTTTGTTGCTGAGAACGTGAAGCACGGTAACACTTCTAATTTGTCTCCAGTATTCATCATAGGTACTAAAGGCCACGTCCTTTGAGCCATAAAGGGGTCTATCAGCGATGCTAAATTTAGGTCTGCTTGAGCATATGAGATCGTGAGTTTTCATGATAGCACGAGCAGCTTCAGCAGAAGAAGCAACAAGCACAGGCTTGCTGCCCAAGTGAAGAAGCATGACTGGACCATACTTTTGGGATAGTTTTGTTGGAAACTAGTACGCAGCGGAAGCATTCCAGAATCATACTGCTTACATGAATTATAGACAACAAACATAAACACGTAGTTCACACAAAGCGTGCTTAAAATTAACCAAGAATTACCTCTTGAAGCGTGAACAGATATCTTGAAGCAAGTCCGTCTTCGAATCTGCGGTCTTCTACAGTGATCCCAAATTCACAGTCGAACTCTCTCAATACTTGGGTGGGCAAGTACTGAATAGAATACTTAATTCTTAGGCTAAGGGAATCCCTATTTATAGAGATACTCTCCCAGTCCAAAGAGGAAGCAAAAACCCAAGCATGTTTTTACTTGAACAAGGAAAAGGTGCCTCTTCTCCTTTTCCCTTAGAAAATAGGATTCTGAATTCTAGTTTAATATGGGCACTGTAGGGACCACGGAATTAATTACTGAGGCTCCCTATTATGGAAATAATTCAAAATACTAATTTGAATTATTCTTACCATAATAAATTACAAATCATTCCACTAAAAATTCGTAATTGCACTCCTCTATTTTATTTTAAAATTCCCCATTAAACACTTATGTAATTCCCCATGTTAAGATTACAGATACTAATCAATAAATTAAATTACTGATGAATTTAATATAATGATTAATTTCCTTTAGAGCAATGCTTAACTTATTTCATATGTCGGATTCATAAATCCACCGGCCGGGTTTACATATGAAAACTTATAAGCTTCTCTTAAAAGGCGTATCATCAATCTCTATACCGAGACATGGATTCCATCAACTAACTTATTATTTCACCAATATATATTATTACCATCCAATCTACCAGGCATATTGACCCATCTCAGGATTTCACCTTTTAATAAATCAAAACGATAAATAATATATACAGATCATAATAGTTATATCAAGATTGAGAATATAAGTACATTTAACAGTTTAGAGAATATGTTTTATCAGTCAGTCTAAAACAACTATCTCTACTCGGTCCTGTTCAATACATACAAAATGCACTAGCACGAGAAGTTAGAACTATACCATTCTCGTAATCAAGATAAATTACATCTAATCTCGTGCTACAATCATTCTGATGGTTTGTCCAAATTTCCATCTACGATTGTGAACTATAACTTTAACTTATAAGAACCGATGATTTGATCTTCTGTGTATAAGCTTAAACTCTATACACCAAATCATCTACTATATAAGTTGAGGACACATATATGACAATGATCTATTTAATGTAACAATTTATTGAATTGAATAAATATAAATAAATGAATAAACATTCGTTCAATAAATAATACTATATCAAAACGCATGGTTTATAGTATATCCTAACAATCTCCCACTTAGACTCATAACCATGCACCCACAACTCTAACACCCAATCCTTCTACATGCCTATCAAAAGGCTTTTGTGGTAAAGCTTTTGTGAAAGGGGCTGCCAGGTTGTTTTCTGATGCAATCTTCGCAACCACCACATCTCCTCTCTGCACTATATCTCGAATTAAATGATATTTACGCTCAATGTGTTTTGCCTTTTTATGGCTTCGTGGTTCCTTCGAATTTGCAACCGCACCACTGTTGTCACAATAAATTGTAAGTGGTGCTTCTATCGCAGGAACAACTGCCATGTCTTTGAGAAAGTTTCTAAGCCATACTGCCTCCTTAGCTGTCTCAGAGGCTGCTACATACTCGGCTTCTATGGTGGAATCAGCAACACAAGTTTGCTTGATGCTCCTCCAAACAACAGCTGCACCTCCCAAAGTAAACACATTTCCAGAGGTCGACTTTCTAGAGTCCTTGTCAGACTGGAAATCTGAGTCTGTGTACCCTATAGGCACCAACTCATTCGAATGGTAAACTAGCATGTAATCCCTAGTCCTTTTCAGGTACTTGATTATATGCTTAACTGCTGTCCAGTGTTCTCTCCCAGGGTTAGACTGAAATCTGCTAACCATGCCTACGGTAAAACAGATATCAGGTCTAGTGCACAACATCGCATACATGAGGCTTCCTACAGCTGATGCATAAGGAACCGCCTTCATATTTTCTATCTCCTCATCTGTCTTAGGACATTGATCCTTAGAAAGAGAAATTCCATGTCTAAAAGGAAGAAATCCTTTCTTGGAATCATGCATGCTGAACCTGGTAAGAATTGTATCAATATAAAGAGCTTGCGATAAGCCTAACATCCTTTTCTTGCGATCACGTAGAACCTTGATCCCAAGGATGTGAGCAGCTTCTCCCAAATCTTTCATATCAAAATTACTGGATAACCATTCCTTAACTGAATTCAACAAGCCCACATTATTTCCTATGAGCAAGATATCATCTACATACAATACTAAAAATACCACTTTGTCCCCATTCCACTTTTTGTACACACAAGACTCATCAAGACATTGCTCAAAACCAAAAGTCTTGACCGCATTGTCAAAACAAGTATTCCATGCCCTAGAAGCTTGCTTTAATCCATAAATAGATCTCTTAAGTTTGCACAACATGTGTTCTTTCCCTTTTTCAATGAAACCATCTGGCTGTCGCATAAAAATGCTCTCATCAAGACATCCATTAAGGAAAGCTGTCTTGACATCCATTTGCCAAATCTCATAATCATAATGAGCAGCAATGGATAAGAGAATTCTAATAGACTTAAGCATGGCTACTGGCGAAAAGGTTTCCTCATAATCGATCCCTTCTTTCTGAGTAAACCCCTTGGCAACAAGCCTAGCTTTATAAGTTTGCACTTTTCCGTCTACTCCTCTCTTTTTCTTATAGATCCACTTGCATCCAATGGGTTTGACTCCATCTACAGGTGGTTCTACAAGATCCCAGACTTTATTAGAGTACATGGACTCCATTTCTGATTTCATAGCAATAATCCATTTGTCTGCATCTTTATCTTGTAGTGCTTCGTCGTAATTCATGGGCTCGGTATTCAACTCTTCAGGGATTCTATCAAAAGACTCTCCCAAGAGTGCATACCGAGATGGTTTTCTTATCTCTCTCCCACTACGACGAGGCACTTCAGTTGTAGGGGTAGGTATAGGGGCAACTGCACTATTATGATCTTGTGGATGAACCACATCATTTGCTGGATTTTGAGTCTCTATGTTATCCTCATCACCTTGCGGTGTTAGGACATCAATGACTTCTTCCTCTAGTGCAATTTGCTCAGTGCTACTCCCACAACTTTGATGCAATGGATTTTCAGGAACTTGTACTTGTGGAATTGTATGTCTATTAACATCTCTCCCACTACTAAAATGCAATGGTATGTTAACTCTGACATCTGGAGATTGGATTTGGTTTTCATTATTGTCAGTAGATTGATTTGTTACCTCTTTGCTTAATTCCCGTAAAACTAGTTTACTTCTAGGAACATGGCTTGTCATAAAATCCTTTTCTAGAAACCTGGCGTTGGTACTTACAACGACTTTCTTTTCTTTAGGATTGTAAAACAAACCACCTTTCGTTCCTTTAGGGTACCCAATAAAAACACATACTTCTGATCTTGATTCCAACTTTTCTGCCTTCCCTTTCAGCACATGTGCTGGACATCCCCAAATCCGAACATGTTTCAAACTAGGTTTATGCCCAGTCCATAGTTCTATGGGTGTCACAGGTACCGACTTAGAAGGAACTAAGTTCAAAATATAGTTTGCAGTTTCTAGTGCATAACCCCAAAACGAAGAAGGCAAATCCGAGTAACTCATCATAGATCTAACCATTTCTAAAAGAGTCCTGTTTCTTCTTTCTGCTACACCATTCTGTTGAGGAGTTCTAGGTGCAGACATCTGAGACGTAATTCCTTGTTCTGATAAGTAACTAATGAACTCATTGGAGAGGTATTCGCCACCACGATCAGATCGTAGTGACTTGATATATTTCTCATGTCGTTTCTCCGTTTCTGTCTTAAACTCTTTGAATTTCTCAAAGCACTCAGACTTACGGCGCAACAAATAAACATATCCATATTTTGAGTGATCATCAATGAAAGTCACGAAATACTCATAACCACCTCTCGCTTGAACGTTCATTGGGCCACACAAATCAGAATGAATTAGCTCTAATTTATCATTTGCTCTATTTCCTTTTGAGGGAAAAGGTCTCTTAGTCATTTTTCCTTCTAAACAGGATTCACATGTTGGTAGTGCTTCCACTTTTAATGAACCTAAAGGTCCATCCCGAACCAACCTCGAAATCCTGTCTAGATTTATATGACATAGACGCAAATGCCATAAATAAGTCTCATTAAATTCAGAAGAACGTTTTCTTTTACTTGAAAGGTTAACATTATTCAGTTCAATAGTTTGTTGCAGTTCAGGAGAGACATTAATAATAGAAAGACCATCAATTAATGTACCAGCAGAGATAAAATGTTTATTATAGCTAATAACACAACCGTTATCAGAAAAATTAACATTATAACCATATCTCAAAGCTCTAGAAACTGAAATCAAATTTCTTCTAACAGCAGGTGCATATAATACGTCTTTTAAAATTAAAACTCTACCATTACCAAACGAAATACTAATATTTCCTAATGCTAAAACTGAAGCTGCTGAGCCATCAGCTTGAAAAACATTAACTTCACCTCTATTCAGCTTGCGCGTTTCTTGAAACCCCTGCAAAGTAGTGCAGATGTGATCAGTGGCTCCTGAATCTACACACCATGATGTGGTAGAAACAGCCGCTAAACACGTTTCAACGACAAGTGAAAGTGAAGCTAGCTTGTTTTTCTGCTTGTCTAGAAAAACTGGGCAATGTGTCTTCCAATGGCCTAACATCTTGTAATGAAAACACTTGCCGTTAGGCTTTTTCACTCCGCCAGTTAGAGCTACAGCTTTCTTAGCACTGTGAGTCTTTTTCTTCTTCTTTCCACCTTTCGGTTTAGAAGTAGAACCTTTCTCAACAAAGTTATGACACTCAAGTTTATTTTGACCCAAAATAGTGCTAAGGGAGGTATAAGGAGACATATAGAATCTGAGATTGAAAAACGTTACAATAGATCATCAAAACAGTCATATAAACATTGAATAGTTAAATTCAAACTCATCATATACATATATATTCATGCATTTCAAATAGCCAATCGATGGGATTGGAGAACTACTCATGCAATACACATATATAATGACTGATCATTCACTCCATGAACTTTACAGACCTAACTCAGATGGAGAGTCTACTGTTAGTTTAAGTCAAGTGAAAATCAAACTCTAGTTATATTGATCCAATCATATATTACTCAGTTTAGGAGAGTTAATGCAGATTATCAAACTAGCAATTAAATACGTAATGACTTGTATTAAATTCATCTGATAGGGAGGAAGGTCTAACCCAGCACATAAACTTAATACTTCATTATTATTTAATCGTGGTAATAGTGGGAATGAACCCTTATCACCAATTGAATTTTTCTTTTTATAATTTTATACTAAAATTATTTAGAAAAATCTCGTTCATGCGGAATATTATCTCACACAAATATATACAATTTCATACATGTGAAAAAATAACACATAATGAAAAATAATGTTCCAAATAACCCTTGAACATAATACTGTAAAAAAATTTGCCCATATATACAATACACGGGTTCATTAATACCTAAACAGCAATCACCATTCTTTCACAAAAAAGATTCAATCAAAGTTGAAAAACTCATTCATGTGAAAAGAAAACTATACCCAACAGTTGATTTGCTCATGGGTTTCAAAAGTCAAGGATCATTTTTCCTTTTATTAATATTTGAATGAACTTCCTTTTAAAAAAAATTAATTACAGTTGGAAAATTTTTTACTGCCTCAATCCGTTTACATGAAACAATAAAACCACCCAACATTAATTTTCTTTTCAAAAGGGAAGGAGGACCGCACACAGTTGTTTCAAGAAAACAAATATTGTTGTCTATTGACAAGAAACGACAAGAACTACCCAGAAACATTGAACAAAAGAAAACATTCTTCCAAATTTCTTGTTTCATTCATAATTTTTCCTCCTTTTTTTTTTTAAAAAAAATAAATAAATAAAATTCTCCACTTTTCATCCATAATGCATTACTTGAAAAAAAATGGAAAAACTTTCTCCACTTTGCAAAAGCATCTGCCATCTAACCCTTACGACATGTGCATCAATTCCTCTTAATTTTTTATTGAACAAAATAAACAAGGAAACATGGTGGTTTTATGACAATCCAATGCAAAGTAGATTGATTATCAATTCATGGTTGTCATTGATCTAATTTACACACATAAATTTTTCACGTGAATCATATAAATCAGACAACTTCAAGGGCCACAGCTTTGTTCTATTCGCGGTAAATTATCAATCACGAATATAATGACACATACATATATGACATGTTATCTATTTAGATGTAAGCAAGGCTCATGATGCCAATTGTTGGAAACTAGTACGCAGCGGAAGCATTCCAGAATCATACTGCTTACATGAATTATAGACAACAAACATAAACACGTAGTTCACACAAAGCGTGCTTAAAATTAACCAAGAATTACCTCTTGAAGCGTGAACAGATATCTTGAAGCACGTCCGTCTTCGAATCTGCGGTCTTCTACAGTGATCCCAAATTCATAGTCGAACTCTCTCAATACTTGGGTGGGCAAGTACTGAATAGAATACTTAATTCTTAGGCTAAGGGAATCCCTATTTATAGAGATACTCTCCCAGTCCAAAGAGGAAGCAAAAACCCAAGCATGTTTTTACTTGAACAAGGAAAAGGTGCCTCTTCTCCTTTTCCCTTAGAAAATAGGATTCCGAGTTCTAGTTTAATATGGGCACTGTAGGGACCACGGAATTAATTACTGAGGCTCCCTATTATGGAAATAATTCAAAATACTAATTTGAATTATTCTTACCATAATAAATTACAAATCATTCCACTAAAAATTCGTAATTGCACTCCTCTATTTTATTTCAAAATTCCCCATTAAACACTTATGTAATTCCCCATGTTAAGATTACAGATACTAATCAATAAATTAAATTACTGATGAATTTAATATAATGATTAATTTCCTTTAGAGCAATGCTTAACTTATTTCATATGTCGGATTCATAAATCCACCGGCCGGGTTTACATATGAAAACTTATAAGCTTCTCTTAAAAGGCGTATCATCAATCTCTATACCGAGACATGGATTCCATCAACTAACTTATTATTTCACCAATATATATTATTACCATCCAATCTACCAGGCATATTGACCCATCTCAGGATTTCACCTTTTAATAAATCAAAACGATAAATAATATATACAGATCATAATAGTTATATCAAGATTGAGAATATAAGTACATTTAACAGTTTAGAGAATATGTTTTATCAGTCAGTCTAAAACAACTATCTCTACTCGGTCCTGTTCAATACATACAAAATGCACTAGCACGAGAAGTTAGAACTATACCATTCTCGTAATCAAGATAAATTACATCTAATCTCGTGCTACAATCATTCTGATGGTTTGTCCAAATTTCCATCTACGATTGTGAACTATAACTTTAACTTATAAGAACCGATGATTTGATCTTCTGTGTATAAGCTTAAACTCTATACACCAAATCATCTACTATATAAGTTGAGGACACATATATGACAATGATCTATTTAATGTAACAATTTATTGAATTGAATAAATATAAATAAATGAATAAACATTCGTTCAATAAATAATACTATATCAAAACGCATGGTTTATAGTATATCCTAACAAGTTTATGGAGAGAACGGTGAGGATACGACCTAAGTTGATGCAGATTTTCTATGATTGGGAGCCTCCTTGAAGAAGGTGGTAACTTTTTTTGATTATTTGAAGTAGTACGAATTACATTCAAATGTTTCAGAAGAAAAATTAAAACAAAACACTCCAAGGAGGGAATAAATAGCATGAGAGATGCTTACCAAGATGAGACCTTTCAATGAATCCTTTTGAAGAGGAAAGCCAGTTTCCCTTCCATTCTGAATTTCCAATAAAACATCCACGAAGTCTTTAGCTTCGCCCCCACTGTATTCTTTTTTCTTGTTCCTACTAATGTGGTCTTCAATCACACACACCAAAAATGTATCCAACTCTTTAGCTACTTTCTCCATTTTGGTGTCTAGACCAGTGATTTTATTGACCCATTCAAGCCATGGAATATAATCCCCGACATTAAAAGTACCTATAAGTTCCACAAATTTACCTAGGGTGACCTTAGCATTTATTCCACTTTCTCCTTCACTATATTTCCTCCCTAAGGCCACTCTGCTAATTATGTTACTAGTCAAAAAGAAGAAATGATCTCTTAAATCTTTCACAGAAGAATCACACTCTTGTCTGATTTTTTCAATCATATTCGATATTTCTTCCTCTCTGATATCATGATAAGATTGGACTCGTTTGTTGCTGAGAAGGTGAAGCACGATAACACTTCTAATTTGTCTCCAGTATTCACCATAGGGACTAAACGCCACGTCCTTCGAGCCATAAAGGAGTCTATCAGCAATGCTAGATTTAGGTCTGCTTGACCATATGAGATCATGAGTTTTCATGATATCACGAGCAGCTTCTACTGAGGAAGCAACGAGCACCGGCTTACTGCCTAAGTGAAGTAGCATGACTGGACCATGTTTTCTCGATAGTTTATGGAGAGAACGGTGAGGATGCTTCCCAAGTTGGTGCAGATTTCCTATGATAGGGATTTCTTGGAGATGGTGGTAACTTTTTTTGATTATTTGAAGTAGTAAAGAAGCACTGATGAAGGAAGAAAATGAAGAGAAACAGAGGAATTAGAAGAGAATACCAGGCAAGATCCATTTCTTTTAGCGAAGAGTATTGAGGAGAGAAATCTAGTAATGGTGTACATTTGGGAACAAGTAGTACGAAATATCGTTGAATTTAAATGTGTTCACGTTATTCAGAGAAGCTTCACCACACAAACATAAAGGAGACAATCGATTGCATGACAGAGAAAGGCTGGACAAGTCGAACTCTAAGTCTTTTTGTTTTCTTTCTTTTTTTGTTCTTTCCTTCTTGGTTAGTTACAGCCTTAGAAAAGAAGCTGATTTTAATTTGGTGCAGCTGTGATTGCTGATATGTTCTTGTGCAATTTTTAACTCAAATAAATCAATCACATTCATAAATTAAATGACTTCCCTAAACACCAAAGTAAAACAAGCTAGCAAGTTGAGTTAATTCCTCAAAAAAGTCATCCAAGTATTAGGAATAGCTTAATTAATAAAGTGACTCTTGAACTTTTTTTTGACAAGAAAGTCATCAAACTACGAGTGCACACCAAATACACAAAACAAGCATCTCAATGATAATTCAAAAATCAACTGGCATATAAAGAATCATCTGGAAATTTTCAACTTGTTTACCTTGTAGGAGATATGAGCATATATAATTTAATGACTTTCTTGTCCTAAAAAATTCAAAAGTGCCTTTATTAAACTATTTCTACACCTTGGATGATCATTCGTTGGAAAATATGAATTTACAAACCTACTAATTACTGTTAGCACAAGAAAACAATACAGAGAAGAGTTCCAATGATGTTAAACACCAAGGAGAAGGATACAAATCCAGGAACAAAAAGAAGTCAGGGTTTTTGTAGTCATTTCCTTCAGGACTTGCCTAGAATTCCATAGTATTACATACAATCAATCAGCACCGGGATCAAATGTATGCTTCAATGGACAAAAGATGGCAAAGTAAACAAAAAGAGAGCTATGCAAACATAAGAACACAAACCAGAACATTATTTTAGTCACAAGCGTTGAGATAGCCATAAGATAAGCGATCTGCCTAATTTATAAGACTAAATGGATCGGAGATAAGAACACTCCTAATAATAACTAGAGCATGGAGTAGCCACTGCTAACAAAGGTGATTTTCTAATAACTAGAGCATGGAGTGGCCACTGCTAACAAAGGTGATTTTCTACGAATTGTGAGACCAGTGCATTCAGTCATGTCCAAATCCTCCGGTTTTATCCCTTCTGGTAATGCAAAATTGAACTTGTGCACAATTCTTGCTAATGCTAGCTCATTCACCATAATAGCAAAAGTAATTCCTGGGCAGCCCCTTCTCCCAGCTCCGAAAGGAATCAACTCAAAGTTCAATCCTTTGACATCAATAGTACTATTTAAGAACCTCTCTGGTCGGTACTCCTCTGGATTTTCCCATGATAAAGGATCTCTTCCGATTGTCAAAGCATTGATAATGACTTGAGTTTTAGCGGCTATATGGTAGCCAAGTAATTTTACGTCTTTTGTTGATTCTCGAGGAACTAGTAGTGGAATTGGTGGATGAAGCCTGAGAGTCTCTTTGATCACTGCTTTCAGATAGTGCATATTTCCCAAGTCATCCTCTGTTATCTCCGCTTTACCTTGGGCTAATCCTTGCACCTCATTCTGCAATTTTTCCATGGCTCTCGGATGCCTCAAAAGCTCTGTCATTATCCACTCTAAAGCTGTATATGTTGTATCCGTACCAGCAGAAAAATTATCCTACGCATTAAAAAGAAACAAAGAGAACAAAAACTAAGACTGTTATGCTGGATTATGCATAAATGACTATGTGGAAGCATAACAATATTCTACGTCACCAAGTCTTTAACTACGAAACAATATAGGTACGAATTATATTCAAATGCTTCAGAAGAAAAATTAAAACAAAACAATCCAAGGAGGGAATAAATAGTATTAGAGATGCTTACCAAGATGAGAGCTTTCAATGAATCCCTTTGAAGAGGAAAGCCAGTTTCCTTTCCACTCTGAATTTCCAACAAAATATCCACGAAGTCTTTAGCTTCAACCGTACTGTATTCTCCTTTGTTATTCCTATTAATGTGGTCTTCAATCACACTCTCCAAAAATGCATCCAACTCTTTAGCTACTTTCTCCACCTTGCTATCCAAACCAGTGATTTTATTTACCCATTCAAGCCATGGAATATAATTCCCGACATTAAAAGTACCTATAAGTTCCACAAATTTACCTAGGGTGACCTTAGCATCTAATCCACTTTCCCCTTCATTATATTTTCTCCCTAAAGCCACTCTATTTATTATGTTATTAGTCATCCGACAAAAAAGATCTCTCAAATCTATCGCTGAGCTTGATGAATCACACATTTGCTTAAGTCTTTCAATCATGTTTGATGTTTCTTCTTCTCTCACATGACGATAAGATTGAACTCTTTTGTTGCTGAGCATGTGAAGCACAACGATGCTTCTAATTTGAATCCAGTATTCACCATAGGGACTAAAGGCCACGTCCTTTGAGCCATAAAGGAGTTTATCAGCTATGCTAGATTTAGGTCTGTTTGACCATACGAGATCGTGAGTTTTCATGATATCACGAGCAGCTTCAGCAGAAGAAGCAACGACCACTGGCTTACTGCCCAAGTGAATTAGCATGACTGGACCATATTTTTTCGACAGTTCATGGAGAGAACGGTGAGGATACGACCCAAGTTGATGCAGATTTCCTATGATTGGGAGCCTTCTTGGAGAAGGTGGTAACCTTCTTTGATTATTTGAAGTAGTAAAGAACCACTTAAAAAGAAAGAAAATGAAAACAAACAGAGGAACAAGACCAGAATACCAGGGAAGCTCCATTTTTATTTTTTTTTGGAATATTCAGGAGAGAAATGTACAAGTGGGTTAGATATCTCTGATCTTTTAATTTATATGCGGTCGCCCATCAATAGTAAGAGAAGTTTCATGACCACACAAACCAAAGGAGACTATCGATTAGCTGGACCAGGGGCGGAGCTAGCATATATCCAGGGGGTTTATTCGAACCCCCTTCGACGAAAAATTACATTATTTATATAAGGTGAAAATTATTTTTTATGTATATATAGTAGATGTTGAACCCCCTTCGGCTAGTTCGTATGCGCACTTTGAATCCCCTTATTGAAAATCCTGGCTCCGCCACTGAGCTGGACCAATCGAACATTAAACACATATTTTGTTTCGTTCGAATTAGTTAGTTCTACATTTTAAGTACGTAGCGTTTTCTTTTTCTTTTTTGTTCTTGTCTTATTGGTTAATTTGGTGGCACTGTTACTGATGTCTGCTGATATGTTCTTCAGTTTGTGCTACTTGAAACTCAAATTCAAACACGGTCAAAAGTCGATCACATTCATAAATTAAATGACTTCCCTAAACCCAAAAGTAAAACAAGCTAGCAAACAAGTTGAGTTAGTTCCTCAACAAGTCATCCAAGTAGTAGGTTACGTTTGAGTGCACGTTAAATACACATAACAAGCATCTTAATGCTAATTCTAAAAATCACTTATGATTAAAAAAAAAAATTATCTTCTAAAAATTATGGCACTCATTAATTTGATTACTTTTTTTTTTCTTCATATTTTGATATGCAAATATAATTTCCGTTCCTCCTCTTAACTTATGATCAATGGTTGTGAGTATCGACAATTAGACTAATATATAAAATTAAGCTTTATGTTATTCTTCTCTAGAATATCCCTTTTGGGGGTGTTACTCGTATTATTTTTTAAGTTTTTTTAATTTTAATTTTCATTATGTCATGGTTCATTCAATTTCCCTTTTTTTCTTTATTCCAGTTGAGGATTTTTTAAAACTATTTTTATAAAAAAAAAAAAAAAGATTGAATTAAAAAATATTGAAATAAAAAAAAATGGTTCATTCAATTTCCTTTATCAATTAAGTGGCAAATTACCTTACTCCTAATAAGAATTCCTGTAAATATATATATATATATATATATATATATATATATATATTTATTTTATTCTCGGTGTGGATCTCACTGTTGAATATTTTGTCTCTAATAAATTAAAATTATTGAAGAGATCATCTCCAAATTATATTTACAATGAAGCAAATAGCAGAAAACCAGATAGTTTCATATTTTAATTAAAGAATAGAAAGATAATTTTTGTAGGAACTTAAAAAGTGGCTATATTTTGCAATGGAACTTTGTTGGATGCACTTTTGTGTAATTTTCTGTATTATTAATGGGGTGAAAATTTTTGTGGATATTATTAACCCAAAAACTCTTTTTTTATAGCATTGAGACTTATTATCTCATTGAAGCCTACAATATTCATAAATTTGCAGGCTTGTTGGTTATCACAATTTTGTTATCAAGAAACTAATCCAAATTCAACAGATTTCTTATTTTTCTGAAGGAAATAAGTTATTTTCAAGTTACACAAGTATGGACACTTGTAAATTGGTAATAAGAGAAATTGAACGAAAAAAGAATTGTTATCAAGAATAATGACTGGCAAGAACAACCAAAGGATATTTCTTAAGCATGGCCAGGCCAGACGACTGCACAATGTCCAGATCCTTCGTGTTTGGTTTATCAGGCAATGCTAATTTAAAGTTCAACACCAAATTTGCCAATGCTAGTTCATTAACAGCGAGGGCGAATTGGGACCCTGGGAATCCCCTTTGCCCTGAAGCAAATGAAATAAGCTCAAAGTTAAATCCTTTGGCATTAATGTTGGTCTCAAAGAACCTTTCAGGCTGGAACTCTTCAGGATTTTTCCCTAACGAGGAGTCTCCTCCAAGTGCCCAAATATATTCATTTAGTGTAGTGTACAAACATATTATGTTGTTGTAAGGAGAAACAAATCAACGGAATTTATAAAATAGATTGTGCATTGATTTTGATTGTTAATAGGAGAAGGCAAACCAAGATGAGAGCTTTGACAGTGTGATCAATACGAATCGATAGGCCATCATTATCATGTCTCTGAAATTCTTTAAGTAGATATCTACAAAATCTGGGATTTCTGCTTTGCAGCATTTGCTTTCATTTATGTGCTCTTCAATAACACATTGCAAATGTGAGTTTGTTAGATTTTTTCCTTCAACTTGACAGGACTCTAGTACAAAGGAGAGATAGACAGGGAGAAAAGACAACTCTGGAAGTGTGGCAAACTAGAGAAATACATAAGCTAAAAGTAAGGTTTCACGTCGATACTGATATAATTTTATTAAAGATATTGATACATTGGACTAATGAATAAAGATAGTACTATTAGTAACTAGGAAGTATATTTAACAATTAAAAAAAAGAGGAACATTATTTGCCTAGTGTATGTTGGAGGCAGCCCACCTTGCAGTAGTATAATGCTAAAATCTCGTTCATTGTCCATTCTAAAAGAGTGGAGGTTGTATCTGTTCCTGCAGAAAACATATCCATGATAATAGCTTTAATCGGAGTAAATATCTCAAAAGGTCACTAAACTATAGGGAATTATCTTGTAAAGTCATTAAACTTTGTTTTGTATCAATAAAGTCACTCAACTTATGGCTTTTCTCTTATAAAATCACTCAACCAAATTTTCAATTAAAAAATCTCACTTACCCTCTTAAAATTTTGAATTTGGAAAATAATGTCCCCTTCATAATTTGAATAGGATAATAAACCTCCCTTGATTTAAAATCAATGGCTAAAAATAAATTAAATTATTGCATATATTTTTAAATTATCAAAAGGACCTTTAATTAATATGAATTATAACATGTATTGTTTTAAATTATTTAAAAAAATTAAGCAATATCATTATATAAAAATAAATTTCATATCCTTTTTTTTAACCTTTTTCTTCATGTTCAAATTCTCTTGATCCGTTTTATTTACCATTACTAGTATTAAAAACTTTATTTCATCGGATCATATAAATTATATATTTAATTTTGTGTAAAAAATTGTTCTATTTTTTCATATTAATTTTACATGTCATAAGCCTAATAGTTTTCAAAAAGAAAAGTATAATGTCAAATCAAGAATGAAAATTTAAAAAAAAATATTCTACGATATTATATATAAGTGAGTAAATTTTATTTAACAATTCTAAAATATTTTTGAGATTAGAAAATAATATCTCATTCCTCTTGTATCATTTAACCGGTAAGAGATTTGCTCCAATGTTAATTACTCCAGATTTGATATTTGACATGTGTCCAGAAAATAATTAAGTGATAAGATTTATTCTAAATTATAATTTTACTTATTCTATTTCACACAGGCAGTAAAATAAGAAAAGAAAAAAGTAATGTTGCTACTTGGAGGATTAGAAAAAGGTCTTTATAATATACAGAGGCAAACCATGGAAATGTGTTATCAAAAAAAGGTTAGAAACAAATAGAGAAAACCCAACAGAAATGATGCAGCATCAATTTTACTCTTTAAGCGTTTTCATTTCCACAAAAAGAATAAATAAAATAAATTAGCGGGAACAATTTTAAGAGTATTGATTATTTCTTTAAGCGTAATTTATATTTTTTATCAAAATTGGGTAAAATAAAAATAAAAAGATGGCAACGACTTCACGAGAATATTAATCTTTAATAATAAACCTCATTTTACAGTTTAAAAAAAGGTTAAATGACCTATGAAAACAAATCAAGGATTTCTTGTTTATTTGTATTATGCTATCAATTTTTCCTTTATAATATAAACAAATATTATTATTATTAAAAAATATATCTAATCATCTTAAATATTTCATGGACACGTGACAAGTATCGACCCACTATTGAACATTATCGGAGCAACTATCACAGGAGCAAATCTGCTCCCATTTAATCTGAGGATCGTTTTTGATAATTTAAGAATATATGTAATAAATTAATTTATTTTTGGCCATTGATTTTAAATCAAGGGAGGTTTATTATTCTATTCAAAATATGAAGGGGGTATTATTTTCCAAATCCAAAATGTTAAGTGGGTAAGTGAGATTTTTTAATTACAAGCTTGGTTGAGTGATTTTAAAAGAAAAAACCCTAAGTTGAGTGACCTTATTGATACAAAACAAAGTTTAATGACTTTGTAAAATAATTCTTCATAGTTTAATGACCTTTAGAGATATTTACTCGCTTTAATCGCATTCATTTCAACTTTAAAACCTGATTTGTTTTAAAGATGTAGCGTCCGGGGACCGTCAGTACGATGAGTACTGGCATGCAACCCAAGAAAAAAAGACCAAAGCAATTTATAAATTTCATAACATAAATCATCATAGAGAAATAAGAAGCATGTGGCTTAAAAAGTAAAAGGAATATAACCACTTGAAAACCTTTACTTTTGAACTATGTAGTTTACACCGACATCTAGTAACCCACGGGCTATGGGTCCATTACTACCCAATTGGCGGGGCCTCAATCTATGTGTGCCGCATAGATTGAGATAACTTATTTGGCCAATCATATCATAACATAAACTATAATACTACTGCACGAAGCAAGCATACAACGGTCATCCATATTTCAGGACAGGACCTACCCACGTCAGCAAATGCGGTTTTCGGTGTTGGGTTACAAGGACTACACTATCTCGGTGAACTACATAATTCTCTTTAAGCCCAGATTAAAACACTTTCACATCATTAATTCATGGAGTCTTTCATTATCGCATTCACATTTTGATATCGTCATACCAAGACTTGCAAGTCATTCATATCATGCCAAAATCACTATCATAAAACATTATAGACTCTTAATCCCTTCTTTGAAATCATAAACATAGCCATAATAGGGTTTTCATAAGGATCTTAAAACATCTCATCATTTCATACTTTACATTATTCAAAAGACGGGGAAAAACATTATGAACCTCATTGAATTACAGAGCTTTTGGGTGGTTTGAGGGTCATCGTTTTCATCATTCATAACATTCAACGTTTAAAAATTCATGTAATGAAATACACCTTTTCAAGTGATATGTTCAAGTCTCCAAAACCCTCTATTAGTGAGTAGAAACAATTTATAATGCGAGGGAAATCAACACTAAGGGTCTGTTTGGAAAGCCACCTGGTAATTGAAATTGGTGTAATTAATAGGGTAGTAATTACCAGCCTAGTAATCACAGCCTAGTAATTACGCCGACTTGTTTGTTTGCCACAGTGTAATTACAAGTGTACTGTTTGGTTGCACAAGTCTAATTACATGGTTATATTCAATTTTTAAAATAAAAGTTAATTATCAAAAACTAAAAATTTATATTAGACAAATAAGTGCCTTTATAAATTATATTAAATTAAATATTATATATATATATATTGTCTTTTGAAATAAATTAATTAATAAACATATGTTCTTATAAAAAATAATGGATTTATATTTTTCAAAGTAGTATATTTTAATTAAATTAATCATAAAAACAGAAAGTACATGATTTTTAAGAACATCATGAAATGCATGTTTGACAAAAGGATTACTATTATAAATATAATGTGATAAAATTATTAAAACATTTGACAAAAAGATAATCTATCAATTCTAACTAAAAAATGAATGGCTTGCAATGTGAAATATTATGTCAATACTAGTAAAACAAATAAATTGAAAGTGAAAATATAACATAAGTTCAAAATTTAAAATTAATAAATAATACTCTTATGTCAAAATTCAACATAACGTAAATATGATTCAAAAGAAAAGAAAAACCTAAGTCTATAACCTTATTCAACAATGAATACTGCTAAATTTAATAATTAGAATACTAACTAAATTATGTTAACTGAAAAAAATAAACATAAAATTAAAAAAATAGATAATACGAAAAAATGTATGGAATCACAAGAAGTAAATGATGGAAAATGAGAAGGAAATCAAATATAAATAATATAAAATAAAAAATATTTTTAAAAAAATATTAGAATAATAAATCTAGAAAGAATTTAAAATAATAGAAATTTAAAATAAATTAAAACAAAAAAAAATAAAAATAGAAATAAAAGAAAGAAATTAAAAAGTAATCAGCTTGTAATTACACCATGTAATTACCAGCAATTCATAGCTTCTCCTTGTGAATTGGAGAGTGTAATTACTCTCTGTCAATTACACTCAATTACCTGCTGACCAAGTAATTATCTAGTCAACCAAACAAGTCAGACAGTGTAATTACACCAAATTCAATTACCAGGGTGGCTTTCCAAACAGGCCTTAAGTTTTTGTAATAAAAATCCTCAACCCTAGCTTCAAAACATCAGCATAATATGCATAAATAATAATTAAATTCACACTTTAGAATAGTAGTTGAAATAGGAGTGTTCAACATGCCTTTTGACGGAAAAAGTTTGAGAAAAGCTTGAATCTGTAGCCTTGGTGCTTGAACCCTGGTTGAATTCTCTCTTTGTGTTTTGGGGGAGAATAGAATGAGTTTATGATTGATAATAGTCGTATTTGGGGACTTGGGATCCTTTAGTAAGATGGGGGACAGTTTTTGATTATGGAAAAGACCAAAAGACCCTTAAAAACGCGTACAAAAACGAAGTCCCGCTGGGTAACACGGGGGGGAGGGGTGCAGCGCACACCCCATCGGGTGGCCGACCCCCGTGCTGCCCGAGCCCATCGCTAGGCTAGGCCCTTGAGGCGCATGGGCCATCGCGGGGTCGAAGCAGTGGACCCTTGTGATGGTCTGTGCGACGCAGGGCAAGGCACGCCTCCAAGCGTGCGACGCATGGTCCTGTTTCACGCTCTAAACTTCCCCAATGCTCCCAAAACAATTTCTACTTGATCTAAGGGTCACTTGGCTCATTTCTAGCTCTAAAAGGACGTCCAAACCTATGGAGCGTTATATGATATTACTCAAAAATATTTATTTTTCCCTAAAACTTGACCAAACATCTCAATTTTTTACACTAAGTATATCCAACTTTCTAGCTAGAAACTTGGCCGAAGTGACTCATCTTCTTTTTAAAAGTTAAAAACTGATATAAATAAGAGAGCCACCAAGGCAGACTTTCAAGTTTTTTAAAAAAAAGAAGAAGAAAGAAGAGCACATATATATATAATATTTATTTTTGATTGGTCACTTCTGCTTCAATTGTTAATTACTTAATCAACTCTAGCTGTATTTGTTTAAACTGATAATATGGCGACTGCATAATTTTCAATACCGTATCAGGTCCACTGTGGTGCCTCTAGTCAACGAGAAAAGTATTATGGAATACTCTAATAACTTTTCCCCCATTTAAGAAATGATAATTTTTCCAAGTTGAATCAAGGCAATTAAGGAACAATAAATCTTTCATGACAATATTTGTTGGTATATATACAAGTCTCTAATCCGGACATCAACCATTATTAAAGTCCTATCGGGTAAAAATGTGTCATGCAAAATTCATACTCCCTCCATTTTAACAAGAATGTCTTGTTTTAACTTGACGCGGAGTTTAAGAAAATAATAATAAAAAAATCTTGAGATCTAAAATTAAAATTATGTCAAATATATAAAAATACTCTTAAATTTCATGGTCTTAAATTATGTCACGTGAAAAGTTGAAAGTAAAGTGTTGTCAAAAAAAGAAAGGGTTAATTTTTTTAAATGGAGGGAGTACTAATTATGGACAACTAATTAGAAGCAATTCGTTTGATCAATTAACTAACGAATTGGAAGACGACGACCAGGGGCGGAGCCAGAATTTTCACTTAGGGGTGTCACAATATAAAGAAGTACATTCACAAAGAAGTCAAGAGGTGTCAATATGTAATATATATACATAAAAAAATATTTTTACCTAGCTACTTAGTGTGATTTTCCAACGAAGGGGTGTCGGTCGACACCCCTGAACTGCATGTGGCTCCGTCAATGACGACGACAACAACATATATACCCAGTATATTCCGACAAAGTGGAGTTTAGGGAGAGTAAGTGTGCGTAGTCCATACCACTACCTTAGAGGTGAAACTAACGTATTGGAAAAGAGAGAAAATATTTATTGGCTAGTGATATTTGGCAAGAAAAGTTAATTCTTAATGCCAACTTTGGGAGATTGGGCTACCTTATCAAATTGAATCCTAAGAGTTTGTTTGGTATGAGGGATAATAGATAATTTATTCCGAGATTAATTTTAAGATGAGTTTACTCCATGTTAGATTAGGAGAAAATGACAGGATAACTTATCTCGAGATTAGCTATTTCAAATTTGTAATATTATTTTTACCCCTCATTGAGAATGAAATAACTAAATTCAAAATAATTAATCTCAACATAACTTATTTTCCTACCGAACGCGCGAGCTTAAGTTGTCACACTATGCCAAATTTTCATTAAGCATTAAAAGGGAAGTGAAAAGGTTAGGATATCCACGTTTTATCTCAAATGGCCTCAAGCCCATACTCACGATTTTGCTACATCAACTAGCCCATTTTAAAACAATTTCTAACACTGTTCAAGTTATGATGGGCCAAAGTTGGGTTCATTAGAAGCAAAGAGAAGCCCAAGATTCAAGAATAGGTCAAAATACTTAACCATGGTTAAAGGCAACCACACCTAATCCAGCTGTGAATGTGATAAGGTCTTCTCTAGAAAAAAAAATAAAAAAAGAAGCAAGGGACATGATATGGACACGTGTTCGGCTACGATCAAATATTAAACGACTCTTCACAATTTATTAGGTCAATATTAGGTATAGATATGCTTGGCTTTCTGATTTTGCATCAATCAATCTCATTCGTCTTTGCCTGACTTTCTGCGCAATTATTTTCTCTCTCTAAAAACTTTCTCTCTCTAGAATTTTTGTAATCTTTCTACCATGGAAACAGAGCGCGTGACCGGTTTTCCGTTGACGAATCTGGATCGGCGGCCAAGAAAGAGGGCGCGTCTGGGTTGGGATGTTCTTCCTGAGCCGCCTAAGGTATTAGATCTGTCTTCAAATTGTGAAAATCTGTTCATGTTATCGTTTTGTTTCGCTTTTTTTGCTAGATTTGATCAAGATTAGGTTGTTTTTCGCATCAGGTATGGGAAAGATTCAGTCTTTATGTGTTGGATGTTGTATATTGAATAGATCTGTTGTGTTCTTACAATTATATGGTGTTTTTGTTAGCTGGGTTTTTGTATTTCAGGTTTTGATTTTTATTTCTTCAGCCGTGAGGGTAAAAGTTACTTATATGCTATCGAATCTTTCTTTTTTCTTTTGTGATGACCGTTTAATAATCAGATCTGACCTGAGTTTTATGTTTTTTGAGATTTTTTGATTATTTGTGATGTTTTAATTAGATCTGTATAGTTATTTCTTGACCACAATTTTATGTTTTAGGATGTCATGAAGTCAATTGATTTTCTTAGAAAGCCCTCATGTTAATTTGATTAATATGTCAAAAAGGCTGGTTGGTATGGGTAAAGTTATTTAAGATTGATCTTATTCGAAGGAGACGTTTTTCATCCCTGCTGTTGGATCCGCCTTACAAATAATAATTGTGTTAACAACTGTTTGCACAGTCAGCTAGAACTATATCGAAATCTAGTTAAGAAATAAACAATTGCATTTTTTTCCAGTCAATGTTTGTTCCACAAGATTAGTGGGGTCTGGGGAATAAGAGTTGCTACATAAAAAAAGAATTGTTTGTACATGATTTTTGGAGCTCCTTTCTTGATTTTGGGAAGCGGGAATTGTTTATATAACTTGATCTAAGACTTTTGTCGCATTTTGTTTCTGGAACGTGCTCCGACTATTGATTCATGAGTATTTTGGTTACTGGTTGATTGTTTTTTCCAGTCCTGCATGTTTGTCCTTTATTATTAACATTGCTACTTTATGTTATTTTTGGTGAATTCTATTTCCAACTTTGAAGATATCCAGAGGTAATAATAAAGTTAGTTTTGTATTAAGATACCATGAATGGAATGCCTGTGTGTAGGCTCAGCTAGGATTGTTTTGTGGACAAGAGGTTGGGAATGTGACAAGCTATGCATCTTCAAGGCAACCCACAGACCTTACTAGTGCTCCTTTTGTTATTAAGGGAGTTGCTCAAAATGGTTCTCCCCCTTGGAGAGAAGATGACAAGGATGGGCATTTTGTGTTTGAGCTGGGAGAAAATTTAACATCACGCTGTAATCATCTTTACCATCACCAAAAAGTTCTACTTATTTTTTGGTGCCTTGGTTATTATGCTGACCTCCTGATTATTTCTGTTACACTTATTATGGTTTATGCACTTAAATATTATATATAATGATTTGACATATTCACCTTTTCCTAAAAATCCTATAGTACTAGTAATACAGTTAATATATCATTTTTATCAGCTTTTATTTTGTTTCCTACTTATTCCTTTTATTTTATGGCCGTGCATTCCGGGTTTATTTTGATACCAAAAAAAAAATGGTTTGCCAAAACAAAAAAAAGAACTCTCATTTTATTGTGACATGTGTACTGTGGATTTCCCTTATCTACTTGATATCCCCCTAATGGCCTTTAGATTTTCCTAAAATGTAGATAAAATCCACAGTAAGATGGGTGAAGGTACTTTCGGACAGGTCCTAGAATGCTGGGATCGCGAGAGGAAAGAAATGGTGGCTATTAAAATTGTTCGGGGCATGAAGAAGTATCGTGATGCTGCAATGATTGAGGTTGAAATGCTTCAACAGCTTGGTAAACATGACAATGGTGGCAATCGGTGAGTAATTGCCTGTTAAATCTACTGTTATCCTAACCGTGTACCTCATTCATGGGATTTTTGTTATTTGTCAAGTGGTTGAACTGGTTTGTTCCTTGCAGTTGCGTACAAATACGGAACTGGTTTGACTATCGTAATCATATCTGTATTGTAAGTATATGATTGATTTGGACGGATTAATTTCCCCACCTAACAAATCTTATGGGGATTAAAATTTTGGATGAACTTAAATGGTGTTAACAGGTCTTTGAGAAGCTTGGACCAAGCTTATACGATTTCCTTCGGAAAAACAATTACCGTTCATTTCCCATTGATCTTGTCCGTGAGATTGGAAGACAACTGTTGGATTGTGTAGCATGTGTGTAAAAAAAGCTTTGTGCACATTTCGTTTATTCATTCATGCATATATATAGATGAAGACAGGCTTAGTCTGATATAACAATGTACCTCATGATTGGAGCATGCATTGTATTTATTAGTACTTCAGACTGAACAAAAACATCATGCATACATTCCAATTGCTTCAACTGTTCCTTCTTGTAATTGATTATGATTCTGCTTGTCTTGTAGTTATGCATGATTTACGTCTTATCCATACTGACCTGAAGCCTGAGAACATACTTCTCACCTCCCCTGAATATGTTAAGGTTCCTGACTACAAGGTATGCTCTGGTTCCTTAATATGTGTGAGGTGGAACCTTATTTCGTATTTTGTTCTTGATACTGGTGCCTAAATTTTTTTTGACAATTATCTAAATATGTGAGGTGGAACCTTATTTCGTATTTTGTTCTTGATACTGGTGCCTAAATTTTTTTTGACAATTATCTAATTCAGGTTTCTTCAAGGTCCCCAAAAGATGGTTCTTACTATAAGAGAGTCCCAAAATCAAGTGCTATAAAGGTAATTGATTTTGGTAGCACAACATATGACCGTCTGAATCAGACGTATGTTGTATCAACTCGTCATTACCGTGCACCCGAAGTAATTCTAGGTAAGGAGTTGAAACATCTAGGGTTCGTTGTAGTCCTGCTTCCTTGAACCATCAAATTCACCATATCTATTTTTCCAGGTCTTGGATGGACCTACACGTGTGATGTATGGAGTGTTGGGTGTATCCTTGTGGAACTTTGTTCGGTATGCTCTGTTCGATCTGGATGAGTTTTTGTTTCTTTCAATTTGTTTGGATGCAGTTTATATATATATTGTAACTTCATTTAGGGTGAGGCGTTGTTCCAAACACACGAGAATTTAGAACATCTCGCTATGATGGAGAAGGTATTGGGCCCCCTGCCTCAGCACATGCTGAAAAGAGTAGAGTAAGTCATAGATTTGGTGTCTACTTCAACAATATCATACTTGTTTCGATAAGAGATATGTCTCTTCTTCTTTATAATAAATTTATGAGTTGCTTCTTTTTTTCACAGCCGTCAAGCGGAAAAGTATGTTAGAAGAGGACGGTTAGACTGGCCCGAGGGGGCAACTTCTCGGGATAGTATTAAAGCTGTGTCGAAGTTAGCGCGCCTTCAGGTACTATTACTAATTCTTTTGTGTGATTTGGTTGAATGAATTTGCACGGTTGTTTACAGGTAATTGTTATTCCTATTGCAGAACATAATCATGCAGCATGTGGATCATTCTGCTGGAGATCTTATTAATCTATTGCAAGGACTTCTTAGATATGATCCTGAAGTAAGATTGACTGCTCGGGAAGCTTTGCGGCATCCATTCTTCACCCGTGATCATCTCCGGAGGTAGTTCAAGTTCTTGCTTTAACGTGTGTCGTTGCCCCTACGGCTGCCCTCCAACCTTGAATGCTATACTTGTGGTGTGGTGACTCGAAGTGGAGCCATCTCTGTTGGCTTGCTGCAGTATTCGTGAATTTGACTCAGTCCCGGTGTAAATAAATCCAAAATACTGGTTTCTTGCGGGGCGTCCTTGTAATACTAGGTTATTGTAGCTGTTGAAGTCCTGTTACTGTGTATAAGATAAAATCTAACCCTCGATTACTAACAAATTGCAACTAAGAATTGAGTTCTACTTCGTGCTTGAGTTATGATGAGAGTTATCCTTAGTTCATCTTTTTAAGAATTTATTTACTTCCAGCGGTGCTGATCGCTCTTTCAAGTATTTAAGTTCCACCTATTTGTGTATGGAACATGTTTGTTATAATTGGTCTTAATAATCGAGTTTCTACAATAACGGACCTTGTGAAATTTTGCAAGTGTGGTCAGGAGGAGGATAGACAGATAGTGTGCGGGAATCTTACCTGAAAGACCCTTGGCTTAATTGCAACAAACAAAAGTATAATCAAGAAAACAGTAGAGAAAATATGTCTAACTAGAAAGGCAAGTGGATTATAAAATAGTGTGATGATTGAAATACAATAGACGGTCGTGAATAACAAATATTGTTAGTACATCCAGTATGCTTTTGGAGCACCAAATGAACTTGAAGGCTCTAATTTGGTGACAGACATTTACTTGCTTCATGATAAGCGCAAAAAAATTAAAAACTCCCCGTCTAATGGACAGATAATAACAGCGCAACATTTTGTGGGCTTAGTTATAGCTATACTG
Source organism: Capsicum rhomboideum (assembly GCA_031232105.1). Classification (NCBI taxonomy): domain Eukaryota; kingdom Viridiplantae; phylum Streptophyta; class Magnoliopsida; order Solanales; family Solanaceae; genus Capsicum; species Capsicum rhomboideum. Next base: position 12,354,734 of record CP124716.1, on the reverse strand, counting down.
AAATTAGTTATGTTTTTTTTTTGTTTTTGGTAACCATGTGAACATTACCATTAACAAACAACCACCTTACACCTAAAGAGCACTTCTTTCACAGCTTAGTGCCATAACAAGAAGTCTCCAACAGTCAGCAACTACTAAAGCAATCCATGTAACTTTGCTCCTTTGTTGCAAATACATTTCAGCTAAGTATGATGATCTTCTAAACTTCAGGTATAGCTCCCTTTCAGCAACTTGAAGCTCAGTGCTCAAAGGATTGCCCTGTAGTTGGATCTGAGCTGCTTTCAGATTCTTCCTGTCCTCATCTGCTTCACCCACAATATTCCTAAAGTGTTGAGTATTCAACTTTCTCAAAGATTGCTTTAAGAGCTTTAGTCTTTTGACAACTTGAAACATTTTGCAGCCTGTTACAGGGGTTGCCCATCCTTCTTGAACCAGCCTTAAAAATTGTGGGTGCTGACTCCATGTGTTGCAGTATAAAAAGGATCTGGCTGGCTTCACTCTATCATTTGTCAAGAATACTTTAGCAGGACAATGGTCACTAATCCCTTCTGTCAAAAATACTGATTTGCTATGAGGTAACATATTCAACCATGCTTCATTCATGAACACCCAATCAATTTTAGAAAAAATCCTGTGTTCATGCTTGTCGCTCCAAGTATATCTATTCCCTTGATAAGGCATCTCCATTATACCACATTCCTCTACACACTCTGAAAAATCAGCCACTTCAGCCCAATTTATAGGATTCCCTCCCACTCTATCATCAGCAGCTAAAACAGAGTTGAAATCCCCAAGGACTAGCCAAGGTTTCTGCACCTCTTTACTCACATTAATCAGTGCACTCCATAAAGTTCTTCTGTCCTCTCTTGTGTTAAAGGCATATACATAAGTCACTATAAAAGATACTTGTAAAGGTATATGAAGCACCTCACAAGTAATCATTTGAGCATTCATGTTTAGAGGCACTACTTGAAAGTAATCTGGCCTCCATGTAATCCAAATTCTACCATTAGGATGGTAGTCTAAGTTTGTTAAAAAATTCCATCCTCCAAACAGCTTTTCAGCTAGTAGAACCACCTTATTTCTTTTTACTTTATTTTCTAGCAAGCCCACTAGACCTACCTTTTCTGCATTGCATAGGAGTTGAACCTCCCTATGCTTAGTTATGTTAATAGAGTATTATTTTTAATCCAGATTTTATATAGTAATATTGAATAAGGTGCATAGGAATGAAAAGTGCTTCAATAATGGTGATGTTGGTTATAATAAACTTAAATTTACTCTCTAATATTGCACTAATATTTAATCCCAGCACTATGTGCAAGCGCCACTTTATCAAGTCATGTAATTTTATTATAATGAAGTGATTTAATCAGTTGACTATTAATGTTACTAATTAATTATGGTTAATTATTCAAAAATAATGTATAAATATATGTGATGCATTTATTTGCTTGCTTTAAAGACCAGCTGAGGTAAGTTTGTTTTCTTTAAGGGAGGTCGTCCTACACCTTTTTCTTTCATGCATTGAGTAATAAATTTCATCCCAACTTGTTCTTTCATTTTTTTCTTGAAATTTGAAATCCATATGCTTTGATTTACTTCGTGTCACTTTTTTTGCTTGTCTAACGATAGTATTTTGAAGATAATGAATTGATCACAGCGTACAAAAATGAAGAGAAGAGAACAGAAACAGCTGAAAAATGAATGGTGAGGGCTAGGGGTGTGAAGGGTGAGGGCTAGGGGTGTTCATGGTCTGATAAATATCAATCCATACAGATTTTAACTGATTTAATTAATTTGATTTGATTTTAAATTTTTGTAGATCAAAATAATTGGTTTCGTTTTATTTAGAAACAAATAAAAAGTAAATCGAATCAAATTGACAACTATACACTTAAATTTTCTACATATATATGTTCAATATATTAATTTTTGTATAAATAATTGTAATTATTGTATATTATTTTCATCAAAATTTTGTATTTACTATTAATTTTATCACTCATAAACTAAAAAACTTTAGAATACATGCGGAAAAAAAAATTAAGAGATTATCAATTAGACTTTTTAATTTTTTTTTAAATATTCTATTCAATAAATTAAAGCTTATAGATCTCAAGACTTTATCTTAATAAGCAAATTATAACCACCATAATAAAAAGGAAGTAAATGATTAAAAGTTGTCAAAAGAATGAAAAAATATTTTGTAATTATAAGAAAAAAATAAAAAGGAAAAAGAAAAGAAAGAGAAAATATCATCAAGTTTATTAAAAATTGAATCTACAACAATCAAACTAATAAATATATGTTATATTTAAGAGAAAAGACATAAAAACACCATGGAAGTTTTTTCAAGTTTGTAATTAGACATTTAAAGTTTGCGGAGATTCTATTATCCCGCAAACTAGTTAAGACCATTATAAATACCTGTTTAAGCTCATTTGGTGTAGAGAGTGTGCTTCACTCTCCAATAGAGCGTGAGATGAGATAAAAAAAAATTATTTTATTTATTTTTTTCATATTTATTTCATTAAAAAAAAAAATCTTTTTACTTTATTTATTTTAAATTACTTTTCAATTCTTCTTTTCCCCTTTTATCTTCTTCATCCCTATGTACCATCCAAATATTTTCTTATTTCAATATTTTCAATGGTTCTTGCTTTTCTTTTTCCCCTTTATCTTATTTCTTCTCTGTTTGTTCAAGCTTTTCTTCTCCTTGAATTGTTATCAATACCTCATTATTTTTCTGTTTATTTATTTTTCATTTGATTTTTGTTATGAGGTTATTTGATTAAATAATACCACAAAGCTTCATTTTAATGGAGTTTCAATCCATCATAACTGCAATGATTTAATTTTTAAATGGTAATTTAATGACAAATTATGATGATTTGGAAGTGATTATAATGATGGCAGGCGAAATACTTATAGCAGTAGTGAAATTATAGCAGTAGTGGTTTCGTGTAAATTAGTGTCGGAAAGTTTGATCTTGGAGTAGAAGAATGGTTATTGAGTTTTGATTCAATTATGACATGTTTAGGATCAAGAAAACATATGTGTGGTACAATTTTTGGGCTATTATTGATGTTGGTGGTGATATTTTTGTTTCTCAAGCTTTTTATTATGATGAGTGGTAATATTGAAGATGTATGGACGGTGGAAAGAAGAGGGAATCGTCGCGAAGAGTGAAGAGGGTTTAAGCGATGAGTAAAAGGAGGATAGAGAAAAAGAAAATGAAATAAAGTGAGAAAAAAAAATCAATTGGACATGTGGCAGGCAATGGTTGGTGCGTGTTGTACCCAATTCTTCTTATTCTTGAGGTTGCATCAAATAGGTTGTATTTATAACATTCCTAACTTGTTAAGGGGGATAATAGGACCCCCGCAAAGTTAGAGAGTCTGTTTGAAAAATTGGGACAACTTTAATGGTGTTTTTATGTCTTTTCTCTATATTTAATTTAATTTTGATATTTAAAAAATTAATTAAATTAATTTTAAATTTTCTTTTAATTGAAAAACCAATTCAAACGGGCATGTGCTTTCGCATATTCCCAATGCGAACGCATTACATTCTTAACTGCTTGGCCTCCATTTATCTCCATTGTAAAATCTTTCGACCAATAATGTGTTGGGAATGATATGACTCTGTCGGTTTCAATTTATGTAATGTAGTTGAAATATCAAGAGTTGACCAAAAATTTTTTGAGTGAAATTTCTTTATGTGACTTTTAAATAGTTAAATTGTTAATCATTATAGTATTGTTTCTGTAATTCTCAAATTTATAAATCTTATTTCAAAAAATTTAAAGCTTCTATAATTAGACATTAAAATTTAGAAGTATGGATCTCAAAACTCCAAATATACCACGTCAATTGGGATGAAGAAAATGTTACTTACTTTTATACTTCGGAAAAGAGTCAAAACTACCCCTGAACTATCCAAAATGGAGCAAAAATACCCTCCATTTATTTTTTGGCTCAAAAATGCCCCTCACTTTAACGGAGTGCCACCAAGCACACCACGTGAAAAAAAATGTCACATGACCAGTCCACGTTAGCATCCCATTTATGAAAAAGGGCCAAAACTACCCCTGAACTATATGAAATGGAGAAAAAATACCCCTCTATTTGTTTTTTGGCTCAAAAATACCCCTCAATTTATTTTTTGGCTCAACAATACCCCTCACATTAACAGAGTGCCACCACACATACCACATGGAAAAAAATTGTCACATGGTCAGTCTACGTCAGCATCTCATTTAATACCTTGCCCATTTAATAGCCAGCCGACCCACTTAACCATCCAACTTAACAACCCATTTAATACCCGTACCCGATCCGTCTTCGTAAGTAAAGCGTATAGATAGATCCACCCTTCATTTCACTTAAACTTTCCCCCTAAAAAATTGATGCAGACTAGGGATTCTGAGGGAAAAGAAAACCCTTAGTACATGGGTAGAACTCTCCCATATTCTTTTACGCGATAAAGACGGGTTGAGTTTCAACCCATGTACTAAGAGCTTTCTTTCCCCTCAAAATCCCTAGTCTGCATCGATTTTTTATTTTTTTTTGGAGAGTTCAAGTGAAATGAAGAGTGGATCTATCTTTACCTTTTACTTATAAGGACAGGTCGGATTTTTTAAAAATGGGTCGGGTACGGGTATTAAATGACTATGAAGTTGGATGGTTAAGTGGGCTGACTGGGTATTAAATGGGACGCTGACATGAACTGACCATGTGACAATTTTTTTCTACGTGGTGTGCTTGTTGGCACTCCATTAATGTGAGGGTATTTTTGAGCCAAAAAATAATTGAGGGATATTTTTGAGCCAAAAAATAAATAGAGGAGTATTTTTGCTCCATTTCGGATAGTTCAGGGATAGCTTTGGCCCTTTTCCATGCTGACGTGGACTAGTCATGTGACATTTTTTTTTCACGTGGTGTGCTTAATGGCATTCCGTTAAAGTGAGGGGCATTTTTGAGCCAAAAAATAAACGGAGGGGCATTTTTGAGCCAAAAAATAAATGGAGGGGTGTTTTTTAGCCAAAAAACAAATGGAGGGTATTTTTGCTCCATTTCAGATAGTTCAAGGTAGTTTTGACCCTTTTCCATTTATACTTTCAACAACTCCCCTCTCTCCCTACTAGGGGTGGGCGTTCGGTTCTTCGGTTCGGTTTTATCAAATTTCGGTTCGGTTCTTCGGTTTTCGGTTTTGGAAAAGTGTGCACCGAACACCGAACCAAACTAATTCGGTTCGGTTCGGTTTTTTCCACTTCGGTTCGGTTTAATTCGGTGTTTTTAAATCGGTTTTTCGGTGCAAAATAAAAAATAAAATATGAACCGAATCAAAATACAAGACACTAAAAAATCTAAAACATTGTAAATAGACTATCAAGTGAGGACAACTTCAAATATATATCATTGTAGTGCTCTATTTTTCATATCACAATACGGTGGTAGTATTTGTGTGAATTTTTTTTAGGAATTACAATTAGAAATTAGGAGTATTTGTGTGAAATTTTTTTGGAATTACAATTAGAAATATAAGTATTTTAGGAATTAAAATTAAAAATTAGGAAAATGTAAAAGTAATAAGGGTGGAAGGTAAATGTTGATGGAGTAATTGAGTATGGGTTTTGATGCTTGGTCTTGAAAAGTTTTGGGCAAACATGAGCTAAATGAAGATTAAAAAAAAATAAAAAAAAATCATAAAAGTTCGGTTCTTCGGTGCACCGAAGAACCGTTACCCCTAAACCGAACACCGAACCGAAGAACCGAACTATCGAAAAAAAACACCGAAACCGAACCGAAGAACCGAAGAACCGAAACCGAAGAACCGAACTAATTCGGTTCGGTACGTTTTTTCGATTCTCCGGTTTTTATGCCCACCCCTACTCCCTACCACTTCACCATCGCATTTTAATCGGTAGTGGAGTATGTAAATATTCCCTATGAATTTTGTTAGTGTCCACACTAGTGGCTGAAAATTTTTGAGCCACAGTTGGAGCAGGGTCCAAATAGTACAGCCGTAGAGGTCCCTTTCAAAGTTATGGAGTCACACATGCCACAAGCCAAAAAAGCTATTCCACTTTAGAGAGTTCCTAATAACATGCGACGTGTTTGCTTGCTACTAACGTGTCCTTGCCTATTTTTGGTCTAACCCTTCGACCTCCATTGGGGACACTTCCCTTATTACTCTATCGACAACGAGATGTTTCAGCCAAAATTGTAACATATTACTCTATCAACACTCATTACTATTGTTCATGTACGAGTAACGACGCATAAACATGTTTTTATTGTGAATGAAGGCCATAATGATAATCGTACCCTGAGGCACCTGTGCATGATCAATCATCTTCTTTTAGTGTTTGTTCTTTTCCTTTTCGGTATACTTGGTGGTTTCTTAAATGAATTTTGATTTTAGATAAAAATACTCTTATTTTAGGATGAAATTGAATAGGTTTGAACTCCACATATTATAGTAAGTAATTGAAAACTACGCCCTGTACTTATAATTCTCTTGGAGTTAATAGGGATGGGTTAAATGAAAAAATGGAACAAAAGAAAAAAGAAGAAATTTATCCAAATCCAAAATGACAACGCAATTTGATTGGATACGCTTATGAATTTCTAAAGTACACAGATAGGAGTAGCTGAAAATTTTGAATGTCGGACATGACGAGTTGTGTGCAATTCGACATTTAGATGAGCTTAAACAGGTCGAATTAATAAAGGGATTGAGTGATGAATAACTAGCTCGAATACGGGCACTCTATAAGCTATTACAACAACATAAATACGGTTGTAAAGTTGTAATCGAGCTGCCACAGTTCATCACCTCCACCAACCTCTAGGCTCAATCGGGGTCACTCATTAGGCAACTGCCAAAGATAATTAACCTCTCTATGCCAAGTCGATCTCAATTCTCATGATGTCCATGTTCTTTTCTGCTTTATGTCACAAGTGGAAGAAGAAAAGTCGTGCAACAACCAGCAAGAATGGTGGAAAAAGTATACTTCTATATTCTACTACCTATTACCCTAAATCTTTCATTCTTTCTTTCGCTCTATGTGTCACATTTTTTCTTTTTAATATATATCAAATATAAAATATTTTATTTCTATACTTTAAATTCACACTTCATTTTTAATGTGAGAATTTATAGCCATAAAATATTTGAAACTTAATTTTTTTAATTAAACTTTGTACTTGGTCCAGTATTATTATTATTACTTGTTAATAAGAGGGAATAAGCACACAGCTGAGCGTCAAAATGGAAGCCGCCTGACCTGGTGGGTACAGCTTGACCTTTCATGCAAAGGGTCTTGAGATGGAATCTCTGTGGCAACTATATTTAATTTGTGATATTCCGGCCCCATTTGAATTTCTCATTGTGATGCAATTGCAAGCTTCTCCCTCTTATAATAGAACGAAAAAATATATTCTCTTTGTCAATCGTATCAATTTATATGACATAATTCAAATTTTGAAAATCAAATTATTTAATTTTGATCGTGAATTCGTACCTAGAATCGTCAATATTTTTAAAATAAAATTATTCATTTGAATCATAATGATTGACGATTCAAAATATTTAAAAAATATGTGGAAAAAATTAATTTTCAAAACTGTTTAAACTACAAAATTTGAAAGACGCCACATAAATTGAAATGGAGAGAGTAAATATATCATATTCACAATTTAAAAGGACCAATTAAGACTAAATGAAGTATCAACAACATATAGTTGAGTAATTATTTTCTTTAAATGAGAAGAAAAACAAAAGCTTCTTCAAATGAATAAAATAAATATATATTACTCTTATAATTTAATTATTATTATTATTATTATTATATTAATTTAAGATAGATATTGGACCTAACGAGTAACGTGAATAGAAACGTAGAGAATATGATGAGATTTTCATTATGCAAAAGAATGTTACTTTCAAACCCCTACTAAATCCAACCTTCAGTCAAACCCTAAAAGTTAGCCGCCTTATACTAATTTTTCTTTGACTTTAGCCCCATCAAGCACTCACCTTTTTTCCACCTCTTCATGTTGTTCTACTATTACGTCCAAATTGCAAAAGCAGAGGTCCAAATTAGTTGGAATAACTTTTTCTTCCCCTTTCTACTTTGGCATGCTCCCCAATAAGATGAAACAGAATATAACAATAAATATTTCACAAAAATAATGAAAAAAGGTAAGTCACATTTTGGTGTTTAGAGTCAAAAAAGTTTCGACGAAATTTTTTTCCACCAAATGAAGAAAAAAATACATCCTTTGACGAAAGTTCCATTCATGGACGGATCTATAAAAAGATATGTACAAATAATATGTTTTGAACTCAGAAAAATTAAATAAATTATGAGTGTAGAAAATTTTAAACCTATAAAATTAAAATCATGAATTCGTTTATGTAATTATAGATATCAATCAATGTGTTTAACTTCATAGTTTATAGTTCATATCAATTCTAGAAAAAGTTAATCGAAACAGCATCCAAATTCCACTCGATGTCTTTAAGGGAAGAATATTTTCAAATAATAAATAACTCTTTCGAAAATATTTTTGAGAAAAATGTTCCCGTCTCGAATAACCCATAGTTTTATTAGATTCTTTAAAATAGGTGACCTTTCTTAAAGCTGGGTACCACTCACAGCAAAAAAGCAAACTTTAAATTATGTGGCCGCCGGTGGGTGTTTACTTTTCAGTTTCAGGGTTTGAGGTGTATTAGTAATGCGGATTTTAATTTTTATTATTTCTTAGAATCTTTTATTTTTTTACTTTCTTGATAACTAGAGTCAATAATCTTAGGGATTCTCTAATAGCAGTTAAAATTATATAGGTATTAATAATATAGAAAATTTTAAATCGCAGATCAAACAACGATGCAACTTATACTTCTACCTCAAAGGTGAAGTAGAAAAGTTATTTTTGATAGACTCTCGACTCAAGACAAGACCAATCTAGAAAGAACTTAATATAAGAACAAGAAATAATAGATGTAGTATCACAACAACAGATAGCAACCAAAACAAAATTACCACTAAATAATACTTCCTCGATCTACTTGAAACAACAAACCTTATCAAAACTCCAAGAACAAGAAACAAGAATAGCACTACGACTACTAGTATGAACAATGAAACAAAACACACCTTTCTATTAACCTTCTATTTTAATTCATGTCCTCCACAATTTTCTATCCAAGATCATGTTCATAATAAGTTGTAACTGCTCCATCTCCTGTCCAATCCATTCTAAATTGCAAGCCAAACGTTACTACTCTAGTCTAGTTTTAGACATGATAACTTATTGCCGACGTTACTAAGGAATTTATAAAAAGTTACTCTGAATTGTTTGATATAGTGTATAAAATATATTGTATTAATAATATTTATGCTTGCATTAGTTATATTTATTTTTTTCTTATACAATATTTAGTGTGATATATTAAAAATAATATATATTACATAATTTCTAAAAAAAATATAGATACTAATAATACACAAAATTAATATATATATTATTTTTTTTAATACAATGTACTAATCAACCCCTACGTTGCTCTGAGTCAACTTGCCAAAAGGAGTCATTATAGTCCTTGGTATTAAGAAATTATACCCTTTTTGTGCTTACCTTTTTCGCGGGTGATTCGGTGGGCGTTCCGCCACCTCACTCTATTAATTCCCAGGCACTCCTTCTTCCCCTCTCTCTCTTCTCCACATACAAAATCCATTTTCCCCGCACTTCGAGAAACAACCCACCCTTGTTCAATTCTCAACCCACTTTTTCCCTCTCCCTCTCATCTTTCTACCTCCTTGTTTTTCTTTTCTCTGTTCCGTCAAGAAGACACAATTCTGTTATGGATACCGCAAATTTAGCAATGAATGCTTCTTTTTCCAAAACCCCATCTCCATTTTCTAGTCCCAAACCCATTTCTAGACCCCCATTTTCTGTCTTTACACTGCCCTATACCTTTAAACCCCTCGTCAAATGCATACAAAAACCCTCAAAGTCATACTTTACATGTTCAGCCGTCACTTCTTTTCCTTTTACAAATTCCGATGTTTCTTCTTCTTCTTCTTCTTCTTCCACAAAGCTCAAGCTTCTGATTTCGGAATTCCAATCACTTATCGAATCGATCGATCGAGTGAAGCGTCTCTTGCACTATGCCGCACTCCTGCCTCCCATGGACGCGTCTCTTAAAACCACGGAGAATCGGGTTCCCGGTTGTACTGCGCAGGTGTGGCTGCATGTGAGTTTAGATGAGGAAGGGAAAATGAGATTTTATGCACACAGTGATTCGGAGATAACGAAAGGGTTTTGCGCGTGTTTGGTTTGGTTACTTGATGGGGCCGCTCCGGATGAAGTGATAGCGTTGAAAACAGAGGATTTGAATGCGTTAAATGTTGTGGGGTTGAACGGGAAAGGATCTGTATCCAGGGTGAATACATGGCATAATGTGTTGGTAAGCATGCAGAAAAGAACAAGGGCGGTTGTGGCGGAGCGCCAAGGAAAGCCGCGTAGCGAGCCGTTCCCGTCTATGGTAGTGACTGCTGCTGGTATCCAACCTAAAGGGAGCTATGCTGAGTCCCAGGTGCTCTTTCTGTTCCCTCTATTATTTTAAATTTAGCAATTGACAGTGGCGGAGTCAGGAATTTGAGAAAGGGTGTGCAAATTTTCTGCTCATATATGCTCATAATAGATAACATTTAACCTCTATACACCACATGATTTTCACTAGACTACCCTTCGCCTAAGGTGACTCCGCTCATGACAATTGACGTGTTGTGTATTAACCTTCTCAAATTGCCTATGTGAAAAAATTAAGGAACTATATAAGGAAAAAAGAAAGACACAGATGGGACTTGACATTCAAATTTTAGTGTATCACACCTTTATTGTGAACTAGTTCTATTGCTTTTCAATTGTTATAGAAGTAAATTTAGTGAGGCCCCATACATATTCAAGACACAACCAGTTGATAGGAGAAGGAGAAAAAAGAGATCCACTTTATGGCAAAACTAAGAAAGAAAGATTCATGTTTTATACAAACTTAGATTTGATTGAAAAAAGATGTTGTAATATTGTTTGTGCCTCATATTGACATAATTTTAGGCCTTCTTTTTAGTAACGGCTCGGAAATTTGTCCTCTTTTTCTGTTTGGCAGGATGTGGAATTTGTCATTGATGCTGTTCTTTAGTAATATTGACCTTGAACTTCCTGACCTTTAAAGTCCTAAGTTCATTTCTAGTGTAATTGCAGGCTAGGTTCCTGTTTCCTGATGAGTCAAGGGTCCAAGAACTTGTCAATGTGCTAAAAGAGAAGAAAATTGGAGTTGTTGCTCATTTTTACATGGACCCTGAGGTGCAAGGTGTTCTAACTGCAGCGCAGAAGTTTTGGCCCCATATACATATATCTGATTCTTTGGTCATGGCAGATTCAGCTGTCAATATGGCAAAATCTGGATGTAAATTTATATCTGTATTAGGTGTAGATTTCATGTCAGAGAACGTGCGAGCTATTCTTGACCAAGCTGGATTTCCAGAGGTACACACATTCCCTGTTTTGTGTTGTATAATGTGAGTCCTTTGTAGTTATGACATGACTTCTAAGTTGGTCTATGTTTGCTTGATCAACCAGTTGTGAGTACCACTATAATTGATCTTCTTCGTACTAGGCCAGAATGACTCTGACATGATGTGCAAATTTTTCAAAGAAAAGCCCATGTTTTTCTGTAAATGATAGAATTCATTAAAAAAGCAGCAGGGAACAGTTTCTCTTTCTAATAAATACACAATGAATTGTCACATGCTAAGTGCTCTGTCTTACTGCTTAATTGGATTTCTACTTTGAAATTTCCTCATCTGGCTCTTCCTGTGAAAGTAATCCCCTATGTTGTTCAGATCTTCTTTGATCGAGAATCCCTTCAAAGTCCATAGGATAGCTTGTTCAACTTGGCCAAAGGTATGCATGATCGATAGGTATTAAAATCTTTTTGTGGTATAAAGGTCCAGTTGTCTGATGAAAATGGACTTTTTTCTGTGTATACTACCAATTCACTGTGCACATGGTATATCTTCAAGAGTAATGGGTAGACTATGAACAAGAATTCAGACACTACTGAAACCTGTAGATATAGAATGCTTCCTCTCAGGTGGAACAGAATAGAATTAAGCGGTAGAAGAAACAATGAACACTCAAAGAGAGGAGACGACCACTGGTTGCTTATTATTTTTAAAACTTTGTATCTTTATGTCATGACCTCTGCTTAACATTCCATGTCAACGGAAGCCACATTTTAGATTAGTTTAAAGTGGACAGCCAAATGTACTGTGACAACAAATCGGTAGAAAAGCAACAGGTCAAAGTCAATATGAATCTTCCAAGCCTTTGGGTATTACCATGTTATTTTGGGATTATGTTCTTTTTTGATAGTGATAGTTTCTGCCGACTGCCATTACATGGATTATGTCTATTTACAGAACTCGATAATATCTTCTATGTGTTCTCAAGTAACTGCTGCATGTATTAATACTTCTTTGTGTAGGTTGGAGTTTATCGGATGTCGGATGAACGCATTGGTTGTTCTTTGGCTGAAGCTGCATCCAGTCCATCATACATGGATTATCTTACAACAGCTTCAATTTCTTCTCCATCTCTGCATGTTGTTTACATAAATACTTCTCTGGAGACAAAAGCATTTTCCCATGAGCTTGTTCCAACTATAACATGTACTTCCTCTAATGTCGTGCAAACTATTCTGCAGGTCGGTTGAATTGCCTCCATTGTGTTAGTCTTGTTTCAAGTTCTGCTTAATCTTTTGACTTTTCATTGATTAAATGTCAGCATATCTGCTTTAACTACTGAAGCTGCATTTTATATCTGCCCAGGCATTTGCTGAAGTACCTGACTTGAAGGTGTGGTATGGTCCTGATACCTACATGGGCTCAAACATTATGGAATTGTTCAGCCAGATGTCTATGATGACTGATGAAGAAATTTCTGAGATACATCCTTTACACAACAGAATCTCCATTAAATCTTTGCTTCCCCGACTGCATTATTTTCAGGTAATTCAAGTTCTTTTGCACTTGGGGAATGAAATAGGTTTTAATGGCCATTCTTTACTGTGTCAGTTTGAAGCATTTGTTAAGTGTAAACTTTGAGGAAAAGATTTATCTCCTCAAAGCTTTTATTTGAGAACATCAATAATGCTTTGATTTACTGTCTGATACTGTCCAGATCTACTATTCAGCATCATCATTTAGTTAATGAATAACCTATTGTTGCCACTGTTCTTTTCCCTCCAGGATGGGACATGCATTGTTCATCACCTCTTTGGTCATGAAGTTGTGGGGACAATAAATGAAATGTATTCTGATGCATTCCTTACAGCACACTTTGAAGTTCCGGGTGAAATGTTTTCATTAGCAATGGAAGCTAAGAAAAGGGGCATGGGAGTAGTAGGTTCTACCCAGAACATACTAGATTTTATCAAACAAAGGGTACAAGAGGCCTTGAGTAGAAACATAGATGAACATCTTCAGTTTGTTTTAGGAACGGAATCAGGAATGATTACTTCAATAGTTGCAGCAGTCCGTAAATTACTAGGTTCTGCTTACCCCTCTTCTGGGGAAGCAAAAGTTAGTGTTGAGATTGTCTTTCCTGTCTCATCGGAATCAGTGACAAGAACATCTGCAAGTTCATCTCTGGACCAAACTTTTGGTGAAATGAGGGATTCCTTGAAGGTCAATGTTATACCTGGAGTTGCAAGTGGAGAGGGGTGTTCTCTTCACGGTGGATGTGCCTCCTGTCCATATATGAAGGTTAGCATTGATTATCTGCCATCCATTGCCTGCTTCTTCTTCTTCTTTGTACTGACAAGTGTCGCATTTCATAGCTGTTATGATTTGGTGTTTGCCAAAAAAGATATACAAAAATCAGTCTTTCTTTGTGTCTTCAATATCACTCCTATTCCTAATGCATATTAGAAAAGATCTTTTTTCGTACTTTTATTAGAGAATTCTGTCAACAATCTTTGTATCCCACATAGCCTTTATATGGACGGGTGCATTGTGGGGATAGGCGAAAGCTCCCTATTGGATCTGACTAGGAACAAATGTTCAGAGGAGATTGTGAAGGCAGAGAATATTGGTCAAGAAATGTGCTTTCGGTGGTTGAATGCATAGCTTCACATTTTTCTGTTATTCGTTGTGCAGCAATAGTCCTAGCAGTTCAGGAATCCTAGTGCCACTCTCCTGATTTCCAAAAAAATCATTCTCATGTGTGTGTAGTGGAGTCAGATGAATAAACTGTAGCCCTGGCATGATGGTTTAACGGCTTTGTTACAGAATGGTAGTCACCCTTTCGAGTCTAGGAAATGGTCTCCCAGCCACAGTATGGCTCCATACTCTTTTTTTTGACAAGGTAACTAAGTATGGCTCCTTACTCTCTTTAGAGCCTTTGGCCTGGAGCTGCCTTCCTGTAATCGGGAATCTGAAAGCTGACGATTGGTGTAACCTGTTTGGTTAAATTTCTTGGAAGTAATATTTTATTGCTTTTCAGCTACTTTCTTGAATCACCCAAAACCTCGGAACTTTGGAGTTTCGGATCCAATGGCTTGGAAATTTGAGAATAGATCCCAAATTTAGCAACTTCAGGTTGGACATAAAACCTTTCCTGCTATCAGGCTGTCCAAATTCCATTTAGTAATGTACACAACGTAAAACCATGTGGAAGGAACTCACTTAGAGAAGCACATTCTATACTACCACCAACATTTATATACATGTATCTTTCTTCATATCATAATGAAAATCCGCAATACCATGCGTAACAGAACAACTTCATCAGCTTACAGAAAGAAATTTAAAATCATGTTAAAGCTATGAAGCAAGCTTAAGTGAGTGTAACTTTTATACAAAGAGTTTAAATTATTTTACAGTACTAGTTCACTTAAAAAGCAATTATTGGTGATTTTCTATAGCAAATCATAGATTGATAAGCATGCAACAGGTAAAACTACCCTACACTACACCGACTATATAAAGATTCATGATTGCTAGTGGACTGATATTAAAATTTCAGATGGGGAATTAAAAAACAAGAAAAGGACATGGAGGGGTATGTAGCGAATCACTGCTCACACTACAACATTTTAACCTCTTGAAGGTTGATTTATTTTCTCACTATCTTAGACTTGAAATACCTTATTATCTCCTGGCACATACTTTTGCTTTTGTTTGTAAATATTTTTGCTACACCTTGGTGCTTTTTTATCAATACAATTACCAATTCTTAAAAAAGATATCCTTATGATCTCTTCGTCATTTCATTATAAACTTACTTCCAAATAATTTTGGGGTCTGACAAATGAGTTTCAGCTGGGATTAGGACCGTTAACAGTATTGTTCTATGCGTAATAGGTGCTAAAGTTTTGTATTAATAAATATTTTAGCTTAATGATAATTAGTTTTTCCTTAAAAGTATTCTGTTTAAAACCAATTGTTAAAAGCTGTAAACTCGTTATTGCTTCCCCTTGTTACCATCATTGCCATGAAACATGCATGTCATATACTTGCTAGGGTAAAGCATAAACAAACAGTAAATAAAGGAATTACTCTCTCTGAGCCAGGCAGTATCAAGCATTTCATTGAAAGAAACTTGAAGGGAATACACATAAGATGGTAACAGACTAGTAGTTGGGGAAACAAGAGACAATTGGCGTAACTGTTAAGAAACAGTACGATTCAGACTTTTCTTTTTTGTTTTTCTTAAATTGAGGTGTGTGTGTGCGCGCGCGCACAAGTGTCTTCATGTGATATTGCGCAGATGATATAGATGCCTTTGTTGAATGAGTAGAATAACGACTCACTTGATATTTAGAATTAAGGTTGACAGATGAACAGTTTGAACCTTTTGATGAAGCAAGATGCACAACCAAGAAAACTATCAGAGATAGCTTCTTCTTCAAAGTGCTTGTTATTTAAGATGGTGTGGTGATATTTATTAAACTTGTTTTTTTCCTTATCACTTTAATGACAATAATAGCACTTCCACTGTGAAATAAACTTCCTAATATGCATTGTCTTGGCATGGAGCACGTTCCTGTTAAGATATTAAATCCCATATGATTACCTTTGTAAACAAAAGATCTTAAATACCATATGAACGTTCATTCAAAGCATTCTCTTTGGACTCTCAGTGAGATTGAGTATATAGTCTAGCCTCTTCCTGATCATTCAACATTTTAACTCCCCTTCCAAACTTTATATATGTGGTTGCTCCAAACTAGGCTCCTTCAAATGTTGCATTGTCATCATAGAATGACCTATTGCTGCATGTTACATTTTTTCAAATGTTGCATTGTTGGCGTATAATGACTTGTTGCAACACGTTAAACTTCAACTTTGTTAAGCGCAACCTTTTACTTTTCTAAAGATGGAATCTCATTTCATTACATCCTTTATCTGTCAGATGAACTCTCTTAGCTCATTGCTAAGAGTTTGCCACAGCTTGCCCCATAACAAAGCTGAACTTTCAGCTTATGAGGCAGCGCGTTTCAGTTTGCAAACTCCAAAGGGAAAACAAATTGCGGATATTGGTTGTGAGCCGATTCTGCACATGAGACACTTTCAGGTTTGTTTCCTCATCTTTATTATCAAAATGAATTTATCTAGGTAACATGACAATGCTTCGCATTGCGCAAGTCATGATTTGATACTCCGACTTGAGCAAATTAAGAGAGTATTCTACTTGATCCGGCAGTAGTCCATTTTGAGTTGCACGCTGAAAGAGAAAGTCGGTTACTTATGTGTTTCTCTTGAACTCCCCTTCTGCAGGCGACAAAAAAATTACCAGAGCAACTCATCAATCAAATACTTCAACCTTGTGATAATGGACGATCAGGCTCACATAATTAAAAGAAAAGCTGGATCCACATGGTATTTAGACAAATGGAAGTTTACTTCCCTTAACTATACAAGGCAAGAAGGAACATTATGCCTGCCACATTTTTTTCTGCTCGGTGCATGGATTATTCAGGGATTTTATGCTATGTGCATGCCTTGATTGTTCCATTTCTTACTTTTTCCTTTTCACTTGATTTAGCGTGATGATAATATATTTATAGATAGAGGAAAATAATGATTGGCTTATGTTTGAGCTGTACCCATTGCAAAATTTTGTTTGGCATAGAAAGTGTAGTTTCTGTTGTCATGATGCCACAAAAATGGTTTTGGTGGTCCTGAAGCTGAAGTCAGATAGTAGGGACCAGGGGGATTCGCCTTCAGAGTGAAGTTAGAAAGATACTTTGCATTGATAAACAATGAGCAACTATAGTGATGCCATTTTCTCTGGGTGATGCCCTTGTTTAGCCAAATAGAATGGATATGAACTGTACTAATTACTATGTAGCTGCATTGATCATGCCATAGTCGTTGGCTTTTGCAGGCTTTTGGTTTGCTATGATTGTGATTATCAATTAATCATTACCAGACATTCTAATAGTACAAATATAACATGAAAATTAGATTCAAGAGTGCTATTTTGAAGCTTTGCAGTTAATGTTTAGTTGATTTGCTCATATGAACCATAAAAGCGGTCAGTGGAATTGGCAAACCGCAAGTTTTAACAGGTCGGTCAAAAGTTAAAAGCCATATGAAAAAGAAATCTCAAAACCCAAGTTCCTTGTCTGTGTTTATCTGAATTGCAGGAAGTGTTGAGCCAGGTTTTGCACGAGGCTTGGTTATACAAGGGACGCATTACTGCTGTTGAATGACTTCATTTTGGTTAATTCATGTTTGTGGACTTGGAATCCAGCCATACTCAATTTAGTCCCACGCACACATCTAACACTTCAACATCTCAAACATACCTATAATCCTATCTAAGTCCAAAAGTAATGAGGTGTTACATTCTCCTTCACTTGAAACATTCGTTCTAAAATGCAAAATTAGTCATGAGGTTTGAAAGTTGGGAAGTGATGTGGAATTGGTGAATGTGTCGCCCTCTGCTTGACCTCAACATGGCTCAATAAATAAAGACAAAAATATTCCAAGGACCAGGAACTGTCAATATTAATGAGAGAATCTCGTTGCAGCGATTGAAGTTACTGGCTTCTATTGAACTACAGTCTTGTCTGATGTTATACACTTGTGATCTTTTCCTGTACAGCGTCAACAACATGGACACCCACAAATTGTAGGTGAAAATGTTGTTGTTTTTGGCTCTTGGGTGGCAGTGAGATTTCAACCTCGGGACTTTTTGTCCGTTTTGATACCATGTTGAACTATGTGGCCGCCTCATCTAAAAACTTAAACTGTTAAACAGACCACACTTTATCTACTTATATTATGTCGCAACACTTTAGCTGGAGTTGCATTTATGGGAATGGAAGATTTCTTTGGTAATGAGAAAGGTACACATGCTCCACTTGGAAAATATAGAACATTTTTCCGCAATATTTGTCACCCTCTATATCTGAAAGTTAGTTGGTTTGCTTTTGCTGGTTATGCTGCCCGTCTTGCTGCATATCTTGCAGTACATAACCTCGACATCTCACTCCTGACAGGCTCAAGTTCCTTTTGTTCATGAATCTTAATGCCAGGGCATTTGATTATTGAAGGTATTACGTACATCTGATAGCTCCTGTACTATCTGCATCAAGTTAATGAGCAAAACATATGAACACAAATCGAAAATGACATATCAGTCATTAAAGCTTAATTTCCAGTTAGTTACTTTGAAAGGAGGCTTCCTTTTATTCAGCATTACTCAGCCAATGCAGGCTAATTCTCTGGTTATACAGGGGTGGGCACTTATCTGGTGAAACAAGTACAAACAGCTGTTGAACAGGGGGCAGAGAACAAGGAAGTGCTCATATTCTCCTAAAGCCAAAAGAAATACAAAATGACAAATTGAAAACTCAATATAGCAAAACCACCTCTAATCGCAGAGCCGAGTTGTTTATTATCCTACACTAAACTAGTTGTGAACAACAACATCCCCAAAATTGGCTTCACAAAGAATCAGATCCCAAAAATTATAGCATCCTATAATCCAAGGTAAACAAACTCCTGGATGGCAGGAATTTCCCCAATCTTCTTCAGTGACTCCTTGCTGGGTTGTTCATCCACCCCGATAGCCATAACAGCTTGCTTTCTAGGAGCAATCCTTCCAACACTCATGAAGCTGACATTCACATTCTCCTCACCCAAAACGCTACCCACTTTTCCAATCATTCCTGGCTGATCAACCTGGCTGCAAAGAATGATACTGCCTTCCAAGCTCACATCCACTTCAAAAGATCCAACCTTTGTCAAATGAGGGACTCCATCCTTAACTCTACCCTCCACTTTAATCTCTCCTGAATCAGAAATAGCACTGGCAAACTTGGATTCTACATTGGCTATCTGAACCTGAATGAACTCAACTGGACTTTCTGGTGAACCATCTAGGAGAATCCGTTCTTCAGATATTTGTAGTCCCCTTTGTTTAGCAGTGAAATCTGCATTAACCAAGTTAATGAAAACACTGGAGATAGGCTCAATCATGCCTTTAGTTATCATGGCGCGAAGCAATCTTGTGTCAAGATCATCAGGTGCTCTAGCTGAACCATATGTTACTTTCACTGATTTCACTCCACTTCCACCAGCAACTAGTTGGACAGCAAGTCGACCAAGTTTTTCAGCAAGTACAACAAAAGGTTTCAGCTCTGTTAGAACCTGCATGAGAGAGGTAGAAAAAATTACATTCAGACATTAGTTTCAATTCAACTAGCAATTCCACCTTTAAACAAAATACAGAGGAAAAAGGAAAGGCGCTTCTCTACAATAACACAGATTACAGGTTAATTAGAAAAATGAGAGACATCCTACATGGGCATGCTAGTTCAGTTAAAGTACCGCACCAAGCCTTCCGTTCCACCCCCCCACCCCCACCCCCGAAATATGAATAATAGGGGGTGATAACTGATAAATATTTAAAGCATGTACCTCAGCAGGAACCATAGGTGCATTGACAGCGGTAGCTGAGAGCTCCCCTTTCAAAGCGCCAACAACTGCTTCAGCGACCTCAATTGCCACACCTTCCTGGACAATCATTCAGAGAGTATTAGTAAATGTGTGAACTGGATGAAAAAGTGTGGCATGCATGAATGTAATGTGCACAAACCTGAGCCTCTGTAGTACTAGCACCAAGATGTGGAGTTGCAGTCACATTCTCATGTTGAATCAACTTGCTATCCTTTGGTGGCGGCTCCTCAGTGAAAACATCAAGTGCTGCCTGTGACAAGATTTATGTGTTAGTACAATTTAGACGGTCAAAGAAGTCTATTCTAGTCTAATCCCACAATGGAGAGGAAAGGTGGAAGATAACTAAGGATGGCTTTTAGACACTTGATATTCCAACAGGCATGAAGGTTGAGGGAAGTATAGAGACAGCAATATCTCAAAAAACAATTACTAATTCATATGTTTCGAGTGTCTCAAAGATGAAGAGCCAGGACCTGTGCCACAATGCCTGCATCAAGTGCCCTCACCAAAGCTTCTTCATCAATCACACCCCCACGAGCAACATTCACAATCCGTACACCCTTTTTCATCTTTGCAAAAGTTTCATCATTTAGAATTTTCTTTGTAGCAGGGGTTAGCGGCATGTGAAGTGAGATGAAATCTGCAGAAGCAAGGGCTTCATCAAAGCTCACAAGCTCCACACCAATAGCACGTGCACGGTCAGCAGGGGCATATGGGTCATGAGCAATGACATGCATGCCAAGCCCCTTAGCACGCCTTGCAACTTCTGATCCAACCTTCCCAAAACCCATCACTGCAAGTGTTTTGCCTACTAAGGAGACACCAACATATTTGTTCCTCAGCCATTTCCCTGGAGAAACCATAGCAATACAAATTTTCAGAGGTATGCCAAAGCAAAAAAGTTACTCCCTCCGTCCCAATTTATGTGATGTACTTTGACTTGGCACGGAGTTTAAGAAATAAAGGAAGACTTTTGAAACTTGTGGTCTAAAATGAGTTATAGATATTTGTGTGGTTGTAAATCATTTCATTAAGGGTAAAGTGGGTATTTTAAAATTAAATTTTTACCAAATATAGAAATGTGTCATTCTTTTTGGGACTGACTAAAAAGGAAAGTGTGTCATATAAATTGGGACAGAGGGAGTAATACATATAATTAAAAAAGTTGTCTTTGCCGCAAAAAATTGCAACATATACTACCAAAGAATATATGCATGCATTTCACTTGAATAAGAACTACAATCTTTCCTCTTACTAGGTAATAAAACATTCAGACCAACTTGACATAGATCTGATCAGCCTTGTGAAACCGTATTGCATGGAATTCATAAGATATTTCTCACATTCACAAAACAAACTCATTGAGGATTATATTCACAGGCATGTCATTTGTATTCAAAATAAAAAAGATAAAGGGCAAAATGAGATTGTGGAAAGATCAAATTAAACAGTTACCAGAAAAGGAATGAAAGATTCTTTTTGAAATTGACTAAAAAGGAAAGCATAAAAAACAAATTGAAAGACTGACTACATATTTAGCAGAAAGTCTTCTGAAAATATATATAACTAAGTTTGCATCCACTGTTACAAAAGAAAAAAGGTTATATTGTTAAAATTCTTTCTAGATCTGCCTATAAAAAAAGTTATACTGCGTACCAGCTTTGACAGAAGCATCAGCTTGAGCAACATTCCTAGCCATAGCAGTGAGAAGTGCGATCCCATGTTCGGCAGCTGCAACTGTATTAGCAGTTGGGGCATTAACCACAAGGCATCCATGCTCAGTTGCCGCCGCAAGATCAACATTATCAATCCCAACACCAGCACGTCCAACAACTTTCAACCGTCCACCGGAAGATTCAAAGATCTCACGAGTCACCTTTGTTCCACTCCGCACAACCAACGCATCACAAAGAGAGATCTTAGTACACAGCTCCTCAGGACTCAAGTTATACGAGCAATCAACGTTAGCGAATTCCTTTAACAGTTTTAGCCCTGCTTCGCCTAGTTTTTCTGCAACGAGAACTGTAGGTTTAGCGTCCATTGAGAAAACGATGAAGCGTGGAAACTGACGGTGGGGAATGCGGCGTAGGGAGACGCCGGAGATGCCGAAGGCGGAGGTGGAAGAGACTTGGTTTTTCCATGAGAGGGAGGCGCGTGACGATTTTGAAGAGAAAAGTATAGCTGAAGAAGCGGAAGCTGCCATCGTGCTAAGCTGATCGGGGCGGGGGCGGGGGCGGGGGCGGGAAGCTCAGTGGAGCGATTGCGGCGGCGGCGACAGTGGCGGCGGAAGAAGGTTGAAAATGCGTTTTTGTAGTGGGAAGGATTTGGAGATGGTTTTATGGGTGTGACTGACAGCTGTCGAGTGATAAGAGGAACTGGACATCAACGAAGTGGGTGGACGTGTACACACGCTTGTCAAAGTATGAACATTTTTTTTTTTTTAATACCCGGTATATTCCCACAAAGTGGGATTGAGGAGGATAAGTGTACTCAGTTCAAATTACTAGCTTAAAGGTGAGCTAGAGAGACTGCTTCGGATAGGCCACTGGCTCAAGACAAAAATCGTCTAGAAAAAATAATAAAGGAACAAGAAACAATAGATATTAACACACTAAGTAATAATATAAATAAGACTATCACTAAGTAATATGACAAACGATGACACACTCTGAAACAAGACTAGCACGCACTATGGCCACTAGCACAGATAACAAAACAAAGACTTCCTACCTACTAGCAAGGACACGGATAACAAAACAAATATCTCCTACCTACTAACGAGAACGCACTCCTTCCTAATATCCTTCTACCCTAATTTGCATTCTCCACACCTTTCTATCTAGGGTCATGTCCTCGGTAAAATGAAGCTGCTCCATATCATGTCTAATCACCTCCCTCCAATATTTCTTCGGTCTAACTCTACCTCGCCTGAAACCATCCCTAGCCAACCTCTCACACCTCAGCACTGGGACATCCGTGCATCTCCTCATCATATACCCGAACCATCTCAACTCGCTTCCCGCATCTTGACTTCCACCGAAGTCACTCCCACCTTATCTAGAATAACTTCATTTCTAATCCTATCTTTCTTAGTAAACTCACACATCTATCGTAGCATTCTCATCTCCGCCACCTTCATCTTTTGGATGTGAGAGTTTTTGACTAGCCACCACTCCGTTCCATACAATATAGCTGGTCTAACTACCACTGTGTAGAACTTGCTTTTGAGTTTAGGAGACACCTTCTTATCATATAAGATTTCGGAAGTGAGCCTCCATTTCATCCACCCTTTCTCAATATGATGAGCGACATCCTCATTAATCTCTCCATTCCCCTGGATCATAGATCCAACAAATATTATAAACTTTATGAAGGAATTTTACTAGGTAAGTTGGTTGATTATTTGATTTTTTAATTTGTTGATGAGGGATCAATTTTTCACGTTTAATTTCTCATCTCATTTTCTCTTTTTTTTCTTCTTTTTATGTATTCCCCAGTCAAATTATTTTTAATAGTAAGTTTAAATATGATTTTTAAAATAAAATTAATATTTGAAAAATCAAGTAAAATGATTATGATAAAAAAATATTTAACTCCCGAAAAGTTTCAATAACATGTAAATTTGAGAAAAAGAGGGTATTGTTTTGGTCAAAATAAATTTTAGCGAATGTGTTTTTCTCTCGTATCTTTCTTGATTCGTGATTCAATATTTTGATGTTCTAGCCTCTAGGTGCAGAGGAATTTTATTAATTTATCTTTAACTTGATGGTTGAATCCTACAGCAGTAATGACACCATATGGGAGCTTCATGTTTATCACGTCTCTTTTGATTAGGCAAATTAAATTGAGGAAAAAAAATACTTCTTCTATTTCATTGTAAATGTTATCACTACTATCGAAAAACATGAATAAACTCATAATCTTTTAGCTTTGAATCCCAAATGATCGTACTATTATTACAAATAATCACTTACCCTATATTAATTTATTTTTTGATTTAAGGTAGCTGAACCTCAACTAGGTCATATGTCAAGAAAAAAAATATCTTTTGAGATTAAGTACTTGAACTATCTATTATCAAGCTAATGGTATATTAATACGGATGGAGTTATACATCATATATATACATTTGTTGGTTTAGATCACACGAAATATCATTGAGTTTTTTTATAATTTTAATATGAAACCAACCCAAAATAAAAAGGATGGATTTATCAAAATTTATAAGGTTTAATACATAATCAGCCTCTCAAACGTGTCAAGATGTTCCATTTAGATATTCAATTCTTGTTTCAATTGAATATCTCAACTCATAATAAAGTGGGCTAGTTAAATTTGTTTGTTCAATTTTAAGTTGTTTTTTCTACGTGTGTTATTGTCCGTATACTAGGTAATAAAGCTAGCGACATAAAACATATCATTTTCTTTATTTTACGCATTCGTTTCATTAAGCCATTTAATCCCAGACATTAGCTAGTACCATTTTTTAATCTTTCACCAAGCTCGTTATGACTTACTTGATAAAAGGTATCGATAGTCTCATTAGTCATTCTCTTATCATCTGGATTATCTGACATTCAGGAGAAACCTTCTATTTGAGATTTAACATATGTATATAATTAACAGAGATAATATATTTTATGTTATCAATTTAAATATTTTTTTGGACGAATGAAAAATACATAGTTTTTTTTTTCAAAATTTGACTCGAAGTATCTATTTAGAAGACTTTACTAGTTTACTAAAAGTTGGGGTGTTAAATGAAACAAATCTTAATTCGAGTAGGCGTTATATTTTAGAAAAAAGGTTCAAATTTGCCCCTCAATTTTAAAAAATTGACTAACTTCGTTCTTCGTCATACTTTAATGTCAAATTTATCCTACCGTTAACAAAATTTTCACGTCTACCCTTATTTAAATGGAATGCCCCAAATCAACCTAAAAATGGCCCATTTTTAAAAAAATTAAAACCCACACCCGTCCGATCCGACCTGACGGGCGCGCACATGTGAAGAGATACCCGTGATCTAATTTTACCAGAAGAAAGTATAAAGTTGTCATACACCTGTCAGCACTTAATCGTGCTTGCTTGTGTTTCTTTTTTTCCTTCAGATTTTTGGGTTGCAATTATCATCCCTTCTTCGTGGGGGGGTCTTTGTCTGTCCACCGACGTCCTCAAATTCCCTCTTCCTTTCAAAGCCCTTCTGTCTGCACAAACACATTAATCAAACAAGATAAAATTTGGGTACGTTAATATTTGTCTCTCCAATTCACTATTTCTCCTTGTTTTTTTTAAAAATAAAATAAAATTATAATGCCTTCAGTTTAGTGTCTTGAAAGAAAAGATTCAAACTTTATCAGACCAAAATATGCACTTTTGAGAATAATCAAATTTCTATTTCTCTGAGGCGACAATTTTTTAGGTATTTATGCCGATGTTTATATGTTTGAGCTGTTAAAGTCGAAGATTTGTTCCTTTTTTTTGTGTGTGTGTTGTTATTTCCTTTTTTTTGAATCTGATAGTGCTAGTTCCATATATATAATATATTACAATTGTTCTTCTCTATGTTTCCGGAAGAAAAATTGTGGATGCATCAAAATCTATTTATCATATACGTATGTGATTATTAATTTCTTGTTCTTTTTGCTACGTTTTTACGATTGTTTTGCTGTAACTATACTTTTTTAAGTTGTTGCTGTAAAATTTAGTAAGTTGTTCTAATTGTTTTTTCCATTGGAGAAGGATCAAAACAATGTATGGAACTAGATTGTAGCTCATTAATATTAGACTAATTGATTGAGAGCAGAAATAGTAATGATAATCATAGAATAGGTTATTGAAATCCCTGAAATTTTATAGGTCATAATTCTTTTTGTTCTTGTTTATGAAGTAATGTGAAAGGACATAACTTCTGTTGACCAGTGGCGCAGCCAGGTAGGGTCGAGTCCCCTCGGCGGAAAATTACATTGTTTATACATGATTAGAATGACTTTTTATGTATATATAGTAGATGTTGGACCTCTTTGGCTTTTTCGTGTGTTTACTTCTTCATATTTTAAACTCTTTAGTGAAAATCTGGCTCCGACATTGTTGTTAACTCTTCTCAAGATCCAAGTGAAAGAGCTCCAAAAAGCTACACTTTTAAGTACCTATAAACAACCTCAATGGCTAATTCTTTTCCCATATCTTTCCAGCTGCTACGTGATAGTTGATATTGCACAACAGAAGTCATCACGTGTAACTGCTGGAATGTCTACTAGACAGAGCTTTTCGTAAAGCACTGATAACAGTTTTTGACTTTTTTTGTTTCGATGAAATAAGTTGCTTCAATGCAGGTATCAAGAAGATGCAATCATGCAAAGTTACATAAGTGATAGATGTTAGATCCATTACAATACAACATAGAATCTGTCCAGGGAGCTAACCGAAAAATCAAAAGTATAAAGGGCTAAGCTAGAGTAAGTGAGCTGATGAAAGTCTAGCAGGGGAAAAACATTATTTACAGGGGTAGTGTACTTCAAATAAAGAGATACACAAGGCATTTAGCTTTTAGGGCATGGTTAGGAGTTGAAATGACTTTCTTGCCAAAGGCACCCAAAAATGCTTCCTGGGATCATCTTCCCAACTTTCCTAATTGGCTCTGTCAACTTCCATCTTCTCCATCCTTCCACTGCGTCCCTGTGTTGGAATTGTGTCCATCTTAGTCGCAAAATTGAAAGAAACATATACTGGACTATACAAACTGGAAACTCCTTTTACAGAGATTATCTTGGGTAGAGAAGTACCTTTGAGGGCTGTCCAAATTTTGTCTTTTTCCTTTTGTTCTTTCGATCTATTAACGCCTGTGTTCTTTCCTTAAGAACCTTTTCTGTCCTGTGCCAAATATGTGAAAAGCCGTTGTTGGGCTCCTAATATGCCTGTACAGTAGATGGAGTAGTAGTCATTTATTTGAAAAAGACTAGGCAGCACATAGTCGTATTGGCTGTGCCTGTCTTTGAACATACCTATAATTGCTCCGAGTCGGTGTATCCTAGCCCCTTTCTGAACTTCTGCATAAATGCGAAATGAAGCTTGCATTTTAAGATGGAGAAAGGATCATTGAACCATGACAAGTTTTGGTACATTGCTTTTAACATCAAGCTGAAATTAGTTTACACGTGAAACTAGCTTTGAGGAAATTCATGCCCCTTATAACTGGGCTCTAACCTACTGCACTGAGTATCTTGAATTTTGTTTCTGTCTGGCTATGAATGGAGTATTACTTTTATGAAATTAAGTTGAAACTCAAGTAGTCTTTCTTTTCTTTGTGATTACATATTTAGATGGGGGATTTTAGCGACCATGATGAAATCATGGAATATTTGTTGACTTATATTATTTGGCTGCATGAATCGAGTCATTCTCTAAAGGTTGCAGATTTTGTGCCTAGTAAATAAAAATAAGTGCAAGAGCAACAACAATAACAACAACAATATACCCAGTGTAGTTCCACAAAGTGGGGTCTGGAGAGGGTAGAGTGTATGCGGGTACTACCCCTGCCTTAAAAGGTAGAGAGGTTGTTTTCTTTAGACCCTCGGCTCAAGAAAAACAGTCCAAAGCAGTCCAGGAAAAGAAGTAATAGAATTATAAGAAACAACAGATAGTAACAAAAACAATAGAAATATATTAATTAAATTTCTTAATCAAGTACGGACACACAAATTAAAAACTCAAGCATACAATAAAATTCATAATTCTTTTTGACTGAAATGTTCATTCCATAATTTTGATTTGTTTGGAGGACTGAGATGGTCTTTGAGTGGCTGCTTCGACTGCCATGAGTAGCTGATTTGCTAAATATAGATGATGACCGGAATTCAGAAGTTCCCGGGAGTTCATCATGTAAGACCAAGGTTGAGTAGAAAATGATAAGCCGGGTAAAGATTTACTGAAGAACCCTGTCCACTGAGCTCAGAAGAGTGGAAGTGTTTCAGGTACAGGGCAGGCTTCTTCGTAATAGTGCAGCCTATATCAGGGATGCTAGTTTCTGTCTTTCTGAATCTAATGTGTATCGAGTAATGGAAGTTTCTACCTACGGAAGCAGTGCTCCCCTTTAGTATTTATTAATTTCATATGCATGTTTGTTTTGTCTTTGCGTTCTGATTCAACTTAGGCTTTGTGATAGAAGTGTTTTATTATGCTACTTGATAGTTTTTTTGTTTTAAACTGTGTTTGATATCTTTATTGTTTTAAACTGTTCAGATGCATCTTCACTCCTCTGATTTAGTAATTCAGATCAACCACAGCTTTTATTACATTTCTTTTAGAGCGTGGTGTTATTCCAACTACTCAATTGACAACAACCTTGCAAATTAATTGGGTGGTAGGCAATGGGATATGCAAATGGTCTTCTATGTCCACAGGGGAAGCAGCCACTTCTCTCCTTTGGGGTCATATCAGATGTCCAGTATGCCGATATTCCCGATGGTCGCTCATTCCTTGGTGTTCCTAGGTATTACCGGCACAGTGTTAGTGTGCTGCAAAGGGCAGTTCAGAAATGGAATCAAGAAAAGCCTAAGTTTGTTCTTAATTTTGGGGACATTGTCGATGGGTTTTGCCCCAAAGATCAGTCAATGATTGCTGTCCAGAAAATTGTTAATGAATTTGATGAGTTCAATGGCCCTGTCTATCACATGATTGGAAATCACTGCCTTTACAATCTTCCTCGAAAGGACTTGCTTCCATTGTTGAGAATCCCTGGCCATGATGGTCATGCGTATTTTGATTTTTCTCCAATTCCAGAATACAGATTTGTAATCCTAGATGCTTATGATATCAGTGCCATTGGTTGGCCAGAAGATCACCCAAATACTCTGAAGGCCTTGAAAGTTCTTCAGGATAGAAATCCAAATTCAGACAAAAACAGTCCAAATGGACTTGTGGGACCCGAGAGAAGGTTTCTCAAATTCAATGGAGGTGTTGGGGAAGAACAATTGGAATGGCTGGATCATGTCCTTCAGGAAGCTGCCAAGTTGAATCAAAATGTTATAGTGTGTTGCCATCTGCCTTTGGATCCTGGAGCTTCATCTCCTGCAGCGTTGTTGTGGAACTATGATGAAGTGATGGATGTGATACATCGCTATAGCTGTGTGAAGGTTTGTATGGGTGGACATGACCACAAAGGTGGACATTCAGTTGATTCCCATGGTGTGCATCATCGGATCCTTGAAGCAGCTCTTGAGTGCCCTCCTGGTACTGATGCTTTTGGACAAATTGATGCTTTTGACGATAGATTATTACTTTTTGGTACTGATAGAATGAAGAGCACTGAGATGATTTTTCGTCACTAGATCATACTTGCAAGTTGCAACAAAAAATTTACAGGTTGTAAAGTTTACCCACATTTCGTGGTTAGAAAAAAGGGTGTCAACTGTTAGATATGCTAAAAAGCACTGTTCTCATGAATGCTAGAGGGACGTGGTTCTGATGTAATTTTTTGTTTAAACCCAGATATTATTGACCTCCGGGCTGTCCTGAAAATTCCGAGTGTCTTTCTGGTTTAGCCTGGATCTGTAGAGTTCCAAAAGTTGCTTCTATCCTGTAACAAACATGGTTGTACTCTGGACTTGAATTAGTAAATTTAACCACAGATACATTAGTCAATCATGTTTCTATCCTTTTATCTGTACTTTGTTTGCTTCCTATAACTAGTTGCATTGTAATTGTAGATGCACCTTGGAATTAGCCAGCGACCTTGGAGCAACTGTAAAGTTGTCAATGTGGGTCACACATGTTCGAGTAGTGGAACTAGCCACTAATGCTTGCATCACGGTAGAGGTAGACTGCCTACATTACATCCCAAGACCCTTGGGGTGTGAGCCTTCCACTGACCATGTATGAACGTGAGATGCTTCATGCACCGAGCTGCCCCTTTTTACCGTAGATTACTAGCACATGAAGGGGCAAAGTCTCTCCGTTTGATCACATGATTGATTACTTGTTTATGTTTCTGCAGTTGACCTCCTTTCAAATAACACGTACTCCACGTTTCATAGCTGTCTTCCTTGGTTAACACAAATTACTACTTCTCTCGATATCATCAATAAGTAGTACTGTATTTATTTATGCACTTTAATTTAATCAATAAGTATTACTTATATATGTACTTTAATTTAACTGGGATGTTTGAGCTTATTTTTTGGTTATTGGCATAAATTTGAATTAGGGAATGCAAGATCAACTAAATCCTTGGTGTAAAAATCTATATTATCAATCAGCATAGAATTATTTCTTTTGTTTACAGTTTCCGGTTGCAGATACATAGTGCAGAACTGAAGCAATATATTGCTGTCTTTGACAAACAATTGGGCACCTACAAAGATGGAAAAAAACAGACCAGTCCCCACAAAACAAAGAAAAATATGCTACTGAGAGAAAAGTCTCTTCTGACGTCTCATAGTGTTTGAACATGTTTTAACACACAAGTTGCTGCTAATTGACAGTGTAATGTCTTTGCTCAGCTTTTTTACTTTTTCTAAGCCTTTTGTTTTCATAGGTAACCCAACAACACCAATGCTTACTTTTTTAAAAGATGCTCATCGTCACATTTACCTGCCCCAATTAATAAAAGCAGTAACTATACTTATTTTATGCAGATTAGCAAATATAACGCGCTAGAATATCATACTACTTACGACTAAGTACCTAATTCTGAAATATGAGATAAGAAGGAAATAAACAAAGGGCGATCATTTTCGCCCGGAACTTCTGGCCTTTCTCTTCTCAACAAAGTAGAATCCGACAAGGGAGATGATGGAGAAAGCGGAGAAACAGGCCGCGCATACATCTACAGTGAAGTGGCGGCCTGTGATTGACGTGATTTGAAACAAGTTGGTTTTCTTGTGAGCATCAGTTGTTTGGCCATAGGCAACAACTTCACCAACAGAGTCATAAACATAAACTCTTAGGAAATAGGTAGCAGTAGGAACATCCTTCTCTATAGTCCAAGTGAAATTGTTGTTTGAAGGTTTATATGGCATGGTGACAACGTTAATTTGGCAAGTTTTGTCCTTGTTGAGATTGTCATTGGACTTCCTCCATCCTCTATCCAATTGGCTAATTGGGGCATAACATAATTTCACCTTCACTGTCTTGTAATTCGAGTCTGTTTCTGTTGGGTAGCTCTTGTTCAATGACCAAGTTATTGTCACTTGTCCTTCACCAGCTTGCAGCCCAGCTAATACAAATTCAGTATTAACACCCAATTACGGAGTCGGAGATTTATTTAAGGTACAACAACAATATATCCAGTATAATTCCATAAAATTGGGTCAGATAAAGTGTACGTAAATCTTACCCCTGCTTCAGAGATAGAGAGACTAAAATGTTATATAGATGGAATGCAAACTTGTGACTTACAACAACTTTTGAACCACTACGTTACAACTTTCTTGGCATATACTAAGAATATTCCACAGCTTATATAACAAAAAAGAGATAAAGCACTATTACCATCTTCAACTATAGCCATACGACACATCTTAATTTCACAGGGATTCTATTATCCCCTAAACTCAAATTTATTGTATTATTGTCCACCTTTTGTGCTTACGTGACCTAAAAAAATTTTGTAATTATGGTGTCGCAAAAGGTACCATGTAAGCAAAAAAGGTATCATGTAAGCACAAAAGGTGAACAATAATATAGTAAAATTGAGTTTAGGGGGTAATAGGACCCCGTGAAGTTAAGATATGTCGTAGCAACTTTGACTATAGTTTGAAGGTAATAGTGTCTTATCTCTAACAAAAAAAAAAAAAAAAAAACATTTTACCCTATTTACACCGTATAACTTTATGACGAATTGAACCTCCTTCCTTTCGACTAACTCCGGCCGAGGTAACACCCATTAATTTAGCCCTTCAAACTAGAGGAATATACTAGATAAGAATGAAAAAAGGTTGCAACTAATGGAGTATAAAGTTAAATTCATTAGTTATGGGTCGATAATCAACCCATATTTTTTAATTAGGAGCTCCCACCTTTTTGCTTCCTCGGTAACTCAAACTCGCAACCTTAAAGATCGAAAATGGAAGGTGCTTAACATGTTAAGCAACCCCTCTTCTTACCATATTCTTTTATAGGTGAGTCAATTTGACAAAATATTTCAAGGAATATACTATATCAGTATATCTAATTAATCATTAGAATACTTTTTTATTTTTCCTTTTTTTTTTTTTAATAATCAGATGTATCACCAAGAGTATAAAGGCATACCTTGTCCTTGTAAAGGTGAAAAGTTGAGTAGAAGAGTTTGGTGAAGGGAGGAGAAAAGGGCACCATAAGCAGTGATTCCAAAGTAAGAAAAAACAATTGCTGAGACAACAAAAATGCCAGAACTAGTAGCCATGATAGTGGTTTTTTTTTGTTTTTTTTTTTTCCTTCCAAAGTATGAGGAAGAGAGAGATTGAGTGGAGATGGAATTTTTTTTTTTAAAAAAAGATATAGTACTATAGTATGTGAACCCACTAATTTATGTCTTACCAGAAAGTGACGAGAATATGGGACAACAAGTTAGACTTTTCTACCGGCAAAAGTTTTAGGGACAACAAGTTAGACTTTTCTACTGGTAATTTTTTTAGTGAAGTGATAAGTACTCCTTTATTTTAATTAAAGTTTTTGGATTTGAGTCTTTTTGAATACGAAGTCACTTTCTCTAAGAGTGAATTACCCCCTCCCCTCGAGACTTTTTAGATCGAATTCGAATTTAATCGGGATAAGATACATACCGAACATCATATGGAAATCAAAAAAAAAAATGTTAAGACTTTTCTTAATATGGAAGTTGACAAAGCAAAAATGAAATGACATTTTATCAAACCGTTCAATATACACCACCCAAAAAATTATGTACATACACCCACCCAATGCTTGGCCAATTAAAGTTTCTAATGTATTTGGTTAAAAAAAATTAGATTTTTATTTAAGTAGTAACAAAAGTTATTTTTAAAATTTTCAAAAAAAAAAAAATTCCTGAGAAGCAGAAGATGTTTTTTATTTTCCTCTATCAAATTGCTTCTCTAATATTGAAAAAAAAATTCTTTATAACTTGATTGGCCAAATATAATTTGCTACTTTTCAAATGTTCTTTTGTGAAAACACTTTTTTATTAAATTATTTTTTAAAATAAATAAATTTAGAAATTTTGATCAACCTAACTATTATCAAAATGTATTGCCGATTGTAGCGGTAATTTTTTTTAAAAAAAAATAAAAATTATTTGGTGGTGTCTGCTAGGAGATGGTACGTACATCAGCACTAGGGGTGAAGAGGGGATGAAGTTCGTGGTCTAATTATGATGAATTACTGATGTGATTTGATGTCTAATAATTTTAAATTATAGTTTATTTGAACCTCTGTGATATTATTGAAAATATTGATTAAATTAAGGACACAAGTGGACAGCCTCAACTCTTTTTTTTTTTTGGGTTTAAAAGATATATATTGTTATAAACTAAGGTGGAGCGTATTATTATAGTCCATACCCTTCGGTCTTGTTTATTTATCATTTAGCCTTTTACATGCTCTTTTAAAAAAGTATTAGTACTAATTATTTGACAAAGTATTTTCCTTATTTTATTCTTTAAATTCTTAATCTTTTTTATTTCTGTCTAAAATATTTATTGGAAATAATAATAAGGGTAAATAAAAGTTATTTTAACTTTTTCCAAAATAATTCAATAAGAGATCCTTTGGTTGGTGGAATAAATAGACATGAAGCAAAAATATTCATAACACTATCCCGCATAACATATGACCCCTAACTATTCTTAGAAAAATATTCGGGGAAAGGACACTTGTGGCCCTTTTGGAAAACTAATTGGAAAAATAATATAAACATACACTTTAACTTATTATATTTACACAAATTTTCACCCTTACAAAGTAATTATAAAAATCTCAACTAATTATCTATCTTCATTGGATGCATCGGGAGCTAATTATGTATCTCGTCAGATCCAAAATCGAAAAAATGTATCGAGAGCTAATTATGTATATTTACAAAGGAAAAAAATGTATCTTCGTGGATGTATTATGTATTTCGACAGACCAACATAGGAAAAAAAATTTATCGGAAGCTAATTATGTATCTCGTCAGACCCAAAATCGAAAAAATATATCGAGAGCTAATTATGTATATTTACAAAGGAAAAAATGTATCTTCGTTGGATGTATTCTATATTTCGACAGACCAAAATAGGAAAAATATATCGGGAGATAATTATGTATCTTTACAAAGGAAAAAAGTGTATCTTCTTTGGATGTATCGGGAGCTAATTATGTATCTCAACAGATCCAAAATCGAGATTTTCAGTAATTATGCAAAATGTCGAAATTTTCTGTAATTAAGCTCCAAACTGTCGGAATTTATGTTGTTTGCCCAAACTATTTCCACCAAAAATAGCCATTTCAAAGTAATTCCAATAAATGGCAAATCGGCCTTTTTAATTCCATGGATTGGTCATTTTCAATTATATAAGAACAAAGGGGACATTCAGAGTTGCAACAACTAGAGGGGTATCAAGTTGTTAAGCCATACTATGAAGGTTTGGGAAAGAGTGGTAGAGCTGAGGCTAAGGAGGATCGTGACTATTTTCGAGAATCAGTTCGGTTTCATGCCAGGTCGCTCGACTACTGAGGCCATTCACCTAGTGAGGAGATTAGTGGAGCAGTTTAGGGAGAGGAAGAAGGACTTGCACATGGTGTTCATCGATCTTGAGAAGGCGTACGACAAAGTCCCCAGGGAGATTCTGTGGAGGTGCTTGGAGGCTAAAGGTGTGCCCGTGGCATACACTAGGTCGATTCAAGACATGTACGATGGTGCAAAGACGCGTGTGAGGACGGTAGGAGGGGATTCAGAGCACTTTCCTGTTTTGACAGGATTGCACCAAGGATCGACTCTTAATCCATTTTTATTTGCCTTGGTGATAGATGTTTTGACGCGGCGTATTCAAGAGGAGGTGCATTGGTGTATGCTATTTGCTGATGATGTGGTACTGATTGACGAGACCCGAAGAGGAGTTAATGATGAGTTGGAGGTTTGGAGACAGACTCTTAAGTCTAAAGGGTTTAGGTTGAGCAGGACTAAGACAGAGTACCTGGAATGTAAGTTTAGTGATTCGACGCATGAGGTTGATGTGGTAGTGAAACTGGATTCTCAGGTCATTCAGGAGAGAGGGAGTTTCAAGTACCTGGGGTCTATGATTCAGGGGAATGACGAGATTGACGAGGATGTCACACACCGTATTGGTGCAGGGTGTTTGAAATGGAGGCTCGCTTCGGGAGTTTTGTGTGATAAGAAGGTGCCTATGAAGCTTTAAGGTAAGTTCTACAGAGTGGACGTCCGTCCGGCTATGTTATATGGAGCGGAGTGTTGGCCAGTTAAAAACTCCCACATCCAAAAGTTGAAGGTAGCGGAGATGAGAATGTTGCGATGGATGTGTGGACTT
This sequence comes from Capsicum rhomboideum, assembly GCA_031232105.1. Taxonomy (NCBI): domain Eukaryota; kingdom Viridiplantae; phylum Streptophyta; class Magnoliopsida; order Solanales; family Solanaceae; genus Capsicum; species Capsicum rhomboideum. The sequence goes on along the minus strand of CP124716.1, from coordinate 12,319,199 downwards.
ACCAGGAATGATAGGGTTAGAAATGAGATTATTCAAGAGAAGTTGGGAGTGCCTTCGGTGAAAGATAAGACGCGGGAAGTGAGGTTGCGATGGTTTAAACATGTGATGAGGAGGTGCACGGATGCTCCAGTACGGAGGTGTAAAAGGCTCGCTGTGGATGATTTTAGGCTGGGTAGAAGTAGGCCGAAGAAATATTGGTGGGAGGTGATTAGGCATGATATGGAGCAGTTACAGCTTACAGAGGACATGACCCTTGATAGAAAGATGTGGATTACGCGGATTAGGGTAGAAGGTTAATGGGTAGGAAGACGTCCGTATTAATAGGAAGGAGTGTTTGTTTGTATCTGTGCCAGTTGTTTCTTGGGCAGATTCGTGTTCGTGGTCCTTAGTGTTATTCTGTGGGTGTCTTGTTTCTTTTATTATCTAGCAATGTGTTATATCTTTTTGTTGTTTGTTTTTATGATTTTCGCTTGTTATTGTTATTTGTTCTGAGCCAAGGGTCTATCGGAAACAGCCTCTCTACTTCATTTGAGGTAGTGGTATGGACTGCGTACACTTTACCCTCCCCAGACCCCACCTGGTGGAATACACTGGGTATGTTGTTGTTGTTGTGGATTGGTCATTTTCAGATTTGGGCCATTTCGGCCCATTTTTTAAAAGGTTGTTCAGTTTTTTTTATGCTATATTTTTTTGAGCTAAAACAATATGTTTTTTTTTAAAAAAAATAATTAAATAAATATGTACAAAAATTATATAATTATTGTATAGAATATGTATAAAATTTTTATATACGATGTGTATAGAAACTGTATCGTTGTTGTATAGAATATGTATGTATAGAACAATGAATATGGTATAAGCGTTGTACCAATATAGTATAGTGGTTGTATCGACATGGTATAGAGACTGTATCAATATGATATAAGAATTGTATCAATGTAGTATAGGAACTATATATGCATAGTTTTTTTTATAAACTGCATCAATGTGATATACGGATGGTATAGAATGAGTACAGAAATTGTATAGAGTTGTATAAAATATGTATCTGAATAATAATTGCAGCTAAAGGTTGTATAGGATGTGTATAGAATTGGTATAATTATTGTATAGAATATGTATATGTATAGGATGTATATAGAAACTGTATCATTATTATATAAAAATATATCTTTCATAATTGTATTATATTAAATGTGTATTGTATTGTATTGTATCAATATGTATCAAATATGTATTTTATTGTATCAAATAAGTAAAGCGAAACAAAACAAATAGTATGCAATTTTAATAATGTTGGTGAACGCAATAATCTGCCACGTTACTTTATTAATAAAGTAGCTGATAATTTTAGTATGTGTATAGGACATGATTGTTATCTCCAATGCTGATGTAGGATGACACGTCGTCATTGACTTCCTTAAGCTTCAACAAAATTGGTTATGGCATGAGAATATTATTTAAGGTCTATCGGGTGACAATTGTTTGGCCCGACAGGCAATTTCTGTCCATTCCCCAAAATATTCTCCACCCCTAAATTCTTGATCCATCGAATTCCTTAATGGAACTGAGTAGGAACTTTGACTAAATTGTACTCCCTCCGGGTCATTTTATTTGTCATGTTTTTTCTCACATCTTAAGAAAAACATTAAGTAGAGGATAATTTGATTAAACTATCCCGTTTATTGCTCCTCTTATTTATTACTTAGCTTCTTTTTTTCTTTCTTTTGCGCTATGCTAATATCTCATATTTATGACTAATGATAACAACAACAATAACATACCCAGTGAATTTTCACAAGTGGAGTTTGGTAAGGGTAGATTGTACGCAAACCTTATCAGTACCTCATGGAGATAGATAGGTTGTTTTCAAGAGACCCTCGGCCCGAGTGCAACAAATTCAAATATAAGAAAAAACTAGTAAAGAGAGCATAACAATTTAATAAGAAAACAGTGCAAAGACTACACGAAAGAAACAATAATAACAACAAAATAATATGGTGATCGAAATAGAATAAACAACATACAACAATGATAACAAAAGCAAGAACTACAAGGATGCGACTAGTACTATGACAGACACCAACAATCCTAAACTTTCTAGAGGCAACACAATATTCTACTCCCTACTAACCTTCTACCCTAATACACGACTTCCACACATTCCTATCTAAAGTCATTTCCTCGGTAATATGAAGCTGCATCATATCCAGTTTAATCACCTCTCCTCAATACCTTTTAGGCCTACCTCTACCTCTCCGTGTACCCACTATAATCAGGTTCTTGCGCCTCCCACTGGGGTGTCTACACACCTCCTCTTTACATGTTCAAACCATTTCAGTCTCGCTTCGCTTATCTTATCCGCTACTGAGGCCACTCTCACCTTTTTTCGGATAACCTCGTTCCTAATTTTATCACTCCTAGTATGCCCACACATCCATCTCAACATCCTCATCTCCATAACGTGCATCTTCTGAACATGAGAGTTTTTAACTGGCCAACACTCCACTCCATACAACAAAGACGGTCTAACCACCATTCTGTATAACTTACCTTTAAGCTTAGGTGGTACTTTTTTTTATCACACAAGACTTCATAAGCAAGCCTCCACTTTTTCATGCCACACCAATGTAATGTGTGACATCATCATCGATGTTCCCACTTTCCTGAATGTGACTAATGACAAATGTGACAATACATAGCTAATTATTTTTTGATTTTGTAAAATAATAAATAATATGATTAATCTATTTTTAGTAAGGATGATAAGTAAAATTTTGCGAAGTGAGTATGCTTCTATGATATTTCTCAAAGAGCAAGCGTCGACTGTTACGTCTTTACCGACTTCGTTGACTTTACTAGTGGCTACTTTGTTCATTAAATAAATTCCAAAATTAATTTGGGCGCCTCGTGACTCTACTATACAGAAATAGAGATATATATTCCTCTAAATTTTGGAAGGGGTTGGAATCTTTCACTATCATCAAGATTAAGAGAATATTCAACTTCGACTCCGTCTATATTATCGACTTATTTTATGTCTTGTTGAGGTCATTTGATATGCGGATTAAATTATTTTGAGCTTATAGTCTTGAAATTATAATTTTTAAATAAATTTATATTGTTTATTAAACGGTATAATAAATATTGTAACATGCTTAATCTTGAAAAATCTTATCTTATTCCAAATACCAAACGACTCCTTAATAATTATTAGTCCTTGCAAAGGAGTATCAAATAACTAGAATTTGAGATTCAGGAGACTGAGAGGGCGTCCGAGTTAATTAACAAAATTGGATTTGAAATGATTATCATGAACAAGTTGCACTCACGTCTCCAAATTGAATTCTCCATTTATTAATTAATGAGTTCTATAACGTACTTTGAGTTTTTCCTACAAGGTCTAGACTCCAGAGAGTACCCAAGAGGTTTTCAATACTCACAAATGACTTCACTTCTTTTTCCGAAATTCCCCACCTACAAAGGAGATATAAGGTAAAAATAAGTTGCACTCACCTTGATCAATAATTCTTCATCAAGGTAAGGTGATGGCGTAGAAATATCATTGCTTTGACACGGTTTCAATTTTATGCCTAATTTTTATTTTTGATGATATTTGTCAAACTCATAACATCAAGATGAATTCAACATCAATCATTTAGGATAAGTAGCTTTTGCCTAATATATCTAAGACAATAAATTCAAGTTTAGAAAGATTTGTCATTAACAATAAAAAGTAAATTCGTACATTCGATGCTTTCAAAGTATTTGTTTGAGATGACAAAGTTTTGTGCTAAAAACGTATTATGAAATGAAGACTATAAAGTAAATATAACAGAGACAAGTACAAAGAGAAATTGATATATTATTTAGCTTCGAATTAGTGTATAAATAAACCGGATTAACTTTTTATTTAAAGAAGAAACAAAAATAGTTTGCAAAGTTATTTGTAAGCTATTTGTAGGAACTTATTTACAAAACTACTTGTAAGTTGTTTGCCGAAACTTGCTTTCAAAGCTACTTGCTTAATTACAAATAAATATTTATATTACAATGCATTTATAACACCTTCTAATTTATTGTACCCATCCATGATCTTCCGACGACTTTTATCATGTGTCCTTTCGACTCGTAAAGTTGAAAAAGATTATAATAAGTTTGAAAAAATGAATAAATAGTCGAACTATCAGGAAATCAACGCACTTCACGTCATTATAGTGCAACTATATATAAAGAGACTTGGCCAAAAACTGATAAACAAACTTTGATTATTACATCACAGTAGTATAAATAATTAAACAATAACGTAATCAAACGATGTAAAAACTGATAAACAAACCTCCATCACCAAATAAAAGTACAGTATAAATTAAAACAAGAACGTAATTAATTAACAATGTCACCCATGACACATCATGAGTCATCAAACTCAGTATTAAACTTAATTAATACATTATCTTATAAAAAGTCTACGATCGATACAATATAGAAAACAAAGGAGATTATTTAATTTCCTTCCACATCATCGCACATGATCATCATCATCATCGTCATCATGATCATTTACTTGCCTTGGCATTTCTCTTCTCCATGTAGAAAAATCCAAAGAGGGCCACAACAGCAAAAACAGAGAACACAATAGAGCAAATATCCAAAGTAGCATGTCGTCCGGTAATTGCTTGTATGTCAAAAAGGTTGGTTTCCTTCTTGTCATCAGTGCTCTGTCCATACCCAATTTCTTCACCATTTGCATTCAAAATATAAGCTCTAACAAAGAAAGTACCAGTTGGAACATCCCTCTCAATTGTCCAATTGAATTCGTTGTTGGAGGATTTGTATGGCATGGAATCAATTTTGAATTGACATGTCTTGTCCTTTTTAAGGTGGTCTTCTGTTTTCCTCCACGCACGATCTTTTTGGCTAATCGGGGCGTAACAGAGGTGCAATTTAATCTTCTTGTAGGTTGAATCTGTCCCTGCTGGGAATGTGTTGTTCAACGACCAGTCGAGGGTGAGTGTGTCTTCCCCCGCCATTAGCACTGAAAAAATATTTATACAATCAATCAGGTTATTTAAAACAGGAAACTATATTTAACAATAGTTGAGTAAAATGATAAGTAGTAACATGTTATAACAGGTTAAGATAATAAGTACAAGACAAACTAATGGAATAACCTCAAAGCTTAGAGATCTATCACTACTCACCCATCAATTTTACTTGATATTTTCCTTCTCCCAAAACGAATAGTATACGGCTAATATGCTAAGAAATATATGTCCCAAAGATACAAGACTTTAATGGTAAAAACTTACTCATATCATGTATTTACGTAAAATTAGTATACGTATGACATATATTTGTATCACTTAATTATGGTTAGTTAATGCAGATCTTCATTTTATTAAAGTTCAATTAATTTTAACTGACTTGGAAGAAAGGACTCTTTAAGAGTCAATCGACCATATTATTTACCCCTTCACCATGGTAACTCAAACCCATAATCTTTAAGTTGGAGGTGAATGATGCTTATCACATGAGCACCCCCCTCTTGTCATCGATCGACATATTCAGTTTCTCAAATCTTAAATAAAAATAAAAACTATTGTTAAAGTAACAGCATATACCTCCTGCTCTGTGTTTAGTAGTCACCTCAAGACTCCTCTTGAGGGTAGAGAGCAAAATCTCAGCATTACAAGCAGCAAGCAATGAACATAAAACAAGGTTAGCCACAAAAATAGCACTGGTACTTGCCATTTTGCCTATTATAATCTGCTCACTGCCTCTTAACTTCTTTGCAAACAAACAAGAGAAAGAAAACTGGAATGTAAAGAAACTAATGTTATGATGGGCTTTAGTAGAAGATGGGGTTGCTTTATATAGATTTCTTGATAAATGATATTTGCCACAAAAGAAGGCTATTTCTTAAGGAAGGTTTAAAAAGAAAAAGTCAAACACAAGCCCAACTGGCACCTAGCTCTCTAATAAGCTCCATAAGGGATGCAAACAATTAATAAGTTAGTGTCATTATCTAATATAAGTTTTGTATAATAAAATGGATATTTGATGTGTGAACTGGCCCTAAGCCATGTTCAAAGGGTAAGTTTGTGAAGGTTTACTGACTAATAAATTTTTAACTTTAGGAACTACTTGTTTGGACGAGAGCTTAATCAGACGTTGACCTTGGTTTAGATGAATATATTTATATTTTTGGAATTTCTAAGTTGTTCGAAATAATATCCACTACGATCTTGCGACACATTCCATAAGAATATTAAGCGTATTAATAATAATAATAATAATAATTTGGCTTAAGGGGTTTGTCCCCTAACGGTTTGGAAAGACCCAAAACTATTTGAATCTAAGATGCTTAATTTCTTTTTTTTTATATAATTAAGATTAAAACAAAAGTGATCAATTTTTCCTTATAAATCGGTTCATTTATTCATGAATAGCTTCTTTCAAAAGGGCTTCAGAGAATTAGAGCACGTGAATACGAACCACGGTGTTGCATGTTCAAATCCCTCCTTGCCCACAACCGGCCCAAAAGGAAGATATCTTTTCCTCTGGAGTTAGGATAATTATGATTAGAATAGTGAATCAAAAGCTATGAAATTTGGATGTGGGTCTTTTGTCGAAATGGACATGGAAATGATAAAATGATTTAGTGGATGGTTGATCTATGAGCTGATGCAGAAGGTGGGGCATATGTGATGAGAAATCGCTAATCGTATGTTAGACCTTAATTAAGTTACATCATATAAGTAATCATTATTTAAGGTATCTACTAGTTGGCCTCTTCCTATATAGTATATAGAGCATATGAATTTCTCAATTTAAATTAAATTAACATTAATTATTACTATATTTTTTGCAAAATGTCTAATTATAAATGCCTCTTTAAATTTGGGCATTTTTTAAAAATACCCCCCCAAATTATGTTGATTCTAATTATCCCCCGAGTCTGGATTTTTGTCGGCTTTTCCCCCCTCAACCAACAACTTATATCGTTTACCGCGTTGGAATAACAATGGATGTGGTTGCTATTGGTTGCGGGGGTAAAACTGATAAAAATCAAGTACAGGATTAATTTAGATCAGACATAATTTAAGAGAAATCTTTTAAAAAAAAAATAATAATTAGGATCAGATATAATTTAAAAGAAATCTAACAAAACATGCCAAATTTAGAAGAATCTTCAAGTATTCTGCCTATATTTTTTAGTTCAAGGTATCTAGTAGTTGGCCTCGTCCTATATAGATAAATTTCTCAATTTAAATTAAACTAACATTAATTCTTATAGTTTTTGCAAAATATCTAAAGGTCTCTTAAATTTTGGTTTTTTTTTTTTTTTTTTTGGTGAACTTCCCCTAAATTATGCCTGATTCCAATTATCCTTGGTTCCTGAATTTTCCTCGGCCTATACCCCTTAACCAATAGCAACTTATTGCCGCGTTGGATTAACAACTCCGTCCCATGTGACACTCCTTTTATTAATTCATCCTAAAAATAATTAGAAACAATTTAATTTTAAATTTTTTCTTTCAATCTTAAAAAAATAATTTACAATCACACATATTTTTATTAATTGATATTTAATATTAGATATTGAAAAATAATTTTAAAGAATAAACATTAATGCTAAGGACAAAATATAAAAAAAGTAAATTGTTTTTTCTTAATATTTCAAAAGTGACAAGTAAAATTAAAAATCTATTTTAGAAATAAGTGACAAGTAAAAATGAACGAAGGGAGAATTTCAGGATTGTTTTGGCAAATTTTTTTAAAAATTTACTTTTTTTTTTCTTCAATACCACATCAAGTTAAACGATGCCACATAAAATGAGATACGAAAGGAATATTTATAGGTTATAACAAAATACAAATTTTCAATTATATATAATACTATATCTTATCCAGGAGCGGAACTACAGCATAACATGGAGGTTCGATGAATCCAATAGCTTTTACGTTGAAAATTTTAGTAAATATATATAATCTTAACGTTGCAAACCCACATACCAGAATTGTCTGATGGTTCAGTGGCTAGATGAGCTCTCCGCGCCTAAGATGTGTGGGTTCGAACCACATTGCCTTGAGTTTTTTTCCTCCTTTTCTGAGGGAACATATAAAGCTGTGTAACAGGAACTGTTTTTCTGTCACGTCCCAAAATACCTCCTAAACGTGACTGGCACCCGCTAACACCACCTGTCGGGAGAACCAATCTTCCATACACTCACAATGTCCATAAGCACTAAGATAAAACATGTGCAACTCCAAAATAGTCATTAAAACAACAGTAATTGTCCAACCAAATATCGTATATCAATTTAGGAAAACAAACATCGCTTAAGTGATAAATCTCTAGCCCGAATCCCACACTAAGACCATGGAGCATCTAAATAGAATTACATGAGTTCAACTTCGGGCATGCAAACCCTATGAAAAGAAATATAATCTAAAATTAGCTAGAGCTGACATGACAGCCTCCACGAACAATGCGAAGGCTCACCTCAGCAACGGAATCCTCACGAACAGACCGTCAGCCACTAGTCTCACCTTCCACCACAGTATCTGCAGATATGCAAGTAAGGAGTGAGCTATATATAAATATAACTCAGTAAGATCCTCGACCCGCTACTTTAATACCCCTGGAACAAGTGTTAGAACATACAAGGCACAACAAATAGATAAATGATGCACAAAATATCTCTTATAATATGATGCTTAGTAAAATCCAAATGAAGATTCGAAAAGCCACTCTGTATCTCAACTCAAACCACTCTCACGGCTTGTCATAAACGGCAGTGAAGGTGATCAGCCTAGCACCCCGACAAGTCCACGGCAGCATACATAATGCCCCAAAAGTATACTACGGCAGCATGTACAAGGCCCCTAACATATTACGGCAGCATACACAATGCCCCTAACATATTACGGCAGCTATGTATGCCCCTAGTAACCATATCACGGCAGTGAAGAAAATATATTCAACACCCCAAAGTCACCTCACATATTACCATTTAAATAATTTTCAGTATACTTCACTAAAATACATATTCGCTGCTAGTCAAAGACCACCGATTCTACCAAGCACACGCTTGTCCCAACACATGGACTAGGCAGAAAAATACATTTTTTTTTATAAAGCCGATTTGAAAAGCAAGCACCAAAGTTTAAAGTCTCACTTACCTCGCAAATGAAAAATTCCCCAACCTTGCAATGCGTAGAATACCAACCAACCAACCTCCAATAGGTTCAATCTATGCAAAAATATTAATTAACGATATCAATTATACTAGTCGGGGTCAAGTGTCAATATCCCTATTATAAGCTTAAAGCTAAACCTTATAAGGTGAAATCCAAGAAAGTGGCAGAAAGTACCATGCCAACATGTGTCTTTAAAGATACAAAACCAGTAGCTAACAAAACCTTACAATTCACTAGCATGCTCTTTTGTAATAATCACTGCCTAATTATAGGTTATCCACTAATCATTACTAATTAATCATTAGGTGTTTTAAATAAAAGTAATGGAAATTGGAAGTAAAGAAATTGTACCAGTAGAACAAGAAACGTTTCTTTCCGTTGTACTTTCAAAAAGGTACTGTTTTCTTGTCCCTTTCTTTTTCTTTGTTTTCTAATTTCATCAACTGAGATTCATGTCAAGCCATTAATTTAATCTATGCTACCCATTATAGATTCTGTCCAATATCTCTATATCGTACATAGCAGTTCTTTGACAAGAACAATACCACCATGCATAATTAATTTAAATTAGAAGTGATTCTACATACCTGCAACTTTTCACTTGAAATAGCCTTTGCCGTTTTTGAACTCCCCAAAAACTTTGCCAATGAGTTTGTTTTTCTCTTCCAAAAATAATGGAACTAGAAGCCCTAATATTCCACTACTTCTGTTGCTAATTCGTGAAAAACTGAACAAGGGAGTGGCTGTGGCCCACTCCTTTTAAATTCTCTTAATTAATAATTAAAATTGATTAAAATTACCAATTAACCCTTCATTAAATAATTGGGTCATTACATTCTCCCCCACTTAAAATAACGTTCGTCCTCGAACGGGTCTAGAATCATACCTGAAGTGTCAAACAAGTGAGGATATCTAACTCCCATTTCCTCCTCGGACTCCCAAGTAGTCTCCTCGGTTGGATGATTACGCCATAACACTTTGACTGAAGCTACTTTCTTTGACCTCAATTGTCGCACTTGCCTATCAAGAATAGATATCGGACCTTCCTCATAAGTCAGATTCTCATCAAGTTCCACATCCTCTGGCTGGATCTTATGACTATCATCACGAACATATCGTCTAAGCATAGACACGTGAAACACAGGATGAACTGCAGACAATCTTGGAGGTAAAGCAAGCTTATATGCCACTAACCCAATTCGGTCCAAAATCTCATAAGGACCAATGTATCTAGGACTTAGCTTACCTTTCCGCCCAAATCTCATAACTCCTTTCATAGGAGAAACTTTTAAGAAGACTTTTTCCCCCTTTGCGAACTCCAAATCACGAACTCTCTTATCTGCATAGGACTTCTGTCTGCTTTGTGATGTCTTAAGTCGGTCCCGAATCAATGCAACTTTCTCCAAAGCTTGTTGTACCAAATCTGGACCTAATAACTGTGCTTCACCAGGTTCAAACCAGCCAACTGGTGAACGACACTTGCGACCATAAAGAGCCTCATACGGTGCCATCTGTATACTCGACTGGTAGCTATTATTATAAGCAAACTCTGCCAAAGGCAACTGATCATCCCAATGGACACCAAAATCAATCGCGCAAGCTCGAAGCATGTCCTCCAAGACCTGAATAACCCGCTCCGACTGTCCGTCAGTCTGCGGATGAAAAGCTGTACTCAACTCAACCTGCGAACCCAATGACTTCTGAAAAGACCTCCAAAACTCAGCAGCGAACTGTGCACCTCGATCAGATATAATTGAAATAGGCACACCATGAAGCCGAACTATCTCTCGAAGGTAAATTTCCGCTAACTGCTTCGAGGTATGAGTAACCCGAACTGGTATGAAATGAGCAGATTTTGTAAGTCTGTCCACAATTACCCAAACTGAGTCATTTTTCCTAAAGGTATTTGGTAACCCAACAACGAAATCCATAGTAATCCTTTCCCACTTCCACTCCGGGATAGTCAATTTTTGCATAACTCCACCTGGTTTTTGATGTTCATATTTGACCTGTTGACAATTTAAACAACTAGTCACATGCTTCAAAATGTCAACCTTCATACCCTTCCACCAGTACAATCCACGCAAATCTTGGTACATCTTCGTAGCACCTGGGTGGATGGAGTACCGCGAGCTATGAGCTTCTTCAAGAATTAGCTGTTTCACATCACCTATAATAGGAACACAGAGTCTACCATGTCGACGTAATACACCTTCGCCATCAATAGCAAACGACTTGACACCGCCATTTTGCACTCGATCTCGAAGCCTAACAAGGTAGGGATCATCATATTGGCAAGCCTTAACTTGTCCAACTAAGGATGACTGCACCACCATAACTGCAAGTAACTTGCCGGGCACCGTGTGATCAATTCGAACTCCCTGATTGGCTAAAGCCTGAATATCCGTAACCATAGGTCGCCTTTCAATAGCAAATCGGGCCAAGCTACCCATAGACTTCCTACTCAAGGCGTCTGCCACTACATTCGCCTTTCCAGGATGATACAAGATAGTAAGATCATAATCTTTAAGTAACTCTAACCACCGTCGCTGCCTCAAATTCAAATCTCTTTGTTTGAATATGTATTGCAGACTTTTGTGATCAGTATAAATTTCACATGGCTCACCATAAAGATAATGACGCCAGATCTTGAGTGCAAATACAATTGCAGCCAATTCCAAGTCGAGAGTCGGATAGTTCTTCTCATTGACCTTTAACTGCCGAGAGGCATATGCCACCACTTTACCATTCTGCATTAAAACACAACCCAATCCAATTCGGGAGGCATCACAATAAATGGTGAAACCACCCTCTGCCGTAGGTAAGGTCAAAATCGGAGCCGAAGTTAATGCAGTTTTTAATTTCTGAAAACCTTCTTCACATGCATCTGACCACTGAAAAGCCATATTTTTCTGAGTCAAGCGTGTCAATGGAGAGGCTATCTTCGAGAAACCCTCTACAAACCTTCTGTAATAATTAGCTAGCCCCAAGAAGCTACGTATCTCCGTAACAGTACTAGGTCGAGGCCAATCCCGAACTGCTTCTATCTTCTTTGGATCAACATGAATCCCATCTCTTGACACCACATGCCCCAAAAAGGAAACCAGGCCCAACCAGAACTCACACTTTGAGAACTTGGCATAAAGCTTTTGTTCTCTAAGTGTCTGCAGCACAACTCTCAAGTGTTGTCCATGTTCTGCCTCACTCCGAGAGTAGACTAAAATGTCATCAATGAACACAATCACAAAATGATCTAGGTATGACTTGAATACCCTATTCATAAGGTCCATAAATGCTGCAGGTGCATTAGTCAGTCCAAAAGACATCACTAAAAATTCAAAATGCCCATACCTGGTCCGAAAGGCTGTTTTAGTGATATCTTCGGCCTTGATTCTCAACTGATGATAACCTGACCTCAAGTCAATTTTTGAAAAGTGAGTAGCACCCTGCAACTGATCAAATAGATCATCAATACGAGGCAAAGGATATTTGTTCTTGACGGTTGCCTTATTCAACTGCCTGTAGTCAATACACATTCTCATTGTGCCATCTTTCTTTTTCACAAATAACACAGGTGCACCCCAAGGTGACACACTCGGCCTTATGAATCCCTTATCAAGTAGCTCTTGGAGTTGAACCTTCAATTCTCTCAACTCCGCTGGAGCCATACGATAAGGTGGAATAGAAATAGGTTGAGTTCCTGGCACTAAGTCAATGCCGAACTCAATTTCTCTCATTGGAGGTAGCCCGGGCAAATCATCTGGAAACACATCAACAAAGTCTCGAACAATAGGAACATTGTCAATAGTAACATCCTCTGCTCGCGTGTCATGAACAGTAGCAATAAAACCCAAACACCCATGATTAATCATTCGGCGTGCTTTTACATAAGATATTATCTTTCCCTGAGTCACAGGAGTCATACCTTTCCACACTAAAGGTGGTTCTCCAGGAATATCAAAATGTATAAGCTTCGCATAACAATCAACCAAAGCATAACATGATGCCAACCAATCCATACCCATAATCACATCAAATTCAGACATTGGCAACACAAGTAGATCAACTATGGTGTCTTTACCCTGAATAGATATCACACAATCTCTATAAACTCTATCCACTGCTAAGGTCTCCCCCACTGGGGTCATAACAATATATGGCACAATAAGGGTCTCAACCCTTCTCTCTAAGAATAAAGCAAAAGATGGAGACACATACGAGTACGTAGAACCAGGATCAATAAGAGAATATGCCTCATGAGAATTTACAGTGATAATACCTGTGACTACTGCATTAGATGCCTCTATGTCCTGTCTAGCCATAGCAAAGAATCTCGGTGGTCCACCCGCTGTCTGAGAACTCTGAGCACCCTGTCGACCCTGTCCTCGAGCACCCTGCGGAGCAGTCCTAGCTGGCTGAGCGTGAGCAGGAGTACTTGCAACATTTCTCTGCACCTGTGTAGTAGCTTGACTAGAACCAGAATCTCCCTTAGGACAAAACTTAGCAATATGCCCTCTTTCACCACAAGTATAACAAGGACCACCAACTCCAAAACAATGCCCACTATGATTTCTGCCACAATTAGAACATTTTAGATGCTGTCCGGACTGAAAGGAACCGCTACCCTTCCTCTGCATCTGCTGCTGCCCCTGTCTAGCTGGATAACTATTCCTCGAAGATTGTCCCACTGACTCTGACTGTGTAGGCCTGGACTGCCCACGATGAAAACCACTCTTGCTCCCCGACGAAGCAATACTAAACCCACCTGAGTTACGTGCCTTTTTGTTCTCTCGATCAACCCTTCCCATCTCATAATAAGACTCAGAACGGAGTGCAGTGTCAACTACATCAGCATAAGATCCATTTCGCACATCCCGTATCACAGGTCCACGATAACGAGACTCAAGTCCATCCACAAATCGCCTCACTTTCTCCCTTGGGTCTGCAACCAAAAATGGGACATACCTGGATAATTCAGTAAACTTAGCCTCGTACTCCGTAACTGTCATAGATCCCTGCCGCAGGTCATTAAATTGTCGTCTCATGTCATCCTGTTTGCTTAATGGAATAAATCTGTCCCTGAACATGGCTGAAAACTCCGACCAAGTGATCGGTGGTAGCCCTGCTTGTCTGCCTCTCAGGATAGAAGTCCACCATGCCTCAGGAGACCCTGAGAATAGAAAAGTGGTGAATTCCACACCACGAGTATCCTTTAACCCCAGAGTAGTCAATATTTTCTCACAACGATCAATGAATTTTTGAGGTTCAATAGTAGCTGGTGTTGCATCAAACTCTGGTGGCTTAAGATCCATGAAATTCTTAAGATCCTTGGGTTGTCCTAAAGTTGCAACCGAATTATCAACTGGCTGAGGTGCCTGAGTAGCTGCAACATTCAACTGAACTCGTGTCTGCATTTGCGAAGTAGCTTGAGGAGCAGGAACTCCATTCTGATTAGGCACCAATGCCTCTAACACATTCAACAATCTCATCACTGCATCTGCAGGCAAAGCAACAGTAGGTACAACAGTTGGTGTTGTCGATGGAGCATCCCGAACAACCTGATCCTGCACTTGCTCAGAAGCATCCATTTGGGGCTGACCCCCATTCCCAACTCCAGGTTGAGGACCGGTCTGTGCCCTAGTCCGAGGCCTAGTCGGATGAGATCCAACTCGACCACCACCACGAGAAGTACCATGTCCAGCACCACGTCCAGCAGGTGCATTAGATCGGCCAGTAGAGGAAGAACCACGTCTCTTAACCATCTGCGAAACAATATTCAAAGGTTAGACTGATTCAACTCAACGCACGAACCATGAATGAAAAAGGGAAAAGTTCCTAGATGTTCAGTAGCCTCAAGGTCATAAGTATGGGCGCCTACATACCCATGAACAAGATTCTACTAAACACTGCTCCATGACCCGGGATCTAAAACCTAGGCTCTGATACCAACTTTGTCACGTCCCAAAATACCTCCTAAACGTGACTGGCACCCGCTAACACCACCTGTCGGGAGAACCAATCTTCCATACACTCACAATGTCCATAAGCACTAAGATAAAACATGTGCAACTCCAAAATAGTCATTAAAACAACAGTAATTGTCCAACCAAATATCGTATATCAATTTAGGAAAACAAACATCGCTTAAGTGATAAATCTCTAGCCCGAATCCCACACTAAGACCATGGAGCATCTAAATAGAATTACATGAGTTCAACTTCGGGCATGCAAACCCTATGAAAAGAAATATAATCTAAAATTAGCTAGAGCTGACATGACAGCCTCCACGAACAATGCGAAGGCTCACCTCAGCAACGGAATCCTCACGAACAGACCGTCAGCCACTAGTCTCACCTTCCACCACAGTATCTGCAGATATGCAAGTAAGGAGTGAGCTATATATAAATATAACTCAGTAAGATCCTCGACCCGCTACTTTAATACCCCTGGAACAAGTGTTAGAACATACAAGGCACAACAAATAGATAAATGATGCACAAAATATCTCTTATAATATGATGCTTAGTAAAATCCAAATGAAGATTCGAAAAGCCACTCTGTATCTCAACTCAAACCACTCTCACGGCTTGTCATAAACGGCAGTGAAGGTGATCAGCCTAGCACCCCGACAAGTCCACGGCAGCATACATAATGCCCCAAAAGTATACTACGGCAGCATGTACAAGGCCCCTAACATATTACGGCAGCATACACAATGCCCCTAACATATTACGGCAGCTATGTATGCCCCTAGTAACCATATCACGGCAGTGAAGAAAATATATTCAACACCCCAAAGTCACCTCACATATTACCATTTAAATAATTTTCAGTATACTTCACTAAAATACATATTCGCTGCTAGTCAAAGACCACCGATTCTACCAAGCACACGCTTGTCCCAACACATGGACTAGGCAGAAAAATACATTTTTTTTTATAAAGCCGATTTGAAAAGCAAGCACCAAAGTTTAAAGTCTCACTTACCTCGCAAATGAAAAATTCCCCAACCTTGCAATGCGTAGAATACCAACCAACCAACCTCCAATAGGTTCAATCTATGCAAAAATATTAATTAACGATATCAATTATACTAGTCGGGGTCAAGTGTCAATATCCCTATTATAAGCTTAAAGCTAAACCTTATAAGGTGAAATCCAAGAAAGTGGCAGAAAGTACCATGCCAACATGTGTCTTTAAAGATACAAAACCAGTAGCTAACAAAACCTTACAATTCACTAGCATGCTCTTTTGTAATAATCACTGCCTAATTATAGGTTATCCACTAATCATTACTAATTAATCATTAGGTGTTTTAAATAAAAGTAATGGAAATTGGAAGTAAAGAAATTGTACCAGTAGAACAAGAAACGTTTCTTTCCGTTGTACTTTCAAAAAGGTACTGTTTTCTTGTCCCTTTCTTTTTCTTTGTTTTCTAATTTCATCAACTGAGATTCATGTCAAGCCATTAATTTAATCTATGCTACCCATTATAGATTCTGTCCAATATCTCTATATCGTACATAGCAGTTCTTTGACAAGAACAATACCACCATGCATAATTAATTTAAATTAGAAGTGATTCTACATACCTGCAACTTTTCACTTGAAATAGCCTTTGCCGTTTTTGAACTCCCCAAAAACTTTGCCAATGAGTTTGTTTTTCTCTTCCAAAAATAATGGAACTAGAAGCCCTAATATTCCACTACTTCTGTTGCTAATTCGTGAAAAACTGAACAAGGGAGTGGCTGTGGCCCACTCCTTTTAAATTCTCTTAATTAATAATTAAAATTGATTAAAATTACCAATTAACCCTTCATTAAATAATTGGGTCATTACATTCTCCCCCACTTAAAATAACGTTCGTCCTCGAACGGGTCTAGAATCATACCTGAAGTGTCAAACAAGTGAGGATATCTAACTCCCATTTCCTCCTCGGACTCCCAAGTAGTCTCCTCGGTTGGATGATTACGCCATAACACTTTGACTGAAGCTACTTTCTTTGACCTCAATTGTCGCACTTGCCTATCAAGAATAGATATCGGACCTTCCTCATAAGTCAGATTCTCATCAAGTTCCACATCCTCTGGCTGGATCTTATGACTATCATCACGAACATATCGTCTAAGCATAGACACGTGAAACACAGGATGAACTGCAGACAATCTTGGAGGTAAAGCAAGCTTATATGCCACTAACCCAATTCGGTCCAAAATCTCATAAGGACCAATGTATCTAGGACTTAGCTTACCTTTCCGCCCAAATCTCATAACTCCTTTCATAGGAGAAACTTTTAAGAAGACTTTTTCCCCCTTTGCGAACTCCAAATCACGAACTCTCTTATCTGCATAGGACTTCTGTCTGCTTTGTGATGTCTTAAGTCGGTCCCGAATCAATGCAACTTTCTCCAAAGCTTGTTGTACCAAATCTGGACCTAATAACTGTGCTTCACCAGGTTCAAACCAGCCAACTGGTGAACGACACTTGCGACCATAAAGAGCCTCATACGGTGCCATCTGTATACTCGACTGGTAGCTATTATTATAAGCAAACTCTGCCAAAGGCAACTGATCATCCCAATGGACACCAAAATCAATCGCGCAAGCTCGAAGCATGTCCTCCAAGACCTGAATAACCCGCTCCGACTGTCCGTCAGTCTGCGGATGAAAAGCTGTACTCAACTCAACCTGCGAACCCAATGACTTCTGAAAAGACCTCCAAAACTCAGCAGCGAACTGTGCACCTCGATCAGATATAATTGAAATAGGCACACCATGAAGCCGAACTATCTCTCGAAGGTAAATTTCCGCTAACTGCTTCGAGGTATGAGTAACCCGAACTGGTATGAAATGAGCAGATTTTGTAAGTCTGTCCACAATTACCCAAACTGAGTCATTTTTCCTAAAGGTATTTGGTAACCCAACAACGAAATCCATAGTAATCCTTTCCCACTTCCACTCCGGGATAGTCAATTTTTGCATAACTCCACCTGGTTTTTGATGTTCATATTTGACCTGTTGACAATTTAAACAACTAGTCACATGCTTCAAAATGTCAACCTTCATACCCTTCCACCAGTACAATCCACGCAAATCTTGGTACATCTTCGTAGCACCTGGGTGGATGGAGTACCGCGAGCTATGAGCTTCTTCAAGAATTAGCTGTTTCACATCACCTATAATAGGAACACAGAGTCTACCATGTCGACGTAATACACCTTCGCCATCAATAGCAAACGACTTGACACCGCCATTTTGCACTCGATCTCGAAGCCTAACAAGGTAGGGATCATCATATTGGCAAGCCTTAACTTGTCCAACTAAGGATGACTGCACCACCATAACTGCAAGTAACTTGCCGGGCACCGTGTGATCAATTCGAACTCCCTGATTGGCTAAAGCCTGAATATCCGTAACCATAGGTCGCCTTTCAATAGCAAATCGGGCCAAGCTACCCATAGACTTCCTACTCAAGGCGTCTGCCACTACATTCGCCTTTCCAGGATGATACAAGATAGTAAGATCATAATCTTTAAGTAACTCTAACCACCGTCGCTGCCTCAAATTCAAATCTCTTTGTTTGAATATGTATTGCAGACTTTTGTGATCAGTATAAATTTCACATGGCTCACCATAAAGATAATGACGCCAGATCTTGAGTGCAAATACAATTGCAGCCAATTCCAAGTCGAGAGTCGGATAGTTCTTCTCATTGACCTTTAACTGCCGAGAGGCATATGCCACCACTTTACCATTCTGCATTAAAACACAACCCAATCCAATTCGGGAGGCATCACAATAAATGGTGAAACCACCCTCTGCCGTAGGTAAGGTCAAAATCGGAGCCGAAGTTAATGCAGTTTTTAATTTCTGAAAACCTTCTTCACATGCATCTGACCACTGAAAAGCCATATTTTTCTGAGTCAAGCGTGTCAATGGAGAGGCTATCTTCGAGAAACCCTCTACAAACCTTCTGTAATAATTAGCTAGCCCCAAGAAGCTACGTATCTCCGTAACAGTACTAGGTCGAGGCCAATCCCGAACTGCTTCTATCTTCTTTGGATCAACATGAATCCCATCTCTTGACACCACATGCCCCAAAAAGGAAACCAGGCCCAACCAGAACTCACACTTTGAGAACTTGGCATAAAGCTTTTGTTCTCTAAGTGTCTGCAGCACAACTCTCAAGTGTTGTCCATGTTCTGCCTCACTCCGAGAGTAGACTAAAATGTCATCAATGAACACAATCACAAAATGATCTAGGTATGACTTGAATACCCTATTCATAAGGTCCATAAATGCTGCAGGTGCATTAGTCAGTCCAAAAGACATCACTAAAAATTCAAAATGCCCATACCTGGTCCGAAAGGCTGTTTTAGTGATATCTTCGGCCTTGATTCTCAACTGATGATAACCTGACCTCAAGTCAATTTTTGAAAAGTGAGTAGCACCCTGCAACTGATCAAATAGATCATCAATACGAGGCAAAGGATATTTGTTCTTGACGGTTGCCTTATTCAACTGCCTGTAGTCAATACACATTCTCATTGTGCCATCTTTCTTTTTCACAAATAACACAGGTGCACCCCAAGGTGACACACTCGGCCTTATGAATCCCTTATCAAGTAGCTCTTGGAGTTGAACCTTCAATTCTCTCAACTCCGCTGGAGCCATACGATAAGGTGGAATAGAAATAGGTTGAGTTCCTGGCACTAAGTCAATGCCGAACTCAATTTCTCTCATTGGAGGTAGCCCGGGCAAATCATCTGGAAACACATCAACAAAGTCTCGAACAATAGGAACATTGTCAATAGTAACATCCTCTGCTCGCGTGTCATGAACAGTAGCAATAAAACCCAAACACCCATGATTAATCATTCGGCGTGCTTTTACATAAGATATTATCTTTCCCTGAGTCACAGGAGTCATACCTTTCCACACTAAAGGTGGTTCTCCAGGAATATCAAAATGTATAAGCTTCGCATAACAATCAACCAAAGCATAACATGATGCCAACCAATCCATACCCATAATCACATCAAATTCAGACATTGGCAACACAAGTAGATCAACTATGGTGTCTTTACCCTGAATAGATATCACACAATCTCTATAAACTCTATCCACTGCTAAGGTCTCCCCCACTGGGGTCATAACAATATATGGCACAATAAGGGTCTCAACCCTTCTCTCTAAGAATAAAGCAAAAGATGGAGACACATACGAGTACGTAGAACCAGGATCAATAAGAGAATATGCCTCATGAGAATTTACAGTGATAATACCTGTGACTACTGCATTAGATGCCTCTATGTCCTGTCTAGCCATAGCAAAGAATCTCGGTGGTCCACCCGCTGTCTGAGAACTCTGAGCACCCTGTCGACCCTGTCCTCGAGCACCCTGCGGAGCAGTCCTAGCTGGCTGAGCGTGAGCAGGAGTACTTGCAACATTTCTCTGCACCTGTGTAGTAGCTTGACTAGAACCAGAATCTCCCTTAGGACAAAACTTAGCAATATGCCCTCTTTCACCACAAGTATAACAAGGACCACCAACTCCAAAACAATGCCCACTATGATTTCTGCCACAATTAGAACATTTTAGATGCTGTCCGGACTGAAAGGAACCGCTACCCTTCCTCTGCATCTGCTGCTGCCCCTGTCTAGCTGGATAACTATTCCTAGGCTCTGATACCAACTTTGTCACGTCCCAAAATACCTCCTAAACGTGACTGGCACCCGCTAACACCACCTGTCGGGAGAACCAATCTTCCATACACTCACAATGTCCATAAGCACTAAGATAAAACATGTGCAACTCCAAAATAGTCATTAAAACAACAGTAATTGTCCAACCAAATATCGTATATCAATTTAGGAAAACAAACATCGCTTAAGTGATAAATCTCTAGCCCGAATCCCACACTAAGACCATGGAGCATCTAAATAGAATTACATGAGTTCAACTTCGGGCATGCAAACCCTATGAAAAGAAATATAATCTAAAATTAGCTAGAGCTGACATGACAGCCTCCACGAACAATGCGAAGGCTCACCTCAGCAACGGAATCCTCACGAACAGACCGTCAGCCACTAGTCTCACCTTCCACCACAGTATCTGCAGATATGCAAGTAAGGAGTGAGCTATATATAAATATAACTCAGTAAGATCCTCGACCCGCTACTTTAATACCCCTGGAACAAGTGTTAGAACATACAAGGCACAACAAATAGATAAATGATGCACAAAATATCTCTTATAATATGATGCTTAGTAAAATCCAAATGAAGATTCGAAAAGCCACTCTGTATCTCAACTCAAACCACTCTCACGGCTTGTCATAAACGGCAGTGAAGGTGATCAGCCTAGCACCCCGACAAGTCCACGGCAGCATACATAATGCCCCAAAAGTATACTACGGCAGCATGTACAAGGCCCCTAACATATTACGGCAGCATACACAATGCCCCTAACATATTACGGCAGCTATGTATGCCCCTAGTAACCATATCACGGCAGTGAAGAAAATATATTCAACACCCCAAAGTCACCTCACATATTACCATTTAAATAATTTTCAGTATACTTCACTAAAATACATATTCGCTGCTAGTCAAAGACCACCGATTCTACCAAGCACACGCTTGTCCCAACACATGGACTAGGCAGAAAAATACATTTTTTTTTATAAAGCCGATTTGAAAAGCAAGCACCAAAGTTTAAAGTCTCACTTACCTCGCAAATGAAAAATTCCCCAACCTTGCAATGCGTAGAATACCAACCAACCAACCTCCAATAGGTTCAATCTATGCAAAAATATTAATTAACGATATCAATTATACTAGTCGGGGTCAAGTGTCAATATCCCTATTATAAGCTTAAAGCTAAACCTTATAAGGTGAAATCCAAGAAAGTGGCAGAAAGTACCATGCCAACATGTGTCTTTAAAGATACAAAACCAGTAGCTAACAAAACCTTACAATTCACTAGCATGCTCTTTTGTAATAATCACTGCCTAATTATAGGTTATCCACTAATCATTACTAATTAATCATTAGGTGTTTTAAATAAAAGTAATGGAAATTGGAAGTAAAGAAATTGTACCAGTAGAACAAGAAACGTTTCTTTCCGTTGTACTTTCAAAAAGGTACTGTTTTCTTGTCCCTTTCTTTTTCTTTGTTTTCTAATTTCATCAACTGAGATTCATGTCAAGCCATTAATTTAATCTATGCTACCCATTATAGATTCTGTCCAATATCTCTATATCGTACATAGCAGTTCTTTGACAAGAACAATACCACCATGCATAATTAATTTAAATTAGAAGTGATTCTACATACCTGCAACTTTTCACTTGAAATAGCCTTTGCCGTTTTTGAACTCCCCAAAAACTTTGCCAATGAGTTTGTTTTTCTCTTCCAAAAATAATGGAACTAGAAGCCCTAATATTCCACTACTTCTGTTGCTAATTCGTGAAAAACTGAACAAGGGAGTGGCTGTGGCCCACTCCTTTTAAATTCTCTTAATTAATAATTAAAATTGATTAAAATTACCAATTAACCCTTCATTAAATAATTGGGTCATTACATTTTCCTAATAAACTTTATTTTAGTAAGACATCAAAAACATAAAATTAGCAATTACTGTAGAAAAATTTAAATCCCCCCCCCCCCCCCCCCCCGGAAAAAAAAAAAAAGTATAACGTTTTACTCTTAAAATCTATTTAGTCTTATTCCAAGAAAAAATCAAAATTTATTGTTTATTCCTCCTTAAAAACTACAAAAGTCTTTGTAATTTGCCCATTCTATACCGAAAATTTTGTGATTGGTATGTATAGAAAATTCCTTCAGCCTTTCTCCTTTTTTTTCCTCAATTTATTTTTCTATCATAATATGTAATAATATAATTAAAAATTAATTTTTAACATTTTATATTTATCACTTTTGCTATTTTTTTACAAAGTTTCAACACCAGAACTCCCGACAAGAATGTCATTCCTTTCTTATTTCTGATTTTTTTTATAGTATATTTTTTTTTCCCTTTTGCATAATTTGCTATTTTTATATGGTTGACAATGAGAAATAGACACATGTTTTATGCTTTTAATTAAGATCTTTATTATATATTAGCTTGAAGTAGTTATCCAATTTTAAAATTTAGAATGCTAGCTCCGCCTCTGATTTTATCTAAATAATTCAGATATCATAAATCCTAGAATATAATTCAAGGATAAGCAAGCCAAATGACCCTCTAGAAGTTTCCACATTAGTTGGCGGTTGATCATATTTTTTTTATTTTTTTTTGAATTAGAGTGGAAGTTGGAGTTAGAGTTGAAATTGAAATTGGAGTTAGAATTATGTTTGGTCATGAAAATAAATTAGAGTTTTTTTTTACTTTTTGTGAGAGAATTAGAAGTGAAAATAAGTAAAACTTGTTTTCACTTTTTCGAAAAAAATTTCACTTTAGTGAAATAATTTCATGACCAAACACCATAAATTTTTACTTTTTTCACTAAAATAAAATAAATTTTCCAAAAAAGTGAATATTTTTTATGGCAACGGTCCTAAAGGAACAATCGGCAGGGTTTAAACGTAGTGTAATTAAAGGAACAATCGGCAGAGTTCTAGAAAAATGTAGAACAAGGACAAGGGGAAGGCCAGAAGCTCCTAGAAACTTTCCTCATTCTTCTTCTGTTTTCCTCGAGAAGTTTCCACATTTCCACTATATAACCACAACCCCTTCGCCCCAACATCTCAATCAATCAGAAACTAAACCAAATTCCAAACACAAATCGGAAAATTGAAGCCAGACGTTGTTTAAAGAAGAGGGAAATGGATTTCAGGGTGATGGGTATGGACAACGCACCAGTCTTGCACATTCTCCAGCACATGATGGATACTGCGGGTGAAGATTCCGACAAGTCTGTCAATGCTCCGTCTAGGAACTATGTTCGTGATGCTAAAGCCATGGCTGCGACACCAGCAGACGTGAAAGAGTACCCTAATTCCTATGTTTTCATTGTTGATATGCCCGGATTGAAATCTGGAGATATCAAAGTGCAGGTGGAAGAGGACAATGTGCTGGTTATTAGTGGAGAAAGGAAGAGGGAAGAAGAGAAAGAAGGGGCAAAGTATATCAGAATGGAGAGAAGGATTGGCAAATTCATGAGGAAGTTTACTCTGCCAGAGAATGCCAATACTGATGCAATCTCTGCTGTTTGTCAAGATGGGGTGTTAACTGTCACTGTTCAGAAGTTGCCTCCTCCTGAACCGAAGAAACCCAAAACAATTGAGGTGAAAGTTGCATGAAATGTTAATTGGAGATGTTGTTGCTCTGTTTTCTGGATATGTTTTGATGGTTAGTGGAGTGATATATTAGTGTTGGTACAAATAAAATGGTAGAGATGGAGTAGTACTTGATGTCTTGCTCTTTCTCTATGTTTTTGCTATGTTTTCAAGTTTTTGTCAAGTATTATCAATGTGATGTGAGGAATTGTATGGGCATAATATTGTTTGTTTGATGTTTAATGCAGTGCAACGTTTCTAGTATTCTGTTTCTGTTACCTCTTCTTTAAACATTAAATAATTTAACTATACTAAGTTACATTATTAATTTGGTGTTAATACCGGATGACACTTAATTAATCATAATTAAGTGAAATTAAATGTATTGGCCTGGTGTACAAACAGGCCGTCTGTTCTAAGTTTCCGAGTTGGGTCGGACATTGTAGGTTTACATGCAATTGTTCAATTTAAGCTCACCATTGAAGAGCAACAATAAGCTAAGTAGAGAGGAGGAAGAAGAACATATTATTTCAGTGAAAGAAAAATTGATTTTTTTAATACCTAATTACAATGGAACAGTGCTATTTATACATTGTTAACATTAACTGCTTTTCTAGCTAATATACAGTAACCGACTAACAACTTCGCTAGCTAATTACCAAATTACCCCTTGCTCATTTATTTACAATGTCAAGTAATTTCTATTTCATCACTCCCTCTCAAGCTGGTGGGTGCAAAGACATTCAACACACCAAGCTTGCCTACTAAGCTTTCATGTTGCAGTCTAGGTAGTCCTTTAGTTAATATGTCTGCCAATTGTTCTTTAGAGCTAACATGTTCTGTCTTGACCATTCCTTCTTGTATTTTTTGCCTGATGAAGTGACAGTCAATCTCTGTGTGTTTTGTTCTTTCATGAAACACTGGATTGGCGCTATCTGCAGGGCTACTCTACTATTATTGAATACTACAATTGGTTGCTCAATCTCATTTCTTAGTTCTTTCAACAAAGCAGTAATCCATACTAACTCTGACACTGCATTAGTCATGCTTCTATACTCAGCTTCTGCTGAACTTTTGGAGACCACACTTTGTTTCTTTGATTTCCATGACATCAGAGAATCACCATGCTTAATCAAAAAACCTGAGACTGATCTTCTGGTATTGGGGCATGATGTCTAGTCTGCATCACAGTACACACTCAATCTGCTTGATCTTCTACTCTCAATCTGCTTGATCTTCTACTGCTCAATAATATTCCAAGGCCTGGTTCCCTCTTTACATACCTCATTACTCTTACAGCTGCTTCCCAGTGTGAAGTTTTTGGCTGTTGCAAAAATTGACTGAGTGCTTGAATTGAGAAGGCAATATCTGGCCTGGTCAATGTTAAGTACAACATTTTCCCTATCAATCTCTGGTATTAGTCTCTATCTTCAAATGGTTCATCATCTGATTCTCCTGTAATAGAGTCCAATTCCTGTGTTGTTAACTTTGTATTTGTTTCAAGAGGTGTCATAGCTAGTTTAGCACTTCCTAATCCCAAATCTGAGATAATTTTCAAAGCATATTTTCTTTGGTTCATCAGAATACCTTTTTTTGATCTACTGAATTCCATACCAAGGAAAAACTTCAAATAACCAAGATCTTTAATCTTGAAAGCCTTTTGCAGAGATGGTTTGGTGTGTTTTATGTGATTCAGGTTACTTCCTGTCACCAATATGTCATCTACATAAACAAGTATCACCACTATGTCTGAACCTTGTCTCTTAATGAATAATGAGTAATCCAAGATACTCTGAACAAAACCAGATTGTATTAATGCCTCACTCAGTTTCAAATTCCATTGTCTGCTTGCTTGTTTAAGCCCATAGAGGGATTTGACAAGTCTGCATACAAGACCAGACTCCCCCTAACTTGGAAAACCCTCTGGTAACTGCATGTATAATTCATCATACAGGTCACCATGCAAGAAGGCATTATAAACATCTAACTGATGAACAAGCCAATTAGACTGAGCAGCCAAAGAAAGAACAGTCCTGACAGTAGCAATCTTAACTACCGGAGAGAAGGTCTCATGAAAATCAAGACCTGCCCTCTGATTATACCTTTAGCTACCAACCTAGCTTTAAACCTTTCAACCTCACCATTTGCTTTCAACTTGACTTTATATACCCACTTGCAACCAATAGGAATCTTACCCTTAGGAAGAGGCACTAGTTCCCAAGTGTGATTATCTTGAAGTGCCTTCAACTCAGATTGCATTGCCTCTAACCATCTAGCATCTGATAGAGCCTCATGATAAGATGTAGGTTCTTGTACAACAGAAAAAATAGCTAAGTACTTTTGATAAGGAAGTGAGAGATGATCATAAGAGAGATTGGCTGCAATAGGATACAAAACAGTGCTAGCAGAAGGCTTAGAAACAAAATCAGACAACCAAAGAGGTTGTTTGGTATTTCTATTAGATATTTTGAGAGGAGGAGGCTGAGTCGATGCGGCAGAGTTGATATCGGGTACAGAAAGAGGTGTGTCAGCAGGAGCATCATCTGGTAGAGAAATATCCGAACTAGAGTTATGTGCAGGGAAATCATCAGTATCATAAGACTCAGAAGAGATGAAAGAAGTATCAGGGGTAGTTGTAGTAGTAGAACCATCCTTGAAAGGGAAATGACTTTCATAAAACACCACATCTCTATTAATAAAAAATTTATGGTTGTCTAGATCAAATAAGATATAGCCCTTAGTGACACTAGAATAACCCATGAAGACTGACTTCACTGTCCTGGGTGCAAACTTATCAGTTCTGGGCAATATGCTAGCAAAACACAAGCAACTAAGTGTCTTTAAGTGAGTGAGACATGGTTTCTTCCTAAAAAACACTTCATAAGGAGATTTGCCTTCAAGAATATGAGATGACAACCTATTAATGATATAAGCTGCTGTAAGGATACAATGTCCCCAGAATTTAAGTGGTATGTGACCTTGGAACCTGAGAGATCTTGCTACCTCAAGAATGTGCCTGTGCTTCCTCTCAGTTATACCATTTTGTTGAGGGGTATATGCACATGTTCTGTAGTAAATGATTCCCAGTTCTTTAACCAAATCCTGCATGTGACCACTAATGAATTCCCCTCAATTGTCTGTCCTGATACCCTTAATTGTGGCATTAAACTGAACATTAACCATTTTAAAGAACTGCTTAAGAATCAACAATACATCACTCTTGAACTTCAACAAGAAAATCCAAGTGATTCTGGAGAAATCATCGACAACAGTACGAAAAAATTTATTTCCATCAAAAGTTTGTGTATTGTAAGGCCCCCATACATCAAAATGCAACAATTCACACACCTTAGTGGATCTACTATTGCTACTAGGAAATGGAAGCCTAGTATGTCTAGCTAGTGGACAAATCTCACAGCTGCTTAAAGCTGATTTACAATCATCAAGAGCATAACCAAACAAGTCATTTATTGTTCCTATTGATGTATGAGCCAGCCTTCTATGCCACAACATTATATCCTCTTTATCACCATGTGCATTGAACACTTTAGAATTTTTAGCAGCAATACAATCAGTTTCAGAAGTTCCTGTTGGGACTAGTAGATAGAGACCGTCATCCTCCTTACCAATCCCCTTCAGTTTTCCATTGGAAAGGTCCTGGAATAAATAAAATGCAGGATAAAATGACACAAAACAGTGGAGTTCTCTGGTAACCTTTGATACATATAAAAGGTTATACTAAAATTCTGGCACAAACAAAACAACATGTAATTCTCCTGTGTCTGTGATTTTACTGCATCCAATATGAGTTACTAGGGTCACACCTCCATTAGGCAAATGAACTTTCCTGTTATGGTCTGATTTAATAGTTTGCACATCATGTAAAACATCTAAACTTGAAGCCATGTGCTTAGTTGCACCACTATCAATTATCCACTTCAAATTCTCTATTCTAGTTGCAGGAGTTTTAGCTATACCTGCCATATCTGCCATGTTAGCCATCATGTTGATTTGTGAGGGATCCTTGTCAAGCATGTGCATTATCTGGCCATGTTGTTCACCAGTCATCAGAGGTGCCCTTGGTAGGTCCCTTGTAATCATATTCTCTGGTAACTTCCCTTTGTCCTTTGTTCCTGATTGTGATTGTGAGGTGGAGTTATCAGCTTGTACATGATAAGTCGTATTGCCATTCCCTTTCTTCTTGAACTTCCAGTCGGGTGGATAACCATGCAACCTAAAGCAATCATCCATCACGTGACCCTGTAGTTTGCAGAAATCACATTTCTGGTCCCAATTCTTCTTGTCTTTCTGATAATATTAATGAGTTGCACCTCTACTAGGTCGATAATTAATTCCTTTCCCTGCTATATAAGCAGCAGCTAAATCGGCACCCTCACCACCTGTAGAACGATAGCTAAAGCCTTCCCCATTCATGGATCGATAATTCACAGTTCTCCCTGCCAAAAGAGCCACTAACTCTGTACCTTCTCCACTCATTGACGAACTGACTAAGGATCTTTGACTCTCCCTTTCAATAAGCATAGCATATGCCTTGTTGATGTTTGGAGTAGGTTCTACCATCAAAATTTGGCTCCTCGATTGCTCATAAATTTCATTCAGCCCCATTAAGAATTGCATAAGTTTCCGTCTCTCCATATGTACAACAAACTCCCTAGATCTAGGGCAATTACATGGTGGTGGTACTATACTAGCAAATTCATCCCACAAATTGCGCAACTTTGAGAAATAGCTAGAAATACTATCATTCCCTTGTACAGTAGTAGCTATAGCTTTATGTAACTGAAAATTCGAGATGCATTTACCTTATCGAAACGCTCACGAAGATCCTCCCAAACTGCTCTTGCGCTTGTGGCATAGACAATTCCTGTGTGTAAATCCTGTGTAACTGAGCTCATTATCCATCCTTGAACAACTGCATTGCACCGATCCCATTGATGCCCTAGTTCAACTCCGAAATCCTCTTTTTTCAAGGTGCCATCCACGAGTCCCAGTTTGTTTTTTTCCAAGCAATTGAATACGCATAGCCCTGCTCCAAATGGAGTAATTATCAGATCCTGTTAGCTGCATCGGAATGATCGGAGCTCCGGTGGTGTTGGAAGGGTGTAGAAACAGAGCATGATTGTGATCGAACTTCACAGTTGTCGCCATCGTTGAACTTCAACTAGCTACGCGATAAGCTGTCAACGAGTTCGAACCTTCACAAAACTTCTCTGATAAACTCACAATCGTGGTTGTAAGGCTCTGATACCATGTAGATTTACATGCAATTGTTCAATCTAAGCTCACCATTGAAGAGCAACAACAAGCTAAGTAGAGAGGAGGAAGAAGAAGATATTATTTCAGTGAAAGAAAAATTGATTTTTTTAATACCTAATTACAATGGAACCGTGGTATTTATACACTGTTAACACTAACTGCTTTTCTAGCTAATACACAGTAACCGACTAACAACTTCGCTAGCTAATTACCAAATTACCCTTGCTCATTTATTTACAATGTCAAGTAATCCCTATTTCATCAGACATGATATGTTGTTTTGATTTTGTACGGAGTTTAAGAAAATAAAGAAGATTTTGAAATTTATGGTTTTAAATTAAAATTACGTCAAATATATTAAAATATCTTTTAATTTTGTGATCTTAAACATGTCACGTGGAAAATTGAAATTTAAGCATTGCCAAAAAAAGGGAAGGTTTAATTTTTTTTAAAAATAAATTAAAAAGGAAAGTAGGTTATTTTTTTTAAACGATGGGAGTATTACATATGTATACACAATTACCTGGGCTAAAAGTCCTTCCCCTCGCTAAATAGGGCTGCTATGAAGGAAATTAAAGTACTCCAACTTGGCCCCTTGTGTGCAGATTGTGTATAGCTTTTTTGTACATCTTCAGATAAAATTATCTTCAAACTTCAAAGTAATATGGAGTAATTTATAGTAATAACTAGGATCAGATAATTCGAAAATAATTTTCAAAAAAATTATTCTTACAAATTAAATTATATTTATAGTGTAAATATTTGATTACAACAGTTAAAAGTTATCAGGTAATGGCATACCTCATATTGATCTATCCTCAGAATTACTCCTCAATGATAATTCGATTAATCACACTTAATGTTAAAAGTGTGCGTACAAATAGATATCATATACTTATTAATTTGATATAAATATTTGGGGTAAATTTTCATCTATAATAGATTTGAAGGCGGTCAGTTAGAACTTAGAACCATGGAGGCATTACCAGAACTGACTAGGAAAATTTATTTAGTTAAGAAACTTAAGATTATTTTCTTGTGGTGGAACTTATTTTCAACAATCTGAAAATAAAAGTTCTCCATTCTACTGTATTCGAAGGAATATAATAAGTAACAAACCAATTTTCCAACACAAACACTGAATGTATAAATTATATTCACTAATTTCAAATTACAACTTAAAATCTCAATACTAATTAAGTAGAGATTAACAAATTAAGAAGTAACCAGAAGGGGATGAGATATAAACTAGAACATAGAAGGGAGATGAGATATAATAGACAACCTAAGCTTCCATATAATTTTGCGTAAACTTATTGTTTCTGAAAGGTGCACTACTTATCAACTTTCTAATACGGGTCTCGGCCATTCATATAATATGCATATCAGAGAAGATGTCAAAATTAAGGGGGAGCAGGAGCTTATCTCTTCTGGTTGACTTTCATTTAATTAGATTGTTACTAGTTACTACTCCCTCCATTACATAAAAAGTCTACGTACGATAGAATAGAAAACAAAGGAGATTATTTAATTTCCTTCCACATCATCACACATGATCATCATGATCATGATCATGATCATTTACTTGCCTTGGCATTTCTCTTCTCCATGTAGAAAAATCCAAAGAGGGACACAACAGCAAAAACAGAGAACACAATAGAGCAAATATCCAAAGTAGCATGTCGTCCGGTAATTGCTTGTATGTCAAAAAGGTTGGTTTCCTTCTTGTCATCAGTGCTCTGTCCATACCCAATTTCTTCACCATTTGCATTCAAAATATAAGCTCTAACAAAGAAAGTACCAGTTGGAACATCCCTCTCAATTGTCCAATTGAATTCGTTGTTGGAGGATTTGTATGGCATGGAATCAATTTTGAATTGACATGTCTTGTCCTTTTTAAGGTGGTCTTCTGTTTTCCTCCACGCACGATCTTTTTGGCTAATCGGGGCGTAACAGAGGTGCAATTTAATCTTCTTGTAGGTTGAATCTGTCCCTGCTGGGAATGTGTTGTTCAACGACCAGTCGAGGGTGAGTGTGTCTTCCCCCGCCATTAGCACTGGAAAAATATTTATACAATCAATCAGGTTATTTAAGATAGGAAACTGTATTCCCTACGTTACTAATTAGTTGTCGTCCTTACTAAAAATAGATATTCCTTAATACTTGTCATTTCACAAAATCAAAGCATAATTAGTTGTTTATTTTCACTTTTACCCTTAGTAATAAATATGAAGATATATTAATATAGTGCATAAAAAAAGAAACATTAAATAAAGATAAGTAATAAATAGGATAATTTAGTCAAATTATCTTCTAGTTAATGTTTTTTCAAGGGGTGTGCAGCTTAAAAAAGTGACAAGTAAATAGGAACGGAGATATTATTTAATAGTAGTAAAATGATAAGTAGGTAACATGTTAAGTTAAATTTTGGTAGTGTATATAACTTAAATCTAAGTATCTAATTTCTTAATCAAACAAGTAGCTCTACCAAGTCATGATGACGTAATTATGGCTTTAATTAATTTCATGTGAAAAGAAAATGAAGAGAAAACGATAATAGCTACAAGACAGCTGATGGAATTATTAACCTCAAAGCTTAGTGATCGATCACTACTCACAAGCAATTTTACTTGATATTTTCCTTCTTCCAAAACGAATAGGTAACGGCTAATGCTAAGAAATATGTCCCGAAAGATACAAGACTTTAATGGTAAAAACTTACTCCAGGTAATAAGTGTATGAACACACACACATACACTTTATCATTAAATTATCTGTTAAATAAAGCATTTAACAGACTTTAATTAATGACCTGGAAGAAATGACTCTTTAAGAACATACTTTTTTCCCTCCGTAGGAGCCCCATTTTTTTAATTCCTTGATAACTCGAACCCACAACCGTTGGAGGTGAAAGGTGTTTACCACCTGAACAACCCCTCTTGTCATCGGTCGACTTATTCTCTTGACAACAAAGTCTTGGATTGTTAAGTGTAAGAGAGATGCAGCTACATAAGTAAAAAAATATATCTCAAATCTTAAAAATAAAAAGGAGGGGTAACAGCACATACCTCCCCCTGGTCTGTGTTTAGCAGTCACCTCAAGACTCCTCTTGAGGGTAGAGAGCAATATTTCCCCATTACAAGCAGCAAGCAATGAAAATAAAACAAGGGTAGCCACAAAAAGAACATTGGTACTTGCCATTTTGCCTATTATAATCTGCTCGATCACTGCCTCTCAACTTCTTTGGTATTTAGTAATTAGAGTCTAGAGAAAGAAGATTGGAATGTAATATCCCTACTGATGATGGGGCTTTATATAGACTTCTTGATATTTGCCACAAGAGGCCATTTCTTAAAAGAAGGTTAAAAAAAGAAAAGTCAAACATAAACCCAACTGGCAGCTAGCAAGCTCTCTAAGCCCTCCATAAGGGATGCAAACAATTTAATAAGACAGTGACGTCATTTTCTACTCCCTCCGTCCCATTTTATGTGTCGCTATTTCCTTTTTGGTCCGTCCCAAAAAGAATGTCATCTTTCCTTATTTGGCAATAATTTAATGACATCATCCCCATTTTATCCTCACTGGGTCCCACTTAATAATAAAAGACAACTAAAAAAAAAACATTAAAGTGACTTTAATAGGGGCAATTTTGTAAACTTTACAAAGTCATCATTTATTTCTTAAACTCCGTGTCCGGTCAAAAGGCGACACATAAAATGGGACGGAGGGAGTAATAAATTTTTAGTATTCTCCGTTTCAATTTATTTATTTGATTTTGACTTGATAAAAAGTTTTTAAAAAATAAACAAGACTACTGAATTTTGTGATTTTAAAATAAAAATATGTTAAATGTAACAAAATGTCTTTTGATTCATGTAGTCTTCATCATGTCATATGGAAAGATAGAATTAAGGAGTTGTCGAAAAAAGAAAGATACATTTTCTTTTAAATAGATTAAAAAAAAAAATAAGACAAATAAACTAAAAAGAAAGGATTATAAGTTTTATATCCTAATAAAATAGCAATTAGATGTGTGACTTGGCCCTCAGCCATGTTCAAAGGGTAATTTTGTGACGTTTTACAGACTAACAAATTTGTGATTTTGGGAACTACTTGTTTGGACAAGAGCTTAATTAGACGCGTTGACCTTGATTTAGATGAATATATTTTTCTTTGGAGCATTTTGGAATTTATAATTTGTTCGAAGTAATATCCACTGCGATCTTGCGATACATTCGATATGATTATTTATAAGAGGTTTGTCCCCTAATGGTTTGGAAAGACCCAAAACAAAAAATGATCAAGTGATTAAGAGCATGGTTGTTCTATGAGCTGATGCAGAAGGGGGGGTAGGTATAAATTATGTTATGAGAAATCGCTAATCGTATGTATAGACCATAATTATTGAGTTTATATTATTTATGGCATCTACTAGTTGGCCTCATCATCTATGGAAGGAGAGTTTTCGAGTAACTAGTAAAGTTTTTGCTATGTGATCAGGAGGTCACAGGTTTAAACCTTGGATATAGTCTCTCACAAAAATACAAGATAAAATTGCGTACAATATACTCTTGTGGTAGAATCCTTCCTCGAATACCGCATATAACTGTAGTTTTAATACATCGGGCTGCCTATTATTCGAGTTCAGCTTAATAGGTTTACTTATATTTAAAACAACGTGTCTATTACTCTTCCATAGATATTAATCTTGATATATATACAATTACCTAGGCTAGAAAGTCAGGTTCTTCTCAGCGGTAAATACGGCTGCCATGAATAAAATTTATTACTTCCTTTGTTTCATTTTATGGGACTTACTTTTTTTTTTTTGATTCGTTTCAAAAAAATTATTACATTTATTTATTTGGTAACTTTTTAAAAGTATAATTACTTTTTTATTTTTATTAGTTTCACTTAATTAAAGATAGTAGTAGTACATTTTTAATAAAAGACAATTTGATAAACATCACCAAGTCTTCTTCTATTTCTTAAATTCTATGTCCGATCAAAGTAAGCCACATAAAATAACACGGAGGGAGTGTATATTTAACATAACTTAAAGTAGTTCAAGTTAGGTGTTAATAGTGTGTACAAATAGATATAATGTATTTATTGAATTGATATAAATATTTGCGGATAAATTGTTATCTATATAGATTTGAAAGCAATAGAAGAAGAGCGTTGGAATAATTGATAAAATTGTTATGTGATAAGGTCACGAATTTAAGTCGTAAAACAACCTCTTGCAAAAATACATGATAAGGTTATGTACAATTAAACTTTTGCGGTTTAGGCCCTTTTCAGCCCCGCATATGACAGATACTTTAGTACACCAAATTGTTTTATTTTATTTTTTCTTAATAGATTTGAAGGCAAAAGGCGTGTACTCATAGAACAGCATCCACCATCAAAACTGACTAGAAAAGATTTACTAGTCAAGATACTCGAGATTATTTTCTAGTAGTGGAACTTATTTTCAACAATCTGAAAATAAAAATACTCCATTTTACTGTATTTGAAGGAATATAATATGCATATTTTTGTCAGAGAAGATGACAAAAATAAGGGGGAGCTGCAGGTTCATGTATCACAGGGGCTTTCAGTACACGTACGGAAGCTTATCCCTTTCTCGTTGACCTTCATTTAATTTAATTTAATTTAATTTAATTTAATTTTTACACTAATTAAATATACAAATTCCTAAATGCAATGCCTGGGTAACGTGTTCAATCTCCTGATAAGAAGGATTGTTCGCAAAGTAAATATAACTTTGCGTCTTTAAGTTGTATATTCGAATCATTATGGAGCAAAAAAATGGGAGTTGTTAGGAGGAGTGGAAAAAAAAAGAAAGTGCATCTCTTTATGATTTAATTTGATCTTTTTTATTTTTTTGCTTTAAAAAATTACTAAGAAATCTAGATTAACGGCTGAGTATTACAAGAGCGCCTACGGTTGACGTCTATGCTTACATTTTTTATATGGAGTAGGTTAACTCTTGATTAGAAATTTTATATATAGGATTCATCTGACATAAGTGTGATGTTTGAAGTTTAATATTCTTTAAGTTGAATTATTTTTTCTTAAACTTCAGCTAGGTGTGGCTGAATTCAATCATTTTTGTCTGATCTTCAGTCATTTTTGTCAGAAGTGAAGCTTTGTCAAAATCCAAATACTGCATGTTTGGAGTTATTCCGAAGTGTATAGAGTGAGGGTGAAGTTCATAAATGGCCCTCGTAGGGGCCGGTGTTGATAGACAAGCAAAACTTTAGAAGTACTATAAGTTAAGGGTAAACAACATAAATATCATCACTTTAAGAGCTAATTACTTCTTATCCTGACTTTTTTCAATATTACTAAAAATTTCAAATAATTTTACACGAATACATTATCACTGTCATCCGGATACATTGCCATACTCTGATATGTATCATATCTCATTTTACATATAACATGTGATGACAAATAAATTTTAATGTATCATGACACTAATTAAGTCATGATACATAAGTTATTAGATTGATTGTTATGTATCGTGCTACATATACATGCAAGTAATATGAGATTTCATTACAATGTATCATAATCAAAATCATCTCACGCATAATGTATCACGAACAAGATTTGTTTGTGAACTTTAGTCAGATACATTAGTCTATGTATCGGCAACATGAAAATCCGTAAGATATATATATTTCTTGGAATTCTCCGAACGGAGGAAACAAACGTTTCCAACCAGATCTGGCCAAATCTCCACCTGCATCGTCGGAATTCTCCGACATTCGCCGGAAAAGATGAAGCTTTGAGAGGTTTTTGTTTTAGTGGTGGTTCACCATCAGATACATAAATTTTGTGAAATTCTACTATGGAGAAAACAAACGTTTTCGATCAAATTTGGCCAGATCTCCACCTGTATAGTTGGAATTCTCCGACATTCGCCAGAAGAAATAAAGCTTTGGGAGATTTTTTGTTTTGGTGGTGGTTCACCGGTGGTCTTTTTGATTGGAGATGACCGGAGATGGAGAGACATGGAGGTGGAGTAAAGGAGATGGGAGTGGAATGAAGGAAAGGGAGAAGAAGGAGATGGCAGCGGTTTTGGTGGTGGTTGGTCGGTGGGAATCACAGAGATGAAAGCTTTTCGCCGCCATCAACCATACTTTTCCGACGAGAGAAAGGTGGAGATGCAGTGGGAAAATGATAGAAATTTGAGAGATCCAAGAACAATGGGGAAGGAGATATGAGGAGATAAGAATAAAAATGTGATGTATCAAATACAATGGAGAGAGAAAATTTAAAATATGGGGTGAATGTAATTAAATAAAAAAGTAGAAATTTTAAGTAGATATGATAAGTTAAGTAGGTTATCATGTAATTTTTTCATAAGTTAAATAATGGTCTCCAAATAGACAATACCCATGAAATTTTTACAACAAAATGCCAAGTAAATTGGGCTTGTTCTGATTCTGGTTTCACAGGCTTAGCCCATAACCAGCTCAAACAAAATGCTGGTTGAGAGGCCCATACCTAGATACTCGCACGGCATCATCTTCTTGCCTAATTAAGTCCAAAGGTGGTTATCCTATTGCTTCCACTAAACTTGATGATATAATAGTGTACAACTCCCTCCGTTTCGGTTTACTTGACCTTCTTACTAAATAGCTGTTTCGATTTAGCGATTTTTATGTATAATTTTCTGATTTTATCCTTAGTATTATGTAATATCATAAAGTAATAGTAATAAAATTTAGAGTTTCAAGCATCATTAATAAAGTTAAGTTTAGTAAAATATACTTCTAATTAAAGTTTTTTTTAAGGGAATCTGTCAGGTCAATGGGGCTAAGTAATATGAAACTGAGGGTGTAATTCTGGGAAAGTAGGTCCAGCTATATACTCATTGAGTGCATACATGTTAGGCTTATCATGAGTGTTAAACCCGCGTGCTCTAATCATTAGCATGTATAATTTACCTAAACTCTTTTAAAAGTTCTGGAATCTGGTATAATCACATCCTTTACTCGTGTTTAGTTATCTAAACTTTAAGGGGGCATTTGGTACGTCGAATAAAGATTATATAATCCTGGGATAAAATATGAGCAAGATTAATTTTATCCCATGTTTTGGTTTGAGGTATTAGTCAATCCCGATTCCCGGGATTACTTTAACACATCATTTCTACTTAAGTGGTGGAATTACCATCCCATATAGAAAGTGGGATAAAATAATCCTGTGGATATCTCAACTTATGAAATATCCTTGCTTATCCCAACCGTGTACCAAACGACCCAAAGTAAAATAATCCTATGGATATCCCATCTTATGGAATATCCTTGCTTATCCCATCTGTGTACCAAACGACCCAAAGTAATCCTCTTGATCGTAAAATCCAAGCAGTCTCAGCCGGCTAACTGACATGCAATATCAAATCAAGGCGATATTGGCATGGCTCATCTTTGATGATGTAAAAGACGTTTTTTCTAGCATGTATTTTGTATTACTAATTAAGAACTCCCAGCCATTAGTAATTGTAACTAACTAGATATATAAAAGCAATTAATCATTTTTTGCAGATTCCTAGAATTAACCTATTTGACGCGGCAAACCCCCAAGGAGGCGGGTTTTCACAAGACTACACCAAGAAAAGACGAGCTTTGTGCCGGCCAAATGTTGCAACATTTCGGCCTATTCATTTATTTTAGCAATATTTCTACAATGTTGTCTCTATGTTCAGCTAAGAATTTCCTGCATTTCCATTCGTATTCGAGATTCGCTTCCACTAGTAGAATTGCGCGATGGAGAAGAGATTCAACAGGAACCTGTCAAGCGAAAGCAGAGGTTCCTCAAAGAACTTACAGAAGATAATTGCAGAGAACAGAAAGCCTGCTTCTCCTGCCCCTGACTTAACTGATTTTATGAATGACATGTTTTTCGGGACACCAAGTCCTGATAAAAAATCATATAATCTGAAGGGAATTAACACGAGTTCGATGGGCGATGATGATGATGATTTTGACTCGAGTACGAGGAGTGTTAGCAGCAGGCTAACTCAGGAGTGGCTACAGGAAGCTAAGCAAATGGTAGCTTCATCTCCTGATCGTGGAAGTCAGTCGCCCCCAGGGCGGCTAGTGACTTCCCCTAGGTTTGCAACATCTCATGCTAGAATTGCAGTCTCTCCTACTGAAGGCAGAGATCCCCTCTCTAGGTCTGCTAGAAGGTAATTAAAGCTTTTTTTTTTTTTGTATGACCAAATATTGTATAATTTGCTTTGAGTGCAATTGAAATGTACAAACTATGATCAAAGTACAACAACTGAAAAGGAAAATAACAACATGACAGCAAATTTAATAAGTTTGTACCAAAGTACAAAAAAAGATATAGCAACTTAATATTACACTTTCGTTAATAACCAAACTTGAAGACATTTTCTTCTATTTATGTCATCTAAGTATGCAACACTCGTGTCGGAAACAAGTGTGTTAAAATACGCCTAGTTGAGTAGATGGTGATGGTTCAAATAGAAAAAAGAACACTTGATAGTTATTCTAATCAACTTCGAGGTGTGTTTTAATACATATATAGATAGTGATAGTTTAAGTAGAAAAAAAGAACAACTAATAGTTAAAATGTAAAAATAGCGAAAAAGTGATAATTCGGTGTACTTCCTCCGTCCCATTTTATGTGACCTACTTTCCTTTTTGGTCCATCCCAAAAAGAATGTCATATTTCTTTATTTGACAACTTTTTAAAGGCACAATTAATCTTTTACCCTTATTGGTCCCACTTAATTAAAAAGTGAATGCATTACCTTTTATTTTTTAAATAAAATTAATACAAGTACATTTTTAATTGCAAAGAATAATATGTTAAATATTATCAAGTTAAACCTGATTTCTTAAACTCTGTTCCCAGTCAAATTAGGCCACATAAAATGGGACGGAGGGAGTACTTTTTATCGTTAGCGCAAAATTTTACAATAGATTTCCTTTGCTGGAAAAACAGGCAAAGATCAGTGGTGGGGTTCAGTGAAGAAATCCTCTCAAAAACAGCAAAACACAACCGCAACAAATCAAAACCGTCTAACAATCCTCCTTCAGCCAGCACATCCCCTTCATCCAACGTTCAAGATTGGATCTCCAACATATTCAAACCTCCAAATGATGGACCCACATCCGAGCCCACTTCTCCCAAGCCCAACAATGAGCAGCATCAACCACCACCACCACTCACCCTCCCACCCCGCCAATCAATCAGTCGGCGTACGCGGTTCCATACAAACTCCAATGCACCTCAGGCACATTCTATCAACTCTCCTAAACGAACTTTCAAAATTCCCGCCACTGCCTCAACGGACAATGTATCACACTTTTTAGATGACAAGCCACTTTCTCCACCTAAAAATCTCATCGAATCTTCTCACCGGAGGTCGATTTCATCGACGACATGCTCGATCCCAGACGATCGGATCCTTTCGCTTCCGAGGAACTTGGTAGAGTCAGCTCATCGGAGGACCATCTCCGCGTCCACGTGTGCTTTCGAGAAGGCTTTGCAGAAGAACAATGTGGATAGAGATAAAGTCAAGGAGGAAGATTCGAAGAGTCAGGAATTGAATCGGTTTTTGAAGGAGCAGAGAGACAAAATCAACGACATTTTTAGTGGACAGATCAAAGGGAAAGCCAAAATTGTACTCTCTGGACCTTCCAACAGTTGAGTTCCAGCTGATCCTTTTCCCCCCAAATTTAGATCGATAAATCGCGTGTTTTTGCTTTTTTCACTGAGTCTAAATATTGTAGGTACAAGCTCAATGGTGGCAGCAATTTGCTATGCTTGGTTGTTGGAAAATAGAACGAGGGCTAATGAGAAAGGAGGAGGAGATGCGAATACAATTCAAGTGGTGGTTCCTGTGATGAATATGACAAGAGGGAAAACGTTGAAGCAGCGTCAAGCAGCACGGCTTTTTCATCTTGTTGATCTTGATGCCAAATCTCTGCTCTTTTCCGATGAGGTATTCTACTTGTAGCAAGATCTTGAGACTCTTTGATATGAAATTATTTTTCCTTTATTGTCAAGTTTGCAGCCCTGCAATGTGCTCAAACATTGATGTATTGTACTTGTGAAATGTGAATAGGACCAGAAAAAACTTAGTCAAACTGAATCATTGATCTCAGATTTTCTCTGTGTTTGAGTGGGTTAGAGTCCCACATTGGTTGGGGAATGGACCGGTGATCTGCTTATGTGGACTTGGGCTATCCT
This sequence comes from Capsicum rhomboideum, assembly GCA_031232105.1. Lineage (NCBI taxonomy): Eukaryota > Viridiplantae > Streptophyta > Magnoliopsida > Solanales > Solanaceae > Capsicum > Capsicum rhomboideum. The sequence goes on along the minus strand of CP124716.1, from coordinate 12,278,191 downwards.
CTCCTTATGAGCTAGATTTTTGGGGTTTATTTAGGCCCATGTGCCATATCTTTTACAGGATATTAGAGCTAGGTCCATCCCGTTTGAGCTCCCAGTCGAAGGGGGTGTTAGAGTGAGTTAGAGTCTCACATTGGTTGGAGAATGGACTGATCTTATATGGATTTGGGCAATCCTCCCCTCATGAGCTACTTTGGGGTTAAGTTAGGTATCTTTACACTATGTACCTTTAGGAGACGCAATATGACATGCTTTAGCGAGTTATATATATCATATTTGTACATTGATTTCTAGATTAGTATTGCTCCTACTTTTCTAGACTGCAATCAAAGATCTAATTAGTCTCATGTCAGGACAGATCTTGCAAGTTATATCACTTGAAATCAATTTTGGTCTGTTTCCTTTGATGAGCTGATGCTGATTTTTCTTCATTTTGTTTTGAACAGGTTGATTTGGAAACACTGTTGTTGGCTAAGCAGCTAAGCATCCTTGTAGTTGGGGAAGATATACTCAAAACTAATGGAGAGGTACTCTTTATAGCGTGCTCTCAGAACAAAAGATATAATTTGGTGAAGCTCTTTAACATTTTCTCCTATCATTTGTCATACATGTAGGCAGTATCAGGATGCACTGTTCTTACGGACAATTACTGCGAGGATGCTTATGACCTACTTCAGATGCCTATGTTGAAAAAGCTTCTGGTACTAAATAAGTTTCTCCATTTCTCACACTAACAATATAAGCAGATGAGAAACACTTTTTGAACTCTGAAAATCTACTTCTCAGCTCGCAGGCATACTATTAGACACACAAAACTTGAGTGCATCTTCTAAGGTGTCAATGACAAGAGATGTAGAAGCAGTTCAGCTGCTTTCAGTTGGCTCCTCTCCTAATTTCAGAAATGCTTTTTTTGACCAATGTCAGTTTTCCCACAGCAGCTATTGTGGTATTATGATCACATAGTCACAACATTTTTTCTGTAAGATTTGAAGTTTATGATTTTCCTTGCAGTGATGGAAGATTCGAAGGATGATAGTTTCTTGGAAGCTATGAGGCAGAGTTACGGAAATTCCCCCATTGAGGGTAAGTTCAATGTTGACAAATCTTGGTGATTCTTTTGCCTACTTGGAATCCAAATACTGTTTAACATTTTAGCTTTATTTTCACTTGACATGATGTTTGTCTAACACTCACTGTTGTGTTGCATACCCCACAATTGAATTACCACTGATGATTGCAGGAAGCCATAAATATAGAGCACATCAGGTCTTGGAGAGGAAATCCATTCCTCAAGAAAATACGCCAAGTTCAGATAAGTTATCTAAAGATGTGAAGAATGGGAAAACAAATAGAGTGTCACCAAACACAGGTACTTTACTTCATTTAACCATCTATGCACTTCATGTTAATTTTAGTTGAGTTAATTATCAATTTGTCATGCACAAAGATCATCATCTAGCCTTGGTCAATAAACTTCTCATCATGTTCATGTAGAATTAATTTGTCTTAACATAACCTGGAAAGTTTCTATGGTATGTGTACATTCTCCATAAAAAAAATAAAAGATATCTGCCTAGTTTCTTACCAATATTAGTCTAATGAAGTATAATACATTAATGACTCTGCAAACCTTATAAGGTAACACATTATTGCTCCCACAAAATCAAATAAGTTATTTCCAATTCGTTGGTATGGAGGACTTATCCATGTGCTTATAAGTTGCACAGATAGGATATGAGATCATTTTAGCTACTGATCTCCCTGCAATTGAAAGGAAACCAAAACATACAAGAATAAAAAAGTTAAGTGTTATTCATGAATGCTAGTGCAAATAGTAATACATTATCAGCATTTCAAGGATCAATTGGCCTAATCATTTTTGTTTCCTACTAGGTAAACCTACAGTATCACCTATACAGGCTCTTCCAGCATCTCCAGCAAAACCAGCCGATGCTTCTCGTGGCAAGAACAAGACCTTCTTCTTAGCAAAGTGGTTTGGCTTTGGGAAGTGAGTTACTAAATCTGTTAAAATATGAGTAATTTCGATCATCCAATGTTCAAATTTAGTCTGAGAACTGTCACACCGATGGGAAGTGATTTTTTATTTTTTTTTACTTACGACATTAATAGGGAATTTTCTAAATGTTTGGAGAGCTGTTTTGGTGGTTGGTCTTATTTAATTAATTTTTTGTGTCTAAGCCAGGGTGTTTCCACATGCTAGTGATGCTTCAATGTTTTTACATCTGGGATTGTATTTCATTGATTTTTTTGTTATGTTAAATTTATGTTGATCTTGTAATCCATATGGTAGAATTAATCTACATGTGATTTTGTACAAGATATAATATGAAGTTAGAATAAGAGCACCTAAAACTTGTATATTTATTCTAACTTCTTTTTTTCAAATTACAAGTGTACTGGCTAGTAATGTTAATTCTAAGTTCTTCTTCTATCACAATGTTTATATTATCTTTCAGCACATAGTTATGCATTTCCTGATAGTTCCTGAATTATAATTTCTGCATAACTAGTGTGATCACTTCATGAACCGAACTGCCCTACTTATGCTCAGTTCTCCGCTACATAAATGATAATTACACCAGTAAAGTAGGTAAATATCGCACAACAATCAGAGGAACGCATAAACATCCTAGGCATTTGTCTAGCTTTGTTTTTCACTTCAATATTAGATCTGCGGAAAATTTATGAGATTGATATTTATTGCTGGTTAAAAGAACATATTTTGCTCTAATTTATGAAGTGGTCACTATCCACTTTGAACATGGAATTTTTCCGGTTATTGTAATTTTGTGACCATGAAAAAACTATATCTTTATGTAACCTGATTTCTTTGATGTTCAAGAATATTTTCTTCCTTGAATAACAGCCAGTTTCCTTAATCCCAACTTCCAACTCAACATCTTTGTTCACATTTGTATAACTTCATTATTTCATTCTTTCTAACAGTTATGTCAAAAAGGTCTATCCAGCCATAAATAATACTACAATGCCATTACCATAACATTTTTTGATTTACCAACATGGGTTGTGGTGCAGTGGTGAGGCTGCTCCACCCTTAACCAGAGGTCTCGAGTTCGAGTCCTGGAAATGGAGAAAAACCTGTTGGGAGTGCCACCCCCTGAATGGGCCCAGCAGTGCACGATCTGGATTAGTCGGGGCTCCAATGCAGGTATCGGATACCAGGTGGGAAACTAAAAAAAAAACAAAACATTTTTTGATTTAATTTTCTTGGCCAAACTTGTCAGTCTATTATCACTCAAACTTATCAATAGGCTAACCTTAAATAGGATAGTAGCCAGACTGTAGAAAAGCTATGATGTGAAGCCTCCAGCACATCTTGTTAATTTATTGGCCGGAGCCAATAAATTTCTGGTAGAACTCCGCAATATAAAATCTCCCATCCCTTATAATTTGTCTTGTCTTATCTTCAAAGGTTTCTCATTTTGAACTCCACCTCTGCCCACACCCTTTTTAGAAAAGATGATAAATTAATGATCATCAAATCATTGCACAATAAATTTCTAAAGGAAGAGAAAACTCTTTGCAATATTATGTAGTTAAGATGTTGGTTTATTTCTGTATGGATTAAGGATTTTGCTATGGACTTGTCATCTTAGTAGTTTAAAGTATGCAAAAGCTTTGTCATTTTTCTTGAAATAGGTTTTCACATAGTTCATTTTACCTCAGTTAGTTGCACCAAATGCAGAAATACAGTGAAGCAAAATGTATCCAATATTTTTCTGTATATATAGAATTTAGAAGACAAAAGTATCACAAAAATAATTGCTCACTTATCAAAAACCAGAGATGAGAAAGAGGAAAACTATGGGAGAAAATGAACATGGAGATGCCTCTCTAGATTGGGAAAATAATTTGCATGTTATGTTATCCAATCTGTCTTTGTCCAATTATGCCCATTTCTTTTTCACAAACAGCTGTAACTACCTTGCAGCCACAATATGCTAATTTGGGCCCCAATTGTTCCCATGTGCCTTGCTCTTTTCCTCTCTCAGCTGTCAACCCAATCTCCTTCCTAATTAGGCCATGACATGAGTCTCATTTTTTCTCTTTCAACCATTATGTTTTTTTCAGCTGCTTTTAATGATGATAGATACAATAAACCAATATTCACTCAATGTAACTTTCTCATTCTACCTTCCAAGCATAAAGAAACAGGCAAAAATCTGAAGAGTTGCTTGAATTTAACCCCTCTATTGACCCTGAGCTGCCTGTTTGGGATGACAACGGAGTTGATGTCGATGAAGAGAAGGGTGGTGATGATACTGATGAAGGGGATGTGGATAACAGAACTGGCTTGAAAATAAACAAAGCATGCCTTAAACCAGGATTGAAAATCCAATCATGAACATCCCAATAAACTTCTATCCTCACTTTGTTGAGATGAATCGATTCGTTCCCTCTAAATTTCCACTGCAAATGCTTCACAAGAACGAACAATTTCCCATCTATCCTTATCTCCATTTCTGGATCAACCCCATCGATAGAAATCCCGCTACTGTTGATTCTGTTCTTGCACTCAATGGAAATCTCATGCATTCTTCCCTTATCGTGGAACTTAACTCTTGTTGAGAACTTCTTCTTGCCAAAAATGTGTTCTTTTCTTGATACAAGAATTGGTTCAATCAGTGCTGGCCTGCAGCCTGTCTTTCTGTAAGCATCTTTTTTCAAATCACCAAGAAGCAGAATAACTTCCTCATCACAAACAACTGCTACATAGTACTCTGAGCTTGGCTCTGTCTCCCCATTAAATTTAGCAGCCTTAAGATCCCAAAAGATGTCAACTGGCTTACTGTCCACAAGAAAGTGCTTTGAACCTTGTTTCCTCCAGAAGTACCATGGCTTTAACTCCACCTTGCAAGTATACTGCCCATCTCCACTTGAACCTTCTACTGACACTGATAAACCATGTAGCAACAAGTTCTTGCACCAAGTAACTGTGATTAACCTACACTGATCAGCAATTTTCGTCCGATAAACGGACATAAAAATGCTTTGTCCTGACCTGGTTACTGCAGCATGATCATCTGTTAACTTTTCCCCTGCTGAGAAGCAAGCAGGGATTGAATCTTGCATCATTTAGATGTTGTAATATTGATTGGCTTCTTTGACTATCTCACAGAGCCTATCAAAAAAGGATAAGAAAAGAAGTAGTATAGTTTTTAGGAGGATAAATTATTTTGAAATGAGTATTGGCATAGGGAAAGAATCCTAAATATTAAAAGTTTGGAGTCACAGATGCGGCCAGAGGTGATCTTGGCAGCATTGATGAAATACAATAATAAAAAAATATGTATCTGAACTGGCAAATAGATGGCAGATGAATGAGAGTGAGTGGAAGATTAACCCCTTTTATATTCAATTATCTAATGTTTATCTTTCCTGTCATTTTTTTCATTTTTCTATTTGGCTTTGAAGGAGTCGTGACGTAACTGGTAAAGTTGTTGTCACGTGACCAGGAGGTCATGGGTTCAAGCTGTGGAAACAGCGTCTTGCAGAAATGCAAGATAAGACTGCGTACAACAGAACCTTGTGGTCCAACCCTTTCCGGGGTTGCTTTTGTTTTTTTCTTTTTTCTATTTGGCTTTTTTTATTTGAAGGGAGCCTTGGAGTAACTGACAAAGTTGCTGCCATGTGACCTGAAGGTCACAAGTTCAAGCCATGAAAACAGTCTCTTGCAAAAATACAAGGTAAGGCTGCGTGCAATAAACCCTTGTGGTTCAGCCCTTCTCTGAAACCCGCGCATAGCGAAAGCTTTAATACAACGGACTGACCTTTTATTTGGCTTTCTTTATTAGTAAGTAGTAGCTTTCTTGGTTATACCCCATTTCCTTTTAAAATGCTTTTCAAAAAGACAACTTTTTTTGAACCCATGGTAGACTTTATTATGTCACAGTTAAAAATACTCACTTCCATGCAATGGTGAAAAAGCAGAGAAGTATTCTTCACCAGATCTTAAGTTAGTAGATCTTTATGCACACAATGACCAGTCAAAACCAAAATGTGGGATTCCCAATGAATGGTTCTTCACATTCTTAACACTTCCTTTGCGATGTATAATTGACATTTGAGTTTATTGGGACTAAATCAAGATTAGTACTCCTACCGTGTCAAATTATTTGTTATTTTAGAAGTTCAAGATAAAATTAATTATTTTTTTTTTTGTTTTACCTTTAATGGTAATTGTTCTTGAAAACTACAAATTACTCCATCACGGAGAGATGACGCATAAATAGAGTAAATATTCAATGAAAAGAGATTATATTTTAAGACATAAATAAGAGTAAAATAATCAAAATATCTTCCTAATAATGTTTCTTAAGGGCATGCATAGGAGAAGCAGGATAAATAATTTGAAACATAGGAAGTAATAAAAAACCGTTTAGGATTTATGTCTAATTAGTTGTAGTCAACAGTCATAAAGATATGGCATGCAAGGCTAACTCAATTCCAAAAATTGGCTTCAGAGGGCCAAATTCATATAAACAAATCGTTAGTTCATTCCTTAATCAATCTGGGCTTTTAACTCACTCTAACAAAGAGTGTTGCTAGTTGCTAACTATTCCCTCATATGTAATGAGATTAATGAGCTTATGAGTGGTTGATTAAACCCTCCTATCCCTTCTCTCTTGTTTGCTAGAACTCTTCTACATCCACTTGTCCTAAATTATTATTTTTAAGGTATTATTAGTTGAATCATTCAGAGTTTGAAGAAGTTTATTTCAAGATAAAAGAGGGAATAGGAGAGGAATCTAGCTAAGGGACTGAAACAAAGCAGAATGAGTCAGTATAATTAGGTAAAAGTGTTTTCAGATCTGGTCCAACTCAATCTTTTTTTGTTCCTTGGCTTCAAGACAAAAGGAAAATGGGAGCAAGATAACAAATAGACTGCTTATCATGTGTTGGATCTGTATTCAAAAGGGAATCATGATTCATGAATATAATTAAAGATTTGAAGGAGTTTGATTTAGTACAAGTTCCAAGATATTTTATACTAGTAGAATAGTACAACTAATACAGTAACACTTGTATACTTGGATTAATTAAAATGAATAATGAAAAGATTAAAGCAAGGGAAACACACCATCTAATCATTATATTTCCCCATAAAACGTGATTATTGTTCTAATAAATTACACAGCTTTGAATTGTCATGGTGGCCTTTTATCAAACAGTAGGAGATATATCCTCTATTTAATAGTGAAATCTTTGGTTGGATAGCCTATAATATTGATCCCTTTCAGTCTTTTTTGTCCAAAGGTATTGACTTTATTTTTTAAAAAAAAACTAACTCATACAGCCGTTTATATAAATTTTAAACATAAAATAGTCATACTTGATAACCCCATTACAACCAATTTCATATGTTTATTTTTTAGTTTGATTCTATCTACGTATTTGTAGGGATAAGAATATGTACAAATCTTAGTTATATTGATATTCCTTTAAACAAGGAAAATTAAATAGTTTTTTTTATTAAATAGTTACAGGACTATATTTAGTGTATAGTTAATGTATTGATGTTACTGTTGAATTTCAACACATACACAGAGCCAAAACGCAGCAAAAAAATAAATAGGAACGTACCTTCAGCCATCATTGTCCAAGTGTAAGAAGAAAGAAAAACTTGAGAGAGAATTTTTAACAAGCTTAGGAATCTTCTAGCCTATGCCTATCAGGAGGTGTGCCAGATTGATGGAGTCACAGGCGTATTTATAGGTAGGCTAGGGACTCTTAGGCAAATATCTTTAACCTTAGGGACTTTCATAGTTATTTCTTCCCATCAAAGAAATACCATATATGCATAACTTGGAGAAAAATTAATTGACTGATTTTTACTTTAATTGGGAGACGAGTTAATATTTAATTACCAAAAATATGTGGGCCACACACAAAGTCTCAAAAAGAGACGTGATTTTCTAACATTCTCCCACTTGACCCACATATGAAAATCAGACAATTCTTTATGAGTGAAAATAAACAACATGGCCATAAACATATATTCACTCAACTTAATAGTTATGCAACAATCACTTTTATCAAGAATATATTAATACAAGAATCATGGCGGTTATGCTCTTAATCAAGCACTTCCTTCCATGTATTACAATGTACAATATGTTCTAAATAAAGTGTCCAACAACTTTATAAATGAGCTTAATATAAGTCATTTAGAGTCCAACTTTATTTGATCCAATGATCACTTTATAATACATGAAAATCAAAATGTGCACGTTCATGTATAACAAAAACGATAATGTCTAGATAAACTGTTAGAGAATAGAGCAAAACTACAATGAGTTAATAAGTCCCATACGGGTTACATGATCCTTGAAAACATTAGCTGGTAAACCTTTAGTCATAGGATCAGCAATCATCAAAGTAGTACTAATATGTTCAAAACTCATATCTTGCTTCTTGACATGATCTCTAACCATCAAATACTTTATGTCGATGTGCTTACTTCGGCTACCACTTTTATTATTCTTTGAAAAGAATACCGCAGCTGAATTATCACAAAACAATCTCAATGGTCTTGCAATAGAATCGACAACTTTAAGGCCTGAAGTAAAATTCTTCAGCCATAACGCTTGTGATGTAGCTTCATAGCATGCTATAAATTCAGCTTCCATCGTGGATGTTGCAATAATGGTTTGCTTGACACTTCTCCAAGACACAGCACCTCCAGCAAGAAGGAAAATGTATCTAGACGTAGATTTACCACTATCTTCACATCCACCCAAATCGGAATCTGAATAGCCAATGATTTCCAATGAGTCAGAATATCTGTATGTAAGCTTAAGATCCTTGGTTTCTTGCAAATATCTCAAAAACCTTTTGCCAGCTTTCCAATGATCAAGACCAGGGTTACTTTGATATCTACCAAGCATTCCTACTACAAAGGCAATATCAGGTCTAGTGCAGACCTGTGCATACATAAGGCTTCCAACAAGTGAAGCATATGGAATGCCTTTCATTTGCTCTTGTTCCAATGTATTTTATGGATATTGATTCAATGAGAATTTGTCACCTTTAATGATAGGTGTTGCTATAGGTGAACAATTTTTCATTCCGTATCTTTCCAAAACTCTTTTAATGTAGGCCTTTTGAGATAGTCCAAGCAGTCGTTGAGATCTATCTCTGTGAATCTCTATGCCAATGACATATGAGGCTTCACTCATATCCTTCATTTCAAAATTCTGGATAAGAAACTGTTTCGTCTCATGCAACAACCCTAAATCACTACTCGCAAGTAAAATGTCATCCACATATAAGACTAGGAAAATATATTTGCTCCCACTTATCTTAAGGTTTATACATTGATCAATGATGTTCTCCGTAAATCCGAATGAAGAAAGAACATTATGAAATTTAATATACCATTGGCGGGAAGCCTGTTTTAGTCCATAAATAGATTTATTCAACTTGCAAACAAGGTGACTTTCATCCTTATCACTAAATCCTTCAGGCTGACGCATGTATACCTCTTCTTCAAGATCTCCATTCAAGAAAGCCGTTTTCACATCCATTTGATGTAGCTCTAAATCAAAGTGAGCTACTAATGCCATGATTATCCTTAACGAATCCTTCTTTGATACAGGAGAGAAAGTTTCATGGTAATCAATACCTTCCTTTTGAGTGAAACCCTTGGCTACAAGTCTAGCTTTATATCGTTCAACATTACCAGATGAGTCTCTTTTGATTTTATAAATCCATTTGGATCCTATAGTAGAGACACCTTTAGGTAATTCAACGAGATTCCAGACTTTATTTTTAGCCATAGATTCCATCTCTTCTTTCATGGCATCATACCAAAGTGTGGAGTTTTCTCCACTCATGGCTTGTGAAAAAGAACATGGATCATCTTTTAGTCCAATATCATAATCAGACTCTTGGAGATATACAACATAGTCACTAGAAATTGCTGGTTTACGAACTCTTGAGGATTTTCTTACTTCCATTTGTTCAGGTGCTCTTTCAACAATGGGTTCAGGTAAAGTGGGTTGCTCTTCATGTGGTACATCAAGTGGTGGTGGCTCTTCAACTTGTTGCTCTTCAAGTAATTCATGAGAATTTAACTGATTTGCATTCAAGTTTTCAGTATATAAAGGCACCATAAGTGGTTCCCTTATCTCCTTTAGTTCCACCACTTGAGTTGAACCACTCCCACTTACTTCATGTTCCTAAAAAAATTTAGCATTTCTAGCCTCAACAATTTTAGGAGAATGAGAAGGACAATAAAATCTAAATCCTTTAGAGTTAACCACATAGCCTATAAAGAAACCGCTTATTATTCGTTCATCCAACTTTTTTAACTGTGGGTTATAAACCCTCACTTCAGTTGGACATCCCCACACGTGTAAATGGTTTAAACTAGGTTTTCATCCTTTAAATAATTCAAAAGGTGTCTTGGGGACAACTTTGGATGGAACCCTATTTAAAATATACACAACAGTTTTTAAAGCTTCACTCCATAAGGATAAAGATAAACTTGATCTGTTAATCATGCTTCTTACCATGTCCATTAATGTTTGGTTCCTTCTTTCTGCCACACCATTTTGTTGTGGCGTTCCTGGCATGGTATATTGAGCAATTATACCTTCCTTTTCAAGGAACTCATCAAATGGACCTTTAACTTGTCCCTTTTCTATGTACCTACCATAATAGTCTCCACCCCTATCAGATCTTACAATTTTGATCTGAACTCCAATTTGTTTCTCTACTTCTGTTTTAAAAACTTTAAAAGCATCAAGTGCTTCCGATTTATTAAACAAAAAATAGAGATACATATATCTTGAATAGTCATCAATAAATGAGATAAAATATCTCTCACCATTCAAGCAAGGGCTAGGAAAAGGTCCACAAATATCTGTATGTATGATCTCAAGCAATTTAGAACTCCTTTTGGCACCTTTAGTGGATTTGTTGGTCTGCTTACCCTTTATGCAATCCACACAAGTTCCAAAGTCAGAAAAATCAAGAGCTTCAAGAACTCCATCAGTAACTAACCTTTTGATTCTTTCAATAGAGATATGTCCCAATCTCTTGTGCCAAAGACTTGATGAGTTCTCATTGATAATACATCGCTTAGTGCCAATTTCTTTATTATGCAGAGTTAAGACATTACATTCAGTTGTGGGGGCTAGCTCAAATTTAAATAATCTTTCATACAAATTTCCAAAACCAACAACTTTATTGCCTTTCAAAAGTTTCATTGTAGACAAATGAAAATTAAAATCATAATAAGCTATTGATAATCTAGAAAGAGAAATTAAATTCCTAGAATATGATAGAACATAAAAAGTGTTTTCTAAATCTAATTGAAAACCATCTTTTAAAATGAGCCTATAAGTCCCCACGCCTTCCACATGTGATGCCGTCCTATTGTCAGAATAAACATTTTGTCCACTTTGCGTCGGCTTCCTTAGAGTTAGAAAACCATGCATGGTTTTGGCAATATGAGTTGTGGAATTAGAATCAATCCACCATGTATTATCAGAAACTTCAATGAAATTAGATTCATAACATACAAAGGTAAAATTACCTTTCTTCTGAAGCCACTTCTTGTATTTCAGGCAATCTTTCTTCCAATGTCCCTTCTTTCTACAGAAATGGCAAGTGTCTTTGTCAAGACTGCCTTTCTTCTTCATAGGAACACTTTTGCCCTTCATTGCATTTTTCTTATCATGAGTCACCAAATTAGCACTTTCAGGTATCTCATGCTTCAACCTCTCCTCTTCTTGCACACACATGGTCAGAAGTTCATTGATTGACCATTTATCTTTATGTGTGTTGTAAGATATTTTGAACGGACCATATTCCGTAGGAAGAGAGTTGAGAATAAAATGCACAAGAAATGGTGCAGACATATCAACCTTAAGGGACTTGAGTTTAGCAGCAATATCTCTCATCTCCATAATGTGCTCGCGCACTGTACGACTTCTATCAAATGTCATACTTGAGAGCCTCTTCATAAGGGTGCTGGCCAACGCCTTGTCAGAGCTTACAAATTGTTCATCAATTGCCTTCATGTAAGCTCTGACATTGTCATTGTTAGGGATGGAACCCCTAATATTTTGGCTTATATGAGCTTTTATGAGCATTAAGCTCAGGCGATTAGATCGCTCCCACCGCTCATAAGAAGCCTTAGCTTCTGGCGTACTTGATTCCGTGGGCTTAGGTGGTTCTTCCACACGGAGTGCCAGATTCAGATCTGAACACCCTAAAGTGAGAAGGACTTTCTCCTTCCATTCAGTAAAGTTGTCACCAGATAACAGTGGAATTCGAGCATTTTCGTTAAATAGAGCTGTAGGAAAAGCTGTGTTAACTGCAAAACAAGGATACACATACATAAGCTATGACATACATAACCATCAAAGTGAATCGCGTAAATACCGATTCTTAAGTAAATTCTAAACCTTCCTGTGGGCAGAAATTGCAACCCATGCATAGAATTACTTAACTTTATTGTACTAGTAAACCAGATAAAACAAGAAAATAATCCATACCTGTGGGCATAGGATAATTTTTTTTATTTTTTATTTTTAAACAGAAAGGTTTACTATCTATTCCAATTAATCTAACCAAACTAGTTACCTCCCTGTGGGGTAAGGTTACTATTTTGAAAAACTAATCGGACTTTATTAGATGTCATTATTATATCTCAATCACTTAACTTTATGTGATTAAAGAATTTAGCTTTTCTTTATATCATATACTCAGGATGCTATGACTAACCCAAACATATGATAAAAAAGAACTCAAAATGACATCTCACAATAGTTACCTTTAATAATTAACTTAAACAAAGTGTTAACTATTAAAATGCTTAAAACGGATTGAATAGGCAGAGCCTACATCAAAGCAATCCTTTGTAATAAAGCATCTCAAGGTATTTAACTTTAATAATTAACTTAAACATATAGTTAATTAATCACAATGCTAAAACCGGATTGAATAGGCATAGCCTACATCAATGCAATCCGGTGCACAAAGGATCTCATGTTAACAGGAAAAGAACCGTACAACAAAGGAATAGGCTGAGCCTACATAACCTTTATTAAAACGGTAATTCCTTAGCCGTAGTAATAATAAATTGCATAAGATAAGGGAATAGGTTGAGCCTACATATCTCCCATTCATATTTCTCATAATTAATCAAGATGTTATAATAATTTTCGCAAAGAGCATAATTATAAAAACAATTTTATTTTATTTTTTTTATTATTCATATAAGTATGACGAACTCAAAACAACTTATATAAATTCCAAAGTAACAGAATAATAGCAAGATGTACAATCATGTCACTGTATCTCCTTAGCTACATGTTACGAAATTGAAACAATTAAATTTTATCAATTTAAGATCCAATTCAATTTTAAAGTCAGTGACTCTTTCATAATTAAAGTTTCAAACAGTAAGCAAACATGAATGCATGAACATGGATATATAAAGGTCACTATATTCAAAATTGATGACGGCAATATTGGGAAACCAAAAACTAAAAATTTCTCTATAAACTTGAGAAAACCATGAACAAAGCGGTATAAACAATATTCTTTATATTCGACACCAGATACTGGACAACATAGTTAAAAAGTAGGCTCATGATACCACATGTTGAATTTCAACACATACACAGAGCCAAAACGCAGCGAAAAAATAAATAGGAACGTACCTTCAGTCATCATTGTCCAAGTGTAAGAGGAAAGAAAAACTTGAGAGAGAATTTTTAACAAGCTTAGGAGTCTTCTAGCCTATGCCTATCAGAAGGTGTGCCAGACTGATGGAGTCACATGAGTATTTATAGGTAGGCTAGGGACTCTTAGGCAAATAACTTTAACCTTAGAGACTTTCATAGTTATTTCTTCCCATCAAAGAAATACCATATATGCATAACTTGGAGAAAAATTAATTGACTGATTTTTACTTTAATTGGGAGACAAGTTAATATTTAATTATCAAAAATATGTGGGCCACACACAAAGTCTCAAAAAGAGACGTGATTTTCTAACAGTTACTTGTAAACATTATACATGGATATATAGAGTATAATTTATGAATAATCACAACATAATCTATATATAAATTATATATATGCCTTATACGTTAATTATACATTTATTATACACTAAATCTAGACCTATAACCATTTAATTTATCTTTTTTAAAAGAATATAAATATAAATAAGATTTGTACCTATTCTTATCCCTACAAATATGTGAATAGAGTCAAAATCCTACAATTACTAAAACTAAAACTATGTAGACTTACTAATAAAAGTAAACAACATGAAAAGTTGGTTATAATAAGATTGTCAAAATAAAATATGGCTATATAAAGTTTATAACTTATATGAGACCTATTTAAGTTTTTCTCCCCTTTTATTTTTCAGTTCCACTCTTACTATTCTAAGAAGACATAATCCTTAATACCTCATTTAAGGCAGAACTAAAGGTAATTTAGTTAAACATTTTTATGATTAATACTGTGAAATGATTTTTTAATAGGTGAATCCTAAACTACTTGTGAAAAGGACCGAAGGGAAGGGAACATGAAAAGGTCAATAGAATGCTAAAAAGGTATGTATATAGTCTTTGTTTTTTCTTTTGACCCCTAATTTTATATTTTGACTGAAGTATCATTATTCAACTGTGAAAATAGTTTTCCCTTTTTTTTTTCTTCAAAATACTCCATATTATTAGGAAACTAACGTGTAATCAGCAAGAAAGACAGGAAATGAAAAAGGGTAGTGCTCTATGATTAACATGAAAAACACCAGTCTAGGTAAAAGATCACATCCACATGTAGAGAAGGGAAAAAGTAGTTGTGTAAAAAGGGAAGTAACTGAAAATATTCAACAATAATATAAGTGTCAAAAACGGTTAATAAATAATAACTACTCTAACCAAAGTAGTGAAACACGACATTACCTGGAGGGGTGGTCGGTGGCCTAGTTTGTTGGGCAGGAGATTTCTTCTCCGGTTCGAAACCTGCTACATGCTTTCTTGATTTAGTTAGTCGCACGAGAATTGTCTAGTTCGATTTACTCTCACGTGTGATTTACAGGCTGTTATACTGGAATGGGGTTTGGCTTACCTTGTGCACACCCGAATGGTAGTTGGATGTGGGTTCTCTTGTCAAAAAGAAAAAGTGATACACGACATTAGCCAAACAAAGAGGTCGTTTACAGCCAACAAAGCTTTTCAAGACTAAGACCTTAAAGCAATTTCGCCAAATTTCGAAATAACTTTACTTGCTTCTATTACCTATACCTTGTTTGGACAATCAGAAATTTATCAAATGCAACTTACCAACGTATAAAAGAGAATGTGAAAATCTGCAAGTAGGGGTGATAATTGAGTGGGTTGGGTCAAATTTGGGCAGGTCAAAACGGGTCAAGACTCAACCCGACCAAATTTGTTTGGGTCAAAGTGGGTTGGGTCAAAACATGTTATAACTCAAACCGCCCAATTTTTACTAAGTTTAATTGCTTTATTTGTTCTTTTATAAATTTTTAGTACCAAATAAAATTATTTTTTTCTGTATTATGCATATATATAACATATCAAATAAAAAATTAGTTTTTATAAAAAAATTTAACAAGATTTCTCAAAAATCAATTCGGGTTACATATCAATCCAATTTTTAATGGATTGAGGTAATAAATGGACGGATCAATAACCAACCCAAACTCGAACAGGTTGGACGGATCGGATGGGTTGGATTTGATTTTGCCATTCTATCTGCAAGTATGAAGCAATATCTGAAAGTTGGGCCTACATAAAACGTCCAACCAACCAACAAGATCTGTGAGGCCATGTAAGCCCATATCCAATACCAAGACGTTAGCCCAATTCTCTTGGGTCAATATCTCACTGAGAAGGAATGATGTCTGGCCCATTTATGTCAAGTGTAGTTGTCCCATATATATAGCACCATCAGATCATTTCATTAGCTTGGAACAACGAAAAGGACAGCCATGACCCATGAGTACCTCGTGCCGTACAGGAAAGTGTTTCCTTTTTCTGCTCTTTTATATTTCACAATCCCTTTTTTTGTTTATTCAAATACATACGGCATTTTAGAACTTCCCAAATAGAGAAATATAATGTAGTAGTAGTCATTGGCAACTTTACCATAGTTACCAACAAGGGTTATGGTGGAATGACCGATAAGTACTCCTTCATCCTTAATCAGAGGTCTTGAATTTGAGTCCCTCCCTTGTTACAAAGTCATCTTTATTAGGGAGCGCTCTACCCCAAATATGGGACTTCTGGGCTGAATTCGAATTTTAGTTCTGTTCAATGCGGGTATCAGACACAGGGTAAATTATTTTAATTTTTTTTTTCTTTTTTTTGCCATATTTTGTTTTTAGAATGATAAGGGACAACACATGTATACAACAAAAACTACGCCTCGATCTCAATCAAGCTGAATTCGATCATATAAATTTTTAAGCACGTCTCAATCTAATATAGGAAAAGATCATTGTATATAATAGAATAATTCAGTATTTTCAAGAAATATTTAATTTATAGAAATCCAAAGGTTGCGATCATCATGAGGAGATCCAAAAACCAAACAGCCACATGTAGTGTTGCGTAATACATGTTAAGAGCTTTATAACAAGTTCCTCCTATAACAGCTACAAGAAATGGCCTACCTCATTTAATTTCCTTCCTACGGATATATGACTTTGTGCGGCGAATTATTCCATTGAGTACATGATAATGACATCCATTTCATTAATTCACCATATAATTATATTCTAATCTCTTAAATATGCCTTTTTCTTTCATCAAAATGATATCTCCCCACGCAAACCACCACCTGAATTACGTGAAAGGTTATCAACAAAGGAGAGAGGGAAAAAAAGAGAATAGAAGTAGTCTATTGATCATTTTTAAAGCAGGGACAAACTATTTGATATTTGAAATTCACTGATCCGACTAATTCAGATTCACATCATATAAGGATCATTTAAGGGGAAGTTTGATCTCTCTACTAGGAATTTCACCATTTTAGTGCTCGAACTCGACTCTCGAGACCTCTTATTGATCAGAATGGAGGTAGTCCATGCAGTTCACCACTTCTCTTGATGATAGTAACAACATTTTCATCATATATATATAGATAGCTTAATATTTTTCTTTTCTTGTGTTACATTGTGGAAATTTCATTTATGCACGGTGAGTGCATTGACACCTAGCTATGTATTTATTAGCTAAATATTTAAATATATAACAAAATTCTACTATTTATTTTCAAAAGAGAACAATGAATGTAATAATTTATTTTCTACCTTCAAGACTTAAACATTATAATTCTGCCTCACTCACATAGTGTCGGTGAATTAATTCCTTTATGAGAAAAGCCATGTGGTAACAGCTCTTATTAGTTGTGAACATTTATCTCATGACTACACAAATTCTTTTTTTTTAAAAGGGGGAAAAAAACAAATAATTGTAAAGAGGTGTTGAAACAACTGGGAATGGAGCAATACTGAAAATCCAGTGAATAAAACGTCAATACAAACTCTCACATTTTGGTTAGCACATGCCAATGTTCCCTACTTTCCCTATTCTAATTTACTATACTTTGGCCTAGTATTGTTTTGTTACGTTAATAACTCATCACGACCTGCATTGGTTACTAGTTATAATTACGAGTTAAATTAAGATTAGGTTGACCTGCATTGATTTTTCCCTCGTAATTTTGAGCTAACTTTATTATAAAGAAAAGGAAACTAGACTACTAGAATACATTATTAATCAAATTATTTTAGATGTCATTAGCACTTTTACCCCTATTTTGCATTGGTCTTAATTAATTTATGTCTCTCATAACAAATAATTTTTTTCGTGGAGTACAAGTTTATATTTTCGTATGATCATAATATTCTACAAGTTATACCCGGGCATGACAGCAGTTTCTAAATAACTTATGGACCACTGGGCATAAGTTCGATTGCTAAGGGATTAAAAATAAAGACTAGCTTATTTTGAAGGGCAAAATCTAAAGACCAACTCATTTGAATGACAAAACGTGCAATTTAATTTATGATTTTTTTTCTTGTTCAATTACTCAATAAAATAATGTGTTGACAAGAAAAAAGGTGCTAGATTAAATGGAATGATTGATTATTTTGGAGCGTTTGATAACCCCTAATATTTTTGGGAGCTATCTGCACAATATCATATTAGTAGAGATGATTATACCCTTGCCTAAAAAAATGGAATTTTCTGGCCTCAATCAACTTAAGCTAAATGAAATATCTATCATTCTCCAATAAAAATCAAATATATATTGCTTTCATATCTAAATTATGCTCATGTTAAATCTTTTTGTAATGCATGTATGTTCGTGGAAAATTTCATTATTAGTTTATAAATTGACTATATATATATATATATATATATGCTTTTTCAAAGTTCTCACGACTCCAACATATTATTGGTGCTCTTTACAAGTTAAAGAATTTGTCAAACTTAATCAAATATCCATTACTAGAATCTAATAATAGAAAGAATAAAATAGTAGTTTCTGAAGCTTAAACACCTACACACGCAATTTGAATGAGAATACATTCTTATTCTAACGCGAGATACTTTGTGCATCGAGTTTCCCTGCTACTGTATTTCTCTTCTTTCCAAAGTTTTATTGCGAAGATTAATAAATCTTCTTTTTACATAATAACCTACTAAATTTAAGTGCATCAAGCTTTCATAGTTAATAGATAGACATTATAATATTTTTATTTAAAAATTATTTTTTTCTTCAAAATATGTCATATAAATTAAAATTAGAAGTAGTAATTATGAATGTGAGGTGTTTGACAAACTAGGATATGCTATCTACAAATTACAATATCAAATTAGTAGAGATGAAAAGCTTACCTCACACGTCACATCTATTGCTTTCATGTCTAAACCGTGATTTTTTATTTTTTTTTGTATAATCCGTGTGGGTTAATGGGAGAATGCGTTGTTAGTTTTAATATTCCAATATTTTTTCAAAGTTCTTATTCCATATACTAATATACAATTGGGCTCTTCATAAAATTAAAGGGATTGATTAGGGATGTATTACACAACTAAACTAATAATAAATTAATATAGGATTGGAGTTGTTTATCCTAAATCAGAAATAACCATTGAATTTGTAGTAGGAAATCTAAGGCACGTGAATATAATGATTTTTTTTTTTAAATTATATTCTTGTTACTATATATCTTGGTAGAAAAAATAATTAGAACAATATGCAAGAATTGAAAACTGTAAAATAATGAACTAAAGGAAGAAAGTAATTCTTATTGAATGTTTTACGATGTAATTATCAAGTAATATCATCGGAAAAAAAAAAGAATTTGAGATTTTTAAGTTACAATTGTGAGAGTAGTATAACAATTGTGATGAAAATCAGATGTCTTATAAACAAGGGGAAGGGGTATATGTATATATGTATAGCTTAAACCTTGAATAACGCTCTCCATGATTCAAGCCCCTTTCAATGGGCACTATATGCATGTTGAAATCGTTGCGTATGTCTGTTGGAGTAAATCCTAAATTTACCGAAAATAGTTATTGATGAACTTTATAATTTTCGGTCTTATCACTCTGGAGCTAGATGGACCTACATCCTTTGTTCCGGATCTTTAATGAATGGAGCAACTTTTCCGAGTGCAACTCAAGGCTATGCCCTACGTTGTGATTGTTAAGCTGGATCTGACAAGATGGGTTGAGCTGAAATAAGTTGAAGTGTGAGTCATAATCTAACTTGTTCAATTCTTACCAAATTTTAATTGATTTATTTGTTCTTTTATATACTTTTAGTACTTAATATTTTTTTTATGACTATATATAACATATCAAATTAAAAAATATCTTTTAAAATTAAATATTTTGATAAGATTTCTCATAAATCAATTTGGGTTATATATCAATCCAATTTTTAATAACTCAAATAAGTTGAACTAATAAATGGGCATGTCAATAACTCGCACAAACTTAAATGAGTTGGACAAATTAGGTTTGATTTTGTCACCCTACTTTTAACTAAAACAAAATCCCCACGTTGCAAAAAAACATAATTTTCAATTACTTCTTCATCCAAAAACACATAAAAAAAATACTCCCTTCGTTCTAAAATAGTAAAATACATATCACAATTTTATTTTTGAGAGTCAAACGATATGAATTTTGTTGAATAATATAAGATATATTTTTTCATATTTATATGAGAAAAATTACAATTTAATACTTGCCGTATAGTATTTGAATATCTAAATCTTAATATTAAAAATTAAATTAATCTAATCTAATTTAATTTATCTTTAAAATTAATTAAAGTAAAAAATAAGTGTAACGTAACATCTATTTTAAAACGAAATGCTAATATTGTTGGCACTTAGGGTGGGCTTTTTAATTAAGGGTGACAAAAAAATTTGAAAATTATAAAAAGGTGACACAAGTCTTAATTATTAAGTAGAGGTGACAATTTTGTCATTAGTGTTAATGACACTAAGCAACTATCAAGTTGTTGTAGCAACTTCGAAAGTTACTGCAGCAACTTCCTAATCACTAATTAAAAAAGATTTGAATTGAATTGGTCAAACTTATCACCAATTTTAATTTCAAAACTTATTTGTCACCCTACACTCAATTCTCTCGGGTAACTAAACAAAGAAGCAGAGAAATTACTTGGCTGTATTATCCAAATGTCTCCTTAAAAGCTCCACAAGTGTGTAGGTATCCCTACTTTAAAAAATTCAAAAAAAAAAAAAAAAAAGAAGCTAAAGAGAAGATCCAAGAGCCAAGTCCATTGACTTTCCATAAGTATCCAGAGTTTTGTTTTTTCATAAACTTCCAGAGTTGACTAATAAAAACACCAAATACTTGTGGCAATATTTTTTTCATTTTTCAAAAAAAAGAAAAAAGTGAAGCGTCCGTCGGTCACGATCAGTTAACCGGATTCCCTCCGTTTATACGTTTCAGAAATCCGAAATCACAACCACCTTCTTCTTCCCTTTTCCTTCTTTTCTCACCCGCCACCCGCTCCCCTTCCTTTTTCCCTTTACACGTAAACTCCATAAATATAGCCTACGTGAACCACACACTAATCAAAATTGTTGCTTTTATTTTGCTCAATTCTGGTTTACAGTGTTGAATTGAGGAGAATATTTTGAGTGATCTGAATCAATTGAACAAGTAGGGTTCTGAATTTTGAGTCATTTAGAATGCACCAGGATTCGACGTCGGAGCAGGAACCAGACGATTCTGAATCTGAGCCCGACTTTGTTGAGCTAGATCCTACTGGGCGCTACGGTCGGGTATGTTAATTCTCACCATTTACTAACTATTTTTTAGTTTATTTCACAGGGAAAAATTGGATATTATTATGTTTTACTACTTCTTCTTACTGATTTGGTGATAATATTGTTACATTTACTGGTTTTATTGAAGGGGAGCCTTGGAGTAACATGTAAAGTTGCTGCGGGTTCAAGCCGTGGAAACAGACTCTTGCAGAAATGCAGGGTAAGGCTGAGTACAGTAGACAGACCCTCGTGGTCCGGCCAGCCTTCTCAGGGTGGGAGCTTTAGTGCACCGGACTGCACTGTATTTACTGGTTTTATTGGTTCTACTAGTAAACCTTAATTTCATAGAAAATTTGGACATTCATCTGATTTACTAGTTCTTCTTACGGATTTGGTGATATGTAATATTGTTATATTTACTGGTTTTATGTGAGTGCAAGAAAAATTGAGTGTAAGAATTGTAAGACCGAAACGGGTCTTTACTTTGCAATAATGAAATTCAAATTGTGAGCTTGACAAATGTTCAACATTTTATTGGTTTCACTGGTAGACATTTTTTTTTTTCTACCGTGGTTTGATGATAATTATACTCTGCATTTGAGTTTATGGAGTTGATTGTCTTGTTTTATGCAGTACAAAGAGGTTCTGGGGAAAGGAGCTTTTAAGAAAGTGTATCCTTTATCAACATCTTTACATGTATATGATTTGTTTGGGATTTTATTTTCTTTTCTTATAATGTTTTTTGTGTAAGTGCTATATTGTCAATTCTTTGACTTACTATCGGGAAATAGATATCGAGCGTTTGATGAATTGGAGGGAATAGAAGTAGCTTGGAACCAGGTTAAAGTTGCTGATCTCTTGAGGAATGCAGTGGACTTGGAGCGTCTTTATTCTGAAGTTCACTTGCTTAAAACTCTCAAGCACAAGAATATCATCAAGTTTTACAACTCTTGGGTTGATACGAAGACTGAGAATATCAACATCATTACTGAAATATTCACTTCTGGGAATTTAAGACAGTATGTGATATTTGTGTTTTCTTGTTCTTTTCTTCTGTCCTTTGCTCAACACCTCCGCCAGAGGAAAGGTCATATTATGATCGAGCTGCTCATTGTGTATGATTATGCAGATATCGCAAAAAACATAAGAAGGTTGATTTGCGAGCACTCAAGAATTGGTCTCGGCAGATATTGGAGGGACTGTCATATCTACATGGTCACGACCCTCCAGTTATTCATCGAGATCTTAAGTGTGATAATCTTTTCGTCAATGGTAACCAAGGGGAGGTGAAAATCGGTGACTTGGGACTCGCAGCAATTCTTCGTAAGGCTCGTTCAGCTCATAGTGTCATTGGTGAGGTCTTAATTCACTTTGCTAACTTTTGCATCTATCCAAGACTGCTATTGTTAGTGTCATTCAGATGGTCTGGTATATTTAATCTCAGGTACTCCAGAATTCATGGCACCAGAGCTTTATGAGGAGGAATATAATGAGCTAGTAGATATCTATGCTTTTGGCATGTGCTTGCTGGAGCTGGTGACTTTTGAGTATCCATATTGTGAGTGTGCAAATGCTGCCCAGATATATAAGAAAGTGACAACAGTAAGAATTCATGTCTTTCTTGCCATCTATTATGTTCTCTGTTTTCTTGTGCCCTCAAACTTTACTACTAACTGCTTCCTATAGTAGAAATTGGAACTGCATAAATGGCTGTCCGGTTTCTAGCATTTTGGTATAATGTAGGAATTCACAGAGATACACAATCCACCCTGACCTTTACTATCTTCGACCCTAGCTATCAACAATTTTTTTCTTTTTCTTTTTCTTTCTCTTTCTCAAAAAAACAATCCACCCTGACCTTAATTTCTATACACCAAGGCATCTGAAATTTGCTTGTGTTCTAATAATAATAATAATAACAATAAAGAAAGAAAGAAAAAAGAGAGAAAGAAGCTCCTTTGTTTCAAATCCAAACACACACAAATGAATATTCGTGAATGAGTAGATTCAGTTACATTTGATCTGGTTGGCTTTTTAATAATAGCAGTTAGCAAATATTGGCCTTCATTATCAGAAGCAAGTGCTGATTGGGAGGGCCTAATTGCTCTCTTAGTCTTGTGTCGGAATAGCTGCAATCTGACTTTCCTGAAGGACCATGTATTTCTGGTCCTAATTTAGTTTATTCAAATGCAATAGGCAACGTAGGAATTGGCAAATGTTGCATTTGCAGTTTATCATGGACAACACATCATAGCTGCAATCTGACTATCCTAAAGGACAATGTATTTCTGGTCCTATTTTGTTTATTCAAATGCAATAGGCAACGTAGGAATTGGCAAATGTTACATTTGCATCATACTTTTTCCGATGAAATGAAGGTCACTCTGTTGAAGCTTCATGAATCTGCAGGCATACTGGAATTATGACAATTTTTTATCCGTCCTAGAAAACTACTTGACAGCATTGTCATTGGACTGCTTAAACATAAATGTCATATTTCTTGTGATAACACCAATCCCAGCAGGGAATTCTCAAGGAATTTCAACTTTCTAGAGATGTTTACCATTTTCAATTTTCCCTAAAAGAAACCTCTCTCCCTTGAGAATTTCTATCTTAGTGTCAAATTGATTATTTACCATTGAAGAATAAATAAATTCTTTCACTTGCTGTCATCAACTGTTTCATTTAGACCCAACCCCATTTAGATCAAATTCTCTCTCTCTCTCTCTCTGGTAGAATATCTGCTAATCACTTTAATAAAGAAATAAAATATCCAGTAATTATGTATGTAATTCAATTTTAATTTTTTTGAATGATGTACCCTGCTGTGTCATAAGCATTTTGCTATTTGTATTTGTCAAGATAAACGAAATATTAAATTCGACCACTATGTGGACTCGGTCAAGACTTTTCTGAATGTTTTAATAAATACATCGTACTATTTAGTTGTTTATCGAGAAACAAGTGTTCTTACATTTGTAGACATGTAATAAATTAAAAATGATTTAGATATGTGTAATCATGAGTAAGGCAAAATGGGGGACCTTGAATATGCAAAACATAGTTGGAATCCAAATCAGTATTTTTTTCATTTCTATAACGGTGGTGTCCGGGCCAGCTTGCACCGACCTCGATTATTCCACCAGGTACCTGCTACCTCCCACAAGCACAGATATCGCAAAACTCTGCCTATCAAGGTTTAGGCGGAATGGGAAGAAACACCTAGTGTTTTTCACCTTTTAACCAAAAGCCTTTGGCCCATAAGTGATTAGAGATTGAACAAGCCAAATGATAGGGCGAGAGATGTGGGCATAACCATAAGGCTGGTACTGAAAGAAGGAAAAAATTCTTCAGTACTAAACCTGAAAAGCCAAAAGAACATTTATAAAGAACGCTTGGGCTTTGGGAATGCCTATTTTCTTTTCCTTTTGATGATCGGGTACTTTCAGTTCTTAGCTCAAGTTACCCTACACCCTCCGTCTGGCTCTCATTTTCATCTCAATATACTGTCCACTTTCCTTGAGGAAAACATTGTTTCCTTACCTTCATAGCATTTTTGATATTTTATTACTTCAAAGGGATAAGCGACCTCCTTACAGGATCTCAAACTTATCACTGATTGTAGGCCTACTTTCTCTCTGAAAGACTAAATTTTAACTCTACTTTAAAAAATTACCACTTAAAATAATTGGATAGAGGAGGTGCACGGACTCCCCGGTACGGAGGTGTGAGAGGCTGGCTGGGGATGGTTTTAGGCGGGGTAGAGGTAGGCCGAAGAAATATTGGACGGAGGTGATTAGGCATGACATGGAGCAGTTACAGCTTACAGAGGACATGACCCTTGATAGGAAGATGTGGAGGACGCGAATTAGGGTAGAGGGTTAGTGGGTAGGAAGGTGTCCGTTCTCGCAGGGAAGAGTGTTTGCTTGTAGCTTTGACTGTTGTTTCTTAGGCAGAGTCTTGTTCGCGCTGTTTTGGTGATATTTGTGATCTTGAATAACTAGTCTATAGTGTTGATCTGTGAGTGCCTTGCTTCTTCGAGTTGCTAGCGATGTGTTACCCCTTTTGATGTTGGTTTTTATGATTTTTGTTTATGATTTTTTTACGATTCTTAGGATTTTTATGATTCTTATGATTTTTGATCTATGATTTTACGATTGTTTTATGATTTTTGATTTATGATTTTTTATGATTTTTGTGTGTTATTGTTATCGGTTCTAAGCCAGGGGTCTATCGGAAACAACCTCTCTACTTCTTCTGAGGTAGTGGTATGGACTGCGTACACTTTACCCCCCCGACCCCACCTGGTGGGAATAAACTGGGTATGATGATGATGATGATGAAAATAATTGGATAGAGGGAAGTAATTCATTTTATTATATGTGATTGTGACTCAAAGAAAAGCCAGTAATCTTGCTCATCAATTTTCATTGTTTGGCAGCTAAAAGATACAAAAGGTAGTGTATTAGTCCACTTTTTGATTCTTTATTTTACTTTTGGGATGCTATTGGTAGGGTCCTAGATGATTTCATTCTGAGTGTTTGTTAACAGTATTAGTTCTTCTATGACTGTAATTTTGATATTTATGAATTTGATTGAAGGATATATATGTTGCTTAAAGTTGGTTTTGTTGACACTTGATTTCTTGGATCAGTTTTTCTATTTTTAATGCTAAGATTTTGTACCTACCACCCTTGAAGGGAATCAGGCCTGCATCGTTGGCAAAAGTGAAGGATCCTGGAGTTAAAGCATTTATAGAAAAATGTATTGCAAAAGTTTATGAGCGCCTGTCTGCTAAGGAACTATTGATGGACCCCTTTCTCCAGTCAGATGATGATTCTGGAAGCATATCCAGATCCTTGAGTTCCCACCCCAGACATGCAGGTAACTACATGATTTCAGCTACACGTAGATATGTTTGGAGAATGTTGACACTTCTGGGATCTTGCAGATAAGAGTGATGACCCATCTGACAGTGGAAGAAGTCACCGGGACCCTGTGCCTGAAGGAAGAGATTTCACAGTGCAAGGCCAAAGAAAGGATCTAAACACAATTTTTCTTAAACTGCGAATAACTGATTCAACAGGTTATGCCTTGTTCCTTATTTCTCCACCAAACTAATATGATTCACTTCAATAGTGTTGACATTTGCCCTGTATCTCAGGTCATATTAGGAATATTCACTTCCCCTTTGATATTGAAGTTGATACAGCAAATGCTGTTGCTAGTGAAATGGTTGAGGAGTTGGACCTGACAGATCAAGACGTCTCTGCTATTGCTGATATGATTGATTCTGAAATCCGGTCATATATCCCAGATTGGGCACCAAAACAATGTTCTAGCGGTCACATCACTGATGAAGTTGCTCCTTCTGAGAGCAGTGAAGTTCGTGAAGTTGCTACTTCTGAGAGTAGTGAAGCTCGTGAAGTTGGTCCTTCCGAAAGCAGTGAAGCTCGTGAAGTTACTCCTTCCGAGACCAGTACTTTTGGAGCTTGTGATGACATTTCCCCCTCAACAATGAACTCCACTCTTTCTGGTGGTCTTGTGCTGGAAAGACTTCCTTCAGGTCGTAAGTACTGGTCTGATTCACCAAAAACAACCAGCAGCGCGACCTCTCCACTCAGACCGGGGCCTTCAAACCTGTCACAAGCAGATTCACCAATTCCAGAAAGTAGCTGGACTGAAGAAAACGAACAGTCACCTGTCAGCCAGAAAGAGGGAAGCAACTCAGGTGATGATGGTGCCTTTGAGCATGAACAGAGTGAAACTGAAACTGATGCTAATGAAGAGGCTGGTGTGATTCCAGATTCAAACTCAAGTGAGAATAAACAATCTACTGATTTAACTTCCGAGACTGAGCATCATTCATCAGGGGAAATAAAAAATCATAGCAGCAACAAATGTTCAGATGACATTGGAGATATTGTGGAGAAACTTGAGACGCTGGTAGATGAGCACCGCAAGGAGCTTGATGAGCTCAGAAAGAAACATGACTTGGCTATCTCAGATGTTATAAGCAAACTTCCTCCTGAGAAACGTAGTGGAGTGCTTGCTATGTGTGGTCACAAAATATCTTCCCATAGTCTACGAAATGAAAGAGGCTGCTCTGGTACAAACACTGAAGGCCCAAGCTCCTCTTTGAAAATGTAAGTGTTGGTGTCTTAGTATTTGCTTTTAAACTGTGGATATAACTAAGGTTGTTTTTTGATTGTGCCAATCATTTTACTTTTGATTGACTGTTACTACCAATCATGTTACTTATCCTTAAAGGTTTCGAGATATTCCAGAATGCTGAAAAACTTTAGAGTTGCTGGCAATGGCTACGTGCAAAATTCAGTAGCTGGAAGTGTTTTGAATGGACCTATATTTAGGCACTGTTTCAGCTCTGTCAAGGGCAACATCGGTTCAGGACTGGGAATTGCCGTAATTTTGAAAGAGGAAGGAGAGTGATCCGTCACTGGGCGGTGCTTCAATTTGCCTTCGGTGAGTTTATTATTGGAAAACATATTCAAATTTATGTGCCAGGACACAGACAACAAGTGGATCCCTTAGTCCTTCGGAAGATCTTGTTGATCCGTTGAAACGGATTTATAATCTCATATTCAAGTATGAGATTCCTCGAGCTGCAGCCGCAATAGGTTCTTACCCTTTTTGAAGTGTATACTTGTATATATTTACATTTGTAATTAGCAAAAATTAATTGGTTTGTTATCACGCCTGTTGAGAACTACATTCATTGTGAGAAGATCATTGCTTGCTATTCACCCTTTTATTTTTAAGTTTATAGGATAATCTTTTGAACGGCAATTTTTGTCCAAGATTTGTACACCAATATTGGAAAGCCTAAAACTAGAGTACCTGAAGTAGAAACGTGGCCCAAAGAGAGACTCTAATGAGTAAATCACTTTCAATCATTTTCTTTTGTTTTAGCCACAGAAATGGTGCCTCTCCTTCATGACATTACTGGTGCAAAAATCTCCAGAACTTGTGTCATTTCTATACTATGTTGCCTAATTATTCGATCATGAAAATTGCAAATAGCATTTGCACCAAATTTATTGTGG
This sequence comes from Capsicum rhomboideum, assembly GCA_031232105.1. NCBI lineage: Eukaryota > Viridiplantae > Streptophyta > Magnoliopsida > Solanales > Solanaceae > Capsicum > Capsicum rhomboideum. The sequence continues at coordinate 12,249,773 of CP124716.1, read as the reverse complement.
TCAATGACAAACCAATGAATAACAATAATCTTGTTTAATTTTTTGTACTTAAATGCGCTTATTCGCTCAAAATTTCTGCCTAGTTCGTTGTTGATTTTTAGTATATCCAATTTTCCTTAGTAGTACCGAACATGCATTGAAGTAATTTTTTTTTTAAAAAAACTTATTTATTTGACATGGATACACACATGGACAATATTTAAACACCAGAATCAATGTATTACTAATTTGTTCCTAGAGGTCAGCAACAAGTACCTCAACATTTAATTGTTTAAACAACAACAAACTCAATCTAGTTCTACAATTGGAGTCTAGAGAGCAAAATGTTTATGTGGAAATTATCCATACCTTTGGACATGTTTAAGATCAAATTGATATGGTTAAATTGCTTTTATATATACCAAATACTGACTGAAAACTTGAGTTACTTGAGATTTTCATATAGTAGAACAGCACATAAAGACATTGGAATTCATATATGTTATCCAATAGGTAGAAATGGATAGAAAAAGGAAAAGTCACCTTCAAAATGAGTACTATAAGAGAGGCCCTATTTTTTCCCTGCTAAGGATATAACACTGTTAGCCCCCTTCACTACTCACTCCTCCCCCAAAATCTCTTCAATTCCAAATTCTCACTCTTCTCCTTCTCTCTAATAAACAAAACTTCAATTTTCCCTTCTCCACCATGGCTTCAATTTCAGCAGCGGCCGCCACCGCCACTTGTTCTACTAAGCTCATAAACCCTTATTCACCTTCAACTACCAATCCCCTTAAACCCTCCAAACTTATCTTATCCTCTTCCTTTACCCCCAACTTCTCCTCCCTTTTCCTCCACTCACCCGCCGCTTCTCCCACCACCCACCACCACCAACAACAACGCCGCTTCACTGTTCGCGCTGCACGTGGAAAATTCGAAAGGAAGAAACCCCATGTAAACATCGGTACTATTGGCCATGTTGACCATGGTAAAACTACTCTTACTGCTGCTTTAACCATGGCTCTTGCTTCTCTGGGTAATTCTGCTCCCAAAAAGTACGATGAAATTGATGCTGCCCCAGAAGAGCGTGCTCGTGGGATTACTATCAATACGGCTACTGTTGAATACGAGACTGAGAATCGACACTACGCCCACGTGGATTGTCCGGGGCATGCTGATTATGTCAAGAATATGATTACCGGTGCTGCACAGATGGACGGAGCTATACTTGTTGTTTCAGGTGCTGATGGTCCAATGCCGCAGACGAAAGAGCATATTTTGCTTGCGAAACAAGTGGGTGTTCCGAATATGGTCGTGTTTTTGAACAAACAAGATCAGGTTGATGATGAAGAGCTTCTACAGCTTGTTGAGTTGGAGGTAAGAGAGCTTTTGTCAAGTTATGAGTTTCCTGGTGATGATATTCCGATTGTTTCGGGTTCTGCTCTTTTGGCTTTAGAGGCTTTGATGGCGAATCCTAGTATTAAGAGAGGGGAAAATCAATGGGTTGATAAGATATATGAGTTAATGGACAATGTTGATAGTTATATTCCTATTCCAGTAAGACAAACTGAGCTGCCTTTTCTAATGGCTATTGAAGATGTGTTTTCGATTACTGGTAGAGGTACAGTGGCAACGGGGAGGGTAGAGAGAGGGACTGTTAGGATTGGAGATACAGTTGATATTGTAGGATTAAGGGATACTAGGACTACTACCGTGACCGGGGTTGAGATGTTTCAGAAGATTTTGGATGAAGCAATGGCTGGAGATAATGTGGGGTTGTTGTTGAGAGGTATTCAGAAGATTGATATTCAGAGAGGAATGGTGTTGGCAAAACCTGGAACTATCACTCCTCACACCAAGTTTGAAGCTCTTGTGTATGTCCTGAAAAAGGAGGAGGGTGGCAGGCATTCTCCGTTCTTTTCGGGCTACAGGCCTCAGTTTTACATGAGGACCACTGATGTGACTGGGAAGGTTACTTCCATTACCACTGATAAAGGAGAGGAATCTAAGATGGTCATGCCTGGTGATCGTGTGAACTTGGTCGTTGAGCTCATTATGCCCGTGGCTTGTGAGCAAGGGATGAGATTTGCCATCAGGGAAGGAGGAAAGACTGTTGGAGCTGGTGTCATTCAGAAAATTATTGAGTGATCAACGAGCAGCTGTGCATTTTCCTTCAGAATGGTCCGACCCTTGTCATGCAATATTTTTAATCCATTGTGATATATGAAACTTTTTGGTTACTTCTTTTCTTTTAGATCCTAGGTTAGTTGGAGAAATCTTGTTATAAGTCAATGCTAGTGCAAGTTTGCGAGTTTGCTTCAGTTTCCTGCTTCAATTTTCATTTGTTTGAAAGGAAGGAGAACATTTGTATCTTGTGTACCTTTAGTTTTTCTTGGGAAAAATTCGTACTTTTGTTTGAAACTCGACTTTAACATGCCAATGAAGTTAGGTGCATTTGATATTTGTTTTGACGAATTGATGCTGTTAGGAAACATCCCCCCCCCCCCCAAAAAAAAAAAAAAAGGAAACTGAGATATTTTATTTTAACAAAATATGTTGTTTAGAAACTAGAATTGATGGATGTGAGGTTCCCTTGTGAGTAGTATGTAGTAGAATCTCATTAGTATTTGTTTAGTGATGCTTAATTGTTATTCTCAATTGTGGCTTATAATCCCCGAGTTGAACTATCTGAGATTGGTCAGTTGGTTCTATGTCGAAACTCGTCAGGCCTTGGTCTTATGTATTTAGATGAGATACGTAGAAATTACCCTACAAAAAAAAATGTCATGTACCTATTGCTTATTAACCTCAGAATGAGATGGTCTGTTGTGTCATCCTTCATGCTTGTTCCTGTAATAATGCTCGAAAGATGCTCGCATTGGCTATCATTTTCATGCTTGTTGCTTTAAGTGTGCTTCAAAGATGTTCTTGCTGGCTAAGCATGCATGTTTGCAGGCTGAGCTAATGAATGACTGTGTGTTTGATGGCTCTGGACGTGAGATTTGACAGTTTTGGTTATGTCTTTCTGGACAAATAGCGGATCTTGGTTTCAATATCTAATGTGGAGTTGATTGTTTGTAGGATCTGGTGAAAATGAACGTCATAGCATGTAATTTGATATATAAAACTTGATATTTACTGTTTTAAGTGGTGTAAGTCAAGCTGCTGAACTGAGCTTTTTTCCTATGGCCCCTATCATCTGCAGCTTTGCAGTCCTCCTGTTTTGAATCAAACAAGCACAATCCTGTTGTCACGACTCACGAATGATAGAGCAATATTTCTTCAAATATTTTTGGTTTGACGTCATTTGTGATGGCAATTCCCGTTTAAGTCCACATTTTTCTTCTGTTCCCCTGCTGCACCACTGAGTTATGCCATTTTTGACAAGGGTTATTTGGCTAGTTATTATGCCTGTACTTTCGTTGACTGAAATTGGGGTTCATAATCCAAGCACAGCTATTATCACTGAGGGTGCAATCAGTTTCCTTTTCCCATCTCAAGCATAACTATTATTACTGAACTACGAAATAGAGAGATAGGATTACTTGCAAGACCTTTGTCTTTGCTCAGGAAATGTTACAACTAACTTGCTTGGATAAGTTTCACGGATCTGCATTTTGCTCGTCATCTTTCATTTCCCTACTTAGACTGGTATTCATTTTACAATGCAATGGTACCATTTGGGCAAGGAAAGATGAAAGAAAGGACTCAAGGAGCATTATATCTGAATTCAGCCAGAAAATGATGTTGGCTGAATGCACGTGGGCAATCAATACCATTGATGTTAATACTCCTCACTGTCGGAAACATTGGTCTGTCAAAGAGCTAGTTAATATGGGATGCTACCGTTTTTTGGTGAGTGAAACTGGAAAATCTAGCCTCTAGGCTTGAAAAAAAGATGTAAAATAATGACAATAGAGTTTGTATAAATATTGCCAAGGATCAAAGCCAGTTATATTGTTGTGGACCATTCTTGTGCAGTGTTTGGTGCTTGTCAATTTACTTGCCATTGAGGCATCCATGGTAACGGGGTTGGTTTTTGTGCTGAATATTCTGGTTCGTGTTTGTTAATCTTACTAGACTTGAAAGTGTGTGGAATCTAGTTTGGGATTGAGGTGTCTTTGATTGATTGATACATCTGGTTACCTGTTGATGATCATAGTGATGGTTTAAATACTGTTGGAGTTCTCTTAGTTTTTGTTCTACCGCAGGATATGATCTTTTGTGAATAAGTGATTCAATGGTTCTTCTTTCTTGACTAATTATTTTGTAATTCAGTTAAACTAAGCTGGATTTTTGTATCACTACATGTATCTTTTACTGTAAACCCCGGTCTCTTGGTAACCATTTACCTTGAGTTATTCTTGATAACAGATGTACTGCCAGCAACTAGTGGGGTATCTTGGTAGATGCTATGTTCCCAAAACGTAGTTTGAGTCTCATCGCAAGAAGCCGTTAATGGGGTAAAGAGTGCTTCTCTGGAGAAGTTTTATTCGATATGATTAGAATATAGCTGTGTTACTGCGTTAGTCAAAACTGAAAAGGATTTTCCTATCTGGTGTTTGTGTTTGGGTTGCATCAAAAGTGACCAGTATGCTGATTGAATCAGCCATAGGTAAGTAAACTAGATTCAGCTCCTTGTGGCTTAGTATCATCTTGAAGGAGAAAGGTGTAGAACTGAAACGTACAGTTTGGAGCTACAGGAGAATGGAGAAACAGAAGTGAATATCGGTGGTCTTTTGACTAAGTTATTTGGTACTTGTGCTGGTGGGAGGTAACATGTACTGCATATAATTAATCAAAGTGCGCAGGTTGGCCTAGAGTCCACGATTATTAAAAAAAGAATGTGGAGTCTTTTGGTAGACCAACATGCTTCCAAACGCCCTTTTCATTGTTGGCCTTTTCGTCCGAGCTATCATCTTTAAACAAATGTGCAGCATATATGCATCTCCCTATACAAATCGATGACCACGTTCAGGGAAAATTTTGTTTCAAGGAGAACAGAGTAGAAGATAATTTGGCTTTCTAAAATTATCATGGTGATTTATGAATTGCAAGGGAGAAAATCCTTGACATAAGCCAGCTTCAAATTTGAATGTAGAATTGCGATACTTTTGCCCATCAACTACTTCACTTTCCAATTACAACACTTGCCGCTCCACAGAAACGATCTACTTTTTAAATGGTTCAATTTGCCATTCTGATATAGGAGTTTATTACCCGCACATATTGAAAGAATGTTAGTTTACTCAATGCGTATATGTTAGCTCTAGTTTGCCAACTTCTGTTGAGCAGTCAAATGAAGAATTTATAGAACAAACGTTTTAGGAAAGGAAAATAAATTACTCCATAATCCCAACTATCTGAACTTCACCAAGTACGAACACACTTGAAAACTCCCAATTTGCACTTACATTGTCCGGTTACAAATACTATGCAGTGCATTTGTGTCATGTAAACAGTTTCTAGCCATGAATGTAGTTGTTAGACAACTCGAGGCTTTAGCTAGTAATGGGATACATATAACAACTATATATATGTTTCTGCTAACCATTTATTCTCGTACATCATGTTCCAAAGCTGTTCTCCTCATTGGGTTGAATCATCGGTCTGGTTATGCATGTCTTAGAAGATAGTTGAAGCAATAAGATCTTGAACAAATGCAGCTCTTCGCCTTTTCTCTTCATACTGTTCTTCCAGGACTGGATCACTTATTGGCAGTTTGCTGCAGAAGAAGAAGAAAATAGATTTCTGTCATCTTACTGTCAAAGCCATCACACAGAAAAACAACTAGTCTTCTATATAATTAGACTAGTTACATCCATGATCTGGACGCGTCAATTGTTGATAAATGTAGAGAGCCTCCTGCATGTTCAAATTAAGCAATAGTTTGTCACAAGTACAATGATACCTCAGGATGGTCCATTTTGGCATCATTGAATTCAAAGGGCTGAGGGTAGAATTCACAGGACATTTCAAGCCATGGTACCTTTGTTTCATATTTAATGTGTCCATCACTGCCCTTTCATCACCACAGTTGATCATCTTTTACTCACTTAAGGATTCTTTGCTACTGGTACCCTGGTTGTCTTCTTGTATGCCAAAGACGATAAAATCCAAACTTCAACATGATGGGGGCACTAAACATGATACACCAGAAAGAAGCTGAATCTACTTTGAATAGCATGCATTGGTTTCTCAAGAAGTTGACTTGCTTTGGGTTGAGAAAGAAGGAAAGCACACCACCTACATAGATTCTCTGTTTATTCCAGTGACAACTAATACAGAAATGTACATTCTTTTAGTAGGAATTGCAGTTTACTTGCATATTATTTCACGTTTAGCACTACTAATTCCAGTTAGTTTTACGTTAAATTTGCAGGAAAGCTGAATAATTGTTGCGTATCAGATAAATTTTCCTCAACAGTTACCTTTCTGCATCAGGAGTAGCAGCAACACTGCCAGGAGGCTTATCTTGTACACCATCTTTAGGATCAGAAGGTATCACGCCACAGAGAAATGGCAGCAGAAGGGGATCAGGAGCAGGTTCTTGTACATTGTAACGACCAACCCCTAAATTTGTGCAGAAGAATGAATTTATTTCGTGGGGGTCCTTGCCACTTATTGCTGTAGGATTATTCCAGAAGCCCGACTTCAGGCACTTTCTCTTCCTCTGCAGGAAAAAAAAAGGTAGGAAGAGAGGTGCTTGCTTACTCCTAGATGCTAATATCGAAAACTTGTGTACTTTTCAGTGAGCTACCCTTACCTTCACTGATTGTGCATGCTGTACCATAAAATGCCCCAGAGGATCTTTACCTAAAGTTGCAGCACATATGGGACAAACCTGTTCAACAAAAACAGCAGAAATTAGTATGTTTCATTGTTCATTTCCCATTTGACACAACACACTTGTTCTTCAAGAAAGTAACATAAAAAACCACATCAGTATGTCAACATTACCGCGTTTTTAAAGTTAAAGCAATGCTCTTCTTGCAAATGGTTGCAAAGCATTTGGACTTCAATTTCTACATAACAGAAAGGGCAAGGAAACCAGGCTCTTACATCCTCTTCTCCTTCAACATTATCTGCTTGATTTCCAAAAGAAACCATCATTAGCTTTTGTTGGAATTTTAATAGCAAATAGTTCTGACATAAATAAGTGGAATAGCAAGTCATCCACCCCATGGTTATTTGTATCTTTTCCAAGTCAAAAAGATTGTAAATGGCAAATGAATCCATCCATATGGTAGATGTTGGAAGTCTGACTCATTATTTCATTTAAAATTATCCCCTTATTCAGGAAATCTTATTAAAGAGAGTCAGAAAACAACTATGTTTAACAAAGAAAACTGATACATCCAACTATGTATATAAGAAAACAAAGTTGATACTCCTAAATCTATCAAGGAACAAGTTTACAGAAAATAAACACATACTTTAATCCAAACTGGAAATTTTAACTAACAAAAGTAACAGGAGCAATAAGACAAAGAAGTTCAAGAAAATTTCCTAAGACATAAGCAAGTGATGTAATTTGATAAATACCATAATTACTGAGCCTGTTTACTTGGACAGCAGAGAGATTATGCCTAGCTGAATTTATTCTTGCAGCCCAAAAGTCATCCATTTTTCCAAATTTCTCTCTTTTTCTTGAATTTATCAAAGTAGTATAGGTCAGCTTCTTCTTCTAATTGAAGAAAAGAAAAAAGGGGTTTCAGATTTTGTCCCTAATATACCTAAATCAAACAAACTAAATAGTATTTAGACAAAGATGGTTTCCAAGATTTAGGAAGAAGAGGAACAAATGAGCGTGGCCGCTTTTGTTAAGGTTCTAATTGCTTAGATGATGAAATGTTGTGTTTGTACTACTATTTTGTATTTTAGCGGTGGAAAAGTTTATATGCATAAAGAGAGGTGTTGGGCGGTGGGGTGGGGTCAGAATTTTTTGGTAAGCTTTTCTAACACACAAAAGCTAGATTAATATATTCTTGACACGTGTCCCTATCTCCATGGTAAATTATTCACTGACAAAATTCTCACTGTTAACTGAACTAGGAAAGCTGGTTAAGACAGCAGCCAGCAAGGCTCAAGTACTCCATAAGAATCCTAGAGAAAGATCAAAAAATAAAAATATACTGTATAAGCGTAATAAATTGTAATGTCATCGCATTGGTGCATACCAGGTTAGAATTACGTAGGATTTAGTTATTATTTTCTTATAATTTATACATTTATTAATTACGTGGGATTGTAAGCTAATAACCACACACCGTACTTGATGTGCTAGATTTGATACGTGGCAACTGAATTATACTAAACATGATATTAATTATGTTAATTTTATTACATGAACAATTCATTTCCTAACTAGCAATCAACGACCTCTTAGTGTATAACAAATTTAACAAATATATAATAAATGTGTATGGAGTAACCATACGGTGATTATACTTAACTAAATTTACAAAAAAAAGAAAAAAAAAGAAGAAGATTGTAACTATTAATTTTTTGTTGTAACTTTGTTCCGTATAATTTGAAATTCCATTTACACACAAATGTAATTGTTGACTCTCAAATAGTAGGAGCAATAGCCATTAGTCAATACTCCCTCGGTCTCAAAATAGTTGACATATTTACTAAAAAAATTTTATCTCAAATAGTGGCATATTTAAAAGATCAAGAGATAATTAACTATTTTCTTTCCAATTTTACCCTTAATAATAATTATTCTAGAATTAAGAGGCACGTAAATAGTTGAAGATTAAAAAATTAATAAGGAATATATTAGTCAAATCATACTCCTAATTAATTTTTCCTTTAGAATTGTGTAAAATCTATACATGCCAACTATTTTGAGTCGAAGGGAGTGTAAATGAGGGGAAAAAACAGATATGTTAGTGGTGGAAATTAAATTAACCTATCATCCTTTTAATAACATTAATATATGCTTCAATCTAGTTAATTGAGTTAGATTTTTTAACACATTTTTCAAGTCGTCAAATTGGTAATTCCAAAGCAAATTTTGCTTAAATCAAATGTTACTTAATAATGAAGCGTATCCTGCTTTCACGAAACCTTTATGACAAAAGCAAATCATATGTTAAACATTAGGTTATATATATTATTTTTCATATTTGGCCCCGGCAAACTTTTCAATAAAGGGCCAACTCTTCGCTTTAATTTGCTAAAGTAAAGCATCCTCGGAGTCTAAAAGTTTTATGAAAAGATACAAAAAAGAGGCTAGTAAATATGATTTAGGAGTCTAAAGGCTGTAATCAGAATTTAGGAGTGATAATTTAGCTGTGACAAAGATTGTAACAGCTGCGGGTTATCCTGGGATTAAAAAGAAAAACTCTTTAAATTTGGACAGATTAATAACCCGTCTATTTATTAACCCAACTTATTGTGATCCATCTAATTCAACCAATTTTAAATTAGGTTAATCTTGGGCTAAATACGATATATAATTCAAATTGATCGATTATTAGGTAACTACAAAACTTACAAGAAAACAAGCAAAAAAAAATTAAAACTATGCAAAGGTTAGACAGGATTGAGAATTGACACATTGTCTTAGCTCATTTTGATCCAGTTCATCTCAAATCAAATAATAATCCATTTATTTTTTAATTTAATCCATTTTAATATGTTAAAATTCAATCTAACTCATACATTTAACAACTCCAAATACAATAATTAACTAGTTTGTATAAATATATATATATATAACTTAAATAATTATGGAATAAAGAACGTAACGTACCTAAAAAGTTTGATGGCGAAAATAAGTAGTTAGGTAAATATTGTAGCAAAACAAAAAAGGAGGTAGATTAAGACGTGGCCTAAAAATACTTTAATGTCAAAGATAGCGACTGAGTGATTATTGTTCCTTAAATAATTAACATAAGGACGGTGTAAAGTGCCCACATGGCCAAACAACCACACAAACACATTCATTAAATACTTCTCTTTTCATTCTTTTCTGCTACTTGTGGTGGGTTAGGTGCGCCAAAAGACACACTTCTATAACACGTTTGGCCATAAAAATGAGTACTCCCTCCGTTTTAAAAAGAATAATTTAATTTGACTAAACACAGAATTTAAGAAAATAAAAAAGATATTTTAATCATGTGGTCATAAATTAAAGTTGTGTCAAATGTACCAAAATGCCCTTTAATCTTGTGGTCTTAAACATGCCACGTGGAAAGTTGAAATTAAAGTATTGCCAAAAAAGGAAATGGTCATTCTTTTTGAAACAGACTAAAAAGGAAAGTAGGTCATTCTTTTTAAAACGGAGAGAGTAGTATATATTTATTTTGAAATTAACTCTTTATTTGATTACGAAAATTTCAAATCCAATTTAAAGTTTGTATTTCAAATTTTAAAAATAGCTTATAACTTGTTTTTTACTTCAGCTTTCATTTTTTGAAGTTGTATTTAAGTACAATCAAACATGAATGTTATTTCAAATATTTTTTGTAAGAAGTATAACAAAAAATAATTTCATCTTTAACTTCAACTCCAACTCCAACTCCATAAATATCAAATAAACTGAAAAATATTTGAAATTATCATATTGGTATCTCCCTATTAGTTTGTTTTTGGCTGCCAAAACAGAAGAAAATTCCTTTTTTTTTTTTTTTTTTTTTTGAATATTGGGGGTAAGGGTAGGGTAAACCGGGATGAACATATAAGGTGGGGAACGAACTGAGCTATTAAGATTCTCAAAAAAATAAAAAAATTCCTCATAGACGGGAGAGAGAACCGTAAGATTAGGTCATGGGCCTCGTCTCTAACCGGTAAATGTTGTCTTGGGCCTTACGGATAAATTTGGGCCTAAAGGCGAATATGCTCGAATAAAAGCCTACCATGTTAGGAACTTATTAGGAACATGAAATAATGTTCTAACTTGAATTATTACCTAAGTTAGTCGCTCAATCTGTTGTATAAGTGAGATAACAAAATGTAGAATTTCTTTTCTTACTCAGGAAATGGTAAAAACACCACACAGGACCCAGAGGCGGATGCAGCATATTCGCTATGGGTTCAACTAAACCCAACTATTTTCGATACAAAATATATATTACTCTATATATGTAAGAATTACTAAAGTTTCTATAGATGTTAAATTTTGGACCTATAATTCAAAAATATAATAGGTTTAATGATAAACAAGATTGAATCCATCAAATCTAATTCCTTAACCCATTGCTGATCAATTTTCATATATAAATATGTCAAGATATGTCTTTTACTGTATTATACGCAGCTATTTAGGGTTAGATTTTGTATTTTATATGCTGTAGAAACTATTGCTGGAAGCATGTGATAGTGGCTATATGCTTCTACCTTGAGAGACTATTTCATTAATAAATGGTTATATATGCTACGCTTTCTCTTTTTTCTTTTTGAAAAAATGAAAATCAAATTAAAGTGGTCAAACACATACTCTCTCCATTCGGATTTACTTGTCACGTTTTGATTTGACACACCTATTAAAAAACAATGATTGGTATAGGGACTTTACCGTATTACCCCCATTAATTGATGTTTAATTATTAATAGGTATTAGAGAATAAGTAATTAATGCTAAGGGTAAAACATGGATTTTTTTTCTTTGTGTTTTCTTGGTTTGTCAAAAATGACAAGTAAAAATGAAAATCAAATTAGTAAAATAGTAACAAGTAAATCAGAACGGAAGGAGTACTTTAATCAAGTGAGATCATAAATCATTATAGCGATTAATGATTGCAAATTAGGAAAAAAAAAAAAGGTTTGTGTATGTTTTGTAGCATAACTTTTCGAATAGCAATAGGTGAAGCTGCTGTCTCAAGTTTCCTAGGCAAATTACTATTCTTCCAGCTAACTAATTTCTGTATATCAACCCAAAAAGATCAGAAAACAGTAATAAATTTAAACAATCATGAAATTTATAGTCAATTTGAATAATTATGTTCAGTGAATGTGTAAAAGTACAAGAATGGGGTCAATGCAGTTGAATTGGTCAACTTGACATGATGCATCTTAAATTCACTGTGTAGTTTAACCAATTTTTTGAAAATATTACTCTCTCCGTTTCAAAAAGAATGACCTAGTTTGACTTGACACGGAGTTTAAGAAAATAAAGAAGACTTTTGAATCTTGTGGTCCTAAATTAAAGTTATGGCAAATATACCAAAATACCCTTTAATCTTGTGGTCTTAAACATGTCATGTGTAAAGTTGGAATTAAAGTATTGCCAAAAAAGGAAAGGATTATTTTTTTTAAAACGGACTAAAAAGGAAAGTAGATCATTCTTTTTGAAACGGAGGGAGTACTATGTTTCTTCAGTTTTTCAGTTTAAAAATATATACTCACTATATATAAAGTTTTTATGTAATTGATGACAGTACAAAAATTCTTTAAATAAATAAGCTTCGATTTGCTTATCAATCTCATAATTAAGAAATGGCAAATACTTCTCCCTCCTGTGAAAATGGGAGCCAAGAACAGATGTCCTTTCCCGTTAACGCGATGTTCTCAGTGAATAAAGTAAAATTATATACATTAATTAATCATGTTTAAGTGAGCGAAGTCTATACATACGTATGCAAGCTTTAGTATAGATAAGTTTCATTATTAGTTTTTACTTCCTTGAGGGTGAAATTGCCATGAAAGGGACTATCCATAAGGCACTTGTGATCAGCTGGAATTGGAAGACAAATTAAAGGCTATTCCACAAAATTTCTTTTACAGCTTTGTAGGTGGAATAATTAAGATGAACCATCAATTTAATAATTAGTCAATAATTTTACCAAAAATAGGGGGGGACACTGTCACACCTGAACATATATAGTATAGAGTATAAGCTAAGCATGCTGAATAACAAAGTGCTTTCACTAGGAAAAGCCTGATCAGTTTGTCCTCTACCAAACATAGTGCCAACATTTTGTTTTCTACTTTCGTTTCGTCGCAAATAAGAATCTGAAACTCAGTTAAAGAAATGGAACAAGATCTTTTAATAATATGTTAATTATTTGCCCTTTTTGCACTAGGTTACGTACTGTTCAATTAATTCTACTTGAAAGCTACATCTCTGTTCTATTCATTTTATTTGACTCATGTTGACTTGATACTCGCTTTGAAAAAAAACATTTGTTAGAGGTTTATTTTACTAAACTAACCTTATTAATTATACTTTGAAAATCTGAATTTGACTACTAATGTTTTATTTAGTCATTTAATGATAGGGGTAGTATTGGAGGAAAAATGATAAACTTCTCTTGATTTCATCAATTGAAACAACTACTTTTAGTAAGATAGTCAAGTAAAATGAAACAAAGGCAGTAGCTAACTTTTTTTTTCTTTTATTTCTTTTAGTCCTCATAAAATGAATTTGCAAGATGTAATAAATTGACCACGGCCATTTGAAATTACTGTTAGTCTTGAGATTTTGTAAATTATATTGTAGTCCTCTATTGTTTGTGCAAATCGCAACATTGTAAGATAAATTTCGATGAGAAATCTAGCTCTAAAACCCCTAAATTTAGACGAGAAATAGCTCCAAGAGCCCTTGAGTAAACACCTCAATTTGCTGATTCCACAGGTTCTTATTTGGATTGGACTAATTAAGTGGCAAGAACTAAAGAATTGATTCAATTCAATTTGGCTTTGTTTTATCATGTTCCACCCGAATCCTAACGAACAAAAAAGAAATTATCAGGTATAAAGGAAGACGGAAAGAGATTTGGAAATAATGAGCAGACTATTGTTAGAAAAATAAAAGAATAGTGTAGGAGAAGATTGAAGAAAGCTTTGCAGCGTGAATGAATTTATTGTCCTTAAAAAAGATTGTGACATATTCTTTAGGGGGCCAACAATCAAGTTTCTTCAGAATTTCTCAAAGTCAAAAAGAATTTCTGCATAATGTAAGCACCTCAGGTTGCTGATTCCCCAAGTCCTTATTTGGATCGGACAAATTACATCAAGTGGCAAGAACTAAAGAATAGGTTTCATTTTGGCTTCGTTTCTTTATGTTCCAATCAAATCCTTACCAACAAAAAAGACGAGGAAAAAGGAACACCGAAATAGCTATTGAAATTGTAAAGAAATTAAAGTAGAAGGCAATCAGGAATAATGAATGAACAGTCTACTCGATACCTCCAAATTACTTCACCAAATTTATTTGAATAGAACAACAACTAACGCCAAAACAGCAAATGTAAATCCATTATATCTTAGAATCAATACCTAGAAATAGAAAAAAAAAAGAAAAAAGAAAAAAGAAGGCAAACAGGGCTATATATATGCCTCATCAAGATCCATGCACTAGATAAAACTATTTTCCCTCATATAGGGAAAGAAAAAAAAGAAGCAATTACAACAGCAAATAAAGAACGTAACAGGTTATCGGACCAGGAGTGCTTAATTCCCCTTTGCATGAACGACCATCGTCATTCTTCTCTCAAAGTATTAACTTGAACAAACCTTCGGATCTCTCACCTCGTGAGCTTCCAAAATCATCCAATTGTGAGTCTGTTCAGTTGATCTCAGAGGATTTCTAGCACCCGACACATGATGTTTGTTCTCAGCAATGATCCATGTACCAAAACTTTTAACCCTAATCTCTGGCTCATCTCGAAAACACAAGTTAACAAATTGAGCCACCATAGTGATGAATAAAGATAATTAATAAGCCCTTCAATTAGGGTTTCCTTTAGGATATATATGCATAAATATATTGTACTAGCAATTGTTGTGTTAGGTTATATATCCTAATCAGCTTGAAGGTGGATCCTAAAATACGCATGCAGGGATTGTTTCTTTAGTGTAGCAGTGGGGGGGCACGATTTTACAGGGGGGACAAATTGAAAAGGATGGAAAGTGGCAAAGTACAAAGCTTTTTTTCTCTTGTGGCCCATGGAAATGTATATGCGCCATAAAGTTAGGGGGCTTTTTTTCAAAGTGTGCTCAAAAAGAGTCTTTCTTCTAAATGTGTTTGAATTCTGGCTCTTCTATGTTTCCTTTTTTCTGTTGGTTGTTGGAAAAAGGATGTGGTAACATACTCTAGCTTTTTCACTCTTGGCCCCAATTAGTTTTAGTGGTCGCCCCACACCCCTAGCTCTTTCTACTTCACTTTGATTAAAGGTATCGGGTTTCAGCCTCGTGAATGAAAAAAATCTTTGCAAGGAGCGTTTTTCTCCTTTAATGTCTTTCATATATATTGTTGAATTCAAATTAATTAGAATTCAATGCGGATATATACCGAGTGGAAACAAAAAAAACCATCCACATTATTATGCTATCTAGAAACGGCTTCTATAATTTTAGGTGATTGTATATATAGTTTAATTGTGATAAAATCATTATCAAATCTTTAAAAAAAATGAAGGTGAAAGTTTTTCATAGGTTATAATTTATATGCAGTGTTGAATGTAGTGTACTAGTTACGGATTCAATCAAACTTGATATTTTTAGCACAAAATATATAGGTATATACGATGAAAAACTATTCAAATATAAACAGATTAACTAATATTGTTTTTTTTAAAAAAAAAAAAAAATTGGGGTAGGGGAAGGAGAAAATGGGGGATTGATTGATTATGGAGTATGTATCTTCACTAATCTAGTGAAAAGTTATATTGACTTATGAATCCATAATTCTATAAATCCGAAGATTTTTCCCATGTTGAAACTCTTAAAGTAGAATTCATCAAGTTAATTGTATCTTTATCTACGTCTTCTCCTATGTATCTTAAAAGTAGAATTCATCAAATATCATCTCCTATAAATATTTTCCGGTCGGAAAAGAAAGATACAAAAGTAAAAAAGGTGTGGTGTAATTAGTCCGTGACGAAGAAAATTGAGGGAATATGATCCCATTAAGAAGACTTAATTTGCCTCTATCATCATGCTTGCTTTTTACCAAACTAATATATTAAAATTATACCACAGAAAGAATTAAAAAAAATAGAGAAATTTTGTCACACATTGGATAAAAAAAATACTTCTATATATACTAGATTAAAGAGTTGGAAAGAAGTCAAGCTCTGATCGCACCATCCTTGTCATCGTTGCTCGGTTTTGACTTGGGCCAAACAACTTATTGATTAATTTTTGGACCAAAATTATTTTACCTTATTTATTGCGCCTTTTTTTATAAAAGGCAACAATCTCTTTTTAAATTCCAGATGTTGCAAAAGTGAATCAAATTCATCTAAAGATACAACTTATCAAATTTTTAAATTTATTGTTGATCATGATAATATTTACCATGTATTTTCAAAATAAATTGATTGATGTACGACTTTAAATTGATAATTGGTTAAATTTTACCATCCTAAAAATTTCCTTCTTTCATCCACTGGTGTCTTTTTTTTTTTTTTTAATCAAACGCCACCTTCCGAAAACTTGAGTAGTTGTCTACCCTGAAAACATCCCCCACTCGACAACCCTCGAGGATCTTTGGCCAACGTACTAACTAGTAACAAAGCAATATACTATTACGGGGCTAATATTTATCCGTAATCATATTTACTATATCAAATCTAATAATTTAACACATACAAATAATCCCCAACACATTCTAAAACTTCAAAATTTAACTGTAAGTATACTTTTGCACAAACTCGAGATGTAATTATCATAATTGAAGCAATAGTTGATTTCAAGGTCCTAAAATTTTGTTCTACCATAAGGGAACTTTCATTCTAATTATGGTTTTACCCAACATGGAATATAACTTAATTTAGTTTTCAAAAAGTATAATATATAGTCTATCAATATTTTACTTGGGAGTTTCATGCTACTAATTAAAATTGTGTAGAGTGCTGACAAAATGAGCCATATTTGGTTTACCCGTTCAAACCGTCCATATTTTAATGGGTTGGTTGAGTGACATTTTAAATGCAAAAAATACGAAAAAAGTTAGTATTTATGATTCCGCAAATATTATATGTGTATGTCTGTATGGACTATGAAAGATGGCTGAATTCCACCTATTTGATCACAACATTAACTTACTATCAATCTACTATGAAGCAAGAAGCAAGCAAAATTAAATGTGAGTAGAGTATACTTAAATTATTTTTTCCATAAAATCCTGCACACTTTAATTGCTTACATATCTCAACATGTTCATCAGTTTAAAGACAGAGCAATATAAAGTGCATATACAACAGAAGTTATGAAACAAAAGCATTTGACCAATCAAAATGGCACACTCATACAACTTTGCCATATTTATGACAGTTTTTCTACTATCAATCTTCTTCACGTTAACAAGCGTGAAAGCCGATCTGATAGACAGTGTTTGTTCGAAAACAGAAATCAAGGATGTGTGTTTTTCTGCTTTAAGAGAGGATCCTCGATCCAAAGGTGCAAATTCCGAAGGTCTTATGACGATTGCAATAGACTTATCACAAAAGAACGCCACATCAGTGTATAATCTTGTTAGTACATTGCTTAAACAGACTACAGATCCTAAATTAAAGATGCGATACGCTTCGTGTTTGGAGAATTTTAACGACGCTATTAATAATCTTGGAAAATTGCCAGGATATTTGAAGTCTAAAGACTATTACAATTTGAATACACATGCTTCTGCTGCTATACGTGATCCTTCAACGTGTGATAACAACTTTTTAGAATCACCTACTGAAGTGCCCCAACTCAGAGATGCAAGTGACAATCTTCGAGGACTTATCGATGTCATTTTGATTCTTTGCTTTTTTTTGTAAGGGTGAATGGGTGATACAAAGCCATTTATAGATTTATGCAAGGCATTGTAATCAACTTGAAAAATATGAAAGTTATCATTTGACAAAAGTCGAGGCAAATAATGGAGTTGTCATAGCACCACATTAACATAATTTGTCTCACATAAAAAATCGCATGGTACATGATAACATAGGGGTGGCAAATTAAATTGAGCCCAAATCTTGTCAAATATGTCATATATATGATATGTCTAGTAAAAAATATTTTTAAAAATATTTTGAAAAGATTTCACATAGGTTATCAAAGTGGCACACTCTTGTATAACTCTGCCTCTTTTCTAATAGTTTCTCTCCTATCAATCTTCTTCATGTTAACAAGCGTGAGAGCCGATCTGGTAAATGATATTTGCTCGAAAACACCAAAACCTACTCTATGTTTATCTGCTCTAAGAGAGGATCCTCTATCCGGAGGTGCAGATCTCAAAGGCCTTGCTTCTATCTCAATAGACATATCAATAAAGAATGCAGAATCCACACGTAATCTTGTTAATTAGTTACTTATACATGTTGAGAATCATCAATGTTGGTTCATACAGTTGATCTACAGCTCAGAAAGAGGAAGAGAAAATCTGAGAAATGAACATTTCATTGAGAGAATAACTGCTTGAGTACAAAATATCTAGTCTACTCCTATTTATAGAGCTACTAACTAACACAAGCTACTTAACTAACTAGGTTAGTTAACTTAACCTTACCAAGTGGCTAACTAACTAATTCTGTGAATTCACTGTACAGTGTAGCTAACAACTTTAATTGTCTACTAGTTCTAGTATACTGAACACCCCTCCTCAAACTGATGGGTGAAATCTTTCACCCCCAGTTTGGGCAAAAGATATGTGTGTTGTGTCTTTCTTAGGCTCTTAGTAAGGGGGTCTGCTATTGTTCTTTGGTAGACACATGATGAGTATTGATCATTCCTTGCAACAGTTTCTCCCTAACAAAGTGACAATCAATATCAAAATATTTTGTTCTTTCATGGAAAATTGGGTTTGCTGCAATTTGAATGGCAGATTTGTTGTCACATAATAAGGTCACTGGTTGCTGAACTTTTATTCCTAATTCTTTGTAAAAGCCAATGAACCAAGTAATCTCTGCAACAACTGATGTCATACTTCTGAATTCTGTTTCAGCTGAGGTTATTGCTACTGTCTCTTGCTTCTTTGATTTCCAGGACACCAGTGCATCTCCAAACTTCAACAAATATCCTGTTACAGATCTACTGGTTTGTGGACAAGTACCCCAGTCTGAGTCATAAAATGTAGTTAACACATCTAAGCTTTGAGGTGGCATAAACAGTCCTAATCCTGGAGAAGACTTAATGTATTTGACTACCCTGATGGCAGCTTCCATATGAGATTCTTTGTGTGCATGCATATATTGACTTAGAATCTGTACTGCAAAAAAGATATCTACTTTTTTCATGGTCAGATATAGTAGTCTACCTACTAACCTTTGATATTTCCCAATGTCCTGGTTTATCATTTGATTTAACCTCTGATCCTTGCACATGTGAATCATATTCAATTGAGGTTAACCTTAGGTTGGGATCAAGTGGTGCATATATAGGCTTAGCTCCACTTAATCCTAATTCAAAAATGAGTTTCAAAGCATATTTCCTTTGGCTCATAATACACTTCCTTGGACCTAGGAAATTCAATGCCAAGAAACAATTTCAGATGCCCCAAATCTTTCATCTTAAACTAGTTTAAGATTACTTCTGATTTGATCAATCAACTTACTATAGCTGCCAGTGATCAAGAGATCAACCACATATACCAGGACTATCACCAACTCCTTCTCCTCTCTCTTTATCTATAAAGAATAATCATAATGTTTTTGAACAAATCCTAGTTTAACCAAGGCTTCTGTTAGTTTCAAGTTCCATTGCCTTGGAGCCTACTTAAGACCATATAATGACTTCTGTAGTTTGCAGACTTTGCCAGCCTCCTCCTGTCTGCAAAACCAGGTGGAATCACCATGTATACATCCTCAACTAGTTCACCATGCAGAAATGTATTATGAACATCCATCTGGAAGATATGCCAATTCTTAGCAGCTGCAACAGCAAAAACTGACCTCATTGTGACCATTTTTGCCACAGGAGAAAATGTCTCTGAGTAGTCTAAACCCTCTTTTTGACTAATTAAACCCCTTTACTACAAGTTTGGTCTTGTATCTCTCAACATCACTTGTAGCCAAATACTTCACTCTAAACACCCACTTACATCTTATAGGATTTTACCAGGTGGGAGGTCAACAATAAACCATATGTTGTTGTCTTCAAGAGTAACAAATATCTGATTTCATTGCAGCAATCCATAGAGGATCAAGAGAAGCCTCAACAAAGGAAGAGATCTTAGGAATAGTAGAGTAAGCGGCTAAGGTTGCACTATGAGGTGCAGAGAGTGAGTCATAATTCACATGAGCAGACAAAAGATATAAACATGTAAAGTTTGTCTTGAAGCTCTTAGTGACATAGTCTTTAAGCTAAATAGAAGGCCTAGTTTGCCTAGTAGAAACTCTTCTCTCAACTGGTAGAGTCACCTCACATCTTGCAGTAGTATAAGAAACCTCATCAGGAACAGGAGAACCAGCTGAAGAGTGTTGCATTGAAGACTCAGAATTAACATCTGATGAAAACTCAGGAACATGACTTGAAGATGCAGGAATCACCAGAGGTGAAAAAAACTCATTAGTGAGATCATAAAGTAGAGGAGAAGAAAACAAGGGAGAAGGTGCACTCATGTATTTGAAAGGAAAACAATCTTTCTTAAAAACAACATCTCTGCTGAAAAACTCTTTTGTGTGAAGAGCATAAAGTTTGTATCCCTTTTGAAGATGAGAGTAACCAAGAAACATTGCTGGAATTTCTCTTGCAACAAACTTATCCACTTTTCTCACTTAGGTAGCATAAGCCAAACAACCAAACACTCTAAGGTGTTCAAGGGATGGAGCAGTATGATAGAGACATTCATAAGGAGTTTTGCCCTTAAGGACAGAAGAAGACAACCTATTAATGATATAGATACTAGTGAGGACACACTCACGCCAAAATCTTAGAGAAACATTATATTGAAACCTAAGAGATCTAACTATGTCCAAAATGTTTCTATGTTTCGTTTCTACAATACCATTCTGTACGTTGAGGTATATACACACAAGAACTTTAATGCATGATACCAAGAGACTGAAGTAGAGTAGTTACTTGAGAGTTGAAAAATTCAGAGCCATTATCAGATCTTAAGATCTTGACTGTGGAACCAAAGAGATTATTAATCATGATAATGAAATTCTTGAGTGCAACTATAACCTTTGATTTAGAATTTAGAAGAACCACCCAATCGTACCTTGAATAATCATCAACCAAGGTGAGAAAATACCTCTTACCATCATGAGATCTATAAGGCCCCCAAATATCATCATGAAGTAAGTGAAAACAAGCATCAGTAGTGGTAGTACTTAGTGAAAAAAGTTTCCTTGATTGTTTAGTTGAAAGACAGATTGTACATTGATCAAGCACTGACTTATCAGATATACCTATGAAACAGCTTAACTTCTTAAGAGTGACAAGAGGTATATGCCCTAGTCTCCTATGCCAAAGATACAGTCATAGTCTAGTTTTGACAGACTCTACAGAGGGTTTAACAGTAGTATTATTAAAAACTGTATTTACAAATACTTTTTGAGAATGTAATTGAGCTTCTTGAGACTTTAAAGGACAATCTGCATGCACCACATAGAGATCATTCTATAGTCTGCCAATCCCTCTCACTTTCCCACTGAAGATGTCCTGAAATATACAGAAATCAGGATAGAAAGGACATAGCAATTCAACTCTCTTATCAACTTTGACACTGATAGTAAATTGTACTTAAACTCAGGAATATGCAACACATCAGTGATCTTAAGACCTCCAAGCACTTGAGAGCACCCTACATTGCTAACTCTAGTATGACCACCAGTTGGTAAGTAAACTTCTCCTTCTTGGGACTCATATAATTTGTGAAATTGTGTTAATAAATTCAACTTACTGACCATATATTTTGAGGCTCTAGAATCAACTATCCATTTTCTAATTGTACTAGTACAAGTAAAGTAGTGAGCCATAACTGTTGATGCCATACTTGTACCACTGTCACACTGCTCTTTTCCTTTGTCCATCATCTGTAGGAATTGTTGATACTGCTCAGGAGAAAACTGAGGAGGTTGATGTTGATAGTATTATGGTATATATGGTTGCTGTTGATAGTATTGTTGAGGCTGCATGTTAGTCATAAAAACATGAGAATTCCTAAAAGAATTGCCAGAGTTAAAAGCACCTGCTCTTGATTTATTCATGGATTGCTGAGATCTGGAGTTGAGTTGATTGTGATTTACTCTGAAGCCTTGATAACCTACATTGTACCCTCTACTAGAACCAGTGTGTCTAGTATTAGCACTAGAAATGATTCTTTTCTTTCCCTTCCAATCAAGAGGATAATCATGAAGAGCATAGCAGATATCACTAGTGTGACCATTCCAATTACAGTAGTCACAATGCAGATGACTATTAGAATTTTTCTTGGCCTTAAAAGTGGAGAGAAATGATGATCCAGAACTTTCCTGAGAGAATTTGCCTTTACCACTGAAAATACCATTGCATCTCTCATATCTCCAAAATTACTAGGACCAGAAGCACCAACTGCATTAGATTTGCCTAACAGTCTTTGACTCTTTTCAGCCATTACCAGAGAATAAGCTTTGTTGACATTAGGTGGAGGATCTAACATCACAATTTGACTTCTACATTGATTGTATGACTCATTTATCCCTATTAAAAATTGCATCAACCTGTGATAATCAAAATGAGCAGCATATGTCTTAAATTCTTCACATGTACAACCAGGACAGGGCATAAGAGAGTCATATTCCATCCAAAATTCCTTCAATTGAGAAAAATAGGTAGATACAGACATCACACCTTGATGAAGTGTGGCAATCTCCTTATGTAAGTAAAAAATTTGAGATTCGTTCACCTTATCAAACCTCTCCTTCAAATCATTCCAAACTTGTTAAACACTATTAGCATAAACTATTCCACTCAACAGCTCTCTACTTACAGATATCATGATGCATGAAAGTACTATTGCATTACATTTTTCCCAGAGATCATGTAGAGATGTACTCTTTGGAACTTTGTCCATTCACAAAGCCCAATTTGCCTTTACCTCGCAATCTTATTTTCACCAACCTACTCCATAGTGAATAATTTTCTGAACCAGTTAGCTGAATTGAGACTAGAGATCTACCTGGTGTATCACATGCATGGAGATGCAATGGATGATGAGCATCAACAACTATTTCACTCCCATTTCCTGAGCCAGTTGCAGCGTTTGTGTGTCCTGCTCCATTTGTCGCCATTGATGACTACGGAAGAAGAAAAAACTGTATACTAATACTTCTGATAATTGCAAACCCTAACTGCTTCTCGATCGATGCAATCGTTCCTCGAAGAATCTCCTTTTATACCGAAAACAGAGAGAGATCGTTCCTTGCAATTATAGAAAATCTACACATTAGTCGCGGATCTTAAGCTCTGATACCATGTTGAGAACCATCAATGGTGGTTCATACAATTGATCTACAGCTCAAAAAGAGGAAGAGGAAATTTGAGAAATGAACATGTCATTGAGAGAATAACTGCTTGAGTACAAAATATCTAGTCTACTCCGATTTATAGAGCTACTAACTAACACAAGCTACTTAACTAACTAGGCTAGTTAACTTAACCTTACCAAGTAACTAACTAACTAATTATGTGAATTCTCTGTACAGTGTAACTAACAACTTTAACTGTCTACTAGTTCCAGTATACTGAACAATACATGCCACAGATCCAACATTAAAGAAACGATACGATTCGTGTTGGGATAATTATAATGACGCTGTTCCTACTCTTGGAACATTGATATATCAATTGGAATATAAAGACTATGACCAGATGAATATTAATGCTTCTGGTGCTTTGGATGATGTTTCTACGTGTGATAACAGTTTTTCCAAACCACCTGTTGAACCACCCGACTAAAAGCTGCTAGTGACAAGGTTCATGGACTTATTGCCAATTGGTGTTATTTTGGTTATAATCAAGCTATTGAAAGGATCATGATACACAAAAATTTATAGATTTGTGCTATATATTGTAATCGACTTGAAAAATATGAAAGTTATGAAATCATAAATATATGCTTCCCTTTTCGAAATTAGTTCAAGTGCTTAATTACATTTGTTCTAATAACGGAAAACTAGATCGCCTATATAGTAATTCTTACTTTTAGTCAAACATTTTAAAATAGTTTTCATCATGAGTAACTATATGGGTGTGTTTTGGTACGAAGGAAAATATTTTTTATGGAAAATAAGTTGATTTCTTACTTATTTTCTAGTGTTTGGTAAGTAAGCAAAAAATTATTATCTCAAGAGAATTTATATGTAATCTAGCAAAAATTATAGAGGTGGGAAGAGGTGGAGTTTGGGGTCTTTGGGATGGGGAGGGTGGGATGGTCAGGGGTAGGGGTTACGGGTGTTGGGTGCATAGGAGGATACAATAAACATAGAATGTCACTTAACAACTTGTTTTTCGTACTTTCATTAAGGAAGTTATTTTCCTCATTTTAAAGAACTTGTTTTTCCTAGAGAAAATATTTTCCAAAAAAATTGTCCAACCAAACATGAGAAAATAAGAAAACATTTTTCGCAAAATATTTTAGCGTCAAATAGTAAGCATTTTAGAAAAAATAAGATTTGGTTGAAAAAAAAGAAGCAGCATGACAAAACAAACTATAAATATGAGTAGATTTAATTTTATTTCCATAAAAGCCTCGACGCTTTAGTTTTGTACCTTTCTTACTGGGAAGGCACAGCTATATAAATCGCATATCACATCACAAGTTATGAAACGAAATAATTGACCATACAAAATGGCACTTTCATATATCTCTGCCTCGTTTCTGATAATTTTTCTACTATCAATCTTCTTCACGTTAACAAGCGTGAAAGCCGATTTGATAGACAGTGTTTGTTCAAAAACAGAAAACAAGGATGTGTGTTTTTCTGCTTTAAGAGAGGATCCTCGATCCAAAGGTGCAAATTCCGAAGGTCTTATGACGATTGCAATAGATTTATCACAAAAGAACGCCACATCAGTGTATAATCTTGTTAGTACATTGCTTAAACAGACTACAGATCCTAAATTAAAGATGCGATACACTTCGTGTTTGGAGAATTTTAACGACGCTATTAATAATCTTGGAAAATTGCCAGGATATTTGAAGTCTAAAGACTATTACAATTTGAATACTCATGCTTCTGCTGCTATACGTGCTCCATCAACGTGTGATAACAACTTTTTAGAATCACCTGCTGAAGTGCCCCAACTCAGAGATGCAAGTGACAATCTTCGAGGACTTATCGATGTCATTTTGATTCTTTGCCTTTTTGTGTAAGGGTGCTACAAAGCCGTTTATAGATTTATGCAAGGCATTGTAATCAACTTGAAAAATATGAAAGTTTATCATTTGACAAAAGTCAAGGCCAATAATGGAGTTGTCATAGCACCACATTACTATGTCTCACATAAAAATCGCATGGTACATGATAACATAGGGGTGGCATATTAAATTCAGCCCAAATCTTGTCAAATTTCAAATAAAAAATA
This sequence comes from Capsicum rhomboideum, assembly GCA_031232105.1. NCBI lineage: Eukaryota > Viridiplantae > Streptophyta > Magnoliopsida > Solanales > Solanaceae > Capsicum > Capsicum rhomboideum. The sequence goes on along the minus strand of CP124716.1, from coordinate 12,224,342 downwards.
TTTTGAAAAGATTACTCATTAAGTCAATTTGAGATAAATATATATTATATCAGTCTTTATATGGGCTGGATTGAACCGATTAAATTGAGCTGAATTAGTAAATAGGATGGGTCATTAACTCATGGAAGTTGGATTAATCATATTTTTATGGGCTAATTTTTCCACCGTATTGAGTTGATTATTGTCCAATCTGAACTTTATTTTTAAATGGTAAAAAAGACCAAAGAATTTTTCGCTAAAATACTTCATGCTTTATAATACTCTAGTATAGATTTATATATAAGTGGAGAAATTTTATTTGACTGACGAATTATTAATAAGATTTTCCAATTAATTTAGAGGAAAGAGTGTATTTACGACTCTGCAAATATGTGTATATACATATACTATTGAGGACATGGCTAAACTTTGCAATTTGATAATCACAGCATTCAATAAAATACCCCTCCATTTTCAGGTACAAAGATGGGAATAAAAATCAGAATTGGGTAGTTCAAACTTCAAAAAAACTTCCGGTAAATTCTCTGGTCATCTTCATTTATTCTGGCGATATATTTTCAACAATCAATCAAACATTTCAATTTTCTATAACACTAATAAGTATTTGTTGACATGTAATTTTGTTTGCCATGTCATCAACATGGTGGGGTGGGGTTTTATTTTATCCAATTAGAAAATGACATGTAATAAATAATTTTTTTCAAAAAAACAAATAAAGAGGGATTGTTAGTTTCAAGGGTATAAGTGAGCCAAAAAGGTGGATGGAGGGGCATTTTTGGCCAAATAGGTGGATGGAGTGTATTTTTGAACCTTTTCCTATAGTTCAGGGGTATTTTTGGCTTTTTTTCATACTTAAAATAGATGTCCAACAATACTTATTCGATTTGGAAAATCAATAGATAATTTACCTTATTATTAAATACAATTCATTATCCAATGTATTTTTCTCAAAGCATTAAATTTATTATATTCAAAAGGTGATATTTGATATAATAAAATTACTCCTATTATTTATTGTTTCTTAATATGTGTATCAATACAATAATGGACAAGTATTGTTGGACGGATAGATCGAGTATATGAAAACAACGCGGTTTTGGTTTCATGTCATCTATTTATCGGATTGATGTAAATATCAGATGCTTATAAGTGTTTACACTTTACCCTAAAAATCCTTCAAATTGTTATGGTGTTTTTACTAACGAATGTAGCATTCAAATTTCAAGTAACCATGTTAGTTTACTAAAGAAATGTTTTTGGCCTCTTAACAAAAACTGAAAAAAGTAGATTGAAGAAACCAAATAAAACAACTGTGGCCTTGAATTTTAACAATACCTTTAAAAATGATGGATCATACAGGAGAGCCAAAAGGATTGGATAAGACACTTGCTTAAATTTTGTGAAGAAAAACATCAGTTATAGTCAGATGATATATCAATACGAGATTTTTATTTTGTGTGGCGACGCATTCATAGCCTGGCTGGCCAAGTTTTTGGGAGGTCAAAAGTAGGGGTGTGCATCGGTCAGTTCGGTTCGATTTTGCGTATTATCGGCTCGATTTATCAATTTTCGATTTGTAAACATGCTAAACCGATAACCAAACCAATAAGATATTCGTTATCGGTTTTCGGTTAATCGATTTTTGGTCTTTATCGGTTCGATTTTCGGTTTAACCGATAAGAAAACACTTCCCTAATTTTTTTCACAAAACACTTCCCTAATTTTTTTCACTTTCTCTTATTTTCATTTGGACTACACTATTTTAATGCATAAAGTCTACACAAATTATAAGCACTAAAACAACAACTATAAAATGCAAAAGATAATAAGGTATGTATTTAAGTCTAAAGCCATTATTATATAATTATGAATAAAAATATAATTTTAATATAATCTTATTGGGTTATTGGTTTAACCATTAACCAAAACCTTAAAACCGAAAACCAAACCGATAGCCCAATAAAAAAATTTACAAAACCATTTAAAAACCGTTAACCCAATAACCCAATACCGATAAACCAATAACATTTTTATCGGTTGAACCGGTTTTTCACACCCCTAGTCAAAAGTGTTTTTCTTTCTTTCAAAAAATGTTTATTTTTTTTAAAAAAAGCAGAGGTGTTTGGCCCAGATTTGTGTTTGAACAATAAATTTAAAAAATACTTTTGACCACAATTAGTATTTGACCAAGCTTTCTAAAAGTTCTTTCAAGTGTATTTTTCTCAAAAGTGTTTTTAAGGATAAACTACTTCTTTTAGCTTCTGAAAAACAACTTATGCTACTCCCAGAAGCACTTATTTTCTCTCAAAAACATAGTCAAATACCTAAATTTTTAAAATTAATCATTTTTGGAAAAAGTAAGCATTTAAAATAAGCATTTTTGGAAAAAGTAAACATTTTTGGAAGAAAAACAAAGGCTCGACAAAACAAACTGTAAATATGATTAGATTTAGTTTTATTTCCATAACAGCCTCGACGCTTTATTATTGAACCTTTTTCAATGGGAAGGCACAAGCACAACTATATAAATCGCATATCACAACACAAGTTATGAAACAAAAATAATTTACCATACAAAATGGCTCTCTCATATATCTCTGCCTCTTTTCTGATGGTTTCTCTGCTATCTATTTTCTTCACGCTAACAAGCGTTAGAGCCGATGTGATAAATGATGTTTGCTCAAAAACAAAAAAACCCGCTACATGTTTATCAGCTTTAAATGGGGATCCTCGATCCAAAAGTGCAAATCTCGAAGGTCTTGCAACTATCTCAATAGACATATCACTAAAGAACGCACAATCCGGACGTGATCTTGTAAATTCGTTGCTTAAACAAACCCCAGATCCAAAATTAAAGACGCGATACGATTCATGTTTGGAAAATTATGATGACACTATCGATGATCTTAAAGAATTGACACCATTTTTGAAGTCTAAAGACTATATTGGTTTGAATGTTCATGCCTCTGCTGCTTTGGATGGTCCTGTTACCTGTGATGACAATTTTTCAACTCCACCTGCTGAAGCTACCCAACTGAAAGCTGCTAGTGACAAGCTTGTAGAACTTATTGATATTATTTTGGTTATTAGCAATCTATTGAGAAGATAATTAAGAATACCTAGAAATTTATAGATTTATGTCGTGCATTTTATAAATGACTTGAAAGTTATGAAATCAATAGGCTTTCCTTTTCGAATATAGTTCAAGCGCTTAATTACGTCTATTTTATTTTTCGTCAAATATTTTAAATTTGTTTTAATGAGTAACTATATCTCTTATTCCCTCCGTTGAGTCCGTTCCTAAATATTTATTACATTTTTTGTTTGCACGCTTCTTAAGAAAAATACTAACTACGGGGTAATTTGACCATTTATTCCTCATATCTGTTTAATAGAACTTCTTCTTTTTTTTTTTTCACCATATTAATATTTCTTCATATTTATGACTAAAAAGGTAAAAGTGGAAACAAACAACTACTCTCTCCGTCCATCTTTACTTGTTTACTTTTCTATTTTTGGATGTCCAACAATACTTGTCCAGTTTATAAAATCAATGAATATTTTACCTATTTTTACCCATTTTACCCTTGGTATTAAATACAATGCATCACTCATTGCATTTCTCAAAGCAAAAAATTTATTATATTCAAAGGGTGATATAGTAAAATCATCCTTCTATTTATTATTTCTTAAGGTATATGTCCAGTCAAAAGTTGGCAAGTAAAAATGGACAAAGGGAGTAACTATATCTTAATTTTTTGAATGACAAGGATATATTATGAAATATTTATTTTTAGTATGAATAAGTTGTATGTGTGTGTGTGTCTCTCTCTCTCTCTTAAGACCAAACGTGTGTCGCTTGATTGATTGGAATAAATAACATGTAAGAATAAACGTATACATAATAAATATTAATGACATTGAATCAATTAACATACGTTTACATCATTAATAATTGAACCTTATGATTCACATGAGTAATTTAACAATTTGGCCTTCATCAAAACAATATATAATCTCTATTATATTAAAAGTGTAAAGGTCCTTATAAATGTTGTTTGAATTTTTTGCTCTTCATTAAAAGTGTCCCCTTTAGATAAAATCATCTTTTCACTTTTATGATAGTAAATAAATATTGTCTATAATAAATTTATTACAATTTAACAAATATAGGCCAAAAAAACGTTGCCAACAAAATCCTAATCAACCCAAAAAAGGCAAATTCCTATTCTAATTAAATTAGGAGACACAATTCGGTTGTTTCACCCCAAAAAAAAAAAAAAATTTAATCAACCCAAAAAAACCAAAATCCTATTCTACTTAAATTACGAGAAACAAGTCGGTTGTTTCACCTAAAAACAAACAAAATCAGCCCCCCCCCCCCAAAAAAAGCAAAAACCTATTCTAATTAAATTAGGAGAAACAAGCCGACAGATTTCGATATTGCTTCTATAAATACGATTCTACTTTTCTGCACCATCAAACAGTTTTGTATCAACTTTTGTCTCTTTTCCAGATTGTTAAATATAAATTCTTTCATCAAATCACCTTTTTGTTTTTGTTTCCTATTCCTATATTGTTAATAATGTTAGTAAATAGTTTAAACACAATATTAATTGTTATGCCAGCTTAAAAGTTGATTCGTTGACATTAGTTTGTGGTTGATTGATCTAATTTAGCTTGCGTGCTTAGCTTACTTTACTTACCTTCGCTTATGTTCTTAATTCATCTAATTTAAGTTCTTCATTGAGTCTATTTAATATTTCTTTATTTTAATATAACTAATATTCTTCTCCTATTATTCTACTAATCTACCAACAAGACTCACATATTTAGGTAAAATAATCTAGCCTCACATAATAATTTTTGTTATATAATCATGTGTTACTGCTATTCTTACTTTGTTTTTCTAAGGGTAATATTGCAATGGACTCAATTACCGAATCAGCGGACTCAATGACCGTAATCACCGAATTAACAGACTCAATTATCGAAGTTGTGCCTCTTAACACAGTGAAGCTCTACGATCGTACCTCCATAGTAAAAATCTTGGTGATAGGGTGTCAAGCAACAAAAGAATTTACGCGATCAAAAAGTAGTACACGAAAAACTCTCACATTCGTCGATGAAGAGGTACTTAATTAATCAACCACTGCACTTTTTAATACTTAATGTTCTTCTACTCTTCTACTTATAAAGAACATCTTTTTACCGCTCAAACAATTCCCTATTACCTAAATACCTAACCTATTCTTTATTCATCTTCTATTTGTAAGTCCTATTATTTATTCATCTTATTTTTTGTTTTTTCAGGGCATAAAAGTTAATGCCACCCTTTTCAATGGGGATATTATAACATGGGAAAAACTTTTACAACAAGGCAACTTTTGCTATGTCATGAACAGCTGCATTGCTCCTCCCAATCCTAATTTCCCCTTGGTCGATCAATAAGGACATTGAGGTTGGATTCCTCAACGCCACTATCGTTCAAGAATGCAGGAGTCCCTTCTCTACACTTTGTTTTTCGAACAATTTTGTTTTGTTCGAAGATAAAAAGTTGTGTACCGCGGGAACAGTCTTGAGTAATTTCTTTAGATTCTGTTACCTAATCTAATATTTAGTATACACCCAATAGTTATTTCTATTTACCTAACAATCCACACTTAATATGTTCATAGATATTTTGAGAATCTTCGTATCTTCTAAGCTTTTCACAAAAGATAAAAATCGTCGAGAGCTGGTACTTATGAATGAGAAGTAAGTTGAACATCTTTTTTAAAAACACACTCTTTCTTTTTACTAGTCACCTACTCTTTGTTTGATCGAAAAATTCAGGAGTGATAGAAAAATTATAAAATTATGGGGCAATTTCTCAAAAATAAAAGATGAACTACTACAAAAGCTTGCTGCTGAAAAATTTGTTATCACTTTTTGTGATGTTAAGACTAATCTATATCTAGGTACTATCTTAGAAGTTGTGTTTATAGCAAATTCTGTCTTTTTTGTACTAGCTTTTTTTGTTTAATCTTTGAAGAAAATTTTGGGATATCTTCTACATCTATCAGTAGTATGTGGATAAATCCCACTTTTGAAAAAGCAACCTCTCTCCAATAATAGTACTATATATTCTCATATTCAAAATAATGAATAGCATAATATAGTTATGTTAATTCACTAACTAACTAACATGCAAGGCTTCTTTGAAGAAGAAGAAACACGCAGATATTACTCTGCTGCCAACTTTACAAATTAAAAAGGCTCAAGAACTGAAAATTGGGGATATAGCACGTGGTACGTTCGATTATAGTAAGGTACTATTTTTCACCTACTTCATGTAAATTTATGTGTTCCAAAAGTTTTAATCCTTACCTTTTCTTTGTTTCTATATGTAGGTTAAATATTGTAAATTTAACGTAAAAATCACAAAGCTTGTAAATGCAGACGACCCATGATATGCATCTTGCAGCAATTGCTACAAAAAAGTGAACCTTACCGGTACTATTCTAAAATATCCTGGCTGTCTCAGGGAAAAAATAGATTATGATGAAAGGTACTACACACAAAAACCCTTTCTATCTATCCAAGAGATGGAAGGGCAGAGACCTTTGGTGTCCCATCCAGTCAAGGATTGGGGCCTAGGATCCTCCTTGGTCCTTTTTACATAACACTCTCGACCGCCCAAGAGGACTGGCTATCTTTTTCTTTACTTTACTTTCATAGTACTTCTCAGCAATTTAAGAAATCAAAAATTGAGCTAATTATTTACTTTTTGTTCATTATACAGGTTCCGCCTAATATTTGACGTGGTCACTGACAATGACCATTGTACTGTTACATTGTTTGAAGCCACAAGATACTTGACTGGTTGTGATGTTACAATGTATAAACAATCAATATCAAAAAAGGTCATATTATGCTCTCCTTTAACATTTATCATATATTTTATTAATGTGCCTTTTCTGTGGTAACTTATCTTTTGCTAACTATTATATTGTTTTCTCTAATACAGAAAGAAAAATCGTCATTTTATCGTAAGTTGCTGCTAAGTACTGACCAAAATTACACCTTTCTTATCAAAATTGATGCAAGAAATGTAGGAGATCGAATGGGAAGACGCTTCATTGCAGATGAAGTACAACCAGTTTAAAAGGCTATTCCAATTGACATAGTAGATGAAGAAATCACCTCAGAAACAAAAATCAAAAAGATCAAAAAAATAGAAAACGACACTAATGACACAATACCCCCAGAAAAGGGTCAAGCTTGATAAGCATCAGTGATGCTATTTTCTCTAAAAAGTAGAAGCCCACATATTTTTAGTCTAGATAGATAGTTATTGATTGGTTATGTTAAGGTCAAATAGTTCTAGAGTCTAGATAGTTTTTATTTTTTAGACAATAAGCAACTTTGGCTGGCATATCAAATAATATTGGTTTGTTATTCACCTTCACTAAATGTCTGCTTTTAATTTGATCTAATCATACAATATCTGTTTTTGTTTAATTATAATACGTTATTAATTACTTATTCTATGTCGCAGGATATATATTCATTAAACACATGGTCCGAGGTAGCTACAAAATTAATTTAACAAATTATATTTTAATTTATTGTGTGCCACTTTAATAAATTTTTTTATTATTTTCTCTATATATATCAAGACAAAGTTGCTCAAGCAATTCAAAAGGTTAACAAATATATTGTTGCAACTAGAACAAATTTAAATACTGAAATCGAAAATACTCATGAACTCGAAAATTTAGGTACTTGCTTCGTTCAAATCTACTTTTTCACCTCAAATCACAAAAACAATGACCACACTATTTTTCAGAATAATTTATTCATTTATTTACTGTTAGTTTATAGCAGACCGTAGCTTTCTAGAAAATACTACATTCTAAAGTACGAGAACATAATCAAATCAGAATGACTAACCTATATATCTGTGGAAAATCTGAAAATAGTACAGTCAGCATCTTAGTTCACACTAGCTACTCCTCATGTTGTTATTTGTAGGTCCTCTTAGTATTTGTTGACAAATTAAGAAACTGCATATAATTTTACTAAAAAGAAATCAGAAATGAATCATAACTGTATATAAATAAATCACAACTAAACTTAGATCACAAAGTACACTATAGAGGTTTTCTTGGACGTCCGTTATTTAGTTTTATTTAAAAATGCGCTTGAAGAGTCTAAATAGAAACAACAGAACTCCTACACCTGTAATCAACAAGAGTTTACTGATAGAATAGCTCCATGCAATGGTATATATACCTAAGGTCATCTTCCAAGTTAGTCATTTCAGAGCGTCGTCAATTTCTCCACAGTTATCAGAAAATATAAGAAATTTCGATGGAGTCCCATCGATTTTCTTAAATGAGATGATAATTTTCAACACACCTCTAGAGCATTTAGGATGTAACTAAGCATAGAAGTTGATCTGTAGCTGAACATGGGAACCCAATAGAATACCCAATTTATTCCTTTCAATTTTTAGTTACTTCTAATGCTACTGCTTTTTGCTACTCACAATTCTTCTGCAGTTTGTAATTACAATAAATAAATCATCAATCATTACAAAATAGAAACAAACTATTAAAAACATTTCTACAATTTCAAAACATGTAAATTGTAATCCATTAAAGTGGGGATAGCCATAGTTTCTTCCAAGTAAATTCAAGTGTCTCCAGCCTTAGACAATTTCTGGTAAAAGCATCAGTTGCCATAAAACGCAAATTGAATTTGAAACCTTATTTCAACCTAGAAAAATTAGTGTACTTTAAGCCAAAAAAAAAAAAGCTATCTATTTACTATTGAGATATTTACCTCTCAGAGCCAAGTCTCTAGCAGCTTTTATTGGTTTCTTCGTAGATATATTGAACTGCACGAGTCATACGTTTCAAAAGAGAGTGAAACCTTTGAGATTTTCATACAATATAGAAACAAATTAGAATTAAGAAAGCAAAGAAGAAAGCAAAGTCCACGTTTGATGCCTCAGTTGATATAATCTAGGCCTTAAACAGAATAATGTCACACTCACAAGCATTTTGATTGGGTCAATCCAAGTCAAGAATATGTAAGTTTCTTTCTTAAGAGGTTTCCCTTCAAAGACACCACGGAACATGAAAAGAGCAGATTTATCATCGGCAGTGGGGAATTTGATTCTTGGAGAAATGGCTTCATCAAAGGCATCCCAAAAAGTTTTGCCATCAATATCTCTGACCAGCACAATAAGTAACATTTTTTCCAGATTGACTGCAATTCATAAAATCAATTCAGCATCCTGTAAACGATATCATTTTCTCCTTATCCCACCAGTCAAACAATTAGACATCACTCGTTCACCTTCAAAGATATTGTTGAACTAGAAAGAATCCTGCTGAATTTCTGCAGCAGAACGTCCTCGTCAGGCATCTAACCTACTAAAGACAGAGTCACTGATATAAAGGCCTGCAACGTAGACCTTGACACCAATAATTGTAGAAATCTTTTCTCTGTATCCTGAAAATTTATAGGAAAAATAGAAAAACATGAGCATAGAACATAACCATTATCATGATGTAGAAGAACTCAAGCCAGATAAACTAATAATTGAAATTGACTGTCAAATTATTTAGAAAAGGTTATTGATTGAATTGTAGCGCTTACTAAAATAATAATTATTGAAATTCTAATTATCTAACTTAAGTGTATCCTGATCTTTTCACACCTTTTATGTTTAAAAACTTAAACAAGTAGTGTTTATTTTATTTGCAGCAGGCAAAAGGGTTCAATCCACAGAAGATGTTGATGTCGAATAAAGAAGACCAATTTAAAAAAGGAGAATAAATTGGTACCTGAAAGCTCTATCCGAAAAGTGTGATATTGAAGGTAATGCAGTATCAATTTATTCATTACAGTTACTTCAGCTCTATTTGTGCTACATTTATCATTTATTAACTTTTATAACATATAACTACATCAATTTAGGTCAAGTTGACTACATACCATCAATATCGTCTCTTCATCGGTTGACAAATGTTCATAAATGCATACATTGTCATGCTATGAGGTTTGAACATGAAACTCCAACATTTTGCTACGACAGTGGATCAATCAAACTCGCAAATACCAAAGTTTCAGCTCAACTGTATGCGTTATTTTTCTCAGAATCTGAAGTAGCAAAAAAATTTTGTTAACACATTAGAGGATATAATAGCATATTTGGATTTACGTCTTTTGATATAACACTCGACAATGATCTGGCATCTTCAAGACAAGGAGTTTATACCTTTAAGGCACAGGGTCAAATATATCATGATCTACCCTCATTAATCCCACGTGATGATAATCCATGTTATTTTCAATTGTACTTTTTTGACACAGAAAATGAGGTATGCAATAGGATTTCAATGCTCAAAGAAGACAATTTATCCAAAGAAGTTGTGGCGATAATTAGACAGATAATGGATGTCAATCCTTATGTACAATTCTTTCGCCAGCTAAAGGATCATTCAAGCTTTCAAAATTTAGAAATTTGAATTGCTTCCAATGCTAAACTAGATCAACGTGTCTACAACAAACCATCAGTAGATCAAGTTGCTGCTATTTGGATAGACGGTAATAATCCTAATGTATCATTTGATTGAGAGATTATTGTCCATGAGCATTCAGGCAATATGCATAGAGTTAAACATTATTATGGTTGTTATGATCCACTTCAGTATCTTTTACTTTTTTCAAATGGTGAGCCAGGTTGGCACCAAGGAATACAAAAATAACATAAACCCGAAAAAAGTTCACACGAAATCAAAGTTGAAAGACTCAACAAGAATATTCTGACATTTGTGTCCGTTGATGAGGTGTTTGATACTGAGAAGCAAGGTATAGTTTTCAAATAGAATTACACAGACCCTTATATTTGATTATTTAAAATTCCCATAGCAATGTATTTAATATTTTCCTGTAGGTGTACGATGGGGAGGTAAACATTGTGTCTCTTGTAGAGAGTACTACTGCTATAAGCTGTAAATACGCGATGGAGAAGATACAGTAATTTTATTGTATTGTTCCAACAATTTGTAGTTGACATGTACATCAAGTTGGAAACAACACAACTTGAATATTTTAGGCTGGAGCAATCAAACCTTAGAAGGAAAATATTGCAAGGTATATTTGACAGTATCCTAACTGGGGAAATTAGAGGAGCTAAAGTCGGTCAAAGAGTAATACTTCCTGCATCATTCATCGGAGGTCCTAGGACATGCGTCGTAGATATATGGATGCAATGGCTCTGGTTCAACATTTTGAAAAACTAGATCTATTTATTACAATGACATGTAATTCGAATTGGACGGAGATCAAAGAAAATTTGGTAGGAGGACAACTTCCTCAAGACAGACCTGACTTGGTGACTAGAGTCTTTAGAGCAAAGCTACAAGATTTAAAAAATCAAATCTTCAAGAAAAAGATATTTGGTCTTGTTGCAGCAAAAGTTTTTGTAGTTGAATTTCAGAAAAGAGGACTACCACACATACACCTTTTGTTAATACTTGAACAAGGATACAAGATAACGTCACCGGACGATTATGACAAGTTTATTTTTGCTGAACTTCCTGATAAAGTAGAATTTCCGATCTTGTATGATTTGGTTGTCAAGCATATGATGCATGATCCGTGTGGAAAAAATCGTCCATCGAATTCATGCATGAAGGATGGGCATTACAAGAGTCATTATCCTCGGCCATTTAATAATAAATCAATACAAAAAAAGGATAGATATCCTATTTATTAGAGACGAAATGATGAAAAGAGGGAAAATGTTCGTGGTATGACTAGATACAACTGCCACATCAAATGTTGAGTCTTGTGCGGGGGTAAAAGCAATAAAGTATCTCTGCAAGTACATATATAAAGGACATGATAGGTGCGTCGTTTATATCGAATCAGATGATGGAGAGAAAATCATTGATGAAATTCGAAGCTTTTAAGATGCACGTTGGGTGACCGCACCAGAAGCACTTTGGAGAATTTATGAATTCAATCTCAGTGAAATGTAGCCTCTGATTAATAAACTTCAACTGCATCTCCCAAATACACAATCAGGTAAACTACTTATATCCAACAATTAGGCTAATTTAAGTTTATGATGAAATAATATGAAATATATATTAGTTTCAGCTACTCTCATTTAGGTGCATTTTTTGTCAGTTACCTATTTACAGTTAAAGGAGTTCAAATATGAATCTTTTGCAGATATACAGATCACAAAACTAAGACTAAAAAAGAAGATACACCTTCATAGTGTGAGCAAATTTAGAACAAAAATATAAATTGACAGTCACGAAGAGAGGGTTTTTTTTCATCCCCTCCCAACGAACTGTTTAGCAAAACAAAGATAGTATTGTCACATCTCCAAAAAATGAAGAAAAAATTTTCAGCACCCTCATAGCAGTGAAGTTAAGAAGAAGGAGAAGAAGAAAAAGAAGAGATACATACCTAAAAACTCTATACAGTCGCTCTCACACAATAATCCATTTTTTAAAAATAAAAGGACCACCTTCTGCCGACTTTGCCCTTCTATTAGCTTCCAGTTTCGATCACTTAAAATGAAAAGAATTCACAGCTTCGATCACTTCTTCTGTCTTTGCCCTTTTGTTAGCTTCCAGCTTCGATCACTTAAAATGAAAAGAATTCACAGCACAAACTTCATAGTTTTGTCAAATAAAAAAGTTCACCCTTCTGTCGGGTTTGCCCTTCTATTTTCTTCCTACTTCTGGCTCTTAAAATAAAAAGAATCTGCAATTCAAGCTCTGTAGTTATGAGCTTCCTCCCATGCTCTCCAAAACTCTGAAACACAAGCACTTCATCTGTCAAAAACACCAGCAATGACCAATCTGATATTTTGTATATACTAAAGACCAAATTAGTATAATATCTGGAAAAGCATTTGCCCCAATTTCTTTACAAAAGTAACACTCTTCTTCTTTTCCTCTCTTTGTTTTCCTCAAAAGTTATCTATCTTAACTAGGAAACCTTGGAAGGTACTGCTTTCCATTCTAATATACATTAAGAAAATTAATAATACATCAGAGAAACTAACTTACCAGAAGTATCCTAACTTTAACTTGTGCGGTGGTCTCTGCAAGAGAAAATGCACCCAAAGTTAAGTATATTTGTAGCTTTGCCCTTCTATTAGCTTGCCACTTATGGCACTTAAAATGGAAACAATTAGTAATGCAAGCTCTGCAGTTATGAGAACCCTCACATACTAAGCAAAACTCTGAAACACAAGAAATTTATCTATTGAAAACATAAACAATGACCAATCTGTGATTTTCTAAACACTAAAGACCAAATCAATATAATATCTTTTGCCCCAAAGTCTTTTTAAAGATGAAACTCTTCTTCCTCTCCCCTGTTCTTTTTTCACACTGAAACACAAGCACTTTATCTGTCAAAAACACCAGCAATGACCAATTTGATATTTTGTATGCACTAAAGATCAAATTAGTATAATATCTGGAAAAGCATTTACCCCAATTTCTTTACAAAAGTAACACTCTTCTTCATTTCCTCTCTTTGTTTTCCTCAAAAAAATTATCTATCTTAACTAGGAAACCTAGGAAGGTACTACTTTCCATTTTAATGTACATTAAGAAAATTAATAATAGATCAGAGAAACAAACTTACCAGAAGGATCCTAACTTTGACTTGTACGGTGTTCTCTGCAAGAGAAAATGCACCCACAGTTAAGTATATTTGTAGCTTTGCCCTTCTGTTAGCTTGCCACTTATGGCACTTAAAATGGAAACAATCCGCAAGGCAAGCTCTGCTGTTATGAGCACCTTCCCATGCTGAGCAAAACTCTAAAACACAAGAAATTTATCTGTCAAAAACATAAACAATGACCAATCTGCGATTTTCTAAACACTAAAGACCAAATTAATATAATATCTGCAAAAGCATTTGCCCCAAAGTCTTTTTAAAGATGAAACTCTTCTTCCTCTCCTCTATTCTTTTTCCACACAAGTTACTTTCTATTCTACTGTACATGAAGAAAGGTAATAATCGACCAGAGACAGTAAGTTTACAAGAAGGATCATAAGCCTTGATATCCATATTAAAGTATAATTGTTTGTCAATTTTCAAAAAAGTATAATTGTTTGTCAGTTATTATTCTTCATAATATAGTTTTTCACATTGTAGTGTGCTATTGGAACAACCAAAATTTGAGAAACTTTGTTGCGTGGGAATACGCCTCACATACCATGCTCATCGAGTTTTTTCAGAAATGTTCGACGGATAGAGAAGCACGAAAATACCTATATAAGGAATTTCCAGAGTATTATGTTTGGAACCCTCAGAGTAAGATTTGAATGTCAAGAAAAACAAGAGCAGTTATTGATCGAATTGTTGTTGGTAAGGCATCCAATACAACCACTTTTAATATTTACGTATGTTTAGATTTTATTTATTTATTATTTTTACTTTAATGTCACAGCTAACCCAGGAGAAGGCGAAAGGTATTATTTGAGATTGTTATTAAATCACATACCAGGACCAACTTTATTTGAATACTTGTTATCTGTTAATGGAAGGACGTGTGAAACATTCAAAGAAGCTGCAAAAGAAAGAGGTTTACTGGAATCAGATAACAGCATTTCTGAATGATTACATGATGCGCTCGTCTTCAAAATGCCATCGGCTTTGAGAAATTTATTTGCAATAATTTTAGTTCATTGTAATCCAACAAATGTTAGAATGCTCTAGGATACATATTATGACGACATGTCGGAAGATTTTAAGTAAATCATGACAATTTCATTACAGCTCAACTTCAATGTAAACTGAAAAGCATAAATCAGTTCTTAGAGAGCATGGGTAAGAGAATTGAAAATTATGACATTCCTAAACTTGTGCAGAGGTTGGATAATGGAATTATATCAGAATGCAGAGAAATAAGGGATGAGAAGTCTATAATAGTGCCTCCAGAAGATCTGGATGCACAAACAAAGCTAAATCCTGAACAAGAGCAAGCGTTCAAGATTATAGTGGAAAGGGTCAAGTCTAGAAAATTGGGATTATTCTTTATCGATGGACCTGGAGGGACCGAAAAAATATTCTTATATCGTGCATTACTTACAAATATCAGATTAAGAGGCATGATAGCATTAGCAATGACAACAAATAGTGTAGCAGCAGCTCTTTTATCGGGAGGTCGTACGGCTCATTTTAGATTTTAGATACCACTTCAGACAACTGATACGACAGTCACACGTATGTCAAAGCAAAGTGGTGGAGCTAAATTGATTAAAAAAGCCAAGCTGATTATCTGGAACGAAGTGTCTATGGCCAGCCGTCGAACAATTGAAACGGTTGATAGAAGCTTCAGAGATATACTGGACATTGATGAACCCTTTGGTGGAAAAGTAATGGTTTTCGGTGGTGATTTTCGTCAGGTACTGCCAGTAATTCCAAAATCTACCAGGGCTGAAACAGTAAATGCAAGTTTGGTAATAGTCGTACTCCTGCACCAGGTGCTGATGTACCAGCAATTCCACCAAGTTGTAATTATTCCGATCGGACTCTCGTGATTCGTTCAAATTCTCGTGAACACAAACAAACTATGCTACCCTACCAAATTTAACATTTCAAACTCAACGGTGCCATCAAAATTCCCATACGGGTTCATTTCGACAAAAAGTGGGTCCCACACCCCCAAGAGCCGTTTTAACTAAATTCTATCCAATAGCCCAAAATGAGTCCGAAAACCTCGGGACCCGAACCAAGGGTCTCTCTAGCCTAAAATAGATGTTCCAGAGCTGATGAGACTGTCAGAAATGGCATCCAAGACCGTTTACCTGAGGTTTAGGCCCGAGACTCTATTCTTAACTTCAAAAGCTCCAAAACAAGAAAATGGCTCTAAAAACCAAAAGAACTGTCCGGTAACCAAACTGTCTGTCCCAGCAAGTCATAAATACCCTGGGATAGTTGTGGGAAAACTCTAAATGTCGTAAAAGTACGAAAACAGGAAAAATGACCTGGAGGGTCATTACAAATTTATTTTAGAGATAAACCGATTTAAATATTTTGACCTCCAATTTAACCGATTTTAAGGGTAAATTCCAATCAAAAGCCGATTTCAATCAAAATTACTTTACCAAATAACAAATTCATATAATCCTATATATTTAAATACGGGAATACATGACTATTACTTACAAAAATTAGCCTGAAATTGGCTTGGAAAATTCTTTAATTTCATAAAAATTATTATTTTTGAATTTTTTTAAAAATTGAAAAAGCTCAAAATTAATTTAGTTCGTGGAGGAAAAAAAATTAGGTGTCAATAGCTTGTACTTGTGAAAGTCAAATTTTGGGGGTGTTTGTTACCTTCCGTATCACCAATTCAAGTTATTTATGTGATTTCGCTTTAGATTTATCTTTACTTTACTTGTTCCACGTATTTATTTGACCTCTGCTGTTTGTATGTTGGTTTGACTTACCTATCATGGGTGTATGATCGGTGTCATCACGACTTGAGTTTTGGGTCATGACAATTAAATATCTTCATGTTGAGGCACAGATATCTCGCTCTCTTTTAGGAGATTCATGCCCACTACTGCAAAAACTTTCACCGGTCCAACAGTAATCTTTTTGACTTGTCCCTTCCAGAATACAACAGTTCAATCACAATGTACAACTCAACAAACTTTGAACAAGAGTTGAGTCCAAAACTTCATCAAAAGAATACCTCCCTTCAACTAAATAAAACTCTCTTTTTTACTAACTTTTATGCACTCTATATTTTTCTCATTCTTAACACAAAATAAGATCACCACTATTTATGGGTGAGGATTCTTCCTTGTAATGAATAGAAGAATGTACAAAGCCTACACAAAGGTTTTGAAATTTCCACCGTGATTTCATTTAGTTATAAATAAAGGAAACAATTATTAGAGTTCATTTCTATTTATTTATCTGGTGTTAATTTGACATAGAAATTAAGGAAGTAAAGAAGATTTTTGAATCTTGTAATTTTAAATTAGAGGTATGTAAATGTATTCTAGTTCTAGTAATCAAGCTCTTATTCTTTATATTACTTGCGTCATTTCAGTTGTTCTAAGGTCATCTTCGTCAAGGATACCATCAGAATTAGGTTGATCAGGCTCTATTAACTCAAATATTTATTTTTTTATAACCGTGGCGTCCCAATCAGTTTGCGCGCACTTCAACTAATTCCACGGGATACCCGCCATCTCCCACCAACAACAGGTATTAGGTAACTCTGTCCACCAAGGCTAGAACAGATGGAAAAAAATCACATAGTGTTTATCTCTGTTGAAAATTATACCTGAGACCTCAAGGTGCTCAACCCACTTCATTGAACCAGTAGGCCACACCCTTGGGTGCTATTTACTCAATATCGGTTAAATTTGTGTATCCTTAAAACCTCGTGTACAAATTTAACTGTACTTTTTTTTAGGGTAGACATCAATCAAGTACAGCCTCAGAAGTTGAAATTACAAAGACAAAAGAAAACATTTCTAGGAGTAAGCTAAGTTTCAATGGCATAAGGCTAGCAACGAATATCGAAAAATTCTAGGACAAAGACAAATCATATTTTCTGCTTTGTTTTGATCATGGAAATTAACCTAATGTATTTAACACTGAATATTTGAGCATAAAAAATTAAAAAGCCTGAAAAGTAAGTTAACGAAAATGACTTTTCAATTATATAAGTAGAGAGTTCTCATCATAATTCTAATCTCTGCAAATAAATATAAAACTAAGATGTCAAGCTCCGATATTCCAGTAATTGAATTTTTGTTTAGTCCCATAATCACATTAGCAGACAACACAAGAACACAGTGTTGACACCTAATTTTTGCCCTCCTCGACTAAATTTAATCCTGAGTTTCTTCGGTTTTAAATAAAATCAAAATATTTGCTTTATTCGAATAAATGCTTTCTAAAATATTTATTTGAGTTAAAATTGTCATTTAAAGTGATGAATTATACATTTTTATACTCATTTATATGATATCGTATAATTTTGGTTGCTTAAATAATTATTTTGTCAAAAATCAAATTTTAATCAAGAACTATCTTGGGAATTAATTCAAAATGGATAAAGTCTTGACTTAAACATAAGTTGCTCTTAAAAATATTTTAGTTGGAAAGTATTTATTTAAATTTGTTAAACCAAGAAACTCGGGATTAAATCGGTTATTAGTTTGTTTCAATCTTTGATTCAATTTAGCCGATTTATTAAATTGGACCTTAATTGAAATCAACTTGGCCATGATTGCAATGCAATTGACCAATTGATTTTCAATTAGGCTAGAATTTAAATGCAATTGATTAAGTTCTAATCTAATTGGGTTATCTCCTAAAATAACCAAATTTCTACCCATCACCCTTTTAACTCATAACCAGCCCAACAACACAACAATTTCAGCACCGCCCCAGGCCCAAAATACCCTTACCCTAGCCCAACATCAGCAACCTCCCCATAGCCTAATACACCAAATCGACCCAGCCCACACCCTTATAACTCCTTTCTCCTTTACCAAACAACACCCGATATCAACAACAACTCCAAAACGACGCCCCAAATCCACCTAAACGACCTCACAAACTCAACCAAACGATTTCAGACGCCGTTAAGAATCGGATTCCGTCAACTCTTACTCACCTCAAAGCTTCTAGAATTGTCCAGGTGTCCTTCCCCAACGTTCGAATTCCGTCAAATCCTTCAATTTCGTACAATGAAGGTACGGTGTTGTGTGGTTTTGATTGGTTGAGAAAGAATTCATCCCCCCCCCCCCAAAACCCCTATGAATTTCCCCCAAGAATTCGTCTAGATTCATGTCTATCACAAGTTGTCAAACCCAATCCCTTATCCCCATTTTCGAATTTCAAAATCTCTTATCGAACTTCCTGTTCTACCCCTCCGTTTTCCCCCCCAAAAACAACCCCATTTTTTCTATAAATAGATAATGAGGTTAAGAGTTGGGAGAAGGATTTTTTTTAGGGAAAAATTGAGGATTCTGAAGGCGCATGCTTCTAATCCCACTTAACCAAGAATCCTAGAAGAAACACCCTGGAAATATTCAATTCCGACGAAAGTGAATCTCCAACGAATTCATCTAAACTCCGGTGAATTAGCATTGGGTTCTTGCAGTGGTGAAATCCTTTCATTTTAAGCTCGTTGTCTCAAGTTTGCTGCTCTGAAAAAGGTAAAAATTTTATCTTTTACTTTTCTTCCTCTTCGTGTGTGAAAGCTATAGTGTGGAATTTTAGTGGTGTTTTGATTCTTGTTATTGTAGTGAGACTGATTTGGTAATGGAATTTGTGTAAAAGCCTTACTTTTCATATCTATTTCTGAGAATGGGATGTTTTACTGTTGGTTTGAGATTGAACTTGTTTAAGTTTTATATGCTTTAGATCATTGAGAGCTGGAATTTGGATTTATTGGAATATATTGTTGAAAAGTTTTAAACTTGTTTGTTTTAAAAAAGTTTTCAATAATATTTTGTATCCACAATTTTACTTTGCGCTCTTAAAGGGCTAAAGAATGAAATCTTCCCATGCTTCTTGCAATTCTTAATAGTGTTCTCCTAAATGAATTAGAGTTCGAATGGTTTACTTTCTTTTGATTACAAACATGGTGAAAAATTGGAATTGAAAGTTTTGAAATCTGATAGTTTGAGCTTTAGTCTCCTTTTGAGTGGTGTGTTCAGAAATTTGATGTTAGGTTGTTGTTGCGAGGATAGTTTTGATTCGAGAAAGTAGTAGGTCATTAAGGCCGGTCGAACTCGGGGAGCTTGAAATCGACTGGTTTGGCTCTTTCTTGATGTTCCCAGGCCTTAAAACCCCTGCATATCTCTCGATTCTCGCTATTTGTCCATTGCTAATCTGTCATGTTGCTAGAATTGTCAAAAATGGGTTGTCTCTAACTGTGTCACTTAGAATAATTCATGTTGTGGTTGATTTGCTTCCGTATTATTTGTTGATCGTTGAAATTTATTTTGGGAAATGTCCATACACTGTCTTCGATATTCTCTGTTAGCACCCATGCATATGAAATAATGTTATTTAAAGATTATGCCTTTTGTTGAGCTAAGGGTTAAGTTTTCTTTCTCTTTGTTCTAATTAAGTTGATATTGGCCTCCATCTAATTCTTATCTTTTATTTTTTTGCATGAAAATCCCTTGTTTGAGTCCATTCGGACTCCCCTCTTGCATTTCCTTCGAGTCCGACTCCATGTCAAAGTCCCAAATGGACTAATACAAGGCTGTATACATGGATATACAGTAGTATTCAGAGGATATACGATGAGAAAATAAGAAATGAAAGCTGATGTACGGGTGGAGGATCAAGATATGTGCATACATGACTGATTTTCAATCACGTATACATCAAGTATACCGAAAACGCAAGGATGAAGTGTTGTAATATACAGTTGATATACAGGGGCTGAAATGGACTTAAAGTCCATAACTTTGCAAGTCCAAGAATTGGACAGATTCTGATGGGCCAAATCAGGGGCCCAAAACCTAAACTTTTCTCCTTTTATTGATTTGTTTGTTTGTAAATCCATGTTTAATTATTTGTTTGTAATTAATTCTTAAATTTGGTTAATCTAAATTAATCCTCTCAAGTCTCTATTTTCTCTTTATTTTTGTACTTTTCTTTGATTACCAATGGTTGCATAGTATAATATTTGAATTCAATAAAAACGAACTTTTTTTTTTTATGTTCCTTCACAAAATGAACCTTTGAAAATCAAAAAATGACATTTTATTTTATTCATGTGTTAGATCGGTTTATTCAAGTTAAAGAAAATTCTCCTCCACATAAAAATCATTTTTCCTGGAAAAAATCGAAATCCTTTTGCAATTAGTTAGATTTCATAGCTTGTTTAAAATTGGTATTTTTCTTTAAAAATTTCCATTGTTCAAAAAATTGATATTCAAAATCACTTTCTTTCCCTTTTATAAATAATAATAATAATAATAATAAAAAATAAAAAAATAGAAAATAGTTCATTTTTTTTTCCTTTAAATCGACAAAAATTAAATTTAGTTCAACTTTCTTGTTAAGAGGATTATTTAATCAAATAAATTATTTTTCACTTGAATGTAATAAATGTCATATTTGTAAATGCATTTAAGATTTTATAAAGTTAGTCATGTTTTCGAAATTGGTCATTTTTACAAATCATTTAAACTGTCTTTTGGTCAACCACTTTTGCGGACGCTTCTTGAGTGCCTTAAAAACCTTCTCAAGGCGTTACTAGAATCCTTACCCATTTCCTCCAATTTTAAAGATTTGTTTCTGTTTTCGAGTCTTTAAAATTCTTTAAGTTTTTCTTGATATTTTCTATAAAAAATCAAGTAGCGACTCTGTATTTTCTTAAATTGTTTCGAAATTTTCTCTTAAGTTTTGAAATGGTTTGAAAAGTCAAAAGTCAATGTTTTTTTTTCAACCCTTCGAGTCAGAAAGGGATAAAACACACAGTAATGATGAAATTGAATCCTTGAAATTCAATAGATATATCGTCTCTTTTTCTTCTTGAGAAATAGCTGAAACGACACACATTTTTTTTATCTCGAGAGAATCCCACTTTCCTTTATTTTACAACTATGAATTTTATTGATTAATAATGATAGTCTCTAACATATCATTGTAAGTGTTTTTTGGTTAAGAGTGTCCATTTTGAGCACTACAAGTTGTATTAGTGAGAAAGTCAACTTCTGGTGGTCTTTTAGCTAATAGTGTCGGTGTTGAGTACAAGAAGAAGTATTGTGACCTGAAATAGATAAATCTTCCGATAAGTATTTGATAATCTAAAAATAATAACTAATATATCATCACAAAATTTAAATTGACTACTAAAACAAAAATATATTATCAATGAATATAACTTAAATTCATATTTAATAATGATATTTCTCTCGAGCGGTAGCTAGCAAGTAAAACCTTTTTTTTTTCAGTCCACAGCAAATAATAGCTTTTATTTTTGTGGACCAAAGAAAGTAAGAGAAGATTTTATTTGCTTTTTGGTCCAAAGCAAATAAAAGCTATAACCACCAAATTACAATCAGCAATTAAATGCTCCAACTACCACAGCTACCATAGCTACCACAAATAAATTCCCATAACTAAGACTATTTCTCTTTCTCGTTTAATTTTCTCTAAATTTCTGTCATTTTCTTTTGTGAAAAAGATCAAATTTTGCTCTATAAGTGTTGTAAAGTATCCAAATGATTCCTATTGTTCATGGTGTAGTTCCCCTCTTTTTGTGATTAAAGAAAAAGTCTCCATATATGGATACAAGAGAGAGAAGCATTAGAATAGCAATGTTACCATGGCTAGCTCATGGTCACATAGCTCCTTTTATAGAGCTAGCCAAAGCACTTTCCAAGAGAAATTTCTACATATACCTATGTTCAACACCAGTCAATATCAATTCGTTCAAACAAACAATAACTGAAAAAGATTCAATTTCAATAAAGATAGTGGAAATTCACCTTCCAAATTTGCCAGAGCTTCCTCCTCACTACCACACCACCAATGGCCTCCCACCCCATCTCATATCAACTCTAAAAGATGCCATGGACATGGCCAAACCCAACTTTTTCGATATCCTTAATACTTTGAAACCAGATTTGGTTATGTATGATTTTCTTCAGCCATGGGTTCCAACTATGGCTGCTTCACTGAATATACCCTCTGTTCTATTCCTGACCCCTGGTGCAGCAGCACATTCTTATCTTTCTCATATTGGTGGAAAGAAACCTGCTTCTGAATACCCTTTTCCATCCATTTACCTAAGAGATTATGAGTACAATAGGAATAGACATATGTTTGAACCAACTGAAGATGATGGATTTACTGATACACAGAGAAGAGTCAATGGATGTACAGGCGGATCATCTGAAATCATCTTGATCAAGTCAATCAGAGAACTAGAAGGAAAATACATAGATTTTCTCTCAACTCTAAACAATAAGAGGTATGCAAACTAGAAGCGGCAAATGGGCTTTACTTAATACTCAAATTTCAATTCTGATTTTATATATTTGAATAATTTCATGCATCATTTTGGATTCTAAAAGTTTGTTCATTTTTCCATTTCCAGGTATGTTCCAGTTGGACCTCTTGTTAGAGCAGCAGACACAGAGAATGAGCATTCAGAGATCATAGACTGGCTAAACAGTAAAGAAAGATACTCCACAGTTTTTGTTTCATTTGGGAGTGAATATTTCCTATCCAAGGAGGAGATGGAAGAACTGGCTTTTGGTCTAGAGCTTAGTAAGGTGAATTTCTTGTGGGTTGTTAGATTCCCAGTTGGACAAAATATCAGCCTTGAAGAAGCTCTTCCAAAGGGTTTTCTTGAAAGAGTTGGGAACAGAGTGAAAGTAGTACAAGGATGGGCACCACAGCTAAGAATATTAGGACATTCAAGTATAGGAGGATTTGTGAGTCACTGTGGATGGAGTTCAGTAATGGAAGGGCTTAAACTTGGAGTTCCAATTATAGCTATACCAATTCATCTTGATCAGCCATTAAATGCTAAGTTGGTAGTAGATGCAGGGATAGGGGAAGAGGCTGTGAAGGACAAAGATGGAAAGATTGACAGGCATGAAGTGGCAAAGGTTATACGGGAAGTGGTGGCAGAGGAAAGTGGGCAAAGATTGAGAGAAAAAGCAAGAGAGTTCAGTGAGATAATGAAGAGTAACGGAGAGAAAGAAATTGATCAAGTTGTGCAAGAGTTGCTCAACCTTTGTAACAAGGCGGTACTCTATTGAAATGCTTTACTAAATTTCCCCCCAGTTTTTGCTTTTGTTTTTGTAATTTACTTCCAACAAATAATAGAGGAGGTAATGCATAATTACCTCTCTCAACTTGTAGCTTATTTTCAATAAGACACTTTAACTTTGCGGGGATCATATTACCCACCTAACCAACTTTGAATCAGTATTATTACCTCATTTTTCGACTAACTTCAATCTTTTAGAAAAAGGTGCTAACCACGTCTTAGTCAAGTTAAACACATTTGACCTTATTACCTTTGGATGGTCTCCACATTCCAGGCTTAGTTTGACTCAGAATTCAAAAGTCCTAGATATCGTAGTGAGCAGAAAGGATATAGGATATATGATACTGGAAGTAAGAAGATTTGTGTTGGGAAAAGTGATCTTTCATACTGAAAATTATTTACACTGGAGCTTATCTAGATTTTGACGATCCCGTGATTTTTATCTTCGATTTGAACGGATTTACACATTAATTTAGAGTTCTTATTTTCTCTATTTTGGGGTTTGCCTGTTTTCGACAAGGGAGTATTGATCACTAGAAGGTGCATCTAGTTGCAAAAGGTTATACTCCAGATTGAGGGAGACTGATTTTCATGAGACCTTTGTCCCTGTTGCAAATTAGTCATTATGTGTTACTCTCTCTATTTTAATTTGTTTGTTTGAGTTTGACTTAATACGAAGTTTAAGAAATTAAAGAAGACTTTTGAATCTTATGTTCATAAACTAAAGATATATAGAATGTACTTGTGGTCATAGACATGTCTTATGGAAAATTAGAATTAAAGAAATGTCAAAAAAGAAAGGAGAAATTCCTTTTTTAAACGAACTAAAATGAAAGTAAGATAGACAAATTGAAACTGAGGTATTTATTAGCAATTGCTTCAGTTAAAAATTGGGAAATAAATCACTTGGATGTAAATAATGTTTTCATGGCAATTTGGAGGAATTCGTATATGAAGATTTCACAAAGTTTTATCATAAAGGGGGAGCAACATGTTTGCAAACTACAAAAATTCCTATATGGACTTCTCCAAGCATTAGATATATTGGTATATTCAGTGCTACATTTCTTGCTATTGATTTTCAGCAACCCATTGCAGATTGCTCCTTATTCACCTTCTCTCATGGAGGATCTTTTGTTGTTGATGATGTTTGTTGATGATGTTTATTATCACGAGGACGTGATCAGAACGTATTTGCAAGTTGGAAAGATACTTAGATTCGAAATTTCACATAAAAAATCATGGGAAGCCTAAATATTTTTCTACGTATTGATTATTGATGTTTTGACGTCAATTAAACTGAATGCAAACCAACTTTCTTTTCAATGGAGCAGCAACACAAGCTTTCCGGTGAGATTTGCAAAAACCCACGAGCATATATATATATATATACTAGTTTACAGTACGCGCTTTGAGCGTGTATTTATGTCAGGAAAATAATTTTTTAAGAAAAAAAAAAACTTTTTTTTTGTCGCTTTAGCTATTTACGCTACATGTGAATTTTACTTTTATTAATTTAAAAAGTGTATAATTTTTGATAAGAATGAACTATGGTTATAGAGTTGAATCCATGATAAGAATTGAACAAATTAGAAAATTTTATTAGTGTACGCACTGATGTCATGATATACAATAATTGATTCACCTAAATTAAGCAACACACAATTAGTTTCGATGAATTGTCCTTCTTCCGCTTTTCAAAAGCATGTGTTTCTTTGTCCTAAAGTTCATTATTGACGTCTTATATCTATTCTTTTTTCTAATAAAACATCTCAAGAAATTCCAAAATCTTTTATTTTGCACTCTAACTTTTAATTTTCTTTCTAAAAATAAAATTTTAAAATAATATAGTATTAAGTAAAATATTGATTATAAGCAACCCCAATTTAAAAAGTAATTTGTATTAAAGGAAAGAGAATTACAAAAGTATCTTCTATAGTTGTTTTCTTTTTGGTCTAGCATAGCTTATTTTGGTGGAAGGATTAGAAGTGGAGTTCTAATTAAATACTATATCTGAATGTTGGTGTCTAAATAAGATAAACTTTTAATTCTTTGTACTCAATATTATTATTTGATTTTTCATTTTTTTTTCTTTTTCTTGATCGCAAGTATAAATTATAATATTCAATAAGTAAATGATAGATTCGTTTGTTGACAATTCATTCTAATTACTTTTTTTAATGTAGTATTCACACTTGAAACACCAATGGGATCTACAATTGAAAACGATAGTTGAATATTTCAGTTGTAACATCAAGCAGTTCGCCTACAACCGTTAATCCATAAGTTCAAGATTTGATTTTGCTCCTTAGTGTACTGTAATGACAGACATTGCTGGCATTTTATTTCAAATTTCTATAGTCAAAACAATCTATAATGCTTTTGATTCTTTATTTGATAATTTTAAGGCTACTGAAACTCATATCTTCTTGTTGATGCTTTGTATTTTTGCATTGTTACTATGTGTATACTGTTGGTTATGGTAATATTACTCTTGATAGTACAGTTACCAATGCAAGTTATCTATCTTGTTTGTGCTTGTGGGGTTTAGTTTTATTGATATTTTGTTACTTGGGATGGTTAGTTATTATGTGCTTGGTTTGCAAGAGAATTACCTATTGAGTATGCAGTATTAAAATTAAAAGTGGGACTTCACATACATGATGTAGGTCTTATATTATTATAGTTGAATCTTTAATTGAACTTATTATTTGAGTTTGAAATATAAGGCTATTATTAAGTGGAGCTTTTGTTTGAATGATGAACCTATAAAATTAGAGTTGTAATTGTCTCTTTTAATTTGGGTCTTACTAAGTAAGTTTGAAGGCGGATCAAGTATGTTATTCGTTGTAAATCAAGTTTAATTTATTTATCTATCTACCTACTATTATAAAAGTACGAATATAAGAGAAATTGATAACAGAGGATAATCAAAAAGGTGAGTTTCTTTTGTTTTTTCATTTAGTTTCCTTTAGAATATGTACTTCCTAAATCTTATTGTTTAATGTATGAATATTTGTATATGATAAGTCATTCAATGACTTAGAGACTTATGCAATTTATGTTAGAGAAAAGTGTTCAAATTCTTCATATTAGAGATATATTGTGCAATTCTTTTTTTTTTTCCAATTGTTTTCTGATATCCGTATTGGAGCCCATTAAATTCATAGTCGCATCGAGAAGTCTCATATTAGGAATAAAGCGATCCAACAAAGGTCGTTATGCAATTCTGAAGTTGTCAAGGTGTAGAAAGGATGATTAAATTTTTTATGTCAATATTTTTTATAAGTAATTTACGTATCATTTTATAGCCACGTGCATCGCACGTACCCTAAACTAGTATTGTAAGGCAATTGGATCTTGAACTGTCCCCTGCACCATCTTGATTTGTGCATGATCGTTATGTCTGTTCGCAAATTCTCCTTATTTTTCTTATTGGTTTCTTTCTGAATCCGCTACAAAGTGCTTGATGAGTACACTCTGTTTGGATGGTTGTTAAGTATGTTTCATAATGTAGTATTGTATTGTATTGTATCGTACTGAATCGTTTTAATGAATACAATACAGTAAAGCAGTGTTTAATACAATACAGTTTGGGCTCAAACTCAGCAGGAGTTAGATCTGCTCGTTAAAAGCTATTGTGTAGCTCTGGAGTCTTTTTGCAAGTTCGGTCAATGTCTTCTATTCTATTTCTATGAGCTCCCTTTGCCTAGTGGTGATATTTTATGATCGAACAGTTTACTGATCATTTTTATTTACCTTCCTCTTTGATTTCTCAGGAACATGAAGAGGTGGACGAGGCGTATGAAATTACCCACAGAGTATTCTTGGTTGTTGATATAGATAAACAACGTGTAGGTATGGACTCGTTCTGCTGACATTCTTATCTTATTAGATGTCACTGAGTTACTGAATTACAAAAAGATTCCCAAGCGTGCTAAACCCCACAATTTCTCTGCGCACAATAATGGATAATAAGGGAAAAAATCTAAATGGACTGAATGAGTGGCCTAGTCTTGCCTTATCTTTTCTGAAGTTTGTCCCTCTATGTTGTGCTGACATAGTTACGTTTCCTTTTGGTTTACCTAAATCTCTACCAAATCCCCCCGTTCAGTTTTCACCATTTCACCTTTTGATTCTCAAGCTAGTACTCAGTGAAAGATCCTCATGATTTCCCTCTCTAATCAATCGAAAAACAATGACTTATTATATTACATATAATGATTTGATCTATCAATGATTAGAAAAGCCACAGTTTGGTATGGTATGTGCGTCATGCAAGAACAATGATACATGTGGCCTTGCATTGCATTACACTAGCCCCGTTCCCCAGCTAACATGGTTTGGAGTGCGATGGCTCACTTGGAGTGTTCAACTAATTGATCTTTTAAGAGCAAATGTAATGTTTGCAACCCCATAACAAGTATTTTAGCCAATCTTTTTAAAATTAAGAAGATTAAGGAATTTTTTAAGAAAATCGTTATGAAAATTTTTCTTACAAAAGAATAAGATCTTTAACCAAAGAAAAAGTTATTTGACTGTCCAAATAATTATTTGGGGATTCAAATTACTATACAGCAGGATAGATGGAATGTGATGAATATCTAAATAAGCTTCATGTGTTGAAGAGAGAAGATCTTTACTATTTGATGATTTGTGGAATATCAGAATCCATGCATGGTGAAGGCTGGGAAATATTTTTGTGTATTGATGATACAAATTTTGAATATTTGCAGGAAGAATTATGATGGGATTATATGGGCAAGTTGTACCAAAAACTGTTGGTGCGTCTTTATCCATCTTTTTCCCATACTTTGCTTTCCTCTTCAGTTTATTTTGTACTTCCATTCTTGTTGCATAACACTTGCAATTTTACTTCTGTGCAGAGAATTTCAGGGCGTTGTGCACAGGTACTTCTGTAATTATAACTGGCACTGCTTGGTGCCTTCTCACACACACTTTCATATACACGTACCTTCACATTTATACATATATGTCTGTGTGTCACATGATTTTTTAAGCGTATATTTGACTGCCAATTGCTTCACTTATTGTCATTGACTCAGGGGAAATGGGCAAGACTGCTGATGGAGTATCTCTTCACTACAAGGGAAAGCCGTTTCATCATGTAATACCTGGATTCATGATTCAAGGTGGATGTTGTGTCGGGTGATGGAAGAGGAAACATTTCCATTTACGGTGGTCCTTTTCCTGATGAGAATCTCAAGATAAAGCATTATCATGCAGGTATGGAATCATCACTTGATTGCACTAATTCTCTGCAGAGGAAAACCACAGGCAAATTTATGTACATTCACGTATGTGCTTACATCTATAAGCATCCTGGACTTTTGCAGGTATTAATATCCATGGTAAACTCAGGACGCAACGCCAATGGCTGTCAGTTCTTTATACCGACAGTGAAGGCAATCTGGTAAGGTTTCAACATGACAGTATTTGAAATTACCTGGCATCTATTAAATCCAGAACACTTCTTAATGACTCCAGAGACAAAATGTTCTACAAATGCCTGTTGGGTGTACGCTTCATTCATATATGTTTTAGCTAAGTGTATTGGACCTTTGTGAGCTCCCATAATTTTCTGAGTTTGTACAGAACAAGTACTGTTCCAGAATGATAAACAGACATAAATGACCAACAAGGAAGAACATAGCACACATGAGGCAAAAAGCCAAAGAAGAATATTGGAGACACACACCTGCAGCTGAAAATTCTTCAAGTCAAATGGATCTAGGAGCTAAAACACTTTCACTTCGCCATCTTAACACGCTGCAACCTATGTGAAAGAAAATAACATACATCCAATCAAATCACTTTATTTAGTCATACAGACTACAAGCTATCGACAGAAAGCCAACATTGTCTATCCAGTGAAGTTGAAGAAAAGATAAGGAGCGTAGCATCGAATCAAACGCCCCATAAATTTAATGCTTTGTGAATAAAATAAAGCGAGACCACAACGTACATTTATACATCGGCCACTATGTTTTATCACCTCCACCATGTGGATCCCCAACCTAACACATTTAATAGGCATTTATAACACTTTGGCATCTCATACTCATTTGCAAAAGAATAGTAGAAATCTCTCCTCGAAACTTCAAAAAGGAAAAGAAAAAAAGAAACTTAGAATACTATTGACTTAGGAAAGTCATAAACTCATACACAACATACATACCGTCTCTTTGTTCTAATCATTTCCACCCTGCCAGCCCCAAACCTTCCCCAAGAAATTCAAACAACTACTATGACATTTCAATGTCGCGACATAGACATTTACGACCAATCTAATTCACACTCACCACTATCAGAATTGTATGGGAAACTCCAAACTGAACATTCACACCTTGGAGTGAGTTACTGTCAAAGCATTTGCAAAGCTTCCACTGAAGCAGCGCTGAATCTATAGAATAGATACTAATTGTAAGTCTCTAAGTAAGTGTTAATAAAAAAACAATAAACAAAACAGAGGCAGGTGAAATTATTGTCTGAGTAAAACTTGACAAAGTATATGTCACGTCCCAAAACCTCCTAAACGTGACTGGCACCCGCTAACACCACCTGTCGGGAGAACCAATCTTCCATACACTCACAATGTCCATAAGCACTAAGATAAAACATGTGCAACTCCAAAATAGTCATTAAAACAACAGTAATTATCCAACCAAATATCGTATATCAATTTAGGAAAAACAAACATCGCTTAAGTGATAAATCTCTAGCCCGAATCCCACACTAAGACCATGGAGCATCTAAATAGAATTACATGAGTTCAACTTCGGGCATGCAAACCCAATGAAAAGAAATATAATCTAAAATTAGCTAGAGCTGACATGACAGCCTCCACGAACAATGCGAAGGCTCACCTCAGCAACGGAATCCTCACGAACAGACCGTCAGCCACTAGTCTCACCTTCCACCACAGTATCTGCAGATATGCAAGTAAGGAATGAGCTATATATAAATATAACTCAGTAAGATCCTCGACCCGCTACTTTAATACCCCTGGAACAAGTGTTAGAAATTACAAGGCACAACAAATAGATAAATGATATGCACAAAATATCTCTTATAATATAATGCTCAATAAGGTCCAACAAATGTTTCAAAAGTCACTATGTATCTCAACTCAATTCACTCTCACGGCTTGTCATAAACGGCAGTGAAGGTGATCAGCCTAACACCCCGACAAGTCCACGGCAGCATACACAATGCCCCAAAAGTATACTACGGCAGCATGTACAAGGCCCCTAACATATTACGGCAGCATACACAATGCCCCTAACATATTACGGCAGCTATGTATGCCCCTAGTAACCATATCACGGCAGCGAAGAAAATATATTCAACGCCCCAACGTCACCTCACATATTACCATTAAATAATTATAATTATACTTCATTAAATACATATCCACGGCTAGTCAAAGACCACCAATTCTGCCAAGCACACGCTTGTCCCAACACATAGACTAGGCAGAAAAATACATTTTATAAAGCAGGTTTGAAAAGCAAGCACCAAAGCTTAAAGTCTCACTTACCTCGCCAATGACAAGTTCCCCAACCTCGTAATGCGTGGAACATCAACCAAATAGCCTCCAATGGCTTCAATCTATGCAAAAACATTAATTAACGATATCAATTATACTAGTCGGGGTCAAGTGTCAATATCCATAACTTTCAGTCTTAGAGCTAAACCTTAATAATTTCCACCCTAAACCATGTATTAAAGATAACAATATCTCAACACCACTGTCCCAACATGGTATTATCAGTAAGGTAACTTGACAGAACAGAGACTTCACTCATTAGACAATATTTGTCCATCAAGTTAATGGGTCACTGTCCATACTCATGCATATCTTTCTCCCTTTATTTTCTAACCATTAGAAAATCATTAGTCTTCTAATATAATAAAGATTGGTAGAAATAGGAGTTGTAGCAGTAGATTAACGATTTTCTTGTTTTCCATTAAATATTCCACTATCCAATATTCTATGCCAACATCCACTAACCTCCAATCATTCTTATCCTTCAGTTATTAGTTAATCATTTTAAAGATGAGTTATTATCACTTCATAAAAATTTCAACACACCCAAATATATATATAAATATATCTATATACCACTGTAACGCTAATTGATGCCAATACCTGTAATTTGGCAGCCGCTAACAGTGGTCCAAAGGTCCTTATTCTCATCTACGAACTCTTCCAAATTTTCACCGTAAGTTTTCTTGTTTTCTTCCAAAAATAAAGGAATCAAAAAGCCCTAATATTTTACTCCTTCTGTAACTGAAATGTGAAAAACTGAACAAGGGAGTGGGCGTGGCCCACTTTCTTTTTTTTTTTTTTAATTCTCTTAATTAATAATTATAATTAGTTAAAATTACCAATTAACCCTTTATTAAAATGGGTTATTACATTCTCCCCCACTTAAAATAACGTTCGTCCTCGAACGGGTCTAGAATCATACCTGAAGTGTTAAATAAGTGAGGATATCTAACTCGCATCTCCTCCTCGGGCTCCCAAGTAGCCTCGTCGGTTGGACGATTACGCCACAATACTTTGACTGAAGCTATCTTTTTCGACCTCAATTGTCGCACTTGCCTATCAAGAATAGCTATCGGCCCTTCCTCATAAGTCAGATTCTCATCAAGCTCTATATCCTCTGGCTGGATTTTATGACTATCATCACGAACATATCGTCTAAGCATAGACACATGAAACACAGGATGAACTGCAGACAATCTCGGAGGTAAAGCAAGCCTATATGCCACCAATCCAATTCGGTCCAAAATCTCATAAGGACCAATGTATCTAGGACTTAGCTTACCTTTCCGGCCAAATCTCATAACTCCTTTCATAGGAGAAACTTTTAAGAAGACTTTTTCCCCCTTTGCGAACTCCAAATCACGAACTCTCTTATCTGCATAGGACTTCTGTCTGCTTTGTGATGTCTTAAGTCGGTCCCGAATCAATGCAACTTTCTCCAAAGCTTGTAGTACCAAATCTGGACCTAATAACTGTGCTTCGCCAGGTTCAAACCAGCCAACTGGTGAACGACACTTGCGACCATAAAGAGCCTCATACGGTGCCATCTGTATACTCGACTGGTAGCTATTATTATAAGCAAACTCTGCCAAAGGCAACTGTTCATCCCAATGGCCACCGAAATCAATCGCGCAAGCTCTAAGCATGTCCTCTAAAATCTGAATAACCCGCTCCGACTGTCCGTCAGTCTGCGGATGAAAAGCTGTACTCAACTCAACCTGTGAACCCAATGACCTTTGAAAAGACCTCCAAAACTCAGCAGTGAACTGTGCACCTCGATCAGATATGATTGAAATAGGCACACCATGAAGCCGAACTATCTCTCGAAGGTAGATTTCTGCTAACTGCTTCGAGGTATGAGTAACCCGAACTGGTATGAAATGAGCAGATTTTGTAAGTCTATCCACAATTACCCAAACTGAGTCATTTTTCCTAAAGGTATTCGGCAACCCAACAACGAAATCCATAGTAATTCTTTCCCACTTCCACTCCGGGATAGTCAATTTTTGCATCACTCCACCAGGTTTTTGATGTTCATATTTGACCTGTTGACAATTTAGACAACTAGTCACATATTTTAAAATATCAACCTTCATACCTTTCCACCAGTACAATCCACGCAAATCTTGGTACATCTTCGTAGCACCTGGGTGGATGGAGTATCGCGAGCTATGAGCCTCTTCAAGAATTAGCTGCCTCATATTACCCACAATGGGAACACATAGTCTACCATGTCGATGTAACACACCCTCACCATCAATAGTAAAAGTCTTAACACCACCATTCTGTACTCGATCTCGTAGGCTAGAAAGATAGGGATCATCATATTGGCACGTCTTAACTTGTCCAACTAAGGATGACTGCACCACCATAACTGCAAGTAACTTGCCGGGCACTGTGTGATCAATTCGAACTCCCTGATTGGCTAAAGCCTGAATATCCATAACCATAGGTCGCCTTTCAGTAGCAAATCGGGCCAAGCTACCCATAGACTTCCTACTCAAGGCGTCCGCCACCACATTCGCCTTTCCAGGATGATACAAGATAGTAAGATCATAATCTTTAAGTAACTCTAACCACCGTCGCTGCCTCAAATTCAGATCTCTTTGCTTGAATATGTACTGCAGACTTTTGTGATCAGTATATATTTCACACGGCTCACCATAAAGATAATGACGCCAGATCTTGAGTGCGAACACAATTGCAGCCAACTCCAAGTCGTGAGTCGGATAATTCTTCTCATTGACTTTTAATTATCGAGAACCATATGCCACCACTTTACCATTCTGCATTAAAACACAACCCAATCCAATTCGAGACGCATCACAATATATAGTGAAACCACCCTCTGCTGTAGGTAAGGTCAAAATCGGAGCCGAAGTTAATGCAGTCTTTAATTTCTGAAAACCCTCTTCACATTCATCTGACCACTGAAAAGCCACACTTTTCTGAGTCAAGCGTGTCAATGGAGCGGCTATTTTCGAGAAACCCTCTACAAACCTTCTGTAATAATTAGCTAGCCCCAAGAAGCTACGTATCTCTGTAACAGTACTAGGTCGAGGCCAATCCCGAACTGCTTCTATCTTCTTTGGATCAACATGAATCCCATCTCTTGACACCACATGCCCCAAAAAGGAAACCATGCCCAACCAGAACTCACACTTTGAGAACTTGGCATAAAGTTTTTGTTCTCTAAGTGTCTGCAGCACAACTCTCAAGTGTTGTCCATGTTCTGCCTCACTCCGAGAGTAGACCAAAATGTCATCAATGAACACAATTACAAAATGATCTAGGTATGACTTGAATACCCTGTTCATAAGGTCCATAAATGCTGCAGGTGCATTAGTCAGTCCAAAAGACATCACTAAAAATTCAAAATGCTCATACCTGGTCCGAAAGGCTGTTTTAGTGATATCTTCGGCCTTGATTCTCAACTGATGATAACCTGACCTCAAGTCAATTTTTGAAAAGTGAGTAGCACCCTGCAACTGGTCAAATAGATCATCAATACGAGGCAAAGGATATTTATTCTTGACAGTTGCCTTATTCAACTGCCTGTAGTCAATACACATTCTCATTGTGCCATCTTTCTTTTTCACAAATAACACAGGTGCACCCCAAGGTGACACACTCGGCCTTATGAATCCCTTATCAAGTAGCTCTTGGAGTTGAACCTTCAATTCTCTTAACTCCGCTGGAGCCATACGATAAGGTGGAATAGAAATAGGTTGAGTTCCTGGCACTAAGTCAATGCTGAACTCAATTTCTCTCATTGGAGGTAGCCCGGGCAAATCATCTGGAAACACATCAACAAAGCCTCGAACAATAGGAACATTGTCAATAGTAACATCCTCTGCTCGTGTGTCATGGACGGTAGCAATAAAACCCAAACACCCATGATTAATCATTCGGCGTGCTTTTACATAAGATATTATCTTTCCCTGAGTCACAGGAGTCATACCTTTCCACACTAAAGGTGGTTCTCCAGGAATATCAAAACGTATAAGCTTCGCATAACAATCAACCAAAGCATAACATGATGCCAACCAATCCATACCCATAATCACATCAAAGTCAGACATTGGCAACACAAGTAGATCAACTATGGTGTCTTTACCCTGAATAGATATCACACAATCTCTATAAACTCTATCCACTGCTAAGGTCTCCCCCACTGGGGTCATAACAATGTATGGCACAATAAGGGTCTCAACCCTTCTCTCTAAGAATAAAGCAAAAGATGGAGACACATACGAGTACGTAGAACCAGGATCAATAAGAGAATATGCCTCATGAGAATTTACAGTGATAATACCTGTAACTACTGCATTAGATGCCTCTATGTCCTGTCTAGCCATAGCAAAGAATCTCGGTGGTCCACCCGCTGTCTGAGAACTCTGAGCACCTTGTCGACCCTGTCCTCGAGCACCCTGCGGAGTAATCCTAGCTGGCTGAGCGTGAGCAGGAGTACCTGCAACATTTCTCTGCACCTGTGTAGTAGCTTGACTAGAACCAGAATCTCCCTTAGGACAAAACTTAGCAATATGCCCTCTTTCACCACAAGTATAACAAGGACCACCAACTCCAAAACAACGCTCATAATGATTCCTGCCACAATTAGAACATTTTAGATGTTGTCCGGACTGAAAGGAACCGCTACCCTTCCTCTGCATCTGCTGCTGTCCCTGTCTAGCTGGATAACTATTCCTCGAAGATTGCCCCACTGACTCTGACTGCGTAGGCCTGGTCTGTCCATGATGAAAACCACTTTTGCTCCTCGATGGAGCACCACTAAACCCACCTGAGTTACGTGCCTTTTTGTTTTCTCGATCAACCTTTCCCATCTCATAATAAGACTCAGAACGGAGCGCAGTATCAACTACATCAGCATAAGATCCATTTCGCACATCCCGTATCACAGGTCCACGATAACGAGACTCAAGTCCATCCACAAATCGCCTCACTTTCTCCCTCGGATCTGCAACCAAAAATGGGACATACCTGGATAACTCAGTGAATTTAGCTTCGTACTCGGTAACTGTCATAGATCCCTGCCTTAGGTCATTAAATTGTCGTCTCATGTCATCCTGTTTGCTTAATGGAATAAATCTGTCCCTGAACAAGGTTGAGAACTCCGACCAAGTGATCGGTGGTAGCCCTGCTTGTCTGCCCCTCAGAATGGAAGTCCACCATGCCTCAGGAGACCCTGAGAATAGAAAAGTAGTGAATTCCACACCACGAGTCTCCTTCAACTCCAAAGTAGTCAATATCTTCTCACAACGATCAATGAACTTTTGAGGTTCAATAGTAGCTGGTGTTGCATCAAACTCTGGTGGCTTAAGATCCATGAAATTTTTAAGATCCTTGGGTTGCCCTACAGTTGCAACTGAATGATCCCCTGGCTGAGGTGTCTGAGTAGCAGCAGCATTCAACTGAACTTGTGTCTGTGTTTGTGAAGTAGACTCAGGAGCTTGAACTCCACCCTGATTAGGCACCAATGCCTCTAACACATTCAACAATCTTATCACTGCATCTGCAGGCAAAGCAACAGTAGGTACAATAGATGGCGTTGTCGATGGAGCATCCCGAACAGCTTGATCCTGCACTTGCTCAGAAGCAACAACTCTGGGTTGTCCCCCACTCTCAACTCCAGGTTGAGGATCGGTCTGTGTCCTAGTCCGAGGCCTAGTCGGATGAGACTCAACTCTACCACCACCACGAGAAATACCATGTCCAGCACCACGTCCAGCGGGTGCATTAGATCGGCTAGCAGAGGAAGAACTACGTCTCTTAACCATCTGTGAAACAATATTCAAAGGTCAGACTGATTCAACTCAACGAACGAATAATGAATGGAAAAAGGGAAAAGTTCCTAGATGTTCAGTAGCCTCAAGGTCATAAGTAAGGGCGCCTACATACCCATGAACAAGACACTACCAAACACTGCTCCATGACCCGGGACCTAAAACCTAGGCTCTGATACCAACTTTGTCACGTCCCAAAACCTCCTAAACGTGACTGGCACCCGCTAACACCACCTGTCGGGAGAATCAATCTTCCATACACTCACAATGTCCATAAGCACTAAGATAAAACATGTGCAACTCCAAAATAGTCATTAAAACAACAGTAATT
Source organism: Capsicum rhomboideum (assembly GCA_031232105.1). Classification (NCBI taxonomy): domain Eukaryota; kingdom Viridiplantae; phylum Streptophyta; class Magnoliopsida; order Solanales; family Solanaceae; genus Capsicum; species Capsicum rhomboideum. Next base: position 12,186,819 of record CP124716.1, on the reverse strand, counting down.
ATCCAACCAAATATCGTATATCAATTTAGGAAAAACAAACATCGCTTAAGTGATAAATCTCTAGCCCGAATCCCACACTAAGACCATGGAGCATCTAAATAGAATTACATGAGTTCAACTTCGGGCATGCAAACCCAATGAAAAGAAATATAATCTAAAATTAGCTAGAGCTGATATGACAGCCTCCACGAACAATGCGAAGGCTCACCTCAGCAACGGAATCCTCACGAACAGACCGTCAGCCACTAGTCTCACCTTCCACCACAGTATCTGCAGATATGCAAGTAAGGAATGAGCTATATATAAATATAACTCAGTAAGATCCTCGACCCGCTACTTTAATACCCCTGGAACAAGTGTTAGAAATTACAAGGCACAACAAATAGATAAATGATATGCACAAAATATCTCTTATAATATAATGCTCAATAAGGTCCAACAAATGTTTCAAAAGTCACTATGTATCTCAACTCAATTCACTCTCACGGCTTGTCATAAACGGCAGTGAAGGTGATCAGCCTAACACCCCGACAAGTCCACGGCAGCATACACAATGCCCCAAAAGTATACTACGGCAGCATGTACAAGGCCCCTAACATATTACGGCAGCATACACAATGCCCCTAACATATTACGGCAGCTATGTATGCCCCTAGTAACCATATCACGGCAGCGAAGAAAATATATTCAACGCCCCAACGTCACCTCACATATTACCATTAAATAATTATAATTATACTTCATTAAATACATATCCACGGCTAGTCAAAGACCACCAATTCTGCCAAGCACACGCTTGTCCCAACACATAGACTAGGCAGAAAAATACATTTTATAAAGCAGGTTTGAAAAGCAAGCACCAAAGCTTAAAGTCTCACTTACCTCGCCAATGACAAGTTCCCCAACCTCGTAATGCGTGGAACATCAACCAAATAGCCTCCAATGGCTTCAATCTATGCAAAAACATTAATTAACGATATCAATTATACTAGTCGGGGTCAAGTGTCAATATCCATAACTTTCAGTCTTAGAGCTAAACCTTAATAATTTCCACCCTAAACCATGTATTAAAGATAACAATATCTCAACACCACTGTCCCAACATGGTATTATCAGTAAGGTAACTTGACAGAACAGAGACTTCACTCATTAGACAATATTTGTCCATCAAGTTAATGGGTCACTGTCCATACTCATGCATATCTTTCTCCCTTTATTTTCTAACCATTAGAAAATCATTAGTCTTCTAATATAATAAAGATTGGTAGAAATAGGAGTTGTAGCAGTAGATTAACGATTTTCTTGTTTTCCATTAAATATTCCACTATCCAATATTCTATGCCAACATCCACTAACCTCCAATCATTCTTATCCTTCAGTTATTAGTTAATCATTTTAAAGATGAGTTATTATCACTTCATAAAAATTTCAACACACCCAAATATATATATAAATATATCTATATACCACTGTAACGCTAATTGATGCCAATACCTGTAATTTGGCAGCCGCTAACAGTGGTCCAAAGGTCCTTATTCTCATCTACGAACTCTTCCAAATTTTCACCGTAAGTTTTCTTGTTTTCTTCCAAAAATAAAGGAATCAAAAAGCCCTAATATTTTACTCCTTCTGTAACTGAAATGTGAAAAACTGAACAAGGGAGTGGGCGTGGCCCACTTTCTTTTTTTTTTTTTTTTTTAATTCTCTTAATTAATAATTATAATTAGTTAAAATTACCAATTAACCCTTTATTAAAATGGGTTATTACAGTATATACAGATAAACTAAAAAAACTTAAAAGATTAGAGGACTATGAAAGCAAGTAACTGAATAGAGGATAAGATTAGCATTATAGTTTCACTGATAATAGGGAACACAGATTATCACTACAAATTTAAGGGAAAAGATTTTTCGTCACATTGACTCTTGCCAAAAACAATAGAAAATAAAGAATAAATGCCACAGGGAACCAAAATAATCTTCAATTTGATATCAAGTTTCCTGTTTAGACTCTTTGTTTTTTCAATATTTCATAAACATTTGTGGAAACAGAGAATGAGTTCTTTTTTTGCTTCTGTTTCCTGTCTACAGAGATTGAAACAAAATAAACCAAAGATTTGCCATTCACATTAACTATCTACTTTCATCGGCAAAATATCCCCATGCAAAAGAAAGGGAAAAGGCACACATAACATACTGTTTACCTACCTTCATATCTATCATTTCATCAACAAATGCAGAAAAAAATGTGCCTTTAACTTCAACTACCTCCTCCCACTTGTGGAGCCCAAACAACTTTTACAATGTTGAATTCATGCACCTAATCAAGATGTCAGAACTTGAATTGCAAACGAATTCAGATTGGGGCAAAAATAAACATTCTATCAGCTTAATACACACTAGCCACTAAACATCAAACTGAAATTAGATGATTTTGGAGCTACCGGCTTCTTAACATGATTAGTGTTTGGCTTTTTTTATTAAAAGAAATATCACATCATTGCAAAATTAGTAGATCTGTAAAAAGATAGTAAATGTAAAATCCTAAAAGTACAAGCAACAATTATCCAAAAATAGAGCAAAATAGGGTACATTTCGAAGCTACTTACTTGATTGGGAACAAGGAGCTAGCCCATCTGAGCTTCAATTCCATGGCTATGGTCTTAAACACCATCTGTATTCTAGAACTCAAGCATGTTCGCAACTCCATGGAATAGCTGTTTTCTTGAAGCTCCATAGGAAGACAACTAGAACTTTCCTAATTGAAGAGAGGGTGACTTTGTCGTACTTTCCAAAGTGAGGTACACTTCCAGATATTTTTTGTTGAGTTGGTCTAAATGTATCTGGTGGCTACAAATCTTGGACTTAAACGGACTCCTTTTAAAACATTTTGCCTTTAGTAAATATTTGATCCTTTTATTGATTTTTATACTTTGTAATATAATATGTGGATACATTTTGTGGCATCAGCCACTTTCACACAAAATAAAATTTATTTTATATTTTTTCTATCAAATGATTATTTATCCCTCTAATCTTAATTTATGTGCCATAATTAAACTTTTAAGAGCCAATTAAATTTTATTTTGATCAGAATTTTTTATATCTTCGAAATATTTTAAGTTTTTAAGTTGAACTAATATGCAGAAGCTTCTTTATATGTAAAATATATTTTGTGTAGCTCAATAATTTTAATTTTTAATTATTATAATTTATAATATATTTTGCATAAATTTCAAATATATATATATATATAACACCTGTATATTTGAATATCGCTACAGTTTAAAATTTTGACTCTCAAAATTACAATTGAGTCGCATAAATATATATATAATTGGTTTTGGTTTGACTATTTTGACTTGAGACATAATTTAAAAAAATTCATGAAAACTTAAAAAATTTATACTATAATTAAAAATAATTTAACTTTAAAATTTCTCTTGTACCCCTAATGAAATAATTTATAGTCAAATAAATATCTAAAGGTTGTTTTAGACCACAAACTTCCAAAAAAATAAAAAATTCTTAAATACCATGTCAAGTCAAAATGTGCCATGAGAAAATTGATAAAAATGCAGAAGCCTAGGAAAATAAATAGTTCTTTATTAAAAACAAAATGTTTATAAAATTTAGGAAATAAGTCTAATGAGTAAATAATACTTAGAAATTAATATAAATCATCTCAACTTATAGAAAAAAAAAAATAGTATGAATTGAAATGTCGTAAAAACATAGTGCTTTTAGAATTACAAAATAAGTACAATGACTTAATTCTTCTTTAATCAACTACACTTTATTATCTTCAAAATTGTACATTCTCTTTTTAAATTTTTGGTACTTAATAAAATAACATACACAAAACTGATATATCTTTTTAATATGTTTATTATTAATTAACGTTTGATACACGTGCAACGTACTTACCCTATACTAGTTAGCTTAATTTACCATCATAGTTTAAATTGGTTTATTAATTGTGATTAAATTTTTATGCTACATGAAATATAACTTATAGTTTGTTATGTCAAAAATGTTTAATTTGAGGTGTTCTATCAAACTTTTGGGTGGAGAATAAGTGTTTTTGGAGAATAATAAAAGTTGTTTTTCAAAAGCTAAAAGAAAAACACTTTTGAGAAAAATATACTTAGAATATATTATTAAAAATTTGGTTGAACACTAATTGTTGCTCAAAATCAATTTAATTAGTCAAATTCATACTGTTTCTAACCAAAATACTTTTGAAAAACAAAACATTTTTTAAAAAAAAAATATTCCCTCTGCTTCATTTTTTCCTCTCCCCCTTACTAAAAATTAGGTGTGTACAGACTAAACCGTCAAGGCAAATTGAACCGACGAATCAAACCAAATCGAGAAAAAAAATCGACTAATGGTTTGGTTTGGCTGGTTTGGTGTTAGAAAAAAATCGATCATTCTTGGTTTGGTTTGGTATTAACCAAAAAAAATTCAAACCGAACCCAAATTGAACCGACATAATGTATAAATAATTTAACTTTTTATACAATAAAAAATATTAATTATAATCTACTTAATAAATACTTTTTAAATTAGTTTATTAATTTTCAATATTTACAAAGTAGATGTAGATATATTTCAGATTTGGACCTTTAAGTTATACTATTAGTCCATTAATTGATAACTAAATGATCCAAAACCCAATATAAACTTAAAACCTAAAACTTTTCACTCTTTATCTTACTTTTTAGTTTCAAGAGAGTTCTCCACTCCTCATTTTTTCATAATTATGGTTTTCCACTACCACATAAGTGAAAATATGTTTGATCTTTGTTTTCGATTACAATATAATTGTAAAAACTAAAGATTATTAAAAAAAATGGAGAAAAATCGAAAAAACGAGAAAATCGAAAGAACCTACTAAAACCTAAATCGAAAAAACCAATTTATATTGGTTTGATTTGGTTTATAGATTTAATAAACCGACATGATTGATTTGGTTTTTTTAAAATAAAAAACCAATTCAACCTGACATATGTACACCCCTACTAAATTTAGTTGTTTCAATTTACTTATCCAATTTATGAAATGAAGTTTAGCATTTTTTTTCAATACTACCTCTATCATTAAATGACCGTATAATAAGGTATTATTAATCAAATTTAGATTTCCAAAGAATAATTAATAAGGTTAGTTTAGTAAAATAATCTTTAATAAATATTTTTTATAAGGGAGTGTCAAGTCAACACAAGTCATTTAAAATATGGAGTAATTTAGAAGTTTGGTCAAACAAACTACTTCCTCCATCTCATTTTAGTTGGACACATTTCATTTTACACAGTGATTAAGAAATCATAAATGAAATGATGAATTTTACTATTTTACTCTTTATCCATATTTATGATATTTATTGGGCATAGGAATGGACATAAAAGCAACTAATTTGGATGAAATAGAAACATCTCTTTTCCATTTCTATTTACCCAGTTCATATCTTTGTTTTGAAATTGTAATTAATTATAGGGGTAAAATGGGAAAAGACTAATTAATTTTATCTTGATTTAGTAAGTAATCAACTAATATGAGATATTTATTTTTAATAAGATAATCAACTAAAATAAGACGGAGGAAGTACTCATCTAGTTTTTAAAAGGTATATAAAATTAACAAACATTTTATCCCTCGGTTTTGTTACAGTCAAACCATTACTACAGTCAGACCTCTATATAACGTCACCTCGTTATAACAACATTTCACTATAGCGGCCTAATTTTCTCCAAAATCGATTTTTCATGTTATATTTTACTTCTCTGTAACGACATTCTACCTATAACAACAATGACGTTTATTACAACGATACACTCTTAATAAAATTACATCTCTATAACAGCATACTCAAATATTATATAATAATATTTTGTAAGAAATATATTATATACAAAATACAACAACAACAACAACATACCCAGTGTATTCCCACATAGTGGGGTCTGGGGAGGATAAAGTGTACGCAGTCCATACCACTACTTCCGCAGAAATAGAGAGGTTGTTTCCGATAGACCCCCGGCTCAGGAATATTATATACAAAATAAAATACCAAAATATTTATGGTAATCATCATTAATGTCATACACACAGTAAATTTCAAGTATGAATATCTAATTTAATGGAAAAAATTGTATTTAAATGGTGGATATAAGTTATTTCATAACTTCACAATGAAAAAACTACTAATATTTGCCTTTTTTATATTTATGTTCTTTCTAATTTTACATATTTTTGTTTATAACAGTTAAATTAGATCCGAACGTCGAATGTCAGTATACATATAACAACACCTCTTTGTAGCAGCCATGAAATCTTCAGACAAATGTTGCCACTATAGAGAGGTTTGACTGTATTATAACAATATCCGTGGCATCTATAATTTTTTGACTGCTATAACAACTGACTAATTATAGAGAGGTTTGGCCATATATAAATACAGAAATTTATTTAATTGTCGAATTATTAATAAGATTTTCCAATTGTTTTAGAGGGAAAAATATTTACGATTCTACAAAAAAGTGCTTATCTATTGTTGACCATGACATCTATATATGGAAATGACTGAAATCTACTATTAATTTGTATTTACTATGAAACAAAATCTTGAAATTAAATATGAGTAGATTCTTACTTAATTTATTTCCCATAAAACCGTGGAAGACACAGCTATATAAAGTGCATATCACAGCACAAGTAATGAAACACAAAACATTATCTGACCATACAAAAATGGCAGTCTCATATATCTCTGCTGCTTCATTTCTGATAGTTTCTCTACTATCAATCTCCTTCACGTTAACAAGCGTGAGAGCTGATTTGATAAACGATGTTTGCTCAAAAGCACTAAAACCTGCTATATGTTTATCAACTCTAAATGGAGATCCACGATCCAAAGGTGCAAATCTCGAAGGCCTTGCAACTATCTCAATAGACATATCACTAAAGAACGCACAATCCACACGTGGTCTTGTTAATTCGTTGCTTAAACAGGCGAAAGATCAACAGGCAAAGACACGATACAGCTCGTGCTTGGAGAATTATAATGACGCTGTTGATGAACTTGGAGGATTACCAGGTCTTTTGAAGTCTAAGGACTATAGCGGTTTGAATATTCATGCTTCTGCTGCTTCAGATGGTCCTTCTACGTGTGATGACAATTTTACTTCTGAAGAACCTCAACTGAAAGATGCTAGTGAAAAGCTTCAAGGAATTATTAGTATTATTTTGGTTATTAGCAATCTATTGAAAGGGTGATACAGAGAAATTTTATAAATTTATGTAAGGTGATGTTATTGACTTGAAAAATAAGAAGGTTATTAAATCATAAATTTATGTTTCCCTTCTCTAATTTAGTTCAAGCACTTGCACTGTTTTAATAATGGCTTCTAGATTATGTCTTATATATTTATTATTTTTAGTCAAACATTTTTAAGTTGTTTTCATGGGTAACTATATCTCCTATTGTTTTTCAATAAACGTATACGTAATATAAATTAATGATACTGAACAAAATACAATTAATTAAAATGTTAAAAAAAAAAAATGGTGTGGGTAAGTTTTACTCGCTAAGACCTCCCCTCTTGTATTTATTTGCCATCACTTCTAATTCTTTTAAACTTTTTTCTTCCTTTTCCATGTATAGAAGCAGCAAACCTGCAGATTAACACAAGAACCATAGTTAAGATAGAAATGGAATGTTAGATTATAGGCGGTAAACATATAAATGAAAAAGAAAAATGTTTTCAATATATTTTATTTAGAAATTTGAAGTAAGTCATGTTTTAACACCTCAACTTCTAATTAAATGTTTCATTTAGACACTTTCAATTTAAATTTCGAAGAAAAAAAATTGCATCAATTAAATAGTTAACCACATAAAAAATGTCTTCTTCTTTTCTTTTTTTTTTTGCATCAACCTCCAATAGAAAATATATGCTTTGATTTTTACTGCTTATTGAGGCGAATGCTTATAATTGACGAAAATGATATATATTTTATGTGGTTAATATAACCACCTAACAGACGAATAAGAACACAGACAAAGAAATTTTTAAAATTTAAATGTAAGTGTCTAGTTGAAACATTTTATTAGGAGTTGAGGTGTTCAATTGAAATACGGTTTAGTAAGAATGTCTAAATGAATTATCTTGACAAGTTTAAGGGATTAGGTTTGGATTAAACCAATTGAAAACTAGGGTTTAGGAGTATCCTTTAAGACATCCCAAACATAATACAGTCAAACCTCACGAGAACGTTTCACTGAAAGTTTCATGGCTACTATACTGTTATATATGTATATTGACATTTAATGTTTAGATCTTTTTTGGCCGTTATAAACAAAATATGCAAAATTAGAAAGAGTATGAATGTTAAAAAAAAAAAGCAGCAACTATCAGTAATCTTTCCTCGTGAAGTTATGACCATAAGTGATGGGCGGGCACCATATAGATATAATTATTTTTTGTCATTTTAGATATTTGTACTTTGAAATTTACTAAGTACATGACATTAATGATGATTACCATAAATATTTTAATATTTTATTTTAAAAATAATATATTTTTTACCAAATATTATTACACAATATTTGTGCATGTATGAGTGTTATAGAGGGATATTTTTACAAAGAGTGTACTACTATAATGAAGGAAAAATTACATATTTGAGTACTTTTTATAAAATATTTACTGCTTTTAAATATACTTTTTTATTTATTACCTAGATATACAATATTTAGAAAATATTTATTATATATAACAACTGTACTATGTATTAAAAGTGAATTATGTATGCAATATAGATATATTAGAAGCGTATTAAAATGTATTATACTTGTTTTGGTAAAAAAAAATGCACTATGTATTAAAAAAGAATTATGCATGCAATATAGGTGTATTACACTATGTACTAAAAGTGAATTATGCATGCAATATAGATGTATTGTCTTAAACGTATTATACCTGTTTTGATAAAAAAGCTACACTATGTATTAAAAGTGAATTAGGTTCAAACACTAAATACTTTTCAGCAGTTGTTAAAGACAGAACCCAAAGGAAACACATCACAGGCCTTACTAGCTTGACTGGGGAGGTGTTGACTGATCCTAAGGCTATTAAGGATGAGATTATCTCATTCTACAAAGGTCTTATAGGTTCAGCAGCTCATTCTCTCCCTGCAGTTGACACCTCAATCATGAAGGAAGGGCCTAGACTGCAGCAGAGCCACAAACTTATGTTATGTGAGAATATTACAGAAGCTGAAGTAGTAAAGAGTCTAAAAGCTATAGGGGATGATAAGGCACTTGGATTGGATGGCTACAATGCAGTTTTTTTCAAGAAATCTTAGCATATTATCAAGCATGAGATCATCTCCACAGTGAAAGATTTCTTTGATGCTGGTAAGCTATACAAGCCCCTTAATTGTGCTGTTGTGACACTAGTTCCAAAAGTTCAAGCTCCTACTACAGTTAAAGATTATTGACCTACTACTACTACTACTACTACTACTAGTTCCAAAAGTTCAAGCTCCTACTACAGTTAAAGATTATTGACCTACTACAGTTAAAGATTATTGACCTACTATTATTATTATTATTATTATTATTATTATTATTATTATTATTATTATTATTATTATTATTATTATTATTATTATTATTATTATTATTATTATTATTATTATTATTATTATTATTATTATTATTATTATTATTATTATTATTATTATTATTATTATTATTATTATTATTATTATTATTATTATTATTATTATTATTATTATTATTATTATTATTATTATTATTATTATTATTATTATTATTATTATTATTATTATTATTATTATTATTATTATTATTATTATTATTATTATTATTATTATTATTATTATTATTATTATTATTATTATTATTATTATTATTATTATTATTATTATTATTATTATTATTATTATTATTATTATTATTATTATTATTATTATTATTATTATTATTATTATTATTATTATTATTATTATTATTATTATTATTATTATTATTATTATTATTATTATTATTATTATTATTATTATTATTATTATTATTATTATTATTATTATTATTATTATTATTATTATTATTATTATTATTATTATTATTATTATTATTATTATTATTATTATTATTATTATTATTATTATTATTATTATTATTATTATTATTATTATTATTATTATTATTATTATTATTATTATTATTATTATTATTATTATTATTATTATTATTATTATTATTATTATTATTATTATTATTATTATTATTATTATTATTATTATTATTATTATTATTATTATTATTATTATTATTATTATTATTATTATTATTATTATTATTATTATTATTATTATTATTATTATTATTATTATTATTATTATTATTATTATTATTATTATTATTATTATTATTATTATTATTATTATTATTATTATTATTATTATTATTATTATTATTATTATTATTATTATTATTATTATTATTATTATTATTATTATTATTATTATTATTATTATTATTATTATTATTATTATTATTATTATTATTATTATTATTATTATTATTATTATTATTATTATTATTATTATTATTATTATTATTATTATTATTATTATTATTATTATTATTATTATTATTATTATTATTATTATTATTATTATTATTATTATTATTATTATTATATATTTAATGCCTCTTATTAAAATTTAATTTTAGATCACTAATTTTATTGAGATGTTTTCCTCTGAAAACCTGACAGAAAACACATAAGTCGGAAACTCGAGAAAACTAAAAAAGAGGGAAAAAAAAGATTATCGGTTTCAAATAAAAAAAAGAGCGAAAAAAAAGGAAAAAGGGAAACATCATCGCTCCAGAAATACTATCAGGTATTTTTGGCAAAATATCGCGCTGGAAATGTCCCAAAAATTTCCAGCATTTTAAGATATACTATAAGGTAAAACATCCAACTGGAATTTTTTATGTATATTGTAATGTAAAATATCCAACTCAGGTTTAGCAATAGTAAAAAGTAGGCTTAAACATCCGACTCGAGGTAACTTTAGCAACTCAATGTGTTTTCTCAAAAAATTTCAGCATTTAGAAATAGTAAAAAGTAAGCAAAATAACAGAATAAATATCTGGAGAAACAACTCCCAAAATTGTTTCATAACAGACTATTAGGACATGAAAATTAACACCTTCTGCATTTCAGGATTCATTGCTCAGGCCTTTGTCTTTGTAAAACCCAACCGACTCTCCGACTGCATCACAATGAAAATGCTTTAGGCAAATTTCTAAATACATCATATATAAGACTGAGGCATGTAGATAACAAAAGAAAAAAAATGTTTTAGTCTTTTGATCCTTCTCGACCTTATCGTCTTTCGTATTAAGTATTTGATTTAATTGGTGCAGACGCTTCATAAGTTTAGGAATTTGAGAATGGAATAAAAAATAGATATTTAATTAGTGCAGACGTTTCCATCTTATACCACCTCCCATGTGGTATAAAATATAAATAAGTCCAGAAACTATAATCTCAGAACTGTAATCCTAAGATAATTTAATCTAAGTACCAAACGACCCATTAATGTTCCATTTTTATAAAAAGGTGTAAGACTTTGTGTAAAGCTAAAAATAGGAGATTATTTTGGGGGCTCACCATTTTGCCTCAAAACATATACTTCCTCTGTTTCGTTTAACTTGGTTCCTATAATAAAAAGAATTATTTTAATTTACTTGTCCAAATTATAAAATTAAGAGAATTTTGTTACATTTTCCCCTTTTTATTCTTTGTATTAGATAACTATATAAAGCAATAGTACGTTAAATTAAAATTTTTAAAGTATCATTAATAAGGTAATTTAATAAAATATACCCCTAATTAAAATTTTCTTGAGGGATGTGCCAAGTAACAAGAAGGGGTATACAAAAACCGATTTAACCTATAAATCGAACAAAAAAAATGTTATTGGTTTATCGATATCGGGTTATTGGGTTAACGATTTTTTTACGATTTTGTAAATTTTTTTATTGGGCTATCGGTTCGATTTTTGATTTTAATGTTTTAGATAACGGCTAAACCGATAACCCAATAAGAGTATATTAAAATTATAATTTTATCCCTAGTTATATAATAACTGCTTTAGATTTTAAATACAAGAATTTCTCTAAAGTATATTGCAATTTGTGGTAATCACTTAAGTATCTTGTATAATACTCCTACCCTAGACCGCCATGCATTTTATAGATATTCTCTTAGTGTTGTTACTTCCTCTGTTTTAAGGCTACTTATCGGACTTAATAATTTGACTTATTAGTTATCGACTTTTAAATATACTAATCCGCTAGCCAACCTACAAGATAACGGTTAGTTCGGTATCAAATTAGCAATTAACTGATGGTTATCAGACGGTATATTAGATAAATTTAAGATTCAATGAACTATCAAGTGTTATCGATATGTCCTCAGTCCTCCATTTTTTCAATGACTAAATTGTATATATTGTGATTCATTTGTTTATCAATCTTTTAGGCTTGTTAAGTTTTGTTCATACAATTCTTTTAATATGTTATAACATAAAATCAAATGAGAATTTTCTTCAAGGACTAAAACGTATGTGGAAATATTTTTTAATTACTAGGACGATAGAAAAATTAAAACTTTCATATGATTTGAATATTTTAGTTTTGTATTAAACTTTGTGAAGGACACATTGGGACTGTTTCATTTTTGTTTCGGTCTTTCATGTTTCAAGAATAAATTGTCTTTAGATTAAAGAAATAATTTCAAGTTTCGTTTATGTTTTAAGGAGACCAATTACGCTTTATCATTAGAAGTCACAAGGAGTGACTCATTGTTTTACTATGCTAAGAAGTGAATAGAACAATGAATGAGGTTTTAATTTTTGGGTTTACAAGAGATATTTTATATATCAATGGGTAAAAATATAAATATGATAATTCTTAACGGGTTAATGGTTTACCCAATAAGAAAATAGAACAATCCGCACCCACATCGATAAGTCATTAACTATAAAATTTTAATCAGTTCACTAACCGTTAATCCGATAATCTATTACCAATAAGTCAATAGGCTAATTTTGCGGTTGAGTTATCGGTTACGGTTCGATTTTGAACAACCCTACTTTGTTTCATTTTAGTTAGCCCTCGTTGACTTGGCACACCCCTTAAATTTTTTTTTAATTAGGGGTGTATTTTACTAAATTAATCTTATTAGTGATGCTTTGAAATCCTAAGTTTGACTATTATTACTTTATATAGTTATTTAGTGCCAAGGATAAAATGAAAAAAAAAAATACAAAATACTCTTGATTTCATAAATGAGACAATGAAATTGAAACAAATATTTTTAGTAAGAGGACCAACTAAAATGAAACGGAGAGAGTATTTTCTTTCTAAGTCGTTGACTTAAGGTTCTACCCATCAATGTAGATTATTAATCGACTTTTTTTTTTTTTGAAAGATCGCTATCGTTGCTAGTGCATTCAAGTTTGTTACTTAATAAAAAAGAAATTAAAATAAATCTATTTTAGTAATAATATATTTGAATTTGCTTTTATTTATAATTTGTGTAACATTTTATGCATGAAGATAGTGTATATATGAACATATGAAAAGAAAGTAAAAAGAAATTAGAGAAACATTTTCTTATCAGTTAAATCAAAAATCAAACTATTGAAAATCAGAACCGATAATAAATAAAAGGTATAATATTACAAAAAAAAAATAAAAAAATACACATAGCAAATATGCATTGCAATTTCAAGGCCTAAAAAAGTACATAACATTCTTATAGCCCAAAATCAGGATTTGGCCACGGAATGAAAAATAACCTTTTTTTTTTGGTATAACATTGTATACATATGTATATTATTGCATATACAATACAATCTTTTTATTATATAGCATAATGTTATATATATAATTATACAAATATATACATATGTATATATAGTATTTAAATAATGTATCTATATTGTATAAGTGTGTATAAAATAAAGAGAACAAGAAAATCATTTAAATAAAAAGATTGATATTGACTATATACAATAGAGTATATTTTGTAATGTTACATTATTGGATGTATTTTTATATAATTTTTTCTAAATAAAATCATAATACACAAAATCGAACCAAATTTATGAATGCACACCCCTGGACTAACAAGGGCTTTTTAATTAAGAGTGATAAAAAAAATTTGAAAATTAAAAAAAAGGTGATACAAGTTTTAATTATTGAATAGAGGTGATAATTTTGTTATTAATATTAATGACATATAGCAACTATCAAAGTTGTTATAGCAACTTTCTAATCACTAATTAACAAAAAATTTAATTTGAATTGATCAAATTTATCACCAATTTTAATTTCAAAACTTATTTATCATCCTACGCTCAATTTTCTCGACTAACAAGGGCTACTAAAATGAAATGGCCTAAGTTGTAACAAAATTTCTGTCCCACCCCTTTCAAGGGTTTTGCATCTCCTTGTATGTTGTTTGAAGGAACCCAGCAGCCATGAATCACAGCAAGAGAATCCTAAGTTCGCTTCAATTAAGGAATCCACTGTTTTTTCCTCAGCTTTCACGAGCTCCTTCGTCAAACCATCTGGTGACTCACCACTTTTACCTTCCTCTCACGCATAGCGGGAGCTTTAGTGTATTGTGCTGTCCTTTTACTAATATTCTATCTGCTAGTCAAAATGTCTTCTTTTCATCGACACCGGAAACTTTTGTTGACATTATACTATCCAACGACTGGTCGAAGCAGTTAGAAAAAGATTTAGGAAAAATGGATTTTCCAGTGACACATGAAGCTGTTATGTATTTATTGAAGAAACTGGATAAAGAACCGAGTAAAGCTGGGGATTTCTTGAAATGGGTTGTTAAGCAAAAGGGGTTTGAACCTAGTTCTTCTATGTATAGTTTAATGCTTAGAATTTATGCTAATAGGGATTCAATGAAGGATTTTTGGACTACTATTAAGGAAATGAAAGAGAATGGGTTTTATATTGATGAGGAAACGTATAAATCGATTCATTCGATTTTTAGGAATTTGAAAATGGAAACTGATGCTACTGCTTTGAAGCATTTTTATGGGAGGATGATTAAAGAAAATGCTATGGGTGATTTGGCGAAAGATGTGTGTGGATTAATTACGAAACAAGAATGGGGAAGTGAGGTGGAGAGACAATTAGGGGAGATGAAACTCGTGATGTTGGATAATTTTGTGCTTAGGGTGTTGAAGGAACTTAGAGAAATAGGATATCCGTTGAAAGCTTTCAGCTTTTTCAAATGGGTTGCTAGGGATTTAGGTTTTCAGCACAATACCGTTACTTATAATGGGATTCTTAGGGTTCTTTGTCGAGAAGAGTCGATTGAAGAGTTTTGGGGTGTGGTAGAAGAGATGAAGAGCCTTGGTTTTGAAATAGATCTTGATACATATATAAAGATCTCAAGGCATTTTCAGAAGATTAAGATGTTGAAAGATGCAGTAGAGCTATATGAGCTGATGATGGATGGTCAGTTTAAGCCAACACTTGGTGAGTGCAATATTCTCTTAAGATCCATTGCACAGTCACATCCCTCAAATCTTGATTTGATATTTAGAGTTGTGGAAAAATTTGAGGCCGCAGGTCATTCACGTTCAAAGATCATTTATGATGTCATTCATAGGTGTTTGACTAACTTGGGGCGATTCGAGGAAGCAGAGAAGGTAACAGAAGCTATGAGAGATTCAGGATTTGAACCCGACAATATTACCTACAGCCAATTAATATATGGACTTTGCAAAGTGAGGAGGCTGGAGGAGGCATCAAAGGTGATAGATGTGATGGAAGAATGTGGATGCATTCCAGATATTAAGACTTGGACTGTTCTGATTCAAGGGCATTGTTTTGCTGGTGAAGTTGATAAGGCACTGTTTTGTTTTGCTAAGATGATGGAGAAGAATGTTGATACAGATGCTGATCTGTTGGATGTACTGCTTAATGGTTTTATAAGTCAAAGAAGAGTTTTTGGTGCATATCAGTTATTGACCGAGCTGGTGAATAAGTTTCAAATGCGCCCATGGCAAGCAACGTACAAACTTATCATTCAAAAGCTCTTAGGGGAAAGGAAACTCGAAGAAGCACTAGATCTTCTCCGTCGGATGAAGAAACACAATTATCCACCTTTTCCAGAACCCTTTCATCAATATATTTCAAAGTCAGGAACAGTGGAAGATGCAGTGGAGTTTTTGAAGGCGTTGAGCGTCAAGGACTATCCATCTGTTTCAGCCTACCAACATGTTTTCCAGTCCTTCTTCGCAGAAGGTAGACATTCTGAGGCAAAAGATCTGCTCTACAAGTGCCCACATCATATTCGCCAACACCCAGCAATTTGTGGCCTCTTTGGTTCTTCAAATTCTAACAGTGGAAAAGTGAAAAGGTTCTCCCGGGAGAGCTCCACTTCTGCTTAGGCACAAGGTGCAATTAGTGAAATCTGGGAGGAGGATTGAAGTTAGCATCTGTTAAGAGCCCCCCATGCTAACCTTGCCAGGTTCTTCAACTTGAAAAGACAAATACACAAGTTAATCACATAGCCCCGGATGTCATTCTATTAGCTGGTTCAATCAATGCATACAAAAGTCTTTCCAGGTTCACATCTTTAAGATCTTCCACTCAGAACCTGAATGAGGGTGATTTCCTTGTATTCGTAGTGTTTTATTTCACCATTGTATGCTCATATATTTACTTGATAAAAGTGGCAAAATGATTACTCACATGCTTCTGCTGCTTTACACGGTTGTTTACCGAGATGCAATGAGCCTTGGGACTCATTATTTAGTGCTATTCTGTCTCAAAACTAGTGAAACCTGGGAGAATTGGGTGATCACCACCCTACATATATTCCACATTTATATATGTTTAACTGCATAATATTCCTAGAGGTTAGCCAATTCAATAATAACCTGTGCACCTGAAATTTTCAGTTTGTAATTCTCACCTATTTAGACTATACCAGATTGTTTTCTTCCTCTACTGTTTCTTGGATTTTCAAGAATTGCTTCGCTACCTACGATAGCAAATGTAAGACTATAAGCTATTAGCTGATACCATGATCAACCGTCATCCAAAGAAAACTGTTGAACAAAAGAGTCAAAGTCATCAAGTTGGCCCAGATATATGTTGGTGGGGAGGTAGCAGGTATGAGGTAGCCCGTGCAATTAGTCGAGGTGCCTGCAAGTTGGTCCAGACACCACGGTTAATTTTTTTTAATTAAAAAAGAAGAACAAAGAGTCAGAGTTTCTGGATTTAGCAGACAGTGTTGGTCTGACTGGTTTTGTAAACATTACTTGTGGTGATTAATGAAAGTTACTAGTTACAAAAAAAAGAGTCAAAGTCCTCAAAAAGGCAAACTAGAGTAACCAGAGTATCTCATAGAATGTAAGACAAATATTGTGGGCTGTTGCACAAATTGCTTGATGGCAACATGTTTTGGTGCCTAAACCAGGTAATAAAATGCAGTGACTGTTCGTCAGGTCTTAGTTTCCGCTGTGGTTGTTTCGACAAAATTGTAGATTCTGTTCTGTGCACCTCAGCTGATATTTAATTGGTCAATCAGAGTAAAAGTCATTATCTCGGTATAATTGAAGAAAATATCCAATTACATTGTGAAACTCTAAAAGCTTTTCACTAGTTCAGGTTTAATATTTGTAGCTAAAAAGAGTTTGTCTAAACAAGATACCTTTTCTTTCAGTAAAGAAAAGGTACCTTGCTTAGACAAACTTTCTCAAGAAAAAGATACCTTTTCTTACTGACATAGACTTGCTATGCAATATCAATCACCTATTCCTCAATCCTCTTGCAAGAGAAGAACTACAAGTGAAGCTGATAATTTTACAGCTAACTTTGTTCGAAATCTTTTACACCCTAATTTTACTGCAAAGTTAGCTAGAACAGTAGAACTGTGATCGAAACTGATAAGTTTACAGCTAAGGTTCGCACAAAATCTTTACACACTAATTCTACTGCAAAGTTAGCTCTAGCTTGTGCTGGTTAAATATCCCAAGAATTCATCCTGTTGCCACTAGTAAAGCTTATTTTTTGCAACTAATAAAAGTTCATTTGGAAGTATGAATGCAAAATGTATAAATTTCTTGCCGAGCAAAGATAGCTTTTGGTCCATAGAGATGCATTGTTTAACTGCTTACTGATGTTCTATCACCTTTCTCCTCTTCATCCTGCACTGTACATGTCGGAATTTTTTCACTCTTGATCTTTCATCTATAGCCATTGAAGAAACATAAAGAAAGTATATTGTTTTCTTGGTGTTATAATTTGTTATAATGGAAAAAAAGCGATGCAATGGCATTATAATTTTTTAGTTGGCTCTTTGCATAAGCGGAAGTGGCATAATATCACATATATTGAGGAAAACCCTTGAAACATGTTTTCCTTTGCTCTGTTAAGAAATTTATTGGAGGTAATGTTTTTGAACACACAATCACTTTTCTTTTGTTACTATAAAGATGACTTGTAGGCTTCTACCTATCGCAAAAAAAGAAAATGATTAGTAGGTTTACTTGTGGAACATATATTAGAATGCTATATGGAAGTGCCACATAAACTATAAATAGTATATTGACAAAGTAAAAGTTCCAAATACTTCAATTAAGAATTACGAAAGGCTTTTGGAGTTGTCTTATGCTAACTTTTGGATTCTATGATTTTCTTGGAGGATTATATGCTCCGATTTTGTTGTTTGCCTGATAATGTAGGAGAAAGGTCGAAGCTTGATTTCAGCATTGAGATTCTTCAAATGAATAACACGCTCATAAATAAATAGAGTAATATTGATGCTCACTTGCAGTGATCGTAGAGAATGTGGAACGAAGTAATGACTGAGAAAAAGGTGTGACATCCGTAGCTTCTTCCATGATGTTTGGTATTTTCACCTCTTCTATTTGCTTTTTTATCTGATTTTCCACCAAGGAAGCCACAAACCGGGGGGCGGGGTGGGGGGTGGGGGGCGCTGTGTCTGTTTGTAACAATAAGAGTGAGCACAATAATGAAAAGTCACGTCTTAAATCATCAAATATTCCTATTTACTACATTATTCCAGCTAAATTTAGTTGCGGGATAGCAATCTTTCCCTAATTATTCTGCTCTGGAATGATATTGGTCGGCAGTTATGTCTGTTTGATTTAATTTTGCAACTAATATCCACTAGTGTTGTCAATTCTTATTAGTTGAAAGACCGTAGTAGATACACTTCATTTCTAAAGCTTTGCCATGGTAGTGTCTCATTTTAATGTTGTAGGAATACTCAAATGATGAACTTAAAAAAATCAACAAATTTGACTGTGCAGAAGTGTCTTGAGTTTCTTTCTGCTTCTGCTGCCAGCCTGATGACTGAACTGATGGAATTTATGAAACCAGCAGTCATTAACATTGCAAATTACAAACCGCCTGGCTACAAATCGTTGTTTTCCGCATTCCCTCTGGACTGATGATTTTGGGAGTAAGCTAAGAAGCTACTTCAGTTTGAGAGGTCAACGCCAACATGCAGCTGAGAAGTTTAGCTTTGGCTATCATGTCATTTTCATTTTTGTTATGCACACTCAAAGATGCAATATTAATGTGCTAGTTGTTATCAGGTTGAAAATTTAGTTGATATTACTTTTCACGTTGTTTATCATTTTTCACTGGAAAATTCTATATTTTACACAAAGAACAAGAGTCCATTTATTGTATTGGATGTTTTGGAGTTTTTTTGTTACTGATTAATAGGTTTGAAATTCTTATGCTACGTTAAAAGAGTCAGTTAACTTGTTTAAATTGCTCTTTTAGCCGCTTTGGGTTTTATTGACTCATCCGTTGGCCATTTGTTGGCCATTGAGTCAGTTAACTTTTATTCGTTGGCCAAGCAGAGGTCTAATTTTGGTTTTTTTCCAGCTTTTGATTGTAAGACTGCATAGATCAGACCCTTGTGGTCCAGCCCTTCCCCGGATCTGTGCATAGCGGAGCTTTAGTGCATCGGGCTGTCCTTTTTTTTTCCAGCTTTTGATCAAACTCTAGATCCTTCATAACAATTTCAACTATAGGATAAGTTTGCACGATGTTCATGGGTGCTTTTGCAGTGATAAAGAATTGACTCCCTTTATTTCTATGGTGGCTTGTCTATTCTGCTTGAGGATGCTCTATGCTTCTAGTCTCAGCCTTCAACATATTTACTCCAAAAAACACTTTCCAAGTGTGAGAATTGCCTTTTCAAATGGTCTTTCATTGAAGATCTCAAGTCATGTAATGCATTATGAATAACATTTTCAAGAACGTAATCCTTCAATTTTATAGTAACTTTTAATTTGATCATATCAATTTAGTGATTCAATATTTATATGTCATTATGTTAGATAAAAATATATGTCACAAGCATAGAGGGTAATATTAAATTTATCCTTGAATATGTGATGAAATAAAGTGCCAAATAAATATTTTCTAGAAAACTAAAGGGTAGATATCTATATTATTTTTGTGTGTGCCAAAATTTATTATCTCTACCTCCCCCTATTGAAGAGTACATCTTCCTAACCTAAGGCCACTATAGAGTTACGATTACAAGTTTCCATCACCTAAAGTCACCAACATGAGGTTCTTCTTGTCTCAAGATAACGTGGCCCATACAAGAAGGACTTAACACAAAAGTCACTCTAAACATCCTATGAAGAAAAAGCAGGAGCCTGAACAAGATGAACAACATGACGTTGAAATCCTCAAGGCTGTGGCACAAGCCTGGCATGGCCACTCCAGTAGCCGTAGGACCACTGCCGAATTCGATGCCCACCGCCACAGTTTCAAGAATAAGCCATCAAGATTCAAGGTTGAAGCTATGAACAAGGCAACCTCCAGGGAATATGATGGCACAGGCAGCTGGGATTTTAGCCAGTCTCTTTGGGATTCTTATGAGATTCTCAATGTGTCCAAAAAGTTAGAAACTGGGCTAATGCTAGACCATCCATTGGATGAGCCAATCAGAATTGGACAGAAGCGGAAAGAGAGTAAGAATAGCTTAAGAAATTTGCTCAATAGGGTGTCTTCAAGAAGATATAATGAAGCTCATTTAACACTAGATAAGGGTAGTTAATTTTTTGACTGGAATCTTTCCATTACTGTAGCCAACTTGCTCTTTTTTCTCCATTTTTTCGTTTTCACATATGCTGATTTTTCTTTACAGTTTAAGATATTTTCATATACATGACATCACTTAGCTGAGGGCAGCACAAGAAACATTGTGCTGAAGTCTGCAGCTACATCCACCAGTTGGGTGAATAAATGACAAAACAACTCGTGGCTAGCATTTAGCCACAGGTGGGGGGATGTGTTGGTCTTTTTATTCTCGTCCCACGAGTCGAAGTCCCCACACTTTTCACATCAGCTAGAAGATTGGTTGAACTTGCACTATCTAGAAAACGAATCGTATGCCTTGGAGATAGGAGATTTAGGAAATAGTTTCCTCTTTACTCAACTGAATTATTGTACCTTGTTTTGGAAGATTCTTTCAAGATTGGAACTTGAAGGGACCATTGTGGACCGGGGGAGTCCCCTCCTAGTCTATATGGAATGGGGAGGGAGCAGTAATTTGTGATTGTGTAGTGCAAGAGCTGAACATTACAGTAATGAACAGAGAGGCAATTTATCCTATAAAGGAATTCATTAACAAACTATTATAGAGACTAACATCTGTGCACGAACAGTACATACTATATAGTTTTTCTTTTACCATATCTACAATAACAACTATGTATGTCAAGTTTGGTTTGATAACCTGAAAAATACAATAACTTACCTGCTATAAAAAATAAAACTACGGCAATAGAGTAAAATTGCTTTGATTGTTGGTGTATATAAGTTAAATTCTTAGTAAAACAGTTGTTTCTATATCTTTAATTTCTTTATTGCTTTTTCAACTTTCAACTTTGAGGATTATGCTTCTCCATTTTCCGCTAAATGTTGCTCGCGATGACGGAATAAAGTAGAAGATCTGTTTTCGTAAGATGGACAACCTGTTAAGTTTGGATATTGTTGAAAATGAGCCTATTGTAGAAAATGAGCCTTGCTTCTTCTAAGTTTTATATGGATTAAGAGAGGCCAGTGCAAATTAGATGACGGAAAAGGTTTGGATGATGCCAAAGCCAGTCCTATTTGATTAACAAGTTGCAGAGGATGAGCAAATAACTATTAACTTCATATTTCATTACATATCAAGTACTTGCATACAGATATTAAGTAAATAGAACTGTAAAGACAGTCTATGGTCAAGTGCTATAAGACAGACATTTTATTATACTAGTGATTCAACCTATGATCTAACGATCAACATAACTGTATTGTTGCCTGCCTAGCAACTATTCATATGCTCAATAGACCTTAAAAGTGTCCATCTTTGCAAGGTCAAAGGTTTTGTGTTTCCTCTTGATGAAGTTATCAGCTTCATTATCAACCTTTTCCTCTGTGACTTCATGTTTCCCATTCCTACCGACTTCGGTGGTTTTGCCACCCTCCACAAAGTGGGCTTTCTTTTCATCTTCAGGGGCAGAAGACCCATAGCGATATCCACTAGGAAAGTTGTATTTATACTGATTGCCATACATATTGTTCTTGTGATTCCTTTGGATGAAGCTATCATCTTTATTTTCAATCTTTTCCCCTGTGACTTCATATTTTCCATTCCTACCGACATCAGTTGTTTTGTCATGCTCCGCAAAGTGGACTTTCTTGTGAGCTTCAGGAGCGCGGTACCCAAGGTTATGTCCACTAGGAAAGTTGTATTTATACCAATTGCCAGACATACTGCGCTGTTCTTCAAAAACAACTCTCTCCTCTTTGATCATGGCTTGGCCATTTGGGTACCTGTATACAGCAGATTCAACTACTGGCATTCTTGTTCTGCCAGCAATGTAATCTTCACCAGATCTCTCCGAATAGGGCTGCTCAAAGGACGGGCCACGTGATATCCAATACATTTTTCCTTTTTTGTTTGATTGATATGCTAATGCCTTCACAATATTTTATAGACAAAATATTTGTGCTGAGTATTCTTATTGGATAACTACGAGCACGAAAATTGCCTTTGAATCGGATGCGTTGCCGTTTAGTCTGTGTCAAACAGTGGATATTCCAGCAATTAGAGAAGAAGAATAAGCCTACTGAAGAGCTTAAAGAATGATTTTCTGAACTTTATGGTGTTGGGAAATATCAGCACCATCCATCCAATAAGAAGATTGCAGATTCTGTGATCTTGGAAGAATAAACATGTTGTAATATGTACGCTTTCTAGTTTGAAACTTTTGGTTAGATTCTATTCAGCTTCATGATCAAACTTGGATAAAAGAGTAGTTTTACCAGATAAGAATCAACAACAGGAAACACTGTTCTCCTCTTCTTCCCATTCCTAATAATAGAGCACCTCACTTTTTGACTATGTTCCTCGGACTCTCCGAAAATATTGCCACAACCGTGTCGGATCCTCAAAAAGTGTACTACTTTTGGAGGATTTAACACACTCAACAACATTTTTGAAGAGTTCGAGCAACATAGCTTTTTGATATTTTGAAACATAACATTGACAATATGGCTTCACTGATGATTCTATATTGGTTGCAAGTATACGAATTACATTTCCCTTCCAATGTTCGTGGTGACAATATTATTCGACGTTTGTGGTGTCGTAAGAATTCAGGTATGGACCCCTTTGATGGAAGGGAAGCATCTATCTGTTAATTTTACTTCAGTGAGAAATTTTAGCTGCTAAAGAATTATTACATCTTTGGGGAAACAGAAAAAGGTTGTGCAAATGTTACTTTAATGATCTCTCAAACTTCAGTTTGAAATTCATTAGCTAAGTCTACTGTGTATGACAAAGGAAGCTAAAATCATCTTTTAAGACATTGCATTTCTGCTGTCTCCTGACCTATTTAATTCCTCCCTTATCTGAATTCGTCATACATACATCAAGCTCCTGAAGTTGCACAGAAGGATGAACAGAAAAGTTCTTCTCCATCATTAACTCATTTCTTGTCTTAATACTCTCCCCTTTCCACGATATTGTCTGTTGTTCTGATGCTAATCCATTAAGTTCTTCCATTGTAGTCCTCTTTGGCCTCTTTGATCACTTTTCGACCAACAGATCTGTCTTATTGCTCGTGTTCGTCATTTCTTTTGACATGACTAGAGAGACTCATATATTCATCAGCTTGTTAATACTAGTACTGCAGCTATAATTATGGATCAAATGTATATTCTTCTACTGATTAATTAAAGATTTGCACTATATTGTTACAACTTTTTCCTGAAACACGTTAGGCCATATTACGCGTAGCTTTTATCTGATAATTATGAAGGCAAAAGATAAAAATCCTTGGATCAGAAAAGGTTAATGGAAGTGATTAAACAGATAACTGTAAGACACAGTAGTACAGTACTATAGTTTCTATTAGATGGACAAAGTCAAAACGTACAAATCTACTGATCTCTATGGGTACAATAAGGTAAACATGAAAGATAGCTCGTTCTTTGATATTTTCCCTTATTCTTTTGGATATATACTGATTGTAAGAGACTAAGAGAGGCATGTATTCATATAGAGGTAACATATCTAGTAGATTACTAACGAACACTGGTGCAGCCAATAAGATGGATACTATTTAACATGGCACATTGGAAGTCCTCCATTTGTGGAGCTGAAAACTCTTGTTCTTCTGATTGATATAGCCATCAGCTTGTGCGTCAACGTTCTTCCCTTTATCATTTTTGTTCAATTCAGCAGACTCCGTGAACTGGACCTTCTTCTGTGAATCTGTGGCTAGGTTCTTTTGTCGATTCAAGCTAGACTCTTGTCCTTGGTAACTTGTTTTGTTTTTGAAAATAGAATAAACGTTGGGGTAAAGATGAATATCAGGGTGCATGGTTGGTGCTCTCTCCATATTTTTAAGATGATCAAGGTAATCATCATCGGACTTTGGTTCCCAATACTGCATGGATTGTGTCATCTTTCTTGATTATCTCGAAGTAAATTAGCCCTTGTTCTTGCTGCAGAGTACTTGCAGCTTGAGCAACAGATTTTAAAGGCCAAACACAGTGCTTAAAATATTCCAGGACAGATAGATGCTGAGATTTACAATAGAATCAGATTCCTTCTCATTAGTCAGTATCCAACTGTTGATATTTCGGCTTACCTTTTCTTATGGAACAGATGTTATAGACACTTGGAGGCATTGTTGCAACTTGCAAGTATTAAGGAACAGATTTTTACATTGCTCAGTGATTTCCCACCAAAAAAGCAGCAGCTCCTACATGATAAGATTCCTTAAGTATTTCTATTACGTAGATACGAATTGTATAATACAATACACGGATATTTGTGTTTCACACTTGGGCATTTGTAAGAGGAGAAAGATAATTCGACATCAGGAAGCTTGTGAAACATGTTACTATAGAAACGTTAGGTCAAGAAGCAGAGTAGAATATGTCTTAGCCACGTTTCATGTTTACGTCAAATTACACTCAATTATTTTAATATTCCCCTTCCAATGTTCGTGGTGACAATACTACTCAACCATTGTGGTGTCCTAAGAATTCAGGTTTTGGACCCTTTTGATATAAGGAAAGCACCTAATATATTCTGTTAATAATTTTTCCTTTGTGAGAAATTTTATCTGCTAAGGAACTATTATATCTTTGTGAAAACAGAAAAGGTTGTGTAAATAATGTTCGAAAATCTCTCAAACTTTATTTTTGAGATTCACTAGCTAAGCCTGCTTTGTCTGACAACGCGAGCTAAAATCATATTTAAGACATTGCAGTTCTGCTGTCTTCTGAGCTATTGAATTCCTCTTTTAGCTGAATTTGTCATACTTACATCAAACTCTTGAAGTTGCACAGAATGATGAATAGAAAAAGAGAACAGTTGTGCAACATCATTAATTCGTTTCTTGTTCCAGTACTAGCATGATATTGGCTGCTGTTACGATGTAATCCTTTAAACTCTTCCATCGTAGTTTTCTTAGTCCTCAAACCAGCAATTTTGCGGGTCTGAATCTGTTTTAGTACTGTCGTATTTCTATATATTTGATTATTTTTCCGCCTATAAATTTGTTTTCTTGATCTTGCTCGTCATCTCTTTTGAAACAACTGGAGAGACACATACGTTCATCAGCTTAGCTTGTGGTAGTTAATAGTTAGACTAGTGCAATAATTAAGAATCAATACTGAAAAGGGATGCCCAAAAAGGCTTCAATTTAATCTGGTGCAAGGTGAGAAGATCTGGGGAAAGCAATACTTAATATATTATTCTTCCTCTACTCAATTAAATAGCTGAAAAGCCAGATAACTTTAGACAATACTATATTTTTCTATTAGATAGACCAAATCAAACATACAAATCAGCTGATCAGCTCTACGGGTACAGCAAGGTAAATATGAAATTCTCTTTTTGGGAAACAAACTGATTGTAAGACAAACATGTTTTCATATATATGCATAGCATACAATGTATATTATTGAAGAAGAGTGAGTGCTAATAAGACGTAAAGCCTTTAACTTGACACTTTGAAAGTCCTCCATTTGTGAATCTCAAAACCCTTGGGCTTCTCTTTATCATTCTTGGCAGTTTCCTCGAACTGGACCTTCTTCTGTGACTCCGTGGCATGGTTCTTTTGTGCTTTGTAACTTAATTTGTTTTTGAAAACAGAGAAGACGTTGGGGTAGAGAGGAACATCAGGGTGCATGGTTGGGGTTCTCTCCATTCTTTTAATATGATCAAGGTATTCGTCATCGGAATTAATAGTTGATTTCCAGTACTGATTGGATCCCATATTTGCTCTAGTATTAGCTTTTGTTCTTGGTGCAGAGTAATTGCAGCTTGAACAACAGATTTTAAAGGCCAAAACACACTGCCTAAAATATTCCAAAGTGATAAATGCTGAGAGTCGTAAGTGAATCCAATTCCTTCTCTTTAGTTACTATCCAACAGTTGATATTTTGGCAAAGCATCAAAAGATCTTTTAACTTTTTTAAGGAATAGACTTTCTTAGACACTTGGAGGTATTGTTGCATGTATTTACGAACACATATGATTCCTAAAAAGTGTAAAAAAGTGAACCACGAATGCCCGTGTATTGTTCGTGCTTCACATTTTTACACTCAATTTGAAAGAGGAGAATTATCCATTCGTCAACGGGAAGCTTGTGAAAAATGTTAAACTGTAAAACTTGTGGATACTCATCTACATTGAATGTTTATACCGAACTATGTATACTTATTGTAGTTAAGTATCTAATGAAACATAGTCGTCGAGACCATGGTAGTATGTCTAAGCCGCATATGTTGTTTGTTTACGTCAATTACTTTAAGTTGTTTTAATCAAGTGATAGATTAAAATCGAAGCTACTGTACTAAGTACGTGTTACTTTTGTTCAGATCCTTATTTGTATCAATAAATGTGTATAAATATTTAATTGTGAATCTAATAACTAGACAAGTTTAAGTTCGGTGGCAAGTCTAGAATCGATAAATTTCAAATTCTCGCTCTCTCAAATTTAAATGAGACGTAATATCATTTAGCTATAGAACGACATACTTGAGAACTGATTGGCACTAGGTAAGAACAAGTTTTTAACTAATGTTAACTCCCAATCCTAATGTTGCCCATCTTTTCAACCAAAGGCAAAATTAGTCTCTTTTATTTCTAGCACGTGTTCCATAATTGTATCGCAAAACTTATCTATTTTAGGATTGTAAAAGAGTAGTTTGATGAGTTTCTTTTTTCTCTGTTGATTTGCGATCATTAGCTAACTTGCCTGTGAAAATATTTACCCACTGAAATCTTCCATCATCATCCAAAAATACGAGCAAGATTGATCTCTATTTTGTCTCGAACAAATGGAGAACAAAATAAGTAGAAATGGCGGATCAAACGTCAATAGCAAGTTGATATTATCAACCAAATGCGTCTTGGGAGTGGATCAAACGATCAATATCAAGTTATCTACACTACCTTGATGGTAAAATAAACATATAGTACGGCCTTGCACTTCAAGCAGTCCATAAATTTCAGCCCAAAATAAAAATAACAAAATTGAAATAAATCTTGGCATACTCCAAACACCATTTTTCTTCCGGCACATGTAGACTTGCCTACAATTGGATCATGTAAGTACTTGTTTCCACTCTGCGAATAATATATGAGAGTGTACTACTTTTTTTGGCTCCCAGGGAAGGGGTAAGAAGTAGCAAGATCACGCAACAAGACTGGCTTAATGTTCATCTTCGATTACCACGGTTCATGAAAGACTGTTAACCAGTAACCTAATCAGAATTGCTTGCCCATGACGCAAAAAGAGCAGCTGATACTTTGGATATTATTAGATACAAGCCGCACACCTTTAACAGAAAGGTAAAATTCTCTGAGCCTAGTGGCTATTAGGAATAAAAACATTCATATTCATTGAACACTAAATATCACATGTTCAGGAGATACGACTAATACCCATAGCATATATTACACAGCTAGTTCACCTAAATAACTTAAAAGAGGTCTTGTCAAACCATAGTAGACAAACAGTAACCAAAACGATGCTGCTGCACGCTACCATTTATTCATAGAAAACTATCCATCGCCCGATAGGACAAATATTAAACCTCTCCTACTGCTCTCCAGCAATAAGATCCATGACAACACGCTTGATGCTTCCACTGTTCTTCTTAAGCAGCTGCTTGTTCATTTCTTTGTCACAGAAACCCTGCATTCACAAAATCAGTATATAAGTCAACAACCTAGAATTATTTCTTGCACAAGTAACAAGAGGGAAAAGAAAAGTTGAAACTACAAGTTCTTCGTTGACATCTAAATTAACCTACCATCTCCTCCAACTCTACGAGCATAGGATCCCACTCGGCAACACCACAGAGATCATCAACTGACAGCTCCAAATTATACTCATTCTTCCTCAAGATCTCTTTGTTCAGATCTACCTGCTTGAAACCCATTTCCTCCAACTCCTGAAGGAGTGATGTCTCAACTACATTTTTTCCTCCAACATCCTGCAGTGGTGCCTTCATAGCTACAGCATCTGATGGTGCCATGGAAGAATCCGCTGGTGCTTCCTCAGTAAAATCAATAATTGGATATGAAATTGGCGAACCAGGAGCATATGGAGAACTTGACTTGTCACCAAAACCAACCAACAAGCTATCATTAATAGGAAATTTGGCCTCCTGCTCCTTGTTTTGGTTTACTTCGGCCACTGAATCAACCAACTCCACTGTGCTAGAGCTCTTCTTACGTTCAGGAAGGACATTCTGAGGCTCTGGATTCACATTTATAATATCAAGGCTGGGGCCGGACAAACCACTGCTGGCAGGAGGTAAATTCAAGTTTAACCCCTGAAAAGCTTGGTGGACCAACCCCTTTTTTGGCAGGTTTAATAACGCATCAACCTGCATGAACAAGAGAGGGGATCTTCTCAACATCAAAATTAGATCAGCATCATCAAGGATATCGAGACAACCAAACCACACTGACCTGGATAAGCACCCATACACGCTGACCAAATTTCTGCTGACCAAATTTCTGCCCTGAAGGCGAAGCCAATCTCCAGTAGGATATGTACCTACCAGGATGCTCAGGAGCAGTAAAATCAACTGCCACATCAAGCTCCTGGTCAACAGCCAAGCCAGCTGTAGTTATCTGCAATGCATATGACATCCTATCGTGAAAACTTTCCGGATAATTGATTCAGCAACTGTCAACAAGAGGGAATTACAAGCACAAGAAACCAAATTCACGTAGAACTTCTCACCTCTAATTCAACAGAGAATCTATCACTTAATTTATCTCCTCCAATCCAAACAAGTTGAGTTCCTTGAGGCCAGATGAGATTACCATTATTCTTCATTCTCCAGATCTTCGTAAATCGAGTCGAGGGGGCCATGATGGTTCCATCCAGGATATTGACATCCTGTATGAAGCGGCTGTCCAGCTTTGGCCTAACTGGTTTCAACCCATAGCCTCGACAGACTTGTGGAACAACTGGGGGGCGAAACCTGCCATGCTACAAGACAACCAAAAAAAAAAAAAGAGGAGTTAATAGAGGTGAAACAGAGAGATGAGATGTCATGAGAATTTTAGAAAATGACACTCTTTACCAGAGCATGTAAACCCTTGAAAGACAAGGGATGCGGGTAAGTTGAAGGACGATCCATTCTGATGTAATCAACATCATTTCCCATTTCACCAAAGCATATGCTGCAGAGATCATAGTTCTCCTTTCTACAAGAGCACAGGGGCTATATCGTTTAATGTCAGCTCAGATAAAAACAACAAATAAATACAATTACAGGGTCCTTACACTTTAGACATGAACCTAGGGCCAGTTATCGGATGAACCCCACAACCATCACAGCGAACACCTTTATGGAAAATAGTCCCAGTCCCATCACTGTGACTATGGCTCCTTTTAAGTGTGACCTCAAAAGGGATATTCTGAGGCGGGATAAGGTTATTTACCGATGGCACCCCAGAAAACGGACACTCATTCACAGTGTTCAGCGGAACTAGACGATTTACAGTAGGTCTGAAGCCATCATACGGCATCTTCATTGAACTGCCACTGGAACCTGCATTACAGGAATCATTCACATTCACAGTGTTCAACAATGGAACTAGCCGTGTAGGAGTGACGCCGTCATAAGGCATCTTGATTGAACTGCCACTGGAATCTGCATTAGGGGCATCCCAGTTGCATTGTTTCAATTTACCAGAACTTGCAGAGCAACCCAAATCAACCGGCTTAGATATTGGATGACCCTTGCTGGGCTGCTCATCAGAAGGCTTTTCTGGTGGAATAGGTGAGCCACTCCAATATGCATGTCCAATAGCCTTTCCACCAGCATGGCAAACACTAAATTTCTTATCCTTCTCCTCACTGTTTACCAGCGATGTCTGAGCCTTTGTACCGTTGAATGATGATGACTGAGCTTCGGTTCGATCACCTTCCAAAGTTTCTGATTTAGATATTAGATTGACTGAAGCATCTACAGCTTCATTGGAGGCCTTAGGTTTTGGTTCTGTAGTTTTCAATGTTAGCTCTGCACCATGTAGTGCTGTGAGGGACCCATTCTTCTTCACGGATGGTTCCCCACTTTTAACATTTGGCTTTTCTCCATCAGCACTCATAGTATTTCCATTAGACATTCCACTATGGGAGCCAACTTCTTTGACAGGCTGAGGCCCTGAAGCCTCATTTTGGTTGTAAGATAGCCCCATCTCAGACATAGCATCAACAAGTTCAGCAAGGATGGGAGTAGAGGATGCGGCCGATGTAGTCAGGTCAGAACAGACCTTCATCACAGATTCCCGCAGAGGTTCTGGAATGTACTTGAGAACATCAGTAACACGGGAATTCAAGTTCAGGAGTGGAGGCTGAGCCAGAGGTGATCGTAAGGGAGTAGAATTCCCACTAGATCTAGCTGAAGGTCTGCCACTTCTTTCAGCAGCATTCAACCTCACAGATATTCTCAAGGGATTCAGGTCCTGCCTCATAACATCCTGCAGATCCTCGTCATCAACAAGTGTTACTACATCGCCATCCTCATCAATGTATGTTAGTGTGAGTTCAGCATCATGAGCAAAATTGAAAAGTTGAATAATCTTGTCTCTCAATCCACCAATGTTAAGATCAAGTTTCTCATTGCTGACACAAGCATTAAATCGCCTGAGTGTCTCTTCATACTTGACCTGCAAATCATAAAAGATACTAGATTAGGTCACACAAAAGAGAGGTCACCCCAAACCCAACACAGAAGCTCTGCCATAGCTCAGCAGCCGCAAAAACAGTTTTTTATTTCTTCCTATCTTTCCAAGTTTCCGCGGACCCTGAGTTTGGTAGGATGCAGCAGGTACATGGTTATCAAATAAAAAGAACATATAACAAGAAGCTCAGGATGTTCACATCGACAACAAACTACTATGATGTATATAAATGTAAATACTCTACCAAGTACAAGGCACAAAGAGGAAAAGGTAAACCACAAACAGGGCAGTGCTAACAAAATTGAAAGATCAATCACACAATACGATTCAATTCCACCCCCACCCCCCCAAAAAAAAAAAAAAAAAAAGAAGAAGCAAACAAGAAACAATTCGCCCAAATCAACACGGGAAGACAGAAAAAGTCCCAAAATGCTAATTCAACTAACAATAACATTTGTTCAAAAAACCCAAATATTTTGCATGTGAAAACTAGATTTTGACTGTGAATAAACAGCAATTCTTAAAACTAGATAAGCACAACAACCGTGACCAGAACAACATACAGAAACTCTTGCAGAAGTGGGAAAAAGAAGTCCCTAATCGAACTTAAACATAGATTACATCATATCCAAAATTAATAACATATATTAGCAAAAAAGGGGATAAAATTTCTCATCAACTCAAACAGAAAGCCGATACGTAAACCGATATAAACAACACAAATTTAAAAGAAAAAAAAAAAAAAAGAAGAAGAAAGAGCCAGAAAATCGAACCTTGATAACAATAGATGAGTCCATAGCCATGGCTAGGTAGAGTGAGATTTCAGTAGACAGTCGAGTAATAAGTCGTAGCGTTTCAGGTAAACCCGCCGAGCCTTTAAATTTCACTATAAATATAGATACGATGTATGTAAAACAGACAGATGATAGCAAAACCCTAACCCTAGAAATTGAGATTCAAGTAGGGCGATATAAACGGTGAAACAATAGCAGAAGAGGAAGAGGGGAGAGTAATGAGTAATCTCACGCAATGAATCCACGCGTAACCGTAAGCCGCGCTTCTCTCACTAACAAAAACCCAAATGTTTATGTGAAGGACTATCAAATTTTATAGTCCTTTTTTGTGAGCAAAGCTCTCATGTTTCTTGTTGGCCTTTTTTTATTATTATGTTATATTTAATTACTCGTATATTTTATTTTATTTTCAAATTTATTTCTTGCTTCCAAAGAAATCTACAGTGCTAAGGAACAAAAAGTCTTCTAGGACATATCCGAATGGATAATAATCTGTTGGCGAGATCATGATATATAGAGTGGGGTCTACAATGGAGATGTTACGCTATTAAAAAAATTTAATTTTGTAATTTTTAATCCTTTGTTTCTAATAATATAGAGTGAAGTGTCAAAAACACACTTAAACTATCCTCTTTTTTTGAGTTTCATACCTAAACTATTGAGGGTTTGAGAAACACACCTAAACTATCACTCATTAGTTTGAGAAACACACCTCAAAATGAATAAAAATATTTAAAAAATAAAAAAAATAATTTGTTAGTAAAAAAGAATAAAAATATGTCACGTGGACTGATTTTTAATGGCTAGACACACCTAAAGAGTTTGTAAATAAATATTTGGTCTAGTCAACTTTTAGGTGTGTTTCTCAAACTAATAAGTGATAGTTTAGGTGTGTTTCTCAAACTATAAGTTATAGTTTAGGTGTGTTTCTCAAACTAAAAGTGATAGTTTAGGTGTGTTTCTCACACTTCCATTAGTTTAGGTGTGAAACTCAAAAAAGGGGATAGTTTAGGTGTGTTTTTAATACTTCACTCAATAATATATTATATATTATATCATTATTGTATTAGATTAATTTGATACCTTTTATTTTTTTAATAGTTGTAACCTTGATTAATTTCACGAAATATTTGTCGTCTTTCATTAGCAACAACTATCAAGTAACTCTGACCATCAAAAGTTGAGACAGAGGTGAAGAAACTTTATAGTAGTATTTTTGTCTACTTTGAAATTTTTGATATAGTATTATTAAATTGAATTTTCAATATTTTGTGATGCAATAAATCAGAAATCATTATTTGTTCGATTAAATAATATACACAGTGAAATCTCACAAATAAAGTCTAGGGAGAGTACAGTGTATGTAGACCTTACCACTACCTCGTGAAAGTAAAGAGACGGCTGTTTCAAAGGACGCTCGGCTTAAGTATAGCAAATTAAAATAAATATAAATAGGAAAAGCAACAACGAAGAAAATATAGTAACTAATAAGAAAACATTAACAACAAAATAGTGCAATAATCGAAATACCATAAAAAAAAATAGATGGTGGTAAAAGCAAAAGCAAGACACTACAACAATAAAGCTAATTCTACGATAAACACTACGAAGCCTAAATCCATCGAGAAGCAAAAGAACCCTATACTATCTACTAACCCTTTACTTAATCCCCATGATCTTCGCAGCCTCCTATCTAAGGTTATGTCATCGGTAAGCTGGAGTTGTGTCATGTCATGTCTAATAACATACAACAACAACATACCCAGTATTTTTTTGTCCTACCTCTATCTCTCATTTTACCCACTATATCCAACCTCTCACACCTTCTTATTGAAGCATCCACACATCCGACCTCTCGCACCTTTTCACATGTCAAATCATCTCAACCTCGCTTCACTCATCTTGTCCACGATAGAGGTTGCTCCCATATTTGCTCTAATATGCTCATTCCTAATCTTATCGCTCATAGTTTGGTCACACATTCATTTCAGAATCCTTATTTTCGAGCTTGCACATTTGAACATGTGAGTTCTTAACTAGCTAGCACTCCACCCATACTGCAAAGTCGTTCTAATCATCATTCTATAGAATCTACCTTTAAGTTTAGGTAGCACCTTTTTGTCACACAATATTCCAAAGGCCTCCATTTCATTCACATCTTACCTATATGATTATGACATCATCGTCAACGTCCCCACTTTTCTGGATTAAAGCCCTAAGATACTTTAAACTATCTCTTTTGGGGATAGCTTATATGTCAAAGTTCACTTCCACGCCTTGTCTTTTGCATTGCATCATTAAATTTGTACTCCAAATATTCTGTATTGGTCCTGCTCAATTTGAACACTTTAAATTTCATAATTTGTTTGCACACCTTCAATCTAGTATTAACCCCAATGCATGTCTCATCAATTAGTATAATGTCATCTGCAAATAACATATACCATAACACTTCATCTTAACTATACCACGTCAATTCATTCATACCAATGCATAAGAACATGCTAAGTGTTGATCCTAGTGCAACCCCAACTCCACTTAAAAGTGCTTCGAGTCTCCTTTCATTGATCTAACCTGAATCTTGGCTTCATCATACATGTCTTTTCTCGTTCTAGTATAAACCATCGATATACCTCAAGCCTCCAGATATCTACTTTCCTAAGGACTTGTCGTAGGCTTTCATATATTCATATGATAAAAAATTATAATTTCAATTTTCAAAAAACGTCTTAATTGCATCATAGATCATACTAACACACGTTATATATGTAGAAAAAAAAAGGGCCTAAAATGCCCTTCATCTATTGAAAATGGTGCAAAAATGTCCTCCATCCATTGGTTCTATATTGCCCTTCACATCCATCATTGGGCTCCAAAATGCCCTTCACATCTACCTTTGAGCTCTAAAATGTCTTTTATTTAACATCCTCAATATTAAATAAATAAAAAATAGTGTATTTAGCGTAGTGTCGGCTCCTCCCTTTCAAGAAAAGGCAATCGCCTTAGGCCTCCAAATTTAAGGGGCCTTATTTTTAGAAATAATAAATTTTATATATTTTATTAAAAAATACTAAATACTATTTGTAGAAAAAATAATTTTTTTATAAAAAAAAAAATAATTATTAGAAGAAGTTTGATATATCTAGAGTACTTTGTTACACGAAAGATTAAATGCATTAGTTATATTATTAATTGAAAAAAGAATTAGTAGAAGAAATTGACTATATAAAATTTATTTAACAACTTTGCATCTCAAGAAATTTAAAAAATAGACTTCACGAAAAAAAATATTGATTTTTTAAAAAAATTTAAGGCCTCCATTTGATTTTGGTCTTTGGCCCCTGACGTGCTTGAGTCGTCCCTAATTCAGCGACATTGATATGACTTTAGAGAAAATTAGCTAGAAGCCTAGAATTACTAAAGACGGACAGAATCATCTACTGGTCTACTACAATTAATTTCTAAACCCCCTTTCATTTAAATGCACTCTACCATTGTAGTTCACAAGACAAAACATCATTTCTTTTGCATGCTCCAACAGATTTATAAAACTGAAGCTCTCATAACCAGGATCTCAGCTTGTAAAAATCATGTGATGAACATTTTTCTGTTCTAAGAACAATGACATATTCGATGAGTGTACAACAAGTTTTTAGCAGTTCATCACATGAATTTCAACCCACAAAAAATACTAGATCACATGAATTTCAAAGCAAGACATTGTGGGTTAGGGGTTTTTAATTTTTTTTAATTAATAAAATGTGGATCAATGGAAATGTGCCACTTCATTAATAATTTTATTTATTTATTTAATATTAGAAATGATAAATAAAGGGCATTTTGGAGCTCAAACGTAGATGTGAAGAATATTTTGGAGCCCAAAGATGAATGTGAAGGGTATTATAGAGCCAAAAGGTAGATGGAGGACATTTTTACATTATTTTCAATAAGTGAAGGACATTTTAGGCCCTTTTCCGTATGTAGAAATATCAAGACGTTTCTTGAAAGAGTGTAACTTTTAAAACTACAAATTTAATATCATAAAACTCTTCTT
The DNA here is from genome assembly GCA_031232105.1 of Capsicum rhomboideum. Lineage (NCBI taxonomy): Eukaryota > Viridiplantae > Streptophyta > Magnoliopsida > Solanales > Solanaceae > Capsicum > Capsicum rhomboideum. Next base: position 12,150,106 of record CP124716.1, on the reverse strand, counting down.
ATGGTACTAGTTTTAGGAAACGTGCGTTGCACGTTTGTCCCTTATTATTTGTTTGTATATAATGCTGAAATTAAAAATATTTGTTTTAACATTTACATTTTATTTATTAAATAAAATTTATAAAACGGGATAGTGCATTTGCCATCAATCAAACAAGAAATATGTGAAGCTAATAAAGATAATATAGTCTCTAATGGTATGAATATGTTGATGAGTTCTTGTTTGAGAATTAATAAATGCATGTTACTGTATTTAACAGAATTAGTAAAGATACGAAGAAGATGTATATCCGGTCACTAAAATTACAGTACCTCTAAATTTTATAATCTAAATGAATTGACAACAAAATAGTTAAATGTATAACAACACAAGAATCATGCACTTGGCCTTGATGATAATATTTGAACTCCAAATTGGATCAAAATACAAAATATGGAGATGAAATGTAGAACCGATATAAAGATATATTCAAGAATTAATAAAAAAAAAAACTAACTGCTGACAGAATCGCACTTCACTCATATTTCATATCATAGTATTCGTCCCATAGTTACTGTTGAAACACGCCTATTAGAGTTGATTAAAGAAAAATATTGAGAATGTATAGTTCTTCAACTCATCTTAAAAAGTATAACACAACATTGTGCTGAGTTATAAAATTGTACCCAAATATTATAAGAAAACTTCATGGAAAATGGCTCCAAACAGTTTAGATCAGGCACTTAAGAGTTTATACTCCCTTGATCGAGGATTAAATGATCACACTTCCGCTAATTTCATCGATTGTTCTTGAACTCCTAAAAATGAGGTTATTGAAATTATACCAATAAAGATATAACAAATCAATTTTTGTGCTTGCAAAATTTCTCCACGAACTCATGAAATTTAATAGAAAGATAATTATGATATCATATCTTTAGCATCATCCTAGTCTCCTCCATATCATACATAAATATATGGTCTGCTATGTACGTGTGGATACATAAATATTTGTTGAAATATTTGGTATTTACTTTTAATATGTAATTCAGAAAGAATTTAAAAACTACCATAATTACGATGAATCCAAAAACCTCTATATATAATTTAGATCTGAAATTGAGTGGTCAAGTAGAGAATATGAAACAACAAAAAATAAATAACAAATTAAATACAATTTGTTAATACTCATAATTGTATAATTACTTCTATTAACGATTGGAATTTGGAAAAGGGATACAAAGAGCTTTCATTGGATTTGTGAAATATAAAAGGAGTTGGAGCCGTCTGTAATTAGAATGTTAATGCGCCCTTACCAGCTTTGGGAATTTTAAGAGATTCAAGATATTATCATGTATGATTAATTATAATTAATTAATGATAGTGAAGGAAATAATTTATTTTAAGATTTTAATATTTAATAAAATATGATAGTATTATTAATTATAATTAATTGGTATTTACATTTTTGTCCATGATATTATAACTTTATAGGGACATTTTCGTAATCTAACTTTTAACTTAGTGGCTTTCCACTTTTAGAATAGTATAGATATAGATATACTCGCCTTTTTTTAAATTGTCACTTGAAGTTATCAATACCACAGTTCAACACAGCCTTAATAAGTGTATTTGATACCATCCGGTAAGAAAGCCTCCCACTAATGCTCAATACATTTAATATTGATTAACGCCAAGTGTCCACACATATAATTAATGGTTTAGATTGCAACTCCTTTAACAATTCTCTGTCCTCTTAGGGGTCGTTAATACGTCGGATAGAATAAATAGGGAGATCTCATCAGTTAAAATATCATTATTTTAGTATAAATTGTGAGATAAATAGTCTTGAGATTAGTGATGGAGTCAAGATTTTTATTAAGGGATTAAAAAATATACACATGAACTAGTCGAAGGGGGTTCAACATCTATTATATATACATAAAAAAATAATTTAATTATGTATAAATAGTGTAATTTTTCGCCTAAGAGAGTTCGAATGAACCCCTGAGTATATGCTAGCTCTGCCTCTGTTTGGAACTAAGTAATACCTCATACTAAACTTCGATAAAGTTAATCCTAAACTTTAAATTAGGACTATTTTTCTTATCCCTTCTACCAAACAACCCTTACGGATCGTTTGATAGTGTACATTAGAAAAGACGTGTGGCCAAAAAACAGATCGTCTATGACACAACAAAAATAGTGTCAAATATTACTTTCAGACGTAGTTAGTGGTGGTAGTCCTTAATCCAGATAGTCAAAACCGATATAATATCTTTCTTTTTTTGGTTTAGACCGATATCATATCAATAAGTCTATCTAGCTATGAAGACATGAGATCGAATGTCAGGTCGTGATCGACCCGAATAAGGTTAGAACCCAACCGTTCTAAATATAAAATATTTATGTAATTTTCTCTTTACAGATTATGCTCCTTAGGCTCGTTTGGTACAAAGAATAAGAGATAACTAGTTCCAAAATTAATTTTAGAATGAACTTATCCCATTTTGATTGGGATAAAATGCATGAGATACCTCATCCCGAAGTTAGTACGTTACCTTCTTGTGGTAGACCATTTGAATTTTACTCATTTACTAAAATTATACTCATTGTAATATCAAGCTCCATATTACAGATTCAATTTATTTACTTATTTCCCTATAATTATTAGTAATACTAGTTTTTTTACTCGTTATTTTTTTTTTATTATCAAAAACATTGAGCTCACTGGATTTCAATATCCACGACAGTGGCCGCGTGATTGGTTGATATGGTCCGCACCTCAAGTGCAACCAATGAGGAAGCTTCCTTCTAACAGCAAGAAATGGAATCAGAAAGCACCATAACATCATTACCTGTTACATCCACTGTGCAAAACTGCAGAATCACAATACAACCATATTATATTCATTTGTCTCAACTCTTGGACTAAACTAATTAATTGAAACAGAAAAAAGAGTCTATATGTAGTAAGTAATTTTTTTGCATCCGTACAAGTTTTCCTGGGAATATAGTATTGATATCAATGATTGTACAAGTAACAAGAATGTTGTGTGACATATTAGCCAATTAAAAATGAGTGTTAAACAAACTTCAGAAAAGTGAAAGAATCATTTAGTATGAACACTACAATATCTCAGGAAAAAAAAAAGATGTTTTCTTTGGGTGTACTTGGCTCTATCAAAATTTTAGCCCAAGATTCGAAAAATGAACATACAAAGTTAGAGCATAACAAGAGAAACATTACAATGTTTCCTCTGTTTTTCATACATAGTGCTAGAACCAAAAAGAAATAAAAAAACACTTGTTCAAATAATTAGTGAGAGTTTTAGTAAATTAATGATAATTAATGCACTCGTAACAACGCCATTGCCATTAATCCCATAATCATAACTCCAGAAATAGCAACAAATCCTTTCTCCTTAATCACTTCATTAGCCACATACACTACCACCTCCGACGTAATCTTCTTCCCGTCCTTAGCAAGAACACGGCGGCGTTTTCCGACGAAAGCTAGCAGTACAAGCACCGTTATCCACGCCACAATGGTGGTTCTGACGGCCAGAACAATGAATCCGGCCACTACAACGGCGGCAAAAATAAACGGGAAAACAGCGGCGCCGGAGGAGAAGATAATAGTAGTAGTGGAGAAAGAAATTAAGAGAAAAAACAAACAAGTGGTGACAGTAGTGGCTTTATCAGAAAAGTTTTGGTCTGAAAGTTTCATGTTTTCCAGTGTGTCTCTGTACTTTTTTCCTTGGAATTTTTGGGAGGAAGAAGAAAGAAAAAGAGTCGAAGGAGCAAAATAATGAACGGTAGTTGAATTAATTATTAAAAGTTAATAATGGAGTGTTATTATTTTTGGAGAAAAAAAACTCGTGAAAGGAGTTGGGAGAAAAAGGAATTGGAAAACATGTGGTTGCACATGGTAAGGTTGGCAAATTAGGAGAAGGGGTACATGATTTTTTGGTAACTTTTTATTTTCTTCATATTTTGGAAAGATTATTGTCTATAATTGATACTGTATCGATATAATTATTAGTACTTCTTAAGAAGGGAAGGATCTTCCTGATTGTTAGTTAGATTTTATTTATTTATTTAAGGTAAAACTCTTCTTACATGGTATATTCTCGACTTTTTTTTTAATTGTCACTTGAAATTGTCTATTTTTGGTGACTTTTCTGTAACTGAAGAAATAAATCTGATGATAATTTGGAGCTATGTTATTAGGCAATCCGCCTTCAAAGTGTTTCAAAAGAGAGTTTGTTGATTAGTAAATAATATTTCCAACAACATTAGTGTCACGAGTTTGAAGTTTAAAAATCTTCTTATTTCTTAACCAAATCTTAAGAATAAACAATCTTTAGTAGGAGGATTTTACGCCTAATTAATGAGCCTACTCGATGCAACTCCGAAGTTGTCTTGACCAATATATTTCAAATACTCGATAACTAAACAAAAAAGTCTTCATAAAATATAACAACCATCGTACCAGACATAAATATATTTGTGGCTCCAAAAGTCAGAGGCGTGACTAATGTTGTTTTTGGTTGACGTTATGGTTAGTTACAAATCATACTGCTTGCTAGCGTACAAGCATTGGGCATGGTGTATGTTAGACTCAATAACGGTAAGCTGATATTTATTCAGTCTTGCTCAAAAAGCTTCTTAAATCTATAAACAACTTTAATTCTGTGCATTTAATTTGGAACTTGGGAATTGAAGGAAATGAAGGATAGTAGTACTATACAATGTGCGAGAACGATTTTCTTTTCCCTTGTTTGATATCAAATTCTCTTCACTTACTTTTCCTCCAATAGTGGGTGACATTTTTCTTTTTGGGTATGTGCCGGTAGAAGGTAACAAATACTATGATGAAATAGTTCAAGAGCAAGCAAGCTAATCTGGACACTATCGTCAATTCAGCATAATATATTTTGGATGAAACGTCCTAATCATGACATAATAGCTGTTTCGGAAACCTGTACCCTACACATGGCCTTCTTTGCCTGATCAAAATGTTAGGTTCTAAGTGAAATGAGAATAGAAAATGGAGGGAAAAATAGTGAATTATGGTTTCACTTTGTAAAAGAGTGTTTCTCCCACATTGGTGGGAGAAAGAAACCTTCTCATGCTTAAATATAGAAGCATTCCTTCATGTCGTTAGTGAGGCAAGAAGAAAGCAAGTCTCGTGCCATCGTCGCTCGGCTTTGGCTTCGGCTTCGGCAAATGATCGAAGGACTTTCTTTTCGGACAAAATTCATTTAAAACTTGAGAGTTAGTGATCCAAAAATTCAATCTGAAAGTTCTCCATTTGCGGAGGCATGTCACAATGCACCTCGAAGGAACGCGACCCTTCGAAACGCTGTTTAAAACCGAAAAAGCAACCTGTGGACGCAGGTGGGACGAAAGTTTTTGGTTTGTGCAAAAAGACTACCTGCGACCGCAGGTGACCCATTTGCGCGAGTAGGTGGGTCCGCAGGTGGCCCGATGGTCCGAAACAGTGCGATTTTTCAGAACCATTGCTTCCTTTCTGAAGCATCACCTTTTGGCTATAAATACCTGATTTTTTCCTTAGGTATAGACACAAAATTTTGAAGTGAAAAACATCTTCTTCTTCCTAAAAACTCAAGTGTGATTTACGAATCGTTGAGTGCGTTCGTAGTTCGACAGAATTTGAGGTACTGTCATTTTGTCAAAGTGATTCATTTTATCCTGGGAGGATATATTCCATAACCTCGGGTACTTGAGGGGAATAATTTCCTTGAGGACACACCGTGAATTCGGTGGACTTGAATCTTCCAATTTTCATCTCTTTCTAAACGTTTGGTTTTACTATTTTTCAGAAAATAGTTTGAACTTCATTTTGTTGAAGTTCATAAGTTGGGTTGAACTTATTGTTGAAGTTCAAAGTTGTGAATACAGAGTTACAACTTCATTTGATTGTTCATATGTTAGTTTGAGCATGTATTTGAAGTTATTGTTGAAAAATACAGATTTTACTAAACTCAAAAAACAACACAAAATTTATAGAGTTTCTCGTCAGTATATAGTTTGTAACTAAAGATTAAAATTTGAACTTGCCTGAAGTTCCCAATTCATGCGCAAGGTAATAAGTAGAAGAAGTAATGCTTGAAAACCACTGCCACTTATAATCCCTATCCAAAGACCCTGCTACCGTGATCAAGGCATAAAACAAACAATATGAGCCTCAAATAAACTCAGACTATCTAGTGTACTGCTATAAAAGTATATATGGTCAGCGAAAAGGTCCAATTCTGCTCATGCACAAATTGAATGCCACTTATAATCCCAGTCCAAAGATCCTGCTACCGTGATCATGGCATAAAATAACTCATATGAGCCTCAAATAAACTCAAGACTATTTAGTACTACTATAAAAGTAAATATGGTCAGGGAAAAGGTCCAATTTCGCTCATGTACAATTTGAAATTGCTCAATTTTCCCTCCATATGTTGTTAGCAAATCGTCTCGTATTTGTCATTGTCATTAACGGAGCTCCATGTGTCCAAAATTTTCAAAAAGAAGTCCAAATTTACTCATCAACTTTTGGCTATAATTTAAACTTACCCTCAGATTGGAGCTCCGACAAGGATTCAACGGCAAACACGAGACTGTTCCCTAATGGCACACATAATATTATGCCAAAAGTTTAATGGAGGGAAAAGTTGCTCAACTTCAAATGATACAGGACAAATTGACCTGTTTCACATGATCGTACGAATAATTTCAATAATGGATTTTAACATTTGCAAGTGAAAAATTTGTTACCTTTCCTCCAAGGTGGAAGACAAAGGTTAAAATGACTGCATAAGGAAGTCCAACAAGATAATAGGCACCTAGATTGACTAGTGCACCATGTTTCTGCCAACCACATCCTCTTGCAGTACCTTAAGTTGATGTTATCATCAATGGACTTAAATTTTGTATTTAGGCAACTATAGTGCTGAAGTTTTTAATCAGAAAGCATATGGCTTCAATTTTTAGATAGTTTAATTTCTGACCTGAAAGAACCCCTTGTATTCCATCCATGAAATTGGACAATGCAAGCACTGGCATGATTGCAGCCAGATATTTCACCACTTCATCGTCATTAGTGTGTATATATATCCCCACACATTTCTTGCTGCAACTGCTATTCCACTTAGTAGTAGGCCCTCTACCACAGCAAGAAGCAGGACGACATGTGCTGCTAACTTGGCAGCTTCAGGTCTCCCAGACCCCAATTCATTCGATACCCTCGTACTTTTCCTCAAGACAAAGAAGAAAACAACACGAAAAATTTGTTAAGATTGTGAGTAGATGCAATACGAATCTTATTCTTTTCGAGTATATACCTAGTAAATGGAAAGTATGATTTTGGGGCAAGTTACCTTTCTGCACTACTGAATCCGAAGGGAATCCTGAAGACCAGAGAACTGCTACTTAGGCTGGGAAAGATAGAGAGTTAACATTTGCGATGAATTGGATCATAAATCTTGATGCCAAACTTCCATTTCAAAGTCGCCAACCCTTCTGTTGGTTTCTGTTTTCGTTAATGATGAAGGAGTCGTTGACATTGTGTACTAACCTGATCGCAATCATAGATGTCTCGAGCTTTGGATTAGGAAGCAGCCCTGACATAGTGACATGAGCACCAGAAACTCATATGACCATTGCTCCAAGCTTGTTCCCAACTCAAAAAGGACATATCAGATTGAGCGATGAAAGAGACGGAAGGAAGTTGAGGAAATTTTTACTACCGTGACATATGCAAGAGAGCAAACAATTGAACAGATGGTCCACATTGAAAAAATTGTTTAAGAATAATGACACCGGAACTAACCAGACCATAAGTGCTGAAGGGATAGCTACTGATAGAAAACTGGGAAGGTTTCTTGCACCCTCTTTACAGAACCCTGTCCATGTTTCCTTGCATGATAATGCAAACCTTATATAAAGCGCCGAAATCAACACATTGATCCAATAAGATATGGCATTACAGAGAGCAGCCCCTTTGTTTATCATTCCCAATCTCAATACCAGTTCCCAACACAGCAACACATGAATTAAACTCGTAAAACCAGTGCTGATCACAAGTGGTTTGAGTCTGCTTTGTGTTTGGAGGAATCTTAGTTGGCATTGGAGGAGTCCATAAGGAAAAATGCTTGGAATCAACCTTCGAGCATATAGTCCAGCGTGGATTGAAATTTCCATGTCTTATCCACAGAAAGCAAATATATGTCTCGCGAATGCCCAAACAATCATTATGGGGATGCCAATAGCCACCAATACCAGCATACCTCTTTGCATATGTATCCCAAGTATATGATACTGTCTTGCCCCATAAGCTTGTCCGCATAATGTCTCCAATGCACTTCCTATTCCCAGCTATCCATATGGAAACAAAAATGGATTACATGATCAAATTAAGACATTAAAACATGTAACCAATGAAGTCCTTTTCGGATTAAAGTAAGGACTCTACACAATCATACAGCTACTTGCAGAGATTAAATTATTAATTCCAATCTAATCTGATAGAAACTAATCTAAGTTCCAATTAGCTTCTTACCATGAAGCTGAAACCAGTTACTCCAGCAAAAGAAGTGGCTAAAGTTGCACTTGAAAGAGAAAGCTCTCCGAGATGACCAACGAACATGATTGATATCATCTGCAAAAAATACTGCAAGAAACTCACAAGAACCAGAGGTCTTGCTAATTCTAATTGCGTCTTTAGCTCTTCAACAGCCTCAACTATATAACAACATCCGTTATCGCGATCTTCAGGATTCCGTGAACCCTTTTCAATGTTGTTAGAAAGAAGAGGAAATTCAAGAAGAAATTGGGAGTGTCTTTCACTGATCATGGTTAACTTATTAAATGAGAAGACCAGATTTAGGCAAATAAGAGAACTAAATACAATGTGGTAATCTTGAAATTGTGGTCACAACTAAGTATATTTATTTTGGTGAATATATATCATTTTTTATGAAGGGGAGCCTTAGAGTAACTGGTCAAATTGTTGCCATGTGACCAGGAGGTCACGGGTTCAAGCCTTGGAAACAGCCTCTGGCAGAAATGCAAGGTAAGGCTGCATACAATACACTCTTGTGGTGGGGCCTTTCCCCGGACACCGCGCATAGTGGTAGCTTTAGTGAACCGGGCTGCCCTTTTTTTATTTTTTATATATCATTTTTTATGTGTGTTAGTATCAGGTTTCAAGATTGAGTTGTGTCAGCAGCTAGTTGTATCAGCTAATATTGTATTATGCTTCAAAATTCTCTCTGTATCTGTGACTCAGTCCTCCGGGTGCTGGCAATTCACGAGTAACATGTTTTGAAACATAGCATGTAGGGATGGCAACTGGGCAGGGTGGTTGCAGGGTGGGGCGGATTAAAGCTAATGCGGGGTGTGAGGGAGCTCTTTTGCGGGTGCAGTACGGGTTGAAAATAAAAAGTTCCTATGTGGGGTGGGGCGGGGCAAAGATTTCAATTATTTTGTATCCAGGGAGCTTTACGTTTTTCAATATCTATGACACCAACCATATATTATTGCCTTTAAACTGATTTTAATTACCTTTAATTTCTTTCACTTTGTATAATATAATAACATTGCCACATAATTTCTAGATCTTAATCAACCCTAATGAAATGGATATTCCCCTAGTCCATCTACTCAAGTATGGTTGCTGGGAATATTTATGGTTTCATTTTCACAAAGTGTCTGCTTTGTGTTTGCTGGAATCTTAATTGGCATTGGAGGAGTCCATAAGACAAAATGATGGGGATCAACCAACGAGCATACACTCCGGCATGGATTGAATTTTTTAATCAATGTCGTCTTGTCCACAGAAAGCAAATATATGCCCTGCGAATGCCCAAATAATCGATAAGCGGATGGAAATTGCAACCACTACAAGCATACCCTTTTGCATGTGTATCCCAAGCATATGCTACTGTTTTGCCCCATAGGTTTGTCCACATAATGTTTCCCATGCACTTGCCTTCTCAACTATTCAGAATAAATTTAAACGATCAACATGTTGTAACATCTAATATACCAAAAACAGATTACTAAAAGGGATCCAATGCATGATCTGACTAAATCATATATACAGCAAAAGTAGCAGCTAAAGTTGCACTGGAAAGAGAAAGCTCTCCAAGATGACCAACGAACATGAGAGATGCAGCAAACGTACTGAATAAAGCCCACAAAAAGAGAGGTCCTGCTAATTCCAACTGCTTCTTTAGCTCTTCAATTATCTCATACATAACACACCATCCCTTGTTGCCGTTTTCAGGATCCTTTTCATTAATGCTGGAAGGATGAGGAAACTCAAGAAGGAATTCCGAGTTTTTTTCGTTGATCATCGTTTATTGTATCACCGCGAAAATATGGAAAGAACAGATAACAATCTTAATTATGAAGGAAATCAAACACAATATGCATGGTGAATGTGTAAGTATCAAGTTTCAAGATTTGAGTTATCACCATATATCATGTAATTGATCCTGCCGAAACATTTGGTCCAGGTCAAATATCGTATAAAAAAACGAGGAATATGATTCGTGCTAATATTCTATTATGCTTGAATATTCTCTTTATGTGTGACTAATTAGCTTTCTGGGCTGCTATCTAAGTATCTGCATTCAAGGATTATCTTCAACATGCGTTAACGAGTTAGATATGTCTGGACCCTATAACGTTCCACTGTATTTTTAGGCCATTTCGTTAGTTAACTCTGGTTTTAAGAAGGGAGGGTGTGGCTCATGGGCATTCATTAGTACTGTATCATGATTCATGTGCTTGTCCTAAGGCACAGTTGCTGAGTTGTAAGCTCATAAATTGGCAGGGAGAACATTGTAACTAAGTGGTATACAGTGGATAGCAACTTTCATCCCATCACAGACTATCTTTAGTAATTTGAAAAAATAAATAATAAAAGATTAGCAAAAACTGGAAAGTTTATGATAATCGATTTAAATATCAGTGCATAATTACATAAATACATAAAATTATACTATCAACACTCCACCGATTTGAAGGTGAATTAGCCTTTTGCCCCAATGATGATCGTTTTGAACATCATTTAGTCTCATTAGTAGTGTTTGTCTCCTGAAGGTTTACTGTTGGCGTGATCTGATATATGAGGGAAACAATCATTTTCGAGGTGCAACAACTAATACATTTAAGAGATATTCGAAATATGCTCCCCATGATAACTTTTTTTTTTTTCAACCTCCCCATGATAACTGAACTCATAAATTATGGTCAACAAACAATATGAGCCACCAGATACATTGGCCAAGGTTTCATGATTATCCTGTTTGAGTAGTTTCTAAATCCTGTTACCTTTGCAGGAAAACAGAATTGAAATAGAACTCACATCAATTCAACACCTTGTAAAACAGGCACTCGTAAGATACCGTATTTGCTCACTCTGCTATTTGGCTTATTGCAGTGATCAAAATCGAATCTGATAAAAATGTTTAAACACGCATCTTTAGAGGCTAGAGAGCAAATCGCACTCGTCTGTATTATTGTAACATATAAATGTTCTTTTTAACAAGTCACAATTTCTAAACATCTTTGGAAGCAGACTGCAAAACACCAGCATCATTCACTTCTCTTCACACACAAAACTAGAAAAAACATGCTGAGGAAATGGAAAGGTGTAGTTATCAGCCACATTCCTTCAAACTTCATTGGAAAAGCATGAAAACCTTGAACAGAAAAAAAAAACATAGATGACTGAAAAAGCTTAAAGGAAGACCCTCATCAGCTTCATAAGTCATAACTGCTGGTTGAGATAATGGTCTGCATCTGACTTACCTCCACCACCCAAATACCCTGCAACAGTTCCAAAAACATTTGAAACAGCACCATTCAACCAGGAGGTACTTCGAGTTAGTATGCCTGTAGGTGTCTGCCCCATCTCTTGAAGCATAATTTGTGGCTCTTCTGCCAACAGTATGTCAAGTCGCCGCTTAATCATATAAGCCTTTACGGCTTCAACCCCTTGAACTACGATTTCCTTTGGAGGTATCACAAGAGGGTTCTCGTCCAACTTAAGCACAGTCAGGTTGTCAAGCCGGCTAATTGTATCAGGCAGTTCATGGATCTGGTTGTTGCTCAGATCAAGTTCTTTTAGATTTATCAAGTCACCAATTGTGTCAGGAAGCGAAGTAAGATCACTGAAATTGTTGCTCAGGTTGAGGATCTCAAGATTTGTCAAGTTCCCAAATGAACGTGGAAGCACATGTAGTTCATTAAAGTGCACATCTAAAAGGCGTAAGGACTTCATCTCACCAACGGACGTGGGTAAGGAACGGAGCTTGTTAAAAGAAAGTGAAAGCCTTTTTAGATTTACCAGTTCATACCCAATATTTGTTGGCAAATAAGAAAGCTTATTGAAGCCTGCATCCAATTCCACTAATGACCTGCAAACAAAATCATAGCAAAGAGTATCTGAGAGAACTAACAAGACTACATTAGTGTATTCGGGCTGGGAAAAAGGGTAAATAGCCCATTTCTGAACCAACTATTACCTGCAATGACAAATGCTATCTGGCAAACTGACAAGCTTGTTACTAGAGACATCTAAGACCTTCAAACTAAACAACAGACCAATGGAGTCTGGCAGCGATTCCAAAAGATTAGAAGAAAGATGAAGCTCCTCAAGGTTTTCCAAGCTCGCAATTGAATCAGGAATCACCTGTTTTCCCAAAAAATTAAGCAGCAGAAAAATACAAATATTGGAAATGCCAAACAACAGCTGGCTTTTGTTCTCATTCAACCATTACCAACAACAATGTTGTGCTTTTGATTACTATATGTTACTGTGGAAAATATTATGCAATTGGCAGATGGAAGAAACTTGAAGTGGATACAATGAGGGAAGTGATGCAATTACATGGCAGTGTCAGAGAAACATCGGAACACAAATTGGCAGTTTTCTTTCCAGTGGATACAGATGTAGATTATAGCAACGGGACTAGCTTCAACGATCAAGTGACAACTGGTTCTCTAAATAGAATAGATTGGCGGTGACACATCAGAATGGACATCATTCCAGATTTGGAAGATAGTCAGCATATAGCTTCAAGTGTATAAGAGAAAGTATTTATGAGGGATCCATACAGCTGGCCCCTACTAATTACAATTTACAGATGTAGTAGTAGTCGAGTGATTGAACCTGTGTGCCTTCGGGAACATCCGATAAAATTGAACACCTATACTATGATGAACAAGCAAATACAGCGCTTTACACTTGCTATGAATTTCTGTGACTTCTGTAACTCAGGTAATAGTATTGGAATTTTCTGCCAATTCAAATAGTAAATATGACAAAATCACATTCACTACTACCTCTATCAAAAATAGCTATCCCTTTTTGCTTCCCCTGTAGTGAATAGTCAACCGAATTAATCTTTGACTAACATTTCTAAATGTATTTTTTAACCACTTTCTTACAACAAAAACTGCAGCCTCTAGTACTTTTCATGTAGTAATAGCTAACTTACATTTTTCCATCTATGAATTAATCTAAAGCAGGTTTAACTTTGGAATTGGTCAAATCGATCAGCAGAAAGCAAAAACAGACAGATAAATTGGAATGGAGGGAGTATAATACAATTTCTTGGGAAACTTTGGATCCTGGAAGACAACTATCAGGAGGCAAAAGTGCAGAACAATATTATCCTTTATTATCATTCAAGAAACAAAGTGGAACCAGGAATGAGAAAATAAAGTGATGAGTAATGTTCTCCCAGAAAAGATAAAGAACAAGAAGAGAAACCAGTGCTTGATTCACATTTAGCATAATCAGATATTAGAGTAGGCTCAGAATGTTCTTGCACCTTACCAGTCGAAAGACACCTAATATCCCATTTAATCATATGCACCGGATCCATTAAATGATCAAATCATAGTGAAGGTACAAAATTGCTACTTCCTCCTTCCTAAAAAGCATGGTGAGGCTCAAATTACCCAGTTCGGTGCACTTGATTTTTTTGTGAATTTGGATAGTGATTTCTTAACTTTTTGAAATAAATCCACATATTAGAAACAAGAAGAAAACGATATCACTATGAATTTTTTAATATTTAAAAGTATTTACAGAAAATTTGAAAATATCCCAATCTAAGAAGCCAAAACAAGACTCATCTTTTAAATTGGACAAGTAAATTGAAACAACTATGTTTAGTACAGGGGCCAAGTAAAATGAAACGGAGGGAGGATCTTATAATCATGGTGATTTTTCCTTTAAAAAAATGTGCCAAGCTTCAAAGCTTTTCTTCTATAAAAAAAAAAATTAGCACCAACATTTGGGGCTTTTCTTTTGGATCATTTGAGCTTAATGAAACTAGCATTCAAGTCTCTATCACTGACTCACAAACATACACATGCAATGTAGACATAGAAACGAAACTTGAGGATGCATACACAAAACATAAAATATAGGAAGGTCATAAGACCAACTACTGACTCCGCATAGGTTCAAACATTTGAAATTTTTCCTTTATATAAACAGGAGGCCATTTGCAGAACAAAGATTAAAGGTTTAACTTATTGCGAGAGAGAGATAGAGAGGGAAGGAGAAGAGAATTCATAATCTGTGCTCAGAACTTTACACACTACCTGGATATTCGAGTCAATACAACCAAAATCATAACTCTAACTATTAGAAATAGGATTCTACTATTTTAACACAGGTGCAACCATTTTTGCTCAATCTGATCACTGATATTGGCCGTGCTCCAGATTTGCCCCCTAATTATTTTATTTTTTTGAAGAAAGATATCATGACAATCATTAACCATCGATATTACGGTGTTATGAAACTATCCTCATCCCCCTACTATCCATACAACAAGGGACTTTTCATTACACCAAAAGTAGAGATGAAACAAGACTTCAGAAAATTCCTTTTTAAACTCCCAACATCACACAGAAACCTTCACAATATATAGCTTGCTTCATTACTTCATTACTAACAGGGCCTACTTCCACTTCTCCCTTCTATACTCTACACTTATCAGATACTCACGGCACACAAAATGGGCAGTTTCAATCTTGACAAGATAATGCTACTCTCCATCACGGCATAACATTTAGTACTTGGAAGAAACCAGAAGATAGGACATCTATTGTCAATCAGTAAGAAGGCAAATGAATTTGCATACTTCAAGATGCACGCTTGCATGCATTATCACTTAATGCTTTTGATGAACATCAATAACTCTAGGCCACTGAATTCATATCACCAAATGTTCAAAATATGTTGATTAAGTCCTTTGTTTTTCTTTTTATTTTTTGAGTCAAATCTAGAAGACTTAAAAAGGGGTTTAGTTAACCCATAACGAACAGAGCAACTACATTGTCAATTAGTGAACAGTACAAGTTCACAATGGATTTTATCTAGCATCTTAATTTATTTCCAGAAACCACAAGCACAACAGCACATCATATTTCATTTTTTCTAACATTTTGGCCTAGTTTCAGATACATACTGATAAAATACTGCATCAAAAAAAAAAACAGAAAAGAGTGCATGATTGCCATTGCTCTCACGTCACCAAATTTCGGCCATCTAGCACTAGAGTACGGACACAGCGGGTTACAAGTATCATTAGTAGTTCAATTTACAGTACATCAAGTACCACAAATGTAACAAGGAATTATGCAGTTGACATGTTAATACAAACCATAAGTTCAAATCCAAGCAAATGGAGTTGAGCACAATAAGCATGACGATAATCTCATAGGAATTTCAGAACTAGGGCACACCGTAAGCTGGTTGTTGGACAAATTAAGCACGATCAACGAGCGAATCTTCCCAAAAGCTTCAGGCAATATTCTCAGCTGCCTGCCAGACAAATCAACCCTTTCCACGCTCTTCCCTAACGCCTCCTGCAAAATCCCGATCACTTCCTCATTCACTTCCTCTTTCACCTCAGAACTCTTCTCACCAGACGCCTGTTCAATCGCTTCCAAATCACCACCAGCAACAGCCGTCTCATAAATCTTCTCCAACCTCTGTTCCGCATCCTTCAACATCTTCTCATACGCTTCGTGCAGCTCATCCAAAGCAATCAACGCCTTATACTCCTCTTTCTCCTTCTCCACCGCCTTACGACACTCATCTTCTTTAACCGCCAAATCCGATCTCCAATCCTGCCTCTCCATCTCCGGCGGACGTGGCGAAAGCACAATCTCTTCAAGCCGCTTGGATAAATCCGCTTCGATCTCAGCTAACTTCACTTTCGCAGTATCAACCAGCTCGTGATACGGCCGCTCACCTAGGGTTTTGAGCATTGATCGAGTCTGTGACACGTCAGCAACGGCTGAACGCATAGCGTTGACGACGTTAGGATCGGTGAGATGAGGCATACGCTCAGTGATATCGAAGTGAGGTTCTGGAGGAGGCTTAGGGAGGGTTTGGGGCTGTTCGATGTCGAATTCATCGGCTGCGGTGGGGGATTTACGGCCAATACTGGGGAGCTTGGACATGACGTAGGAGAGAATTGGGAACTTGGTTGGGTTCGGATCCATCGCTACTGCAGATTTTTGATCGGAATTCGGAGAGAAGAGAAATGTGCTAACTGATGGTGAGAGTGTGTTATAGTTGGCGAGGCCGGCTGACGAGCTGGTCCATCAATAACCGTTTTACACGGTAAGATCGCATCTTCGATATTTTTCCTTTTTTCTCCCCTATCTCTTTGTGTATCTTGATTTTGTCCTATTTTTTCTCATGTATATCTTTATCTCTATCCCTTTATTTTCGCATCTTGATTTTTTCCACTCAATTAGTCAAATGTTAAGAGTAAAATACTCTTATACCACACAATTTAAATTCAATTTTTTTTTTATTATGAACTCCTAAATTAATAAATGACATGCGCAACATAAGACACTATAGTTAATCGAAAAGAGAAGATCATAAAATCAACACATTCCTTTTTTAAACCTAGGATAAAGCATTTTGTATCAAAAATGAGTCAAATTCTAAAAGGAAGTATTATATAATCAACAAATTCCTTCTTAAATTTAGGATAAAGCATTATATATTAAAAATGACTCAAATTCTGAAATTTCTAATTAAATTTAGAGATGAAATGGTGTATACCATGACCTTTGTTGATCTAGTGATTTTCTTGTTCCTCTCTTAAAATTAACCAATAAAATTTTTGCTTCTCATTTACAGTATCGTACATAAGGTAAATGACAAGTACTCAGAAATAGAATATGTAGGATTTTGTTTCAATTGTTCATTATGCTTTTGTTATATCTCCTTTATGTTTTAATTGACAAGTCAGAAATAGAATATGTAGGATATTGCTTCTAATATAGTCGTAAAGACTGGAAGTCTCAAGTTGTATCGAATATGTTCCATATGTTACCGAGTAACATTGAATAAAGACTTGGGATAAATTCTCTGGTCCATAATTACATCATTCGAGTTTACAAAGATTGAATCAATAGGTATGACAAGCTGATTCATGAAGTGTGCAAAGTTACTATGGTATTCATTGGCCATGACAAATCTAATGTTAAGCAACTGTATCTAAAATGGCAACATTTGCCTGGTTGTATCAACTTGACAACAATATCTCCCTTTCAACCAACTCAAATATATCCTTCACTCTAGTGGTAAATTTCCCAACAATATTTCTAGTTATTCTTTGCTCAAATTTGGTGTTTTTTAGCCACATTACACCAACACTAACATCACACTTGCATGAATTATGTACAGTAGAGCTGTCGATCTCGTATCTAAATTGTACCTGCAAATTTAAGAAATAAACCGTAATCAACTTGTGCCACTTTCACAGGATGACCAACAGCAATGTACAATTGAAACGTACTCGGAAATGATCACCAAAGGGGACATCATGCAGGGCCATGATCTCATTGATGATCCATCCAGTGCTATTTGCAATAGGAGCTTTTTGTTGTGTGCTTGTAACTTCACCACCGAAGACTGAGATGAAGCGGTTGAATTTGTAAGATACTTGTCTCTCAGAAACATCGGGAGCTACAGTTTCCCATGAAGTCGTCGCATAATTGAGACAACCAAATTTGCTCATTACTCTATGCTCCAAGTCTCCTCCATCAAACATCCGCATCAGTGATTTAACCTACATGTTAGAGCCCTAGTTATAAACAAAATCTCGTCTAGACTGGTCTTCCTCCAGGCAGAGGGAAAGAAGTGGATTATTGGATAAGTTTCTCATAATCTGCCAGTATCAAGGACCTGGATGTATATAACCAAAACACTTATTTATTGCTTAGTGGCCAAATTGCTCATTTCAAAGCTACCAAAACAAGGAATTCAGTTCAATTCCGGCTGCTAAACTGCCCTTTTTAGAACTAGCAAAACTTCAAAGTAGGTTTCCGTTTCCCCATCCACAATGGAAGAAACTCATGTCAAACCCTTACAGCTTCACTTATATGAAACAAGAAATCTTGAGATGTTCCACGATAATACTTTCCCAGTTGTCCCTCACAAAGATCCCCTCATAGCTTTGCTGACACAAAAAGATTGAATCTACAATCTCAGCATCAAAATAACACCACACAATGTAACATGGAAAAACTTACATGGACAGGTAGTTCTGCAGAACAGATTTTGGACATTTGTACATCCTCAACAACCAAGTAGGATGCAGTGTCTTCAGACAAAGCAAGCTTTTCATCCTTTTCCAGCTGCTCTTCTACAATTTGTTCTTTCTGATCCGGAGGCAGTTTCCTTGTTCTCCACAATGCCATGATTGTCCTGTTACAGCACAATAATGTTCTAATCTTCCCATTGAAACATGATGTGACATCAAATGTAAGATCTATTTCTTGACATTGACACCAGAAAATTCCCTCCCACAATACCTGCTTGCATCATTGAATGAGACAAATGAATGAAAACAGAAATGCAGTCGGCCTTCTTCATCTTGACACTTTGCACCATGCCTAGCATCAACACCTCGACCTTTGCGCAAAATTATCACTAGTGCAGGACTCCCCATGGTTGACCATGATGGAGAAACCAGATTAATATCCTCAATATCCTCCCATAGGAAGAAAAACTTTGTTTTATGACCAAACAAATTCGCATAAAATCCAACAATCCTGGCAGATAGAAAGATCCGCCCCTGCAGTAGCAGTAAAAAAATTAAGTGATATGCTAGATTTCAACCCCCTAGAAGTCGAATATCAAATACTTACAAACTGTGTGATAAAAACAACAAATTAAAATACAAGAGAGGAGGAGAAAAAATGAGGAGTTGAATACATTCCACACGTCCAAACTAGAAGAAAATAAAACCATCTGGTCTATTTGTATGGGTACCGTTTCATTTTGTAGTATACCTGTTTGTTACAATATGTGAATGCTACTTAACAAAGCATTCCAGTAATGTGATATCACAGAGTCGGAAGCTTTCAGATGTGAATGCTATTTAACACCAAGATCTCACTCAAACTAGAATACTTGCTTTCTCAGTTTCTTTCTTCATTTTCTTGCTTGATTATTTTTTTCTTTTTCTCCTCCTCCCCACCCCCACCCATCTTCCCCTTAAGTTTTTAACAAGCTAGCTTTATCAGTCTTATTTACAGATTTGATATCATCATACTGCATTGAAACAACAATAAAGAACACAAATCACATAAGTAGCATATACTCTATTCGAACCTGTAACGGCATCTTTCTTTTGAGGGAGCAAGAATAGTCATTTATGAGAAATTCTTCTGGAGGCAGTCCAAAAATTTTCTGAAATGTTGAGTTCTTGTGTGGCGACCGAAGGTTTAACTGCCAAGCATTTAAGTTGGTTGTTTTAGACTATTGCTCGTCCTTAACAATGCGAAACAATTTGAAGAGGACAGAGAAGACATAAACCTACTTTTTTTCCAACTTCTTTTTCCATCTTTGTTAGGTAGTCTCGGATAGTTTCAACTCCATTATTATTGTCCAAAAAAATCCTCAAGTGCAACTTCGATTGTGAAGACAGAGCAATCTTTCCCTCGAGAGGAACCCAAATATCTGCCAATTCTGCAGAAGTGTGTTTTAGGAAATTGATTTCTGCATGTCCAAGTCCAAGTGATGAATCTTGATCAAATGGACCATCAAAGTCAAAAACTTCCACATCTAGCACTGAAGGTGGTTCTTCTGCAGCATCAAATTCTAGTATCTCTGCAGAAGTATCAGGTAAGCATATAACCTTAATAACAACAAACAAAAGAGGATGAAAATGAGAAATAAATGCACACCACTCCACTGAGGGTCAAGAGTTTGAAGCTGGACAGAGCTAGTTCTTGTTTTGCCATTGCATGTAAAGACCACATACGGATCTGGGAAATCTGTTGGGTCCAAAGAAGCTAAGTTAGACCCCTCAATCAAAGCTACAGTAAGTACCCATCCATCACCTTGTGCTTTGACTCCACTATCATTTCCTGTCAAAACCAGAATCTGTTAGCGTAACTATGCACAAACCAGTTTGTGCATCAAACGACGAAAGATGGTCAAAGAAAGAAATGATAGGACATATTTAAAGACCTCTTCGCAGCCTAGCCTCTACAAAACGTGAAACCATGTAATAAACCCGCTCCAATTGAAGGACTAATATTCCACTGGTGATAAGTTCTCCAAAACTATCCGGCAAATCAAAACCATGAGACTCCAGTCCGTGTAATTGGCTAGGTTCACTTAATAAAATGTGCACAAAGACATACAAAACCATGAAAATAGTGGATAATACTGTAAAATTCCAGAAGTACTCCTTAGCCATTTCCCAATCTGAGTGCTGTTCAGTCTGCAAAGACGACAAAGCTTGATCTTTCTCTAAGACGAGTTTTGAAGTTGTTACTTTCAATTTGCCAGATAATACCTCTGCAAACTGGTCAAAGCTCTCCTTCAATCCTTGCCTAGCTCCTCCCTCGATCATTGATTTCATCATAGTGTTCTGGCAGAAGTTAATGGCCCAAGAGACAACCAGACGCGCGGATTCTTCACCAGAAGGTTCCTGTTGGCCAGGCATTATCTTGTAAAGCAACTCAATCTTGAAAGTACTCCCATATGGAACATCAGGGGTATTCACAGTGACAAAGACAGAAAATTCTTTTCCATCAGCCTTGGTATATGTTTGCTCCTCTGTGGCTTGAACGGCCTTAACTAATTTGCTTGCTGCTTTAATATAGGTGACAACTCTTGTTACACACATTTCATCTGATTTCCATGTCCAAGGACCCTCTTGAACATCTTTTGTACCCTGCAACTCTGCCAGATCCTTCCTGAACTGTGAATCAGGAGCGAAAAGAAGCATGTTAAGATCTTTTGAAGACACAACATATGTCTGGTCTAGCAGGACTCCACCCTGCAGGTCCCCAGACATTTCTTTATCCTCACTAGTTGGCCGCATTCGTTCAATCACTTCTTCAAAGTTATGGCTTCCCGAAGGCTCCTCCGGAATGTCTTCATAGTCAGAAGTGATGGTGGACATGTCAGAAGAATCATCCTTCTTCGATTCTTCCTCGTCACTTTTCTTGGTTTCTTCATTCTTGCCAAAAAGCTTCTCAAAATGGCCCGCAATGTTCTTTATTAAATGTTTTCCTTCTGAATTTTTCTTGGAATGAGCTGCAAAGCCATGGAAATCTTGAGAAGAAATGCTTGTCACTTCAACTTCTTTAAAAGTATCATTTGTTGGATTTACAGAACTGACATGGTTACTGGATAGATCTTTGCTCTTCCCATGTAAAGAAACAGTGAGAAGAATCTTCCCTGCATAGGTAAGACAAAACATTTAGCTTCATGATCCAAATTAAGGAACACAAAGTACAAAAATAAAGCATCAAACCAACAGACAGTTTCAACAACAACATTAACCCAGTATAATCCCACAAGTGGGGTCTGGGAAGAGTGTACCTGACCTTACCCCTACCGTGAAGGTAGAGAGTTTGTTTCCAAAAGACCCTTGACTTAAGTGTATCAAATTCAAAATAGTTGGGAATGAGGGAATACGGTAATGAAGAAAACATGGCAACCAATACGGAAAACAATACAAAGCATACAGAAAAGGAACAGTAACAACGACATAAGTAATAACGACATATGATAACCAACAGACAGTTTCAATATCCACAAAAAGATTCGAGCTTCTATCTAAGAAGATGGCAGTAAAAAATAATCCCTTTATATTACTAGTAGAGATAAAAGACTATCATTAGCTAAATTATAATGACTTTTTTGTCTAATTAAATAACAGACTTTAAGCTTCTTTGTCATTCTCTAGAGAATTAGTACAAGCAGGGGTAACATTAGGTAACTAATAGAACAATGTACATAAAGGGTGTGTTTGGTATGGTTAAAATTATTGAAAAATATTTTCTTCAAGAAAATAAGTTGCTTAAAAAATGAGGAAAATGACTTCCTTAATGGAAGTGGAAAACAAGTTTATAAGTGGCATTCCACATTGATCGTGTCCTCCCTACCCTCCAACCCACCTCATCTTCACCCCTAGCCCCATTCCCCATCACCCCACACCCCCACCATCCAAACCCCACCTCTCGTAGTATTGTCTAGATTATATATAAATGATTTTAAGATAATGCTATTTCGCATACATAACAATAGCATACTTATCGAACACAAGAAAATAAATCAAAAACCCAATTATTTTCCTAGAGAACATTTTCTTCGTACCGACAACACCACTCATTTGCATTTGCACTTACCAACATCTGTTCATAGTGATAATACCAGTTCTTCAATCTCATTGAGGTGGAGACAGTTATCAAATTAAGTCCGAAAACTAAAAGATGTCAAGCATTTAAAAATTAATATAACCTCTGTAACTAGTAAAGATTCAATCTTTCATTCTACAAATTAAAATGCACATAAGATAAAAAGTACAAAACACACTAACTGCAATATTTGTCAACAGATTTTGACAAGTTATTACAAAATATTACATAATTTTTTACTATCCTTTATACCTTGTAAACATTCAATCTTTCATTCTACTAATTAAAATGCAGATAAATTAAAAGTAAAACACACTAACCGCAATATTTGTCAACAGATTTTGAACTTTTGGGTTTTTGAAGAGAAAACCAAGTGGGAGGCAAGTTCTGATTTTCCTCAGCAGTAACAGACCAAACAGGTATTTTGACTTTACCAACTAAATCCCCATAAACATTACTAAAAATTCCGGAATTATCATGATGCTGATAAACAGATATAACAAGTTCCTCCTCTAAGTCATGAACCCTGAACACAAACTCTTCATTCCAAATAGGATTCCTAGTATTCTTCAACACCCTTGTCTTTGACTTAAACTTGCCAACTTTTAACTTCACATATGAATCTTCCACTGCCCAATCTTTGCCTTCCAACAAATACACATAAAGTCTCATTATTCTTTATCAATCAAGTGCAGTTTATTTATTTTTTTTGTCTTCACGAACAACAAAATGTGATTTGCCGACCTGAATTTATACAAATAGAAAAGCAAGTACATCTGATCTGTGCATGTGCCTTTTTTTCTTTTTTTGGTGGTTAAGTTGTTTGGGGGAAGAGAGAGAATTGATGGTGAAGCCATGAAGCAACGTGGGTTGGTTTAGAGAGTGACACGATGGAGCGAGGGAGATTGTGTCAGTTTTGGGAAAAAAGAGGTGGTGGTTTGAAATAGGAGTAGTAGTTTATTAACACGCTGTGGACTTTGTTGGAATTGGATAGCATTTTAATGTTATCTTCCTTTTAGGCATGGAAGGGAAGTGGTGAGTGGATGTTTACTCTGAAAAATACTGATTTGATTTTACATGTGTGTTTTTCTTTTAATAATAAAAGAGAATCCGCGGCTTCTATCTTTTTTGGGTGCAGAATAAATTTTATTTTAAGGTAATAATATGCAAATCACACGGAAGAAACAAATTGCACTTGATAAGGCATGCGAGAGCATAAGTTATTTTGACACATATATATTGAGTACTCCATATATATTATTCTCTGCGTTTCAAAAAGAATAACCCAGTTTGAATTAGCACAAAATTTAAAAAAATAAAGAAGACTTTTAAATTTTGTGGTCCTAGATTAAAGTTATGGCAAATGTACCAAAATGTCCTTTAATCTTGTGGTCTTAAACATATCATGTGGAAAGTTGGAATTAAAGTGTTGCCAAAAAAAAAAAGGGTCATTCTTTTTTAAACGGACTAAAAAGGAAAGTAGGTCATTCTTTTTTAAACAGAGAGAGTAGTTGTTTGGTCATGTTTTATTGTGAAAATAGAAAAAGTAATTTTTATTTTTAAAGCGAAAAAATGATATTTAGAAATTGGAGTTGTTTGACCATAAAATAAATTATAGTTGTTTTAAAAATTTTATGGGTAATTTAGAGTGTAAAAGTGAAAATAACTTTTTGTTGTTTTTGAAAAAAGTAAAAACATATTTTTTAAAAATTTTATGGTCATACATGATATATATTTTCCAAAGTTCAACTGCAGAAGAAAGTGAAAAAATTTCATGAGCAAACGAGTTCATAGTTTTTAAAATTTATGATCATTAAATTTAAAATTTTCTCCTACTTTCTTAAGTTTTATATTTAATCAAATTAAGACACGAACATGTAATTGAGTATTAAAAAACTTTAAACAAACACTTCTTCTTCTTAATCAAGGATCGGTGTGGAACTACTACAAATGATGGGTATTGAATGGAATAAAGAAGAGGAAAAGAAAAGCTCTCATCAAATTTCTATTCAAACGAACATGGATTGTGGTAAGATGATTGAAATTTCTTCATTTTTATTTAAAAGTCTCGATTCGAATTCATGAAAATGAAAAAAATTCATCTGAATTTAATCGAATCTCAATATGAGTATCATGCACTGAAAAATAAACCCAAAAATAAAAAGAACTAGGCAATAAATAGCCAACATAGAAAGGAGGCGCTGCCAACTTCTTTAGGCGAAGCTTGATTACAACATTGACCCAATGATACCAGATGATAAAAGTTATCTAGACGTAGTGGTTGTGTACTCTGGGAAATAAAAAGATAGTACCCCTAGCAGTATACTTGGTTATTCATGTTAAGTTTTGTAGTCGAAAGAGAGGTAAATATACTTGGATGAAACCAAATATATATTAGAAGCTGAATATATATAATATAACCAGAATTTGAATCTTTTTCATCGCTTCTATTATTTTATTTAATATGTTAGCTATTTTTAATTGAAATTTTTAATCTTAATCAAATATCTCATATTTGAGTCTTAGAAGAAAAAAAGTTCCAACAAAGAGATCGTTGGAAAGAATCTATTAAGGTGATATTTTAATTTTCAGAGTACGCATTAATAAGTATTTTTTTCGTCCATTTTTATTTATTCACGTTTGATTTGGCACATCTTTTAGAAACAATAAATAAAAGATTATTTTTACTATAATCATCCCTATCAATCAATTAGTATAAGTTATGTAAATGTTGTAAAATGAATACTCCATCTATCTCAAAATAGTTGGCATATTTACTAGTAAAAATTTGTTTCAAAATAGTTGGCATGCTAAAAGATGAAGGGACAATTAACCACTTTTTTTCAACTCTATTCTTAGTAATAATCAATACGGAAAAGGGTCAGAAATACCCCTTAAGTATTGAAATTGGTTCAAAAATACCCTCCGTTAACCTATTGGGCCAAAAATACCCTTCTACCCACCTTTATGGCTCAAAAATACCCTTCCATCCACCTTTATGGCTCAAATATACCCTTATAACTAACGGTCCTTTTTTAAACCATAATTAAAAAAATTATTTATTACGTGTCAGTTTTCTATTGGTTGCAAATTAAATTAATTAAAATGTTATTATTTTATAATCAAACCCAGACCCAACTAAAACTACCCGACCCAAACCAGACAAAACCGCCCCCAACCAATTAAATAAAGAGGCAAATCCATTTCTTCTAAACCTAATTTCATTCATATTTTACGTCTGTTGAAAGCTGGGTCTTCTTCTTCTTCAATTTTTAGGGTTCTTGAAAACTATTTCGTGTTCTAAACTCATTTTTCTTCTAACTGCGAATGACACTTGCAAGTAAGTAGGTTATTGCCAATGAGACATAGTTTTACCTCCCTAACTAGGGGTGGGCATTCGGTTCTTCGGTTTGATTTTATCAAATTTCGGTTCGGTTCGATTCTTCGGTTTTCGATTTTGTAAAAGTGTGCACCGAAGAACCGTTACCCCTAAACCAAACTCCGAACCGAAGCACCGAACTACCGAAATAAAAACGGAAACCGAACCGAAGAACCTAAACCGAAGAACCGAACTAATTCAGTTCGGTACGGTTTTTTGGTTCTCCAATTTTTATGCCCACCCCTATCTCTAACGTATTTGCAGGCAGACACAGAAAGTAGAAAATTATTCACCTTTGAGGTATGGTGTAACTGATATAAACCAAAAAACTATGGGTCACCGTTATTTAATTGGTTGGGACGGGTTTTGTCGGGTAGTTTTAGTTGGGTCCAGATTTGGTTATAAGATAATAACATTTTAATTAATTTAATTTGCAACCAATAAAAAGCTGACACGTAATAAATATTTTTTTTAATTATGGTTTAAAAAAGGGTTGTTAGTTGTAAAGATATATTTGAGCCATAAGGTGGATGGAGGGGTATTTTTGGCCCAATAGTTAAACGGGGGGTATTTTTGAACCAATTTCAATACTTGAAGGGTATTTTTGGCCCTTTTCCGTTTTTTTAATTATGGTTTAAAAAAGGACCGTTAGTTATAAGGGTATATTTGAGCCATAAAGGTGGATGGAAGGGTATTTTTGAGCCATAAAGGTGGGTAGAAGGGTATTTTTGGCCCAATAGGTTAACGGAGGGTATTTTTGAACCAATTTCAATACTTAAGGGGTATTTCTGACCCTTTTCCCTAATCAATATATTATAATAAAGTAGAATCAAGAGAAGGTGATGTGGTATCTCTCTATGGCCTCCAATGACATTTATCTTTTTTCTCCTTTTTTTGGACTTTTTGGGAATTTTCTCCTCATTTTTAATATTTATATGTTAGAAAAGAACTCAAAAGTCACTTCTTTTAACTCTATATATTGATTGTGTAAAAATAAATATGTCAATTAATACCTTCTATTTATTCATATTCTTTAATCTTATTCTTATTCTCTAATATTCCTATTAGAGACATTTAAAACTGTGCTTTTTCTAAACGAAAAGGGAAAGAATTTTTTTTTTAAAACAAAGTACTTTTATATATTGCTAACTTTGGTTTATGCATCTTTTTACCTACTGAAATTCACATGCTTTTTGTTATCTACTATGGTCAAGTTCTAATACATTCCTTGTTAGGAAAAATCTTGGGTGTCCGCCTATTTGTCTTTCCCATAAAATTTAGAAAATATGTCATCTTTTATTTGTTTTCAAATTTTCACCTTCATAACTTATAACTGTTAAATTTATACTTTTAATAATATCATTAACTCCATGACCTTTAAGTTTTTATATTCATAACCCTCAATTATTTAATTATAAAATTTAAGATACCTTATGATATTCCTCCATTTTCATCTATATAAAGTCATAATTTTTTATTTCATGAGCCTCATGCTCAAGAGTATCGTTTTTGTTTCATATTTGCAATAGTGTTTTCCTTATATTATTATTATTTATTTATAGTATCAAATTCAAGCTTTAGCTTGACTAGATGAAGAAGATTTTTGGAGGTTGATCAATTTGTCAGAGAGAGTGTCGGACAAGAGCTCAAAATATTATGCACTGCTTTTGTATTTCTTTTTTTTATTATATATTTTCTTATGATTAAGATCCTAGGGAAGGTGTGTGTATGTTGTATGTGTGTATATGTTCTCTCTATGTAAATTCTTTAGTTTGAATTTTCGTGATTTTTTAATTGTTGTAATATCTACAAACTACTAACTAAGGTTCAAACAATACTGTTGAATATATAGAAGGATCTTATTCACTGATAATAGTTCATATCTTTTACTTTCTGTATCAAGATTTCAGCTTTCTTCTGTTTCTTGCATATGGGTTATGTCCATTTTGAATTCTCCTTCAATTTCCTTTAATTCTTCTGTCTATTGTCTTTTTCCTTTGTCTATTCAGTTTGTCCTAAATAGCCCTTTTCTTGGTAGATATTTTTTGATCCTTTTTTTTCTCTCCATATTTGGTCCTAGGGAAGATTGTTGTTCGTTTGAAACCTTAGCAGAGTATCTTGGATTTTTCAAATTTGGCAAATCCCTAGGGTATTGTTGATTTTTTGATAGTGTTAACCTTTTCTTTTTTTCTTTTTTCTTTTTTTTTTTAATTTTTTGACCATCCTCTGTTCAAAAGAAATAGGAAGGCTGCATTTCTTCTTGCCACTAACGTAAGTGGAGTAATGAAATTGTAACATTCAGGTCACTAAATTGGTTGGTAAATGCAGCATAATGACCAACTAATTTTAACTTCTACAAAAGAAGAAACAAATGCATAAAATAAAATTATAGTGTTATCAGGGAATTATATATTTTGTTATATTGATTAAGAATTTACTATACCTCATTAGATAAATGATAAATTTGCTAAGTTCATATATTTTCTTGAAAATATTTTGTTATATTGATTAAGAATTTACTATCCCTCATTAGATAAATGATAAATTTGCTAAGTTCATATATTTTCTTGAAAACTATTTTCATACTATTATTTTAGAAAAATGATAATATTATCATTGAAAAATAGAGGAAATATACAATTGATCAAAACGGGAAAAAATGATTCTTTTACAATTCTTTTAACAATTGTACGCGCGAAGCGCGGCCAAGTTCTCTAGTTATTCTATAATTAAGAGGCAAGTAAATACATAAAGATTAAAGAATTACTCCCTCCGTTCCAAAATACTTGACCCTTTTGCACTTGGCACACCCCTTAAGATGCCAATGATTGGAGGTGTTATTTTACTTTTTTACCCTTGTACTCTAATAATTAAACAATGGTGATGGAATTAAAACCAATAAGTATTTAATTGATGGCATGTATGAATTGTTCCTTACTAGAAAAAAAAATACTAGCAGAATATGTTTAACGAATTGAAGTCAAAGAAGGGAGAAAAAAGGTCACATAGGTATTTGTCAATTATATTTAATAGCCTTGAAAATAGTGTGATACTTAATGTAATATTAGGGGTAAAATTGGAAATAAATACTTAAAATAGTATTGATTTTATAAATTGGACAAGTATTTTGAAACAAACCAAATTAGAAAGAGGGCCAAGTATTTTGGAACAGAGGGAGTAATAAGAGATATATTAGTCAAATCACACTCCTAATTAATTTTTTCTTAAGGGATCGCTTGGTACACCAGATAAGAAAAATTATCTCGAAATAAAGTTTGGGATTGATTTTATCTAATGTTTGGTATGAGGCATTAACTAATTTTCGGAACTATTTTATCCCACCATTTATACTAAAATGGGGTGGGATAACTATCGCATGTGGAGGATAACATAAAATAGTCCCATGGAATATCGCAACTCATGGGATATCCCCTATTATCCAAGCCGGTGTACCAAACGACCTTTAAAATTTGTATAAAATCTATACATGCCAATTATTTTGAGACAGAGGGATTAGTTAAATCAATAAATTCAAATTTCAAATAATTAGAAAAAAGATGTAGATGACCACTTTTTCTGTGCCAAGTAATAAAATATATGCCTTCATGGAATTCTGATTGCCCCTTTCCCCAAGGAAAAACATGTAGTATTGGACGTCTAGAACTTCATTTCGAAAACTTTATGCCCATGTGAGAGAAAGTTCCAAAGAATTCCTAAATATCAAAAGATTTTCCACATAGAAGGTTCAAACTACCTATAAAATAAAGAAAAAAAAAAGTTCAAAACTTCTTTGCTTGCCGTTAAATCATGCAGTGGACAAGTATTTTACTTTCTATATCATTCAATTCAAAATGGCCGCCTATTCAAACACTTGCCGTTTTAAAGAAAAATCCACATTATTATTTATTAGTCCGTTTGAGTTGGCTTCAAATGTTAGATAAATATTTTAATCTATATTCAATAACTAATTGTTACACATATTTATTTGAAATAGGTGTGTCTCGCGAACACATTCATCAAGTCTCACCCGTAACTTACAATGCGGGTAATGTATCATATAGATAAATCAATGAACATCATGTGTAATTTTTCAAACATAGTTATAATTTAAAAAAAAAATTGACAAAAAATTCTATGTTGATGAAAGTTTGAGAAAATTTAAAAACAAAAAAGGAGCCCTCCCTTCCCCCTTCCTCAGTGTTGTTAGCTATCGCAGCTCCGGCTACCATCCCTCTCCTCCATATCCTGTTGCTCTAACCCCCCCCCCCCTTCCCCTCCCCCCCTCGCGCCCCCAACCTAAGCGACATTTGTTCCATCATTTCCCCTTATTAATTATAAAATTGCTCACCCCATACAATTTCAGATTGAAAACACTAAGTTGAATATGACTTCATGTGTGCGTTTTAATGTATATCACACTTTATATACGTTTCATCTCATGTATTTTATGTATGTCTATGTAAATCCATAAAAAATTGTTTGTGATACCACTGATATGAACAGTATACAACGTGATAAACACATGTCGCAACAAAGTTCATGAAAATCCATGTGTTATTCATTGGTATGCTTGATATACAAGTGATATACACATGTAGCAAAAGATGGTTTCGAGGTTTGATTTTTATTTGATTCAAGTCGAAATCACTTATGATCTTTATCAAATTTTGTTATTGCCTCATACATGAGTTTTCAATAAATTTCAACCAAACCCATTCAATCCTACAAAATGGTTATATTTAATTTTTGAAGAAAAAAACAATTCAAGCATGAAATTAGGAGGAGAATCTTAAGAATCTCCTATTATCTAGTTGGTTTCAATTTGATGAGTATACAATGCAAATTTTTTCGGACGGTTGATAAATATACTCTTGACAAAAAATATACGAGGTGTCAATATCCAAATAATTTTGCATATATAGGTAAAAATTCTATTTTCCAAAAAAAAAAAAAGAATGGGGCCTGTATGGGCCCCAAACAAACAAGGCCCAATAGAAATTCAATAAGAACGAAAAAGAGAAAGAGAGTGTGGGGAAGAAAGGAAAGGAAAAAAATGTTGCAGTATCCGTCATTCATGTTACAGTACCCATGCTCAACCCGGATCATTCCGACGTCGTTTTTGCTGCCTGCTCAGTGGCCCCAACCTCATAGCGACGAGCTACTCCTTGCCATGGAGGAATCTGATTTTGAAGAAAAGGTCCAACATTCCCATCTCTCTCTCCGTACACTTTCAAAATCTCATTATAATTATGCTGCTTGTATCTTAGGGTATCAACCTTGACAATTAGATTTTATTATAATGTTGAGAAGTACTTGACTCATCCATTGAGAATTTCTAGTTGGAGTAACATGAGATACTTTTTTTTGTTGTTTCGATTGGTAAGTAGCATAAAGTAATTTTTCACAGCTCTTCTTCAAAATATTGTTTAATTGGCATAATGAGTGTAGTACTGATGCTGTATGGTAACTATGTATCTACAACAGACGTGATGCTTGCTGGAAAGAATTTTTGAATTTGTGTTAGGGTTCGACATCATCTTGCTTCTATGGAGAGTGTGATACTACATTCAATAAAAATTTAAGCTTAAGAGGATGGGGAGCCAAAAATAGGAACGAATAAGCACTAGATGTTTTATTTTTATAACTGTGGTGTCCGAGCCACCTTGTGCGCACCTTGACTAGTTCCACAGGATACCTGTCACCTCCACCAACAGCAATAGTGTTGCTACCAGACAATTCTGTCCATCAAGGCTAGGACAAATGAGAAGCAATCACCTAGTGTTTTTGTCTCTAGTGGGATTTGAACATGAGACCTCATGATTCTTAATCCACTTTATTGACCACTAAGCCACGCCCTCGGGTGCAAGCATTAGAAATATTTATCTCAAAGTAAATGTATCCTTGTCAAATTTCTAGCCTTAAGCAACTTGAACCATAGTTTCTAGGTTTCTCTATTATTATTTTTTTTTTTAATGAAGTTAGTAGATTCATTTAAAGGCATCAAGAAGATGCACGGGTTACAAGGATAGATCGGTTAAGCTCACAAAAGGCTTCTCTATTATTCTGTTGCAACAAATGAACTATACAAAAGAAAGATGAACCAACAGTGTGCTATTAAGTGATATGATGCTTCGAAGAAACAGAAATATATTATTGGAGATGCTCATGAAATTATGATGAGTATAGTGACTGCTCCCTGTCAACTTAAGATGGAAATTACTGACAAAGAAATGCCTATTGCACAAGGAGAGACTTATAGGATCTTTCATCTAACTGGCCTCTTCCATGGGGTTAAGAACAATGAAAATTTCTCTTACCGAGAGTGAAGTGATATGTTATGCATTGTGCAAACAATAAAAAGGATGTAGTGTGACGCCTAGTGGTCGATGAAGTGGGTGCAAACCTGAGAAGACAGGGTTCAAATCCCAACTAATACCAAAAATACTAGGTGATTTCTTCTTATTTGTCTAAGCCTTGGTAGACAGAGTTACCCGTTACTTGTGCTGGTGGGAGGTAGCACGTTCCCAATGGAATAATAGAGGTGTGTTCAAGTTGAACTGAGTCACTGAACACCAAGTTTATAAATAAAAGGTGAAGGGACACTCTCTGTAGATCCAGGATATGCACATAATACACTTCAAACATTTCCTCTTGACTTACCTTCATAATTTCATTTTGCACGGACGTCCTTTATATTTTTATTAATGTATTTGTTCTTTTCTTGTGTGTTTATGACCCTTCTTTTATCAATTTATATAGTCTCCCCCAAAATATGTCCCTTCTGGCCTCAACCACCTATTGCTGGGTTTATTCTAGTGACAATTACCTAAATAGTAGAAGGTTTGTCATTTGAAATTATTGATATGGACATGTTAAAGTATTAGTTGATTGGGCTCAGGAAATTACACTGGCTATATTGTTGTTGTTGTTGGGTTCAAGACATTAGGAGGGTATAATTCTCTTAATGCCAAATATATACCTAATAATAATTAGACAACAGCTAAATATTAAGTTGGCAGTTTAGTGGAGCACTGCCTGTCTGACAATTTGAGATTTCTTTGATACAAGAACGAACTTCTAGCTATTCAAGCCAGGGAAAATAATAAGGCCAATAAAGGATTACCGCGGAGGGAAAGGAAGGGGTAGAAACAAAAAAGAATGAATTAGGTGAAGCAAAGGGAGACAAAAAGATGTTTAGTTTAGCAGTTTCTCGAGAAATCTTCTATTAAAGTGGCTAGACCTTCATCTTCTGACTACCTTCCTACTTTCAGCTTTACATCATGCACAATTTTCTTTAGGCACCTACTCGTTCTAACGTAACGTGAAACTTTTGGGACTGGGCCCTCATGCCTTTGTCTATGAACTGCTGACCTCTACAAGTAAATAGTGTTTAATTGGCATAATGAGTGTATTACTGATGCCGTATGGTACCTATGTATCTATTACATACGTGATGCTTGCTTGAAAGAATTTTTGAATTTGTGTTAGTGTTCGAGATGAACTAGCTTCTATGAAGAATATGATACTACTCTCTCCATTCATTTTTACTTGTTTAGTATCGACTTTGCACACTCCTTAACGAGCCAAAAATAGAAAGATGATTTTACGAAATTGGGAGATGACTATAGTTAATAATGCGGGTAAATTGGGAACTAAGTGATAAATTATCTCTTGGTTTTCTAAACTAGACGAGCAAAAGTGGACATCTATTTTTAGTATATTGGATAAGTAAAAATGAACAGAGGAGTACATACAACACAAAATTAACCTTAAGAGGATGGTAGCCACAAATAGGAATGAATAAGGACTAGCAATATTTATCTCAAACTAAATGTATCCTTGTCAAATTTCTAGCCTTAAGCAACTTGGACCATAGTTTGTAGGTTTTTCTATTATTCTGTCACGATAAATGAACTATACAAAAGAAATATGAACCTTACTGTGTGCTCCTAAGTGATATGATGTTTGGAAGAAACAGAAATATAAACTGGAGATGTTTATGTAATTATGATGAGGATAGTGAAAGCTCCCTGTCAATTTGAGATGAAAATTATTGCCAATGAAACGCCTATTGCACTCTTGACTTATAGGATCTTTCCTCTAACTGGACTCTTCCCTAGGTTTAAGAACAATGAAAATTTTTCTTACGGAGAGTGAAGTGATATGTTATACATTGTAAAAATATAAAAAGGATGTAGTGCAACCCTAGTGATCAATGAAGTGGGTGCAAACCTTGGAAACCAGGGTCCAAATCTCAATTAATGCTAATAATACTAGGTGATTTTCTCTCATTTGTCTAAGTCTTAGTGGATAGATTTACCTGGTACTTGTGCTGGTGGGAGGTAGCATGTACCTAGTGTAATAATAGAGCTGCGTTCAAGTTGAACTGAGTCACTGAACACTAATTTTATAAATAAAAGACTGAAGGAAAGCTCTCTGTAGTGCCAGGATACATACATAAAACTTCAAACATTTCCTCTTCAAATTACCTTCATAATTTCATTTTGCATGGACGTCCTTTATGTTTTTATTATTTTTATTTTTATTTTTCTTGTCTTCTTTTAGCTTTTTATATAGTCTCCCCCAAAATTACTCCCAGTTCAAAAAGTTTATGTAAGATGTTATTTCTGGGTTTATTCTAGTGACAATTACCTAAATAGAAGGACTGTCATTTGAAATTACTAATATGCTACGTGTTAAATTATTAGTTGAATGGGTTCAAGAAATTACACTAGGTATGTTGTTTTTGTTGGCTTCAAGAAATTGTAAGGGCACAATTCTCCTAATGCTATATGGATACCAAATTACAATTGCCAACTCAAGTGTTAGTGTATTAAAATTTAACAGGTAGATATTAGTAATTTCAAATGACAAACCTTCTAAATCCTCTTCTTGGTTTAGAGGATTTTCTCAGTTTTCACTAACCTCTACCCTGGGTTAGTGTATTAAAATTTCCATTTTAGGCACCTACTGATTCTAACATAACATGAAACTTTTTGGCCTGGCCCCTCATGCCTTTGTGTATGAACTGCTGACCGCTAGAAGTAAATGAGAAGAATTCTGCACTTTTGTCTACCAAGACTTCTATAACTAGTTTTGTCCTGAGGGCTTTGGTCTAGTGGTAAGAGTGCAGCTTGTTATGGGTAGGTTAGGTTAGACCGCTGCCATTAACAAAAACTTGATATTTAAGTGGAGAAGGGTAGAGGGCAAGCCCATTATCCACCGAGTTTGAACCATACTTATTGGTTATAGGAAAAAAAGAGACTTCTAGACTTGTTTTCCTCATATGCAACAGTTCACTTTGTATTCTTATTAATATTTTAGTTACATAGGTGGTGTTGGATAGAAACTCTTTTGGTGTTTGCTGACATTGCACTCTAGAGCTTGGGTTGGGTTGCAGCATTTGAGGTGATAACATTTCTAATTATAGGGACACAGTATTCTGTGGTACTTCACAGTATCCCGTGGTATCCCCTGGTACCTCACAAGTCACAAGTTATCTATACACTATATTCCAGTTTTACCTAGTTTAATTATGAAATTTCAAACAGCCGTCATGTTGTCTTGGCAGTAACAACTCAGGTAGTGCATGGAGTTGCTTTGCATGTATTTGTTCTTATATGTAAAATGAAGCAGCCAAAATACAGTGCAAGCAAGTAGGAAAAGTTTGCTGAGACAGAGTGGCTATCATTCTCCATATCTCTCTTTTTTTGATGACCAAAGGATTAAGAATTCATTCTCCATATCTCTATTATGTTGGGTTGTACAGAAAAAGATAGTCTGGAAGGTATGTTTAAATGCTTAGGCTACTTAGAAAGGAAATGTAAGAAAAGGAACTTAGCTCTTAGTTTTTGTGAGAAGATGATCTACCTTGTATTCTAATGTGGTAGCTCCTACCTAGAATTTCCTATGTTTCTAAGGAGATTAGGAATATTTCTAAAGTTGTGCAGAAACTGTATTTTGGAGAGATTGAACCTCACATAACTCATAGTAACTCTTTCTTGGGGCCTGTTTCCCCACCTTAAGTAAGATTATATTACTTTAGTTTATCAAATAATGAAAAGTACTTGCACAAGACTTTCATTATTTATGTTGCTGATAGCAAGACTAAGATCAGTACCTTCGTAATTAAGCTGAAAAAATATTTTGTAATAATGTTAATTTGGCCATCACTCTGATTCTTATGTAGGCTAAGTTGGTTTATTAACTAAAAAAGAAAATGATTGAAAAATTAACTTATAATGGTTTTTGGTATATCTTGAATTATGACCTGTTTCTCCGCATGGTTTTTCAATTTTTCCATGTTACACCACTAAGACTTGCTTACAAGGAAAGAAAGCTTCCTGGAAGATCATGACCTTTTCTCTGGCTGGTGCCTTAATTCTCCCATATTGGAATACCATTAAAATTTGAGAATTAAAAAGGTGTGACATGGGAGAAATTAGGAAAGCGTGTTTTTCGTGTAGCCCATAATAAACAAAAGCGGGATAAGGTGGGTATGCATCATATAGTTGATGGTTTGGATCCAGCTTTTCCTTTACTTGCTTTGTTGCAACTCTTGAGTCCTTTATGCTTGTCTTCTTTCCCTTTTCTGTAATTTTTTCATTTTTGCTTTCATTTGCCATCGCCTCTTTTTTTCAGAAGGAATTCTCACGTTTTGTCTGGCTTCATTTCGACAAATTAAGCTGCCTTAATCTGGATGCTTTATTTTTTGACTGGATATTCGCCAATTTTGGTTTATGTTTGGTTTTTCTACTGGCAAGTATGTACTATCAAGTTCCTAACTTTTCTTTCTTGAAGTTCATAAATTGCAGTGTAATGAAATCAGAAAGATGAACAGCAACTTAGTTGTAATTGGGAAGACTAACATAGATAATGATAAAGAAGAGTTTGACAATGAAGCAGAGGATGATGATGCAGACAATGGCGATGAATCGGAGGGTGATGACTTTGAGCAGGAAACTGGTTGACTGTGTGTTGTTTGATTTCTTATATCTGTATGTGCAGTGTATCTATAGTTTGCTTGGTGGTTCATGGTTCTAAAATTTGCTGAAACAGTATTTAGATATTTGCTTTGTTCCAAGTGTTTAGTATAGCCAAGGAGAGATGGTTGGTATTTCCCCTATAGGAATGGGAAGAGCCTTCGCGCTTTCTGGCAGAAGAATCATATATGAAGACTTGATGTTTGATTATGTATTTTGGGTGATACAACAATTTAAGCGTTAAAGAGAGGAGATTTTGTTCATATGTTCATATGCAGTTCGGTACTTGTTCTATCGATCAAGTAACCAGCAGGATATACAAAAAAGGGCATGTCATGATAAAAAATGAGGAGTTCGAAAACACTCTGCATCGACATATCTCAGATATGCAATACCTTTTGAACAGATTAGGCTTAATGACTCAGAAGGTTTTGCTTTGTTACGTTATTTTGCTTGTTTAAATCTTCTTTCATTCTCTGGTAGAACGATTTAAGTATATTCTACATTATCTACATCATTGATACAATTAAAGAATGATAGATTTGTGTGTAGGAAAATCACTAGATTTTAAGATTGACGTCTAGTTTAAAGAATTCAGCTCATCTACTTATTAAAGTTACGTAATTTGTATCAATATTTACAGAAAATAAAAGATTGTCATTAATGTAATAATAATAAATGTAATGACGCCATGACGGATAAAGTAGGAGGGTGCAACTAAAGCAAAAATAATCACTAAACCTATGGTAGAGAATGAGAATAAGGTCATATGCATTTTGGGGACCAATCATGATGTCATGGCCCCTTTATTTCTTATAAATATATTTCTAAGGTTCTCTTTTTTTTTTTTTGGTGGAGCCATTCATTATATTATCACTTTGCATGTTAGGGAGGAAAAGGCTCTATCTACTCAAAACTAATCCAAACTAGGATAAGGCAGCTATTCTGCAACTGTGTTATCAATTATCCTAGTAGAGGCTGTGTCCTACATTAGTCATTCAACCATTTAAATTATCAAATTGCTTCCTTTTTTTCTTTTTTGAATTTGCAGTTGATTGCATCATGAAAATCGACAATTTCCTGATGTCATGCAGAAATAGACAATTTTCCCTTTCAACTCTTTCCTAAATGTTCAAAAAACAAAAAGGTCTTGATTTCTTCTTCTTTTTTCCCTGTTTATTTTCAATCTTTATCTTCAGTATTTATCTTGACTGAAACTCAGATTGTGATTATTAGAATCAAGAGTTATCTAAAACTCCAACAGTCAGTTAAGCACAGTACTCCTCCCATTCAACAATTGCAGAACACTTGGAAAATTAAGAAAAATGATTGAGTTTCCTGTTCCATTTTCTTAGGGAAACAATAAAAGGGCAGCCCGGTGCACTAAAGCTATCGCTATGCGCGGTGTCCGGGGAAGGGCCCCACCATAAGGGTGTATTGTACACAGCCTTACCTTGCATTTCTGCCAGAGGCTGTTTCCAAGGCTTGAACCCGTGATCTCCTGGTCACATGGCAGCAACTTTACCACAAATTAGTGAAAGATGTGCCTACTTTCAGCGTATCATGTTTAAATAGTTTAAACCTATTCTAAGATAAGATTACACACATGTTAGATGTTAGTACTAATTAATTAATGTGGCATAAATAATATAGATAGATGGTCGAGCAGCCAAAATCTTGGTTTGACTACATGATTAGTAATCATTGATTACAACCAAAATTTGAACTCAATAGTTTAGAGTTCGAAGTTCGATCGCTACCGAATTTAATTTAGGGAAAGGGATACCACATGACCCATCAAAAAATAAATGACTCATGTTTGGGCTATTGGACATGGAATGGTTAGTCGACCCAAAATAATTCCAAAAAATGATCAGTCGGTCCAAACTAATTCCAAAAATGGTCAGTCGAAACTGTATCAATATGGTACATAGGTTGTATCAATATGGTATATATGGTATAGGGACTGTATCAATATGGTATCAAAATTATATCAATATGGTATATGAACTATATATGCATATATTTTTTTGTATAAACTATATGAATGTGGCATGGGGACTGTATCATTATGGTATATAAACTGGAAAAAAGAAAAAGAAAAAAAAAAGAAGGTAGTAGCAGCGACAAAAAGGCCTAAAATGGCTACCTTTTGGAATTGCAAAATCAATGGCTATTTCGTGAAAATAATTTTGGGCGAAGTGACATTTATATCCTTTTCTCTTTAATTTATTGCTTGTTATTGGACTCCATTGAACCTATTATCTCAATTCTATATCAGCCCTTGTTAATTGTTATACAGGTATAGTGAAACTGCTTATGTTCATTTGTCATTTGTGTATCCTTTAATCTAATCATTTGTGTAGCCTTTAATCTAAGAATATACCTATATTATTACCCAAAAGTAGTTGTACTCCTATTTATTTATTTTAGCCTACCACAACTTTAATCGGGAGAATTGGTTTTACAAGTCACATATATCTTTTTTATTTTTACACATAATTAAAATCTAAAATGATGGAGAGATCTCATTTCATCACCTCAACCATGTTCGTCTAACTAATTTTTATTGGTAGGTACTTTTTCCGTTTTAAAAAAAATAACCTAATTTGACTTGACACAGAATTTAAGAAAATAAAGAAGATTTTTATATTTTATAATCGTAAATTAAATAAAAAAATCATTTTTTTTAAAATGAACTAAAAAAAAAGTAGGTCATTTTTTTTTTTAAAAGAAAAAAGTATTAGCATGGAGCATATTCCCACTTATAAGACTTTGAGCACGTGCCAAGTATACAACCTTTC
Source organism: Capsicum rhomboideum (assembly GCA_031232105.1). Classification (NCBI taxonomy): domain Eukaryota; kingdom Viridiplantae; phylum Streptophyta; class Magnoliopsida; order Solanales; family Solanaceae; genus Capsicum; species Capsicum rhomboideum. Next base: position 12,110,225 of record CP124716.1, on the reverse strand, counting down.
AAATACGACTAGGGCCAAATCCCCCAAAAACATGCACCTCCCTATAATATTCTTCTGCCTTAATAATATTCCAGCTGTTGACAATATATACATACTTATATTAAAATAGAACAAGTCGTAAAACTTGTTCAAATGAAGCAAATCTCTTCAACTAAGCCGTTCTACCCAACATTGATTATTTCTTTTGAATTTTCTAGTTGGCCAACTTGCACACGAGTCAAATCAACTAATATTCTTCTACGTTTCGACTTATTTATGTTCCCTTCTAGTTTCACAATATTGCCCTCCTTTTAATTTTTAAACTGGCTTTTTGATCAATCGATTAGTCAAATAAATAAGTTGATTATAATTTTGAGTTGAAGCAACACAATTGGACAATTTAAATACACTAATCATCAAATTAATTTTGCACAAGTTATAGCACAAGTTATATATATATTTTTTAATTTTAATTTATGCCTTTGACCAAATTATCGATTTAAAACACTTTTAAACAACAACCAACAAGGCAATTTGCTCAGCGTGTCCACACTGCACACGTTATGCCATGAATTATCCATGTACTTATTTAGACCTTGACTCGTCCAACCACTCGTTTTCATCTTAATTTGTACTAGCAATATTTTATGATGATTACATCACATGTGGCCTTTACTTTATGTTTATGCATATGTTTTACATCAAAATATTTAATGTACCTTTTAAGGTTATAAACTAATATCATTAGTTATCCTCCGTTTAATTATAAATTTCATATATGCATCGAGCCTCTAAAGCACTGGTTTAATTTTTCCTAGTTTTTTTCTTAGTTAAAAGTTAAAAGGTTTAATATTAGTATGTATGACATCATCCCTTGGTTTGAATCATCATTTCCATAACGAAACCACGCACGCTGCTTCATCTCCTCCTCTGCCAGCTCAGAATGTCAAATGGGTCCCCTGAAATATCTCAAAAATAAAAGCGTTAAATAAGAAATGAATTAAAACCTCATAAATTAAGGAACAGACCAATGAAATACAATTCAAACGCCAGTGGAGAAAAACCCCACCAACTAAAATTACCCTAAAAAAATGCTATATATAGAATCCTCCAACTAAAATTACCCTAAATAAAAGGTTATATATGTAAAATCCTCAACTGTGTGAAGTCTACATAATCACTCGTGCCACTTGACACGAGTGCCAAATTCAAGATTATGTACAAGTGTCCACAAAAAGATGGTCCCATTTCCCTGGGCCCCAACGGAATCAATTGAGGCCCCAAATGATGCCTAAGAGATGAGGCCGAACATACCAGTTAGAACAGGAAAGAAAAGAAATCCTAAAGTAACACGCCAGTCGCCAACGAACACATGACGGCTAACGCCAATCCTAACTGCAATGTTTACAAGTCCAAAAATGGCAAAAAGAGTAACTTCGTGCATTAAACTTTCGCTATACACAAATTCAAAGGGATCAGACTGCAAGGGAAAGCCCAAAAAATGGCAAACTGGGAGGAGATCCACACGACTTGATTTACTAATAAATATCTCAAATCTGTCAAATTCACCTCACAGATTGAATTGCACTGCAGTCTCAAATAATGTACAATCCAATTCAATGAACCCAAAAATTCAGTCTGCATTTGTCATTGTCTGTAATTTCTTCTTCAATTTTTTTTTGGATTCTTTTTTTTTTTTTTTTTTTTTTTGGTGAGGAGGAGCTTTACTTTGTTTATGTGCTAAATAACTCAATTTCTCTCTCTTTTTTTTTTTTTAATTATTTAACTTAAATTCTATTGGCTATGATTTCGAGGAGCAACATAGTAAAGATGCCTAGGGCTTCCACGTTCACAACAAGGGTAATAAAACTTCCCACCATCTTTCCTTCCGCCGACTCGATATCCCAAAGCTGGAGAGTAACAACACCTAGCTGCCTCCGCCACCGCTGTGTACGACGGCGGCGAATAGAAGCATCTGACTTTTTCCGGCTTCATTTTCGATGCCGGAAAGTCGAAGCACGACATAGGTGATGTCGGCGGCGAAGAGATTTTTTTCGCCGAATTGAGTGGAAATAGAACAGCTCTAATCTTCATTTCCTGATTCATCAACGCCGAAACTCGATCGTACTCTTGAATCACATTCATCAGATCTTCATCACATGTAATGGAAACCAAAACATCTAAATCCTCACTCGGCAACTTACACTTCAAACTCAGAGACGATCCACATGATTCTCCAAACTTCACCATCAACTCTGCAGCATCACTCAATTCAATCAGCTTCTAACAATTCCAAATCCAAAAAAAAAAAAATAACAAACAGAAAACGAACGGATTAATGAATGAACAAACCTGCAAATGAAATAGACCTGTCAACGGAGAGAACTCTGGTAAAGCCACCGATATAACGGAGTTTTCCGTCGGATCGACGGGGGATGATTCTCCCGCCGTAACTATACAGAAATTTGATCATTTTTGTACCGCTGATAGAGTTCATGCTTTGAATTTGAGTACGAGGTAAGGAATTTAAAAAAGTACTTACTAAAGAGTTGAAAAAGGAGAGAGGAAAGGGGGAAGAAAGCTTCTAGAGAAAGAGAAGATGCTTTGAGATTGTGGGCACCTTCAAGAACCATAAGGCTAAAGAATCAGCTGTATATATAGGGTCTGGGGCGCGTGAGGACTCGAAAATTTTGTCACTTATGGTTATAGTTAAAATTTTGAGAATCAAAAATTTGATATAATACCCAAGAATATCCTTTAATTTATTCTCAATTACTCCCTCGAAATGTGACCTATTTTCTTTTTATCCGTCACAAAAAGAATATCACATTTTCTTATTTGATAATTTTTTAAAAGTACAATTATTCTTTTATTTTTATTGATTCCACTTATAAGATCCCACTTAATTAAAAATAATAGTAGTACTTTTTTAATAAAGGGCAATTTAATAAATATCACCAAGTCTTTCTTTATTTATTAAACTTCGTGTCCGATCAAAGTAAATCACATAATGGGACGGAAGGAGTAATATTTATGTCTGATAATTTTAGGTGTATAAATAAACACTTAATTTATATAAAATAGAATAAGTAGCTATATACTTTCATATCTATGAGGTAATTTACATAAGATTATCATATACATGTTATATATATGATGTTTGTATTTATTTATTTAATTTTATATATATTTAAATATTTATTTATGTGCACTCGAAATTAAATAATGTAGACGTCAGCTAAAGTTGATTTAAAGAATGTATTTAAGTATAAGTTTTATGTCATTTAATTTTATTTGTTTTTTAATTATGTAATATTTAAAATAAAATTTATATATTTAAAAAAAATCATAAAATATAATAATTAATAATTTAATATATATAAAAAATGATGATAATAGTATAATTTAAATTTTAAAATCTAAAAAATGTCACACACGGACGAACTACGAATTCAAAGCGGAGAAGTAACGCAAAGGAAAAGGTGGTGACGGGTGGGGTAGGGAGGTTATTCGGATATTCGTTATTTTTCTTGGAATTTGGGATTTTTGAAAAGAAAAAAAAACGTATGGTCCACTAAAGATGGGATGAGTGGCTAAAGTGAATGAGCTGTTGGGTTTACGGGTAGGATTCGTGGAGCTACAACAAAGGGCTGGGTGGATTTGGGATATTTGGCCCGATCTGTTTTTTGGGTCACTGCTCTATCCACTAGTCTTCAACGAACCTAAACCTGCCACTTTTGTCTTCTTCTCTAATATGATAAAACTCCTTTGACCCCACTCACATTTTCCCTTGCCTTGGGTTTGTTAATCCATCCATTATCACATTTACAACAATTTCCTATTGAATTGATGTGAATCACTTTGCAGTGAGATTTATATTACGGAGCAAGGTGTTAGACATGTGGTAGTATTTGTATGGATAAAATGAGGAAAGTGAGGTTGAAGTGATTTTAAAATGTGAAGAGAAGGGAAAAGAATATATTAATTAGAGGGTGTGAAAGGTTGATAACTTCAATTTATTGATGATATAATCTTAGAAAGAAAAATATTAATATTGAATATTAGGATATAAAATTAAATTAATAGATAGTCAAGTATTACGCTATATGGAGGAGAGGTAGGGGAGTTAGCCTCCTCCTTTCTTCTTCTCATTATTCGTAATATTATTTAGTAATTGCGTAATTTTTTAATAATTCAAAAGTCTTTTCCAAATAATTTATATATTTAAAAATTATATAAAAATTACTTTAAATCACAATAATTAATAATTTAAAAAGTATAATGTAAAAAAAAAGTAACATACTTTCTTTGTTTTAATTTATGTGGCAAAGTTCGAATTTCCAAAGTTAAACAATTTAATTTTCACTTGAAATTTGAACATAAAATCTTTAAATATTTTGAAATAACATCTACATATTTGAAAACTACGTAAAAATACAACAAGTCACAAAAATTGACAATTCAAAATATTTAAAAGACATAAAAAAAAACTATGATCAACGAAAAACTTGATTGAATCACAAAATTTAAAAGGTGCCACAAAAATTGAGATGAAGAAAATATTATTACTAATAATAATAAAATTAACGTTATACTTTTAAAAAATATTTCTACTAACTGACTTCATATTGTTGGGCCCGTGCCTTGCACGGGATCTTCCCGACTAGTTTTTCTATAATTTCTTCTGGACTGGAGATTCAGAAAAAAATTAACTCCTTTTGTTTTAGCCGACTCAAAACATTTGCTATAGCCTATAATAATAGGGGTGTTTACGAGAAAAAAAACGAAACATTGAAACAAATGAAAGGAGAAAAAAATTTGATACTTAGTTTGATTCAGTTTAGATTTTTAATTTAAACTAATAAAATTTAATTTGATTTGATTTGATTTTGATTTTAAGTTAAAAATAATAATTGAAAAACTAAACCAAATATTAAATATGTATTTAAGATTTATAATTGTGTGTGCGCACACACATATTATATGTATACATCTATATATTTATCTATGTATCTTAGTGATTCAGTTCGCACACACATATTATATGTATACATCTATATATTTATCTATGTATCTTAGTGATTCAGTTAGTTAGCTACATAAACTTTCACTTTGTTGATAAAAATTCGTTTCTCCATATTATAATCCCTTCCACCATGGTATGTATACTTCTATATATTTTTTTAAATTTACTTTTACAGAATCGATTAATCTTTTGTATTCTTAGTTTGTAATTTAGATATTTATATTTTTGCAATAATCTATTTTTGGTTTTTACTTTTTAATTCAAAAAATCGATTTAACTTGTGCTATTCCAAGCGAGGCAGAGTAGTAACTCGTATCCCCCCATAGTGGCATTTGGAAGTAAATAAGAGACAAAGGTGTATAAAATCTTATACTTTTTGTAAAAGTTATTGTTTATTTGTTTTAGGCATATGCTTTATTTCTCTTCTAAATATATACTTGTAATATGAACAAGAGGGGAGGGTTCCTTGGAATAGTTGTACACCTTTTGATCTTTTTAAATTTTTTGTTTTAGACGTGTACTTTATTTCTATTCTAAAATACTTGTTGTGTATATAATAATAATAATATGAATAAGAGAGGGTATCTTGACCAATATGACTTGTGGCGGAATTTTCTCACCTTTAATCAGATGTATCGAGTATGAGCTGACTTCATAAAAAAATCCTATAATGCGTGATTTCAAATTTAATCTGACTCAAATTAAAATAGCATCCGAAGAAAAGCGAGGGTATCTTGAAATATTTTGACAATAAAAAGAAACACTACCTTTTCCCTAATTTATGTTTACACATAATTTATTCGCGTTGGACTTTTACACAGGTAAGAAGAATAGCGTAATTCTTTTTCCCTACTTTCTGTGACAAACAAATTTCAAACCTTAGATACCACAAATTTGTGTACGGTAGTTTCATTAATAATTCCTTAACCAAACTTTGTTATTTTCTGCAACTCCAGCCAATGTGTCTGTACATTTGTTTGGAAGTCGATTAATTTTGTAAGATTTTACAAATTTTATTTCAGTTTTATGTAACTTTTAGAAGAAATCGTTATTATTATTCAACGCAAAAAGTATTTAAAAGTAAAATACAATAAATCTTCATAGAATCGTTTCTCCCATTCAACTTGTAAATGCTTATGTTCACCATTTTTTTTGTGTTGGGATCAATATTTTTGTCTCTAATATATCGTCTTGTATAACCAAATACAGGAAGAAAATATAAACCTGGAAGCGTTACGATATATATTTATTCTCAAAATTTTTTTCCTAAAACAAAGTGTTTTTCTCTTCATCGTGTGCATTAATATATCACTATATAAAGAAGTTGGAGCTTTGAGATGCTGTTTCCATTGCCCTACTCAACAAAGTGAAGTGAAAAGAATTAATTTCGAAGCTTTTGCCTTTTTCAAATGACAAAATGATATTTGTACGTCCATGATGGGTGAATTTTGATCCTTTGAATTAACCGTCAAGTTCTTTTCCCAACTCTTGAAGGAAAGAATCATCAATTTTTTAGCATAATGAAAATGATGTGATGCTCCTCTACACGAGTATATTTCTGGCTAGATTTCTTTACATATCTCGGGACCACTAACTAGAGCATGCTTAAGGAATTAAGTAGTATCTAAGTGCGCTGTTTAAAAAATTACGTAGCACTAATATGGTGGGGTGGGGTGGGGTGGGGGGAATAAAGTAAAATTTTACTATAAAGGTGCAATTGTGGAAATATTCTTTACGTATTATTTTGTGCGCACCCAAACAGATTCACTATGCTCCAAAATAAAAGGAAGAGAGAACTGTTTTCACATTGGATAGAGACACCAATTCATTCATACCTTATTGCTTGGAAATTTACAATGCAAAATAAACCTTAGACTCGTCAAATTTCTTGAACAAAGTTAGTCAGTATGGGGACACTATATTTTGGTAAAAGCACGATGGTGCGAGTAGAATTTGTACTAGGGTGTCAAATGAACGGGCTAAATTAAATTTGAGAGACTCAAATAGATTGGGTCCAAAGTAACTAAATAATGGCGGATAATCCAGCTCACCTAATTATTATCACGTTTTAATTTCTTTGTTTATATTTTTAATACAATTTGTTTAATTACCAATAAAAAAAAAATTATTTTATTTTATTATGATTTTATATAATATTTCAAGTTAACTAAAATTTTGAAGGAATATTTTGGCGATGTTTCCCTTGAGTCAATTTGAGTTACATCTCAAGCCTACTTTTAGATAAATTGAATCCGACGATAAATGAACATCAAACTTGAGCGCCTTAAACGAGTACCCACCTAGTTGGTAGAGATTTTGATAAGACTACATATGGGACCAGCTGACGAATCTTTCAATCCACTCAGCTCTAGACTGTTTCCATTAGAAAAAATATTTGACACGACCCATATTGTCCTCTAGTATTCAAATTGCCAAGGCTTGTTCCTGGATGCATAGTAGTAGTCTACTTACTGCAAAATGGAATGGCCATGATGTTTACTCTTACGAGCACAACAACACTTATCTTTCACAATCTCAACAGGCATACTGGGAATTGCAAAGTTCTAGGAATATTCTACATATTGGTGTTCATGCACATTACTTAATTATAACGAATATAATAGCTTAATATCAAAAGCATATTATTCTGTTTGGATGGCTAAGAGATGGGATCATAGCATTTGCTTCTAGTATCATTCAGAAGTTGTTCTGTCTCAGTGTCTTTTTTTGTCCCTGGTTCCTGCTCTATATAGAGCATTTTAAAATTAAGATGAGTTTTATTTTTAATGGAATAATAATTCCACGGCGAAGAGGTCACATCTATAGTAGAAATGGTTTTCTAGACCTTTACAAACTTTTTTTAATTTTATGACTTTTCTACAAGAGATATTCATTTTAACATATAAGAGATCTTCATTTTTACACGTCACTTTCTTCTATTCAAATTGTAAAAGGGTCAGAGATCTCATATCGCTCGTATAGCAGTTTGTTAGTTCGAATTTAGCTTCATGGTTATTTGCTTCTGTTACATGATACAATACAAAATACGAAAAGATGAAGGAAACTACGAAAAAGATGGAGACAAGGGTAAAATGGGAAATACGAAAATACGAGATGAAGAACAAAAGGAAAACAAAGACAATAAAGGGAAAAGATAGATAGATAGACACAATATAATAAGAAAAGGACAACCAAAGGTATTTCAAATCAAGACCTTCCTTTAAATTACCACAAGCACCAATCTCTTACGAAGACCGAAAGAGGAAATGGACCTCTAACAATCGACATTTCTCACAATCTAGAAAGCTCCCAACAAGCTAACATAAACACTCTCAAGTTTAACATTCATCATCAATCATCAACTACCCTAAAATGAAAAGAAAGCTAACTATTTATAGCCATGGGTCTTATTACATAATGGGCCCAAAAGTGACCCTAAATGCCAAGTGAGCCCAAAAGTGACCCAAGTGCCAAATACTCATCCTTCAACACCCAACATCATCACGGTGGGTCACAATACTCTTCCTCATCTCTAAAGGGGCGCCAATTGCCTTGATTTAAGATCCTTTGGCCAATTCGGGGTGTATCATGTTACACTCATTCAACTGACCTACACACATTACATTGGGGCTGCAGAGCCGGCTTCAAGGTGAAGCCACTCAAGCCACGGCTTTAGGCCTCCAATTTTTCGAGTCATCATTTTTTTTTTAGCAATTATAGATTTGTAGTTTTGTAATTTTTTTCCTTTAAAAAATATGGAGTGTTTTTTAATATTTCTTTCCTCATTTTAATGTCTCTTTAGCGCCAATGAAATATCACTTTATAAATTCAAGACTAAAGTTGACAATTGTTTCTAACTTTACCTTTAACAATAAAGAAAATTTCTTTTAATACTGCTCAATTCTAAAAATACATCTAATAAATAGGAGTAACTTAATAAACTATATCTTGTAATTATTATTTTGCTTAACAGTCGTAAAAAGAATTAGAGCAATGGTTAAAGTGAGATTCAAGGAGTAAAAAACTAAGATTTATTTCAATCAGATAATTTCTTTTTATCATTTTATAAACACATATATTGCTTATAGAGCTCTGTCCATTGGTTATGCGCCTAAGAGTCAGTAAGAACATATAAAATTTCAGTTCTCACGAATATTATGAGAAAAATAAAGGAACAAGAGAGTTGTTATAACCAGATTGTAGATGACAAATGTCCTATTTTGGTTATTGATTCGTGGTGGTTGATAAAAGAAAAATAGCCGGCAGAGTTTGTTGAAGAAACCCAACAAGGCATTAAATGTCGTGTTTTCTCTATTAGTTCTCACTCCATTTTATTTTACTTGATACTCAATCTTATTAAAAATATTTGTTTCAATTTCTTTATTTAATAAAATAAAATTGAAATAAATATTTTGCTAAGTCAACTAAAATAAAACCGGCGGAATATCAGCATCAAAAAGCCAATTCGTGAAAGAAGATTTGAACTTTGAGAAAGTCAAACTTTTGGAGGTTGACTTTTTGAAAAATTTGCCATCTCTGCTTTCAAACAACAAAAGTGTTGATGCCATAGCCAATATGCTTGACAAATGTGGTGTTTCTTTAATTGATACTAAGACTCTGCAGCAATCCACCAGAAGAATTGAACAATTCCACTTTCGTTATCTCTCCCAGAGTTGAAAGAAATGTTGAACCTCTCAAAATTCACATAGCTTTAATTATTCTTATTTGTTCAACTCATTCCTTCTTGTTAGTTTATGTTAGTTAATCAATTATTAATCAATTTCTATGTTGTCCTTACATTGGTTTTGTAAGATTTTCTTAAATTCTTCAACTGCCTTTCTAGACATAATTTCAAGCGCAAACTAATTATTTATTTTTTTGATAATTGTAGTGTCCATGCCAGCTTGTGTGCACGTTGACTAATTCTACGAAATATCTGTCACCTCCCACCAGCAACTAGTACTAAGTAAAATGGTTTAATTGAAAAGGGTATTGTCTAACTTTCAATGTCTTTAAAAGCATAACAATCACTATGATATTGATAATTTAAACCTATTTTTATAATTATAAGTAATATGAGATACTATTATACAAGTAAAACACTACATCAAGTTGGCATACTCATTCACCTTAATTCTATTTTTAAATATTTCAAATACTTTTGAAATAATTTTTATAGTTTACCTAACAATTGACTCAAATAAAAAGAGTTTCCACTACTAAAATCAATAAGAACTCACATAAGATCTAAACAATTGTGATGTTATATGACGTATAATTATTTTTGACAAGCGAATATACTTCTAATTAGATGAGGCAGAAACTATATATTTAGTTTGGGTTACTATGATAAAAAAGAAGATAAGATTCATTTATACATGTCTATTAATGTCTTACAGAAAATTACATGAATTATTATACATTCAACTGGAAAAAACTATACATCGTAACATAGTTAACTATTGTGTATTTTAAGAAGTTACGAAAATAAATATCAAACAAAATACATTAAAAATTTATTAAATAAATTTAAGACTTCTTTTCTAAATTTTGGTGTTAGGTCACTTATTATATTGTTGTTCGTGCTATTCTACTGTTGTCACTTTTCTCGTTATGTTTTAATGAAATAACGAGTTTTTGAACTGCTATTTCGCTCCAAAAAAAGTTTGAGAACTAGTTAAATCATGAAATGATATTAAATTACAATGTATAAATTACATAATTTTGAAGCTCGAGCCCATCCATGAACAAAATTGTGATGAAATTGTCGCAACAAGAGAAGCTGCGGAGGCCAATATTTTAATTGAGTGACTTTTTGAATAAAAATAAAAAATAAATGATTTTGTGAGAAAATAATTCTTAGTGGAGTGACCATTCGATATTAACTCATATTAATATAGGTGCACAAAATTCAGATCCTTCTTATATATAGCAGTATTGTTCTGCTGCATGACTAGCTTTTTAATTTTATTTTCTTTTGTTTTCGGCTAAAAAGGATGATTAGAAAAGACCCAACAGATAAGAGTTGAAAGTATACTTCGGAATGTTACAATTTAAAATTCAAAAAATAAATTCTTGGTCACTAAATTATTTTGTGAAGCAACGATGCACGACAGCTAACTACTCTTGTCGTTAGACATTTTGGATTATTAAAAGTGATTTACAATCTAATTTTTCCTGGAGATTATAATATATAGATTATTTATGTAACGAATAATAATATAGTGATTATTATATGATGAGCAATGATGTGGATTGTTATGCTTTAAATAATTGTAAATGAATTGTTAGGTCAGGATCATCTTAATTATTTAAAGATGTTTTTATCCTAATATACTTTATATAGCATATCATACAAATACTACGTAATTTTAAGATTAAATTGTACACTTCAAACAAAACGGTAACAAAATGAATATGAGGTTTACTACTTTTTCTAACCTAATGTATGTGACATATTTTTCTTTCTAGTCCATTTTTTTAAAAAAGTGTTATTTTCTTTATTTTAATTTATATGACATATATTTTTTTTTAATTTGTTTCAAAAAGGATATTTTTTTCTCTGTTTTAATTCGCGTTGCATTGATTGACTTAACACAAAGTTTAAAAAAGAAAAAAATACTTTTCATATTTGTGTCTAAAACACTTTTCATCATTTAATTATGTGGCTGCAAATCATTTTATCAGTAATAAAAGGAGAATTTTAAAGTTATATTGTTATCAATTATAAAAGATGACATTTAAGTATTCTATTTAATTAAAAGGGTCACAATTTTTTTAAAGTGAAATGACCCACTTTTTAGATGGCTTAAATACTCCACTTTACTTGTAATTTAAAATTCGTAATTATGTGTGATTAGTTCTCATCTTTTTTAAAATTACAAATAATTTAATTGGATTTAACTTGAGCTTGACAATCCTTTTCAAACTTTAACATTACTTTTCTTCAAAAATTCAAAAACCTTGTTCAACTCATTAAAAAGAATTTTAGGACACTAATAACTCACACTCGTTTGCACTGAGGATAGATTGAGAAGCGCAAGAGATAAGAAAATAGAAAAAAGAAGAGAAAAGGATGTTGTTGTTTTTTTAAAAAAAAATGAAAGGATGGCTTTTTATTAATTGAAAATTTAAATGAGCCAACTAATTAATTATTTTTCAAAAAGGTGTGACACTTAAATTTGAGGGATGCTAGTTGTTTTTCTTCAATCTTGTACTCCCTCCGTCTCATGTGGCACTTTCGTCTCATTTTATGTGATACATTTTGATTTCACACACTATTTAGGAAGAGAAAGATACTTTTAAAATTTAATAATCTAAAATAATCTATACACATTTGTGTGACTATAAATTATTTTATTAATAATAAAAGAAAAAATTTAAAATTAAACTATTTTTAATTACAATAAGATGATTTTTTTTTTTGTTATTCGTTTAATAATTTCAATACTATTCTAGTTGTTATGAAGAGCATGTACCAAAAATAATTACGGTAAGAACGAGTACAAATCAAAATAATTAGTCAAAGACTGAATAGTGGTTATTCATCTTCATCATTTTCACAGAAACAGCACTAATCTCTAATTCCCTACAAAATATCATGTCCCAAATCTCTTCTCCTCTCATGCAAATACCAAAAATATGCCACAATTATTACTCTTCATCTTCATTCTCATCAATCTTACAATCTTCCCATCCATTTCCGCCGTCGAATTTCTCTTCAACTCCTTCACTACCAACACCACCCCTCCCCTTAACCTCACCGACGATGCCCGCCTTGAACCACCAGTTATCCGCCTCACCAATGACTCTAACCAGTTCGCCGTCGGCCGTGCTTTTTACCCATATCCAATTACCATCAAATCAGCTTCCCATTCTACTTCAATTTCTTCCTCTTTCTCTACACAGTTCATTTTCTCTGTACTTCCTGATGATTCATCTAGCCCTGGCTTCGGCCTTGCTTTTGTTCTCTCTTCTTCTACTTCTCCACCTAATGCTATCGCTGGTCAATACTTAGGACTTTTCTCTAACGCCACCGTTCACACGGTTGCACCACTTCTCGCTATTGAATTTGATACGGGTCGTAACCCGGAGTTCAATGACCCGGATAGGAATCATATCGGGATTGATCTTAACAGTATTGAATCGGTTGTTACACAAACCGCTGGGTATTATAATAATAGTGATTCTTTTGTTCCTTTGAATATGCGAACTGGGCAAAATATACATGCTTGGATTGAGTTCAATGGACCTGAATTCGAGATTAATGTTACTATAGCTCCAGCTGGTATGTCACGGCCTGGTAGGAATTTGTTGAGTTATAGAAATCCTGTTATTGCAAATTACACCTCTGCGGAGATGTATATGGGGTTCTCTGCTTCGAAGACTCAATGGGTTGAGGCGCAAAGACTTCTAGCTTGGAGTTTTAGTGATTCTGGAGTTGCAAGAGATATTAATACTACGAATTTGCCGGTTTTTCAGCTGGAAAATTCTCGGTCTTCGTTAGCTACGGGAGCTATTGCTGGGATTGTTATTGGTTCTGTGGTGGCTGTGTTGGGTGGTTTATGTTTGTTGTACTGGTTTTGGTGGCGAAAGAAGGAAGACGAAGATGTGATTGAAGATTGGGAACTTGAGTACTGGCCTCATAGATTTTCGTATGAAGAGCTTAGCCAAGCTACGAAAGGGTTCTCGAAAGATGAGCTACTTGGGGCTGGTGGATTTGGTAAAGTGTACAAGGGAACACTAGCTAATAAAACGGAAGTGGCGGTGAAATGTGTGAGCCATGATTCAAGACAAGGAATTAGGGAATTCATGGCGGAGATATCTACTATTGGAAGGCTTCAACACAAGAATTTAGTGCAAATGAGAGGGTGGTGTAGGAAAGGGAATGAACTTATGATTGTGTATGATTACATGCCTAATGGGAGTTTGAATAAATGGATATTCGATAAGCCAGAGAAGGTTATGAATTGGGTAGACCGGAGGAAGGTTCTAGCTGATGTTGCTGAGGGGTTGAACTATTTGCATCATGGTTGGGAACAAGTAGTTGTACATAGGGATATTAAATCTAGCAATGTTTTGTTAGATAGTGAAATGAGAGGAAGATTGGGTGATTTCGGGCTAGCAAAGTTGTACTCGCATGGTGGTGTTCCTAATACTACTAGGGTAGTAGGTACATTAGGGTACTTGGCACCTGAAGTGGTGACAAGGGCTAACCCTAATGCCTCTAGTGATGTTTATAGTTTTGGGGTGGTGGTGTTGGAGGTGGCATGTGGGCGAAGGCCGATTGACACAGGGTTTGTGCTGGAAGAAGAGGAAGTGTTGATTGATTGGGTTAGACAAAAGTACAGGGAAGGGAGGTTATGTGAGGCAGCAGATGATAAGATTAAGGGGCAGTATTCGGAGGAAGAAATGGAAGCTATGTTGAAATTAGGACTGACTTGTTGTCACCATGATCCTCTAAAACGACCTACTATGAGTGAGGTGGTTGCTCTATTGCTTGGTGAGAATGTGGATGCAACGCCAAACGAGTTGCTAGCTGAATTAGCACCTAGTAGAAGCAACATGAGAGATAGAAGCGACTGGTCAAGTGAGGAATCAGAACCACTATCGGCTGTGTAGATATTGTACTTTTGTTTCCTTCGTTGTTGAGTCTTTTTCTTCGCTTGAAATTATTGGTTTAAGGATTGGTTCTTTGTATTCTTCTTACAAGTTATTGAACTATAGGCTTAGCATTAGTTGCAATTAGTTGTGGATATGCAATTCTCGTGGATATGTCTATATAAACATTAAGATTACTACTCCTGTGGCTGTGGGATAACGGGAAAGGGCCAAATGGGATAACGGGAAAGGGCCAAAGTGGTCTAACTTACTGCGAATCTGCATACTCAATACTCTCTTCATCATTGCATGTTGAGCACCCTGGATGAATCCATGACTTGAATTTCATAATGATATTTGTCTAACTTCGAGTGTCAACTAGTACTATAATGAAAGAGCAAGACAACTAGGACTATAATGAAAGAGCAAGACAACTGATCAATTTAGGCATGAATAGCAGGAATCAACTAAGTATATGTGAATTGTGATCTACTAATACATCAGTCTCGTGGTTCTCGCTTCAGTGCTTGTGAATCTTGGGAGAGGGTTGGAGGATTTTGATTTTGATACTCGACCTTTGAAATGGTTACGTAAAACAAAACGGTGTAGTACCTATTTTTTGGGATGATTTCTATATAAAAATTCATGCTCCATGTGCAGCAATTGATTGTGTTCCATAAAAAACCAATAAGGACAAAATAAACTACTTCGTTTTTTATATTCAGTTTATTAATTAACTGACGAGGAAATCTGAGCAGATCCTCATTGGTTTTAATAGTTAATGACACGGTCTTTTATAAGTGAACGAAGTCTCGCACTACCACATCTCTGGTTAAAATTAGAAATGAACACCTTAAATGGCTACCTAGATCAACATATGGACACGACCTTACTTGAACAGGATCTGTTCTATTGGCTCGTACCACTGTATCCTTGAACTCTAAGGAGACAGGTAACCAAGTCTGGTCGATGAAATTTGGCCATGAGATCAGAGAGTGATTAACAGCTTTGGGGGTTTGGGGTCTTCCTGCGCAGTAGAGGATCGTTCTCAGGCTTCTTGTGGGTCTGGGGTGGTCTCTTGGCTCTCTGACAGACTCCAATCCTTTTTCTTTTTTTTTTTTTAAATTTAAATTTTATATTAGTATTTTGTTATCATATATAGTCAACAAACTCAAAAGCAGGACGTGCTAAATAGATGGAATATCTCGTTAAACATTCCACAACAATTAGTAACAAGTTTGTACTGAATCCTGTACATAATGGGCAGACTTTTGTTTTGTTGATTTGTTGATAATGTGCTCGACGGATGTTCCCAATGAGTATTAGAGATTGAAATTTAGTTGCTTTGTAGACAATATGCTCGAGGAATATTCCCAATGAGTATTAGAGAGTGAAATTTAACAAGTTGATTTGTAGACAATTTGCTTGAGATGTTCACAGTGAATATTAGAGAGTGAAATTTAACGAGTTGATTTGTAGACAATATGCTCGATTGATGTTCACAATGAGTATTAGAGAGTGAAATTTAACGAGTGAAAGCTGAAAAATGGTTTATGATCTTGTCCTCCAATTTGGAAACCGTTAGAATGTAGCTGGCAAGTTGTAGCTACCGATTCTTTCATCGTCTCAGGCCCACAAACGAAGACGCCTATATTGGATTCCTTTGATTCATTAGCAAACTGGGAAAAGATATCTGTTCAATTTTCAACATGTTAGAAGGCCAATAGTTTGGAATTTAAAAGCTAAAACAAGGACATGGATATATTTGGTACATACCGTTAAAGTTTGGTCTTGCTCCATAATGAATTTCGTGTTGATCAAAACCTCTATTTGCTTCTGTTGGTTTCATTGCTTTACTTTCTTTTTCAGAAAATGGTGGAATTTCTTCTCTTAGCCTCTTCCATCTCCATATGGTAGCCACCAAGGTGCTGGATATTAGCGCTAATGCAAACGAGCAAATGAGAAGAATGTCCACTACCGAAGTAGCAGTTTTCTGTTCAGATGACTTTTTATCAGGCTTGATAAAAACATGGTTGGAGATGATAAGGAATGCTAGGAAAACAACAGACGCCACCAAAAGGAGGACGGACATCCATTGCAAGTTCTCAAGCCCATATATTGCATAACCAGGACGCTTGTTCGCAAAATGAATGTTCTGTATTTTAGAGACCTCGTTTAGCGCTTCTTGCTGGGATCTGTTGGATTGGTGTTCACGTGTCACAAACACTTTCAGTTGTAGATAGCGTTGTTCTGCATCAAAAACATGTGGTA
This sequence comes from Capsicum rhomboideum, assembly GCA_031232105.1. Classification (NCBI taxonomy): domain Eukaryota; kingdom Viridiplantae; phylum Streptophyta; class Magnoliopsida; order Solanales; family Solanaceae; genus Capsicum; species Capsicum rhomboideum. Next base: position 12,093,349 of record CP124716.1, on the reverse strand, counting down.
GAACTGGATCTAACAAGCAGATGCCTTGGGAATCTTTTATAGTGTAGACAAGCTGTATTTTTACAGGTAATACATTTTGGTTACTTCTTGTAGAGGCAATTTCTTGCAGAATGCTCAAAAAAGGTGTAACCCCAATTCCACCTGCTACTAGAAGTAGACTATCATATCTGCGGAAGATTCAGCAGATAATTATATATGGGGAAAAGATGAAAAATCGATTTGCAATCAAGATAACTTGGTTTAAAATCAAACATGCAAGAACATCATTTCGATACCTCAGAAAGTCCATCGATGAAGGTCCATAAGGGCCTTCTGTCGCTACTTGAAAGAACCTCATTTCACCAGCTTCTGAATCAGGTTTTGACTGTAACATATTACAGAGTGTGCTTGTCCACCATCCCTCAGCTTTGATCAAAATAGAGATAGTGTGTTTATCAACGTTGGAGCTAGACGTTATGCTAAAAGGATGCCATTGAAAATTTGAAATCCTTGGAATCTTGAGAAAAATCACGCTTGTTGGTGTATACTTCAACCCTGAAATAGTGTGTTAAATACGTGATTATTGAGGAACGCTTACAAATTAAGAAAGCATATGAGTAGCTTTTTTAAATTGGGAAGAGAACTGCTGATATTGTACTTGGATCTTTTGGCAGAGTCAACTCAATGGCTTTGGAAGGAAAGATTCGAGCAGAAAGAATATACGTTTCTGGCCTTGACTGAATCATTCGGAGTATCTTGTCAAGGCAAAACAAAAAAACGCCAGGGAAAACCATGTAGAAGTGGCGATCTCCAGCATGAAACAGGAAAAATATTAAGAAAACTATATACAAGTGATGTGTGTAATAGAAGATCTCAAATCGCCTTCTTCTGATCTGTGGAAGTGATGTGATCCAGATGGCCAATCCTGTAAGAAGAGTGATCTCCCCCGCAAGGTAAATACGCCCTGTCTTCTGCCATTTCCACATCTATTTTTTTCTCCATAAAAAAAAGACTTAGTAGCAAAGCATAGACACATCTATTCAAACTAAATTGAAAAAAGGGAGTAATAGTCAATTGAATATATAAGGCTACCTCATCTCCAATGTGATGTTTGATACCCCAGATTAGTAAAGTACCTCCACCATGTAATGTAGCAAATAATATCATTGCTGTCCCAAGCCAAACGTGATATCTCACCGAAGATTCAAATTGGATGCCAAGTAATCGAAATATCGACATCCCCCTCAAGATAGGAAGAAGAAGAAGAGCTAGGCAGGCTTCTGCTAATAAACCACACCTAGTTGCCACTCTAAATAATTTGTACTGCCATCTGAAAATAGCCAAGTTGGAAGTATTACCAGATATAACTTTGCTGGTAATGATGCTATATAAGTATCATATCTTGCATGGAATATAGGAATACTTACACAGACAAAGTGAATGCTTTAATTGGTATAATCTTCTTGAAGTCATTGGAGATACGAGCATAGAACGTCCATGCTAGAAAGATGAGGAACAGAGATACAGCAATGATTTCAAAACCAGACAGAATGCCTATGTACTTATTCACAATAAGTGGATTGGAGAGAACAGATAGTGAAGATCTTCCTTTCCTGTCGACCAAAATTCAATAAATATTTGTATGGAAGTGACAATATTAAGCGACAATATGCTTATATAAAGACATAAATACATAAACACACACTCAAACTTGGCCACGGTTGGCAAGTAAACACAACTTTGAGACTGCACATCTAGACACCTCAACTTGGTCTAACTGGCAACTAAACACTCCAACTTGTCCCGACTATGTCTCGTGGACACCTGATGCTGATGTGGTACATAAATTTTGGAGGTGTCTAGATGATCATTTTGTAAGTAGGAGTGCTCAACTGACACATTAGAGACGAGTTTGAGGTGTCTCGATGTGCATTCTCAAAGTTAGAGTGTTTTACTTGTCAGCTGAGTTCAAGTTTGAGTGTCAGTGCATGTATTATGCCTTGTATAAAAGCAGCACATATACCTGCTGGTTGGCTCCTTCTGTTTCAGTTCCAAGTAAACAAAACCAACTATAGCGATAGCAATAACAGGGAAGGTGTAGACAGCAAAATTAAGACCTGCAAGACCTCAAAAGTAAAAAAGAAAAAAAACATGAACGCGTCATTAAATTAACACTTCTAGTACATGTAAATGTTAAGTTTAAATTTAAATTATCTAACTAATTTGAGTTTGGAAATCAGAATCTTACCAGATTGAGTTAAGAATGAGTCTGCTGTCTTTTTTTCTGCCAACTTCCAACTTTTAGTCCATAGTTGTGTGGGCTTGAGAAGCCAAAGAGATGCCCATCCAGTAAATATCAAGAATAGTAGCAATTTAAGGAAGATAGAAGAAATTTTAGTCATGTTTTAAGAAGAGCTGACTATGTACTTAGAATATAACTAATTTTGTGTCTATATAGAGTACAACAATAGTTTGGTTGGTGGGATTGAAAAAATAATTTTAAAAAAATCTAATAATATATATCTCGCATAAAGTAACACAATTATAAGAAAAATAATTCATGCATAATTTATGCAACTTGTGGTATAAGAAGAATAACTTTTGCATAATTTTATGCCATGTCTGGTTGGCGGTATTAACTAGTACCCGCATACAATAATCTATTTATAACTTTATCAATGAAAAAAGTCATTTTAATAAGTAATTCTCATAGAACAATCTTTTCATTACAAGTAACTGCATGATATATATTTTTTTTTATTAATCACCATATAAATAATTCATACTAATCCTTGCATAATTTGTATAACTTTTAGTCTTATTTTTCATGTCCAAAAGTAACTTCAACCCCCAAATAACATTTTTAAAAAGGAAATTCAACCAAATTGTATCCAAATGGCTGCCTAAAATGGATTATCATTTATCAGTTGGTATTTATCACTACTAGCTACTAACAATGTGTCTATTGCCCCATTCTTTATTGAACAACCAGAAAAGAAAAATAAAATTATTGTTGCGCTGAGCACCATCCATCAAATTTGGAATCAATTCTTGCATGATAACAAGTTAGACCTGTTTTTAGTGAGATAAATGGTAATGGATAATGATGCCATCAACTTATGACATTTGTGATGGCTTTCAGCATGGGAATATTTCTTACCGAGTGGATGTTATTATCAGCACATTCATTCATTACAGAAGAAGCAATTTGCAGTAGTAGTGGATACATGGTCCACTCCACAGTCCACGCCCACTATTGCTACAGCTTATGTTATCTGATTTGTCCGCAAGGATCCATATCCAACGAGATACTCTAATCTAGCTGGGTGACTATAACTTGTTTCGCACATGCAGTATTCATATTGTGAAATCTATTAAATATACAAGGAATATGTGTTAGGAATCAATAACAAAGCAACCTCTTGATCCAGTGGCAGAAACGGAATTCACTGAAGCTTTGATGCCCTCCTTGACGAGGAGTTGAATCCCTTTGGCACTTATAATAATTTTTTTAAAAAATATATTATTTTAGATTTTTAGGAAGCCATAAATTTTAAATTTTGGATCCGCCTCTGGTTTATTGAGTGAAATGATAGACAGGGGACAGCTGGTAAGCTCTAGTTAACAAGACAGAAGAGTGAGTTACTGATTTTTGCTTCTCATTGCGCCACCACAAAGTACTATTTTCGTGATGTCAGTTACTAGAGAATATACTACACGTGGATGGTCCTACTACAATGTGGTTGCTTAGATTACCATAAACTATGTTATAGTACCTTATTTAGATGATTAAAAAAAATCAGTTAGTGTGACATTTGCACAGAATATGTCACTCTGCATATCTAATAGTGCTTCAACAGAACACTTAAGTGGAAACTTAGATGAATCATAGAGTTTGCGAAGTAGATGTCAATAGCAATAAAATACGCCAGGTGGTTGCTTAAGACAGCATTTTGAAATGTACTAGTACTCTAGTAGAGTAACACTGGTGATTACTTTTCACTTGCATGGTTCGATATTTTGATGTCCTAAGCGTAGAGGAACCACACTAATCCATCTCATAGTTGGCGGTTAAAATCTATTACGAGGTCTTATAAAGAAAAATAGCTTGACACTAAGATGATAAAAAGACGTAACACCTCTCGTTCTTATTAGTGTTTCAATATGAAACGAAAAAAGTGACCTAAGTGGTGGTAGTTTACTTTGGTGTGGATGCCAACAGTTTGAGTCTGTTTATCTCCAACTCGTGAATTTAGCCTATACAAAGCTTTATGGTAGCATGAGTTTTTCGATTCATCGATTCGATTTATGATTTATCAATTCAAATTCATGGATGTAAATAAGATTCATCCATTTTGCAGCAGTTATAATTACACAACCTTAAAAGTGAACAGCGAAGTTCAAATGAAAAAAACCTTACTGTGGGAAGAAGTACACTTGGAAAGTGCAGTACGCTGTGTTCGAGAATGATGAATCGCTTCTTTATGAAATTTTTTACTATTTTACCTGATCAAAGTTAATAAGGGAATAATTGGGATGAACAATAAAGAAAGATGGAGGATCATGTATTAGCAAACGAACAAAATGTTTTCATGAATATTCTACTTAAATGTTTTCCTGTCCTGGGAAAAACCAAGGAAATCATGTGGTCATGTATTACGAATAGACAAATGAAAATTAGCTAAGCACATTGAACCAATTTCCAAACCAGGGGTAAAGATAAAGCTTCTACTTTTAGTCTTAAGCTTCTAGTTTTAGCTTCTCTGTTGTCTGATTGTCATACTAGTTGATGACAAATCAAGCATAAACATTGGAATTTTTCTTAGAGACCAAATAGTTTGAGGGCTACTGCTATGATCAAAAAATGTTTATGATCTTAATCTGTCTATTGGACGTTTCCAAGACGGGACCTAGTTTGTTGTCCAAAGAAGATACCATAACAAATTATATATGATTTATAGTGGATTTCCACAAACCTCTACTGATATTTTTTTATTATACAACAGCAGCAGTAACATACATAGTGGGGTCCGTGAGGGTAGTATCATTCTTAATAAGTGGTGATCCGTTTTGGACGACCAAACGGATCTCCACCGTCCACGTGGCCCGTCATCCGACGGATCTGATCCGTTCCTTCACCTCTTGGTCCTAATTAATTATTTTAGCTCATTTCGGTATTACAAAATTAATAATATTTAATTAAAAAAGGTAAATAAATACAACATGATGAATTAAGGAACGAACCCACCTGCTTCAATCCCGGTGATTTTACTATATCATCCCTAATTAATTATTATAAGTCGTTTGCTCCACACCTTCCTATCAAGGGCCATGTCTTCTCTAAGCTGCAGCTGCCCCATGTCATGCCTAATCACTTCCATCCAGTATTTCTTCGGCCTACCTCTACCCCGTCTGCAATCATCCATAGCGAGCCTCTCGCACCTCCGTACTGGGGCATTCGTGCCTCGTCGCATCACATGCCCAAACCATCTCAACCTCGCTTCCCGCAACTTATCCTCTACCGAAGCTACTCCCACCTTCTCTCAAATAGCATCATTTCTCACCCTATCCCTCCTAGTAAGTCCGCACATCCATCTCAACATTCTCATTTCCGCCACCTTCAACTTCTGTATGTGTGAGTTCTTAACTGGCCAACACTCGGCTCCATACAACATAGCCGGTCGGACCACCGCTCTGTAAAACTTACCTTTAAGCTTTGGCGGCACCTTCTTATCACATAAGACTCCTGAAGCGAGCCTCCATGTCAACCACCCTGCACCAATACGGTGCATGACGTCTTCGTCAATCTCCCCATTTCCTTGGATCATAGACCCAAGATACTTGAAACTGTCCCTCTTCCGAATGGCCTGAGAGTCTAGCTCCACTACCACGTCAGCCTCCTGCGTCAAAGCACTGAACTTACACTCCAGGTACTCCGTCTTGGTCCTACTCAGCCTAAACCCTTTAGACTCTAAGGTCTGTCTCCAAACCTCCAACTTATCATTAACCCCTCCCCGGGACTCGTCAATAAGCACTACATCATCCGCAAATAACATACACCAAGGTACCTCTCCTTGAATATGCCGTGTCAATACATCCATCACCACGGCGAATAAAAATGGGCTAAGAGTCGATCCCTGGTGTAAACCAGACGACACAGGAAAGTGCTCTGAGTCTCCTCCTACCGTCCTTACCCGGGTCTTTGCTCCGTCGTACATGTCCTGGATTGACCTAATGTACGCCACAGGCACACCTCTAACTTCCAAGCACCTCCACAAAACCTCTCTGGGGACTTTGTCGTACGCCTTCTCCAGATCGATGAACACCATATGCAAATCCTTCCTTCTTTCCCTATACTGCTCCACTAATCTCCTCATAAGGTGGATGGCTTCGGTTGTCGAGCGACCTGGCATGAAATCGAACTGATTCTCGAAAATAGTCACGGTCCTCCTCAGTCTCAACTCTACCACTCTTTCCCACACCTTCATAGTATGACTCAAAAGTTTGATACCCCTATAGTTGTTACAACTCTGAATGTCCCCCTTGTTCTTATATAAAGGAATCATCGTGCTCCATCTCCAAGCTTCCGGCATCTTCGTCGTCCTAAAAATGATGTTAAATACCTTTGTCAGCCACTCCATACCTGCCCTGCCAGTGCTCTTCCAAAAATCTACCGGGATCTCGTCTGGCCCGGTCGCCCTACCCCTACGCATCCTCCGAATATCCCCCTTGACCTCTTCAACCTTAATACGCCTACAATAGCCGTAATCGCGACACCTCTCTGAGTTTTCCAAGTCCCCCAACGTTAAAACTTCGGCCTCTTCGTCATTCAAAAGTCTATGAAAATAAGACTGCCACCTCCTCCTAATGCGGGTGTCATCCAACAACACCCTGCCATCCTCACCCTTGACGCACTTCACCTGGTCCAAGTCACAGGCCCTACGCTCTCTAGCCTTGGCAAGTCTATACAACCTCTTCTCCCCACCTTTCTCCTCTAACGTCGCATACAGCCTCTCAAAAGCTGTTGTAACTGCCAACTTTGCCTCTTTCCTAGCTAACTTATACCCCTCCCTGTTCATCCGTTTCTCCTCATCATCCTTGCTCTCTACCAACTTCGCATAGGCCTTTTTCTTAGTCTCCACCTTCTTTTTGACTTCTTCGTTCCACCACCAGTCCCCTCGGTGCTTGCCAGAATGGCCTCTCGAGACACCCAACACCTCCCTAGCTGTCTCCCTGATGCAACCAGCAGTCGTCTCCCACATACTATCCACATCCCCTCCACTTTCCCAGGCCCCCCTAGTCGTCAGCTTCTCCCCTATCTCCAAAGCATTGTCAAAGGTTAAGTTACCCCACTTAATCCTGGGTCGATCCTCCACAATCCTCTCCTTTTTGCCTTTCTTGATTTCCAAGTCCATCACCAGAAGCTTATGTTGGGTCGAGAGATTATCGCTAGGTATGACTTTGCAATCTTTACATAGCACTTTGTCGCCCTTCCTAAGGAGAAGAAAGTCTATCTGAGTCCTGGCCACCGAACTACGAAAAGTACTAAGGTGGTCATCTTTCTTTGGGAAGCTCGAATTCGCTACCACCAAACCAAAAGCCCTGGCAAACTCCAAGAGTGAGGCTCCTCCCTCGTTCCTCTCTCCGAAACCGAAACCTCCATGCACATCGCCGTACCCTCTCGATAATGCCCCTATATGCCCATTGAAATCACCTCTTATGAAAAGCTTCTCCGTGCACGGAACACCTCCCACCACCTCGTCCATGCTCTCCCAAAAGTTCTTCTTCTCCTCCTCATCCAAGCCCACATGCGGTGCATAGGCACTAATAACGTTCCAGGTAGACTCTCCAATGACCAACTTAATCAGCATCACCCTATCGTTAATCCGCTTAACCTCCACCACCTGCCCCCTAAGCTCTTCGTCTACTAAGATACCTACCCCATTCCTATGCTTCACGCTACCAGAGTACCACAACTTATACCCGTCCACATCCTTCGCTTTAGTCCCTACCCATTTGGTCTCCTGGACACAAGCTATACTAATCCTTCTTTTCCTAAGAACCTTAACGAGCTCTATAGACTTCCCTTGCAGAGTTCCTATGTTCCAGGACCCAACTCTCAACTTGTATGCTCCCTTATCCCGCTTAACCCTACTCCCCTTTGCCCCCAACCCCGAGCTCGACCCAGAGCCAGGCCCTGACCCAAACCCAGCTCTCCCCCAGGACCCCAACCCCGACCTATGACATGACCCTAGTCTACCGTCGACCACCAAAGCCACTACTCAATAAGATAAGGAAATAAATAGGCCCGTAGAAAAGAAAGGGCTAAAAACAGATAAGCAAGGCTTAAATCAGTAATGGAGTGTGTAGTAACGACTAGGCACGCAAAATAGATAAGGCAAAAAAACACAGGCAAGTCCTAAACCAGCAGATATGTATATTATAAGCTATAAGCTAGGGAAGGCAAGTAGGAATGTATAGGACCGCAATCAAGAGTCACCAATAAACAAGAAACAAGAACCCACAATCAAGCAACCTACAAGAGCTAAGTGAGGGGAACGAATGCACCTGCGTCGCGGCAATCTGTTGCTGAAATTGTCGCCGGAATCTGTGACCTGGCTGCTACGCGTCGGTCTCGCTGCTGGCCGGGGCGTACACCAAGTCTGTAAATGACCTGTGAAAGGAAGCAAGCAAACAAGAGACAAAAGTGCTGTTTCCGGCGAGTTTTCCGGTAAACTTCGCCGGAAAAAGGGTGGTTGACGACGGAAAGTTAGTTAGGGGAAGAAAGACCAAAAAAATCTCGGCCGTCCACGGCCTTTGATCGAATGGATCTTATTCGTTCCTCCACCTCTTGGTCTTAATTAATTATTTTAACTCATTTAAGTATTTAAAAATTTAATAATATTTAATTAAAAAAGGTAAATAAATACAACATGATAAATTAAGGGGTCAACCCACCTGCTTCAACCCCGTGATTTTACTATATTACCCTTAATTAATTATTATAAAAATAGACACAAAATGATAAATTATATTACGTTAAAAAGTAATATAATTAACAACTTCAAATATTTAAATAACATAAAAACTTTGATCGACTCTCAAAATTATATTGGTGTCGCATAAATTGGAACAACGGTGATATATATTATTTGAAAGACATAAAATTAGTACTATAAATCATAATAATCAACAACTTAGAATATTTTAAAATCATACAAAAGTTTGATCGACTGTCTATCAACTTAAATAACTAATTATCTTTTTAGGTTAAAAATTATTTACGTATCATGAGAAAATAATGATTAGGCACCCGTGCGGAGCACGGGCACCCTTATCTAGTATATATATATATATATATATGTAATCTTAGCCCTATTTTGTGAAGGTAGAGAGAATATTGCTTCTAATAGATCCTTGGCTCAAGTAAAGCATGTTATTTTCGGGTTTAACAAAATCTATTTTTAAAACCAAGAACTTCAACAACAAGTTCACAACAACTGATGAACAACAATGAAGTTCAAACTTTTTTCCGAAAAATAGAAAAACCAACAAGAAAGAGATGAAGATAGAATGAAGATTCAAGTTCACCGAATTCACAGTGTGTCCTTAAGAAAATTATTCTCCTCAAGTACCCGAGGTCATGGAATATATCCTCCCAGGATAAAATGAATCTATTCAGCCAAATGGCGATACCTCAAATTCACTGAATTTCGAACGCACTCAACGATAGCAAATCACACTTGAGTTTTTCAAGAAGAAGAGTGTTTTTAACTTCAAAATTTCTTACCAATACCTGAGGAAAAATCAGATATTTATAGCTAAAAGGTGTTGCTTTAGAAAAGAAGCAATGGTTCGTAAAAAGTTGCACTTTTTCGGAATGATGGACCCACATGCGGACCCATACGCGTCCACACATGGAGAGATGCGGTCGCATGTCAACCATTGCACAAAACAGAAAGTTTTGGCTGGCATGTCCGTCGGCACATGACCACATGCGCCCTCATTTCCCATTTTTCGTTTTCAAACAGTGAACTGAAGGATCGCGTCCCTTCGATGTGCTTTGTGACATGCGTCTGCACATGCTCGTTTGCGTCCGTAAATGGAGAAAATTTTTGTATCGAATTTTTGGATTAAAAAATTATTAACACTCAAGTATCAAATGAATTTTGTCCAAAAAAATAATCTCTCGATCGTTAGCCAAAGTTGAGCGAGCAGCGACGACAACGGCGTGAGGCTTGTCTTATCCACATGAAGGAGTGTTTCTGTACTTAAGCACAGGGATGTTCCTTTCTCCCACCAATGTGCGAAAAACACTCCTTTTATAAAGTAAACACACATTTCACTTTCCCTCTATTTTCCATTCACATTGCATTTAGAACCCAGCATATCAAAAGAAAGACGATCAATAAATCCTAAAGTTATTTTCTTGTACCGTACCTAGCTAATGCAATCTTGCCTTAGAAATTCCTATTCCCACCACATTCTTTTGCATATCAAGAGCATTTGTGAGTTATCTTGCATGTGAGAAATGTCATTGTTATGAAATATTGTGGGAAAGATCACTAGCATGAAACAAAAATCAAATGGTAGTAAGGACTACCAATTGGCATGCATTTTTAGAACATCATAGTATGGTCCAAAACCACTTTAAAAAGAAACTTGATGGTTCAATAGATACCCTCTTAGTTCGTTTTCTTAGGTTGGTCCAAAGGGAAAAAAAATAGTGGGGAAAGGCATGTTTCACTATAGAAATAGAAAGCAAAGTTCTTTTTTTTTATACACAAAAGGGACATAGAATGTGACATATCCAGTAATCCAGCAAATGTTGACAAATAAATTAAAATAAAAAAAGAACCAAACCTCTTTCCTAACTTTATGTCTTCGATAGCGACGACCTTTGCTTATTTGCCTCATATTCGGCAAATTCCGTAAGCGTTTTTATTATTTGTTTCCTTCTTTCATATCTACTTCCTTTTTTTTAGTCCACATTGTTTATCCCCAGTCCCAACTAGTCCATTTCCTTTTTCCTTTTTTCCCTTTTTGGACCTTTAGAAATGGGCGACTGAGAGTAAAATTCACTCCTTGCATAGTAGCATTGTTGAGAAAGAGATGTCTTGGGAAATCGAAGAGATCGGAGAAGATAGCAAGAGTGAAATAATTAGCAACAATAAAGATGGAGGAGTGATCAATGATGTTTATGTAGCTGTTGGCAAAAATGACTTGCATGTTCTTCAATGGGCACTTGATCATGCCATCTCTCCGGGCATTCGCGTTTGCCTTGTGCATATTTTTCCTCCCATTACCTATATCCCTACACCAGGTAACTTCTATTTGCCAATTTTAGTATGAATTTGTCAAAACAGGGGCACATACATAGGAAAATAGTGGTATTTGTTCCATACTGTGTCTTCATTTTTATTTTTTTTTCCTGAATAATACAAAGGCCTTCATAGCAAACAGAATGATGTATTCAATAAAACAGGGGAATGTCAAGTTAGGATAATCAATTAATCAAGCGAAATAGGGAATTCAAGAACATGAACAGTATTTTCAATTACATGATTAGGTATTTAACCTCTGGTCAAATTCATAGCTCCTTGCCAAAAAATAAAAAATAAACATTAATTTTAGATAGGAAATAAAGCGTTAGAACCCTAAACACACCCGTATATAAGTTGAATTGTGATAATAGGTGATACTACTTGTACAAAATATATCCTACACGCGTCGAAACTGCGGGAGCCTCACCAATGGGAAGCGCCAAGTATTAGCTCCCGTTTGGCTATAGATTTTGAATTTAAATCTTGAAATTAGTGATTTTAGGAATATAAAGTTGTGCTTGGGCATACATTTTACTTTTAAAAAACTTAATATTTTGTGAGTGGAAGTCCCAAAAACTTATCTGGCCAATTTTTGGGAATTTGTAAATTGAATTTCATGACCAAATAGATATTTGAAGATAAATTTTCAAAATCTACTCCCAAAATAAAGCCAGCTCAATATCAGTTCTCAAAATTATTGATGAATATGCCTAATTTCTCTCTAGGTGAGCCAACCAAAAATCTGGTGCTTCTTACCTTGTAGTAGCTAACGACAAAACTAAAAGCGGCTTACCTAGACAAGAAACTTAGGTTATGTCACAATGTATCTGGTCTTTTGTCAATTAAGAAGTTAGTTGAGGTAAAAGAATTGTTAGCACATTGCGTCATCTGTATTCCAACTATGGTTCTTGAATAAATTTTAGCAAAAAAAGGGAAAGTTTCAATCAGGTAAAAGCCAAAAATAACGGAGGACCCTGTTGAGTGTTGACCAACTCATTTATACCGTGTAATTTTTCGATAAAGCAAATTTGAATGAACCACTTGCACCCCTAGTTCCAGCCCTGCTGCGGAGTGCGGACCAACTAGTTAACAATTTGAATTTTGTATTGAAAGTTGGGAAGTTATCAAGTAGCCAACTGAGCAGAGAGCAGGTGCAATCCTACATCAATGAAGAGAGCAACAGGCGGAAGAATCTCTTGGAAAAATACATCCGTCTATGCAATGACGCCAAAGTGAGTATACATTATTTGCAAAATTCGCAAGAGATTAATTCTTATTGACATTTTGTTAACTGGTGGCTACAGGTACCAGTAGATACTGTACTTGTGGAGAGCAAATCACCAGCCAAAGCATTACTTGATTTGATCACTGTTGTTAATGTTACCAGCCTCATTATTGGAACTAAGCGATCACTTTCCACCATGTAAACATTGTTCTGATCCATTGCATATTAATTTGCAAGACTAAAGGGTGGTCAATTGAATACCCTTAGTCGAAAAAATAATAATGTGCATACAGAATATTACTTTTTGTTGATTTATATTAAATTCTGAACTTTCTTAGCGAAGAGTCGAAGACTAAGAGTTCTATTACTTTTATGATTTTCGTTTCAGACGAGTGATGAAGGGACAGGGAGTAGGAGAATATGTTCAAAAGAATGCACCGGCTTTCTGTCAGGTTAATGTCGTTGGTGAAGAAGGCAAAAAGATTAAGAAGGGTCAAGTGCTGCAGCTAAAGGGGAATCGCAATCCTCCGTCACTTGTGCATAGCCGGAATCAGCCGGAGATTGCTAAGCAAGCTAACAGGAATTTATTTGAATGGATGTGTTTTTCTCCCAAGTTCCATGGAGACGTAGGAAGGAAATAAAAGAAGAGTTAGCATTCTGTTGTACGAGTTTTAATGTCATAGTGTCAGAGGCGGATTCAGAGCTTTATGGATTCGGAATATCAATATTTGTACATATTTAATAGATTTCTTATCGATGCTGAGTTCAGCTTAATCCGTAACTAATACTATATGTCCGCCCCTGCATTGCGGTACTTTCAATATTCTAATGTAATGATGTTATGGCAGTTGCATAAAATGAATTTAGACAGCAAAAAATGGGACAGGGTCAAGTTGGATCTCTTATCTTAAACTTTTAGATTAAATATCTGATAATCTCTATTAGCTGACTCAATTATGAATCGGAATGCTTCCTAATATTGGTGAAAATAGCTAGCTTTTTGCTCTAATTTAATATAGTTAATTTTTCATCCCTTATAGGCTTATATAGTTGACTGGGAAGAACCTTCTTTCTGATGCTAGGCTTAATAGATAACAGAAAAATAAATAAATTTCGTCTTCAACTAATCAACTCTACATCAAAGACAGTCTTAAATACCACACTACAGGCAAATAAAATTTGGCTTTCTGTTTTTTCTCAACAGTGCCATAAGCAGATTGTAATAAATGGAGGATAAGTTAGAAAAAAAAATCCCAACCTTTCATATTTAAAACGGCACGTGGTGTCCATCTAGAAATGTGTTGCTCCATATTTACTGGAGCAAAATGTAATGGAACATATGCATATTAGCAATAGCAAGTACACATATGAACGCAACTGAATTTAGATTGGCATGATGATCAAGTGGAGGAAGCATAATAATACCACAAACTTGAAATATCAAAAGGAGAAAATACGTGGAAATTTTTTAAATTGTTCTGGGATATTGAATTAATCTAGCCTGATATGATGAAAACACAAGCTTTTATAATCAAATAGCCGTGAAAATCATAATTAGTAAGACTCCTTGTCTTTCCGGTCAAAGTATAAGTCATCCCAATTATCTCATATACATCTTTCCAAATATTATCACCAATTTTTTAATGGAAAATCTGATAGAACAACCCCATTTCTAGAACGTTACAATTATAAAAACGCTTCATTTTGAGTTTTTTTTTTGAATTTCTCATTCGATATTTGTGTTAGAATTCAATTAAACTTGAATTCGCGTGCTATATGAATCATTTTTTAGAACAACGCTATCAATAAGATTTTTTCTATTTCCAAACTCAAACTCAAGACATGAGTTAAGGGTGAAAGAATTACAAACCATCCCACCAGTCCCCACAATCATGTTGGTCATTTCATTTCGATTATTCTACTACTGGTTGTTACTTGGTAGCAGTCGCAGAATAGAATGTTCTTAGAGGAATTGTCACACAAACGCATACACATACGTAAGTAGTGGTTGAAGTTAGCACATGCCACGTGGTTATATTCCCAAAGAGTTGCTTGCCACAAGGCTGCTCTCTACATGTGCCAACACACTACATTTGCAACCACTTTTGATTACTTATATCATTTCACATTTCTCACATGGACCCTTATACTATTATTATTATTTGGTCGATTCAAATCTAGAATTATCACATATGGCGGACTCATTAATTTACTTGTATTTCAAACAACGCGACTGACTGAACGAATTGACATGTGCTAGACTTAAATAGCAGTTCAGATTTAAATCATAATCAAATTTATATACACATAACAATTAACATAATGTATTAATGTTAATGATGGCACTTCTCACCAAAGAATAAAATACTCCCTAGATATTTTGTTTTTAATTTGTTGTAATGAATTATATAATGGAACCAGAAAGCATTGTGACAATTTGAAGGGAAAAAAAATGTAATTGTTTTATCATGCTCAATAATCAATCAAAAGGGTGTTTAAACGGGAAAAAGGTCAAAACTACTCCTATTAGAATAATTTTGTCATATGTTTGGTATGGACAAAAAATCTCATCGCGTTAGTCAAGTAATTCAAAAATATCCTCACACAAGTGAAGTAGCTCAAAAAATACTCTTTTCATGAATGATCCCTCTGGAACAAGGAAAAAGAAGTCAATTTTGTCATTGAATTATTTATAACGGTACAATTTTACCCTCTGTTTAATGTTTGGGATAAGTGGTCAATTGAGCAATAACTTATACGGGAGATTATGATATTATTTTGACTGTTTTAAATGATAAGTCTAATTTTATGTAACATAAAAGTTAATCATCAACACTTAATTAATTACTCCCTCCATCCAGTGGCGGAGTCAGAAATTTGACGAAGAGTGTGCAAATTTTCTTTTCAGTTGCGTTAAGGATGTGCAACATTAAATACAAACTCATAATAGCTAACATTTAGCCTATATACACAACATAATTTTTCGACGAAGGGTGTGCACCTGACCACCCTTTGATATAGGTGGCTCCGCCCATGCCTCCGTCCCATTTTAATTGAGCACATTTTATTTTACACGATGATGAAGAAATCATAAATGGAGTGATGGTTTTATTATTTTACCCTTTACCCATATTAATGATATCCATTGGGCATAGAAATGGACATTAGAATTGTAATTAATTGTAGGGGTAAAATGGGAAAAATTAATTAATTCTATCTTGATTTAGTAAGTGATTAACTAATATGGGACCTTTATTTTTAGTAAGATGATTAATTAAAATGGGACGAAGGGAGTAGTTAAATATGTCTTCTACACTTCCATTTCTAAATTATTACAGTATCGATTAAAAGTTACGACGGCTTAAAGTTACAATAAGTAATACAATATATCATAGTAACTATAAAGGTATAATTGAATTGAATTTCTTTTATTATATCATTTTTAGGATTGGTGAAATAAATTCATTATTATTATATAGAAAAATAAATTTAACATAATTATATAAGAAAATATACATAATTTCATGTTTAACAAGAATAACTCACACCTAATACGGAGTCAACTCCTCATATTTTCACTCAACTTAGGAAAATGTCCCATTAAAGTCATTTATCTTTTTTTTGTTCCAATAATGTCATTTAAGTTTGTGTATTTTTCTTACAAGTTAATAGTTGTTAAAAGTGACTTAAAAGATGAAAGAAAATGACCAAAATAGTCTCTTAAGTTTGAACTTTGAATTTAAATGATCTTCATTTTTTAATAATATGAAATACTAATAAACTTTCGACTATAAAAAATAGTGAGCACAATTTTAGTTCAACTTCTAACTATGATATTAAAATATAGTGGAGTCCACCAAAAATTATGATTCGTATTGTTAGAAATAAGCTTATATGTACTCTTCTTTTTTTTCAGAAACTTAGGAGTTCAATAATAAAATAATTTTCTATATTTGTTCATTTTATGATTAATCTTTATTTTTTGATAAAATAGTTCAAATTTAGTTGTTAGTTTCTTCTACTCCAAAAATTATTATCAGAAAATTCATAATTCATAAAGAAGACGATAATTCCTTCAAATCAAAAAAAAAAAAAAAAAAAACTAGGATCTCTAGCTAGTAGAAAAAAAATCATGCATAAATATTTTTAAAGGATTTCTATTAAAAAAAAAATTAAAAATTGATGCATATTAAAGGACATTATGATAATAGCATAAATCATTCGACATCAAATAAAATTAGGAGATTTCATATAATTATTGTGTAATTTAAAAATGTTAGAGTTTTTAAATATTATTTTTATCACTCTTGTGATATTATTTAGGACAAAATTATATTACCTCTTCAATTTGACTCTAAAAACTAAATACATCTGTTAATTTTGAATAATAAATATTCTACTTCCTTATTTTATTTTAAAATATAACTACCTATTTTACGCTCTAAATTAACTTTCTTTGTTTTTTTTTTGCTTTTTAATACTATGATTTGTATCTTTTAAAATTATACTATTTACTTATCAATACAATATATAAAAATTTTAATTATGAAGTAAAAACGTGAAAAATAGTTGGAGGCCTAGTTATATTTCATGTCAAAGACTAAGGATAATTTAAATTCAAAGTTCAAACTTAAGGGACTATTTTGATTATTTTTTTCTCATCTTTTAAGTCACTTTTAGCAATTATTAGTTTATAAGAAAATAACACAAACTTGAATAACATTATTGGAACAAAATAAAGATTAATGATTTTAGTAGAATATTTTCCTAAATTAAGTGACAATATGAGAAATTGACTCCCTAATACCTAATGCATAAGAACCAAAAGAGAAAACATCTACATTCTAGAGTTTAACTTTTGCTATAATGGGAAACTTTTATATGATATTGTTACTATACTTTTCTCATACTTTTAAACCCCCAAAAAATGAAAAGAAAAAGGGTAAATTGTTTCATTTTGAATTGTTAAGGGGCAAATACATTAAAATAACCACACAATATTTATAACGATTGAAGATGAAAAAGCATGAGAAGAAGGAAGTTGATGTGCAAAGAACTTGCTTGAAGAAGAAAGCGGGGAGTATTTTAAAAGAGAACCATAATTGGAAATTAATTTGTCTTAATTACGAGTAAATGTATACAAGTTAAGCCAAACAGAAAAAAATTGGGAATAGACTAAAAATGTATATAAATTGGGAAAAAATTGAGTTAGATTTAGGGGTGGGCATTATTTAGATTAAACCAAAAAACCAAATCAAATCAAACCGAATTTCAATTTGGATTGTTGTTTTTCTTTTTGGTTTTTTGATTTGGTTTCGGATTTAGAAGAATAAAAATCGAAAAACCAAAAAAACTGAATTATTTTTTTACATCTATAATATTTAAGTTTAGAATTAGGGTTTGAGTTTACAATTTCAACCCATTTAATTATTACCTTTGCTCGTAACTTATATTAGAAAGTATATTTATCAATATTATTACTTCGCGTTGCACCTGCATTTCTTGTCCTCATTTTATTCTCACTGCATTGCATATTTATCGCCGTCTTTTCTGCGAGGCATGATCGTCCATCAGATTAAAGTTGTCTATGTGCTTCCTCGACTGGGAATGGAGGTTGGTTAGAGGATAGAGGGAGTGAGGGACTGATGGGTTGCCAATTACGAGTAGTAACTATGTTATAGATAGAAGTGACAATGACACTAGCAAATTGGAGCAAGTAACAACTAGAGTTGCTACTATATCTAGTGTCATAGTTAATGTTGATGAGAATTTTTTATTGACTGGCATGAACACTTCAGTAATTTTGATTTCTTTACTAAAAGATTTAACTATAAATCCATCAATATGGATCAATACAATCAAAGATGGAACAACAGAAATCTGTTGATGCTTGTAAAACTATAACACAAGCTTCAAATTCTAACTCTATTCTTGGAGCAGTTCCATTAATTCTAGCATGCAAATATAACTTTGATTATGCTATTAATTATTGACATAACCAAATATTGAATCGAAAAACCAAACCAAAAAGAGAAAAAATTGAACTGAATCAAATTTATTATGATTCGGATTGAGTTGCACATTTTCAAAATCGAAAATTAAAATTGAATAATACAAAATCAAACCTAAAGACCGAATGCCCACTCCTAGTTAGATTGCCGAACGGACACTCCTACTAATTTTCCATTTTTAAAATCATCCAATCAGAGGGAATTATCAGCAGCACCCTAATTTGAATTCTGTAAAGACTATTAACAAAAAAAATAAAAAAAAATATATACACCAATTGGTCCAAATAATTAAATAAACTAAACAATTAACCATTTTAAAATAATCTCCAAGCACGTGGAGCCATCCATTATGACCACAAATGCTCAAGTTCTAGAACAACAAGCTGAAAGTCATCTAACCAGATCAATCCAAGAAGCTGCCTTTCAACCCACTCCCCGTACAGTCAAACTTTCCACCTATCTTTTTCCTTCTCCAAATCCAAATAATAAAAGTTTAGCCTGATGCATAAAGACTTTCGCTGCCTGAAATATGAAGAAATATCAAATCATAAGATTTATATTATATGTAATGTCATTTTGTATTTATCAAAAAATTATTTTCACAATTTAAATTTATGACCTCCTAATTACTTGACTTTACCATTACTTCGACCTTACCCTTCCCAAAATCCAAATAATACTCTTAGGGGTCGTTTGGTGTGAGGTATTAGAGAAAATAATAATGGAATAAAATTTTGATGTCTTTTATGTGGGCGTTTGGTGTGAGGAATTGAATTATTTATCCCATCACTTTTGCCTTAGTGATGGAATAAGTTATCCCATATACATTATGGGATAACTTATCCCGAGATAGTTCATCCCGGATAAGTTGGATCCCAACCAAACGACTCCTTATATTCTACAGCTGACTTTTCCTGCATCAAGTAATAAACTATCTTCCCATTCCCTGTTTCGATTATATATATAAACCCAAAATACTCAACCCCCTTAGAATCATTACTCCGCCTTCTCCGGCCGGCTAAAATTCCCACTAAAATCTAGCCATGGTTAGCTTTAAAGCTCTTTCCATTAATCTCGTTCTCGTTCTCGTCCTCGTATTATTATGTCAGGCGTCAGCCCAGGCTCCTGGAACCGAGGATCGGTTCCAGTACCCAAGTGTCAGTCCAGCAATGGCTATTATCATAGTGGTCCTAATAGCTGCTCTTTTTTTCATTGCTTTCTTCTCAATTTACATACGCAACCGCAACGCGGCTAACGGTAGCATCCGCCAAACCTTCTCCATGCGACGTCGCACAGCTGCTGCGGCCAATCGTGGACTCGAAAACACGGTATTAGAGACCTTTCCGACTTTTACATATGCTGAAGTAAAGGATCATCATATTGGTAAAGGCGCTTTGGAATGTGCGGTGTGCTTGAATGAATTTGAAGATGATGAAATGCTTCGTTTGATTCCTAAGTGTGATCATGTGTTTCACCCTGAGTGCATCGATGCTTGGCTAAAATCTCATGTTACTTGCCCTGTTTGCCGAGCTGATCTTACTCCGAAACCAGATGAACCGGCACCGGCTCAAGCTCCTGATCAGATGAACCGGGAAGTAGCGCAAGAGCAGGGAGGGACAGAAAATTTGGAGCAAAATAACGAAGTTTCGATACAAATAGAGCAAGAAGAGAGCTCTGTTAGACCAGAAGTTAAGAGAAATTTGAGTTTCAACGCATCGAACCGGCCACCGAGGTCTTCTTCGGTAAAGAGGCCAAGGATTTTCAGCAAATTCAGGTCACATTCGACCGGCCATTCATTGGTGGTACCAGGGGAGAATTTAGACCGGTATACTCTTAGATTACCGGAGAATGTTAGGAAAGATGTAATGAACCGGGCACTACTAAACCGGGCAAGGAGCTGCGCAGTCACGCTACCAAGACATGGTAGCTCTAGAACCGGGTACAGAATCGGCAATGGAGAGGGAAGCAACAGAGGTGCAAGGTCATTCAGCCGGATTGACCGGTTCGACCCGGAAGCAAAATCGGACCGGTGGGTTTTCAAGATTGCACCTCCATTCTTCACGAGAGGTTCATCAATGAAATCCCCCAAAGTACGCGCCGATAACGAAGAGGCATCCACATCGCGCAGTGTGAAAGCGGCAGTAAAAATGCCATCGTTCAAATGCCTTGAGCCGAGAGGCGATGAACCCGGTTTGCTGGCAAATGACTCGGCTCGATCACCGGTTTAAAGAATGCTGAACCGGCTAACGGTTTAAAGAGTCCGTCTACCAGACATTAACGGAAGTTATTAATAGCGTGGCCGAAAGGGAAAACTTTTTGTTCGCCGGCAAAAGAGGAGAACGCATGGGCCCGCCAACTTTGAAACTTCCGTTGTTGACTTTATTGCACATATACTATAATAATGCCAAAAGTTGAAATTCAAGGCTTTCGACTTCTAGAAAATTCTTTAAATGTTGATTGATTTATTATTTAAAAACAAAATAATTTTCAACTTTTGGGTTTTTTGGGGGGTGAGATGATGTTCAAGGGTGTGTGTTTATCTGCTAGTTGGGTGATGTAGTACCCTAAACACGATGTAATTATATATGTTTTACTTTGTTCTCGTTTGATAGAGATGTGATGATTTTCCTGTTAGAATTTTAATTCTTTTTGTTGATTTTATTATCCGCGTGATATTATATTTTTTCACTTTCGCAAATGCATTTTTGGATTTGGAAATAGATACTTGGGTGCATATATCGAAATGCATTTTTCACACTAGTTTTGTCGTTGGGGGATGAAACACCTAATACAGATCAAACTTTTGGAATAAATTTAAATGTGCATCAAGCACCAGTAGGACTGTAGGTTATGAATTCGCATAATATTGCATCAAGGTGTTTGACAATTTGCCCTAATAAATGTATTGTCTTTTTCATTCTTTTTGAAGTTTTTTTTTTTTTTTTAATCCTGAAAGCATTTGTGCTAGTACGATGGTATTTGTGCAAGTGTCTCGATTTTGTTTGTCCAACGTACAAACTCAACAAGACTTTTGAGTTGATAATTTCACCCTTATGCCCTTTCTAAACTGAATAATTTCTTAATTTATTGTGGCTGCCTTCTTGTCATTCATGTCAAGGCTCACAATAATATTTTCCTCGTGTTAATGAACCTTGCTCTTAATGTTCAGGGAATCCTCGGCCTCATGTGCATCAAAATCCACAAACACAAAGTATAACAGTGTAACAACCTCAATTACAAAACACAACTCTAACGTATATTATACTTTCAAATCTAAATTATAATTGAGAATTCGAAGAACAAAGTAACAATGAACAATATTAATGAGAAATGAAAGAAGGTAACTAGAAGAGGATGAGATACTTAAAACTCAGAAGGAAGACGAGAAAACAATAGACGAGCCAAAGCTTCACATAATTTGCCTAACCCTTCTTTGTGACCCCTAGTCCTTTTTAACTATAGTTAATTGGGCCTGGATCCCAAATAAAACCCTCCAACATTTTAGTCGGCCCAATAATCCTAATTGAATCATTCTCATCCGACGCTTCTAATCCATACGCCCTTATGGAGCTAACTTGGTTCACAACAATACTCCCGCCGTGAATAAGAACCTTGTCCTCAAGGTTCGAATCGAAAATTCCTTTAGGACAGATTAGAACCAAAGCATGGACATTAAAATTTTCCCTAGTACCAATCTTACTCACCACCTGCAATATAACCTCTTCAAGAAAGATTTGCAAAACACCTGCACACTGCCAAGCACACAGGCAACTGTCACCAACAACAATCCTACTTTGCAACTCTCCATTTGATAAGTCACAGTTCATTATTTTCGTTTGCTCATAAAGAGTAAACATAGTAAAGAGTTTTGAGTCCATAATTATGCTTTCACCATCCACATGATTCCTTAGACGAGTGACGTACTGTATATCCAGAGCTTGAAAGGTAGCTGCAACGTCGTCATAATAGGTGGTCATGAGAACAGTCCTCTTCAGCACATCCACGAATATTCCATCGGGCCATACAAGCATAAGTATGTTAACCCCTTCACTTACGTTCTTCTTGAGCGGCTCACAAGGTGTGGTGCCTCCTCCAGGCGATGCATTGTTTGCCACCAGAATAATTTTCTGGATATGGCTAACATAATCTGCAATGCCCTTCTCACCCCATTCCTCCTTAGCATCAATGCTGGCCCGATCGAATGACAATTTCACATAATAGGCCAAAACATAGGTATTAATATCAAATAATGGGGTGCCAAGAATTTCATCAATAAAAGCAAGTGCAGCTGTTGCAGGCTGCATTTTAAAACTGAATAGTGAAAAAAGAAGGCGAGCATTTGTATCCGAATCAACCCTACCAATTATGATAAGTCCATTCAAGTCTAGTGCTTTTGCCATTTCAACAGATCGCACAACTTGGGCTAGAAAATTCAATAGTGAAGCGAAGAAAGATGATTTCGGAAGTGGTCGTGGCGACCATGGTTGAACAGTTTGGGCACCCATTTTGCGACTGGTCATTTCTTTAAACAACTTGCTACATTTCAACGTACCATTAGGGCCAAATACAGGATGCTGGACAAACTGTCTATTGCAGGAGTAAACAAAAATCAGCTCCACAAATCTAGCTCTGAACACAACCACAACAAGGGCCATAGCACCTTTAAATATATGTGTGGAGCTACTATAGATCTGCTCCGTTTGAGCACTAACATAAGCAAAACTCAAACATCTTATAGCTCCTCTTCGGCTTGAGGAATTCACACACCAAGATTCTCCGGGATCCCACAATCGAGTCATAGAGTTAGAATAAGAAATTAAACAAAACTTGCCTGAACAGCCCTGCAATTGTATCACCTGTACGTTCGCTGCACAACCGATTGGAGCCCAGAACTTGAAATCAATTCCCAGATCCCATACGCAAAGATCCATTATAGTTGCCCGGAGTACTTCCTGTATTTTTTTCTCACTGGCACACCCTTTTGAGTTAGACGAAAAGAAGTTAGGAAGATTGCACTCCTGCCCTTGGGTAGGGAAAGGAACCAGATAACCAAATGTATCTCTTTTAGGAGATTCGTCAAACAAAGCTACATTATCCCATGGATTTTCCTCCTCGGTATTAGATTCTTTCCTATCATCTAACCCCGTAGTAGACACCTTGGTTTGCAAGCTGAAATCTGCATATGGACAAAGCATATCGAATTGCCGAAGCGCACACGAAATTGGTGGAGGAATAGGCTCACCGGGATCAAACGGACGATGTATGGATATCTGTCCCACATAAGTGTTGGAGTTCTCTTCATATTCGTATGTTGTGGCATTACCTTTTAGATCCTCAACCAAATGAAGTTCACCAGCGCCAATACTAGGACTGAGATTCCCATAAAATTCAGGCTCGGACACAAAATTTTTGTTAAAAACTGGAGCAATCATCTCTCGGTCATCATCTGTACGAGAGGACACTGGAATAATGTGCTCGGCTCGGTGAGAAAAATTATCAAACACCTGGCCTGCATCAGGGCTGGGGCTGCCATTGCTCAAATCAGAAGCAACCGCTGATTCCCCAACCTCCTCTGATTTTGCATTGTTTAAATCAGATTCCAGTGAAACAGGTAGGACTGTAGATGCAAAGCTAATGGGGTCAAAGCCGGCTAGACTCTCCACCGAACTTGCTAAGCTCTGTTGTCGAAATCGCAAAAGCAATTTCTCCTTGAAATGGTTCCAGTCATAGAATTGTTTGTTGCGAAATAACCAATCGAACCAGGTAAGAGCCTCACCATCAAGGTAGAATCTGGGAAGAGGAAGCCAGTCATTCTTGTCGAAGCCGAGGTATGTGAAGTACAACTCGGCTCGAAAAATCCAGTACTCCGGTTTACCATCGCCACTAAATCTCGGTAAAAACATCGTCGTTGTTGGAGTCCGATCGATGAAAGCACCAATGTAACAACCTCAATTACAAAACACAACTCTAACGTATATTATACTTTCAAATCTAAATTATAATTGAGAATTCGAAGAACAAAGTAACAATGAACAATATTAATGAGAAATGAAAGAAGGTAACTAGAAGAGGATGAGATACTTAAAACTCAGAAGGAAGACGAGAAAACAATAGACAAACCAAAGCTTCACATAATTTGCCTAACCCTTCTTTGTGACCCCTAGTCCTTTTTAACTATAGTTAATTGGGCCTGGATCCCAAATAAAACCCTCCAACATTTTAGTCGGCCCAATAATCCTAATTGAATCATTCTCATCCGACGCTTCTAATCCATACGCCCTTATGGAGCTAACTTGGTTCACAACAAACAGTGTAACCAGCTTGTCGCACTCGAGCTACAAATTTGGATTAAGGAAGGAAAACGATGCAGAGAAAATAATTTGGATTTTTATTCAACAGATAACTTCCTTCCACATAGAGCTGAATAGCTACCTACAGCTGGCCTTGTAATGGATTGCACTATTGATGACACGTGTCCATTTCATATGACAATTATGCCTCAAGGAAAATTAAGACAGACTGAAATAAAGCCCTAAATAGATATTGGACCAACATTAAAATAGCTCACTAATAAGGACTTGTGTTGCTCCAAACCATATAAAGGACCCGGCCTAGTGTCACAGTGGTGAACACCACTTAACTGGATCCTCAACATAGTGCTCGACACACAACCATAAAATGCAGGGTGGATTCGAAAAGTGTCAAGTAGATTCAACCTGTAAGCGATTCACTCAATACGCTTAAGAATTTGAAAAGGCTCGAATTAATGTCCGTCCAGTTTTGGATGTTGTTGCAAGAATACAATAATTGTCCGCGTGATTTAAGTTTGACAAATACCCAATCTCCTATGTCAAACACAAGCTCCGTATGATGCTTGTCTTCCAGTTTCTTTGTACGTGTTTGTGACTCAAGCAGACCAAGCTTCAAATTAGCAAAGACTTACAGTTTGCTACTTCAATAGGAAAAGATAAAAAATACATAATAATAATAATAATAATTTCAGAAATTTAAAGCTTGTGTGTCTAGTAAGAATTAGAACTCGAATATATCGTCTAATCATTTAATCAGACAAAAGAATAGTGAGATTTCACATTAAAAGAGCATGTTGCAAGAACATATTGAACTCTATGCATTATATTTATTTTTTTCCTACAAATACAAACATGATTTAGTATTTAATTGTGTTTTAAAATTATTTTACGTTAATTGTGTTTTAAAATTATTTTAAGTTAACTTCCAATCAAATATATGTTACTTCAAGAATACTAATATGTCACAATCAAAACTTATAACACGTATTGTTCGTTTTAGCTTTATAGATCTCACGAATGTGCCTTTTAGACTACGTTAATTGAGACAATGTGCTATTATAAAAAATTGTGTTTTTTCTTATATAATGCTTTATTTTTCTCTTCCTTTCCTAATGTGACATTTACCCAAGATATTATATATTACCTCTATTATAAGCTTGTTAGTTTAGAAATCAATCAATACTTCATTTTGACCTTATCTTCGTAAGCGACGTCACATGGTATCTAACTTAGACTTCGTCATTCTCATTGAAATTTGTCTCATATGCACTACTAAAGTCTAATTTTGGTATCAAATTTGTCTAACCTAAATAGGTGACACATATTTGCTCGTTGAAAAAATATTTAATTAAATATAAATGCTTTTTGAAAATAAAAATGTTCTAAGAAAAAATAATAGAAATATAACTTTTTTGAGATATCGTTTTAATTTCTGCAGTATTTGTTTAAAAATTTGGGGAAAACTTAAATACAGAGTACTAGTAAAATATACTAAGGACCTATTTGATCATGAAAATTAAAAATCTATCCACTTTATTTGGTATCTTTGAAGTTGAAAATAGAATTGGAGTCGTGTTTGCCACAATATTTTTGAAATGGGGTGTTTTTAAAGTTAAAAAATATAAAAAGTGAAAATAAATTTAAAAGTTTATAGAGTTTTATGAAAATTAGGTTACTTTATGAAATTAAAAAAATATAAATTAAAAAGTGAAAAAAGTGAAAATACCTTTTGAAATATTTTAAAAAAATTCAAATATTATAAAAATATATTTCAAAATATTTATTGCCAAATAAATACTTTGAAATAAAATAAAAATACATTCAAAAATATTATGAATAACGTTAATGCCAAACCCTATTAAAATATTAGGACTTCACTAGAAATTCAGAAAATATGCGTAGCAAACATTTGTGAGAAAGAAAAGAAATAAATATAAAAGATTAAACACAAGAGAGAGGAAGGAAATACGATTGACGAGGGAAAAAATCCATTTTCTTTGCCTCCAATTCATTCACCTTTCAAATCCGAAAAACCCTAATTCTCTCTTTGTCGACTATGAGTTACCCTAATTACGACTCTCGATACGGTGATTCCGGCTCCTATCGCCAGCGACGCAGGTACATATTCCCTAAAATTCTTCATTTATATACTAATTATATTTATGCTTAAGCTAAAATCATCGACTATTTACTATTTGCTTGTGTTTATCGGATTCTAGTGACCTAACGGGGGGTCCACAACCTTCTATGTATCCACGGCCTATGCCAGGTGGAGCTGCCGCTAGCTATGGTCGTGGTGGGCCCCCTCCTTATGGCGGTCCACCGCCTATGGGTATGGGTGGATCTGGACGAGCTGGGGGTGGGTATCCGCCTTTTGAAGGCGGGTTTTCGAGAGGGCCGGATAGGGGATTTGGAGGTGGTGGAGTTGATAGAGTGGGTAATGGTGGTATGGGGGACCGGGACCGGGACCGGTCTGGGAGGTTTGGTGCTGCTGGGGGGAATTATAGTGGAAGTAGGAGTGGTGGTGGGAGAGGAGGTGGTAGGGGTTTTGATGGAGGCTACAGTGGTGGACGTGGAGGTGGAAGGTTTAGTTTTGATGGAGGCCGTGGTAGTAGTGGTGGGAGAGGAGGAGGTAGACATGGGAGGTCGCGTGATGATCTAGATAACCTTACTCTACCAAAGCAAGACTTTGGGAATTTGGTACCATTTGAGAAGAATTTTTATGTAGAGAATCACTCTGTGAGGTCAATGACGGATCAGGAAGTTGCTATTTATCGTGCACGTCGTGATATTACTGTTGAAGGAAGTGATGTCCCTAGGCCAATTCAGATGTTCCATGAGGCGAACTTTCCTGGTATTGCTTCTGGAGACCTAAATGTATTGATGAATTTAGCTAAATCTTTTTGAAATATTGTCTGATTGAATTGCTGTGATAGATTATTGCCTCGAGGTTATTTCAAGACTAGGATTTGTTGAGCCAACACCTATCCAATCACAAGGATGGCCAATGGCTTTAAAGGGCAGAGACTTAGTAGGAATTGCTGAAACTGGTTCTGGGAAAACTTTGGCATATTTATTGCCGGCTTTGGTTCATGTCAGCGCACAACCCCGCTTGGGTTAGTATCACTTTTCCTGTTTGTTTTTATTGTTTAGACAGGCTGGCTGTTTTTTAATTGACTGCCTCCATTTTGATCTTTCCCCTCTCAATTCCAGCACAAGGTGATGGTCCAATCATACTAGTATTAGCACCTACAAGAGAGTTAGCTGTTCAGATTCAAGAAGAAGCTGTTAAATTTGGATCGCGTGCCAACATAAGAAGTACTTGTATTTATGGTGGTGCCCCAAAAGGACCTCAAATCCGTGATCTTAAAAGAGGTATTCTGTTTATCTGCTCATTAACTTGTTAGTATTAAATTCCCTTTTGCCAAACTGGTTTTAAAACATGAAACTTCATGTCAGGAGTTGAAATTGTGATAGCAACCCCTGGTCGGTTAATAGATATGCTGGAAGCTCAACATACTAACTTGAAAAGAGTGACTTATCTGGTATTGGACGAGGCTGATCGAATGCTGGATATGGGGTTTGAGCCTCAAATAAGAAAAATAATTTCCCAGGCATGCACCGTCTTTTCTTTCTTATTTCCTTTATGATTTTAATTGCGTGACAATCCACAATTTAGTTCAGTAATCATTTGTCCCCTCATCTGTTACTTTATCATGTTCGTTCACTGTAGTGAAAATCAGAACATTTTTTGGGCCCTGCTTCAGTCAGGCTACTACAATTTCTCAACCTTCATTGTTTATCTTGCGAGCAGCAGTACTGTCTCAGAATGAGTATTTTTCTTTTTGACTCGGTCTGCAGCGGTTTAGCACTTTTTCTGGGGTTGGTATATTGACCTTTTGAGCCATCATATTAACAGAAAACAAAATGTTTTGTCAATTTCTTCATATTTCTCCAGGTTATACAATTTACTAGGACCATGGATAATATGTGAGACAGAGAAGTTTTCTTGACTAATTTGCTTGCTTGATTTTGTACCTTAAATATAGAAAGTTTGCTGACAGCTAGATTTGGGGGGTGTTGAAATGTTTTAAAAGTTTGAAGGGGTAAGGGAGATTCTACTCTTTTATTAAAAATGGGTAATGGAGACACAACATATTCATGAAACTTCTCTTCCAAACATTGAAGAGGTGATTAAACATATTTATCAGTTCATTAAAGTTTAGGTAATCTGATGAAAGTAGTCGTCAGATTTCTTTATACCTTGGGGAACTATATCATCTTTGACTTGTTGGACATACATATCAGATAACTTCCTGACTTCTTATGCAACTTAATACAGTATTTATCCATATGTGTCACACGCTTCACATACTGAGCTTCTGCATTTTCTATGGCTATGTGTGAAAGACTTCGCATATGTGTTTGTTTCTTCCCACTTTGTTTGGATGTGCAATAACTTGGTTCTGCTGCTTCAAGAATCCTCTTAATTGCTATAAATTTTGTTCAAAATAGGTTGAAAATGTAATCTCTCTTTCTTAATTTGGAATCTGAGACTCATATTGTGTTACCATGCATTTGTCTTGCTGGTATTCTGGTGTTTGAATTATTGCATCATTCTGGAAAATTCCTTTGAGAGAATTTCATGTTAAAATATATTTTGATGCTGCTGCAGATTAGACCAGATAGACAAACCTTGTATTGGAGTGCCACTTGGCCCAAAGAGGTTGAAACCTTGGCTAGGCAGTTTCTACGTAATCCCTATAAGGTAAGTAGTGAAGCCATATTATAACGCTAAACTATATTGTGTTAACATATCAGTGTGTCACAAGCAGCATCAGTGTTTTTTTAATGAGGGTTTGGAATGTTTTTTGAATGTGCTTTACTTGTCAGGTCATCATTGGGTCTCCAGACTTGAAAGCAAATCAATCTATAAGACAGGTCATTGAAATTGTCACAGATTTAGAGAAGTATAGTAGGTATGATCTAATTCCCACCGATGTCACTTGATGGGTATCCTGTACAAATTTGAGTGCTCATGGTTTTCTGATTCCACAGGTTGATTGGGCTTTTGAAAGAAGTGATGGATGGAAGCAGAATCCTAATATTTGTAGAAACAAAGAAAGGATGTGATCAAGTCACAAGACAGTTGAGAATGGATGGATGGCCAGCTTTATCCATTCATGGTGATAAAAGCCAGGATGAGAGAGATTGGGTCCTGTCTGATTTCAAAAGTGGCAGAAGTCCTATAATGATTGCCACTGATGTTGCTGCACGTGGTCTTGGTAGGACCAATCATGTTAAGGATTAGGATTTTCTTTAGTCTGTCCATTTAGGTCTTTCCCACTAAAGGTAACGAGTCTCCGGCTGCTGTCAACTTTCCTGAGTAAATAATCTGTGGTTTGGGACGATACTTAGGGGCGCGTTAGCCACAATAATAAAGTTTTTGCACCCTGAGCAACAGCGAATTTAGGATTTATGTGAAGTGTCAACAATAGAACCATTAGTTGAATTTCAATAGAACTTCAGCAGGAGCTTAATTGAACACGTCACACTCTAGGTCCTCTTTTTTCCTTAAAAGCCACGGTTAAAAAAAACTCTCTTTGATTCTAACTGCAATATGGTAGGGTTTTGGTTTTAGCTGGTGTTTGAGTTTGAACGCTAACTGCCATCTCTTAAATTGTCCAAACATAGTTTCAGTTAATGAGTTTTATCTCTTGATAAGATTTGAAGGCAGAAGTTCAATAGTGATCCCTTTGAAACTTATTATGTGACCAGCTCTTGAGTTGTCTCATAAAAGGGATGTTTAAACAAGGTGAAACTGCTCTTACAGTGGGCATCATGATGATGTAATAATGTATCGAATTAGGAATTAGAAGTTCTCACACTTCTTAAGGTGATAATTCCTTTTTTTGTTCTGTATTGGATAGTTTAGTAGCATGTCATGAACTTCCTTTTTATGGTCTGCATTGGAAGTTTGGTCACAAGAAAACAATAGGTCAGGCATTTAATTTAAAATGTGGGAGTGTGCTTTTTAAGTTATAACGTACTAGAAAAGTAGCGTGTTGAAAGAGAATATGCAAGTTGGTAAATGCTAAAGTTTTTAGATAGAGGTCTTTTCAGAAAACCTGAGATAGATCAGTAGTAGTTTATAAAGGCTGCATCGAGAGAGTCCTATTCTCAGTAGTTGACTTTGTTTATGCAGCCTTTGAAGTTTGTCATACTCGATGTCCGTTGGCATAGCATCACACCAAAACTTGTAGCTTGCTCTTTTGCTTATCTCATCCTTTAAATAGAGAAACACTGATGACACAAAGTCGCATGGCTTCACTTCATCTCAAGTATAATTACCTGTGCAATGTCTTTTACATCTATGGTCTATCTGGAAATGAGCATTTTTTTGGTTTTAGTTAGTGGAAATTTGTAGGAACTTGCGAGTATTACACTCATCACCCCATGCTTAGAGCACACAACCAAACTGAATAGCTGGTTGTGTTTCTTTCTACATTAGAAAGTTGTTGGGTGGTGGTTTATGATACTATGTTTACCGAGTATTGCACCACCCTGCTCTTCCCTTCAGTGGAGCATTTGAGCATTCAAGCTGAATGAATGGCCAGTTGCTCTTTCCTACATTTAGAAAGTTGGGTATGTGGGCTCTTTCAGCTGAATTGATTTTGGGTTTAGAACATATGGCCAACTGTCTTTGTGAAGAATAGGTATTAGAAGGAAAATGGAAATTGGTATAGAATGTGACACTTGAAATTCTAGCTGGCCATATCAAATGAAGGTTAAGATTCATGATCATATGGAAGGCCTTTCCTCCATGTGATTGGAAGGATATTTGTGTTCGTTATACTTTAGGAATTTTATGCTTAGGACTGTGGCTTTTTCGAATTCTCTTGACTTCTTCCCCGAAGGGTATCAATCACGTCATTTTGTCTTAAGTAAGGTCAAGGTTAACGTTGCCCATCCACAGTTATGAAGCTGGTTGTCCTGACAGCCCGGTAGACTCATGCAAGATTATTGTGTCACTGGAATTGATTTTGGAAGTTCTGGTGGAGCTGCTCCTTATCCCTGCCAGGTTAAGGTGGGCACATTTATGTAAGGAATGTGTTATCTTACATATGATCACTTGGGTCTCAATAGTGCAGGGATAAGGTTGCAAGTATCTACTCTTTCTCCAGTTTGGTGTGACTTGAGTTCTCGTCTCATTTTTTGCAGATGTTAAAGACATAAAGTGTGTGATCAACTATGATTTCCCTTCAAGTCTCGAGGATTATATTCATAGGATTGGCAGAACTGGACGTGCTGGTGCAACAGGAACTGCCTTCACATTTTTCACCCATGCGAATGCCAAGTTTGCCAGAGAGCTTATTAAGATCCTGCAGCAGGCAGGACAAATTGTTCCTCCTCAACTTTCTGCACTAGCAAGGTCTAGTGGTCCTAGCAGTGGAGGTTTGTGTTCAAATCCACTAGTTTTTTAAGCATCGTGTGCATGTAAAACCCAAACTGTGAACACAAAATACATATAAAACTTTGATTTATTTGGCTTTTGCATTCTTGCTGCAGGAAGCAATTTCAGGTCTAGAGGACGAGGTGGCTTTGGGAACCGGGAACAAAGATCTGGATCTAACGTAATTCCTCTCGGCCATGCAAGAAGGCCTTGGTAGTTACTGTGCCTATTTCAAAAGAGTGCATTTAGGTCTTAGGAGATGTATACTAGACATGATTTTGGGGTTTCTGTATTTCGTTCCACTTACAGCAAGGAATGTTTATTTTTCTTGCTAGCGGGATGGATTTTAGTTAAACTAACCTCGTTCCTTTTCGACCAAAAAAAAAACCTTGCCTTTTTAGTCTTGGTCGAACTGGTTCATTATGTGAGCACGCACTAGGAATTTGGATAAGCAGATGGAGGAGTAATATTATGCTATCTGGTACTACTACACTTGTACCCTCTTAAATTTACTAAGCAAGAAGTAACGTTTCAGTTAGCTTTTAAATTGTTCGTCAGTATGTTTTTCTCTCAAACTATGGTGAAGTTTGGTGATGGACTCGATATTACTCCATTATAGATAAAATTTGTGTTAGATACTTATTCGACATTTTGAGCACATTTTATGAATTCTGCAGGAAATCTGAAGTTGGTTACTTTAAGGAATTCCATTATGTCTGAAAATCATCTTCTTTTTATGTTTCTCACCTTAGAAATCAATTATTTCATTATTACCCAAATGCAAAATGGTTAACCACTCAAAGGTGAAATGAACTAAATTAACATAAATAGGATGTCAGGTGAAACATTAATCTTTTGCCGGAAATCAACATACGTCTTGATTTCGCAGGGCATTTACAAGAAGATACTCCTTTGTTAGGGCAAACACGAGATGAACTTCAGATGATTCTTTTTTCTATCAGAAGGCAGTTTAAATAGAGAATTTAATCGTGTATAAGTCATCACCCAAAACAATAGTCGGTAGATGTATACTATATATAAACTTATACTCCTACATAATTCATGTATATTAAAAGGGCAGTCCGGTATACTAAAGCACCTAAAAAAATATACGCAAGGTCCGGAGAAGGATCCGGCCACAAGGATCTATTGTATTCAATTAAAGAAATTTTAATACGAAATGTTGGAGATTCAAATTATGAAGAAAACACACAGATGAAAACATATGGTTCATGGGGGCAGCAGGCCGAACCCAAAAAGCTGGATCTATCAAAGCCCAAAATTGATAAGGCCCAAGCCCAAGAAGCAAATCCATCTATCTATAAATATGTGAAACCCTAATATTTCCTCACTCCTTAGGGCTTTTTCACCTAGTTCCCATTCCTTCTGCCCCTTCCCCCTTTGCAGCCGCCGCCGAAATGACAACCCGTTTCAAGAAGAACAGGAAGAAGCGCGGCCACGTCAGTGCCGGGCACGGTCGTGTCGGTAAGCACAGGAAGCATCCCGGAGGTCGTGGTAACGCCGGAGGTATGCATCATCACCGTATCCTTTTCGACAAGTACCATCCAGGTTACTTCGGGAAAGTCGGTATGCGTTACTTCCACAAACTCCGCAACAAGTTCTATTGCCCAACTGTCAACATCGACAAGCTTTGGTCACTTGTTCCACAAGAGGTGAAGGATAAAGCTGCTGCTAGCAAAGGCAGTGCTCCGTTGATCGATGTTACTCAGTACGGGTACTTTAAGGTGTTGGGAAAAGGTGTGTTGCCGGAGAACCAAGCTGTTGTGGTTAAGGCGAAGCTGATTTCGAAGAATGCTGAGAAGAAGATTAAGGAGAATGGTGGTGCTGTTGTGCTCACTGCTTAGGTTTGGTTTTATTTAGTAGTTTTTGGTATTCGTATAGCCGATCTTGACTTGTTTGGGATTAAGGCTTAGTTTATCTTCAGTTTTGGATTTTGGATTATTAAGGGATGTTTAAACCTGAGATCACTGTGTTTTTCGCTTTGCAATACATTCGGATATTGACTATGTGTTTTGCTTGTTCAATTGGATGAGATGTTGCATTATAAATCAATTGTCATAGTATGTTTTGGCATATAATGAGCTATTTCATAGCTAATGTTCATTTTGTGTTTTTGTGCCTTTTGCCATATTGCTTTTGGCATTCACTATGGATAACTTTGATGTGCTTTGTGTGATTGACTACTGTCGAACCATATTAGATGGATAAAATAGTTTACTAGAGGTGGTGTCAATATCTGTAAATGAGGTATATCATTTGATTATGCAAGTGTGTTAGTTTTAGTAAGTCTTGTCACTGTGTTTAGTTTTCGCAAATCAATTAATGAAGTGTGTGGTGCTTGAATTTATCTTTTTGATGCAAGTTTATCTTGCCTTTTGGTTTTGATTACACAGTTTAGACTTAAGAGGATGGTTGTGAAGTGACATTTGGGTAATTATTTCTAGAGAGTCAAATTCTTTATTCGATGAAATTTAAATTAGAATTGGACATCAGTCTGTAACTACTACTACTACAACAACATACCCAATGTAATTGCACAAGTGGAGTTTGGGGAAGGCGACCTTATCGTTGTTACTTTACTAGGTTAAAGTCTTAGAGACATCTGTCTGTAACTGTGCCTTTTGTTGTGCTTCCAACTTTTTACTTTTTTTTTTCTTTTTCTCAACACAATGTCTGCTGGGGTTCATTCTTGTTATGGAGGATAATATTAGGGTTAGACAGAATGATGATAGGTTTGAAAACAAGGAATGAACTTGGGAGATTTGCAAACTTGACTCGATATCGTGGTGTCTATGTTTTATTCCTTCAAACCAAATGCAGTTGTGGGTAGAAATCAGCAGTGGTGTGTTGGGGCAGGCATCTTGCCCAATCTGTTGTGGAGCTTTCCATCTGTGTGCTCTTCTTCCATCACCCTTTATGTGGAAAAGTTGCAATGGCCATTAAATCTAGGGATCTCGTCATTGCATGCCAAAGGGTCTTGTTCTCGAGTCTTGAGCCTACACTTGTTTAAAAGTTTCTATTTGTAATTGCACAAGGTGCTTGTTCATGTTAGACATTAGAGTTTGTGGCAAATTTTGCAAACGATAAATCGAAACTATCTTCGCAAGTTAGACTGTGTTAAGAGTTTCCTCATTCATAATAAAACCATATGCGAAAATGTATTTAAAACGATACTTATCAACATGTTACTGTTAGCTTTTACTATTGCATTAACAATCTGTGCTAGGTGTGGTGTGTATAAGAATCTTTTGTTTATGTCACCAATTCCTCCAATTTTATAAGACCATGAAAGCATCAAAGATTAGAGAGCGGTCAGCATGAAACAGCTTACCTAAGAACAAATGACCTGTTGAAACTAATAAATCTGGAAAAGAAAAATGTTCCTCTTCAAAGGAGATTGATACTCCAAAAGGCCAAATAAACTTCACCTTGATAAAATTATTGGTTGTTGCTTGGTCAATAATCTCGTATTGAAATGGATGGTAAAGAATGTTTAGAATTTAAACTTGACAATTTTTTACATGAAATTGAAAGGGAAATATAATTTTCATAAACTCGGCATAGGACCGGATTATGTAGGCCATTTATTTTGGAAGGATCATTAATATTTTTGTCCCTATTTTGTGTTAGGTATTTAATTGTCCCTCATCTTATGTATTATTGGACATAAGTGCGATTACGAGGAAATTATGCTTAGTCTCCCCCAAAGTGTCTGGTCTTGAATTTTTGTCCCCAAAATGTCCGGTCTTGGTTTTTGTCCCCCGATGTGTGGTCTTGAATTTTTGTTCCCGCTAAATAAGTTCTAACGTTTGCGTATAAGGCAGAACTTCTGGTCAATTGTGTAGGTTTATTATCTTGAAATGTCATGAACGTCTGTTTTATGGGCAAGGGTTAGAACGTCTGTCTTATGAGCAACATATCTAAATTCTAACTCTTGCCTATAAGACAGAATTTCTGATCAATTGTGCAAGTTCATTGTCTTGAAATGTCATAGATAAAGTTTATTAAGCAGGGCCAAAAAATCAAGACCACCTCTTATGAAGGTTATTTTTAAAGGGGGCAAATTATCAAGAAAAACCATTTTAGGGTTATTTGTGAACTCAGCCCTTCGATTACTAAGGACAAAATTAAAGATCAATCCATTAAAAAGGTAAAACTTAAAAACCAGTTCATTTAAAGGGTAAACTTAGCAATTAAGTGATTTAAGAACTTTGTTTGGGCCTTAATTCCGAATTGAGTAACCCGGCCATTAGTCCCTCTAATTGGGCTGGTCCATGGACTTAGCACATTGAGTTTCCTAATCAAAATCCAATTATTGGTGAAAGAATTGCAAGACCCCATCTACAGGAAAAAGTGACTATTATTCTCTGCTTGGGTTTTGTCCACAAGTGGCATCAGTCCTACAAGGAGGGATTCGAAATGAATTATTAGTAGCAATGTAGCATGTAGTGCCTAGACATAAATACCTAAACATTATCCTTTTATACCACATCTCATATCTGTTTGCCAGCACCCATCACACAAATTATCAAAATCTTGGCTTTGCTTTAGTGATAAATGTGGTTCAAAATCGTGCTAGAGAATTGTCTGCTTAAAGAGACCTTAGCGAACTCTAGTAAACCCCACACATTGAACACCTAAGTTAAATTTAGCAGATTAACTTTTTGATGCATCTGTTGTGAAGATTCATGTATCTGCATTCATATATGATGTTTGCTTCATACAAAAAAAGAAGAAGAAGAAACCCTTTCAATTCAATACTGTTTTATATAGAAACTATTCAGAACTAGTTTATTTCACTAATAATGTTGTACGCTGTGAGCTTTTTCACAGGTTAAGTCCGCTCTTTTTTTTTTTTACCCCTCTCTAGGAGCTCCCATCCTTTTTGCTTCTTTGGTGACTCGAACTCACAACTTCAAGTTGGAAGTGAGGGTTACTTACCATCCGAGTAACTCCTCTTGTCGGTCAAGTCCACTCTAATAGTAATATTGACGTTTTAATTAATTTGTTTGTGGTCAATGTGTCCAGCTAACCTATTTAAAGTCTGTTGAATCATTTTGCTAATGGGGTTGACGAAGACTCGATGATTTTCGACTTACCGTTAACGTAGTTTGGTATACAAGAAGACTAAGTGAACGAGATGTTTAAATTTTTATCTTTTATTTTTAAAAAAACAAGTGGCTACGCATAACGCAATATCTGCAAAATTTCCTTGATATTACTGGAGCATTTCAATTCAGGTTCATATAATAAAAAGGTCCCCCAGCAATCAGAAGAATGCAGGTCTGCACATTTGACAAAATGTGCACAATTTCGTACCAATAACTACATAAACATCTTTTTGCAAGGAAGTTTCCTTTTTGACCCTACAAATTTCACGCTGCAACACTTTAGCTTTATTTTGTTAGGCTTGGAACCCGTCAAATGAATGTAGTGTCACTGTCAGTCTAACAAATAATATCGTACAAATTCAGCAACAGTCATTTTTCTCATTGCTATTCACCGGAGAAAAACAAAAAAAGAGCATTCAGATACACTTAACTTCTGCATATCCTTTTAAAAAATATATATATATAAAAAATCAGGGTGAAGTGAAGTGAAGTACGCGCATATATGAATAATAGGGGAACAGTCCTATTTTTGACGCGGTTTGTGCTTGTTTTTTTTTTTTTTTTCCTGAAGTGAACTAGACGGACGTACTAAGCGGTAGTTTGGTACACCGTATGAGATAAACAGGGGATAGTTATCTCATGAGATGATTTTATGTCATCTTCAATATGACATAGTAATTTTATTATTTTAATATAAATAATGGGATAAAATAATCTTTGAATTTGTTAATACCTCATATCAAATTGGAACAAAGTTAATATCAAACTTTATATCGAAATTATTTTCCTTTATTTGGTATATCAAACGACCCTAAATGTATCATATTATACTTTTATTTTTTTGGATTGAATTGGAAAATCTTTATCTCATTGTGTGGTCATGTCATGTGAATACAACTTTCCGAGGGCGTCACGGGTTCGGTTATCAATTGCCAATTTGCCACGACTCCTCTAATTTAGAGATAATGTGTTAGGAAACGTAACATTCATCAAGACATCATAGGGGTCTTTTTATTTATAATAATTCTAAGTCTTTTTATTTATAATAATTCTAACTTACTTTTCAAAATATGTAGTTTCAGATATATTTCATTTTACAGTATAGGAGATGTAAGTGTTTAATATTAAAACATGAAAAATATATTCAAAAATTGACTCATATTAAGTTTAATTAGAGCAACATAAATTTATATCAAACCTATGAATCACTATGATTCTGTAATAAATACAAACATAAAAACAACATTTCCAATACAATTCCTTAAATAAAATGTATAAATACATACATAAGTTTTTTTCAATAATATTATTGGCGCTATAGTATAGTACCCTTCCTCAATAGCCTCTCCTTTCTTCAAGCTCTTTGACTCATTCTTCTCTCTTATCAATATTTGGTCATCATTTCATTACGACGTGAATTTTCCCTAAAGCGACATACCCATCGACTCATGTGGAATTCCGATTCACCCACTGTTCCATACAAACATACTTTTAAGCAAGTACTACGAAATTCATTAAACAACTCCCTAAAAAATTAGTGTTACTTTACATAACTTGTTTTAAACAACAAGTGCCATTATTTTTCTCCGAGTAACAAACGAACTTAAGTCAGCTGGTCTCCCCATTAATACAATATTAACAAAAATCTGCTACTAAATTTCTCTTACATTCTCTTTACCATTCCTGAACAGCTAAACCCCATTTACCAAATTAATGGCGGAAGAAGAGAAATCAGTGCAAGAAGAGCTTTCACTTCCAATTCTACTAGCTGATAGAGTAATCAAATCTGCTCAAGAAGCCGAATCATCCAAAGCAGAATGCACCGAGCTCGCTCGCCATGCTACGCAGCTGAGCCAACACCTCCGATCAACTGTTCGGCTCACACAATCCCAGTCACTCTACGATCGCCCCATCCGCCGTATAACTTCCGAAGTCACCAAAACTCTTGAACGAGCTCTTACGCTTGTTCGCAAGTGCCGACACAAGCCGAATTTACTACGTCATGTTCTTGCAATTACTTCGACGGCGGACTTTCGGAAAGTATCGAACCTTCTGGAGAATTCTATTGCCGATGTGACTTGGCTGCTTTCGATATTCGACCCGGATGCTGGCCCGACACTTTCCTTACCTCCGATTGCGAGTAACGACCCGATTATGGCTTGGGTTTGGTCGTATATTGCGACGATTCAAATGGGGAATTTGCAGTACCGAATTGATGCTGCTCAGGCGTTGGCTAATTTAGCTATGGATAATGATCGGAATAAGAAGATGATTGTGGAAGAGAATGGGATTCCGCCTTTGTTGAAGTTATTGAAGGAAAGCAGTTCATCAGAAGCGCAAATTGCTGCTGCTGCTGCTTTGTACAATTTGGCTGATGATGAGGAAAGAGTGAGGGCAATAGCGAGTGATCTTGGAGTTCAAATTATTGTCAAGGTGCTTGCGGAATCGCCAATGAAAGTGCAAATTCACGCGGCGAATTTGGTGTCGCGGATGGCTGATTTGGATAACTACGCGCAGGAAGAATTTGGGAGGGAGAATATAACGAGGCCTTTGGTAATACATTTGGGAATGGATGTAGTTTTGGATGAGCCGAAAGATGCACAGCCCCGTAAGACGACGCCTAGTTTACATTCTTTAGTTCAAATAAATAAGGAGATGGCTCGGAATAATTTTACTTTACATTCGAATTCTATGGATGGGAGTAGTAGGGGCGGGAAGAAAGAGAAAGAAAGGGAATTGGAAACCCCTGAGGTGAAAGCCAAGCTTAAGGTAAGCTGTGCTATGGCGTTGTGGAAATTAGCTAAAGGTAGTTTGATGAATAGCAGGAAGATTACTGAGACTAAGGCTTTGCTTTGTTTGGCGAAGATTATTGAGAAGGAGAGGGGGGAATTGCAGATTAATTGTCTGATGACAGTGATGGAATTGGCTGCAGTGGCAGAGTCTAATGCTGAACTTAGACGAGCGGCGTTCAAGCCTACTTCACCTGCTGGAAAAGCAGTTATTGATCAGCTATTGAGGGTGATAAATGAGGAAGCGGATCCTCTATTGGTGATTCCAGCTATTAAGGCGATTGGGTCATTGGCTAGGACCTTTCCTGCAAAGGATACACGAATCATCGAGCATATAGTGGCTAAACTTGGGAATAGAAATACTGATGTTGCTGTGGAAGCATGTATTGCCTTGGGGAAATTTGCATGTCCGGACAATTTTAATTGCGTGGAACACTCTAAGGCAATTGTTGAATTTGATGGAGTACCAAAGCTGATGAATTTGCTGAGGTATGACCGAGGGCAGCTGCACGAGCTTGAACTGCTCTGCTACCTTGCTTTGCACGTCGGTAATAGTAAGGCCCTTGAACAAGCAAGGGCGCTGAGCATCCTTGAGGGTGCTGCTCGTCATGTAGTTGCTCAGCATCCCCATCTAAGGGAGTTGTTTGCCAAGGCGATCCACCATCTTACTCTTTATCAGCCTGGAGGTCATATGCATAGACAGGCTTAATGCTTCATTGTTTGGATTCCTATACAAGCAGAATGTCCTTGGCACTCCATGCTTCTCAAATAATCAGGTTTGAAGCACTGTCCTGACAAAGTCTTATTAGAATTTCCGCTTCAAACCTTTGAAACTGTTGTGCATTTAGGGTCGAAGCTATTAGGTAGGGGTTCAGATGAATCCAATGGCTTGTGCTTAGACTGGTTTTGTATTAGGAAATTCATTAAATATACAACAACAACATACCCAATGTATTCCCAGACCCAAATATGTATAAATATTTAGTTGAGAATCCAGAAACCAAAATGAGTTATGTGCTCGGTGGCTAGTTCAGAACGCATAAACTTCAATGTTGGGTCCGTCTTTGTGTGCATTGTGCAGATTAGGATTTGTCAAACCTAAAAAAATGTTGCATTGTTTGTCTAAAGGTATATAGTCTTGACTCTTGAAGGTCACCTTGGTTAACTGGCTGATTATGCTCAATATTAAAAGAACCAAAATCTTGGTACATATTGCTCCCAAAACAATGTTTGTCACTCTCCCGCACCATGCTATGGAGATGCATCATGCCAACTATTATCATTATTCCATTAAAGTAGCATCCAGGGGATGCAACTAATTTCAAAAACAGAGCAAGTTTCCTGTAAAGCATCTAACAGAGCTCTCTCCTTTGGATATTTAAGATAATAAAGCAGTTCTTGAGTAAATCTAGGCTGCTAATAGAGGTTCAATATCGTCATTCTGGTGCTCTCATCATTTCCAGGTCAAATATATCATAAAATGATGTTAATTGGTTGTTGGCCATAAGCTTTCTTCTGTGATCTTATTTTTAAATTTGAAGCAAACTAACTTCTCACATGTCTTAATCAGTGCTTGGTAAGCAAGTTTTAGAGGATACACCTATGGACAATTCCATTGGAAGGGTTACAACGTTTAGATTAATTTTCCTGCAACTCTTCTGCTCGACCTTGTGCATATCTTTGCACTATGGTGTATAGTGCTTTTGTTGGTTTTTCTGAAAGGGTTACACTTGTTGATTAAACACGAGAACAGTTCTAGCATAATGGAAAAAATGATTAACAACAATATCGTGTTGGCATCGAGACTAGCTAGATCATTGCATAAATCAAACTTCATGCGTCTACCTTGTTGTGAATCATTCTTTGGAAAGCAAATGGTCGCATGATAAAGATATGTTGCTTCACATATCTTCTCCTAGAGTTGCATGACTGCAGAGAGAACATTGCCTCTATTCTATGTGCTAATTGGCATATTTGTGGAAGAAGTACAATGCAGAATAATGGTGTATAAACAGCATGCTGAAACAAGCTATTTATGCTACAGTAATATTTTTCATATGTTTTACTACTTTTTAAGACGAAATTTCATATGTAATGAACCCTAACCCTATCAAATTTTGTCAACAACTATTGGAAGCCCGTAATAGTTTAAGTTTTATACACTGCCAGTGTAAATAATTTACACTTATCGGTGTAAATAATTTTTACACTTATCCGATATATCTTGAAATTAGCATATGTTACCTGGTACAACAGAGCCGGGGGTCTATCGGAAACAACCTCTTTACTTCTTCGGAGGTATTGGTATGGATTGCGTGCACTTTACCCTCCCCAGATCCCACTCTGTGGGAATACACTGGGTATGTTGTTGTTGTTGTACCTGCTACAACAAGTAAAGATGATCTGATGGTGTAAAAATAGTTTACACTGGCGGTGTGTATTACTTAACTCGAGGTGGGAATATGGTGGCACGATGGACTTATTAATCATCAACAGGCTGACCAAAAAAAAATAAAAAATCAGCAACAGGCTTGTTTCATATGAAGGATGAAGATCAGTATTCTCTATCCTTTGAAATTGATCAATGTATAATTCGTGTGTTTCAAATTTACATTTCATGTTCAGCTATTGTTCTTTTACTGGCAGGCTATTTGTAAGGTGACACGAATTTTAACCCGCCTTTACTTTTTAAACTGAAAGTGTTTGAACGCTTCTATGCTGAACCCTATACAAAATCGATCTGCTCGTGTCAAATTGTTTCTAATAATACTTGAGCTATATGTTGTTGCTATTACCTTCTTAAACTAAGATGTCATAGTAAAATATCCCTCGGAGTGCTATTTGGTAGAGAAAATGGATCCAGTTTCCAACATGCCCATGGGCTGTGGGTAAAATTTTAGTGAGGTGACTTTGTGGATGAAAAAATGCGAGCAAAAGAGTAGGAGACAAAGCTAGGAAGCAACATATAGGAGTCCGTAGCCTAAAGGGCAACTTTTTTCATCCAAAATTTCGAATGGGCAACCCAAAAATGAAAATTTCCAAAAGAGACAAAGCGGGTGAAGGCTCACGCCTTGCCCTTAACCATTTAACGTCATTAGATAAATGGTTAAGAGCAAAGCGAGGACACTATTTTGCCTTGCAAGGCGAATTCAGTCACCCGCCTTACCTTTTGACTGATGATGAGACTTCACTTGTAAGTCGAGTTTGACCATATTTCTTGTCAATTCCTTGTCAAAATCTTAGCAAAATCACTCTTAAAAAGCTCTTTGTCTTCTTACAAAGTATAGCATGCTGTCCAAATTTGTATAGATATTTTAGTGGCAGTCAGTTTCAGTGATAATTTCTTGAATCCTTGTTGCATAAATTAATGAGAGCTGCTTCTAAAACATCGCTTTGGAGTTATTGGCGGGTGTTTTAGAATGATTAACAGTTGTTTCTTGTGATTTGTTAATTTCTATGTACAATATAATGTTGAAAAAGAAAGCCTTATTGCAGTTTATCACATTTAGCTCCTGACCTTTTTTTTTTTTAAGCTCTTGGACTTTTTAACCTGCCTTTTGAGAGGCATCTGCACTTCATGAGACATAAATACAGTCGAAGTCCTAGTAGTGTGCTCTTTCAGAAGAAGTTTCAAAGTGCAATTAACAAAGTTTCTCATTTCTTTCTGCCTTGATACTGCAAAGAGAGAACTTCAGTAAAATTTGTAGTTGTAATGTATAAGGCGTGTGGA
The DNA here is from genome assembly GCA_031232105.1 of Capsicum rhomboideum. NCBI lineage: Eukaryota > Viridiplantae > Streptophyta > Magnoliopsida > Solanales > Solanaceae > Capsicum > Capsicum rhomboideum. Next base: position 12,049,395 of record CP124716.1, on the reverse strand, counting down.
CTCATTTACCTTGTAAGTCGTGAATGCGTCACACCTTATAAGGCACACACTCACTCACGCTTTGCTTTTCAAAAGGTAAGGCGGGTCACTGATTTCGCCTTGCAAGGCAAAATAGTGTCCTCGCCTTGCTCTTAACCATTTAACTGACGACGTTTAATGGTTAAGGGCAACACGTGAGCCTTCACCCGCTTTGTCCCTTTTGGAATTTTTCAATTTTGGGTTACCCATTCGGAATTTTGGATGAAAAAAGTTGTCATTTAGGCTTCGGACTCCAACATGTAGTAATATACATTGAGAAATAAAAGAAAACGCGACTACTATATAATATTACTAATGCTGACAGGCCTCTCCCACAATGACGATGATTGATTCGATCGATTGATACAGAGGATTGGACTTCATTGTAATACATGGGCTTACCCATCACACTAATAAGTACTTCATATATTTTCAGTCGTTGAGAATTTCATGTTCAAACTCAAAAATTTTTGTCTGTAGATATTCATGCTCAAATATTTAGCCTGCTGCAGTCTTACTTTTATCATGTTCTTGTGCACTCCAAATGTTTTTTACATTATTGAAGAAGAGGCAACTAACATGTCTAATTATTTCTATGTATTTTTTTTATAGCTGTATGTCTGAGTTCGTGTATAAAATGTCTGGAGTTTGGCTTGCAAACTTCAGTCGGGTATGTCTAAAGTTCAAATTTAAAAAAGTTTTGAAGTTTGATTGCGCAAGCAATATGTCAAATTTTTTATTTTTTTTAACTTCTGATGGATTTTCAACTCCAGTCCCGTATGTGTATGTGTGAAAGATTGAACTCTGAAGGGAATATGATAGTTGAGTCGGAAAAAAAATAATTGCAAGCACTAAACAAGGACATTATTTTGAATTTGAAAGTTTTTTTAAAAAAGGATTGAAGTAATAATGACCACATAAAACAAGACCCTAATGCATAGTAGAAAAGAAGTTTTAGAAAACATTATCCACCTCAATGTTGAGACAAAACACTCAAATGAAAATGTTGCACATTGCACATGACAGCAAAATTTTGGGAATAAAATAGAACACAGTAGAAAAGACTACCCAGCCTATGTTTGCAGCACCTTTGTATATTTGTACACAGGAAAGTTTTACCAAAAATAAAATAAAAATGTACATAGGAAAGAAAAAAATAGGAAATCAAGAATTAAAAAAAGAGACAATAAACAAATTGAATTTACAGTTTAAATTTGCTGGAATACATCTAGATTAGCCCCACTCAATTCTTCAGTTAAGGAACTCAATGGATAATTACTCATGAAATCTCCAGAAATGTTACCATAGAGCTCTCTTTCTTGGCTTGGACTTGACCTTAATTCTTCATTCTTGATTCCAATGCAAGGATACTGGAACAGAGATTCCATTTTGTTCTCAACATCCCATGACAAGGCTTCACTGTTTTCCGACATCGTGTTCATTCGAATTCCAGCAGTGTTTTGATTGCTACACATATTTGAGCTGTTACTTGAACTCATTCTTGAATTTGAGCTGCTAGCAAAATCAGTTTCAGTCATCTGTCCATGTTCTATTTTTGTTACATTTGATGCTGAGCAAAACACATAATTTGGATTTTCCTCGTATTCGCTCTGATGATCGTGGTATTGAGCTAACATTTGTGAATTATACTCACTCGGATTCGCGTTGGATTGGAATTCATGAACAAATAGAAGATCAAAGACTTGTTTACTCACTTGGTCTTTTGAAGAAGTTAATTCTGTAAATGGTTGGTCCATTTCATTAAGATGTGGTACCTCAAACATTGAGGTCTTATTGGTACAATTTTCTTCATCTTTGATTACTTGATTCTCCTGTAGTGGCTTGTGGGTGTTGGGATCAATCCCCTGCTTCATTAACTTCTTCTTCAAACTCGAATTCCAGTAATTCTTTATCTCGTTATCCGTTCTCCCTGGTAATTGTGCAGCAATTTGTGCCCACCTGCCATATAAATATAACAATTAGTACAATACTAGTTAAACAACCAAAACATAATGACACTGTTTTGTATAAAGAACTTGAAGGACCTGTTTCCAAGAACTTGATGGAGACTAATTATCCTATCCTCTTCATCCTGTGAGAACATTCCTCTTTTAAGATCAGGCCTTAAGTAATTTATCCATCTCAATCTGCAACTCTTTCCACATCTTTGCAGGCCTGCAACATTCCACAGCATTAGAAATATAATGGCACTAACAGCCCCTCAGCCGCCAGCATAGTCGTCGGAGCCAGAATTTCAACTTTATGAGTTCTGAATTTTAAAATAACGACTTCAAGTAATAACAACCGGGTTCTAAATTTGACATTTATACACAACTACCCTGTTTGAGCAAACACTACTAGGACGAGAAAAAGTTGAGCAGAGAATTAAACAAAAAAAAGTCTTAAATTACCAGCTAGCTTAGGGACAGAACTCCAGGAGCCAATACCAAAATTGGTGATATAATTGCACAATTTTTCATCTTCTTCAGGTGACCACAATCCTTTTCTTAGCTTCTGCTTAACACAACAAGAATGGCGCCCCATTTATTTGACACAGTAGTTCTGCACTCAAGCTTTCAACAGTGAGCTTAGGAGAAATAATTAGTTATGGAATTGCGAGATTATAAAGTCATCAATATTAATGCTAGAGAGGAATGAAAATATCAAAGATAATCAATAATTTCAAAAAGTCTAGAGAAAAATCATACTTAGACCACAAGCTAAGAGAGAGAGGAGAGAGAGAGAGAGAGAGAGAGAGAGAGAGGAAGTAAGTAAGATAGGTGAGGCAAATCAAGTGGTTTTCAATCAAATTTGGTGCTGCTTTCGAATCGGAGTTGATTGAATTTTAAGATATCTCGGAAGAAATTATTTTCTAGTCCTCGTTTGGCAGAGTGTATTAAAAAGAATAATGCATGCATTAGTCTTGTGTATTATTAGTACCTTGTTTGGTATATTTTTTTAGCCTATGTTACACTCTATTGTGTATTGAGATGTGTATTACTAATACCTCAAAATCAATGATATTAGTAATGCAATGAATTCTAATGTATGCATTAGCATGATTAAAGACACAATTGTCCCTTAAAATATTTTACATATCCTTTCCACCATATATATGGAGGGCATTTTTGTAAAAAAAAATATTTTTTGTAGAAATAATGCAATTCATGTTATTTTTAATACACCCAACCAAACACTGCATCAGAAAAATGCAAGTATAACTAATACAATCATAGCTAACACAAACATTACTAATACACCATATTTTACATTATTCTTATACACTCTACCAAACGATCCCCTAAACATTTTTTTAGTTTTATGGGGTTTTTTACAACAAAATTTCGTCTTTACACATAAAAGAATATGAAAAAATTATTTTCTTCTATTATTCAAATTGTAAGAGATGATCAAGAGATCTCGTTTCCTCATATATCTCTAGGTTCTTGCACAACTTAAAAAGAAATGAATATATAATAAAATAAGAAGTTATAAAGGTTTCTCTAGCCCTTTACAATCTGTTTTTAATTTTATGTTCTTTTTACAAGAAATTTGTACTCATACACGTAAAAAGATATGAAAAAGTTATTTTTTTTTATTATTCAAATTGTAATAGGGCAAGAGATCTCTTTTCTCTAAAAATATAGTACATATGTTTTTGACCAAAGTTACTGATTCTGCAAAACTGGTGACTAGATTATGTATAAAGGTGTTGTTAAGACTTAAAGAGTAATAATACAATTATGTGTATTCAATTCTAGCTTATAGCATGTTTGACCAAACTTCTAAAATCAGTTTATTTTCAGAAGTGTTTTATTCAAAAGTGCTTTTTAAAAAAGTACTTTTGATGAGAAGCAATTTGTGTTTGGCCAATAAAATCAAAAAATACAACAATTAATGTTTGATCAAACTTTTAAACATGTTTTTAAGTGTATTTTTTTCATAAGTGTTTTTTTTAAAAGTGCTTTTAAAAGCTATTTTTTTAGTTTATGAAAAACTGTTTTTCTTTTTTACTCCCCAGAAGCACTTATTTTCTTCCATAAGCTTGGCCAAACACCTCAATTTTTTAAAATAAACACTTTGAGAAAAAAAATAAGCACTTTTGAGAAAAAATAAACTTAACCAAACGGATTATTAATAATCTCAACTATACAAAATGATTAAGTTGATGGAGTGTTACTCATTTGCATAGTAGTATCATTTTCCTTCACAGACAATCGCATAGACAGATGTTCAATATTAATAGGTGGCTAATGGGAACCTTTCATTTTCATTTACGCATGAGTTTAATTTGTATTAGCTATAAGCCTATATCTAATCTTGTTACCTCAAATTCAGCACCATCGTCATCACAGATTTGAACTATTTCTTTTTCTGGTTTTCTTTGTTGGTCATTGTCTTTTAAATATTCAATAGTTACCGTTAATGTCAAAATAACCACAAAGTTTGAACATTTCGACCTACTCCCTCCATCCCAAAATATTTTCACTACATAAAGTTTAATCAATATTTTAAGATATATATATTTCATCGTAATTCCACACCCGCACCCAAATTGACTTAAATTTAGTATAGTGGGTCTTGCTCCGATGCAGAAAAAATATTTTTAAAAGGCATCTCGGCAAAAGGGGACTGAGAACCATTAAACGAGCGCCAAAACGTTAACCCTTAGTCAGATAGGGGATAGTATACATTCAATCCAGATAAAACACTGAGATGAAAGATGAATCAAACAAGGGCCCCGCGAGTAGTAGAACAAATGAGAGGTTGTCGATGATATGAGGGAGTACACTTTTGCTTCGAGTATCCAATTAAAACTGAAAAAATATAACGAGCTGAATTAATTCGATCTTCGACTATAATTTTTTGACCGATTTTCAAAACTATATTATATTTCTTAAAAACCAAGCACCTACCCCTAATTTCCAGGACCATTTTTTAGGTAACCATGAAAGACACTCCTAGTACTTCAAAGAAGCAAGCAAGATAGTAGAAAAAGAAACCGAAGACTTGTGAGAAGATTTGTTTTGGCATTTTTATATTTTGGGTGAAATTGAAAAAGAAATACTTATTTTAAAGCTCGACCGACACAAAGATTTTAGGAAAGTGTAGGGTCCAATATAAAATTTGACTTTTAAGAAAGCACTTACAAATGTAACATTTTCTTGGTGGGTAAAAAGGGGAAGTGAAAACTACGTACCATCAATTAATTTGGAAATCTTCCAAGCGTATTGCTTTTGAAAAATTGTCATATTTGTTCCAGGATTGTTATAATTTCTTGTACTTTGAGTTTAATTATTAGTCATGATTTTTACACTTCGATTATTATTGAATCATGTTATGACTACTGTTTAGAATAATTTATCATGTTGTCTATATTATTTTATAACGATTGTCTTGATTTCTGCTATTTCTTTCTCAATACTGCTTTGAATTGTTTTTTTCTTGAACCAAAGGTCTATCGAAAACAGTCTCTCTACCTCTAAGGTAGTGGTACAATTTGCGTACACTTTACCCTCCTCAGATCCTACTTTGTGGGATTATATTGAATGTGTTTAACAATACAAAATTTTTATCATATTTTTCAATAAAATAACTATTACTATCATTTAATTTTGGACACATAATAGCCCTTAAACAGTTAATTCCCTTGTTCTCTACCCTTATTATCTTAAGTAGAGTCTATACAAATATATTTTTCTTTCAATTAAAATTTGCTCAGAACATATTGCTTTTGCATGCCATGTCATTCTCCAGCCTATTATTTTCAAGATTCGTCATCACACAGCTTCAAAATATACGGCATATACATAAACCTAAGCAAATTAAAATTATGTCATTTTCGAAAGATTTCTATGTATTTTAATGAGACATTATTAATACACAAGTGCCGGTATACATAATTTCTCTGTATGTCCAAAATTGTCAATTACTTATCTTTTCAAACATTGAAACATAAATTGCCATCACGTCCAACTGTCAACTGTGTGTACATTTCATGGAACAGCTTCATACAAAATCATACGTGATAATAGTTTCTAACATTATTGTTGTGGCCCTGCGCACCTTTGAAATAAACATAACGTCGTAGGAATAATTTGCAACTCTTTTTATTTGTAAAGATTAACACAGTCGACAATTTTTTACGGAGTCGTCATTTTGTAATCCATATTACTCACTTTGTTTCAAAACAAATATTTTACATAATCAAGAAGAATTAATTTTTTTTCTTTCAAAATTAGCCTTATTTTAATACATGGAGTTTTATAATATTAAAGAGTCACTTCTTTTTTCAAAACATTTAAATAAGAATAAGATAGTAAAACATGTTATCTTTTTTAAAAGTGAATAATTTTTTTAAGGAATGTATCCAAGCTAAAATATCAGTTATTTTGAAACAAGAGTCATTATTAAAATGTGGACATTCATTTTCGTAAAGTCTACATTATTATTGCTGTCGGAGGCGGAGGAAATAGAAGAGGAGGAGACTTTTCTGGAAGTATTCTCCAAGTCTTCTTTTACTTGGTCTTTATTCAAAAAATTTATTACTCCCTTCGTCCATTAATAATTATTCACTATTTACTTGACACATAAGTTAATAAATAGTAAATAATAAAGATACTTTTATTATATTATTTTTTGAATATAATAAATTTAATATTTTAAAAAAATATATTGAATAGTAAATCGTATTTAATACTAAGGATAAAATGAATATAAATAAATAAATTATCCATTTCAAATTGAATTAATATTATTAGACATTATTTTTAGTATAGTGAATAAGATGGACGGAGGAAGTAATATGTGTCTAAGGTAATTGATATTAATTGTGTGAAACTCTTTTCTCATAAAAGAGCAGACTCAAATCTTGCACGTTCGGTCTACAAACTTTTTTGGAGAAAAAAAAAAAAGCCTCCAAACTTTTGTCCCACCTTTATTATATAAAATAAAAATGAGTCTCACACCACCAATATCAATTATATGAGTTGCACAATAAATATTTTTGGTCCTTGTTAATTTGATATTTTTATTAAAACTATTTATTAAAAAAAATATTTCAGTAAATTATACTTATTAATTATACTTTAAGCATTTAAGATTGATTGCTAATGTACTATTGTAATATTAAAAAATAATAATAAATTTCTCTTGATTTGTAAAATGAATAAGTAAGAAATGTATTTTTAATATAAAAATCAAATAAAATAAAATGAAAGAAGTATTTTAAAAAATTAAATAAATTTAATTAAAAAATTTTTATTCAAGCTTTTGAATATAAATCACATTTAATAGGAGGCTCTTATTTTTGAAGTAAAATATTGGGCATGAATTTCGAATATATCTCGAATAGCAAACATGGTGTGAAAAATTAAAATAAATTAAAAGTTTGGTACTCTAATAAATAATTTAAAAAGGGGAGCAGCCTGGACTGCCTGGTCACCGGATAAATGAAGAATCAATGATTTGTGCCTTCCTCATCGCATATTAGTTGGTTATCTTACTAAAAATAATTGTTTCATATTAGTTGTCCATCTTATGAAATTTAAAAAATATTAATTAAATTTTTTTCATATTATCCTTATAATTAATTCTTTTTAAAAATAATCACACTTATTTGTAAAGTTTCAAAAAGTTTTTCAAGGAGTGAATTAATAAAATTATCTTTTTATTTATAATTTCTTAATATGTGTAAAAAAAAATGATCAACTATAATATAGAACGGAGGGAATAAATTTTGACGTGTCCCGACAATTACACGTCGGATTACACAAATTCATTTGTCTTTCGAAATTACGCTCACCCTCCTCAACTTTTCTCTATTTACATTTTTCCACCTTCTATTCTTAGAATTTAATTCTACTCCCTCAGCCTATAAGTATACTAAAAATAGTCGTCCTATATTACTGGTTTGAAGAGTTTAAATTATATGCATTGTTAGTGTATAAACTTTTTACACCATCAGGTAGTATTAACCTGCTATAGCAGGTTATTACTATTTCGCTAAAGTAATATTTTTCCTTTTCAAAAATAATAACTCTTCCTTGTCTTGCTTTTTCCATCCCACTCCCCCCACCCCCTACGAAACATCTATCTTCCTTGCTCTCTTAAATTACTATTCCTATGATTTAATTATCCATCTATTTTCTCTGGCATGTAGCTTGTGTGTATAATGTTCACTTTAAATCTTGATGTATTTTGATTGTGATTTTAAGTTGGTCCTTTTTCTCTAAATTCACCATATATTCAATCTGCAATTCTGTATAATTAGTATCCGTAAAGCTTTTGAATTAGATTTAATTGATGTTAAGATATATAAATGACCTAATTAATTCAAATCAAGAAAGATCTATAACCAAGAAGTTTCTAGAACCTAATTATATTTCCATGATAAACAAAGGAGCCAAAACTTTCATCAGTGATTCAGGCGATAGTGTTGAGGATTTGACATGATCAAAATAGTAAATTAATTTGGAATTTGGAATAATTTTAGTTAGCATATAAATAGAATTCTACTTGCCTTTAGTGTCTTTTTTTTTAGTGAACTATAATTATATTTAAAAAGATAAAATCTACTATGTAACAAAGTTACTGTGGTTAATTACCTTTGAGATTACCTGATGGTGTAAGAAATTTAGTACAATGACGGTGCACAAAATTTAAACTCTTGTTTGAATGCTTAGTTTGAAAAATCAAGAGATAACTTATTACTTTGTATCTATTTTATTCTTGTTAATAAATACTATTCATTTCTAATATTTAGATGACTTATAGTTAAGATTTAAGAGGGATAATATAGTAAAAAGAGAAAATAGCCTAAAAATCTCCAACCTTTACCCGAAATTTTAACTACACACTCGAAATTCACGGGGGGTCATATTATCCCCCTGAACATTTTAAAAATGAAATTATTACACCCTTAAATGTTTATGTGTCAAACTGAGTGTATTTCATTCTCTTTGAGAGAGTGAGCACCAAAAACAAATATTATAACTTTATTTTAAATATTTCTTTACATATATATATATATATATAATAATTATTATTTTTCATATTTATTTTCTTTCATCTTCATCACATATTCCCATCCCCAAAATGCCCTATCTCACAGAACAAGGAGCTTCAAGAACTTATCAATGGCCTCCATGACCAATCTCTTTATCTTTCTCATCTATATTTTCATCAACATAAAAATCACTTCTCCAACACTTCTACCAATTTCATCTTCTTCACCATTAATTTCTCACTTACCATGTTTGTCCCTATCGATTCCAATTTCAACGATATACACAAGCATAAAACGTAAAAAAAAAAAATAATTTCAAAATTTAAAATGAAAATCAAAATTTAACCCAAAGATCAAGACTTGCAACAATTACCACCAAAAAATAAAAAAAAAAAAGCAAATCTAAAAAAAAAAATTAACAAGTGGATATGTATCCTATTCATTTCAGATTTCAAATTAAAAAGAAAAACTATTTCAGATTTTTCTTTGATCTATTTAGATTCGATTCGAATTCTAAGGCTTGACATTTGAGTGAAGCTTGGCCCTGCGTCTTCTTCTTCATGATTGTGGTGTCTCTCCAATCGTTGGAAAAAGAACGCAGGCGAGGAAGACAATGAGAAAAGAGAAAAAAAAAAAAGAGAAAAAGAATGAAAAATGAAAGAAAAAAAAAAGAGAAAAGGGAAATATAAAAAGAAAAATAATTAATTTTTTATATTAAAAAAGATAATATTATGTGGCAAGTGCGTGAAATTCACTGCTTAATACAGATCTGGGTGTGAGCTTTTAAGAAGGTATATATTCTAGTTTTAAAATGTTCAGGGAGGTAATAGGACCCCCGTGAAGTTCGAGTGTGTAGTTGGGATTTCGAGTAAAGGTTGAGGGGTTTTAGACTATTTTCTCTAGTAAAAATTATTATTTTATCTATTGTTTCTTAAAAAGTGTGTCAAATTAATCATGGACAAATAAAAATAGACGCAAGGAGTATAATACTCCCTAAAAAATTAGGGAGCATACATGTACAAATTTCTCCTTTTATATCCTTCTCTTCCATATTTTTTTTTTTTTTGTTCATTTAGCATAAATTTAATTTGTTGGCCGAGTATATGGTAAATCTTGATAGCAGATAGTGAAGATATAGGATTACAAATACTTACAAGTTAGCATAGAGTTAATATCATGATTAAGTTGCAACTAAGTTGAGCTAATGATAGTTCAAGATTAGTATTGTTATGTCATTTATTTGACATTTGCTTTCCGTATATTCCATCTGTTTTTTTTAGCATACGCAACTTAATGTTTTGAGATTACCATTCTCTTGCGCTCATTAGTCTCTCAACTTATTTGAATAAATTTAGCTATCGACATTAACTTTTAAGTCGTCTGATTATATAAAGTTCTTTTATCTGGTCAACGTATAAAACTTAAACTCTTATACAAATAATAAGAGTATGACACTAACGTAAACAAGAATTCATTATCAAAATCTATCAATATTTTACTTTACTAATTTTAGATCTTGGAGTAGCATGTATAGTGAACAAGAAATATACAATTTAAACCATGTAAACATAATCAGTCAAAGTAAATTACCTGAATATGGATAAATAACGATTAGTTACCGGATTTGGAGTTTAATAATTCTACAAATAGGTACTAACTATAATTCATTTCTCCTTCCCTTTTGAGTAATTACTTTTTAGAGCAGCTTAAAATTCTTTCTTTGAAGTACTTTGGCATTTCAATCTGTATACCCTGAAAATGAACGTAAACATGATTACACTATACACGTGTGCTCTTGAGTCTTGGCCTTATATACAAATTCAATAATATCATTTTTAGGGTAAACACAATTAAAATTGTTTTTTAAAATGGAAAAAAAAAAAAAGGAAAAAAAGAAACAGAGAAGTGAAAAGCAAGTAATATTGAAATGTTCTAAAACTTTTTCGATGGGTCCATGAAACATCTTAGATCACACGTGAAAAATAACTTGTCGGGATGTTAAAGTAAACATCATACCGTCATTTATTATTATACTCCTTCCTTTTTATTTTGCTTATTAATTAAAATATAATTTAATATTATTTTTTCTCTACATTATTCTCTTTTCATATTTACTAAGTAAGAGTAAAGATGAAAATAAATAATTCTTGAATTTTTAATATAAAAATTATTTTGAATCAACTATTTTAAGTAAGTATTATATTAAAATGCATCAGAAGTATTTAACTTATTCAATGAAAAAGCTAGAGAAATCAGTATTGAACTAAGGAATGTTTGAGGAATCTTAGTAACTCAGTTGGTTGGTTACCTAAACTCCTACCTTGTTGGTGAGGGTTCAATTCTCATAGTAATCCTTCTCCCCATTTCCTCATCCCCTACCATCATTTTTTTTTTTTTTTAAAAAAACTAAGGTAGGTTTCTATCGGGTCACATTATTTATTATTAGTGTCAACTAACTAAAGAATCATGATTTTTTTAAATGACTATAAAAACTGTCAATTGCATACGACTTTTATATATCTTTATTAAGTTTCACTTAATTCCCGATCTATATATAATCTCTTGATAATGAAAAAGAACGCTGTCTTTGACAAATGCTGTGAATAATTTTCAGGCAGAGAGTTTCTTTCTTTCCTTTTCAGTCTAGAGATATACTCGGAAATGATACATTTATACATAGGACTAAAAAAAAGACAGTTTGGTACATTAAGCTTCCACTATACGCGGAATTCAGGAAATTGTTTCAGTCAATGTATGTATTTTCTTGGTCAAATAAGGTCATGCATTGATTGTCATATTCATATACTATCATATATAGAACTATAGAAGCTGTTATACAGCGAAGACAATCTTGATTTGCTTCGTGATAAGATACGAATCCATGATTGAAATAAAGATATTTATTATTTAAATACTTGTTCGATCGATATCTTATTCAACGTATAAATTAATTTCCATTTGTTGTTTTCTACTAGCTAGTTGTTTAATTAATTTTTATTATGCGTATAATTAGGCTGGACCCAACTTCTTTACTAGGGTGTGATATGACTAAACTTTGTATATTGATCAGTACTTATAACGTATGGAAAACGTGTACTGTATATTTCTAATTTAGCTAGATTGAACAAGGTACACCAGCAGATGGATCGGAATATTATCTCAGATGATTAATGAAAATATGAAATCATCAAGAGGAATGTAATATATTCACAAGCTTTGCTGAAGTAATAAGGTAGAAACCTTTTGTCCTTGTTAATGTCTTTATATATATGAGTTTAATTAGCTCAATGTATGACTATATAAGAAATATTTATAAACTATATTACCAGGTCACTCATTTGGAGCCAAATTGATGGAAAAAGTTTATCAAGAGGCGGTGTATACACCAAATAAACATCTTGATTACAGTCACAATAAAAAACAAACTAAAATTAATCTATCATTAAATTCAGGGGCGGAGCCACCTTTGGGCAAGGTCTGAACCCCCTTCTGTGAAAAATTATACTATTTATACATGGTTAAAATTATTTTTTATGTGTATATAGTAGATGTTAAACACCCTTCGGCTAGTTGGTATGTTTACTTCTGAACCCCTTTAGCGAAAATCTTGGCTCCGCCACTGACTAAATTCCTCGTAGCTAACATATTTTTTATAATCCATCGATAAGTAGGATTAGCGATAAATTTTACGTTTTAGCTACATAATTTATTGAAATAGTGTTGTATTTGTTTATTGGATCGGGTTGATTCACCTGTTTCAGCTCATTGGTATATTCGTCTGTTGCAGTACATAGCTTGAGCCAGCCTTGGTTTCAGTTTCAGCTGCCTCAACCTATTGATTTCGGTCCAAATTCAGAAAATCCTTATATATTATTTATTCCTTTTGTACACCCTAGGTAAATCTTTAGTATAAGTCTCAAACATCTTGTACCTTATTTAGGAGTGTATATCTTTATTATTTTGTACCTTATTTAGGAGTCTTAAGTCAGTTTAGGGCTGATTCGGTTCAGGTTGATTTCGTTCCTTTATTTGTATAAATAGGGCATTGTACCTAAGTTTTATTCATTCAATATACACTCATTCCTTTACTTGTATAAATAGGGCATTGTACCTAAGTGTTATTCATTCAATATACACTCAATTAATTCAATACACTCAAATCAATTCAAGAATATTGATTTCAATTCATATTCATTCAATATACAATCAATTCAATTCAATTATCATTCATTCATTTATTCAAATAATTCGAGTAATTCAAATTAATTCAATTTATTCAAATTCAATTCTCTTTCAAAATCTTTCAATTTTTACATCAAACTTCTCTCAATTATTAATATGGTATTAGAGCAAGGTTGATTTCGATTATCTTGTGTCAATTTTCAACGTTTTCTTCAATATGAAAAACACTTCTCAATTTTCTGATTCACAATATTTGGAACGTGTCTACTGACATGGTCCTTTCATGTCGACTGTATTCACCATCCTCTCTCTCATCACAATCATCATCATCTTGATAGTATTCAAGATGGAACAGGTCTGCTACCAATTTGTTTATCTTGGTAGTATTCACAATGTATGGAACAAGTCTACTGATATGGTTCTTTCATAGTGACTGCACTCGCCAATCTGAACAATTATCAAAATCATCAATCATCAACCATCATCAATCCCTCTCTCCCTTCAATCTTTTAATCTCAGGGTTCTCACTGTCGTTGCATTTTCTCCTTTTTCAATCCCATCTTTTAATATTTTTGGGTCTTTTTTGTTAGATTGTGTTCTGAATTATTATGTTTTTGGCATCTGAAGTTTTGTTAAGGATCCTGATAAATACCCCTAATTATGTTCATCTTCATTCACCAATTTATCCCCAAAACAACACAATCCCTCTTTCTCTTTCTAGTGTTTCTCAAAATATTCAATTTTTTTTGAATTTTTGGTGGTACTTTTTTTAAAAGAATCAAAATCATCAATCACATTTAAAGGTCCTTCTCATTTAATATTCTCATTTTTAAAAGGTCCTTATTTTGGTGTTACTCCCAAATCAACCATCTTTATAACTTCATTGGACCTCTCATTCAAATAATATTTTGCCCCTTTACTTGATCACGTCAACGGCGCAATCCTTCAATTTTATATACTCGTTTTGGTATTCAGTTCTTGATGGATCTATCAATTACCCCATCATCATGGGATTGCCTCAAAAATCTTGCCCAAATTTCACAATTTCAAGAATCAAGAATCAGAGTTAAACAATCAAGATTCTTTCTTTCTGTACAGATAACATCGTATACCCCAAAATACCATGTTGTCCTTCACCCCACTTCAATTCAAGTCTACCTCATCAAATCATAATTTATTTTAGTTTGGTCATAATCTCTAGTGATGATAGTATCTCTGCTACTGTTACATTCACTTGTTCAATCTTCTTCTCATCGGTCCTCTTCATCACAATATCTTGGGTAAGTTGGGTGTCCGTTCGTACCCTCTAACTTGAGGGGGATATTGAAATAGTGTTGTATTTGTTCATTGGACCGGGTTGATTCACCTGTTTCATCTCATTGATATATTTGTCTGTTGCAGTACATAGCTTGGGCTAGCCTTGGTTTCAGTCGCCTCAACATATTGATTTCGGTCTAAATTCAAAAAATCCTTATATATTATTTATCCCTTTTGTACACCCTAGGTAAATCTTTAGTATAAATCTCAAATATCTTGTACCTTATTTAGGAGTGTATCTCCTTATTATTTTGTACCTTATTTAGGAGTCTTAAGTTGGTTTAGGGCTGATTTAGTTTAGGTTAATTTCGTTCCTTTACTTGTATAAATAGGGCATTGTACCTAAGTTTTATTCATTCAATATACACTCAACCAATTCAATACATTCAAATCAATTCAAGAATATTGATTTCAATTCAAGTTCATTGAAGAATTCATTCATTCAATATACAATCAATTCAATTCAATTCAATTCAATTATCATTCATTCATTTATTCAAATAATTCGAGTAATTCGAATTAATTCAATTTATTCAAATTCAATTCTCTTTCAAAATCTTTTCTATTTTTACATCAAACTTCTCTCAATTGTTACATAATTTGCCCGTCTCTAACTTTTGGTTTATAATATATTGCATTGTTACATTGAGCAATCAAATGAGATAAAAATAATACATATTTATATAATCATGATTTAGTGATAAACTTAAGTAAAATATGCACTTATTTGTTGGATATACATGCCCCCGATTATACTGACTTACCAATACTGCTCATCCTGCATATATATGTTTGGCCATGTGCATGACTAAAATACGAATTTTGTGCACCAATTTTCCAAATATCCAGATTAAAGTAAATTTTACATAGAAGTTACATTGACAAAAAGAAAAAAAAAGAAAAAAAAAGAAAAAATTATCGTAAGATAAAATAGGACAATAGTGTTATAAAATAAAGACAAAAACAAAAGTAAATGACAACAAAGAAGAGAGGGGGAGAACACTACTATATTCCTTTCATTTCACTATATTTGTAAATATATTATATTAGTAGAAGGGAGGGAGATCTATAGGGTTAAAAACTTGGGTACAAACCATTTTTTTGGGCCCCACAAAACTTTGATACAAAAGTTTTCAACTTGGGTAAAAAGCTTGGCCAATTATTTGGGCTCAAAGGATGGAGACATCCAATTATCTAATACTCCCCTTTGGATGTTCATGTAATACGCATTGCTTGCTGCCTCATTAAAAATCTTACCAGAAAAATTCAGTGGGATAAAACCTTGGTTAAGGAAAAAAGAGTACAACACGTATTTTACTCCCCTGATGAAGACCCCGATTCAAATAGTTCTGTCTTCGTATTTCAATCTTGTGTACCATCTTCTTAAGAGTTGAAGTTGGTAAAGATTTAGTGAACAAATCTGCTGGATTATCACTTGAATGGATTCGTTGTACATCAATGTCACTATTCCTCTGGAAATCATGTGTGAAGAATAACTTTGGCGAGATGTGCTTCTTTTAATCTTCTTTTATAAAGCCCTTTTTTAATTGGGTTATGCATGCAGCTTTGTCTTCAAATAGGACTGTGGTTACCTTGATATCACACTTAAGGTCACATCTCTCTTTGATGAAATGTATCACCGATCTCAACCATACACATTCTCTACTTGCTTCAGTAATAACTATTATCTCAGCATGATTTGAAGAAGTTGCAAAAATAGACTGCTTTGTAGATCGACAAGATATAGCAGTACCTCCGCATGTAAGCACATCGCCTGTTTGAGATCGAGCTTTATGTGGGTCAGATAAATAACCTGTATCTGCATGACCAACAAGATCTACACTATCTTTGTTAGTATAAAATAGACCCATATCAATAGTCTCTTTAGATATCGGAATATATGTTTAACTCTATTCCAATGTCTACTTGTAGGGGAAGAGCTATACCTTGCTAGTAAATTAACTGAAAATGCTATATCAGGTTTTGTTGTGTTAGCAAGATACATAAGTGTACCAATAGCACTGAGATATGGTACTTCAGGACCAAGAATCTCCCTATCCTCTTTTGAAGGTCGGAACGGGTCTTTACTCACTTCAAGTGATCGAACAACCATTGGAGTACTTAATGGATGTACTTTGTCCAAGTAAAATCGTTTCAACACCTTCTCAGTATAGGCAGATTGGTTGATGAAGACCCCGTCTGCTAAATGTTCAATTTGCAGACCAAGACAAAGTTTTGTCTTTCCAAGATCTCTCATCTCAAATTCTTTATTTAGATATTCAATTGCCTTTTGTATCTCTTCTAGATTTCCGATGAGATTTATGTCATCAACATAAACAACGAGCATAACAAACTTTGATGTTGTTTTCTTAATAAAAATACAAGGACAAATGACATCATTTATATAACCTTCATTTATCAAGTACTCACTAAGGTGATTATGCTACATACGCCTTGATTGTTTTAGACCGTATAACGATCTTTGTAATCTGATTGAGTAAATTTCTAAAGATTTCAAACTATATGCTTCAGGAATCTTTAATCCTTCTGGGATTTTCATATATGTTTCATTATCAAGTGACAACATTCAATATTAAATATGTGACATCTTCTAGTGTCTGGACTGCAGGCCAAATAAACTTTATGCTTACTAAGAAGCATATTTCACTTGATAATTATTTCTACGTCGACATGCTTAAATAAACGTAGAATTCAGAACCTCATAATCTTGTACAACATTGTGCACTATATTGTACTAAAGATATCATCGATGAAATATTTAAATCGGTTCATAATGCGACATAACTTATCGAGATCTTACCACCTCATTATTTTTCTTAGGTACCTAAACCTTTCATGAGGATTCATGAAGTGTTAAGTCATATGCTCTTCAAGAGCACATTGCCTCCTTATTATGATCATTTGCTCTATTATTTTATTTGGAACCCATTGGTCTACCATGCTTCATGCATGTTGTAGACTCTGTCCTTCAGGGACACACAGTAGGAGCATATGCAGCTAAATATAAAATCAATTTTGGGTCAGCGAATTCTTCTAGCATTTGACTTGAATTATCTTTTAAATGAGGATCGAACAAACAATAATTCACAACATATTTCTTAGCTGCTTATTATCTCCCCCTCATATTAGAAAAACTAACATATACTCCAACCTATTTTGGAGAATCCATCTTTGTGCATCTTGGTATATCCATTAATCATGTATCGCACATCAAAAAGTTATTAGATGAAAAATATATGATTCCTGATCCTGAACCAATTGAGATGGAGAAATCGATCATAATTTATTGGTCTAATGCATACAAGCGCTATTGTATGCAATATATCATATTTCAGACCAACACATGATACCTTGTTCTCATAAGCAATGGTTTAGCTATTTATCAGAGGCATTCAATGCCAAACCAGCTTGAATATGGCCAGCATTATCAAGAACAAATGTTTTGATTTCACAATCTGGAAATCATGCTCTTAACTCAATTTAATTGAGCAAGCAATTCTATGAATGTCAAACTGCAGGTTGACGATAAACGTACATGTGACTACCTTATGGATGCATCATATCACATGACAAGTGAATGAACCCTTTTTCACCTTTTATACTTTTCAGAATTTAGGAGATTTCGTCCCAACTTTAGCTGGTTCAATCAACTTATTGTAAGAATAAGCAATAATTCTTGAAGAATCTTCTAGTTCTTCAGTATATGTCTAATACTCAATATGCTCATCTTCAGGATGACAAAATTATTCATGCCAATAGATAAAATTATTTGAACTAGTAAACTCCAAGTTTACCATGGCATGTGTTATTTACTCGAGTAAATTTCAAAGTTCTACTACTTCGAGAGTAGTTTGCACTACTGTACAATCTTACTACTTCGGGAGTAAATTTTAGAGCATTTATTACTTTGGAGTAAATTTTAGATTTACTACTTCAGGAGTAAATTTGAGATTTAATATTTCAGGAGTAAATTTTAAAGTTCTACAATCAATTACATAAATATCCTCACGATTGATCATTGATCCAAATAAAATTTGAGCAGTATTCATGTATTCTTTAAGATGAAAATATAAACAAAGTAAACATTATAGTATTACTAGCAAACAACGTATTATACAAAACTTTATTTATTTATATGGCTAGAGAAACACAACTAACAAGATCGTAAACTAATACAACCAACAGAAAAGTAAAATACTGAGACTATTACAGATTTGTCACCGACAAGGTGATCTATGTTTTCTTTAGGGAGTTCAAAAAAATTTGCAATATCTAAATGCATAGGCTCAACATTATCTTCAGAGATAAAGTTTGCTTCTGCATTATTATCCATCTCCTTCAGGGATGCTTGGTAAAGATCAATCACGTGCCTTGGCGTACGACAGGTACGTGACCAGTGCCCTTTTCCTCCACATCGCTAGCATATATTTTTTGAATTATTTCTTTGCACCGCTTCAGGCTTTTCACCCTTCTTCTTACACTGCTGGTGAGGAAGGTTATTATTCGGTGCAAGGTAATCAGCATGATTGAAATTTCTTCCTCAACCATGGCCACGACCACGATTGGGTCCAAGACCTTTTTCACGCTTAGGTTGCTGAAAATTTGCAACATTCACTTTAGGGAATGGAGTAGTACCAGTAGGTCGACTTTCATGATTTTTCATCAAAAGATCATTGTGTTGTTCAACAACAAGAAGATGCGAAATGAATTCAGAATACTTTTTAAATCTCATTTCTCGGTATTGTTGCTGCAGGAGCATACTCGAGGCAGGAAAGGTGGAGAATATTTTCTCCAACATATCATGGTCTGTGATATTTTCTCCGCATAAATTTAACTGTGATTTAATTCTAAACATGACAGAATTATATGCAGTTATATCTTTAAAATCTTGTTATCTCAAATGGGTCTATTCATAATGTGTCTGTGGAAGAACGACCATCTTCAGGTGGTCATATCTCTCTTTTAAATTATTCCATAGTATAAGTAGATCCTTAACAGTGAGATATTTCATTTTTAAGCCCTCATCGAGGTGATGACGGAGAAATATCATGACTTTGGCACGGTCTTGATTAGATGCCTGATTTTTATCTTTGATGGTATCTGCCAGACCCATAGCATCCAAATGGATTTGGGCATCAAATATCCAAGATAAGTAGGTTTTGCCCGATATATCTAGGGCAATAAATTCACGTTTAGATAGATTCAACCGTATTTTTAAAAAAATAAATTTCTTACCTGTATTACCTGTATTTGCTCTAGATGACAGAGACTTATGTTGATAACATGTTATAAAATAAAGACAAAACAAAAATAAATGACAACAAAGGAGAGAGGTGGAGAACACTACTATATTCCTTTCATTTCACTATATTCATATATATATATATATTACATTACTCGAAGGGAGGGAGATTTATTGGGGTAAAAACTTAGGCACAAAACATTTTTCCGGGCCCCACAAAACTTTTTTACAAAAGTTATCTACTCGGACAAAAAGCTTGACCAATTACTTGGGCTCAAAGGATGGAGACATCCAATTATCTAACAAATAGGTACTTGTTTGTAAGTTTTCACATATTTCTGACAATAATAATGTGAAAACTTTTGTCAGATAGGGACCAATCATAAGACAATTGCATCAACTTGTTCGACATACTTTTAAGAACTCAGAGAAGAATTTATTTTGCTAGCTCCCATCTTCTGTATGTACAATCTTTTTCTTTAGGGGGGGGTTTCCAACTGGTGGCGAGTGAGTGACATCTACTTAATAAATGTCTTATCTTATCCTACAACATTATTCATCTTTTGTGTGGATCTTTTAGCCTTCCTGCCACAATATATATAGAAAGAAATATTACAAAGAAATTTATATATATGCGTATATTATATGTATGTCTAACAGGTCGATCGAGTTGTATTTGTCATATATAGCTTTAAAATTAGATGATATTTTTATTGCATTTTCAAGGCATTTATAGTGTTTAGACTTTTTTTTTTTTGGTTGATTTGTTTGTACTTCTCTAATTGGAAGAAAGACTTTTTCTCTATTCTCTTCAAATTCAAGAAAAATCCAACACAAGTAAAGGAAATGCATGATATTTCTTGATAGATAGAACAAAGCCTCTCTATGTATTTTCTTTCTTTATTGTTGAGTTCTACTGGAGTGTTGGTATTATTGTGCTTCATGAAAAACAAGGATTACACCACACTTGTAAATTTAAAAAAAATAAAATTGTTAAAAGCATATTTGCAAAATGAAGGCAAAGGGATAGAAGATTCAATTTATACAAATTAGCAATGTAAAGAATAAAGATAAGAATTAATGTGGATTAAATTGCAGTTGATTTACACTTGTTTAACAAGTACTACCGTATGGAAATAGAGAATATTGTCCAACAATATTCACTTACTTGGTACTTACTACTACTTATTGAATTAAGGTCAAAGAGTAAATAAGAATAGTTTAGTTAAATTACTGTTTTAATTAATATTCTTTTGAGAGACATGCAAAAAACATGACAAGTGAAATAGATCGGAAAGGAGTAAAATATTATTTTTCTTCTCTAAGCTTTTTGTTGAAGTGCAATTTATAGAGATTTTACTTTTAGTCCCAAATATGGAAAAGGCAAATCTATAAATATAGTATAGTTACGGGCAAGGTTGAGTGGTGGACCATCATATATCGATAAAGTTCTTTAAATTGTCAAATTTTGAATAATGGAAGACGTGAAAATGTTGATACAGAAAATTATGGACTAAACGTGATGATTAGACAAAGATGGAATTAAATTAAAAGATTTTCTTCTCAAGGCACAACGATTACAATTTTTGACTTAAATGACAGAATTTTGTTAAGGCTTTTAGGACCAATTATGGTATGAAGATAAAACTAACCCCTGTTTGAAGTTAAGGTTATAATTATTTGACAAGATATGTCTCCACTAATTAATCAACTTATGAGCATCATTATGTCTACTAACTTAATTACTAAAGACGATTCTCCTTCTTTCAATCTGCATACTATTCCCTTTGTTACTTTTTACTTGTCAGAAATTTCTAAATAGTCAAATGATATGAACTTTGATCAATATTTTAAGATGTATTTTTTCATCATATTGATATGAGAAAAATTGCAACTTGCGGTATTTTTCGTATAGTTTTTGAATATCCAAATTTTAAAATATTGAATTAATATAATCGAATTTAACTTTGAAAATTAATCAAATTGACTCTCGAAAAACATGATAATAATTTTAAAACGGAGGAAGCACATGGTACGTTCTAAAGAATCTTTGGTAGTTAGTCGCCCCGCCCCGACATTCTTTAGAAATGACCTTAGCCTTTTCTGATGGCTAAGATTGAGCTAAGTAAGAACTACTAAAAAGAAATCAAAGGTAGAACTCTAATGGCTAAGATTGAGCATTTTTATGGGTCGGGATTGGACATCATCATAGGTTCATTTGGATTGTTGATCTGGGATTGGTTAACTTAGACATAACTTAAATCAACTCATTAAAAAAATTATTATAGCTCAAACCCAATAAAATTGAACGGATTAAATGGATTTGAGTTAGTTTTGCCACCTGGTGTCCTTTCAAACATGGTGTGTGTGCTAAATTTTATTTCCGTGATTTAAATTTCACATTAGGATCCATCGTTCTCTTTTTCGTTCCCTACTCCCTCCCGTTTTTTGTTTTTGTTTTTTTGTTTATGAAGTCGATCATGGCATTAGGGCTCTGATTTGGTCTCATTCTTCGAGAGTCGAGTGGAAAGCGTTGGCCTATCTTCTACTTCTAATCTAAGGTTCGCCAATCTGATTTTGATATTGGTCCAATAATCAGGTAAGCTTTGTGTTATTCCCGCTTTAACTAGGTTATAGCTTACCTTTACCAATCTAAATTCATCAAATTATCATATGCATCTCTGGATAAACCTATTCTACTTATGAAAATTGCTCTTATTTGACACAATATAATCAAATAGATTGCGAGATTTAGAACTACTCCCTACTCCCTACCCGTTATTGCTTTCTCATCTTCCAATTATCTTTGGTTGGTAATCATCACTTAATTTTGTTAAAAGTAGTGATATACTGATAATGCAACAAGTGAGCTCTTTAGTTGCATGTGCTCCTTGTTTGCTAGCTGTTTGACTTTTGGCTTATTTCATGGTCTTAGCAAACATTTGTTTTTTTTTATAATCTAAGTTATGAGAGTTGTGACTTCATTACGTTTTCAAAAAAAAAAGAGAAGTTGAGGACTTAATATTTTTTTGTTAATATTATTAACTTATTGCTGGCCTTCTTATTTTCTTATCTGATTGAGTAGTGGCTGTGGTGGTCGATGATAGACTAGGGTCATGTCATAGGTCGGGGTCAGGGTTAGGACCTGGGTCTATGGTGAGGTCGGGATCAGGGGCTGGTTTAGGGTCTGGTCTAGGGTAGAGGGGTAGTAGGGGTAAGTGGGATAAGGGAGCCTCTAGGTTGAGAGTTGGGTCTTGTAACATAGAGACTCTTCAAGGGAAGTCCATAGAGCTAGTGAAGATACTTAGGAAGAGGAGGATTAGTATAGCTTGTGTCCAGGAGACCAAATGGGTAGGTTCTAAGGCGAGGGATGTGGACGGGTATAAGTTGTAGTAATCTGGTAGCGTGAGGCATAGAAATGGGGTAGGTCTCTTAGTAGATGATGAGCTTAAGGGGCAGGTAATGGAGGTTAAGCGGGTCAATGACAGGTTGATGCCGATTAAGTTGGTCATTGGAGGGTCTACGTTGAACGTTATTAGTGTCTACGCGCCGCAAGAGGGCTTGGACAAGGAGGAGAAGAAGGGCTTTTGGGAGGTTTTGAATGAGGTGGTAAGAGGCGTTCCGAGCACTGAGAAGCTTTTAGTAGGAGGGGATTTCAATGGGCATATTGGGCTTTTATCAAAAGGCTATGATGATGTGCATGGAGGTTTTGATTTCGGGGAAAGGAATGAAGGAGGAACTACACTTTTGGATTTTGTCAAGGCTCTTGGATTGTGGGTAGAGAATTCGAGCTTTCCGAAGAAGGAAAAACACCTTATTACCTTTCGTAGTTCGGTGTCCAAGACTCAGATAGACTTTTTCCTCCTTAGGAAGGGTGATAGAACGGTATGTAAAGACTGTAAAGTCATACCTAGCGAGAATCTTTCGACCCAACATAAACTTCTGGTGATGGACTTAGAAATCAAAAAAGGCAGAAAAAAGAGGGGTGTGGAGGATCGGCCCAGAATTAAGTGGGGTAGCTTGACTTTGACCAGTGCTTTGAAAATAGTGGAGAAGCTGACGAATATGGGGGCTTGGGAGAGTAGAGGAGATGTGGATAGTATGTGGGAGACAACTGCTAATTGTATCAGGGAGACCGCTAAAGAGGTATTGGGTGTCTCGAGAGGCCGATCTGGCAAGCATCGAGGGGACTGATGGTGGAACGCAGAAGTGAAAAGGAAGGTGGAGACTAAGAAGGTGGCCTATGCCAAATTGGTTGAGAGAAAGGATGACGAAGAGAAGATAATGAGTAGGGAGGAGTATAAGTTAGCCAGGAAAGAGGCTAAGTTAGCGGTTACTACGGCTAAGACAATAGCATTCGAGAGCTTGCATGCCGCTTTAGAGGAGAGAGGCGGGGATAAGAAGTTGTATAGGTTGGTCAAGGCTAGGGAGCGGAGGGCCCGTGACCTTGACCAAGTAAAATGCATCAAGGGGGAGGATGGCAAAGTGTTGGTGGAGGATGCCCTCATTAGGAGGAGGTGGCAGTCCTATTTTCATGAACTTTTGAACGACGAGGGGGACAAAAGTTTCGTGTTAGGGGACTTGGAGCACTCAGAGAGGTGTCACGATTATGGTTATTGTAGGCGTATCAAGGTTGAAGAGGTCAATGGTGCTATTCGTAGGATGCGTAGGGGTAGGGCGACTGGGCCCGACGAGATTTCGATGGATTTTTGGAAGTATACTGGCGGGGCAGGTATGGAGTGGCTGACAAGGTTGTTTAACATCATTTTTGGGGCGGCGAGGACGCCCGAAGCTTGGAGATGGAGTACGATAATTTCATTATATAAGAACAAGGGGGACATTCAGAGTTGCAACAACTATAGGGGCATCAAGTTGTTGAGTCATACTATGAAGGTTTGGGAAAGGGTAGTAGAGTTGAGGCTGAGGAGGATCGTGACTATTTCAGAGAATCAGTTCGATTTCATGCCAGGTCGCTTGACTACTGAGGCCATTGACCTAGTGAGGATATTAGTGGAGCAGTTTAGGGAGAGGAAGAAGGAATTGCACATGGTGTTCATCGATCTTGAGAAGGCGTACAACAAAGTCTCCAGGGAGATTCTGTGGAGGTGCTTGGAGGCTAAAGATGTGCCCGTGGCGTACACTAGGTCGATTCAGGATATGTACGATGGTGCAAAGATGCGTGTGAGGACTGTAGGAGGAGATTCAGAGTACTTTCCTGTTTTGACAGGGTTGCACCAGGGATCGACTCTTAGTCCGTTTTTATTTGTCTTGGTATTGGATGTTTTGACGCAGCGTATTCATGGGGAGGTACCTTGGTGTATGTTATTTGCTGATGATATGGTACTGATTGACGAGACTCGGGGAGGAGTTAGTGATAAGTTGGAGGTTTGGAGACAGACCCTTGAGTCTAAAGTGTTTAGGTTGAGCAGGACTAAGACGGAGTACTTGGAATGTAAGTTTAGTGATTTGATGCATGAGGCTGATGTGGTAGTGAAGCTGGATTCTCAGGTCATTTAGAAGAGGGGTAGTTTCAAGTATCTGGGGTCTATGATTCAGGGGAATGACGAGATTGACGAGGATGTCATGCATCGTATTGGTGCAGAGTGGTTGAAATGGAGGCTCGCTTCGGGAGTTTTGTGTGATAAGAAGGTGCCTTCGAAGCTTAAAGGTAAGTTCTACAGAGTGGCCGTCCATCCGGCTATGTTATATGGAACGAAGTGTTGGCCAGTTAAAAACTCCCACATCCAAAAATTGAAGGTAGAGGAGATGAGGATGTTGTGATGGATGTGTGGACTTACCAAGAGTGATAGAGTTAGAAATGAGTTTATTCAAGAGAAGTTGGGAGTGGCTTCGGTGGAAGACAAGATGCGGAAAGTGAGGTTGCGAAGGTTCGGACATGTGATGAGGAAGTGCACGGATGCTCTAGTACGGAGGTGTGAAAGGCTGGCTGTGGATGATTTTAGGCGGGGTAGAGGTAGGCCGAAGAAATATTGGAGGGAGGTGATTAGGCATGACATGGAGCAGTTATAGCTTACAGAGGACATGACCCTTGATAGAAAGGTGTGGAGGACGCGGATTATGGTAGAGGGTTAGTGGGTAGGAAGACATCCGTATTAGTAGGAAGGAGTGTTTGTTTGTATCTGTGCCTGTTATTTTTTTGGCAGATTCTTGTTTGTGTTGTTTTGGTGATGTTTGTGATTTTGAATAAATAGTCTATAGTAATACTATGTGGGTGTCTTACTTCTTTTATTATCTAGCATTGTATTATCTCTTTTTTGTTGTTTGTTTTTATGATTTTTGTTTGTTATTGTTATCTGTTCTGAGCCGGGGGTCTATCGGAAACAACCTCTCTACTTCATCTGAGGTAGTGGTATGGACTGCGTACACTTTACCCTCCCCAGACCCTACCTGGTGGGAATACACTGGGTATGTTGTTATGTTATGTTATTTTTTTAAATTTCACATTAAAAATAAATGAATACTTAATTACCTTTTTCATAAATAACTTTATTTATTGAATTAATAGAAATAGAACTTAAATAGTGATCTCAAAAGGGACCATTAGTTATAATCTTTACTAATTACAACTTCTCTTCGTTTTGAGAAGCAAAAAGGGACAAGTATCTACTAATAATGATATGTTTTTTATATTATCATTATGATCCAACTTGTTATTTCAGGTTATTTGATGTATTTTCAAGTTATTAGATTCTGCTTATTTCTAACAATCATCTTTAATTGTTAGGTAATTAAATCTGATAATGTAAAAGTTAATACATTATCGATGAAGAAACATAAAACTGCAAAAAGGGAAAGAAAATTAGACGAATAATGGTTCGAAACTAGTTCGAAAATTAGGCCCAGGTTTGATATTTTGTCATTTTTGTTGGACAAGTCCGAATTAATATTAGGCCCATTAGGAAAAAGTTCTCCAAATCATTTCCAAAAATTGAAAATAACTATCCAAATTTAAATGGAATAACAAATTCAATTGATATACTAATTTTCATTTTTTTTAAAAAAAAAACACCCTTATCAATTTTTATCTTTTTCCAGGAAACATATGTGTTGGTGTAGTATAGCACAAATTGTAATAATTACAATTGAAAAATAAAATAAATAAAGTTCAAGGCACGGATATCTCGCTCTTTAAGGAGATTCAACTTTGTTATCTCTAGAATTTCAATCTAAAAACTCATGACTTTGTGCATTTTAAGAAAAATCAAATTATTGCACAGTGTATTTCCCTTGGAGCTATTGTTTTTTGAATACTGCAGACTACTTGGAGACGTTACCAAGTTTGCTTTGAATTTTCAGAAAAAGAAAAGTTAATATTACACGAATATTTAAAGCCTTTTCATTACTGCCATCTTAGAATCATTTTGAAATATATAAACTTACATAAATCATGTTAGAATTCCACATAGGTAGGTTATGTAAGCTATTATTTGCTTTCTTTTTTTGCTGAAAATTAATTATTTGCTTATTTATACAAGAGTCCCACATTTAAATTCAATTTCTTATTTATCTAATATTAATTTCTTATGTTATATTATATACATTAGTATTCTTGCGTAATAAGTACAGTAAAACTTTTCATCTATTTCCAAGAATACTTATTGTAAAGTGAATATTTATGTCATTTTTCATAACTCGACTCTAAAAGCACATTTAATAAATATTGATAAAATATAAATTATTGTAATAATACTAAAAGTACTTACTCCATTCGTTCGGATTTATTTGTCACTATTTTTCTAATTTGATTTTCATTTTTACTTGTCATTTTTGACAAATCAAGAAAAAATAATTTTTGTTCTTCATGTTTTACCCGTAACATTAATTACTTATTCTCCAAATTATTTTTCAATACCCATTACTAAACATCAATTAATAGAGGTAATATGATAAAATTACTATAACAATCATTATTTTCTTAATAAGTGTGCAAGTCAAAATGTGACAAGTAAATCTGAACGGAGGGAGTATTTACCAATCAAAGGATATGGTGCATCTGATGAGTCGTGAGATTGCTCTCACTTCGATTTCGAACCCGAAATGTGGAAACATCCTTGACAGAAAGCGCTTCCCGCGAAAGGGCCGTACGCAACACAAATCCGGATTAGGCAATCTGAGGACACCAAATGAAAAATTGACAAAAATAAATGCTTATTAATAAATTTATTTTTGTCGAAAATATTTTTCAAATAAGTAGATTTTACAAGTTTGGAACCAAAAAAAAATTTCAATTTGTTTCCAAGTAGGAAAAGGATTTGGAGCCTTTTTCCCTTAAACCTCTTACTATATAAACTTACTCGCATCTATTTTCTACTCATCAAAATTTCAGAAACTACAGACACTACAGCAGTTGCAAATTACAATGGACTCGTCCACCGTTGACGGCGGCGCGTCGCTTTGTTCTCCGGGAACCGACGCAAAAAAGCGTCGTGTTTCTTACTTCTTCGATCCTTACATCGGCGACTATTACTACGGGCAAGGCCATCCAATGAAGCCTCACCGTATTCGCATTGCACACAATCTTGTTTGCCACTATCATCTTTACCGGTATATGGAAATATCTAAACCTTTTCCGGCGACTGCGGAGGATATTGGGTGGTTCCACTCACCGGACTACGTTGACTTTTTGTCTTCCGTTTCACCAGAGACACTTCACGAAGATTATGATACTTCTCATATTAAACGGTTTAATGTTGGTTCGGATTGCCCTGTTTTTGATGGGCTTTTTGATTTTTGTCGGGCGTCTGCTGGTGGGTCGCTTGGCGCTGCGGCGAAGCTTAATAGGCAAGATGCTGATATTGCTATTAATTGGGCTGGTGGATTGCACCATGCGAAGAAAAGTGCGGCTTCTGGATTTTGTTATGTTAATGATATTGTTCTTGGAATTCTTGAACTTCTCAAGGTTCATAAGGTAAATACTCGTCTTTTGATATGCTTTTTACATTCTCTTTCAGATTGGTTGCATATATCTATGTATGTGATCAGAGGCGGATCCAGGATTTGAAGGTTCCGGGTGCCATATCGTTCAAATAGGATAAATGGGTAGATTCCTTCAATTGTGTTACAATTTGTGTTATTTAAC
Source organism: Capsicum rhomboideum (assembly GCA_031232105.1). NCBI lineage: Eukaryota > Viridiplantae > Streptophyta > Magnoliopsida > Solanales > Solanaceae > Capsicum > Capsicum rhomboideum. The sequence continues at coordinate 12,020,508 of CP124716.1, read as the reverse complement.
TTTTTCTGATTGTAATAGACAAATCAATCAAATACATATATTTAGTAATGCTCTTTTAGATATTTTGAGATAAAAAATACATGCACAGTTCAAAAAATTTTAGGAATAAGAGGCCTTATTCACCAAAACTTTGAAAAAAGAAAGTGATTTTTCACGTTAAAAATTTAAACTTTTATAAACCGTATAATACAGTTACCTTAATATATTCATATTCCATTACCTTATGTGTTGAGAGTATTGTTGCAATATATAATTGAGAAAGAATAAAAAAATTGTAGCTTCAATCAAGTCTTCTTCACTTAGGGCTAACTTGATGAAAGATCGAAAGAACCTTTAAATTTAAATAACTCTAACATATTCAAAACTTAAATTTTTGAAAAAATAACTTACTACTTAAATATATTTTTATCATTAATAAGTTTAAGATTTAGTACTTATTAATTGATATAAGATACATGTAATACTCGTATCAAGAAATTAATATAGAGAAAGTTAAAATTATCAAGAATTAATTAAAGAAAAAAAGAGTTAATTTAAATTAACAAAGAATTAGAGAGTAAAGAAAACTAAAGAAAAAAAAAAGGAGACAAAGAAGGAAAAAGGAAAAAAGAGTTGAAGGCTGCAGCCAGAAAAAAAAAGAACCAAAAAGTGGTGCTGCTAACAAGTCTCGAACCCTGGCCACTGATATGGCACATTCAACTTACAACCAGTGGCACCAATCGCCACTATGTTCAAGGGGGTGGCAAGCCTGCCATATATTTAAATTTGTACACATATATACATACATGTACAAGGTTTCAACCGAAGTCACCGGGTGCCGTGGCACCCCCACGGATACACATAAATCCGCCCCTGTATGTGATGAATTTCTTCTACGTTCTTGGGTAATCGCTTATATACTCTGTTTCTCTGTATAGCCACTTTAGTTATGTGTTTGATCAGGAGGAAGCCGAGGGATTCAATATTTACTATATATATATATATATATATATATACATACATAAAAGATAATTTTAAAAATGCATAAATAGTGTAATCTCTCGTCGACCTTGGCCCTATACGGCTCCGCCCTATGTTTGATATGTTGAGGCCGTAACTACTACTGTAGATATTTCATGGGTATTCTCATGTTAGTTCTGATTTCTCTGTTTCCCTTATTTTATTTGTTTCAGAACTAATGTAACAAGGATTGTTATTTTCCCTGAAAAGTTAAGCTATCCTCGATCTGTGTTTTATCAGAATTTGTTGCCTACTTGATCGTGTGAGTATTTTTAAAAAATGTCTACTTTGTGTTTAAAATTTCAATGTTATTTGGCATAAACTAAGTTTGAGTTTGGAATGATTAATAATGCTTTCATAGTGTAGCTAAAACAGGATTGGGGAAATCTGGTGTTAAACTCAATCTGCCTCGTAGATTGAAAGTGAATGGGGTTTAAGGTCAAAGTTCCTTTGATTATGTAATTCAAGCTATAAAGTTACCGTTCTAGTATTTCAAAGTTGGATTGTTCCTACTTTGAATTTGTGAAAGAAGTTACAGTCTGTTAATTGTTTACTGGAAAACATCAGGCATCACGTAGATCAGGTAGTTTATAAAAATTTTCTTCCTTTCATGTAAGATAGTGTACATGAAAGGGCAAACGCTTTTTCCTAATTTATATTTATGAATTAAATGTGACATCCCTTTTATGTCTTATATTGACTGCATACTGGATGCTTGGTATATCATCTTTTGCTTTGATGATCTCCTTTGCCAGGAGAACAGCTTATTATGAACTATATTCCTTTAACATGCTCATCGTTGTTGTGCAGCGTGTACTGTATGTAGACATTGATGTTCACCACGGAGACGGAGTTGAGGAGGCTTTTTACACCACAGATCGGGTTATGACAGTGTCTTTTCATAAGTTTGGGGATTTCTTTCCTGGTACAGGGCATATCAAAGACATTGGTGTAGGTACTGGGAAGTACTATGCCTTAAATGCACCATTGAATGATGGGATTGATGATGAAAGTTTCCGTAGTCTATTCCGCCCCGTAATCCAAAAAGTGATGGAGGTCTATCAACCTGAAGCTGTTGTTCTTCAGTGCGGTGCTGATTCACTAGCCGGTGACAGGTTGGGTTTTTTCAACTTGTCTGGCAAAGGCCATGCAGATTGCCTTCGATTCCTCAGGTCTTTCAATGTCCCATTAATGTTAGTGGGTGGTGGAGGTTATACAATTAAAAATGTTGCTCGGTGCTGGTGCTACGAGGTATCGTTCTCTCTCTCCATTTTGATGCTTTTTCTTGCCTTTGAATTTTCACCTGATACTTTTTACTTGTCTTGCAAGTTGTGCTAAGGTTGAACTTTTTCATTGTTTACAGACAGCAGTTGCAGTTGGAGTAGAGGTTCAGAATAAATTGCCTGACAATGAGTATTCCGGGTATTTTGCCCCAGATTATACTCTTAACGTTGAACCATTACCCATGGAGAATAAGAATTCACCCCGGGATCTGGAGAACACCAGGTAATATGAACATCATTCTTTTTAGGGATTGCTTTTGGTGAACTGTCAGAAAATACCATCTAATAAATGTTCGAAGCTGTATAATGTAAATGCAGTCTAATTTCCTAGTTCAATCTTTGTGAAGCAGCAATAAGTGGTGGGACTAATATCGTGTTGGTATAGTCACATTAGGTGTCATGTTTGTGAGGAGTCTTTTATTTTGTTTAGAGATTTGTATGTTGATGTAGGAATAACTGTAGAAATAGTTGTGAGATTTTGAGAACTGCTAATTTGTCTCATAAGGTAAAACTATTAAGTAGAGTTCCAAATGGGGCGTAATAGATACAAAGGATTTTTCAATCCTTCACTGTCACACAATTTAATTCCACTTGAAGGATATTACTAGATTCTGTTTTAATTATTTGGTTGCGATGTTCAATTCTTTGCTTTTCATTGCCTTGTTTGGAAATAGCTTGAGGAAATTTCCTTTTTCTTTTATCAATGTAAAACTACTGCATTTCCTATTCATGGCAATTTTCCTGTTTCATTCTTTTTCCTTGGCTAGAATATGAGATGATGTTATTTAACATGAGTATTCGGTGGTTGCAGGAACATGCTGCTGGAGCAACTCTCGCATTTGCCTCATGTACCTAGTGTTCCATTTCAAATGACACCTTTCATAACAGAAGTTTCAGAAGAGGTCAGCTCTAGTTTATATTCATGATCATTTGATTTTCTATATATGTATATTTTATCCGACCTGATCCATGTTTAACAATTTGTGTATGCAGACAGAGGAAGACATGGATGAAAGGCCTAAACCAGGGATATGGTTGACAGAGGATTATGACTCTGATACCGATGAAGAGAAGTCCGAATAACGAAAAGTTCAGTTACTAAAATTACTCCAACGGCGAGAACTGACATGAGGTTTCATCTGATGCTGCTGATACGAGGTTGTAATTAGTGAAGGTTAAATATAGTAGAGTATATCTTTATTTATTTGGTGACAGAGATTTGATCATAATATATGATCATGCTTGAAGTTATTCGGAGGAAATGCGTGAACATAGCCCTTTACTATTTGAAAATGCCAGAAAAGGATTAGGTAAAAATCTTGTGTGTTATTTTCAGATTTCTATGTGTGTTATTTTCAGATATCTATTTCTTGTAGAAAAAGCATTAGACTAAGAACAATTTGTAAAAGCCTACAAAATCAGTTGGTATTTCACTCATCAAGTCTGAAATACATTTGGGGAGTTTCTTCTGATAGGTGGTGTTTGTTTTGAGCATTGTTAATCTGCAATTTTTGAGGAAACTACTTGCTAAAGAAGTGTCTGTTTGAACTGCTTTTGCCAAAAAAAAAATTAAGAAAATGGGATTAAAAAGATTTTCACTTTTGGATTTAAGATATTACTGCTTTTGAGCAAATAAAAATGAAAACAAAAAGATAAAAAATTCTCAAGCTTGGTGCCTCAAACAAATGTTACTCGATATATATAAAATATTACAAGGTTGGTACTAGTAAACTAAATTAACAATATGTTAGAAATAATAATTCAAAGTTGGAATAAGAAATCAAATTCGTTTAGGATTTAATATTTGATATTTATTTCATTCAAGTTAAGATTTGTTTTTTCTAGTTCATATAAGAATAAGTTTTCTAATATTAATTTAATTTGATTTCCTAGTATTATAAATAGGGGTGCTCTGTCACGTATTTCATGTAAGGAGAATTAAGTAGAATTATTTGAGTTTTTAAATAAAATATCTTCCTTCACAATGCACATTTAGTCTAGTCTAACGAGATTCGCCTATACCTAATCAAATAAATTACTCACAAATTTCATGTCATGTGTATGAGTAATGAGTATTAAAAAGAAAATACATATTTATCTACTTTCCATTCTATATTTAAGTGAAAGAATTGTATTTCTTTTTACTAATTTCAAAAATAAAAATAGTAAGCCAAACGGTGGGGTATTTTTTTAATTGGATATACAAAAGGGTTCAAAATTTGGTGGGCTAATTTAATCCTAAATATTATTTTTTCTGATTCTGCAAGCAATTAATTGGGCTGTTTATCAAAAACAACATGTTGAATCCTAAAGCTAACAGTGATAAGGGTAAGGCTCCTCTTGCTGCTGCTGATGGTGATCCCATGGATATTGACGAGGAGCCTACCCCTACTAAGAATTCACCAGTTTGTAAGATCAGCAGCATATGGTGGCGCGATATGCTTAACTCTCTTGAATCAACCTATCTTCGTGAGGGTTGTGATCCTGAGGAAGCTAGGTCTTACGCTCGTATGTGCATGTGACATGTCTAATTATAACCCATTAACAATTCGTGATTATTTGGATAAGGTTTGGAAGGCTAACTTTAAACGCTTATGCATGATCCCCTACCAACCCCCTACGTGCCTCTGATTACTAAAGCTACCACCCCAACCAGGGAGGTTGGAACTTATATTCCAGTCAAGGACATTTTGAAGGTTCGGGGTCGGCATGTTGATCAAACTAGCAGCGATATTAAAACTACTACCTCAGATCAGAAGAAGCAGGAATCGGAGCGTAAATTCCTTTATGTTGATCAGGAATTGGAGAAGAAGTTAGATGAGATCTTTCCCAACACCCGTTACACTCAGCAGATGAAGGCCGTTGCCAATGTTGATCCTCTCCCTCTTAATAGTAATCGCCATGACATTTGGGCTTTGTCCAAAGATGAAACTTTCACCAAATACTTCCGGCAGGTCCAAGAGAGCAATGGATTCGATTTTGATCAATACCCTGGGGGTTCTATGTATGCTGAAATGTATCCAATGACCAACTTTAATCGTTCTCCTGAGTTTGTGAATAAGCTCAAGCGTTTTGCGTCAGAGGTAATCAAGCGACACTATGGAGTAGAACGCAATATCAAAGAGATTTTGAAGGTAAATGCTGGTGGATGCAGCAACTTTCATTACTATATTACCTTTACGGTTGACAAGGAAGAAGGTGGCATTCAAGAAACTTTTCAAGCAGAGGTTGTTACAACGATTGAGCAGACTGTATAGTATCCACTTTGCAGGCATGCGTAGCACTCGAAGGAATGCGTAATTATCATATTGTCATGAGCAACTTACTCTGAAGTATACTTTTCTTTTACTATTAAAATTAGAGACATATTGTGCGTTAGAAACAAGGGGGCAGTGAAAAATATGTTGAAGCTTTGAATTAGTCTGTTATTCTTTCATCCCCTTCTAAGTTCTAGTTACTTCTTCCTCTGTTATTCATTGTTACTTTGTTGCTTGAAGTCTCAATTGTAATTTAGATTTGGAAGTATATTATACATTAGAGTTGTGTTAAGAAATTACGGTTATTACATTGGTGCTTTCATCTGTTGATCTTCTTATTTGCTTGGCATACACAAGTTTTGATGCTTGTGGTTCTAGTCTGTCGTTCCACATTACATATTCTACAATTTTAAAAGTGTTTTGAGCTAATCTAAAAAAAAATAATCACAACCAAGCAAAAACAAAATGTGTTTGAACTGAATTTGCAAGGTTTTAAGTGATGATTTAGAGGTGAAAATTTAGTGTTTTGCTTTGCATATAATAGTATTGCCTGATTAATCTCAATTCATACCCGGCGTTTGGTACCGCATTGGAGTCCGACTAATTCAAAATCAGAATCACTCACAAGCTAGACTAATTTGAATTACTCACATTGAAACTAGACTAATTTAAATTACTCACTTTCTTGCCCGACTTAATTCGAATTCGCCTAGCAAGATCCATTCCGACCAAGAATTTTTTCAAACCTATGATTCAAAACCTCAACCTCTAATTGTTTTCGGAGTTTAACCAAATTTTATCAGCCTCCCTGATTCAATCTCCTTCATGGGAAGTTGTTCGATATCAGCTGATGTTCATCCCCTTCAACTCCATTCTTTCTCAACTGTCAAAGCTGAAACTTGCCATCTCAACAACCAAACAGCTTCACGCTTTCATAATCAAGACTCATCTCTCACACGACCCATTTTACGCTACAAGAATTCTACGGTTCTATGAGCTAAACAACGACCTCATCTCAGCACGCCACCTGTTTGATAAAACTCCCCACCGAAGTATTTACCTCTGGAACTCCTTAATTCGAGCTTATGCTAAAGCCCACAAATTTGAAGATGCATTTTCACTGTTTAAGGGTATGCTTCATACTGAAATAAAGCCTGATAACTTCACTTTCGCGTGCCTTGTTCGAGCCAGCTCTGAGAATTTTGATGTGCGTAGTTTGAGAATTTTACATGGAGGGGTTGTGCTATCTGGGCTGCAAAGGGACTTTATATGTAGTAGCCAACTGGTTAGTGCTTATTCAAGATTGGGGTGTATAGTTGATGCAAGCAAGGTGTTTTCTGGTATAGCCAAGCCCGATTTGGTCCTATGGAATTCGATGATATCGGGTTATGGGTGTCTTGGGGAATTGGAGAAGGGGATAGAGTTGTTTAGTAGAATGCAGAAAATGGGGGTGAGGCCTGATGAGTACTCAATGGTAGGTTTGATTATGACTATTGATAATCCTGGTTTGCTGAAAATAGGTGAAGCAATCCACGGATTTTGTTTAAGGCTTGGTGTGGAGTCGAATGATCATGTAAGCAGTCTCCTTGTTAGTATGTATTCTAGGTGTGAACGTATGGATTCAGCATTTAGCGTCTTTGGTAGACTTGTAGAACCTGATTTAGTCACATGGTCTGCTTTAATAAGCGGTTTTTCGTTTTGTAGTAATAGTGTCAGGGCGTTGGATTTCTTTAGAGAAATGACTATGAAAGGTGGGAAGGCTGATGCATCCCTGATAGCCACTGTACTGACTGCTTGTTCTCAGTTGGCAAATGTGCAACCAGGCAGTGAGATGCATGGTTATGCTTTTCGACATGGATATCACTTGGAGGTTATGGTCTCCTCTGCTCTAGTTGACATGTACTCTAAATGTGGATTCTTGGAATTGGGATATCAAGTTTATAAGACTATGACTATCAAGAATATAGTTTCATACAATTCAATTATTTCAAGTCTTGGTTTATATGGACTTGCGTCTCAGGCTTTTCAGGTATTCGAGAAGGCACTGGAGGAAGGGCACAAACCTGATGAAGCTACTTTTTCTGCACTCCTTTGTGCATGTTGCCATGCTGGTCTTGTCAATGATGGTCCAGAATATTTCAGAAGAATGAAAGATCAATTTGGCATCTCAGCTAACACCGAACATTATGTTTACATGGTAAAGCTTCTTGGAATGGAAGGACAATTAAGAGAAGCTTATGAACTTGTACAGTCTCTGCAAGAACCAGTCGACTCTGGCATTTGGGGGGCACTATTGTCATGCTGTTATGCTCATAGAAATTATGAGTTGGCAGATATTGTAGCTTATCGTCTTTTTGGTAATAAACCAGAGAATAGTAGTTACAGAGTTATGCTTTCAAATATGTATGCTAGTGATGAGAGGTGGGATTTGGTAAATAAGTTGAGAGTAGATTCTGGATCGACAAAGTTGAAACTTCCTGGAAAAAGCTGGATTACTAGTATACAAGCTTCTGGAAGGAATTCTTGAGGTGTCTTTGGCTACATTTTTCACGTGTTCACTTTGTTGAATATAGGATCAGAAGCTGCGAGGAAGTAGGATTAGTCTAATTCCTCGTCATGAAAGGAACTTCTACCATGTAATTCGTAATAAATGGCAAAAGAAGATGAGCTTGACCCATTTTGCACCCAACTTTAATGATTCTAATAAGTAATGGAAGGTTCATCTTCTCACTTCTGTTTCTTCTCCCACAAAAACTTTTACCATGAATAATCCATGATTACAAACTGTACAGATCTTGTTAAAGACGTGATGCCAACAGATGGTTAATGTATGATAATTGAAACTTATATAAAGCTAAAACAAAAATATACAATAAGGCATGAATAATCCATGACTACAATCAGTAGTGATCATGTTAAAGACATGATGTCAACAGATGTTAAGGCATGAGCTGAAACTTACATAAAGCTAAGACTAAAACATAAAATAAGCGGCTTACCATCTTTATTGCTCTGCGCTATGTTGATCAGTGATGTATCAGCCCTCAGTAAGTGGATGATGAACACCTTTTTGTTTTATTTAGGTCTCTGTTCTAGTCAAAAGTTCAATGAGACTGGTGGCCTCTTTGACTGCTCAAGAATGGTGAGAAATGGTGATCATTTCATCATGTAAACTTGACACAAAGTTGCGGAGTTAGAAGCTACTATATATCGATTTTCTGATGAACGTAATTGTCGTCATCATCACAAAAATCGTCTAACGGGTAGAATGCAGCCATGGATTATTTAGGAAAATAGAGGAAAGCAGAAATCTTTCTTTTTCTTCTTAGAGAGAAAGTTAACTAGGGAGTTGCTGCTGCTAAAAGCATGTTTCACTTTCTCGCTTTGTACATTGGTAGCTGTTGAAGCAGTTACAAGATTATACATCTGATGTACTGTTAAATGGGGGGTCTTTATGGCTATGAGACCACTGGCTTGTTTGTTCCCTTTTAATTAGAAACTGTGGAATCAACCTTTAAAAACTACAGGTGTTAAAGTTAAATCAACGTCATTATGGTGACATGTTGTCACCAGAATCAATACTCTACTGTGAATGACAACCAAACTTTTCCCATCTTCTCTTCAATTGTTTGCGTAAGTGTTTGTACAGGTTGTTCTAATGTCTCACTGAATCTTGATCATTTGGATTGTGGAATAAATCTTAGCTATTGCGTAGTATGAAGGAAGTTGTTCCATTGAGCCCTAGGGGTTTTGGTCTAGTGGTAAGAGCACAGTGCATCTGTGGTTTAGACTCACATGAAGGATTCAAACTATGCTACTGACAAAGTCTGGTAACTAAGTGGAGAAGTGTAGAGGGTGGGCCTAATATCTAAAAAAGAAAAAGAAAGTTGTTCTTCTGAATGGATTTGCTTATCTTACATTTTGAAGAATAATCATCTTGCTATAGTCCTACATGTGTAATGCGTCATGACGATGAATCTATCAAGAATATCTTAAGAATTGCTTGTAGGTTTCATATTTTGAGCAAGTATATGCGTATCTGTCAATATTGACGTCTTTTAGATTATCAAAAAAGGTAAGACATCGAGAATTTTCTCTAACATGGGACAAGAAGTGCATTGTCTGCAGGCTGCGGTTCCCTGGGCTCAGGCATCATGTGTTTCATAGTCCCCTAACGGAGGTAGCAGAGTTGTGTTTGCAAACTTCAAAGACTCTGAAAAAAAGGCAAGGTTATCTCTGTAAATGTGATATGATAAATTGTGGTATCTTCTGAAATTTCTATGAGGCCAAACATTATAGAAGACGTGTCATTTAACTTAAAGAGCCGGTAAGTGGAATAATAAGGAGCAGAAATGTGAGAAGTCATATTCAGGACTGGTTCTCTCTATCAGTGCATTTAGCATATGAACAACACCTGTTTCTTATCCAATTGTGTTCTAATCACTACATGTTGTCCTATTAGATTCTATCGACTATATCAATCACTTTAGCTCAATCTCAAACTAGTTGCTCTTACCAGGTTCTATTGCCATAAAATTTGAACAATACATGCATGTGTAAACAGTTTGAAAGAGTCTTATGGTGTGAGTGTAATGGCATCTGATTGTCGATTACTATCGTTTATATCTTTTGTTGGACGGTCTCGTCTTTTCCATGGCAGTGTGTTAAATCTTGCTAAACTTCATATGTATTAATTGAACATTTAGAGGTTCTTTTAAGATGCAAGTATTGAGCATGCATTTTTCTTCAAATTGATACTTGCTAAAGAAAGTTAACTGTGTTAATGCATGATATGGGTTTAGACAATTTGATATAGTTGAAGTAGGCTGTCATTTTTACAGTACGACCGGTTGCTCAGTCTGTTTTGGAATCCTTACCCCTTGATGCAATTTTAGTGTTCTTACTGATTGCTTCTTAAGAAGGGGAGCTTTGGAGTAACTGCTAAAGTTGTTGTCATGTGACCAGGAGGTCACCGGTTCAAGCCTTGGAAACAACCTTTGCAGAAATGCAAGGTAAGGCTGCGCCTGCACAATAGATCCTTGTGATTGGGCCCTTCCCCGGACCCTGCGCATAGCAGCAACTTTAGTGCACCGGGCTGCCCTTTTTTTTTACTGATTGCTTCTTAAATGTTGCAGAAACTAAAAGTTCGCATTGAGTTCTAGAACTGATCTTCTAAAACACACACACTTTCAAATGTGTTAAAGGCGCATAATCTTATATAAAAGCAGTTCTCTTAGCTATATCCTTTCAGTGTCAGTGGCACTTATGAGTAACTTTTCTAGTTGCATCATTAACATACTTTTCTTTCGATTTGTGGGAGGGCCTTGATGGTTGAAGGCTTGAAGCGACGGGATCACAAATTCAGTTTCCTGACAAATTGGCTACTTCAAGTGAAAGGCATCACAGGTTCGAAACAGCTCTCTTCCATTAAGCAAGACAGCTGGTGGCTTCTGTTTGTTCAGTTGTTATCTTTGTGCGTCAAATTTGTTGCTTCTCAAGGACCCAAAATTATTTATAAGAAGAAAACATTATGGCAACTTAAAGCATCAAAGGTAAAGTTAATATATGATATTGTACTCATCCTTCTGCAGAGCTGATACCTATGTTGCATGTGATGAGATCCTTGTAACAGCCTCTCCCTTCTTCCTTGAACCCTGGAAGACAGCAAGTTATAAGAATTATCAAGATGCATGCATTTAGCATTTAATTAAAAAATCTTGCAGCCTGATTAGAAGCTTTAGTGCTAAAGAAACATTGAATGTATAAAGGGAAAATGGCCTAATTTGTCAAATTGCGTTAAGGATTTATTTCTTTTCCCTTTTTACTCTTGTAACCGCTTTACTAAATGGTTGTACTTATCAAGTGCTCTTTTTTCTGTTTTCTTTTTGTGTCAATTTCTGCAAAAGTACAGATGTAGTTATTTTCTGAGTGAGAGGATTATCTACACGTCCATTCTTGTAAATGACTTTTTTTTTTGATAACCGTGGTGTCTTAGCGTGCTTTCTTGCATCTCGACTAATTTCATGGGATACCTGTTATCTTCCACCAGCAATAGATACCAAGTAACTCTATCCACCAAGGTTAGGACAAATGAGAAGAAATCGCCTAGTATTTTTGTATTTGTGTAAATGACATTGCTTTAAAATGATTTTTATAAGGTAATAATTGGAAGAAGTATTTCATTCATTAAGCACCTAGTTAAACCAAAACATCAGGGCTTCTCCATCATGTTCTACTGTATTCGTTTTTGCATTGGATTTGCATTGAGGTTTGCCTCCCTAAACGCTCGGTACATTCTGTCTTCGTCTCAAGTAGCAATGATGATGAAAGTATAAAGAGTTACTGATGATTGGGAGGAGACTTGCAATTGCACGCTCAAGATGCATCCTTGATTTCAGTTACTGAGTATTTGTCACTCTGATGGAACTGTTATAAAGCATCATAGCATTTTTCTTGCCTGTGCTTTAAAGGTCGTTTTCATAGTTCTGTGTTTAGTTTTACTTTCTGAGGCAAAATAGGAATAGTGAGCTTCTAATCAAATGGTTGGACTGAAATCAGGTCACTAGTTTAACGATCACTAGGGTCATTTGCAGATTTTCTTCAATGTTTTATCCTCATCTGTTTTATTTTTTTGGAAGTTACTGTTAATTTGTTAATTTATACTTTGTTATAAATTTGAATGATGAACCAAATATTCTGGAAAGGTTAGCATGATTGTTGAGAACAGAAATACTCCTTTTTCTCTAGGATTCAAAACCTGTTGTTCTAGAGTCTTGAACTCCTATATAGTACTTGAGGCACTGAAAGTTTAAGAAAAGGAGGCTAGAGAAACATGCAATCATGTCATTAAGACTGAGTTAAGGAGTAGGTATAGTGATCAGCTGGAGAGGCTAATTCTTAGACCATGTTATCTATTGCTTTCACTGTGTGACTTACAAGTTAAGTTAGGCAAAATCATACTCTAGTACATAGGTTAGGTTATTGATTGCCTAAAGCAAACTTTGTAACATTGGGATGTAGACCTTATGTGTCCTTTTCATCATCCTTTTGCCCATTGAGCTGTAAAAACAGTTCGGGTGATGTTAGGGGTTAGGACATAGGAGTAGCAAGTTGCCATATTCTACAGGTTGCTACTAAATAGGAAGTGGGGGCTGTCTCCAAGCAAGCCATTGTTTTTGCTTACATTTAACAGTCAGGGAGGAAAATTCTCCTGGCACCAAAGTCGTGGCCTTGTGGTCAACAAAGTGAGTTGAGATCACGAGTTCTCAGAATCAAATCTCAATTGAGATAAAAACACAAAGTGATTTTTTCTCATCTGTCAAAGTCTTATGGATAAAACTACCCGGCAAGGTACTTGTGCTAGTGGAAGTAACAGGTACCCCATGAAATTAGTCAAGGTGTATGCAAGCAGGGTTATGAGAAAAAAAAATCTCGTTTGACAGTGGTTTTCTTTATTATCGTTTTAAGCAGTAGGCCTAAATGCAAGTAATGTAGTAGCTCCTAATTCTACATATGGTCATCACTGATCAGACAAGTGGTGTTTGTGGTCTTGAAATAAGTATGGATTTAGCATTTGTTCTCTTTGGTGTGAAGTTGTTCTCTCTCTCTTTTTCGAATTTACTACTCCGAAGTCCAATGTACGTGTAGCTAACTAGCCATGTTCCATGGCCAAAACCTACTGAATTATTAGGCTGGCCTAACAACTAGCTAGTTTCACTGTGTAAAGCCCATATTTTCAAAATTCTGACTAGGAAATTATTATGCTCTCGTCCTTTTTTGTATGTTATAGTACTATGTCGAAACGAAAACTGTGGTCTTTGACATTGCGAAAATGAATGAACTGTTGCTGATGTTTTTTGACTGTGGACTAACTCTCTGATGTTGACTCAACATTTTTTTTTCTTGACTACTTTGATGCATAATTAAGCTATATATAATATCTCTTCTTGTGCTCAATGCTTAAAAGTTAACTCCGTTGAGTACAACATTTGAATTTAACTTTAAGGTGGTTATCAAAAATTTAACTTTAAGGTGTCTGAATTTTCAAAGGAAGAAAACCAAAAAAAAGCCTTCAAGATCATAATGTTATGTTGGCGTATAGAAAAATTTAAGTCCTTCCTACTTGTTTCGTAGCTTGTGTGATATATAAATAACGATAAAATAGATTATCTGACAGGAAAAATTGTAAACATAATAGTTGCAAGCATTATCTAAAGATTAGTTAGTAAAAACTAAGCGTACGTAGGCTGTGTGTGGACATCTAAGGAATGTTAGATAAAGCGTCAAAGAAAAAACGAGTTACTCAATATCTGTGTTGGTAAGAAATAAGTAGTAGATATTTAGTGAAATAATCAAGGTGCGCGTCCCTAAAAATTGGGTGAAGATTAACACTTTTCATGGAAGCAGGAATGCAAATGAAAGAGCTGGAATTGGAGGATTTTGTGGAGATTGTCACGCCCCGAATCTCATCGAGACGTGATTGGCACCCGTAGCCGATAAGGCTCGAGAGAACCAACCTTTGCCTATGTTCAATCATATGCATATCATAATCACCATGGCATAAGAACATGAAAGACGAATAACGGAAAACATGGGACATCATTATACATACATATGAAACTTGGCCGTTGAGGCCATCCAGTCAAAACAACATATATCTTTTACACTGATACACCCACATCGGTCTACAAAAGCCTCTAACAAGAGCATTGACCAAAATGAACCATAGGTCGGGACAAGTCCCTGCTTTACACATTATGTACAAAACCAAAACATGTATATACTCTGACTCGGAGAAGCCCCGAATGAGCTGGAGCTCACCAAAGAACCGCTAACACTGGCAATCTACTGAGGAGGCCTACTAGGACCTGCGCCTGCAACAAGTAAGGTAAATTCCCCGAGAGAGGTCAGTACGAAATAAGTACTGAGTATGCAAGGCTCAGATGAAACTAAACAACACATGAATATTTCAATGAATATGTCAATGAACTCAAAACATATGAAGAATCAATGTGCATAAGTCACCATTTGGTATTTTGGGAAACCATGTGGATTGCTTTCATTACTTTATTTGCTTTCTTTATCTCAATGCTCAATGATAACAATGTACCCGGGCCCCTACTGATCAGTGGGTCTTTTCATATCATAACATCATATTGGGATCGAGTCGAGCTAGGCTTATGCCCCTAGACTTGCCACCCATAAATCAATACATCGGGATCGAGTCGAGCTAGGCTTACGCCCCTAAACTTGCCACCCTCGGGATCGAGTCGAGCTAGGCTTACGCCCCTAGACTTGCCACCCATAAATCAATACCTCGGGATCGAGTCGAGCTAGGCTTACGCCCCTAGACTTGCCACCCATACTTGATCATTGATCACATTTGCATTACTTTGTTCATTACTTTGAGATTGATACTTTGATACTCATAACATCACTTTGGAACTTTGGAACACAACACTGTTGGAAACTTTGAATCATTGACCAATAAGTGAAGGACATGTGAATAAATATCAATGAGAAATATAATATAACTAGCACCATGATACCATTGGAACCATTGGACAATAATCCATGAACAAGAGACACAAGTATAGGCACTATTGGAATGTTGGAACATAGCCTTCTTTGAACTTTCGGAACATTAACCATGAATATGAGAAATGAGATTCACAATTGATCAATGAGTAGGAAATATATGACAATGACCATAGATAAGTGCATATGGGATACCTTAGTACATTTCGGAATAGAACTAGAGAAATGTCAATGTGAACACTATTGGCCGTAGAAAGATACGGACAAAGTAACCTTACATACCTTGGATTCACAATACGAATACGAATATACAACCTTCGATGCGTATACAATAATCCCTCTCCTTCTTTATGTGTCACTCTACAACATAAATACACAACGAAATTCACATTAACCACCAATCACTTTACAAATGCATACCATGTCAATGAGTCACATGTTTGCCTTTAAACATGTCATTTTCCCTTGACAAAACCATTGATTATACTATTATTCCAAAAATTCCATAATATTCCCAACATTGACCAATACATGAAAATCAACACATTTCACCACAATACTTCTCCTTTACACTTTCTTATCCATAACACATCACAAATAATCCATCAAAGTACCTTAATACAACTCACAACACATATCGGCCAAAATCCCAAAAATTTCCACTTTTAGATAAGAACAAGTTTAATACCAAAAATAACACCATACATGCTCATATTTTGTCCATACCATGCTTTTTCATCAAAGGCACAAGGCCTAATTCAAGTTCAATTTACCAAGATGACACATCTTTCACCAAAGGCAAAATACACTATTCATCACCTTGCCAACACCACTAGCATAATATATATAATCTTCCATGTATATTATAAGTTAAACCATAATAATAAACACTTACCAAAGCTTGGAATATGTTGATCTTGTCCAAAGGGTCCAAAGGATTTATTTGCTTTAGGGTTTAAAGTTTAAAGAAATGTGTGAGAAAATATCACAAAGGCATGAGAGTTCTGGACAATAAAATCTGATCTTGGGGCCTTTATATAGACCCCAAGTCATCCTTAGCCACACTTGGCATTACATGATATGTTTAATTGGTCAATTAGTGGAAGAATGGGTCATTTCTTCTTGGGCCAAGTCTTTTAATCCCATTTTGGGCCTATCTTTGGGCCCAATAACTCATATCCATGTAACCCATCCAATTTCATGTATTATTCACCATATATCTCATATTTACATAATTCCATAATGTTACGACAATATTCTTTTAAACATTTCTCATTCGTCCTTTCGATCGCAAAAATTGGAATTCTAGTCGCCCTTGGCTTCATGGAACATTTTGGATCACTATTCACATTTCATGATTTGATCATGTAGGAGTATGTAGGAGTATATTGAAGTGTTTGAAGCTTTCACAATGCTCAAATAACTCCAAAGAACCAAAAGAAACCATCGAGAAATCGTCGTAGAATTGCGTTACGAAACGACGCCGGAAAGGCATAATTATTGTGCCTTGCGCCACACCCCCTGAAACAGGGTAGTGGCGCAAGAATCCAGCCTTCTCTAAAGTTTCTGCAGGCTGGTGGCTTGCGCCACACCCCTGAAACAGGGTAGTGGCGCAAGTTTCAGCCTTTTACTGAAATTGCCGGCCACTTATCCAACGTTTACGTATCGTCCAATCCCTTATCAACACACTACAAAATACTTACTTAGTGATCTTAACCATCAAGTAAACATGACTTAAAGTCACCAAATGAGGTTAAAATGTATACGGGGTATCACCCAAATGCTCCACGAAATCACAACACACCTCCTACGAAGATCTAATCGCACATGTTACGTCCGGTATCAAATGTTTTACCAATGACACTATAAAACACATATGCATGGCATATCAACACCTATGTAGGTATGATCCAAGGTATCAAGTGAGGTTATAAAAGTACGGGGTGTTACATTCTTCCCCCCTTAGAAACATTCATCCTCGAATGTTAACAACATTGTCTCATATACAACAAATGCATCTTACTTTAACATACCTATACACATTCACATAATGCTTTTAAATACTTACTTGTTATTGTTCCACCTCCGCACTGTGAACTTCTTGGTCCATTTGAAATAGATGGGGATGCTTGGATTTCATCATTTCTTCCGCTTCCCATGTGATCTCCTCTACGTGTTGGTTTCTCCAAAGGACTTTTACGGATGCTATGTATTTATTCATCAATCTCTTTACTTGTCGATCTAGGATAGCAATGGGCACCTCTTCATAAGTGAGATCCTCTGCAACTTGAACATCTTCTACGGGCACAATACGTGAAGGATCTCCTATGCATTTCCGAAGCATCGACACATGAAATACCGAATGGACTGACGAAAGGTCCTGGGGTAGTGCCAACTCATACGCAACTTGCCCAAATCTTCTAATGATTTCATATGGGCCTATGTAACGTGGACTCAATTTTCCTTTCTTTCCGAACCGCATTACCCCTTTCATTGGTGACACTTTTAAAAACACCCAATCACCTATGGCGAATTCAAGCCCTCTTCTTCTAACATCGGCATAGGACTTGTGACGACTTTGAGCCGTTTGTAATCGCTGTTGGATCACTTTGACTTTCTCCATAGCCTGGTGCACCATATCCGGCCCAAGTAAAGCAGTTTCACCTGCTTCAAACCACCCAATTGGTGATCTACATTTTCTTCCGTACAAAGCTTCACAAGGTGCCATCTGAATACTTGAATGATAGCTATTGTTATAAGCAAATTCAATAAGAGGCAAATGGTCATCCCAACTGCCTTGAAAATCCAACGTACATGCTCGTAGCATATCTTCAAGTGTCTGAATAGTACGTTCGGCTTGTCCATCAGTCTGAGGATGGAAAGGCGTACTCAAATTCACTTGAGTACCCAAACTCCGCTGAAAAGATTTCCAAAAGTGTGCTGTGAACTGTGCTCCTCTGTCTGATATAGTAGAAAGTGGAATACCATGCAATCGTACTATCTCTTTCACATACAAATTCGCATAATCCTCAGCTGTATAGGTCGTCTTGACCGGTAGAAAATGCGCTGACTTGGTAAGCCTGTCCACTATGACCCATATAGAATCAAACTTCCGCAATGTACGAGGCAAACCTTTAATGAAATCCATATTAATCATATCCCACTTCCAGACTGGAAGATTGATACATTGCATGTAAACTCCCGGTTTCTGATGTTCCACTTTCACTTGTTGGCAATTGGGGCATTGCGCGACAAATTCCGCAATGTTCTTTTTCATGTTGCCCCACCAATACACCTCTTTCAATTCATGGTACATTTTAGTAGCACCCGGATGGATAGAATAGCGCGAATGGTGCGCCTCTGTCATTATTCGTGTCCTCAGCTCATCTACGTTCGGTACACATATTCTCCCTTGACATTGAAGCACCCCTTCCGGTGTAATATTAAATGCCTTGGTCAAATTCTGCTGCACATTTTCCTTTAACTGCAATAAAATAGAATCCGCAAATTGCTTCTCTTTCACTTCAGCTATCAAGGAAGATTCTGCTGCATTCTGCACCATAACTCTATCATCTGAAGTTTCAATAAGGCGAACTCCCAAGCTGGCTAATTGATTCAAATCTTTGATTATCTCACGCTTTTCATCCAACTGGCCACTAGTGCTTTCTACTGCCTTACGGCTCAATGCATCAGCTACTACATTTGCTTTGCCTGGGTGATAAAGAATATCAATGTCATAATCTTTTAAAATCTCTAACCACCTTCGTTGCCTCAAATTGAGTTCCTTTTGCTTAAAAAGATATTGCAAGCTTTTGTGATCCGTATAGATGTCAACATGGACCCCATATAAATAATGACGCCATATCTTTAAAGCAAAAACTACCGCTGCCAATTCAAGATCATGTGTGGGATAGTTTTTCTCATGTGGACGCAACTGTCGTGAGGCATATGCTATCACCCTACCATGCTGCATCAATACACATCCGAGACCAATCCCGGAAGCATCACAATACACTGCATAGCCCTCTGTGCCTTCAGGAAGTACTAACACTGGTGTAGAAGTCAACTTGTCTTTCAAGTTTTGAAACCCTCTTTCACATGCATCATTCCATTGAAATATAATTGCCTTGTGAGTTAACTTTGTCAATGGTGCCGCAATAGAAGCAGAACCTTCTACAAATCTTCGGTAATAACCTGCCAAACCCAGGAAACTGCGAATCTCCGTGGGTGTCGTAGGTCTTGGCCAATTCTTCACTGCTTCAATCTTTTGGGTATCAACCTGTATGCCTTCATCTGATACAATGTGACCCAAGAACACGACTGATTTCAACCAAAACTCACATTTGGAGAATTTTGCATACAACTTACGCTCACGGAGAATTTGCAACACTTGTCGTAAGTGATAAGCATGGTCTTCTGGTGATCTTGAATAAACAAGGATGTCATCTATAAATACTGTCACAAACACGTCTAGGAATGGCTTAAACACCCTGTTCATCAAATCCATAAACACAGCCGGTGCATTTGTTAGCCCAAATGACATAACCAAAAATTCATAATGGTCATACCGTGTTCGGAAAGCTGTCTTGGGTACATCTTCTTTTCTAACTCTGACTTGATGGTAACCTGACCTCAAGTCAATCTTTGAAAAACACCTGGCACCCTGTAACTGATCAAACAAATCATCAATGCGAGGGAGGGGATATTTGTTCTTGATCGTTACTTTATTCAGTTGCCGATAGTCGATGCACATTCTCAAGGTGCCATCTTTCTTTCGCACAAATAATACTGGTGCACCCCACGGGGACATACTAGGCCTAATGAAGCCTTTATCCAGCAAATCTTTCAATTGCTCCTTCAATTCACGCAATTCCGCTGGAGCCATTCTATATGGAAGAATAGAAATAGGCTGAGTGCCTGGAATCACATCAATGCCGAATTCCACTTTTCGTTCTGGGGGTAAACCTGGAAGATCCTCTGGAAATACATCAGGAAATTCATTGACGACCGGTACAGACTGTAGAGTTAATGGTTCTACATCATTATCTTTCACTCGTACCAAATGACATATGTATCCCTTGGCAATCATTTTTCTGGCTTTCAAATAGGAAATAAATCTCCCTCTTGGTGCCCCTACATTACCCTGCCATTCTAGAACATTTTCCTGTGGAAAACAAAATTATACCTTCTTGGCCCGGCAATCTACCGTAGCATAACACGAAGCCAACCAATCCATTCCCATAATTACATCAAAATCCACCATGTCCAATTCAATGAGATCGGCCAACGTATCATGACCACACACAGTTACCACACAGTTACGATACACTCTCTTTGCAATAATATATTCACCAACCGGTGTAGACACTTCAATTGATTTAATTAATAAGTCCGGTGCCTTTGCAAATTTGGCAGCAACCAATGGAGTAACATAGGAAAATGTAGAACCTGGGTCAATTAGTGCATATACATTATGTGAGAATATGGATAATGTACCTGTGACGACATCTGGGGAAGCCTCTAAATTCTGGCGGTCCACCTAAGCATAAGTGCAATTCTGGACCCCGCTAGTACTGGCTGCTCCTCTGGCACCTCTACCACGGCCACTAGGCTGTACCCCTCGGCCCTGTGAAGGAACCGATGCTGAAGACGCAATAGCTGACCCAGCTGGTCGTGCTATACCACCCATGCTCCGCTGTAGACACTCTCTCGCTATATGTCCCGGCATACCACACCAAAAGCAGACATTCGTCCCTGTCCGACATGTACCTGTGTGCATACGCCCGCAGTGCTGACACTGCTGACGAGGGAAACCTGCTGCCTGTGATCCATGAACCCCACTACTTTGCCCAGCTGAACCACCTCTAAACCCTCGAGACTGAGAATAAGCACCACCTGTGGAATAAGAGAACGACGGTCTAGGTGGTCTAGGAAACATGCGGGGCCTAGATCCTCCTTGGGACATCACAGGTGGTCCCATAGGTCTAGCCCTTTTGGACTGTCCCCTATCAAATTCATGTACCCTTCGTCTCTGTCTTTGATCTTTCATTTTCTGGGCGAAGGCTTGTATTCGAGCAATGTCCATGTCCCTATTCAAGGTCGCAATAGTGCAATCTCTCACCAAGTATGGCTCTAGTCTGTCCACGTATCTATGGACCCTGTCTGTCATCGTAGCCACAACATTTGGCGCATATCGAGCCAAGTAGTTAAATTGCAAACTATATTCCCGAACACTCATATTCCCTTGACGCAAATTCAGGAACTGATCTGCACGTGCTTCCCGAACCTCATACGGAAGATAATGATCGAGGAAAGCCACTTTAAACTCTTCCCATGTCGGTGAATCTGCACCAATGTCACGGGATTTCTTTCAATCCTCATACCACAGTATTGCCTCTCTTTTCAACCTATACGCAGCAAGTTCCACTGTCTCGACCCCTGTCACATGTATAACTTCCAAGGCCCTCTGAATTTGATCCACGAAGTCCTGTGGATCTGCTTTTAGATCAGACCCTGTGAATATAGGAGGGTCCAGTTTCAAGAAATCCTGCGTTCTGCGACTTGCCATTCTAGTCGCATCATCATCATGTGCCATTGCACCAGCTCTTCCATGGCTTTGTACCGCCACTAACTGTGTCAACATCTGTACAGCATTCCTAAGATCCTGATCTGTGGCATTTGTCGGTGGTTCCACGGGCACTTCCCTTCTTCTCGGCTCTTCTGGAGCTGAAGAAGTAGAAGAAGCTCGCGTTGCGAACTCAGTTCCATCCCCACCTTGATCAACTTGGTCAGGTGGTGGTCTACTTGTCCCTTCAACAATTTTATCTATCAGCTTACTTTTACCTTTTCCTCTTCCTCTTCTAGTGTTCGGCATTTTGACTATACCAAAGAAAAACAATTACCAAGATCAGATACAATGCAACTGACAACATTGGCTCTATGGCACGATCTAGAATAAAGAAAAGAAACAACATCCTAAATGTCCCGTAGCCTCCTACTTATAAATGTGGTGCACAACACATCGATAAGTAAGACTCTACTCAGACACGACTTTGGAGACATCCTTGAACCGACTGCTCTGATACCACTTTTGTCACGCCCCGAATCCCATCGAGACGTGATTGGCACCCGTAGCCGATAAGGCTCGAGAGAACCAACCTTTGCCTATGTTCAATCATATGCATATCATAATCACCATGGCATAAGAACATGAAAGACGAATAACGGAAAACATGGGACATCATTATACATACATATGAAACTTGGCCGTTGAGGCCATCCAGTCAAAACAACATATATCTTTTACACTGATACACCCACATCGGTCTACAAAAGCCTCTAACAAGAGCATTGACCAAAATGAACCATAGGTCGGGACAAGTCCCTGCTTTACACATTATGTACAAAACCAAAACATGTATATACTTTGACTCGGAGAAGCCCCGAATGAGCTGGAGCTCACCAAAGAACCGCTAACACTGGTAATCTACTGAGGAGGCCTACTGGGACCTGCGCCTGCAGCAAATAAGGTAAATTCCCCGAGAGGGGTCAGTACGAAATAAGTACTGCGTATGCAAGGCTCAGATGAAACTAAACAACACATGAATATTTCAATGAATATGTCAATGAACTCAAAACATATGAAGAATCAATGTGCATAAGTCACCATTTGGTATTTTGGGAAACCATGTGGATTGCTTTCATTACTTTATTTGCTTTCTTTATCTCAATGCTCAATGATAACAATGTACCCGGGCCCCTACTGATCAGTGGGTCTTTTCATATCATAACATCATATTGGGATCGAGTCGAGCTAGGCTTATGCCCCTAGACTTGCCACCCATAAATCAATACATCGGGATCGAGTCGAGCTAGGCTTACGCCCCTAAACTTGCCACCCTCGGGATCGAGTCGAGCTAGGCTTACGCCCCTAGACTTGCCACCCATAAATCAATACCTCGGGATCGAGTCGTGCTAGGCTTACGCCCCTAGACTTGCCACCCATACTTGATCATTGATCACATTTGCATTACTTTGTTCATTACTTTGAGATTGATACTTTGATACTCATAACATCACTTTGGAACTTTGGAACACAACACTGTTGGAAACTTTGAATCATTGACCAATAAGTGAAGGACATGTGAATAAATATCAATGAGAAATATAATATAACTAGCACCATGATACCATTGGAACCATTGGACAATAATCCATGAACAAGAGACACAAGTATAGGCACTATTGGAATGTTGGAACATAGCCTTCTTTGAACTTTCGGAACATTAACCATGAATATGAGAAATGAGATTCACAATTGATCAATGAGTAGGAAATATATGACAATGACCATAGATAAGTGCATATGGGATACCTTAGTACATTTCGGAATAGAACTAGAGAAATGTCAATGTGAACACTATTGGCCGTAGAAAGATACGGACAAAGTAACCTTACATACCTTGGATTCACAATACGAATATGAATATACAACCTTCGATGCGTATACAATAATCCCTCTCCTTCTTTATGTGTCACTCTACAACATAAATACACAACGAAATTCACATTAACCACCAATCACTTTACAAATGCATACCATGTCAATGAGTCACATGTTTGCCTTTAAACATGTCATTTCCCCTTGACAAAACCATTGATTATACTATTATTCCAAAAATTCCATAATATTCCCAACATTGACCAATACATGAAAATCAACACATTTCACCACAATACTTCTCCTTTACACTTTCTTATCCATAACACATCACAAATAATCCATCAAAGTACCTTAATACAACTCACAACACATATCGGCCAAAATCCCAAAAATTTTCACTTTTAGATAAGAACAAGTTTAATACCAAAAATAACACCATACATGCTCATATTTTGTCCATACCATGCTTTTTCATCAAAGGCACAAGGCCTAATTCAAGTTCAATTTACCAAGATGACACATCTTTCACCAAAGGCAAAATACACTATTCATCACCTTGCCAACACCACTAGCATAATATATATAATCTTCCATGTATATTATAAGTTAAACCATAATAATAAACACTTACCAAAGCTTGGAATATGTTGATCTTGTCCAAAGGGTCCAAAGGATTTATTTGCTTTAGGGTTTGAAGTTTAAAGAAATGTGTGAGAAAGTATCACAAAGGCATGAGAGTTTTGGACAATAAAATCTGATCTTGGGGCCTTTATATAGACCCCAAGTCATCCTTAGCCACACTTGGCATTACATGATATGTTTAATTGGTCAATTAGTGGAAGAATGGGTCATTTCTTCTTGGGCCAAGTCTTTTAATCCCATTTTGGGCCTATCTTTGGGCCCAATAACTCATATCCATGTAACCCATCCAATTTCATGTATTATTCACCATATATCTCATGTTTACATAATTCCATAATGTTACGACAATATTCTTTTAAACATTTCTCATTCGTCCTTTCGATCGCAAAAATTGGAATTCTAGTCGCCCTTGGCTTCATGGAACATTTTGGATCACTATTCACATTTCATGATTTGATCATGTAGGAGTATGTAGGAGTATATTGAAGTGTTTGAAGCTTTCACAATGCTCAAATAACTCCAAAGAACCAAAAGAAACCATCGAGAAATCGTCGTAGAATTGCGTTACAAAACGACGCCGGAAAGGCATAATTATTGTGCCTTGCGCCACACCCCCTGAAACAGGGTAGTGACGCAAGAATCCAGCCTTCTCTAAAGTTTCTTCAGGCTGGTGGCTTGCGCCACACCCCTGAAACAGGGTAGTGGCGCAAGTTTCAGCCTTTTGCTGAAATTGCCGGCCACTTATCCAACGTTTACGTATCGTCCAATCCCTTATCAACACACTACAAAATACTTACTTAGTGATCTTAACCATCAAGTAAACATGACTTAAAGTCACCAAATGAGGTTAAAATGTATACGGGGTATCACCCAAATGCTCCACGAAATCACAACACACCTCCTACGAAGATCTAATCGCACATGTTACGTCCGGTATCAAATGTTTTACCAATGACACTATAAAACACATATGCATGACATCTCAACACCTATGTAGGTATGATCCAAGGTATCAAGTGAGGTTATAAAAGTACGGGGTGTTACAGAGATCATAGAGAAAAAAATATTATGAGCTTTGCTGGAAGTCTTGGTATGAATACTAGTAATATGGTCGAAGCCAAGGCTGTTCGAAATGGCCTGAAATGGTGTTCCCAAAATGGAGATAGCAATGTAATGTTGGAATGTGATTTAAAAAATTATAGTTGAGATGATCAAAGGAACTACAATATCCTTTGACAAATGAAGAACATTAGTACTCATATTCAAAATACATCAAGTATTATTATTTGGGAGTTTCGACATTGCCAAAGCCTACAGGGAAGCCAATCAAGTCGCAGATGTTTTAGCAAAATGGAGTATTACAAATGGGGATTTGATTATTTTTGCACATGCTCATCTTCCATAAATGGCCATTAGACCTTATAGACTTGATCTCATACAAATGAAGTTCCAGCTTAGGCCTAACCAGAGGAAGAATTATTTTGTATAAAAATAATCCAGTTGAGATGCTAAGCTATTACTATATTTTTTTACCTACCACACTGAACTTGTATATTTTTGCAAACTTATATAGTTTCTACCTGTGCTTTATTTTTTGCGAACAGTCATTGTCTGCAAACTGGAACAAACGGTTGAGTTTATGCTCCCCTTCGCTTTGTAATTTCCGATTTATTGGATCATGCCATCATACGGCTATAAATTGAAAGAAAAAAGAAAAAAAAAAGATGCATGCTAACCGTCTTGACCAACGTCATTAAGAAAAATAAAATGAGCATAAAGATTTGCTCCTTCATGGAAACAATACGATTTTGTATAGAACACACATTTTAAAAATCAATTCACTTATTTATATTTGTGGACTAGTGGGACACATTAAACAACTAATCAAGCAAACGTACTGATTTTATTTTTGTAGGATAACGTAGAAATTTGTGAGATCGATTTTTCTAATCTAGAAGTGTCATTACTGATTGGAACATTATCTTGTAATTAAAAGGCTTCAATCTTTGTGGACCTATTCAATCATAGATCATAAGTCTAATAATTCTCATAATGGTTATTTGTTCATGATCACTTCCTTCCTACTCCCCTCGTTCAACAATATTTGTCAACTATTGATTTGACACACACTTTAAGAAATAATAACTGACAGAGACAATTTACTATATCACCCTTTAAAGATAATAAATTTAATGTAATAGTATTTAATATCAAGGTTAAAATGGGTACAAATGAGTAAATTATCTATTGGTTTTTTAAACTTGACAAGTATTGTTGAACACCTATTTTTAGTAACATGTACCAGTAAAGATAGACAGAGGGAGTATAATTTAGAAACCACATATGATTTTGCTAATCTTAGGTATCAATGGATCGGCTACTAAAGAACCAACCTAATGCAAATCTACTTTTCGAGTTCGACAAACAAGAAAATTAGCAAACTTGAAAAAACAGCTTTGTAATTGATACTTATTAAACATGGAAAAAGAAGAGTTAGAGACCCCTCATTATGATTTTGTTCTTAATACTTCTCATCTCTACCAAGAAGACTTAAAATTAATTATCATCGAATTGATTCGGATTTTATAAAGCTATATTCAGTGGTCAAGGGTTGACTTCCCTTTGTTAATTGGCCACTAATTAAAGATTAGGAAGAACAATTATTTAGAACAAGTCACATGCATGAGATGCTAAACAAAGTATTATGCGGCTAAATTATTTAGCAAATAAAAAGATAGATCTGCGATCCCCATATATACCTTAATATATAAACTGAATTTATACCTAAAGAAGTCTCCTTTTTGGATACAAATAACCAATGATTATGGTTATTATGGCATCCCACTAGGGTGATCTTCACAGAAGATATTGCGCTATCTAATTGCCTTTATTTATGACTTTTATTGAATTTAAAATTTCCATTCACTCACGAAAGAGTAAGGTATGAATCTCAAAGCATGTACACGTCATGATACTATGTAGGCGTTTGGCCATGAAAATAAAATATTTTGGATTTGGAGTTGGAGTTGAAATTGAAGTTAGAGTTGGAGTTGTGTTTGGCCATAAAAATAAATAGTGTTTTTTTTGACTTTTTGTGAGAGAAGTAAAAGTAAAAAAAGTGAAAACAAGAAAAAGTTGTTTTTACTTTTTCGAAAATAAATTTCACTTTAGTGAAATGCATTTCATGGCCAAACACCATTACATTTCATTTTTTTTACTAAAGTAAAATTTATTTCCGAAAAAAAGTAAAAAAAATCCATAACCAAGCGGGCCCATATACTTATAATTGGGTGTACTAAACTCGCACAATTATTCTCAAAAAGATTCACATCAGTAAGAATTTTTTAATCTTTTCAGCTATCAATTTGATTTTATTTTCTCCCTCAAATTTCAACCTCGAACTTTTCAATTGATCAGCTACACCCTCGAACTAGCTAGCCATTACCATGATCCACAAGTCTATTTTTGATATTTACAATGTGTCAATGCCACCTAAATGACCTAAACATTATATTTATGGCATTAAAGCCCAAAGCTAGCTTCTTTTTGTGAGTGTGAGTCGTCAAACTATTCATGGTATAGTGAAGGTAGTAAACCAAACTCCACGTTATTACTTTGTTATCTAAACTAACTCAAAAATACTCATAATATAGTATCATATTGTCAGTTTTGGGGTTATACCATGTAACTTCTTTTTTTTAAAAAAAAAAATCTCATACTTAAAAGTATCCCTACAAGTTTATAAGTAATTTTTTACTATTTTAAACTATTACTTCCTCCGTTTAAAAAAGAATGATCTATTTTGACTTGATACGAAGTTTAAGAAAATAAAGAAGACTTTTGAATCTTGTGGTCATAAATTAAAGTTGTGTCAAATGTATCAAAATGCCCTTTAATCTTGTGGTGTTAAATATGTCAGGTGGAAAGTTAAAATTAAAGTATTGCCAAAAAAGGATAGAGTCATTCTTTTTTAAACGGAGTGAGTAATTAATATAAAACTTTGTTCTCACTCATGTTTTATAATAAGTGGTATATGGTAAATGATATGGACTGTATATGTAGAGGACAAACAAAAGGAGAACTGGACGATTAGAGGACTTCACCTAGATCAATCAGATGATAAGAATTTAATAATAAAATAATAGGTTAATTGTTTATAACGCAAAGATGTGCAATTCCCTAGTCCAACGTCTTTTGATCTCTGAACAAATTGATGTTTGCACTGTTTTGCTGATCAGTGGGGTCCTCCCAACTCCTCAAAAGTGGGCAATCAAAAGAATTTTATTACATTCTAGGTCACTTATTTTGAGTTATGGACACATAAGACTAAAATATGTGTGTTTGGAGCGCGACCCATAACCTACTAGCAAGGGAGAGAAAGCATAGCATATCGCAATAAAAGCTTGATTCGAGGTGTTAGCAATACATTGTCGTCTGTTCCAAAAATAAAAGCTCCTTAGCATCTTGGGATGGGAGTGAGGGACGGCCATATGCGCAGGCACAACAACACCGGATCTAAGAATTCAGAATTGTATCTTTATGTTGGCTTTCCCAATTCATTCGTGAATAATAATTCAAGACATGAAGCGAGTAGTTCTCTAAATTTATGTGATGGTACTTGATTAAATGAAAAATTAAAATAAAAAAGAAAGATTTTTTTGTGATTGAAAATAATTCATAAATACTGAATTCTATGTAATACTTTCTCTATTATTTGTTATGTCCTCTTTATTACTTCTATATTTTTGTTTTCAAATTGTTTTGATGTGCTCTACTTGAGCCGGGGTCTTTCTGAAACAACCATCGTGAGATAGAGGTAAGATCTGCATACAATCTTCTCTACCATTTCCAGAGTCCACCTACGAAATTACATTGAGCTTATTGTTGTAAACAAAAGTATGAGCTAGATACTTATTGATTAAAATAGGAGTTGATTTTTGAAATAATTTCTACTGAAGGACAAGTGACACTAGTAACAGTAGAAAACACAACGGAAAGTAAGCAGCATTTGAAAAGCAAAATGGAATGTGTAGTAATACTGTTGATATTAAAGCAGAAAAATCTTAGTTTCTGTGTGACACCAAAAAAGTTAGACGTGGAAAAGAAGCAAAATAAGAAGAGCAGTTGATACATGGCATAGGGGATTGGATTTGTAAAAATTACAGCGATGATAGTGAGTACTATTTGAGTAGAAGGGGGCCATCACCAAAATTCTGATGTTCCCTTTTTTGTATGTTAGTGCATAAATCAGGGGGAAGTGACTGAATCTTTGTTTCTTTTAGGTTGGATGATTTTTATGTTCCCCTTTTCTTTCTTTTCACGCATACATTCATCCACCCAATATAATTGAAATGAACCCTAACCTTAAACAATTGAACATGCCACTTTAATTTCTTTCGATCTACCCCTCGGAGCGAAGGGTTAGGCAGGTAGAATGGATCCTCTGACTTCCAGTTACGTGATGTGTGGCTCTCGCAAAGCGAATGAATGGAAGCTCTTGGAGCTTATGGGTGAGCGTAACTGAAGGTAATCAAAATAAACTGAAAACTGTGATCATGTATGAACAATATCAATAGAGAAATAGAGAAGAAGAGAAGAGAAAAGAAGTTTATTGAGAAAGAATGTGTACTCCCTCCGTCCCATTTTATGTGGCCTACTTTGACCGGGCACGAAATTTAAGAAATAAGGAAAGACTTGGTGATGTTTACCAAATTGTCCTTTATTAAAAATGTAGTACTACTATCTTTAATTAAGTGGGACCTTATAAGTGGGACCAATAAGGATAAAAGAATAATTGTGCTTTTAAAAAGTTACCAAATAAGAAAATGTGATATTCTTTTTGGGATGGACCAAAAAGGAAAGTAGGTCGCATAAAATGAGACGGAGAAAGTATTGAATAGTGTGTTTGAGTACGAGCAATGCATGACTTTATATAGCCTATACTACTACTAACTGTCATAACTAACAAACTGAAAAGTTAGTTATGTAACTAATTTCTGAAAGAGCCTAGAACAGTGCATGTACTCTAACTAACTAGTCATTTATCTCAACACTCCCCTTCAAGCTAGGAGGTGCAAAAATGTTTAAAGCTCCAACCTTGGATAGTAGATATTCATGCTGAAACCTGGACAATCCTTTTGTTAAAACATGAACTAGTTGCTCTTGTGTAGGTATGTAGTTCACAGTGATCATGCCTTGTTGGAGTTTTTCTCTTATGAAGTAACAATCAATGTCAATGTGTTTTGTCCTTTCATGATAGATAGGATTACCAACAATTTGAATTGCTTCTTTGCTATCACTATATACTTGAACTGGTAGTTGAACTTTGTCATCAATATCTCTTAGTACACCAATTAATGAAGTTAGCTCTGAAATTGTGCTTGCAAGACTTCTATATTCAGCTTCTGCTGAGCTTTTGGACACAGTAGTTTGCTTCTTAGCTTTTCATGACACCAGAGAATCTCCTATTTTGACCATGTACCCTGTAACAGACTTCCTAGTAAGTGGACATGAAGCCCAATCTGCATCACAGAATGAAGTAATGTTTCCATTGCATTTGCTGGACAATAGTATGACTTGACCTGGTTGTTTCTTTAAGTATCTGATGACTCTTAAAGCAGGCTTCATATGTGACTTTTTAGGTTGATGAAGAAATTGACTCAATGTTTGAGCACTAAAGGAGATATCTGGCCTAGTCATGCTAAGATACAGTAGTTTACCAACTATCTTTTGATACATAGTCTGATCTATCAGAGGATCTTCCTTCTCACCTTGCTTTCCCTTCACATGTTCATCATACTATCTAGATGTAAGCTTAACATTACTATCAATAGGTATACCTGCTGGTTTAGCAGCTGACAATCCAACCTCAGCTATAAGCTCTATTGTGTATTTTCTTTAGTGCATAAGAATTCCAGCTTTAGATCTCGTGAATTCAATTCCTAAGAAGTATTTCAGCTCACCTAGATCTTTCATCTTGAAGGCACTTTGTAATGCTTTATTTTGTCTCTTCAACCAGCTTCAAACTACTACCTGTAATGAGCATGTCATCTACATATACCAAGACTATAGTTATCCCTTCACAATTTCTCCTGATAAACAAGGAATAGTCATGTAGACTTTGATAAAAACTAAGACTAACAAGAGCTTCAGTCAGTTTGTGATTCCACTGTCTTTAAGGTTGCTTCAATCCATAGAGGAATTTGATCAGTCTACACAACTTCTCCCCTTGACTGGAAAATCCCTGAGGCATAGTCATAGAGATTTCATCATTTAAATCACCTTGTAAGAATGCATTGAACACATCCATTTGATGGACGTACCAATTCTTTGATGCTTCAATAGACAAGATGTCCTGACAGTGATCATTTTAACAACTGGTGAAAATGTTTCCTTGTAATTTATACCCTCTTGTTGATTATAACCTTTGCGACAATTCTAGGCTTAAATCTCTCTACTTCCCCTGTGGACTTATACTTGATCTTATAGACCCATATTGTAATACCTGGGGGTGTTACGGACACATGAAAATATGTAATAACTTGGGTATGAGGCTAAATAAAGAAAAAGTGAAGAAACATGTACTGGAAAGGAGCATGCAAAGAAGAAAAAAACCGAGTCACAGGAGTGACCCATAGCAGGGACTCACGTGTCGTGAGTCCATCCACGTGACGTGGGAGGCTGCAGTGGATCAACTTCTGCGGTTGGCCAAAAAGTCTGATTTCCACGGCAGGCTTCCACGTGGTGTAACTCCACTCACGTGACGTGAATGAGTGTCGTGACTAAACTTCAGAGACTTCAAAATGTTGTCTCATTTCCACGACACTGATGTCGCCCAAAATATACTTTCGTAAAAGTATAAAGCGGTCGCTGTCTATTATAGAACCCAACTAAGGTTGGGGTCGATCCCACAGGGAATAGGTTGAAGTTGTTTAGAATACTGAATGAAATAATTAGAAAGTAAGTAAAACTTGGGGGGGGGGGGTTATGAATAAATAGTGACTGTAATGATAGCTGACTGTATCGTGTTTGTAAACGATATGAGAAATACACTAGGACTGTGATCCTTAATGATTTCTTAACTCCACCGGTTGCTCGTGCTAACAAAATCGTCACGCTATGTGGCATGTAAAATCTGACAAGATATGTTCATCTAAACGTCTCTCGACCTTGGTTAGATGAATTTCACTCTTCTCCTCTTGATCTCCGAGTGTCGCACTACTAACCCTTGTCCTGGATCTCAGATAACCATTCCCGCTAAGGCTCATGTTATTAGATGAAGGTTGATAGCTTTAAATCTCTATTGTTAACTCTTTTTCCCAATCTCTACCTCTCTTTCGAGCAAGTCTAGAATACAGATGAGTTTCTAACGTTTGCAACCGTTAGAAGATCAATCACAATGAAGGAGATAACAATACATGCATCCACAACGGTTTAGAATTGCTTTGCACTTAACCTATTTCGTTAATTCCTCATGGTTCACAAACCCTAGTTGATGAGTTTAGCTACTCATAATTATAAGAACACAAGAAGGATTCAAAGATGAAAACATAATTGCACACTCACAATAATGAAGAATAACTGAAATCTCAATTATTAATAAAACTCGAATTAGGGTTTTTAAATACAAAACCAAGAATATGTTTATACACTCAAAAACAATAGAAAATATCTCTCAAAATAATAAATTGACTAACTACCGCACATGGGACTATACAGGGGTATTTATAGATATAAAGCTAATCCTGTCCAAATCAAAATAAGAGAACAGAGTCGGCAACTTCCACGGTATCGTGACTTGGTATCGTGGAACCAAGTCACGCCACGTAGGTTGGTTTCGTGGAAACCAAGCTCAATCAGACCTCTTCAGAAGTTGACCCACGCTACTGAGTCACGCCACGTGACTGGCTGGCGTGGGAATCAGAATTTTCTTTTGATCTCTAAAGTGGACTCATCCCAGCCACTCACGTCATGTGAGTGGTACTCACGGCACGTGAGTGGTGTCGTGAGTCCCTCTCTGGTGCAGATTCTTGTTCTTTCATCTTCAGACACTTCGTTCTCGGGCTTGATTCTTCCTTTTTGATCATTTTGCCTTCAAAACCTGTTTTTCTGCAATGTAAGATAGAAAACACATCATACCAACCAAATACACCCAAGTTATTGTATATTTCCCTTGTTTTAAGCATCGAAAGTGCCATGTAACCATGGCACATCAACACCCTCAACTTAGAGTGTTTGCATGTACTCAGGCGAACAAAATAAAACACACATATACGATGCTTGATTAAGAGAAACCTAAGGGATCTATGGCAGTCGACTCATTGCCTTTGGCACAAAATTTTTTCGACCCCTTTTATTTGCAAATCAAAACCATAGTGTATATACATGCAGTATATTATCATGACACGGAAGGGATCAAGTGATGACACCAGATTATGAACAACCAACTAAGCATATATGTGAACTACATTTTTCAAACAAACAGCAACTAATAGTGCAACCCATGTACTCTCACAATCAAAGAAGTCTCATCCACTCACAGTATACTAATGAATATCAAATTAGGGACTAGGTCAAAACACTCACTCTCACAAACAAGTTCAAACAGTGTGCATGAAATACCATAGGTTTGTCCTTATTTTTTATGCCTTAGTTTTTGGATAGTTGGACTAGGATCACTATAGGACTTTACTCGGCTTGTAATGTAGGCTTGGGGATGGGTATGGTACATATGGGTATGGTGAATCAACCCTCCTTGACACTACACTATCTTTGGCTTCAACTTCCAACCATTCTTATTTTTATCCTCCCTTATTTTTCTTTCTTTTATTTTCAGATTTTTGGTGTGATTTTCTGCATATTTTCAAAACACAACTCTTTTTTTTTTTTGGCTTTATTTTCTTTTCTTCTTCACACCAAATATGCTTTCTCTTTTTCTTTTACTAACCCTTTTTCATACCCAAATCAATCTACGCACTCCTATAATAGCCATCCTCAACTTAGGCTATTCGCTTGAGTTGAGGTACACAATGTCCAAGGAGGGACCAAGACCAATACAGGTTCATTTTACTTAAAATGGGAAGGTGAATAGGCTAATGAAAGACATTGGTCAATTTAGGCTCAAATTCGGGATCAAGGGATACTTATTTCATTTGGTCGGACATTTAGGCTAAAAGTGGACTTATTCAAAAACGGCCTATGACCTTTTGCTAACCACTATCCTCCAACCTAGGCAAGACTAACCGGACAGGTTCTGGATCGCACACAAAGAGTTAACTAAGTAATGACCTCACACACACGTAGCCAGAGTTACATTATCAACTACTACCTATCCGATTCATGCAATGCTAGCTACAGTTATTTTGTCTATAATCCTAATGTCATAACAAGATCCAACAGTTGTCACACATAAACATGCTACACACACGTACTTCAAAAATAAAAAAATTTCAGGAGGGGTATCCTTAACATTCAAAAAGTATAATTTTTTTTTTCTAAACTGGAATGCACTACAGTTCCCTTATTTTTCACCTAATTTAGCAAGAAACACATACACACTATAAATAACACCTTAAACATGTCGGTTCTACTATGATAGCACTTGAGGAAAAAGAAACACGACAACAAAAACCCCAAGAGGACATATAGACCCACAAGTACCTCCGCTCCCACCAAATAAGCCTGTATTGTCCCCAATGCATTAGACCAAAATAAACAAGGGAGTTAGAGACATACCTGTGGCACCCTAGTACGTGGGTCTAATGTCGATCAAAATAACAAAAATCAAAGCAAATGTAGAAATAGCAAAACACCTTGGGTTGCCTCCCAAGCAACGCCTGATTTAACGTCGCGGCACGACTTGGATATCTTGATTACTCAGACTTCATCAAGATATCCCTCAGGTTGCCCTCCAGGGTCATCTAAAATATTTACTTCTGAAACCACTCTCATGTCCTTTGGCTGCTTCATAGTTCTGCAAATATTGAATGTGACTTCCTTATTATCCAGCCTGAATTTCAGCTCACCCCGCTCCATATCTACCAATGCTCTGTCGGTGGCTAAAAATGGTCTCCCCAAAATTATAGGCATCTCAAAATCGACCTCACAGTTCAAGACCACAAAGTCAGCAGGAAAGATGAATTTATCAACCTTGACCAAAACATCACATATGATGCCCATAGGTTTTTTGATCGTATGTTCCGCCATCAATAACCGCAACTTTATTGGCTCGGGGGCTCCCAAGCCTAACTTCTTGAATACTGCTAGTGGCATCAAGTTAATGCTTGCACCTTGGTCACATAGAGCTCTGGCGAAGTGAACTGACCCAATTGTGCATGGAACTTTGAAGGCACCTGAATCATCTTTCTTTTACACAAGAGAATGAGACGCAATTGCACTACAATGGTGCAAATCATCGACAGACTCATGACTAACAATTCTCTTCTTTATGACCACTTCTTTCATGAACTTTGCATATCCCGACATTTGTTCCAGCGCCTCTACCAATGGGATGTTTATAGCAAGTTGCTTCAATATGGACATGAACTTTTGAAATTTTGCATCCTTCTTCTTTTTCTTTAAGCGTTGAGGGAATGGATATGGTGGCTTAGGAATAGGTTTTAGCACTTGTGGGGCTTTTTTTTCTTTCTCGTTTTCAGAATTCACCTTATTTTCATCTGTCTGAGGCTCTTCAACTTCTTTTCTGATTTTCCCACTAATAATTTTATTCTCATCCACCTTTTTCTTTAGACGTTGAGGGAAAGGCAGAGGAGGTCTTGGGAATGGAACATACTTTTTTAGAGCTTCCTTTACCTTTGTCGTGGCATTCGGTTGCTCTTTCGGTGCAGCATGAACACCCTCAACTTGGTTGGGTGCCTCACTAAGCATCTTCCTACTTCTCATTGTGATAGCCATACAATGACCATTATTTTTCGGGTTTAGGATGGTGTTGCTAAGAAGTGTACATTGTTAACACTGATTTAATGCCACAGATAACTACCTGAATTGTTGCTCCAACTGTTTGATGGCTGTTGAGTGAGACTCAACCTTTTGACTTATTTTCAAAATATCTGACTTAATCTCTTTTAGACAGTTCTCTTGGCTTTCTGACCTCATAACCAGTTTATTCAGAAGGTCTTCAATCCTTGAATTTCTCGACTCAGCATCGCGGCTACCTGGTGGTACGTAAAGACCCTTCTTTTCTCTATAATCATCCTTTCTCCTCCAATCACCGTCATGATTCTGGTCTCTATCTCTATATCCTGACTTGTTGTAACTGTCTCCATAATAGTTCCAACCTTAATTCCCTTACCTCGAGTTCCAAGAGTCTTAATTAGACCCTTGGCCCTTGGGTCGGAAACCCTTTGCCTCTTCGTCAGATTCACTATCATCATGTCTAGGCGTTTCGCCTTGTGCACCTATAGCATGCACCTTCTCAGTATCTCTGGCCGCTATCTGTTTAGCCAACAAACCAATTTTTGTCCTCAACTGAACGACCTCTTGAGCTATTGATTCATCCAAAGCCCGTTGTGCTGCTGACGCTCCAATAGCATATGTACCAGCAGGTGTATCTGCTTCCCGAGTATGCCACCCTCGGTTGGTCTTAGTGATACGATCTAGAATCTTAAAAGCTCATTCCCACCTTAAACTCATAAATGCTCCACCAGTGATAGTGTCTGCCACTGCCTTGGTATTGGCATTCAAGGCCCTGTAAAAGATTTCAAGTAATTTCCTATCACTCATCCTATGATTTGGCACATTCTGTAGCTTCTTCTTGAACCTTAGCCATGTCTCGTAAAGTGCTTCAGAATGTAATTATCTGAAACTATAAATCTTATCCTTCAACTGCAGCATTTTAGAAGGTGGGAAAAATCTCTCCAAAAATTAATTTCTCAATTCTTGCCAATTAGTGATGGAATCTCGTGGTAACTCGACCAACCACAGCGTTGCTTGTACTGTTAAAGAGAATGGAAACAATCTCAACCGTATAGCCTCTTGATCAACTCCTGGCAAATTATATAAAGTACAGACCCCTACAAAATTCATCACGTGCAAGTTTGGATCATCAGTAGGAAGACCGACGAACACACCTTTCAAGTTGAGTAGATGAATTATGGCACATGTAATGTCAAACTTAGTGTCCGGAGGTAACTCTGGTAGAATAGTAGCACCAGTCTCAACTGACTCAAAATTGTCACACCTCGCGTTCCAACGGAACCGACATGACACCCGAAGCCGTTGAGGCCCGAGAGAACCAACTTATGCATTCGTTGGAAAAGAATATGTAATCATATGGACACCAAATATCAAGACCGAATATATATAAGAAACTTGGTCGGTAGGGCCGCAAAATCAAAAAGAGAAGACATTCCTTCATTCACTGTATAACATCTACAAAGCCTCTAGCAGAAACCAAATCATGTCTATAATCGGTACAAGTCCCTTACACAACATCAAAATCAATATGAACACATGACCCGAAAAGCCCCAAATCAGCCTGGAGCTCACCAAATGTACACAGAGAGTCTGAATCCTAATGTGAGGGTCTACTACATCTTGTTCCTGCAGCAAGTAAGGTAAGTCCCACAAGGGGTCAGTACGAAAGAATGTACTGAGTATGTAAGGTGATAAGCAACTGTATGATTTATAAGAACTCAATTAGAATAAATACCAGTGAATAAACAATATAGATAAACCACCATTATTTGTGTGTGAAACCATGTACATTACATTCATTACTTTACTTTTACGTTCGTTATCATCACCAATAACTCATATCGTACCCGAGCCCCAACTGATCAGTAGGTCAGAACATTGGGATAGTCTCTAGCTAGGCTTATGCCCCTTTGAGCTACCACCCATAAATCAATAAATCAGGTTCAGCCCTAGCTAGGTTTTTACCCCTTTGGGCTACCCCCTGTGTCCAATAATCAATCGGGATCGTCTCTAGCTAGGCTTTTGCCCCTTTGAGCTACCACCCGTACTCAATAAGTACTTATATGCATTACTTCAATTCGTTCGTTCTGAGAGTGATACATTGGTGGTTGTGACATTATTGGCACTTGGGAACCATAGGTAATGAATAAGAGGCATAAAAACAACAATTTCTAATAACTTACTTGGAATGAGACACTTTACGATATTTTGGAGGGGAGGTAAGTTCGGGCAAAAATAGAAACAATAGGTGTAATCAAAGGTCATAGAAAAGAGAAACCTTACATACCTTAGCCTTTTACTATGTGACTACAACAATTCTACCTTTCTGTAAAATGCTACTGTACAATATACATACATAAGGGAACTTACATTAGTAACCACAACTAGTACAAGTTCACAATATGGTAATGAAACCATCCAACCTCCTCAACATAGAATATATCATTCCACCTTCCCTCCTACTACCATATCACTTTACCACAAACAAAGTGCACTTCTCAACACTTTGGGACATAACCATCATGACCTACACCACCTTTCATGCATAGAATATATTAATCCATAAGATTCATAAGAGTAAACACTTACCAAGGAGATGCTCTTGGTTGTTGACTTAGGGTTTATGAGATAAGAAGCTTTTAAGAAATATATAGAAAGGCATGGGAGTGTAGAATGAATAAAATCTAATTTTGTGCCTTTAAATAGGCCCTCAAGTCAAAGTAATCCTTGACCACATATTTGATCCATCTTAAATGGATCTTTCCTTTACTTGTTGAGGCCCATGTCTTGTTACATGATTTTAGGCCTCAAATACAGCATATAAATCCAGCCCAACACTTTTAATGGGTCCCACACTCAAACATTTCATCTAGTCAAAAATAAGACAACAAAGCCGGTAAATTTTCACGGTATCGTGACTGGTGTCGTAGACCCCAGTCACACCACGTAGGTGGTTTCGTGGAAATCAGATGATATTTTCCAAGTCTCTGAAGGTGTTCCACGGCACCCACTCACGCCACGTGAGTGGGGGTCACGACACGTGACTCCTGCCGTGGAAATCAGACAAAATTTCCAACTTTCTGAAGTTGGTTCACGGCAGCCACCCACGTCACGTGGGTGGGACTCACGACATGTGAGTCCTGCCATGAATCTCTTCTTTGACTCGGTTCTTTTCCTTCTTCACATACTCGCCTCATCTACAAATGATTACATCATTGCAGGTGTCCGTACCTCTTAGGTGTTACAAAAATAATCCACTTCTTCTTCTTTTGGATCATCATAAACAGGAATATATAGCCTCTGCTGCGCTCTCAATCTTCTTTGTCGCTCTTCAGCCTCAGCCAGACGTTGTGCTGCGTCTTGCATAGCTCGATGATCTATCTCTGCTTGCCTAAGAGGAGCTTGTATAACTTGCTCTTTTTGTGGCAATCGAGCTGTAGTTTGATCCACTGTTTTATGACGAACCGGCTGAATTGGTTGGTTATGAATGTCTCCCACGGATGCAGGATTCTGAACTCCGTCTATATTCACTATTCTTCGATTTATTCTCAGATTTTTTTGTATTTTCGAATCAAGTGGAATCAGGGGATTGCCTTGACTCTTAGTATTTGACATACACTGGCGTATGCCCTCCAAGATAGTACAGAAAAATAAAACCAACCAATTCCAACAAGAAAACTAATCAACTCTGTAGCTGTCTTCCCTAATGACGGCGAAAAAATTTGATGTCGCCCTAAATATACTTCCATAAAAGTATACAGCGGTCGCTGTCAAATATAGAACCCAACTAAGGTTGGGGTCGATCCCACTGGGAATAGGTTGAAGTTGTTTCAAATACTGACTGGAATAATTGGAAAGTAAGTAAAACTGGGGGGGGGGGGGTTATGAATAAATAGTGACTGTATGGAGTTTGTAAACAATACGAGAAATACACTAGGACTGTGATCCCCAATGATTCCTTAACTCCACCGAATACTCGTGCTAACAAAACCATCCCGCTATGTGGAAAAATCTGACAAGATATGTTCATCTAAATGTCTCTCGACCTTGGTTAGATAAATTTCACTCTTCTCCTCTCGGTTTCCGAGTGTCGCACTACTAACCCTTATCCTGGATCTCAGATAACCATTTTCGCTAAGGCTCAAGTTATTAGATGAAGGTTGATATCTTCAAATCTCTGTTGTTAACTCTTTTTCCCAATCTCTAACTCTCACTCGAGCGAGTCTAGAATACAAGCAAGTTTCTAACGTTTGCAACAGTTAGAAGATCAATCACAATGAAGGAGATAATAATACATGCATCCACAACGGTTCAGAATTGCTTTACACTTAACCTGTTTCGTTAATTCCTCATGGTTCACACAACCCTAGTTGATGAGTTTAGCTACTCATAATAGTAAGAGTACAAGAAGGATTCAAAGATGAAAACATAATTGCACACTCACAATAATGAAGAATAACTGAAATCTCAATTATCAATAAAACTCGAATTAGGATTTTTAAATACAAAACCAAGAATATGTTTATAAAATCAAAAACAGTAGAAAATATCTCTCAAAATAATAAATTGACTAACTCCCGCACATGATACTATACAGGGGTATTTATAGATATAAAGCTAATCCTGTCCAAATCAAAATAGAAGAACAGAGTCGGCAACTTCCACGGTATCGTGACTTAGTATCGTGGAATCAAGTCACGCCACGTAGGTTGGTGTCATAGAAACCAGGCTCAATCAGATGTCTTCAGAAGTTGACCCACGCCACTGAGTCACGCCACGTGACTGGCTGGCGTGGGAATCAGACCTTTCTTTTGATCTCTAAAGTGGACTCACACCAGCTACTCACGTCACGTGAGTGGTGTCGTGAGTCCCTTTCTAGTGCAAATTCTTGTTCTTTCATCTTCAGACACTTCGTTCTCGGGTTTGATTCTTCCTTTTTGATCATTTTGCCTTCAAAACCTATTTTCCTGCAATGTAGGACAGAAAGCACATCATACCAATCAAATACACCCAAGTTATTGCATATTTCCCTTGTTTTAAGCATTGAAAATGTCATGTAACCATGGCGCATCAAACACCCATCCTCGTGGCGTGACTTGGTACACGACAACAAGTCACGGTACCGTGGAAATTTATCGACCTTGTTGTCCTGTTTTGAGTTGGAAAGGATTAGCCTTGTATTTATACGTACCACTACATTGCCCTATGTACAAAAGAAAGCTTGTATATCGATTTGAGAGACATATTCTATTGTTTTCGAGTTCACAAACATATTATTGGTTTCAAAATCAAAAATCCTAGAGTTGGGTGTATTATTCATTAAATGTGTTGGGCTGAATTAATATAAGGTTTATGGACTTAATTGAGGCCCGAAAGAAAATAAAAAGACATGGGCCCAATAGGGAGGTGATCCATTACAAATGGACCAAGTCAACTTGGACTTTTTGGTCAAAAAGGGTGGCTATGAAAGGGGCAGCCAAGAGGGAGTATTTTTGGTTAAAAATTCAGCCTTAATTCATCATAATTCACTTGCCAAAATCAGAATTTTCATCCTAATAACCCTAATTTACTTGAAGGATTTGTGGACAAATCTTCCACTTACAAGTCTTGGTAAGTGTTTCCTCTTGTAGATTACTATATTATATGCACAAGAGGGTATAGATATCATGTTGGTTATGATTAAAAGGTGTTGAGCAACCCACTTTATTTGTTTTGCTTAAATCAGTAAAGGATCTGTCTTCTATTTTGGGTTGTGGACTATTTTGGTGTCGTTGGTGTTGGGAGACCATAAATTATGTTGTAGTAAGGTGGAATGAAGTAATATGGCAGTAGGAAGGAAGGTGGGATGATATGCCATGTGTGTAGGATGTTGGATAGTTTAATTATCACCTTGTGACCTTGTCATGTACTTGGTTTTAATAAAAACTCCATTATGTATTCATATTGTAGAGTAGCATTTTAAGGAAGAGTCAAATTGTTATAGTCACATATTGAAAGGCTAAGGTATGTAAGGTTTCTCTTTTTCGTATTCTTTGGCCACACCTATTGTTCGTATTTTGACCGAACTTGTTTCCACTCCGAAATGTTGTAAAGTATCTCATTTCAAGTTGTTAGAAATTGTTATTCACGTGTCTCTTATTCATTGACAAATGTTCCAAAGTTCCAATAACGTTATAACCATCAATGTATCAATAACACAAAAGTAAAGAAATGAAGTAATGCGTATAGTTGTTTGATTTTTAATGTTGAGAACGGGTGGTATCCCAGGGGTGGAAGGAACACCTAGCATGGGTCGATTCCAATATTACGGGTGGTATCCTAGGGGTAAAAGGAAATCCTAGCATGGATCGATCCCGATTGATTATTGATTTATGAGTGGCAGCTCTGGGGGCATAAGCCTAGCTCGAGCCGATCCCAATATTGTTATATTCTCACTGATCAGTTGGGCCCAGGCATATTATATGAATGATATTGATGTTGATATGAGCATAAAAGCAAAGAAAGAAATGAATGTAATGTATATGGTTCCACACATACAGAACGGTGGCTTATCCATATTGTATATTCACTTGTATATGACTTCATTTGAGTTTCTACTCTTCATGCAGTTGCTTATAGCCTTATATACTCAGTACATTCTTTCGTACTGACGTTCCTTGGGGGACTTACCTTATTTGCTGCAGGCACAGGTGCTAGTCGACCTCCACAGTAGGATACGGGTCGTCCACAGATTATTGGTGAGCTCCAAGTTGCTTCGGGGCTTCCTGAGTCATTGTATATTTGTTTTGGTACAGTGTAGTAGGGCTAAGAGGCAGGG
Organism: Capsicum rhomboideum; assembly: GCA_031232105.1. Lineage (NCBI taxonomy): Eukaryota > Viridiplantae > Streptophyta > Magnoliopsida > Solanales > Solanaceae > Capsicum > Capsicum rhomboideum. The sequence continues at coordinate 11,977,596 of CP124716.1, read as the reverse complement.
ACTTTTCCCGACCTTAGTTTTGGTTATGTACATCTTTTAGAGGCTTTGTAGACCATGGTACAGTCAAGCATAGAAGTGTCTATCTTTTTGACGTTGCGGCCCTACCGGCCAAGTTTCATATATATGTGAATGTCTTTCCATGACTTCCGTCTTTGACATCTTATGTCCATATGAATGAATGTTGTTTCCTCATGATCATGCATATGAAGGTACGCGAGTATAGTTTGGTTCTCTCGGGCCTTAACGACTTCGGGTGCCATGTCCGCCCTGTTGGGACTTGAGGCGTGACACATCTGCAACCAATAGGTTTCTTTTCTTTTGGTAAATCTATAAATATCCAAGTTTTGTTGTCCTCAAGTGCTTGTATTTCATCTTGAATAGCATGTTTGATTGCTTTCACCAGGTTTAGCCAGGCTGGGAGTCGATTAGCCCGAGTTATGTTAAGATAATTGGCACTTGAATAGGAAGTAACAATCGTTAGAGGAAAGAACTTATACTACAAGGATTTATAAACTATAAATTTGGTAATTCCTACCAGGGTGGTGGGTTAGAGCTGATTTCCTTGCTTTAGGAAAGGAATAGAGGAATGGTTAAGGGGTTTGGCTTTAAGTAGTTGGCTTTCACGTAGCTACAGCTGCAGATGATAGTCTCTAAAAGCTACAACCGTCTCTTGTTATTATTCTCCGAAAACATACCTAGATGTTGGCAATCACTCCACTTTTTTTAACCTTAGAGTACCCCATATGAACTGCAGTCCTAGACATTTGCATTAATTTGTCATACTGAGTGAGATGTTTAGCAAAACACAAGCATTCTAGGATTCTAAGATGATATAAGAGAGGTTTCTGATTATATAACCTCTCATATGGAGTTTGATCATTGATAACTCTACTAGGAATTCTGTTAATTAAGTATACAGCAGCAAACACACAATGACCCCAGGATCTCAGAGGTATCTTCCCTTAAAATCTTAGGGCTCTTGTTATAATAAAAAGTGGAATCCCATGTAATCGTACTATGGTGATCTAAGGCGTATTTATATGCCTTATGACCAACTTTAACCCATGTTACATTAGTTTTGAGAACAATACTTGTGTATTTTGTATGGTTTTGATGGATTATGTGATATAGTGCTAACCAATGTGATTAGACCCTTGTAGGTGGAATTTGCGACTATTTGGAGCATTTTTGGAGTGGAAAGCAAGGCTTGGAGAAGCTACGAGCAAAGGATATTGATGATAAGAGGCAAGCCAAAGAGTTGAACTTGAAGCATCATGCCAAATCCGCAATGAAAAGTCAACGAAAAAAGAAAATCAAAAATTAAGGGCCTGGCGCGCCAAGGGGCGTGCCAGGCCGCTTTTGTGCAAAATTTTGTTTTGGGAGGCAGAAGTGGGGCGCATTTTAGGGCGTGCTAGGTCTCCTGGAGCACATCTTTGCAGAGGCAAAATTCTCCTAAGTGCCAGGTGCACCTAAGGACGTGTCGGGCCGCTTTTTGGCTAATTTTTGCCTCGAAATTCACTCTATAAATAGGGCTTTTGAATTATTGTATCACATTCCATCTTGACTAGGCTACTTTGGGCATTGAAATTAGGTTTCATTCCTCATCTTTTCAGTTTTTATTTAATTTTAAGGTATTTTATTACTTTGGGATGTTAATCGACATTATGAGTGGCTAAAATCCCTCATTCTTGGGGTTAAGGCTAAGAACATGAATCTCTTGGGTTAATTTTAGTGGTTTTTACTGAGGTTTATCATAAATTGGTTATTCATATATTCTGAATTTCATTATTTTGATGCTTGATCACCATTGAAATATATTCCTTGTCTTGAAGTGAGCTCGAGAGAGAAATGGAGAGATAGAACGTGGAATATAAGGAGTGTGGTCTTTCTCGGGGAATGAATTCTAAGGGATTGACATGTGGTTAGGACCGAGAGGTACCTAATCCACCACACTTGGTCAATTACGAGAAGAAAACTCAAATGCACTAGAATTGGTTAAGCTTATCACCGCTCACTGACGTAGTTAGGTTCCCAATTTCTGGTAGACGATTATAGTTTGGAGACGAATATAATTGTAAAATTAACCTCGGGATCAATAACCAAGATAAACAACTCAAATCGCTTAAACCAATAAAAATTATGCTCAAGAGATGACATTCGGAGTGCCTTAGCCTTGGGAATTCACTTTTTATTGATTTTTCAAGCAAATTTGTGAAAACCAAAGTTACGGTAGCGAAGATAGGAGTTCATAGTCCGCAACCATTTAATTTTTAGCACCAAATCTCTTTCATCTTCGCAACACTAGTTTTTAATTATAGTTTGACGTCTAGAATTAATTTCTGTTGACGAAAGTCCCTTGGGTTTGATATCCATCTCTTTTAAAGGAGACACTTTATTACTTGAACGATCACGTACACTTGCGTGCGTATCTGGGTCGCAACAAGTTTTTGACACCGTTGCCGGGGACTTTTGAATAGATAGATTTCAATTTTCGACGTTTTGACTTTATTTTTTTGGTAAGTGTTGACAACTTGATCTTAGCTGTTCTATTTTGCAGGCTTACTCCATCTGAACACTAGCAAGGAACAAGGATTTGGTAACCCCACAGTCTGAACCTGAAAGATATTTCCATAGATCGAGAAGACAGGCTGCAGATTACCCAATCCCATAAATTGAACTGGCTGACCAAGGCATATGGGGTGACCCCGCTAGAATTGAAGAACCAGTTGCTGAAAGACGTGAGCCAGTAGTAATGGCAGCTAGGATAGTTTGCGATGTTGCAATCCCACTCGCCACTAATGTGACCTTTAGTATCCTCAAACCGGCAGCTGGAGGCAGATTTGAGCTCAAACAGAATATGGTGCAACTCTTGCACTCAAGTGGACAGTTTACAGGTCTTGCTCACTAGGACCCCCAAAGGCACATCAAAACTTTTCTGGAGATCAGTGACACTGATATTTCTGCAGGCGTGTCTTCGGATTATGTGAGACTTACTTTGTTTCCCTTTTCTCTATTGGGGGAAGCAAGAAGGTGGTTAGATGCAGAGCCGGCTAATTCTATCACTACATGGGATGATTTTGCTCAGAAATTCTTGATAAGGTTCTTTTCGTCTGGAAAGATAGCAAAGCTGAGGAGTGAGATACTGAGTTTCAGGCAGAGGGATGATGAGAATCTGTACCAAGCATGAAACCGATTCAAATCTATGTTGAGGGATTGACCTCATCACCACCAAGCTAATGAAGTGTTGGTGCATACTTTTATCGAAGCTCTTGATCCCAACACTAAAATTCTACTCTATTCAGCTGCAGGTGGACAGGCTTTGGAAAAGACTTATGATGAATTATATGCCCTGTTAAATCATATTTCGCAGGGAAATCCAGATTGGCATGGTGACAACTCTAGAAATTCTACGAAGAAAGTTGCGGGAAAACTAGATGTGGATGCAGTCACTGCATTATCTGCTCAAATCTCAGCTATGCAAAATATGATGAACAATTACTTCAGCAGTATGAATTTGGGACAGCAGCAGGCTCCCGTGCAGTACAGCAACAGGCTTCTGGGTGGTGTGATGTATGCAGAAATGGGGACCACACCAAAGAGTTATGCAGCGCAAATCCAAATTCTGTGAACTTTGTGGAAAATGCCCAAAGAGGAGTTAGAACACAAAACTATGGCAATACATATAATGCTGGATGGAAAAATCACCCAAACTTATCTTGGGGAGGCAATCAGAATCACTATAGACCTCAAGAACATGCACCACAATATACCCAACAGCAGAGTCAAGGAAATTAATTGGGGGAAAATCCTGGTAAGATAAGCGTGGAAGACATATTGAAACAAATTATGGCAGAGTAAGCTAAGCTGGCAGCAGATGTTAGAAACAATCAGTTGGCTACTCAGAATTTGGAGAAGCAGATTGGCCAGTTAGCTAGCGCACAGAATACAAGGCCCCAAGGAGGTCTTCCAGGTGATACTGAACCTAATCTCAAGCATATGAATGCTATTGTTACCCGTAGTGGTAAGCAGTTAGAGGATACGGTTGCACCAGCAAAAGAATTGGAGCCGAAAGTAGTAGTGATTGAAGACGAACAAGTGGAGTCTACCAAAAGCTCCAAAGATGATAAAGTGATACATAGTGTGAAGTTGCCTCCTTCTTTCTCTCAGAAGTTCAAGAAGAAGAAGAAAGATGAATGCTTTGGTAAGTTCATTGAATTACTTAAACAGGTGCACATTAATTTGCCTCTTGTGGATATCTTGCAGGGTATTCCAAAGTATGCCAAGTTTGTGAAAGATATTGTGGCGAACAAGAGCAGATTGACAGAGTTCGCCACAGTCGCATTGACTGAGGAGTGCAGCTCTCACATTCAAAATCGGTTACCCACCAAGCTGAAAGATCCTGGAAGCTTCACTGTAAAAATTACTCTGGGAGATCGTGTCCGTGCTTGTGGATTGTGTGATTTGGGGGCTAGTATAAATTTAATGCCCACTTCAATTTTCAAAGAGTTGGGTTTGGGTTGTCCTAAGCCAACCTCTATTATTTTGTAGCTTGCCGACCGATCCGTGACAAGACCTGATGGTATTATTGAGGATGTTCTGGTTCAAGCGGGGTCGTTGATCTTTCCCGTTGATTTTGTGGTGCTGAATTTTGAGCCTGACCCGAAAGTCCCATTTATTTTAGGGCGTCCGTTTCTGGCCACAGGAGGTGCAATCATTGATGTAGCAGCTGGGAAACTAATTATGAGAGCTCATGATAAAGTTGAGGTCTTTGATGTCTATGGGTCCCTGAAGCTACCAGAGATTTATGAGAACTTGTCCGCTATTACAGCTATAGATTTGGCGGTTGAAGATATCCATACTCTGTCTACAGATTCTTTGGAAAAAGTGTTGATGGGGTAAGATATATTTGGTGATGCAGAAGCTAGTGAAATGGTCCAGATTCTTGATCTCATGGGAGTCTATGCTAAACAAGGTGGATGGGAACCTCTAAATCATCCTCTCGGTCCTCCAACCAAGCCATCAATTGAGGAGGCACCGAAGCTTGAATTGAAAGAACTTCCATCTCACCTTCAATATGCTTTCTTAGGTGACAATGAGACCCTTCCTATTATTCTTGCAACAAATTTGTCAAAGGAAAAAGTTAATGCGGCATTGTTGATACTCAAACGAAGAAAGAAGGATATTAGTTGGCAGATGTCTGACATTCATGGTATTAATTCGGGCTTGTGCATGCATAAAATTTATATGGAGGAAGGGCATAAGCCGAGTTTACAACACCAACGATGCTTGAATCCGGTAATGAAAGAGGTGGTAAGGAAAGAGGTGATTAAGTGGCTAGATTCGGGTATTGTATACCCTATTTCTGACAGTACGTGGGTCATATCAGTACAATATGTGATGTCGCCCAAAGTATACCTCCAAAAAAGTACAATGCGGTCGTTGAATCAAATATAGAACCCAACTAGGTTGGGGTCGACCCCACAGGGAACAAGTCGAAGTATGAGTAGACTACTGGAAGGAATAACTGGCAAGTAATTAAAACTGGGGGTTTTTGCTAGCAAATAGTAATGATGACGAATGCTGACTGATATCGAGATTGTAAATAATAAGAGGAATTCACTAGGACTGTGATCCCCAATGATTCCTTAACTCCACCGGTGACTTGAGCTTAACAAGACTGCCCCACTGTGCTGCATGCAAAATCTAACAAGTTAGGTTCATCTAACTGTCTCTCGACTGTCATTAGACGAATTTCACTCTTCTCCTCTCGGTCTCCAAGTGTCGCACTACTAACCCTTGTCCTGGACTTCAGGTAACCTTTCCCGCTAAGGCTCCGGTTATTAGATGAAGGTTGATAGCTTCAAATCCCTGTTATTATCTCCTTTTACCAATCTCTACCTCTCTCTCTAGCAATTCTAGATTACAGGCAAGATTCTAACGTTTGCAACCGTTAGAAAAGCAATCAATATGAAGGAGACAACAATACATGCATACACAGCAGTACAAAGTTGTCTTGCACTTCACCGGTTTTGTTAATTCTTCATGGTTCACACAACCCTAGTTGATGGGTTTAGCTACTCATAGTTACAAGAACACCATAATACTCCAAAGATGAAAGCATAATTATGATTTTACAAGAATGAAGGAAAACCCAAAATTTCAATTATCAATCAACTTCAGAATTCGGGTTTGTGAATACAAAACCAAAATATATGTCTCAAACAATGTAAAATAACTCTTAAAATAGTAAATTTTCTAACTCTCGCACTTAGGACTACCTAGGGGTATTTATAGATACAAAACTAGTCCTATCCAAAACAAAATAGGAGAACAGAGTCGGCAGCTTTCACGATGTCGTGACTTGGTGTCGTGGAACCAAGTCACGGCACGTGACTTGTATCGTGGGAATCAGGCCCTTTTCTTAGATCTCTGAAGCGAACTCACGGCAGGCTTCCACGCCACGTGGGTGTCAGTCACGCCACGTGACACCTGCCGTGGAAATCAGGCTGAAATTTTCTGTGTTCTGGACTGTCACGATAGCCACTCACGTGGCGTGAATGGGTTCCACTCCACGTGACTTGTGGCATGAATGGCTCTCTTTTGCAGCCTCTTGTTCTTTCTTCACTTGACGCTTCGTTCTCGGGCTTGATTCTTCCTCTTTTGCTCATTATATCTTTAAAGCCTGTTTTCCTGCAAATTAGGACAGAACCCACATCATACCAACAAAACACACCCAAGTTATTGCATCTTTTCCTTATTTTAAGCATCAAAAGTGTCATATAACCATGGCACATCAATGTGTTCCTAAGAAGGGTGGTATGATTGTGATCACAAATGATAACAATGAGTTGATCCCTACAAGAACTGTGACTGGTCGGCGTATTTGCATGGATTACCGAAAACTCAATGATGCCACGAGGAAAGACCATTATCCAATCCCTTTTATTGATCAGATGTTGGATCGTTTAGCCGGACAGGAGTATTATTATTTTCTTGATGGGTATTCTGGATACAATTAAATCGCTATAGATCCTCAAGATCAAGAGAAGACAACATTCACATGCCCTTACAGCACTTACGCTTTCAAGCGTATGCCCTTTGGTTTGTGAAACGTACCGGCTACCTTTCAGAGATGCATGATGGCTATTTTTTATGACATGGTGGAGGAGTTCGTAGAGATCTTTATGGAAGTCTTTTCAGTCTTCGGGAATTCTTTTGAGGTATGTTTGCAAAACCTTGATAAAGTCCTTGCTCGATGTGAATAAACTAATCTTGTTCTAAATTGGGAGAAGTGTCACTTCCTTGTGACGGAAGGCATAGTTCTTGGGCATAAAGTGTCAAAGCAGGGGCTCGAAGTTGATAGGGCAAAGATTGAAGTTATTGAAAAATTACCTCCACCTGTATCAGTGAAAGGGGTGCGTAGTTTCTTGGGACATGCGGGGCTCTACAGAAGGTTTATTCAAGATTTTTCCAAAATTGCACACCCCATGTGTGCCCTCTTGGAAAAAGATGTGAAATTTATATTTTGTGAATCATGTGTGAAGGCATTTGAAGTTTTGAAGAAGAAGTTGGTGGAGGCACCTATACTTATTGCTCCTGACTGGGCTTTACCATTTGAGCTCTTGTGTGACGCAAGTGATGTTGCAGTGGGTACAGTGCTTGGTCAGTTGAAGAATAAGGTATTTCATTCTATTTATTATGCAAGCAAGACCCTTGATGCAGCCCAGGTAAATTACACAGTGACTGAAAAAGAGATGCTAGCGTTGGTGTATGCATTTGATAAATTTAGATCATATTTGGTGGGCACGAATCATGCTGCAGTACGGTATTTGTTCAATAAAAAGGATGCTAAGCCGCGGTTGATTAGATAGATCTTATTGTTACTAGAGTTTGACTTAGAGATTAAAGATAGAAAGGGGACAGAAAATCAAATTGCTGACCATCTTTCTAGACTTGAAAGCTTGACACATGTAGTGGATGATGGGCATATTTGTGAGGAATTTCCAGATGAGCAATTGTTAGTTTTGGATGTTGATGAGTTGCCATGGTATGCAGACATTGTGAATCTATTGGTAAGTGGACTATTTCCTCCTGATTCGTATCCTCAACAGAAGAAGAAGCTGTCATATGAGGCACGTTCCTATATTTGGGATGAGCCTTATTTATTCAAGCAAGGGCCTGATCAAGTAGTACGAAGATGCTTTCCAAATGCAAAGGTGAAGCAAGTGTTAGAGAGATACCACGCATCACCGTATGGTGGTCATCATGGTGGGGAACGCATAGCCCAAAAAATTCTGCAATCAGGTTTCTTCTGGCCTTCTATATTTAAAGATGCTCATGCCTTTGTGAAGAGTTGTGATCAATGTCAACGTATGGGGACGATTGCAAAGCGACATGAGATGCCTCTAAACAATATCCTAGAAGTGGAAGTCTTTGATGTATGGGGGATAGATTTTATGGGCCCTTTCCCAAAGTCGAATGGAAACCTATACATACTTGTAAAAGTGGATTATATGTATAAATGGGTAGAGGCTGCAACTCTCCCTACGAATGAATCCAAGGTCATGGTAAAGTTCCTTCAGAAACACATCTTCACAAAATTCGGAACTCCAAGAGCTATTATTAGCGATGGAGGTTCACACACTTCATTAATTATTGGGTGAAGAGTGTATTGACAAAGTATGGTGTGAAACACAAGGTCTCAACAAGTATGGTGTGAAACACAAGGTCTCAACAACGTATCATCCTCAAACAAGTGGCCAAGTGGAGGTGTCTAATCGCGAGATAAAGTAAATCTTGCAAAAGACGGCGAATACTCAGAGGAAAGATTGGTCACTCAAGCTATATGATGCTCTTTGGGCTTATCAAACGGCGTATAAGACTCCTATAGGGACTTCTCCCTATCATTTGGTCTTTGGGAAAGCATGTCACCTCCCCGTTGAGCTTGAGCACCGAGCATATTAGGCGGTGAAGAAGTTGAATCTAGATCCGGGGTTGGCTGGTAATAGGAGGTTGTTGCAACTCCATGAGTTGGAAGAATTTTTTTTCCATGCATATGAAAATGCTAAGCTCTACAAGGAGAAAACGAAGCGATGGCATGACAAGCATATTCTCCCCCGCACTTTCAAGCCAGGTCAGTTGGTACTTTTGTTTAACTCAAGACTTAGGTTGTTTTCGGACAAGCTAAGATCTAAATGGAGTGGGCCTTTTGAGGTAAGTCTCACGACACCTCATGGTGCGATGGAAATTTTGAACAAAGCTGACGGTACGAGATATATGGTAAATGGCCAGAGATTGAAGCATTATTTTGGTGAAGAAGAGAAGCAGAAGGAGGACGTGCTTCACCTTGATGATAACTGAGCTAAGTATTGTCGAGCCGCGACATTAAACCAGGCGCTACATGGGAGGCAACCCATGAACGTGTTGTAATAGTTAGGATTTATAAAGTAAAAATACAAAAAGAAGAGTCGTGCCCCGAACAAAACTAAGGCGCTTGATGGGAGTCAAACCATCTCTTTTAAATTTTTTCTTTTCTAACTTAGTTCTAGGATCTTGTGTTTATGCAGAAGCACGAAGCATTTTGACATGGAAGTCCACAAGAAAAAGGCAAAATTGGCGGATAGATGATTATTTGAAGGTGCCGGGCAGGTAGGACAGGTTTTGGAGCAAAGTTTTGAGTCTTGGGACTTGAAAAAGCCACAAGATAATGTGAAAAATATGAAAAAATCGCTCAGGTAAAATGTCAAGTGTTGGGCGCGCTATCAGGTGTGCCAGGGCGCACTTGGAAATTTTTTTTTATCGTTTGGCAGTGCCCTGGTGCGACACAAGGCGTGCCAGGCCACCTGTGTCCATTTTTTTTAAACAATGGGCAGTGGGGTAGCGCGCTAGGCAGCGTGCTAGGCCGCTACCCCCTTATATTTTTTGGCACAAAATGTTTTAATTCTTTTGCACCATAAAAAAAAAACCCGACCCACCCCCAACCCTTTTCTTTTAAATCCCTAATTTTCCTTATTCTTCACCAATATTCCCAACTCCATAACCAAACACACGATTTTTACTCCCAAAGCATCATAAATTCTCTCTTTCTTTTTTCTACTCTTGCCCTCACGTTGCTCGATTTCTTGCCTTCTCCTCTTGGGATTGTGTTTACAAGCCTCCATTCAAGCTATCAAGGTATGTTTCCTTAGCTTTCTCTCTCTAGATTGTTATGAGGATGATACAAAATTGGGGTATTCTTGGATTTCGTTTGTGATGCCCAATATGTTCTTGGTATGTTGACTTGCTTCTTATGATATGGTTGGAGTTTATGGGGTGTCATTGCAAGGAACTTGAAAGGCATGTGAAATTGTGTTTAATAATCTTGTTTTAGTTGAAATAATTGGAAGTGGGTTTATTTTTCTTGATGATAATTGAGTAAGTTGGTAGTTGATATCACTTGATACACCTTACATGTTTGTGAATATGTATGAGTCTTGTTTGAATTCTTGAGTAAAGCAAGTACGTCATTCTAATATGTATGGGCTTATTGAACGTGTGTTGGGTATGTGATATTTGTATATGGTTTGGACTTGGTAATTGGGATTTAAGTGATACGGGGAAGTCTGAGTACCCTAGACCCATATATTTTGAATGGTGCTAAGCAACTAGGTGTGGGGTGGCCCTTAAAGCCAATACGCATTGAGTTGTTTAGCTCTCTTTAAGTGGGAAATTGACTTGCTTGTGTACCTTTGTGACAGGTACAATGTCGGATTCTAATGTGGCTGCCTCTAGCTCTCACAAGAGACATCGATCAGGAAGTAAGGTCCCCGCGGCTCCCCCAGTCCCGAAGGGCCAGAAACGCAAGTATGGGATTTATGTTGTATCCAGTGCTGTCAAAAGTTGGTATAAAAGCCACACTGAAGCCAAATACTTTGCAGATGAATGTATTGATAGGGCAAGTCTAGCTCGAACTTACCCTAAGATTTTGGCTCGGATTGTGCAATTGGGAATGGAATTCATCTTCGACAAACCTACGAATTGTAACCTCCACCTGGTGAGGGAATTATATGCAAATTGGAACCCGGATGCACCTACCAACTCGGTGGTTGTACGAGGGTCGGATGTTAGTCTTGATTTCCTTGGCTTAACAAAAATATTGGGAGTCTACACTCGGGCTAGTCCCTACGACCTCCTCAGGCTAAATGCTAGGCCCCCTTATACTGAGATTAGACATACTCTTTGCGGCCAGCGTTCAACAGTAAGATGGTTGTGCCATCACAAAAAAGGGTACTACTTGATTCTACCCTATGCTCATTTGAATAAGGAGCGAATCTGGCTGAAGATTATGTGTTATTGCTTGATTTCGGGCAGTCACATGACGTAGGTCACACGGGATTGTGTCTGTCTGGTGTATGCTCTCATGACTGATGTGGAGATTAATGTAGGGTCTGTAGTGCTGTCGGCTATGCGTCGAGCTCGATTGACAGGTGGTCTTCGTTATGCTTTTGGTGGGTTATTGACTAAATTGATGCGAGCATTCGAAGTGCCCGAGGAGGCATTTGATTATCATCCTCCTCTGGTGCAGACCCCTGTAGATGTTACTCAAACCAGGACTCTGGATGCACTCGGCCCCACTCTCACTTTAGCAGAGCGTCACGCTCGAGATGACGGGATTTTAGCCCGTATGTATGGGTTGGAGATGCTACGGCACAAGACTGGGGGTAGGCCCTCAACGGCGGAGGAATTGAGCCAGTTTGAGAGGGATTATCCTCTTAACGAGCATGCCATGGCTTTGTTAAGAATCGGGCCTGATTTTGTAGAGCCTGTGGACGATGATATACCCACAGATGAGGATGCCCACCAGACTGATTCTGATGATGCTGAGATTGAGGTGGATGATACACCACTAGCGGTTCGGGGATCGGAGGACGACGACGACCTTGACTGGCCAGGGAGCTCCTTACACCCTACTCTTGTTTTGTTTATTGTTGTAGCATTGGGTACAGTGCTACTCTTTTAAGTGTGGGGCGGGGTGTGATGGGATTTCTTTGTATGTATGTATATGTGTGCTTCTGTATTCTTTTATTTTGGGTTTCTTAGCCTTTGTTTTCGGTTCTTTTACTAAGGAGAGTCCCTTTGAACCGTAGAAAACAACAAAAAGATTTTTATTTTGTATGTTGTTTTTGGAGTGTATTACCTTTTGAGTCGCCCTTAGTCATAGGACTAAGGGATTTGCTCTATGATGGATGGATGACGACCGTCTTAAGAGCAAATTAGTCATGTAGTGTCGTGTCGGGTGTTCTTGCTTGCTATACAATTGTGCATACACGTGTGAAACATGCTAGGATAGACAATAGCAAGTGTTGAGACGCCTAATTCTCACTTAGTTGGCTGGCTAGGTTGGTTAATATTGAACTTATGCATGATTGCGGATATTTTATGGTGAACCTGCTGAGCTGAACATGTGCCATGTGTGAGTAAGGTTTTTGTGATATTTCATGTGCATAATGATGTCTAGAACTTGCTCGATGTGTTTGCAAAGCAAAATAAAAGGTGTTAAGTTTAGGAGATGATATAGGCATTTCTTTGATAGCCATGTTTTATGCCTACTTTATCTACCTTTTTTTTTTTTTTTTTTTGCATGACCTTAGTTAGCCCCGTTGAGCCCTTAGCCTTTTCGTTGGTAGCTTTACATGCAGCTTGATCCTTTTCATTCAATGAACCATAATTTGATCCAAAACTCCTAAGCGCTTTAATGGAGAGAGTAGATGTGAAGGAGTGCAGAAAAGATGAAAAAAAAAATTAAAAAAGGAAAGAGTTAAGTTAAAGCTCCAAGTATATTTCCTATAGATGGGTGAAAAAGTTTGGGTGTGTTGGTAGGGAGTATGGTAGAAGAAAAAAAAAGAAAATATTTGAATCAATGGTTGATAGCAGTTACTCCCTACCTAATATGCTTAAGCTAGCTTAAAAATATGAGGGTAAAACAAAAGAGAGTTGGGAAGATAAAAGTGGTGGAAAATAAGTTGGTTGAAGGTGGTCTTAATGTAGTGTATTAAAGATCTTAGGGAAGATAGTCACTATTCTTGACCAAATAGTTCCTACCCGTCCCTTAGCCTACATTACAACCCCTAAAGTCCTACTTGATCTTAAGCTTTAGCATTTTGACATTAGTGGAGTACTACACTAAGGGCAAGCTTATGGTTCATCTTTTGTTGCATGTGAATTCTTTCCGAGAGTGAGTGAACTTTTACTCATGCACCCATTTAAATTACTTTGAGTAAAATATTGTGTGATTCTCTTGTGGTAAGGGCGCATGTTTAACGAAGTGTGGTGACCTATGGGTAACGTGTGATGCATGAATTTGCATCTGGTAAAGTTGTTTTGTGAGGATAGGTTGTTTCAATTTTCTATTCACTTTGTGGTGATACTAGTATGTTGGTGCCTAATTTGATTAGTGTGGTTGTGCAGCTATGCAAGAATTGCTATTGTGTGTCAATTGTCTAAGGTCGCCCGGGTTTGAGTATGGTTGTTGTTCGAGGAAAAACAAAGGTTCAAGTGTGGGGTGGTGATCTAAGGCATATTTATATGCCTTATGACAGACTTTAACCCATGTTTACATTAGTTTTGAGAACAATACTTGTGTACTTTATATGGTTTTGATGGATTATGTGATATAGTGCTAACCAATGTGATTAGACCCTTGTAGGTGGAATTTGCGACTATTTGGAGCATTTTTAGCATGGAAAGCAAGGCTTGGAGAAGGTACGAGCAAAGGATATTGATGATAAGAGGCAAGCCAAAGAGTTGAACTTGAAGCATCATGCCAAATCCGCAAAGAAAAGTCGACGAAAGAAGAAAATCAAAAATTAAGGGCCTAGCGCGCCAAGGGGCGTGCCAGGCCACTTTGTGCAAAATTTTGTTTTAGGAGGCAGCATTGGGGCGCGTTTTAGGGCGTGCCGGGCCTCTTTTTGGCTAATTTTTGCCTCGAAATTCACTCTATAAATAGGGATTTTGAGCTATTGTATCACATTCCATCTTGACTAGGCTACTTTGGGAATTTTTGGGCATTGAAATTAGGTTTCATTCCTCATCTTTTCAGTTTTTATTTAATTTTAAGGTATTTTATTACTTTTGAATGTTAATCGACATTATGAGTGGCTAAAATCCCTCATTCTTGGGGTTAAGGCCAAGAACATGAATCTCTTGGGTTAATTTTAGTGGGTTTTGCTGAATTTTATCATAAATTGGTTATTCATATATTCTGAATTTCATTATTTTGATGCTTGATCACCATTGAAATATATTTCTTGTCTTAAAGTGAGCTCGAGAGAGAAACGGAGAGATAGAACGTGAAATATAAGGAGTGTGGTCTTTCTCGGGGAAGGAATTCTAAGGGATTGACATGTGGTTAGGACCGAGAGGTACCTAATCCACCACACTTGGTCAATTACGAGAAGAAAACTCAAATGCACTAGAATTGGTTAAGCTTATCACCGCTCACTGACGTAGTTAGGTTCCCAATTTCTGGTAGACGATTATAGTTTGGAGACGAATATAATTGTAAAATTAACCTCGGGATCAATAACCAAGATAAACAACTCAAATCGCTTAAACCAATAAAAATTATGCTCAAGAGATGACGTTCGGAGTGCCTTAGCCCTGGAAATTCACTTTTTATTGATTTTTCAAGCACATTTGTGAAAACCAAAGTTACGGTAGCGAAGATAGGAGTTCATAGTCCGCAACCATTTAATTTTTAGCACCAAATCTCTTTTCATCTTCGCAACACTAGTTTTTAATTATAGTTTGACGTCTAGAATTGATTTCTGTTGACGAAAGTCTCTTGGGTTCGATATCTGGCTCTTTTAAAGGAGTCACTTTATTACTTGAACGATCACGTACACTTGCGTGCGTAGTTGGGTCGCAACACTCTTTCACATACAACCTTGCATAGTCTTCCGCTATATAAGTGGTCTTGACTGGGAGGAAATGTGCTGACTTGGTAAGCCTGTCCACTATCACCCATATGGAATCAAACTTTCGAAGTGTACGAGGAAAACCTGTAATGAAATCCATGTTAATCATATCCCACTTCCAGACGGGAAGATTGATACATTGCATATAACCTCTCGGTTTCTGATGCTCCACTTTCACCTGTTGATAATTTGGACACTTAGCGACAAACTCTGCAACGTTCTTCTTCATATTTCCCCACCAATACATATCTTTCAAATCACAATACATTTTTTTAACTCCCGGATGTATAGAATATCGTGAGCCTCTATCATAATTTGCTTTCGTAGCTCCGCTACATCCGGTACACATAACCTACCTTGGCATTGCAGTACTCCTTCTTGTGTAAGATCAAATGCTTTTGTCAACTCTTGCTGCACATTCTCTTTTAGCTGTAATAACAGAGGATCCACGTACTGTTTCTCCTTTACCTCAGCTATTAAGGATGATTCTGCTGCGTTCTGCACAATAACCCTGTCATTTGGAGATTCAAGAAGACGAACCCCCAAACTAGCTAATTGTTGTAGATCTCTGACTATATCTTGTTTCCCTGTGGACTGGCTATTAGTGCTTCTGATTGCTTTACGACTTAGTGCATCAGCTACTAGATTTGCTTTCCCTGGATGGTATAAGATATTGACATCATAGTCTTTTAAGAGTTCCAACCACCTCCGCTACCTCAGATTGAGTTCCTTCTGCTTAAAGATATATTACAAACTTTTGTGATCAGTGTAGATATCAACATGAACCCCATACAAATAATGACGCCATACTTTTAAAGCAAATATCACAGTTGCTAACTCAAGATCATGTGTGGGATAATTTCTCTCATGTGGCCATAACTGTCGTGAGGCATACGCTATGACATTACTGTACTGCATCAATATGCATCCTAAGCCAATTCTGGAAGCATCGCAATATACTACATACCCTTCTGTACCTTTGGGAAGTACTAACACAGGTGTGGAAGTTAATTTATCTTTCAGCTCTTGGAAACTTTTCTCACATGCATCGTTCCACTGAAACTTGACTATCTTATGTGTTAGCTTCGCTAAAGGTGCAACAATGGAAGAAAACCCTTCAACAAACCTTCGATAATACCCTGCTAATCCAAGAAAACTACAAATTTCTGTAGGCGTCGTGGGCCTTCGCCAATTCTTTGTCGCCTCTAGCTTCTGTATATCAACCCGTATTCTGTCATTCGATACAATGTGACCCAAGAATGCCACAGATTTTAACCAAAATTCACATTTGAAAAACTTGGCATATAGCTGCCGATCACGTAGAATCTGTAACACCTGCCGTAAATGAGTAGCATGGTCTTCTTCTGATCATGAATAAACCAGAATATCATCGATAAACACGGTCACGAACACATCCAAGAATGGCTTGAACACCCTATTCATCAGATCCATAAACACTGCGAGTGCATTGGTTAGCCCAAAGGACATAACTAAGAATTCATAGTGGTTGTACCATGCTCGAAAAGCTGTCTTGGGTATGTCTTGTTCTCTAACCCTTACTTGATGATACCCCGATCTCAAATCAATCTTTGAAAAATATTTAACACCATGTAACTGATTAAATAAATCATCAATTCGGGGAAGGTGATATTTGTTCTTGATTGTTAATTTATTCAATTGCCGGTAGTTAATACACATTCTCAATGTGCCATTTTTCTTTCATACAAATAAGATTGGTGCACCCCACGGGGACATGCTAGGCCATATAAATCCCTTGTCCAGCAAGTCTTTTAATTGCTCCTTCAATTCTCGCAATTTTGCTGGAGTCATTCTATACGGAGGAATAGAGATAGGTTGAGTATCTGGAATCACATCAATGCCAAACTCTATCTCCCGTTCTGGAGGTAAACCTGGAAGATCTTCAGAAAACACATCAAGTAATTCATTCACCACCGAAACTGATTGAGGAGTTGGTGGTTTCGCTTTAGTATCATGCACTCTCACTAAGTGACATATATACCCCTTGGATATCATTTTTCTAGCCTTAAGATAGGAAATAAATTTACCCCTTGGTGTGCCAACATTACCTTTCCACTCAAGGACGGTTATTTGCGGAAAATGGAAAGATTCCTTCTTAGCTTGGCAATCCACCATGGCATAGTAAGAAGCTAACCAATCCATGCCCATTATAACATCAAAATCTACCATCTCTAACTCAATAAGATCGGCCAAGGTATCATGACCACCAACAGTAATGATGTAGTTATGATAAACCTTCTTTGCTATAATGAATTCACCGACAGGCATAGATACTTCAAAGGATTTAACTAAGAATTCCGATGTTCTTTTGAATTTTTCCGCAACTAATAGAGTGACATATGATAATGTCGAACCCGAATCAATCAATGCATAGACAGAATGTGAATAAACAGATAATATACCTATAACGACAACAGAAAAAGCCTATGAATTTTATCGGTCCACTAGAGCATAGGTACGGTTCTGTACCCCACTAGAACTGGCTGCTCCTCTCGCACCCCTGGAACGCCCCATTGGTTGTACACCTCTACCGAGGGAAGGAATCGATGATGAAGATGCAGCAGTTGATCCCGTCGGTTGCACCACACTACCCACGCCTCTTCGTGGGCATTCTCGCATTATATGCCCCATCATACCGCACTAAAAACAAGCATTTGTGCCAAACCGACAATCCCCTAAGTGAAGCTTTCCACAATGTTGACACGGCGGATGAGGAAACCCTGCAGTCTGTGAATCGGAGCCACTGTTTTGCCCAATATAACCACCTCTAGACCCTCAGAACTGAGACGAGGTACCTGCGGTGGAATAAGAAAATGATAACCTAGGCGGTCTATTAAAACTCTGAGGCCTAAACTCTACTTGGGATGCCATAGACTGTCCCGTAGTTCTAACCCTCTTTGACGACCCTTCTTCAAACCCTTGTGTTCTTCTCCGTTGGCTCTGATCTTTCATTTTCTGCGTAAAGGCATGTATCCTCGCTATGTCCATATCCCTGTTCAATGCATCAATAGTACAATCTCGGACCAAATATGGCTCTAGTCTGTCCACGTATCGATGAACTCTATCGGTCATAGTAGCTACCATATTTGGAGCATACCGGGCCAAAGAGTTAAATCGAAGGCTATACTCTCGGACACTCATGTTACCCTGCCGCAGATTCAAGAACTGGTCCGCTCGAGCCTCTCGGACCTCATAGGGGAGGTAGTTATCAAGAAATGTCATTTCAAATTCTTCCCAACTATCCGAGAGTGCATCAATACTCCTCGACCGCTTTCAAACTTCATACCACAAAATAGCTTCGCCCTTCAATCTATAGGCCGCAAGCTCCACCATTTCCACTTTCGATACATGCATAACCTCCAGAGCCCTTTGGATTTGATCTATAAAATCTTGCGGGTCTTTATTTAGATCTGATCCAGTGAATGTGGGAGGATATAACTTCAGAAAATACTGCGTCCGTCTACTAGCTGCTCTAGAGAACTTTGCGTCCCACTTATGATACGAAGCATCTGCAACGCCCATCGTACATGATTAGCAGGGTTCGCTTGTGATTCTAAAGAAACTCATATGTCATCTATAACCACCGTCACGAATACATTTATGAATGGCGTGAACGTTCTGCTCATCCAACTCTTAAGTCTATTGGTGCATTCGTTAGCTCATTTGACATAACTACGAAGTCATAGTGACCATACCGTGTTCGGAAAGCTGTCTTGGGTATACCTTTTTCTTTAACCCCTACTTGATAGTAACTCACTCTCAAGTCAGTCTTTGAGAAATCTTTGGTACCCAGTAATTGGTCAAATAACTTATGAATTCCGGGGAGGGAATATTTATTCTTAATTGTCACCCTCTTCAGTTGTCGATAATCAATACACATTCTCAATGTGCCATTTTTTTTTGTACGATTAATACTGATGCACCCCAAAGGAATATACTAGGCCTTGTGAACCCCCCTGTCCAACAAGTCCTTTAATTACCCCTTCAACTCTAGCAATTCGGTTGGAGCCATTCTATACGGAGGAATAGAGATAGGTAGAATGCCTGGAATCGCATCAATATCAAGCTCTACTTTTTGTTTCAAGAGATACATCCAGGAATTCATTTACTACTGGAATCGATCGAAGTGTTGGTGCCCTCACATCGATATCCCGTACTCTTACTAAGTGACATATATACCCCTTGGATATCATTCTCTTTACCTTGCTATAGGAAATGAATTTTCCTTCGATGCTCCCATATTATCCTTCCATGCAAGAACATTCTTTTGTGGAAAAATGAAAATGTAACTCCTTAGCTCGGCAATCCGCCGTGGCATAACAAGAAGCCGACCAATCCATACCCATAATAACCTCAAAGTTTACCTTCTCCAGTTCAGTAAGCTCAACCAGTGTGTCATAACCACAACCGATTACTATACAATTATGATATGATATACTCTTTTAGCTATCATAGATTTACCACTAGTGTAGATACTTCAGATGGCTTACCTAGTGATTCTCATGTTCCTTAAAAAAATATATGAAAGAACATATGATAATGTAGAACCCGGGTCAATCAATGTAAATATATTATGTGAAAAGACAGATAATGTACCTGTCACTATATCAGGAAAAGCCTCCAGGTCCTGCCGACCCGCTACGGCATAGGTACGGTCCTGAGTTCCACTTGAACTAGCTACCCCTCTAACATATCTGCCACGATCAGCAGGTTGCGCACCTCTACCTAGAGGAGTCACCAATGATGTCGATGCAATATTTGGTCCCGTGGGTCGTGCCATGCCACCCGTGTTCCTTCGTGGACACCCTTTTACCTTGTGCCCTGGTACGCCGCAATGATAGCAAACATTCGTTCCAATCCAACATTCACATGTATGAAATTTCCTGCAGTGTTGGCACAACTGACGAAAAGAACCTAGTTGGTTCACATCTCTGCGTGCTTGATACCCCACTGTCTGGAAATCCTGAGTCTCATTTCTTTGCCCAAACTGGTTGCTTCTAAACCCTGGGAGTAGAGGGGGAGCAATTGCTGCAGAATGAGGAAATAATGGTCTAGGCGTTCCGTTAAAAATATGAGGTCCAAATCCTCCTCGGGGCGCCATGGACTGGCCCCTATATCTAGCCCTCTTAGACAGCCCTCTTCTTGTACCGTTCTCTTTTGCCTTTGATTACCCCTCTTTTGTGCAAAGACTAGACTAACTAGTCCTTGATTTTGTGCAATGACTATCTGGGTCAACAAATGCACCGCATTTCTTAAATTCTGCACGGTATCATTAACAAGTGATTCAGCAGGTTCTTCTATCCTTATCGGCTCTTCTGGAGATGGAGACGTAGAAGAAGCCCGCAATGCAAATTCAGTCTCAGCCCTTCCCTGACTAGCTTGGTCAGGTGATGATTTACTTATATCTCCTTCGGTAGGCATATCTACTTGTTTACCTTTGTCCATACCTTATCTTGTAATCAGCAGTTTACTATACCAAAAGAAAATCAATCACCGTGGTCAGATATGATGCCACCTTAAAATTTAGCTCTAATGCATGATCTTAGAATGAAGAAAAGAAACAACTCCTAAATGTACCGTAGCCTCCTACTTATAAATGTGGTGTACAACACATCGATAAGTAAGACTCTACTAAGACACGGCTTTGTAGACACCCTTAGGAAGACCTGCTCTGATACCACTTTTGTCACGCCTCAAACCCCGTTGGGGTGGACTGGCACCCGAAGTTGATAAGGCCCGAGAGAACCAATCTTTACTCATGTCCATTCATATGCATGTCATAGGAAACATCACCACCTCATAGGAACATAAAATGCTAACTGCAAAAATCAGGGAACATATGATATGTACATATAAGAAACTTGGCCGTTAGGGCCATCAAGTCAAGAGGGACATACGTCTCTTATATTCATATACCCACATATGTCTACAAAAGCCTCTAACAGAAATACATACATGACCCACTTAAATTCGGGACAAGTCCCCGCTTTACACAACATTTATAATACCAAAACCAAAATGCAATTGTGACTCGAAAAGCTCCGAACCAACTGGAGCTCACCAAAGATCAGTGGATGTCCCATAGCTTACTGTGGCGGTCTACTAGTATCTGTGACTGCAGCAAGTAAGGTAAATCCCCCAAGAGGGTTCAGTACGAAGAATGTACTGAGTATGTAAGGCCGTAAGAAATTATATGATACATAAATACTTCAATGGAAATAAATCTTCTTGAATAACCAATATGGATAAGTCATCATTCTATATGTATGGAGATATGTACATTACGTGGATTACTTTCTTTACTTTTATGCTCATTCGTTCCTTCATCACTCACTTTTTCATTCACTACTCACCTATCCATTCATATAATGCCCGGGCCCCAAGCTGATCAGTGGGTAATCAACAATATTCGGGATCGACCCATGTTAGGCTTTTTCTTCGCCCCTGGGATACCACCCGTAAAAGTGGGATCGACCCATGCGAGGTGTTTTAACCCCATGGGATACCACCCGTAGATATTGGGATCGATCCATGCGAGGTATTTTAACCCCATGGGATACCACCCATAAACACATCACTTCTCATCACAACATTACTTCTTCAATCTTAGGAAAAATTCACTCGATGATTCTCTTATTATTGGAAACACAGAGATGCTTTACTTTATGTCTTTACGTTTTTTAGATTGATACTTTTGGAATTGTAACATTATTGGAAGCTTTGGAATCATGTCCATAACTATGCAATACATGAATGACAATAGATCAAGAATAAGGCGTATATGATCAACACTAGATGATAACATGAAATGAGATGTCTTAGGACATTTCGGGAATGAGTAAGTACCATAGCAAGGTATACACTATTTGCTATAGAAGGATACGAAAAAAGGAACCTTACATACCTTGTATTCTCAATACGAATATATAATCTTAGATGTGTATACAATGTCCCACTCCTTCCTTATGTTTCACTCTACAACACAAATACATAACGGAATTTACATTAACCACCAACTATCTTACAAATGCATATAACGTCCATGAGTTACACGTTTGCCTTTAAAATGTCATTTTCCCCTTGACAATACCATTGATGAAATCATCATATCAATAATCCCACAATATTCCCAGCATTGACCAAAATATCATAAATCATTAGCATGTCGCACCAAGTTCATACTTTCCACTCTTTATCACCACAACATCACAATTATTCCATCAAATCACTTCAATACACCTCACAACAATAAATCGGCCAAAATTCCATAATGTACACTTATAGAAAAATAACAAGTTTAGGACCATAATCACACCATACATGTTGATATTTCATCCATACCATGCACTTTCATCAAGACAACAAGTCATCTTTCAAGTTTAAATCTCATGGATAACACATCTTTTATAAAAACATAAAGTACCATGTTCGACACTTCCAAGCATAATCAACATGATTTATATACTCTCCCATGCATATAATATATTAATCCATAAGAATAATCACTTACCTAAGCTTGAGAATTGATAATTTTGCTCCAAAAGTTGGCTTTGAGTTCTTAGGGTTTGAGAGAAAATAAGTTGAGAAATATCTAGAAAGCATGAGAGTTTCAAGTGAATAAAAATCAGATTTTTTCCCCTTTATATAGGCCCTCAATTTCCATCCTTATCCACTCTTATGGCATTTAATGTTAAGTCTAGAAGGTCAAGGCAAGAATGGGTCATTTGACCCATTTTGGCCCATGTCTTCTTCTCATTTTGGGCCTTCTATTGGGCCCAATAACATGTCTCAACTTAGCCCACCAATTCTCATGTATAATCCATCATATATATCATGTTTAAATAATTCCATAACATCGCGACAATATTCACTTACGCGATTCACGTTCGTGGCATTAATTGCAAAAATAGAAATTCTAGTCGTTCATGGCTTCATTGAACATTTTTGATAAATTCTTGTATTTTATGATTTGATCCTGTGGTAGTATGTAGGAGTGTATTGAGGTATTTGAAGCTTTAATAATTCTAAAAGAACTCCAAGGAACCAAAAGAAACCATGGAAGACTCGACGTGGCATTTCGTTGCAAAACGGCACGGAAGAGCACAATTTTTGTGCCTTGCACCACTTGCTGAAAAGCAAGCAGTAGCGCAAGAATGCACTGCCCTCTGAATCAGGGGCTTGCGCCACACCCCCTGAAACAGGGAGTGGCGCAAGTTTTTGCACCTTGCTGAATTTCAGCTACTCCTTCTAACACTTGCATACCGTCCAATACCCCATCAAATCACTATAAAATACTTACTTATTGCTCTCAACACTAAGTAAACATGACTCCAAGTTATCAAGTATGGTCAGAAATGTACGGGGTGTTACACAATAGGTGTGACCAAAGGTCATAGGAAAGAGAAACCTTACATACCTTACCCTTGCAATATGTGACTACAACAATTCCACCTTCCTTAAAATGATACTCTATAATATACATACATAGGGGAACTTATATTAGTAACCACAACTAGTACAAGTTCACAATATGGAAATAAAACCATCCAACCTTCTCAACATAGGATATATCATTCCACCTCCCCTCCTACTACCATATCATTTTACCACAAACAAAGTGGACTTCTCAACACTTTGAGACACAACCATCATGACCTACACCACCTTTCATGCATAGAATATATTAATCCATAAGATTCATAAGAGTAATCACTTACCAATATTTGCAAAGAGAGATCTTGTCCAAAATCCTTGAAGTAAACTCGGGTTCTTAGGTGTGAGAGAATAAGGATATATGTTGGAAATATATAGAAATGGCATGTGTGTTTAAGTGAATTAAATGCTGATTTTTGCCTTTATAGATAGCCCCTCAAGTCAAATTAACCTTGGCCACATATTTGATCCATGTTAAGTGGATCATTTTCTTAATTGTTGAGGTCCGTGTCTTGTTATATGATTTTGGGCCTCAAATACAGCATATAATCCAGCCCAATACCTTTAATGGGTCCCACACTCAAACATTTCATCTAGTCAAAAATAGGTCAACAAAGCCGGCAAAGTTTCATGGTATAGACACCAGTCACGCCACGTAGGTGATATCGTGGAAATTAGACGACATTTTCCATATCTCTGAAGTTGTTCCACGGCACTACTCACGCCACGTGAGTGGGAGTCACGGAACTTGACTCCTGCCGTGGAAATCAGAGACTTTTTCCAAGTCTCTGGAATTGATCCACGGCACCCACTCACGACACGTGAGTGGCAGTCACGCCTCGTGACTGCTGTCGTGGGTCACTTCTGTGACTTGGTTCAATTCTTCTTCGCATGCCTCGTTCCAGTACATGTTTCTTTCCTTTTTCTGTCGCTTAGCCTCCTACTAAATGTATTGTATATCTCAAGTAATCCAAACGCCTCAGGTGTTACACAAGCTTAATGTATGTACTCCATAATGTATAGTTTTCTGACCCAAGCAATTGAAAAGAAATGATACTTATTCCAGACACATCAGTAGGACTCAGAAACAATGGGTGGTTATAGTCAATACCTTGCCCTGGTGGAAGAATTCCAGAGTTCCCATTTTGAAAAGTAAATCAACCCCTGATTAAAACCATTGTTGGGATTCTGCACATTGTCTGCATTTTCTTATTCAGCATTCATCTTGATTCTTTATGAATTCCAATGAATTCTTGAGAGGTTTCTTGTAATTTTGCGGAAGCACCAACAGTTAATCGTGAATTCTTCAGATATGAGTCCAGTTCCTTCTTCAATATAGTCGATTTCTCTGAATCAACACAAACAAATCCCAATTTATGAATCCAAAATGCACTTCAAAGAGTGCAACAACAACACACGAAAATGGAAAGAACAAACCACAGAAACTAAAAACTGTAAATTCAACTTCAGAGATTATGAATTCACTCAACAAAACAATGAGAAATCAACCATCTTCGATCGAAGCTCTGATACCATGAAGGTAATCAAAATAAACTGAAAATTGTGATCATGTATGAACAATATCAATAGAGAAATAGAGAAGAAGAGAAGAGAAGTTTATTGAGAAAGAATGCGTATTTAATAATGTGTTTGAGTACAAGCAATACATGACTTTATATAGCCTTTACTACTACTAACTGTCATAACTAACAAACTGAAAAGTTAGTTGTGTAACTAATTTCCAGAAGAGCCTAAAAGAGTGCATGTACTCTAACTAACTAGTCATTTATCTCAACAGTAACATAGACAAATTTTTCATGAGAGCGGCGATCGAGAACGAAACTATATATATTTGTGACATTAAAGCAACTAATTCAAGTTTAACCAATCACAACTTTAAAATATTCCAGGGAACTATTTTTTTTTGTTATTTTATAATATCGAATTGGAACTATATGTGAGCTTAGATAGCTTAGTTATTAGTATATACAAATGATCAAAGAGGTCAAATTTTCGGCTGAGAGAACACTAATGACATAACCTTTTACAGGGTGATGATCAGAAATAAAAGGGTGTCCCTTTACCATAAGCTTACAAAAAAGTGAAATGACCAAACTTTAGCTTTGCATAGGGTCTATAGAAAACAACTTCTCTACTTTGTAAAGGTTGAATAAGACTACATACACATCATCCTCCTTAGACCCATTTATAGAATTATATGTTATTGCTAATTGTTATATATACTTGCTGAAGTGAAGTTGAGCTAACTCTAGCTCCCTTTTTTCCTTCTTTGATGATTCGAACCCAAAGCCTTAAGATTGGAGATGAAAGAGATGTTACTTACCACTTGAGCAGCCCGCGCTTGTCCTTTAATTTTTTTTGGAGAACCTGATAAACACTTCAAAGCCTTTTAGACTCATATACTTGGTCGTAAAGTATACTCAAGTGAAAAATGTGGTAAAATAACATTGCTATTAACACTAGAAGTAGTATAGGCAGTTGAATAATGTATAGTTGTCAGAAGGGTGTGTGTTTTTCAGCAACAGAAGTAGAGTTCCATCAATCATATCCAAGCTGAATTCTGGTCTTCTTGAGATCATCAAAGAATCCCCTTTTGGCCGTACGTTTCTGCCTTTGTCCCTTTACTTTTCTATCTTCTGCCCCTGCTCCCCCACCATTTACATTTTCTGCACTCGTGTGAATCCTCTCTTTTTAGTTTTTACTCTCTTAACATACGTTTGACCATAGTTGAAATCAATGATTGATATTAGTAGGATATGTAATTTGGATTTCTAGTAAGTTATATTTTTTCACATAACTATAAAAGCTTCACAATTGGTGAAAGTCATCAAAAAAAAAAATTCAACTCTTGGGTCAAGTTTTACATTTTAAAAAAAATTGAAATCATAACTTGAACTTTGAAATCCTACTTTTGGAGAATTTGAAATTTTTAAGAGCCTATTTGGATTGACTTTTTGACTTAAAACCAAGTGCTTATAAACACTTTTTATTTTGCACAAATACTATAAAAGTGCTTAAAAGCTATTCTCTTAAAAGCACTTAAAATAAGCTAATCTAGACAGGTTGTAAATCATGATTTGAAATTAAAGTTGAAGTTTTGTGCAAATTTCATAAACAAATTCTGATTTCAAATCAAAACTTCAAATTGAGACCCCAAATACTATGGCCAAACACTTACTAGGCGATTGCCCATAGATTTCAAATATTTTTCAGTTTATTTGGAGTTTATGAAGTTAGATTTGAAGATGGAGTTGTTATATCTTTTGCTAAGATTATTGAAATACTATTCATTCTTGAATGTACTCAAATACAATTTCAAAAGTGAAAAGTGAGTTGAAAAATAGATCATAAGTTGTTTTCCAAATTTAAAGTACAACTTCAAGTTGGATTTAGAATTTTCATAACCAAACAACAATTTTTAAATAAAACAAAAATTATTCTAGAAGGAATGTTCTTTCCTCTTCTTTTTCCTTCACGCTTTACATATTTGTGATATTTGAGTCAAATATGTAACGCTCGTGATACAAGGCAAGTCGAACCATCGAAGAGGACTGGTAGGGTTCTAGAATTTTTGGCTCAATGACAGCTATCTCGAGTGACAAATTTGTGAGGTCTATTAGGTTAATATGTGTTATGTGCTTGAGTTGTGAAGTCATGATAGATTTGGTATCCGATCATGCAGACTATCCCTCAGTAGATGTCAGGACAAACCTAAGGGGGTGTATGTTACTCCCATGATGGAGGACGGGTCATGGAGAAGGATACGCAGGCTTTTGGGTTACAAACTTCTGAAGAAGGAGTGCATGCTAATCACACCTTAGGCGAATCCCACATCAAAATGAGAGATGAAAGTGAAGGGCTTTATAGGACATAACACATGTTCACACATGATATGTGTGCTTTTTGGCTTAACCATGGTGCAGCCCGAGTAACAAATTCATGGGGTCTGTTGAGCCAAAACGCAAATATGTGTCATGAGTTTGAGTCGTGACAAAATATAAATATATTTTTTCGGAAACTTCTACTGGTAGTACAATAGTGACATTAGGTAAAGAATGGAAAGGTTATTGCAACCTCTATTCTGTAGATTCAAAACTTGCTTCAACGTAACATTGCATATATATACAAGCATTTGTAGTAAAAATTGTATTTACCGAATAATGTATTAAAATTGTTGAGCAATTTAATTTTAATTTTTCACGTCTGCAAAGAAGCAATATTCAAGATAAAGGCACGTTATGAAGTAGAGAACAGTTTCTATAGCAATAGCTGGGGACGAAACGTCAAAGGCTGAAAATTTACCCTATACATGGACATACATGGGGTTACCTCCGTACTTTTTTTTTTGGTAAAAAAAAAAGAAGAAGATATTTATATAATCAGAGGCGGAGCCAGGATTTCAACAAAGGGGGTTCAATATTTGAAAAAAAATTAGTCGAAGGGAATTCAACACCTACTATATATACATAAAAAATAATTTTAATCATGTATAAATAGTATATTTTTCCGTCGAAGGGGGTTCGTCCGACCCCCCTTGCCAAAGGCTGGCTCCGCCCCTATTTATATTAATAGCTTAATATGCATCATTATAAGATAGTAAGACGATAGTGCCTACAGCTGCTGGTACCATATAGGTACATCAAAAGATTAGTAACAGTACTACTACGATAACTAGAGAACATATGGACTGACCGCTTTGGCCGGTTACCTGCATACTATATGCAAGAATAACTATATAATATGGTAGACAAAGATGAGGTTCACAAGCAATGCATGTACGGTTCACATTTTAGTGCAAATGATGCTTTCGGGAAACAATAATTATATAGACGATGAACCAAATTTGTCTTCCTTCTCTTTCCTGCCATGTTGGTTCACACAAGACCATTTAGTCACAAAATCACTTTTTGAAGGAAAAAAAGAAAGTGTATTTTTCTTTACTGCGTACTTACGTCCCTTGCTCTTCAAGTTGCCTTACAAATAAATTATACTAATGTTTGATCTTTACTAAGATTTTGCTTCTTCTAGTGCCCTTTTGATAAGTTTCTTTCGGCTATACATTTATAAAAATGAAACTTGGCAGCTTTGCAGTATATATTAGGTAAAGAAATGTGGTCCATATGAGCAAAAGTAAGAAATCATATGTTAACAAGTAATGCATAAATTAATAAAGGACAACTTTTATATATATAGCTACAGATTCTAACTGGAGAATCTGCTTTACAATGACATGCGAAATAGTAATATTTATTATTTATTGACCATAAACAAATCCCACAAGTAAATTACTACCACACTTCAAATAGCTACCCATCTTTTCTCAAAAATATAGCAGCCATAGACTTGCCATGCCTCATCTTAGGTAGTAGTAGTCTCTCATGAATATGACACAATAGCCATATCATAAAATTCTAGCAACAAGACTTTTAGTTCAAGAGATAATATATATAGCTAGGACGGTGAATGTGAAAAGTGCCAAACTTTAGCATATAGTAGTAGTAGTAGTAGTTTAAACTTAAGAGGGTCATCACAAAACCCTAGCAAGTGAATTACCTTTGCCTCATGAAATATAATTATCAAATACTTGCTCCTCCTCCTCCTCCTCCATAGTAATGATGATCACCAGAAGGGTTTTGATGATCATTCCAATTAGGAAGAGAATATGGGATAGGTAAACTAGGTGCTTGATGAAAACCTCCACCACCACCACCACCATCATGCCCCATTGACGATCTTCTACTAAATTCAACCGGCCTTTGCCGAAGAGCCATGTTATGATGAACAGGTAAAGGCGGCGGAGGCGGAGGCGGAGTGAACTCATTGCAAGCATAGCGGATCAAGTCCGCGTTAGCCGCGTCGAGCTCCTTCTGGAGGCGCTCGACTTGGCGTTGGAGGAAGGAGATTGCGCCTACGCAGCCGTAGACGGGATCTCTTACTCTCGCCTCGGCTTCATAGGCTAAAGAGTTGACGGCGTCTTCTCTTTGGTGCGGAAGGAGTTCGTTGAGGAGCTTAGTGACGTTGCTGGCGCCGAAGATTTTGTGGACGTTGATGAATTTTTGCGGCTCCTCTGGTGGGAAGTAAGCTGAGAAAATGCAGCCAGGCAGACATTTTCTCCTGAGGAACTTGCAGGCAGCACAAGGGGAGTTGTACGAGCTGGATGATGCCATTAATTCTTCTACCTGCAATATCAAAACATCAAGTAATTAAATCTCTTCTTATTTTTTCTTTTTGGGTTTAACTATCTCGTTTTAATTAATTGTAAGCTCGTACTGTTGTTGTCTAGAATTTGAATCTGAAACCTCGTCTTAATTTTCAAATCCAACTTCATTGACCACTAAGTCACACCCTTGGATGCATCTTAATTAGTTTCTATACTAAATTGAAGGTAAGTTTTCCTGAATTGTAGTGAAAAATTAATCTTAATTAGTTGTTAAGTACTACTTCCTCTATGTCAAATTATGTCTTATTTCCTTTTTTAGTCTATTTGAAAAGGAATGTCAATCTCTTTTTCCAAATTTGGGGGTTTTCTTAGGAGTATTTTCTATAACATCCCCATCAGCGGGAGAACATTTCAATTTGAGTAATCAGATTTCTTAGGACAATTGGAAATCTACTCAACCCCCTCCGTTCCTCTCTAATTATTATGTGTGTGTTAGATTTAAAGTAGAAGATGGAGATTTTCAGCTAATGGATTCAATTGAACTCATTATTTTTTAAACAGGAGAAAAACCAGAAAAGAGTTCAATAAATATTAGGTTTTGAAGCATATATTCAGACGTACAGTGAGTTCGGTGCTTAGAACGTTTAAAATTGAATCGATAAAGTTCAAACTATGGATCTACCTCCATTAATTGGAAGTGTAAAGTTCCTAATGAATTCTATTTTTATATTCTGTCCAGTGCTAACTGCTAAGTTTAGCTAATTATATATATTGTTGTTTCCCTTATGTTTTATTCCAACTAACTCACTCCTTGTTTTATGGTTCATAGCTCAGATACTCTGCATGCTTTCTTAATTATATGCCATCCAGCTAACCAACCACAGTCAGTAATTTTCATGATCCTGAATTTGGAGGTATAATAAGGGGAAAGTAGTGATCTATCCATATGAATTTTGTTAAACATAAGATCTAAAAAAATGCTCTTAAAATCTTATTTCTTAATAAAAGTATGTTTTTCCAGGAAAACCCTAAATCAAGAACTGTGACACCAAGTAATATAGCCAGTATTTTTGTGAACCTTTAAGAAAAATTCCTGGAAAAAAAAATAATTGGGCACAAGAAAAACTTTATGAGTATACCCTATTTTTTTGTGATCTAGGTTCCTTGAATGAGATGATAGAAAAAAGGGAATTACCTTTCTCTTTGAGGTAGCTTCTTGAGATCAAAACTTGGCTCTTATTCTTCAAAGTTACAAAAAACAAAGTACAAAACACTAAAACAGTAGCAGATTGAAATTAAAGGGAAAAACAAGTGAGCTTCACAAGTTGAATAGTTACTTGTGATCAGCTCTGTAAGGGGGAAAACCCTACTTGGAGAAGAGAAGAAATTTAGGTTTGTCCCCTGCAAATCTAGTAGTAGTAGGAAATAAATTTATAAATAAAGAAAAGAGAGAGAAAAGGGGCAAAGGGATATTATTAGTGATGGAGAAGGAATGAAAGCAAAAGACAAAGGGGAGTAATAATTAAAATGGAAGGTACACTAGGGAAAAAAAAATGACTATGTAGTATGTCCCATGACTCTCATCTAATAATAATTTCATACTCGTGAGGTAGGGATGTATGTATCCATTTTTTGCCCCTTCTACCCTATTTCTCTCTGTCTTCATGCAAGACAACCATAAAATTCTACCTATATACTTTTTCTTTACATATATAAAACTATATATTAGTTTTCATCCTCTTTGTTCAATGGTAATTTTAATTAGGACATTTCACCAATTTCACCTGTGTTAGATATTCGTATTGGAGCATGACTAAATTCGAATCGCGCATTGAAAGGTCCATTTCTCTATATTCGTATTGGAGCCTGATTAAATTTGACCATATATCGCGCACTGCAAGGCCCATTTCTGGGTCTGACGCTCCCAACAAAAAATTTTCCAATTCCCAGGTGTTCAACCTCAGACACTTTTGGTTAAGGGTAGAGAAATCCTAACCATCCCCACCATCCATATTGATAAAAGGAGTAAGAGAAGTTGAAACAGCAAATGAAACTGCAGTTTAATATAGTATTAGTTTTGTAGTAGAGAATGAAGATTCATGTTGTTGTTTTTTTTAATTAAGCCAATTATCCATACTTTCACCTTGTGTGTTGTTGAAAGATTTGGCGTTAATACTCGAATAGTTAGATAGATTCTGAAGTAATATTTTGAAAAGGAAAGATTATTTGCAAATTCCATTCAAGTAAAAAATCGTTTCTTATTTTCTGATTATGGAGGAGAAAGTCTTTTCTTTCATTTGTCTAAACTTCTTGTCAATCATCAATCACTCTTTTTATGGATTCGACATGCTATTGTATTACTCCCTCCGTTTAAAAAAAGAATGACCTAGTTTGACTTGACACGGAGTTTAAGAAAATAAAGAAGACTTTTGAATTTTGTGGTCTTAAACTAAAGTTATGTCAAATGTACCAAAATACCCTTTAATCTTGTGGTCTTAAATAAACCACGTGGAAAGTTTGAATTAAAGTATTGCCAAAAAAGGAAAGGATCATTCTTTTTTAAACAGACTAAAAAGAAAAGTAGGTCATTCTTTTTTAAACGGAGGAAGTACTTTATTGGCAAATAATATAGGAATTTGTAGGATGACACAATTAGATAAAACCGATCGATTTGCTTAATTTATACTACGGAGTATTATATATAGAGCTGTCAAAATGAGATTTGACCCTTGAGGCCAGCTCAATCCAACCCGTTATTAGGATTGGATTGGATTATGATTTTTGAGTCCATTTAAAACTGAGACTTATAAGGCCAACCATTGAGGCTTGACCAAGGTTGGGGTGGGCTGAGCTGGCCCATGGGCCAAAATACTTTTAATTTTAATGAAGAATTTAAATGAAGAGTGTGAAAAAAGAAGTAAGAACCAATAATAGTAACTACTGAATAAGTTTTAATATCTTACACAATACTTTATTTATTTAGCGTTAAATCCTAATCACCATGTATAGATGTTTCATGTATACATTGCTATTCAATTTAAACTTAAAATTTAAAAGAAAATTATGAACAAAAGAATTAAAAACTATAAATAGTGATTACTGAATAAGTTCTAGCTAGTATCTTACACAATATTTTACTCAATTAGCGTTAAGTCCCTAATACTAAAATTCCTAACCACCAATATAAAAATTGCATTCACTATGAAATGTTCAAACACTTGTTGCTACTCGAAATTCAATGCATGACTTTACTCAAATTCAAAGCGATAAAATATTTTTAAGTAAATTAAATATTATTAATTTTTTATATATATTTTTTTGATAATGTTTATCTAATTAAATCTTCATATGAATTTAGATGAAGGTGATGTTAATAAAGGCAACTTTACCGATAAATTCAAATGTGCTGGACTATGTATTGGTATTGAATATGTTATAAGTTATAGTACAATTACGTACTTTCATATAATTATATGTTAGAAATGTTAACAATTTGTCATAACTATACATTCAAATATAGATTGAAAAGAAAAAAGTTAACAAGAAAAAAGGTCGGTAAAAATGAAGGGCTAGCCCGCCCCAGTCGGCGACCCTTTTAGAATTAGGTTGGGCCATACGTTTAAGACCCTTTAAAATGAAGGACTGGTCCGTCCTAGCCCATCAAATTCTTTGGCCTGCGAGGCTTGGGCTGGATTGGGTTGGATCAGCCATTTTGACAGCTCTTTTTGTGTGTGCCATTCAAGAATCAAAATAAAATCTCCACTAACTTGTCAAAGGTCATCTTCAGCCGAGCTTTAAGCAGTTAATTCAGTTGTAACCGATGAAGAATATTTTCATTTTTTTTTCAATTTGTTAGAACCAAAGCAGCTAAAGATGTGTCCATATTAATGATCAATAAAGTGAGTTGTGAATCATGGATTTCAGGTTCAAATTTCAGCAGAGATCAAACATTAGGTGATAATTTCTGTTTGTCTAAATTTTGGTGAACAAAGTTACATAGCACTGCTACCTCAAACGATTAGTTGAGCTGCACAAGTGGCTCAAACACCACAATTACGGATTATCTGCCGCTGTTGGTGATTGTTTTCTTTTCGTGCTAAACTACTACTCCCCCGTCTCATATTAGTTGTCATATTTCGTTTTTTGAGAGTCAAATTATGTAAATTTTGACTAGCATTTTAAAATATATTTTCTCATTAAATTAACATGAGATAAATTGTAAGGTACTTATTGTATAGTTTTTGAATATAAAAATTTTAAATATAACATGTTAAGTCAATTTAACTTTGAAAATTACTTAAATTGACTCTTGAAAAGGGAAATATGCAAACTAATTTTGGATGAGGGAGTAGTAGAATCTGTGAATCAAATTGTTACCCCTTGACGGAGTTATAACTATAAAATTCAGAATAAAGTTACCTAGTACCTTCTTACATGGTTCAATTCAGTATACTTTTACAGAAAAGGGATAGAAATAAAAAAGTAAAAAATAAAAAGAAACAAAAGAATAGTATGAATAAATAAGGACGTCCTCGAGTTTTTCTTTTGCAGTTACCTGCTTTAAAATGTTCTAACGGTAAGACCCACTAACTGGGGATCTATTTGGAAAATAATGTCATACGAAACCAAAGCTTCCTTTATATATAGTTATATACTATATTATTTAAATTCGTGGTAACATCAATTCCATAAATTTGACTTTGAAAGTCTCTTTATATAATACTTTCTTAAGACAAAGTGGGATTTGAAAAATTAACTGACACACTCAAGAAAGTGATTTTTTGTTAGATTCTCGTGTAAAAGATTAATTAGCTCTCGCATTTTTTAACCAATTGTGCTCTAGGTAAAGTTTCACATTTGGAACGAATCTGCTTTATTTTATCTTCTTCATTTATTTAATTTCCATCAAATCTAGAAAAGTTATTTCAATTTTTGTATAATAACCTTTACGACTTTGAAGAAATAGCAGCGACTAAAATCGAAATGAACATTACATTCGTACTTTTTCCAATTGAAAAATTTTGGCTATTAAAAATTTGCATGTTACTTATAAATTCCGGGCATTATTATTTCTTAGGACAAATAAAACTGAACGGAGTGAGTAGTATATTGCAAAATTACATTTGCTTTGGTACTTTTACGGTTTACCAATTGTCATTTTTACAAGTTTGAATGCCGTCATTACTAAAAAAAATCACTATTTCTCCTTTGAAATTTCCTGTTGAAAAATGTTTAGTGGCTATTCGCACAAATATTTTGATTGCATCAGTGAGGAAAAAAATAATAATATTTTTACATGGTAAAATTAGGAAGCTTCCAAGAATTTCTATGAGAATCCATTTTCTACCATGTGTTTTTCCAGTGAGCTGGTTCGATGGAAAATGGGTGGAAAAATCGTGTTTTATAACACAAATTTCACATTGATTCGCGGCAGGAAGAGCCTCTGTTTCTAGTAGTGTGTATAATTTACGCTTATCAGTACTGCTTCTGTTAGTAATCCTGGTAGCATAATGTGCATAACTTGAAGGAAACAATGGCTTAATTGCGTTAAAGGCATACAAAAGTCTAAATTAAGTATCAAAAGTGGAAAATTAGGTAACTTTGTTTAAGGAAACAATAATTAGGATAGAGTCTTTTCAACTATCATTAGCTCACCTGGAAGATAAAAAGCCTAAAATTAAATCTGAAGAATCATGATACTTTGACTCTACTTAACTAACAACTAAATTGAATGAATTTTTCGACTATAAGACAAGGATGTGTTGATTCAAACTTCAGTTTGCCAAAATCATCTGAACAAAGCAGTCAATAATTTTATTCAATAAGCAAAGCAGTCAATGATTTTATTCAAAACTCCTTGGTAAATGCGTTGTCAATTATTTTTTCTTGTCTTGTAAAATTCAAATTTGATTCCCCCCCTATATGATGAGTCTCGAAGTTAAATAATTGTGGGCATTTCGTAAGAGTATGATAAGTGTGGAATCAGAATTTTTATTAAAAGATTCAAAATATTTAAGGAGATTCAACTTTAAAATACATAAATATAAATAGTTTCACATTATATATACTCAACAAAGAGAATTTGAATGAACCCCTCGTGCCCTGACTCACCCATCAGGGTCAAAATAAATAATGTTGTTTTCCTAGTTCAATTGCTCTCTCTCTCCTTTTGGCAGCCAAAATCATGCAACCACCATATGGCCCCATTTTAATTGTGGAACATTCACAACGTTACTAGGGGAACGAATAGGTAAAATAGTTTACTCGTAATATATTTTGGTGACCAGAGGAGGCTATCAATTATGCCATGAATCTAGCTAAAAGCAAAAATAACTATTTTATTGCACAATTATAATATTATCATTCTTAATTTGCACTCAAAAAGAACTAGGTAAAGGTGACTTGTATGTATGTGTATACCCTTTTAGGTTATGGTCAAAACATTCTTTGATGGGCCTATTATTCCCATATATATATATATTCTTTTTCATAAGCATGAAGAAAGTTAAACAATTATCTATGAGCATTTTTATTTGCTTATATATTAAGAAAATCTCAATCTGCTTAGTGGGCCACTATACGGACATAAAAAAACATTCTTCTATTGAAAAAGAAAGTGTCACGCCCATATAAGGACTGACGTGTCTCTCCTCCGGCAAGATTCTTGACACCTTAGACGAATCTCATATTGAAATAAGAGACATAGGTTGAAAGTTTTATAATCATATGACAAGTTTACGTGGTACGTGAGTTTTTGGGCTCAATAATAATATAGTCCAAAACAAATCCGTTAAGTGTGTGAAACCAAAACAGATAATTGTTGTTATGGGCTTGGATCGAGACATAATTAGAAAGAAAGTGAAATAGAAAAATCAGTTTTTAATGGTTGAACATACGAGTAGGATTGCACCAAGTAATTATTTAGGGGGACATGATTGAATGAACATTATTATATAATGGAAACAAATTCTTATATGAAATTTAACGGCTTCTATAAGATATTGATGGATAACCTGATAGCTGGTACAATGAGTGTTTTTCACTTATGTTCATTCATGCAAGTTCCCTTTCATTGTCAAAATAGGCGTGAATTTTGGGCATCAAAGTCAAAAGATTTTAAGACTGTTGGACCTCAATTTGTCCCTTGAACTCAATGTTGCTACCGGTTGTAAAATTAACTCATGAAAAAAAAAAAAATGACTTGCTCAAGTTTGCATGGCGGATCAAACA
Source organism: Capsicum rhomboideum (assembly GCA_031232105.1). NCBI lineage: Eukaryota > Viridiplantae > Streptophyta > Magnoliopsida > Solanales > Solanaceae > Capsicum > Capsicum rhomboideum. The sequence goes on along the minus strand of CP124716.1, from coordinate 11,940,759 downwards.
GAACTCAAGTCAGTCTTATCTAAAAATTGAGCTGAATAGGGCTATGATCCATTGTTAACCCATTTTAATTGAATTAATTATCTCTATTCAGGTAATCCTTTATGCAAGATGATACTCAATTCATTTTGTTGATTCTGTCCATTTTGAGCCGTCAAATCCTATATAACCGATCCATTTGACATTTCTAATTGCTGCTGCTGATAAATTTTCAAGAATTAATCATCTTGTTTATGAAGGTTGATTGTTCATTCTCCTCCACTAATCTTGTACAAAAAGGTAATACATGTCTTATCAAATGATTCTGTGATAGAGTGCCCAAGGATAATCTGCTATAAAATAATTACGAACTCCATTTTGCATCAGTTAACCCAAAAAAAAAATAAAAAAAATATCTACACCTTGGGACTATAGTTTATAGGGATACACCTTGCATGGATACACTTAAAAGTCCAAATTAAGAGTTCAAGTCCAGTTAGAATCCCATAAAACATTGTCAAAATAGTCCAGCCCAGCACCATATCTAAGAAAGGCCTAAAATAGAGCCCAAGTGTAGAAAATGTAGTAGCAGCCCAAAAGCAGAAAGACCCTCCAATTCCTGCCATCTGATGATAATAGTAGATAAAAGGGATAATTATCAATATACACCATTCTACTATAGAGTTTATCAAACATGATTCGGAGGGGAAAAAAAATCAAAACATGATTGAAGTATACACTACATATACATTTGATTGTATATGTTGTGTATGCATATGTATATTATATACACATTTGATGATAAATTAAATGGCCCAAATCTAACTCACTCTATTTTAAGGTAAAACATCACAAATGGATAAGATTTAGTCCATAATTACAAGGCCATGGTAAAACTTTGCATAATTACAAAACATAGTTATGTCTTAAACCTCTCCCTTTCTCTCCCCCTCTCTCGCCACTCTCCTTCTTTTCTCTCCCAATCTCACTCGCCTCCCTCCCTCTATCTCGCTGCCCCTCTCTCTCTCTCTCTCTCTCTTTCTCTCTTGCGTTCTCTTTCTCTTTCTCTGTTTGTTTTTTTTACACTTCCAGTTGGAGTGTGGTTCAAATATACATTTGAATTGATTTTCTAAATATGCTTTGAATACATCTGTCCAAATATAGACTAATCCATATATATATGGATCAAAACCAAAAGTTACATTTATTTGTACTGTGCATCTGAATAACAGATCTCAAAAATACATATACATTTACAACTAATTTGTATATACAAAATAATCAATAAACTCATATATACGCATACAAACTCAATGGATCATAATGTTTTAATACATTATTGCATATACACACAAACAAACAAAAAAAAAAACTGACTTAACATTCCGATTATAATACATTACAATTATGTATACAAAAAATACATTCACATATGCATTTGAATTATGCAATATACAATTGAAAATATATACAATTACATCTTTCCCATGTAAAATTGAATTAGTATACAACTGATACATATACGAATAAAATTGAAACATATACGAATATTAAACTAATATACAACTAATACGTATACGAATATTAATTGAAACATATACAAATTAATATTAAATATTAATATACAACTAATACATATCCAAATATACAATTGAAACATAATATACAATTAATAACAACTTGTATGAATTTGTTTTTAAAAAAATAAAAATGAGAGAGTTCAGATTATTGTAAGAGAGAGAGAGAGAGGGTGGGGTGGCGTGGGGAGGGAGGAGAGAGAGAGAGAGAGGGATAGATAGGGAGGAGAGATATGGTTAAACTTATCTATAGATAACTATAGATGTAATTATTGTAAATATTGATCATATAGGGCAATTATGGGCTCATGTTTTCTATGCTATGTAATTTTCCCCTATTTTAATCCGTTCAAATTCAATTCAACTTGCTCATTTGACACCTTTTTTAGTTCATTTTATATAAGAAATATATGATATTTCGACTATTGTTATTAAATATTACCCTCAAGTACATAATAACAGTAAAAATTTAATACAACATATTAACAATTGAATTGTTTAGCACTTCATAATTCGTTAGTTAAAATGTGAAGATTCAAAGTCAGAAGAATAAAAAAATACCTTTATCAATCAACTAAGTCTCCAATGTATTTAACCACAAATATAACGATCAAAATTTAAATTCATCTATATTTGAGGGACTTACAAGTTAAAAGTGCTAATTCAATTTTCAAAAAAGAAAAAAGAGTAGCAAGAAAAAGCCAAAAAGATTACAACAGACTCTTTTACTTTCAAAACTCATCTCTGTGCTAAAAACATTTTTTCATGCAAAACATCCCATCAACATGTGTCACTCTTCTCCCACGCGTCCATTTTCCTTTCCCTTTATATTCACACCACTTTCTTCTCTATTTTCTCATTCACATTTTACTACCATTCACTATTTCATTAATTAAATATATTTTAGTTTTAAATCCGCCGTTTACCACCACCGTCATGGCTGAGCAACCCCTCCGCGGCCAGCAGCAGCAGCAGCAGCAAATGCAACAAATTCACCCCACGGAGGCCATCAAAAGCCTCCTTCCTCAAAAAGGTCCTTCAAAATCCCAAGTCCTTGCTGTCGTCACTCTCTTCCCGGTCGGTGGGGCCCTCCTTTGCCTAGCTGGACTGACGCTCGTTGGAACTCTGATCGGTCTTGCTGTTGCGACCCCGGTTATGCTGCTTTTCAGCCCGGTTTTGGTCCCGGCAGCGCTGACGATAGCGCTGGCGGTTACCGGTTTTTTGACGTCTGGTGCGTTTGGGATAACGGCGTTATCGTCGTTATCATGGATGATTAATTACATGAGGAGAATGAGGGGAACAGCTGGAGAGCAGATGGAGCATGCGAAGCGGAGAGTGCAGGAAACTGCTGGACAAATGGGGCAGAGAACTGGACAGAAGATTCAATAGACTCAGAGACTTCTGTGATCCTAAATTGTAATGAGATATATAAATAATCTGGAGTAGTGTTAATTTCTGTGTTTTTTTTAAATTTAATCTGTGGAATGTATTATGTATACTTTTGTGTTGTGTTTAATGTACTCTTTTATGTGTTTAATTTGCTGCATTTTGTTTTACTAGTGTAATAAAATGTGAGTTTTTGTTTTTGGTATCTTCTTTTCTTTTCAGTAGCTTTCTGGATTTATAAGAGTGGTCAAATGGGCATCGAGGTGAATCTGATCAAGTTAAAATCAATTGATTTAATTAAAAATTAATTAAGCTGAAATGGGAGATAGTTAAAGCATCAGTCTCCCAAAGGCTCGAAGTTTTTGCTATATAAGAAAATTAAGACACATAAGTTGCCAGGAAAGAGTTGAAGTGGTACTTTAATTGAAAATTTTAGCATTGCAAACATTGATAGAGCGTTACATTTCTTTACAGTGTTGTACTCCCTCGTTTTTCATTTTCCTACTTACGTAATTTATTTGCCAAAGTTAATTCTCAAAGTAAGTGTCATATTTTAAAAAAATCAAAAAAGAATTTTAAAAAATCTTTTTTAGCTTTATTCTATTACTATATATTGAAAGTCACTATTTTTTATTTTACTACAGAAAAATTCATCAAACCACAAAAGGTAAATATTCAGTTAAATTTCTTGTACATTATATAAGTGGCATACTATATCACTTATTTGTGTCTATTTTCACAACAAAAAATATATTAAACCTAAATTTTAGTAATGCAGAATTTAAATCTTACACTAATAACATTGACATGGAAGCCATATAATATCGTGCAAAAAATTAACATATTCCCTCCATTTTTAGATAAGTGTCGGTTTAAGTTTTGGGTACAAGCAACCCTTTAAAAAACTATTCATTTCTAAAAAATAAAAAGGATCTTTACTAATTTATCGTTGATAAATATCGTGGAAAAGATGTAACATTGTAGTCGTTTATTGGTTATTTAAAACTCTATTTATTTAAAAAGATAAAATTTAAAGAATAACTTTTTATTATCTGAAACACCACTAATTTAGGAACGAGTGTATTAATGACTAATATTGTAGAATTTTGGAAACACCAAATACCAAAGGAATTTTTTCAAGACCCTTAGGTCCTTTTACGTGGGCTAGCAAGAAAGAAAATTTGGGCTTAGCCCACTCCATCATCTGCTTTATAAAACAAATCAGACTTTATCAACCAACTAACATTCATTCGGGAAAATTAGGCCCACTAATGTATTAACTAATTTTCAACTAATGTATTAACTAATTTTCATCTCATAAATTATATTTACGAAAAATTATATTATGGGATTTTATGTATATTGAAAAGTAGTGGGAGACAGAGTAATTAGCTCTTATAGTAATAGGATTTGAGTTGTTTTCCCTTATATTTATATAAATCATATTTTACATATCATATAAATATATTTCAAAAATACACCTGTTAAAATTAGTAAACTATAATTAAGAAAGTCACTCTAAAGTTGACTTGCAAAAAAAATAAATTATTGTGATGTTAAAAAGTTTAGCAAACGCCACATAGTTATTTCAAACTCTCAAATTTTATTGTAGTCGGAGGTCTATCGGAAACAACCTCTCTACTTCTTCTGAGGTAGTGGTATGGACTGTATATACTCTACCCTATCTAGACCTCACTTTGTGGGATTACACTCGATATGTTGTTGTTGTTAAATTTTATTGTACCATTTGATCTATTACTCTAAGGATATGTTTGAGCTCAAAAATAATGTTAAGTGTATTTATAAATAAAAAATTTAACGGAGGACATTTGCGAGCCATTTTAAATACGGTGAGGATATTTTTGATCCTTTTCTTTATAAATAAAATTCCATGATCGTCTAAAATTCATGAGATTTAGTACCATTTGGACATACAATTTATTTATTGTATTTTTTCTCTTTTTTTGACTATTTTTTTTATCAAAAAAAAAATTGATTATGAATTATAGTCAATCTTTAATACAATTTAGGATTGAAATTCTAATCATTTTTTGCAAGTAAAAATCCCACCCTTTGTATTTCTTATTTTTAAAATCAAAAACATGATTAAAATATCCACAATATTTACCTCTATGATGAAGTAAAAATACATTAACTTTTCAAAATTGTGTTCAATTTTGGATCAATGGGGATTGATTTTTTTTTCGAAAACTTGTGCCACTTTGATAGCGGACATTATTTTTATTATTTGAAACCCCCCCCCCCCACACCCTCATCCAAAAAAAAAAAAAGAAAAAGTAACACATAACTTGGACTGTGCAAAGATTGTGCAAAGAGTGTGTATACAAAGAAAAGCAACAGGGCGAATCTTTGAAATATTTCTATATATACATTATATTCATTTAAGATAAATTTTTGATATATTTTTATATAAATTATATTCATTTATATAAAACGTCAATGCTTCACCTTTCCTGCTCCCCAACTCATCAATGACAACTTTCAAGATAAACACTACTACTAGCAGGGGCGGATTTACTAAGGGCCTTGAGGGTGCCACGCCACCCGCAAGCTTCGACGGAAACTCTATATATATAGCTATATATATACAGAATATATCTATAAATAATAAATATGCCACCCACAACATCAAAGTGCTTGTGGTGCCAGTGGCAAAGGGTTGAGTTTTTACCCCCAAGGGCGTGGGTTCGAATCCCTTGGACAACATTTTTTTAAAATTTTTTTTTCCAGCTCAATCAAGTCACTTTACGGCAGACAGCATTCAATTCATGACTATGGTCTATGGATTTATTTATTAATTAAAAATTATTTTTGACTATTAGTAGTCTTTGACTTTTCTTTTTTTTTTAATATATAAAATTCAATTATTTCTTTATTTGTCTCATCAAATTTATAAAAAACTCAAACTCCAACCCTTCTCTTTCAAACCCCGACTTTTTCTTTCTTCTCCCAAAGAACTCCATCAGCCTCACTCCTCACCTGTCGATCGTAGCCCGTCGGCAGCCGCCAGCCCTCACCGGCGTAGCACCGCCAGCCCGCACCGCACTGCTCCGATGTTTTCTATACAATCAACAATTCAACATCAACCTCTTGTAAGTTAATATATTTTTGAGGTTAAATTAGTTCTCCATTCCAATATTGTTGTCAATATGAACATTTTAACTTGAATTAGTTCTGAGTTCCCCTATTGAATTTGAACTTTTATTTTGTAGAAAATTATTCTAATTTTGTGAATTGAGAATTTGAAATGGATAAATTTCTCAACATGTTTGCTCAATCAAGTTCTAGTACGGGTGTCAATCGTTATCTAGTAACTGAGCTCGATTTGGGTGCACTTAAATCCGATCTAGGGGAAAGAATACCGATTATTGACTATGATCCTCGGATACGAGATGAAGTTAGGAAACATTATATTAAAAAAGGACCTTGTCAACCTATCTTGAAACCATATCCTCCAACTGAAATAGGAGGTAGAATGCGCCAATTTGTTTCAAGTTGGTTCAAAGGTCCACATTCTAGTTGGTTGGAGTATAGTATGGAGAAAGATGCCGCATATTGTCTTTGTTGTTATTTATTCAAAAACGAATTTGTTCATGAAACTACGGCTGAGTTTTATGCAACAAAGGGTTTTAGGGCTTGGAATAGGGCTCTTGAAAGATTTCGTTTGCATGTCGGTAAAGTTAATGGTGTTCACAACAAATGTTACAATAAGATGCAAGATTTGTCAAATCCTCATCAATCAATTCAAGTTGTTCTTGACAAGCATTCTCAAAAGTTAAAAAGTGAGTACCGAATGCATTTGGAAGCTTCAATTGATGTGGCAAGACTTCTTTTGCATCATGAGTTGCCTTTTCGAGGTCATGACGAAAGTGAATCTTCAACTAATCAAGGTTATTTTTTAGGATTTTTGAGGTGGCATGGGGACAAGCATCCGGATGTGGGGAAAGTGATATTAGAAAATGCTCCACAAAATGATACTTTGACATGTCCTATGACCCAAAAGGATATTGTCAATGCTTGTGCAAAAGAAACATTGAAAGCTATAATTGGGGACTTGAATGGAGATTACTTTGGTATATTGGTTGATGAATCCAAAGACATCTCACACAAAGAACAAATGGCTCTTGTTTTGAGGTATGTTGATAAGAATGGTGAAGTAGTAGAACGATTTATCGGTCTTGTCCATGTTAGTGATACATCGGCATGCTCATTGAAGAAAGAAATTTATTCTTTGCTTTCCGATCACTCACTAAGTCCATCCAAAATACGTGGACAAGGTTATGAAGGAGCTAGTAATATGAAGGGAGAGATAAATGGTCTCAAAACTTTGATTATGAAAGATAGTCCATCGGCATATTATATTCATTGTTTTGCACATCAATTGCAACTAACACTTGTAGCTATTGCGAAAAAACATTTGGAAGCTGAGGACTTTTTTGATCATGTTACTAATATGTTGAATGTTGTTGGAGGATCTTTTAAGCGTAGAGATTTACTTCGTCATCACCAAGCTGAAAAGTTGAAGCACTTACTTGAGTCCGCTGAAGTTCATACGGGGCAAGGATTACATCAAGAACGCGGGCTTCAAAGGCCAGGTGATACTCGTTGGGGATCACATTTCAAAACATTAGATAACTTTCTTGTTATTTTCTTATCTATTGTTCATGTGCTTGAAGTGATTGAAATTGAAGGTTCCACCTCAAGTGATAGAAATCAAGCGGAATATCTTTTGACAAAGATTAAAACATTCAAGTTTATTTTTATGCTTCACTTGATGTTGAAAGTGTTGGCAATGTCAAATGAGTTGAGCAAGATTTTACAAAAAAAAGGATCAAGATATTGTTAATGCCGTAGAGTTTCTTAACATCTCAAAGAAAAGATTGCAAGATATGAGAGAAAATGGATGGGAATCTTTGTTGGGTGATGTTTCTTTATTTTGTGATTCACATGATATCTTGATTCCCAATTTGAATGAGCCTTATTTTTCTGGAAAGTCCAACTGTCCAAGCGTAAGTGTTTGGGTGTTTGTTATTCACACCACTTGCGTGTTGAAATCTTTTGCTCTATCATTGATGTGAAACTTCAAGAGCTTAATGATCATTTTGATGTAGTGAGTAGTGATTTGCTTCTTAGAATGGGTAGCTTGAATCCAATCAATTCTTTCTCTAACTTTGACAAAGGTAGAATCATGGCTTTAGCAAAGTGTTATCCAAGTGAGTTTGATAATGAAAAGCTTCGAGATTTGAGTTACCAACTCGATACTTTCATAATTCATATGCGAGGTGGTAATTCCAAGTTCTCCAACTTGCAAGGAATTCGTGATTTGGCAAAGGCATTGGTTGAGGCAAATCTTGTGGAGACTTATTCACTTGTTTATTTACTTGTGAAGTTGACTCTGATTTTACCTGTTGCTACGGCAACTGTGGAGAGAGCTTTCTCGTCCATGAAACGCATAAAAAATGAAGTGTGAAATAGTATTGGTGATCAATATTTAAATGATTGTTTAGTTTGTTACATAGAGCGTGATGTATTTGCAAATGTAAATAATGATGTCATTGTTGACCATTTTCAGAATATGAAAAGTCGTTGAGGACAATTGTAATGAATGATGGATGTTATGACTTATGATATTAGTAATATTATTGAAAGTATAAGCTTTTTGCACTTCATGATCTTAGTCGAATGTGGGGTGTGAATTTGTAGTATATGTAATGCATAATTGTCATCTTATTACTGTTCTTTTTTTGTTGATTGATTTGTCAATTGTCATATAGATCGAAAAGACGAACAATCTAGTTGATTTATCGATGAATTTAATTGGCACCCGGAGAGTCCAAATCCTGGATCCGCCTCTGACTACTAGTACTGTACTACTACTTTTAATACACCAATATAGAGAGAAATTGAAATATTTCTTAACATTTTGGCATCTGCTTTACATAAAAAAAGATTGCAATTGAAATATTTCATAGTGTTAAGGCTTTTGTCCCTTTTATAGAAAAAAATTATTTCAAAATATCCTAAAAAAGGAATGGGAAATTTTTTTAGAATTTTTTTTTTAAGGGGTAGACTGTAGAGCAATTAATGGGACTTAGTACCTGTTTAGAAATAGAATTCAATTATTGTGTTGTGTTTTTTCAATTTTTATTTTCAAAAACTTAATTATACATTGTAGTCAATGTTTTACTCCAACTTATAAAATTGAATTTTCTAGTTTGAAAACTTGATTCAAACATTTTTCAAGTAAAATTGTTCTCTCATTGAAATGTCCATAATATTTACATGTATAATGAAGTAAAACCGTACATAATCTGGAATGTGCAATGCTTGTGCAAAGATTGTGTATGCAAAAAGGAAGCAATGCAGGTAAATATTTGCTATATTTTTTGTTACGAAAATATTGTGGGTTAACAAGGACACAATCACAAACAAAGAAATAGAGTAACAAAAAAAAGACAAGGATTTAATGGGGTTCGACTAGCAGTGGTGGAGCCAGGATTTTCATTAAGGGGGTTCAAAGTGCGCACATTAACTAGCCGAAGGGGGTTCAACATCTACTACATATACATAAAAAATAATTTTCACCTTGTATAAATAATGTAATTTTTCGTCGAAGGGGGTTCGGATGAACCCCCTGGATATATGCTAGATCCGCCCCTGTCGACTAGACCTAACCCTCCAAGCAAAAGCAGAAAGAGTTTTCCACTATGAAAGAATTTTACCATACATTATAATTTTTCTCGTAACCGATTACACTGACCCTTACATACTTTTTACTAGAACCAAAATTTTCCCCACTTCTGATCAAAATCTAATGCTTCTTCAGAAATTTTTCAGAGTCATCTAGTGTTTGTTTACATTTCACCCATGCAAAAGAAGTGACAACAAGAAAAAAGGGTGATACATAGGATATAAGACTATAATATAAGTACATATAATGGTAAAATAAAATGCAGTTGATCAATTTGTAAGCTATTTTACCAGGTTGTGCTCCAAATGTACAATTGCTAAAGTTGCATTTTCCAATAGGTAAGTTATCCAAACAAAAAATTATTGATTTATTTTTATAGTAAATAAGTTTTTAAAAGTAGTTTTCTTTATTTTGTAATGTTCATTACTAGATAGAGTTTATTAAATAATTGAAGGAGAGGGAAAAAAATTATTTTTAAAGAGAATCAAAATCATCAGCATCATCATCATACCCAGTGTATTCCCACCAGGTGGGGTCTGGGGGGTAAAGTGTACGCAGTTCATACCACTACCTCAGATGAAGTAGAGAGGTTGTTTCCGATAGACCCCCCCGCTCAGAACAGATACCCATAACAAACAAAAATCATAAAAACCAACAGCAAAAAGAGATAACGCATCGCTAGATAATCAAAGAAGCAAGACACTCACAGAGTAACACTATAAACTAGTTATTCAAAATCACAAATATCACCAAAACAACGCGAACAAGAATCTGCCTAAGAAACAACAGGCACAGATACAAGCAAACACTCTTCCTTGCTAATACGGACACCTCCCTACCCACTAACCCTCTACCCTAATCCACGTCCTCCACATCTTCCTATCAAGGGTCATGTCCTCTGTAAGCTATAACTGCTCCATGTCATGCCTAATCACCTCCCTCCAATATTTCTTCGGCCTACCTCTACCCCGCCTAAAAGCATCCCCAGCCAGGCTCTCACACCTCCGTACCTGGGCATCCGTGCACCTCCTCATCACATGTCCGAACCATCGCAACCTCACTTTCCGACTCTTATCTTCCACCGAAGCCACTCCCAACTTCTCTTGAATAATCTCATTTCTAACTCTATCACTTCTGGTAAGTCCACACATCCATCGCAATATCCTCATCTTCGCTACCTTCAACTTTTGGATGTGGATGTTTTTAACTAGCCAACACTCCGCTCCATATAACATGGTCGGACGGACGGCCTCTCTGTAGAACTTACCTTTAAGCTTCAGAGGCACCTTCTTATCACACAAAACTCTCGAAGTGAGCCTCCATTTCAACCACCCTGCACCAATACGGTGCGTGACATCCTCGTCAATCTAGCCGTTCCTCTGAATCATAAACCCAAGATACTTGAAACTCCCCCTCTTCTGAATGGCCTGAGAATCCAGCTTCACTACCACATCAGCTTCATGCATCGAATCACTAAACTTACATTCCAGGTACTCCGTCTTAATCCTGCTCAACCTAAACCCTTTAGACTCAAGGGTCTGTCTCCAAACCTCCAACTTATCATTAGCTCCTCCCCAGGTCTCGTCAATCAGTACCACATCATCAACAAACAGCATACACCAAGGCACCTCCCCTTGAATACGCCGCGTCAAAACATCCATCACCAAGGCAAATAAAAACGGACTAAGAGTCGATCCCTGGTGCAATCTTGTCAAAATGGGAAAGTGCTCTGAATCCCCTCCTACCGTCCTCACACTCGTCTTCGTACCGTCATACATGTCCTGGATCGATCTAGTGTACGCCACGGGCACACCTTTAGCCTCCAAACACCTCCACAGAATCTCCCTGGGGACTTTGTCATATGCCTTCTCAAGATCGATGAACAGTGAACACCATGTGCAAATCCTTCTTGCTCTCCCTAAACTGCTCCACTAATCTCCTCACCAGGTGAATGGCCTCAGTAGTTGAGCGATCTGGCATGAAACCGAACTGATTCTCTGAAATAGTCACTACCCTCTTCGGTCTCAATTCTACCACCCTCTCTCAAACCTTCATAGTATGGCTCAACAACTTGATACCCCTATAGTTGTTGCAACTCTGAATGTCCCCCTTGTTCTTATATAATGGAATCATCGTGCTCCATCTCCAAGATTCGGGCATATTCGCCGCCCCAAAAATGATGTTAAACAACCTTGTCAGCCACTCTATACCTGGCCCGCCAGTGTACTTCCAAAAATCCACCGGAATCTCGTCAGGCCCAGTCGCCCTACCCTACGCATCCTACGAATAGCACCCTTGACCTCTTCAACCTTGATACGCCTACAATAACCATAATCACTACGTTTCTCTGAGTGCTCCAAGTCCCCCAACACGAGACTTTTGTCCCCCTCGTCGTTCAAAAGTCTATGAAAATAGGACTGCCACCTCCTCGTAATGAGGGCATCCTCCACCAACACTTCGCCATCCTCCCCCTTGATGCATTCTAAATTAATCAAAATCACTAATTCTATGTACATAAAAAAAACAAGAGAAGAACATAAACAAAAAAAAACATTTCAATCTAATATGATAAGATGTTTTATTGGAATTAATATACCCTTTCAAGTGTTGTTTGACAACATTTCTTCAAACCCACCACTACCTTTTCTTTTTTTCTTTGCTTGCAAAGATGAGGAAAATAAGAGGTTTTCTTGTTTATAAATAATTTTTTAATGTCTGAAATTTTGTGAATTTGCACAAAATAGTAATTGAAAAAAAAAATAAAGTCAAAAGAAAAAGGATTAGTTTTATGAAAAACTGTAGTAAATAGTAAATAGTACTAGTAGTCATATTATCAAAAATTTAAGGAAAAAGGCTCAAATATGCCATCGAATATTAGAATTGACTCATTCATATCATCCGTTAAAAGTTTGGTTCATTTATGCCACCGTCGATAAATGTTTGGCTCATCTATGTCACTGTCATTATAGAAAGGTTTATTCGTACCATTATTTTTTAACGGTGGTTTTGCAAAACTGTTCTTGCCACATGACCTCTTATTAGAAGTCCACGTCACCAAATCTAAATCAACCAATATTACTTAAAATCAAATTAAAAATCAAACCTATTAAAATAAAATGTGACACTATTAATGGGTTCAATTTTTATTTTTAATGAGTCCAATTTTATTTTTAACAATGTGGGTCAGATTTTATTTTATTTAAGATTGTGTTTCAGCAATACATAACTTGAATTGTTCAATGTCTGTGCAAAGAGTGTGTATACAAAGAGGAAGCAACGGGGATAAATCTTTGATATATTTTGGGATAATTATATAAAATGACCGCTCGGTGATTTTATTTACAAAAAAAATTGGCTGGTCGGCCATGTTCTTTACATGAGACATCAATGTTTGGTCATTCTATATAATTATCCCTTAATTAAATTGAAGCAAACTCATGTTTGACAATATATAAAATAAATATGTCGAGTTAATATATCTTAGTCAACAATTCTACTTATTTTTATTAGTATTCATAAATGTGTAAGGGATTCTTGCATTACGCATTAGCTTTTAAAATATTAATAGATCATCCATTTTCTTTTTTTTTTTTCCTCTTTATTTTTGCGCTAGTTTTAACAATATTTTTATTTTGTTTGCTGCGCTATTTAAAAAAAAGAAAAGTTTCATTGATTTTTTTTTAAAAAATTCGTTGCTTCCTCTTCTTTTAAACAAAAAATTGTTGCTCTTTTTTAAAACCTTTTTTGCTCTTCTAAGTGTTTCACTTTTTTATGGAAAAAGGAATATTTATGTTGTTTTATTATTTTTAGTTTATACTTTTATTTATTATATTGGAACGCATTATAGTCAAATAAATATAGATATCGATACATTTCATATACATTACATAATTATTTATACAATATCGATACATTATATAACTATTTATACAACATCGATACATGTTTATACACATTTATACAGTATTAAAACATTATATATATACACTACATAACTATTTATATCAGCTTAAGGTTTAATGTTAATTAATTATTTTTTTTGCACGAATTAATTATAAAGCACAATTTCATTAGAAAATTGACATGTGTCCATAATAATAAATTTTAAAGTTATTTTTTGTTCCTCACTTGTCTCAAGAGAGTGAACACACTTTTCATGCCACCTCATCACATATGGATGTGTTTATCCCTTTTTAAAGTAGTTCAGGGGTAATAGAATCCCAGGAAAGAAAAGAGGGGTACTTATGTCTTTTCCCTTTTTTTCCAAAAAAACTTGATTAAAGTGTAAACAATACTTACATGTATAATAAAGTAAAAATACATTAACTTTTTAAGATGGTGGTTCAGCAATACATAACTTGGATTGTGCGATGTCTGTGCAAAAAGTGCGTAACAAAGAGGAAGCAACGCGGGTAAATCTTTGATATATTTTTATATAGATTAGATTCATTTAGGACAAATCTTTGATAAATTTTTATGTAAATTATATTCATTTAAATATTTTTTCAATATAAAGAGTAATTGAAATGTTTCTTAACATTTTGGCATATGCTTAACATAAAATAGATTGCAATCGAAACATTTCTTAACGTTAAGGCTTTTATCCCTTTTCTATATAAAAATAATTTCAATATATCCTTATAAAGTTAATGGGATTTAGTACCTGGTCAGACTTACAATTCAATTATTGTATTTTGCCATTTTAATTTTTCTTTTCAAAAATTTAAAATTATACATTGTAGTCAATGTTTTACTCCAACTTAAAATTGAATTTTCTAGTTTGAAAACTTGATTCTAACGATTCTTTCAAGTAAAATTCCCCCCTCTTCATTCAAAAAATTTATTAAAATATACATAACCTGAAGTGTGCAATACTTGTGCAAAGAGTGTGTATGCAAAGAGGAAGCAATGTGGACAAATTTTTGATATATTTTTATATAGATATATTTAGATAGATATTTTTTTATTATAGAGTTCAATCAAAAAATTTCATAATATTGGAATATGCTCTACACAATTAACTAAGTCTATTTATGGAGATTCCACCGAAATTATCAAGGTCAACCGTCAAATAAAGAGAATTGAATCACTCAAAAGAATTTTAAAGAATTATTCTGAATCTACCTGAGAACACATGGGATCATTTTATCAATCACATATGAAAAAATAAGTTTATCAATCACAAACTAAATTAATCAAAATCCCTAATTCTATGTACATAAAAAGAACAAAGAGAAAAACAACAACAACATCATATCCAGTGTATTCCCATGGGATCTGAAACAAAGAGAAAAACATAGAGAGAGAAAAAAAAACATTTCAATCTAATATAAAAAGATGTACTATTGAGATTAATATACTTTTCAAATGTTGTTTGACAAAATTTCTTCAAGCCCACCACCACCTCTTCATTTTTCCTTTGATTGCAAAAATGAGGAAAATAAGAGGTCTTGTTATTTATGAATAATTTTTTAATATCAGAGATTTTGTGAATTTACACAAAATAGTAATTAACAAAAAAAAATTAAAGTCAAAAGAAAAAGAATTGGTTTTATGAAAAGTTGTAGTAAATAGTAAATAGTACTAGTAGTCATATTATCAAAAACTTAATTATGCATTGTAGTCGATGTACTATTTCAACTTGAAATTGATTTTTTCTGGTTCAAAAACTTGATTGTTCCGACTTTCAATTTACCATGACACGCAGTACGAATCGTGGAATAATATTTACCTATATAATGAAGTAAAACATACATAATCTGAATAGCTGAACTGTGCAATACTTATGCAAAGAGTGTGTATACAAAGAAGCAGCAATGGGGCAAATCTTTAGTGTGTTTTTATATAGATTATATTCATTTACATGAATTTTTTATTATAGAGAACAGTCTAAACATATGTCTTAACATTTTGGCATCTGCTCTATACGACTAACTAGATCTGTTCACAGAGACTCCTTCAAATTGATCAAGGATAATCTTCGAATAAACTCATTATAATCTTTCTCATGACAGATCAAACTGACCCTTACATACTTTTTACTAGAACCAAATTGTTTTCCACCTCTGATCATAATTTTGTGCTTCTTCAGAAAACTTTTCACAGTCATCTACTGATGCATGCTTACACTTTACCCACGCAAGTTGTTACGATAAGAAAAAAGGATGATTTATAGGATATTATATTAAGACTACAATGACAGAACATATAGAGTGGTAAAATCAAATGCAGCTAATCAATTTGTAAGTTGTATTATCATGTTGTGTTAAGTACATTTATAAGTTAAAAAGTGGGGAAAAAATTCACGTAGCCAAGCCCACTAGCGTCAAAAACTTTTTGTAACCTTAAAAATAAGTTTATGAAAAATAGCCATAGATTATTCAAATAAGATGATTAATTTTTTTTTTTTTTAAAAAAAGAATTCCTAAAAAAAGGGAGCTATATTCAATCTTTTATTTCCCAACAATTATCCCTTAACACTCTTTAGCAATTATTTCATTTCTTATTATCTCCAAAAAATTCAAATACAAAACTAAAAAAACTTGGACGAAAATAGTAATATATATATATATATATATATATATATTACTAGAGTTTCATTCAAACTTTAAGAAATTTATGCATGTATAAATATTATATAGCGTATACACATTAATTATATTCATATTTTCTAATAATTATAAAACTTGAATGTAAATGACAATAAAATATTATCAGATGTTCACTAAAAATTTTAGAAAATTTATATATGTATAATAAATGTATATATCGATGTATAATTAGTATGTAAAGTATATGCATTAATTATAGAGTAATATGTCAAAAACACACCTAAACTATCCTCTCTTTTTTTGAGTTTCATACATAAACTATTGAGGGTGTGAGAAATACACCTAAATTATCACTCATTAGTTTAAGAAACACACCTCAAAATTATTAAAAATATTTTAAAAATGAAAAAAATAATGTATTAGTAAAAAAGAATAAAAATATGTCACGTGAACTGATTTTTAATGACTAGACACACCTAAAGAGTTTGTAAGCAAATATTTGGTCTAGTCAGCTTTTAGGTGTGTTTCTCAAACTAATAAGTGATAGTTTAGGTGTGTTTCTCACGCTTCCATTAGTTTAGGTATGAAACTCAAAAAAAAAGGGATATTTTAGGTGTGTTTTTAACACTTTACTCTTAATTATATAATAATTATACACTAATAACACAATATAAATGTTGTATAATGATATTACACAATGTATAATTAATGTGTAATATATACACACTAATTATATACATTATGTATAATGATTATACACTAATTATACAATGTATAAATAACTTATTTTCTCCATCGTTCATCTTCTTTTAATATTTATGTTGATTACATAAGTAACAAATTAAAGTTCGAAACATTACAGTTTTGGAGATGAAAATCATGTCTTAAGGAAGAAAGTTGTAACAATTATGAATAATTTATATTAGTGCAATTAATTATTCATTTATTGAACTTGTTCTTCAAATATTTTGTTATTTAATCTTGTTTGTAAAAATACCGTTATTGAAGAACAACTGAATTTTGATTTTCTGAGACAGGGAACAGAAGAAAAGGAAATTTTAATTGGGGGGCTATGGTGGGGAGTAAGGGTGGCAGCGGTACCGGTCTGGGCCTGCCGAAATGGACCGTCGGCGTTCCGCACCGTTTCGGTAGATGGTGACCGGTGGACAAATTGGAACCGGTCCAACCGGAACGAGCTGACGGCACAGTCACGATCGTCCGCATCGGTCCGGTAGGAACCGGTTCGTCGGCGGACCGGACCGAACCGGACCTGCCACCGGATTTTTTATTTTTTTTGTTATATGTTATTCAAAATTAATTTTAAAAATTAGATTTTTACAAATAAAGTCAGTTTTTTACTTATAAAAAGTTAAAAAGTTTAAAATTTAATTTAAATTTTCCACTTTAAAGTTTGAATTTAAATTTTAAACTTTAAAGTTGAAATCTAAGTTTCAACTTTGATGTCTAAATTATCATCTAAATTTTCAACTTTAAAGTTTCAATTTTCAACTTTAAAGATGAAAATCTAAATTTTTAAACTTTAAATTTTAAAGTTTAATTTTTCAACTTTAAAGTTTAAAGTTTAAATTTTCAACTTTAAATTCAAATTTGCAATTAAAGTATAATTTTTTAAAATTCTTTAAAGTATAAATAAAAGACAATATTAAAAAGAAAGTCAAGGCGAATAGCCTACAATTTTATTCCAATCAATAAAGAAGTACATGTATTACAAATATTAGAAAAACTCCTAATCTATGTAGCCACCTTCTAGGAAGGGTTCTGTTTCAGTTAGGTTTCGATAATCATACTAATATTTATAATTTGCAAAATATGTTTTTCTTAACTTATGTCACGACCCAAAATTTGGACCGTGATGACACCTATCCAACCCTCCGTGATAGGTAAGCCAAGAACACAATCCCAAATATAATATCCCAAATGTATAAAAGCGGAAGAAATAAGAGCAAAATAAAACCCAATAAATCTCCCAAAGTGGATTAATAGAGTAGTGTAGTCGAAATATAGATAATCCCAGATCTGGTAGTCATTAATACAAGCCTCTAAATACAGAAATCAAAGAAAGGTCTGAGTATCTTAAATCTTAAAATGCGGAAAAATGCATAAAGATAAGAGTGGAGGAGATTTCAGTAGTCTCTGAAATCAATAGCAGCTACCTCGAATCTCCAAGGATGCTAACGCAGAAGAAACCACAGGAATCAATGCCTAGAGGCCGTCGGATCGGTACCTGCATGGAAGGTGCAGAAAAAGCAAGGGTGAGTACAGAACCACGTGTACTCAGCAAGCATCGTCGACCGACCCTAATTCAAAATGGTGACGAGTGACACCACGTCAAACCTCTAAAACTACCATACAACCTGCACTCAGAAAGGCACCCTAACCCCACATAATAATCAAGTCTAACAGTCATAAGGATATCATAACACAGTCCAAGAATTCTTTACTACAGTGAGATCAAGAAACAGATATTCAAGTACTCATTAACTAGTACAAAATCAACATTTACACCTTACTCAATTTGAACAAGAAAAGGATGAATGCAATGCAATGCATATGCTGTGTACACACCTACCGAGCAATGGCTTCAAAGTCAGGACCCATGGGGGACTCACAAGGTCCATGTACTGTGCAGGCGTGCACTCCGATCCCAATAAATATATTGTGCAGGCGTGCACTCCGACCCCAATAATAAATAATAATAATAATGTGCAAGCGTGCACTCCGACCCCATATGAAATGCAATGCATATGTGCAGGCGTGCAATTCCGATCCCAAACCAACCATAAAATTAAGCAAAGTATTTTATGTCTTATGCCATGTAGATATCAATTGCAAAATCAACTCAACTTATCAAGCAGGAGTATTCTCCTTAGCTAGCATTTTCAATAATTTATTTACAATAGCAAATCTGCCCAATCATGCTAGCAAATAAGGAAAACGGTTCAAAACAGGCCATGAACTACTTTTAACCCTCAAATAACACCGGTACCCGCATAGATGCTCGTCACTTCATCTATACGGGCCCCCCATTTCCATTACTCCTATTACACATAACTAACACATAAGCACTTTGAAAAAGAGTCTAAGAAAGTCTCAACTTGCCTCAAACTGAAGCCAAGCGTCAATTAACAAACTTGCCCTTACGTAAAGCTTCCGAATGATCAAAATCTGTTCAAATACATAATTTTTATAAGAAAACGGATCTAATAACACTCATTATATCATTAATATACTTATTCACATTCTCATTCTAGAACGCTAAATCAAGCTACAGCCTAAATATTGCCCAAAGTCTAGCCATTATTATTCTTGTCATCATTAGAGCATACTTACCCATTAATTAATCCCCTAATTCTAATGCAACAGAATCTACGTACTACATGACTTACCCTAATATATTTAACCTAACTCTAAATAGAAAACAACATATATTTCCCTACAATTAGTGCTACTGCCTTATGTTTCTCCTAGTACTAATAGGGACAAACTTTATCAATCATTAGTCCATCACCTTGTAATCATTAGGTTATAGTAAATCTACTAATTTCTTGAACTCTTACGTAAAGAAAATAACACCCTAGCACCTGTAAAGAATCATTCAATTCCAAATCATTATAATTATATGACCGCATCTAATTCTCACCTGAAGCTAGTTCGGGAGAAGCCCCTTCAAGGCTGCGATGGGAGAATTGAACTGCACCTAACCGTCGTACCTTTGTTGCCCCAACTTGCTGATATTATTATTGTTAATTTTAAACCCTTCCCACTTAAGTTTATTCTAGTACATGGGTCACATAATAAAATAATTGCCAATTTGACCCATTAATCACTAATTAAACTATTAATTTAAAATACCCGAAGCTTCTAATAAATCCCCAAAATTTATTTGGAACCCCATAAAATAAATCAAATATGAAAATTGACTAAAAAGCACATTCCGAACCTATTGGAATTATTAAAACACTAATCCAAGGTCGGCTTGATCAAAAGTTGATCATGATCAAACTCAACTTTCTTAAAACTCAAGAATCCAACCAATGACTTAAATCACTACCGAACACCTCGAGGTCCGTAGTATCCATTCCCAAAATTCATAAATCACGTCTAAAAACTACAAGTAGGGTTATAATGGGAAAAACAAGTAAAATTCACAAAACGACTAGGAGGGTCATTACAACTTATCTATCAATTTCTTGGAAACAAGATCCGGAACTTGTATTTGATTTTCTTCTTCCATTGCTTCCATGCCATCATCACTATTTTCTCCAAGTGCTTCATCAATTACAATTTCGGCTTGATGCGATAATTTTGGTAGTCCAGCATTTCTTCGTTCGGCATTGATCCAATCTCTGAACAATACTGATATTTTCAAACTATCTTTCGCTAACGAATATCTATGATCTCCAATAATAAATCTCCCCGCGCTGAAAGCCTGCTCCAAAACTACTGAAGATACTTGCATGGCTAGCATATCTCGATCAAGTCTTGAAAGATTTGAAAATTGCTCTACCCGATTCTTCCACCAAGCTAAAAGTTGAGGATCTCCATTTTCATCCCTAATATTTTTCCGTGTTTGATTAATATATTGATCAAAATCATTAAATCTAGCCTTACGAGATGGAGGTTGAGACGGTTCATCATTTTTTAAGTTGGCTATATAAAGGTCATACAAATGTCTAGCTTTAGTTAATATACTATCTTTACACAATTCAACAGATGGAACTTCATCACTTGTAATTTCTAAATTTTTATAAATCTTTTCAATCATTTTTTTCACACCATGTTCTTTGTAAGTTGAGTTGAACAAAGTGGAAGTCAAAAATAATTGAGGAATAAGAAAGAAAAATATTTTCTAAATTTTTCAATCATATATGAAATAGCAACCTTAAAATGTTCATGACTTTTATATTTAACAAATTCAGATGAAATAACACAAACATTTACTAAAGCCGAAGAAATAGAGGATAATATTGACCAGATATAATATTTGTAGCACTATAAAAACATTTCAAAAAATTAACAAGTTCTTCGCATTCTTTTCAATCCTCGTCGGTGATTCTTGCTCTCCGATCCGAATTATGTTTATTATAAAGCATTTGTAAAGGCTGGTGATAATCAATAGCAACAACAAGCATCTCAAATAAAGAATTTCATCTAGTATTTATTTCCTTTGAAATTTTTCTATATGACATTTCAAATAAAGCACAAGTTTTTTCAAATTCTCTAATTCTAGACCTTATTTTAGCTTTAAAAATCCATGCACAAGCAGCTCGAATTCTAACACAAGAATCACCAAATACACCAATACCATCTTGCACTATTAAATTATAAATATGCACATTACACTTAACATGAAAAAAATCATCATCAATTGGACAAAGTATAGGTTTTAAATAATCAACAACTTTCAAATTAGCAGAAGCATTATCTAACGTGACGCCCATTATCATATGACAAAGTCCAAAATATTTTAAAATATCTCAGGTCAAACAAGCTATATAACAACCAGTTTTACTAGCTCCAACATACTTATAGCCTATATTTTTTTTTTGCATGTTCCAATCATGATCAATCCAATGAACAGTAACAGTAAAATAATCATTATGATTAGGACTAACACCCATATCAGAAGTGATAGATACTTTACCATCAAAATAATCAAAGTAGCAACGAAGAAAATGACAATGTTCACGTTGATATTTAAAAATATTTGATTTAATTGTATTTCTTGAAAAACCTCGAAAATCAGGATTATACACTTTTCGAATATAATGAATAAAATCGGAATGTTCACCAAAACTAAAAGGCAAACCACAAACCACAATTATTTTAGCTAATTCTTCATGATCTCTATCCTGACTATATGTGAGTGATGTGTTTGGGCCAACCGGTTTACTATATTTTAAAATTTGCTGGACCATGTTATTAGAACCTCCTGTAGATTGATTAGAACCAAAATTCGTGGGCAAGGGGTTACCCTTTTTTTAGCCTTATTTATAGCATCTAAATGAGCAAATTCAGGAACACAAAGTCTCAAATGCCTAGTAAGTGCTCTATTACCACCGTGCGCTCCCCCAGTCAAATGTTTCATCACAGCCTTACATTTATTGCAAGTAGCAGTAGTTTTCTCCTTATTTTGGGTCATAAATTTCCAAACTAATGATCTCTTAGGACGTTCGGCATTTTGTACTTTAGTAAACGTAGGTAAATTTTCTACATCCTCTTGTTCTGGTAATTCCGTAGCCGGACTAGTAGGGGTAGGGGTCTCTTCTAACTCTTGTTCTTCTACATCTTCCTCTTCCTCTACATCTTCAAAATAGTTACCAAAACATCTATCTAATGCCTTATGGTCTACTACATTATCAGAACCAACATCAATAGCACAAAGACTTTCAAAAGAAGTATCATCAACATGAGTAAAATCGTCGGTATTAATTCTAAATTTAGGCAGCAATGATTTAGAACTACCTCCACCCCCGCCTCTACTACTACTACTACTAATACCCTTATCTTTTTTTCCAACAATTTTATTTTTAACCTAACTAAAAATTGATTTCTTACCACTATTTTTTTTACCGAAATCCATATTTAACGTGAAAAAAAAAAATAGATGACAAAACAAATAATATAAATATATCAAAAAATTAATAGTAACTAGTAAGTAAACAAATTAAGAGAGAAAGTTGGAACGAAGTTACCGAATGTCTGCGTAAAAGCAGATGTATAAAACCAAAAGTCGAAATTGAGAGATGAAAATTGAAGCTTGCTTCAAAAAAATCCCTCCAATAATCCAATACTTCAATTAGCCAAATTACACAATATTGTTGAGACTTGAGAGTATTAGAAAATAAAGAGTAATTAGTAAATAGTAGACTAGTACTAGTAGTAGAGAGTTTTTGAGAATTTGTGGAAAAATAAGGGGAAAGAGTGGGTATTTATAGAGAAAAATAAGGTGAGTGGCTGGGGTTGGGGCCTGGGGGGCTGGGGTAGCGTGATGGAGGGGGGCTGGGGTGGGAACTAGCCGTTGGAGGGGCCCACTAACAGCTCCCAATGGCTAGTGAAAGTTGGGGGACCATTGGATCGGTCGGTTCCGAATTGAAATCGGACCGGCCAACCGGTAAACCAACCCTATGTCCGCACTGGCCTCTTTTCCGGTCCTAACGGTACCGGCCCTCAACCGGGCAGACCGGACATGGGCTACCGAAACCGGAACCGACATCGAAACCAGTCCGGAATGGGCCAGTCCGGTCTGTCTGCCACCCTTAGTGGGGAGATGGAATTGAGATTGACAGAGAATTGATATTGATTTGAAGAGATATATACTCCTTGTTTAAAGGATCGGAAAAAGACCTAAAATACCTTTCAGGGGGTAATAGAATCCCAGAAAAGAAAACGTATGCAGTTTAAAATATAATCATAGTTCAAGGAGTACTTATGCCTTCCCCCCTCCCCCCTCCCCCCCCCCCCCCTCCTCCCTCCCTTTTTTTTAAAAAAAAAAAACTTGATTAAAGTGTAAACAATATTTACATGTATAATAAAATAAAAATACATTAACTTTTTAAGATTGTGTTTCAGCAATACATAAGTTGAAATGTGCGATGTCTTTGCAAAAAACGTGTATACAAAGAGGAAGCAACCGGGGCAAATATTTGATATATTTTTATATAATTTAGATTCTTTTAGGTCAAATCTTTGATATATTTTTATATAAATTATATTCATTAGAATGACAATATATATATATATTACTAGAGTTTCATTAAAACTTTAAGAAATTTATACATTTATAAATATTATATAGCATATACACACTAATTATATTCATATTTTATAATAATTATAAAACTTGAACGTAAATGACAATAAAATATTATCATATTTTCACCAAAAAATTTAGAAAATTTATTATATGTATAGTAAGTGTATATATCGATGTATAACTAGTATGTAAAGTATACACATTAATTATATAATAATTATACACTAATTACACAATGTAAATATTGTATAATGATATTACACAATGTATAATAAGTGTGTAATATACACACAATAATTATATACATATTATATAATGATTATACATTAATTATACAATGTATAAATAACTTATTTTCTCCATCTTTCATCTTCTTTTAATGTTTACGTTGATTACATTAGTAACAAACTAAAGTTCGAGACATTACAATTTTGGAGGTTAAACTCATGTCTTAAAGAAGAAAGTTGTGATAATTATGAATAATTTTTATTGGTGCAATTAATTATCCATTTATTGAACTTGTTTTCCAAATATTTTGTTCTTTAATCTTGTTTGTAAAAATACTGTTATTGAAGAGCAATTGGTTTTGATTTTCTGAGGCAGGAGCAAAAGAAAAAGAGGAGAAGGAAATTTTAATTGGGGGGATATGGTGGGGAGATGGAATTGAGATAGAGAGAGAGTTAATATTGATATGGGGAGATATATACCACCTTGTTTAAAGGATTTGTATTTATCCTTATCCCTATAAATAAGTGAGTAGAATAAAAATAAATTATTAATTTGACTAATAAAAGTAAACAGCACGAGAAAATTGATTATAACGAGATTATCAAAATAAAATATGGCTATTTTAAGTTTAAAAGATAAACGGGCTACTATTTGAGTTAATTTTCCTAAAAATATCTAACGGAGGATATTTGCGAGAAATTTTAAATATCTTGAGGATATTTTTGATCCTTTTCTTTGTAAATAAAATTTCATTATCCTCTAAAATTAAAGATATTTAGCACAATTTGGACGTAATTTAATAATTGTATTTTTACTCTTTTTTACTATTTTTTTTTAAAAAAACTTGATTGTGGATTATAGTCAATGGATTATAGTCAATCTTTAATACAATTTGGGATTGACGTTCTAATCATTTTGTGCAAGTGAAAATCTCACCCTTTGAATTTCTTTTTTTTTCTTTTTTTATAAAAACTTGATTAAAGTGTCCACAATATTTACCTCTATAATGAAGTAAAAATACAATAACTTTTCAAAATTGTCTTCAATTTTGGATCAATGGGAATTTTTTTTTTCTTGAAAACTTGTGCCACTTTAATAGCGGACATTATTTTTATTATTTGAACTTCCCACCACCACCACTCACCCCCGAAAAAAAGTATAACACATAACTTGAACTGTGCAATATTTGTGCAAAGAGTGTACACAAAGAGAAGCAACGGGGCAAATCTTTGATATATTTCTATTTACATTATATTCATTTAGGATAAATTTTTAATATATTTTTATGTAAATTATCTTCACTTATATAAAACGTCAATGCTTCAACCTTTCCTTCTCCCCAACTCATCAATGACTCAACTTTCAAGATAAACACTACTACTAGTACTGTAATACTACTTTTTATACACCAATATAGAGAGTAATCGAAGCATTTCTTCACATTTTGGCATCTGCTTTGCACAAAAATAGATTGCAATTGAAATATTTCATAATGTTAAGGCTTTTATCCCTTTTTGATATAAAAATAATTTCAAAATTTCCTAAAAAAAATGAATGGGACTTTTTTAAAAATAAAATAAAAGTAAGGGGTAGAGCAATTAATGGGACTTAGTACCTGTTCAGAAATAGAATTCAATTATTGTATTTTGCTTTTTTAATTTTTATTTTCAAAAACATAATTGTACATTGTAGTCAATGTTTTACTCCAACTTATAAAATTGAATTTTCTAGTTTGAAAACTTGATTCAAACATTTTTTGAAATGTCCAAAACAATTACCTGTATACTGAAGTAAAAACATACTACATAATATGGAATGTGCAATATTTATGCAAAGATTGTGTATGCAAAAAGGAAGCAATGCAGGTAAATATCTCATAATTTATGGATGAAATCGCATGATCAAATGTTGATTTTATACTACAGACATGAAATCGCATGTCCAACCGTCTATTTAGAGAGTACATTATAGTGTAGTAAAAAAAGTTACTAGGGATGTTTGTAAACCAAACACAAAATAGTCATATGCTGACTCACGTTTTTTCCTCTTTTTTTTTTGTCTTACATTGCTGAATCATGTTTTTTCTTTTATTTTTTTTGTCTTACATTGCTGACTCAACATACTTAGCCTTTTCTCTGATCCAAGATTTGTCTGGATCTGTTGCCATTATCTGACTTTAAGTGTTAATAAACGAGGTGTTTAGCAAAAGGCCAAATTCGTGGCATACTAGGCAACTAAAAATTTGATAAAATATTTCGTTTAGGCACATACACCTCTGGGGTAGTGATATGAAGGTGGGGACATAAGGTGAGCCGTTTTACATAACACGGGACGAGGAGTAAATCCCAAGACAGGGGGCGTAAGTCCTAAGAACTACAGGGCGTATATCTCATGTATCTTTATTTTTATAATCTGATTACTAAAAATATAAGTAATAAGAAAATTTTCAATGATTCTACAAATAATTTTTAAAAATATATGACTATCATACTATGTAATTTACCTCCCTAAAAGAAATAATCAATAAACTATTAATATTATAATTAAAACATGAACTCCTTCATGAATAAAAATAAAATACTTTCAAATAACAAAATAAAATATAATAATTTTGAAATATAGGACAAAAATATAACGATCAATGACAAGTGAATATATAAAATTTGGATATGTATTTTAAACAGAAATGTTAAGTCATATTCACCCATTCACCCTCACGACGTTCTCAATTAGTACATAATTAATTTTCTTACTTCAACAGATGAAAAAAACTACTAAGCATCATTTGATTAGTAGAGAATTATGAGTATCAACAACGTTGACTAAAAAATTTGACACAATTTGTATAAAAACTATTAGGCGAGTCCCGGATGTTGGGCGTTAGGCGTGTTCAGAGCGTACAGTCGGGCGCTTAGGACGTAAGCATCACAGAACTAAGTCCCACACATGAGCCCCGAGACGTTTTGCCGGTGCCTCGCCCCGGGGCAAGTCCTAGGGCCAGTCCGGATTCTGCCTTTTAAAACACTGATATGAACTACATACACTCTATCCTTTTCAGACTCCACTTTACAGAAATATATTGGTATGTTGTTGTTGTATTTCGTTTAGATACACGAACTAAGACATGTTTCAATTGAATACCTCAGCTCCTAATAGAATGTTCCAATTAAACACTTTATATTCAAATTTTGAAAAAGAAGTTGTGCATGTCTTACTCACCTATTAGATATTTACGTTAACAACATAACACATATCATCTTCTTTAATTATATGCACCAATCTCAAGTAGAAAATGTATAGGGTTTAACGACTTATTGCAGCAAATATCTGTGACTTAATAAAATAATATATTTTATATGGTTAATTTAACCACTTAATAGACGAATTATAACACAAAAAAAAAAAAATCAAATTTAAACTGAAAGTTTTAAATTGAAACACTTTATTAGGAATTGAGATTTTCAAGTGAAATATAATTCAATTCAATTGTTTAAATATAATATTATGACAAGTTTAAGGACCGATCATCGCCTCTTATTGGAAAGTAGACCTATATTAAATAATTCTTTATATCAGTCCTACTAATATAAATCTGAATGAGATTATCATAATAATGCAATTATACAAACTATAGCATAAATAGGCAGTAGGAACAATGTCTCTCCACTGAAGTTGTAAATTACAAGTAGGAAAACAAAAATCTCACATACATTTAGCAGCTTCATTTGTACTTACAGAACCAACAATCATGCCTTGTCTATCATCACGACATCCAATTCCATGAAAACAAATCAATTATTTTGGCATCTGCTTTACATAAAAATAGATTGCAATTGAAATATTTCATAATGTTAAGGCTTTTGTCCCTTTTATATATAAAAATAATTTCTAAGTATCCTAAAATAATTAATGGGACGTAGTACCTGTTCAGACATACAACTCAATTATTGTATTTTGCTTTTCTAATTTTTATTTTCAAAAACTTAATTATACGTTGTAGTCAATGTTTTATTCCAACTTAAATATTAAATTTTCTAGTTTGAAAACTTGATTCAAACTTCTTTCAAGCAAAATTGCCCCCCCCCCCCCCCCCCAAAAAAAAAAAAAAAAACCTTTTACTCCAAAATTTTATTAAAATGTCCATAATATATAATGAAGTAAAAACATGCATAATCTGGAATGTGCAATACTTGTGCAAAGATTGTGTATGCAAAAAGGAAGCAATGCAGGTAAATAGTTGCTATATTTTTTGTTACGAAAATATCGTGGGTTAACAAGGACACAATCAGAAGCAAAGAAATAGAGTAAAAAATAACACAAGGATTTAATGGGGTTCGACTAGGCCTAACCCTCCAAACAAAAACAGAAAGAGTTTTCCACTATGAAAGAATTTTACCATACATTATAACCTTTCTCGTGACCGATTACACTGGCCCTTACATACTTTTTACTAGAACCAAAATTTTCCCCACTTCTGATCAAAATCTGGTGCTTCTTCAGAAAATTTTCACAGTCATCTAGTGTTTGTTGACATTTCACCCATGCAAAAGAAGTGACAACAAGAAAAAAAGGGTGATACATAGGATATAAGACTATAATATAAGTACATATAATGGTAAAATCAAATGCGGTTGATCAATCTGTAAGCTATATTACCAGGTTGTGCTCCAAATGTACAATTGCTAAAGTAGCATTTTTCAATAGGTAAGTTATCCAAACTAAAAATTATTGATTTGTTTTTATATTAAATAAGTTAAAAGTAGATTTTTTATTTTGTAATGTTCATTACTAATTAGAGTTTATTAAATAAGTGACGGAGAGGAAAAAAATTCATTTTTAAAGAGAGTCAAAATCACTCAAAAGAATTTTAAAGGATCATTCTGAATCTAACCTCGAGCACATATGATCATTTTATTAATCACATCCTGAAAAAAAAGTTTATCAATCAAAAACTAAATTAATCAGAATCACTAATTATATGTACATAAAAAGAAACAAGAGAAGAACATAAACAAAAAAAAACACTTCAATCTAATATAATAAGATGTTTTATTGGAATTAATATACCCTTCCAAGTGTTGTTTGACAAAATTTCTTCAAACCCACCACCCCCTTTTCTTTTTTTCTTTGCTTGCAAAGATGAGGAAAATAAGAGGTTTTCTTGTTTATAAATGATTTTTTAATGTCTTGAGATTTTGTGACTTTGCACAAAATAGTAATTGAAAAAAAAAAAATTAAAGTCAAAAGAAAAAAGATTAGTTTTATGGAAAATTTTAGTAAATAGTAAATAGTACTAGTAGTCATATTATCAAAAACGTAAGGGAAAAAATATCAAATATGCCATCGAATATTAGAATTGACTCATTCATATCATTCGTTAAAAGTTTGGTTCATTTATGCCACCGTCGGTAAAAGTTTGGCTCATCTATGCCACTGCCATAACAGAAAGGTTTATTCATGCCATTATTTTTTAATGAAGGTTTTGCAAAACTGTTCTTGCCACATGACCTATTATTAGAAGTCCACGTCACCAAATCTAAATCAACCAATATTACTTAAAATCAAATTAAAAATCAAACTTATTAAAATAAAATTCGACACTATTAATGGGTCCGATTTTATTTTAATGAGTCCAGTTTTAATTTTAACAATGTGGATCGGATTTTATTTTATTTAAGATTTTGTGTTTCAGCAATACATAACTTGGACTGTGCAATGTCTGTGCAAAGAGTGTTTATACAAAAAGAAAACAACGGGGACAAATCTTCGATATATTTTGGGATAATTATATAAAATGGCAGCTCGGCGATTTTACATATAAAAAAATTGACCGGTCGGCCATATTCTTTACATGAGACATCAATGTTTGGCTATTCTATATAATTATCCCTTAATTAAATTGAAGCAAACTCTTGACAGTATACAAATTAATATGTCGAGTTAATATATCTTAGTCAACAACTCTACTTATTTTTATTATTATTCATAAATGTATAAGGGATTCTTGCATTACACTTTAGCTTTTAAAATATTAATGGATCATTCATTTTTTAAATTTTTTTTTGAGCTAGTTTTAAAATAATTTTTTTTTTTTTTTTTTAAACTTTTTTCGTTGCTTCCTCTTCTTTTTTTTTTTTTTTAAAAAATTGTTGCTCTTTTTTAAAACCTTTTTTGCTTTTCTAATTGTTTCACTGTTTTTATGGAAAACAAGAACATTTATGTCGTTTTATTATTTTTAGTTTATACTTTTATTTATTAGGTTGAAATGCATTATAGTCAAATAAATATAGATATCGATATATTCCACATACATTACATAATTATTTATACAATATCGATACATTACATAATACACATTTATATAATATTAAAATATTATATATATACACTACATAACTATTTATATCAGCTTAAGGTTTAATGTTAATTAATTATGTGAATTAATTTTATTTTATTTTTTGCACGGATTAATTATAAAGTACTATTCCATTAGAAAATTCACATGTGGTTATATTAATAAATTTTAAATTTATTTTTTGCTCCTCACTTACCTCAAGAGAGTGAACACACTTTTCATGCCACCTCATCACATAAGGGTGTGTTTATTCCTTTTTAAAGTAGTTCAGGGGTAATAGGATCCCAAAAAAGAAAACGTATGGAGTTTAAAATATGATCATAGTTCAAGGGATACTTATGCCTTTCTCCCCCCCCTCCCCTCCCCCCCCCCCCCTTTTTTTTTTTTTTCTTTTTCAAACAGTTGATTAAAGTGTAAACAATATTTACATGTATAATAAAGTAAAAATACATCAACTTTTTAAGATTGTGTTTCAGCAATACATAAGTTGAAATGTGCGATATCTGTGCAAAAAGCGTGTATACAAAGAGGAAGCAACGGGGGCAAATCTTTGATATAGTTTTATATAGATTAGATTCATTTAGGGCAAATTTTTGATATATATATTTTTATATAAATTATATTCATTAGAATATTTTTTCAATATAAAGAGTGATCGAAATGTTTCTTAACATTTTGGCATATGCTTAACATAAAAATAGATTCCAATCGAAACATTTCTTAAAGTTAAGGCTTTTATCCTCTATACAAAAAGATTTCAATATATCCTTCTAAAGTTAATGGGATTTATTACCTGTTCAGACATACAATTCAATTATTGTATTTTGCCTTTTCAATTTTTCTTTTCAAAAATTTAAAATTATACATTGTAGTCAATGTTTTATTTTAACTTAAAATTGAATTTTCTAGTTTGAAAACTTGATTCTAACGATTCTTTCGAGTAAAATACCCCCTCTTCATTTAAAAATTTTATTAAAATATATATAACCTGAAATGTGCAATACTTGTGCAAAGAGAAGAGGAAGCAATGTGGACAAATTTTCGATATATTTTAATATAGATATATTTATGTAGATATTTTTTTATTATAATGTTCAGTAAAAAAGTTTCATAATATTGACATATGTTCTACATAATTAAGTCTATTTATGGAGATTCCATTGAATTTATCAAGGACAACCATCAAATAAAGAGAATCGATATCACTCAAAAGAATTTTAAAGGGTTATTCTGAATCTACCCTTGAACACATAGGATCACTTTATCAATCACATTTGAAAAAATAAGTTTATCAATCACAAACTAAATTAATCAAAATCCCTAATTCTATGTACATAAAAAGAACAAAGAGAAAAACATAAAGAGAAAAAAAAAACATTTCAATCTAATATAAAAAGATGTACTATTGAAATTAATATACCTTTTCAAGTGTTATTTGACAAAATTTCTTGAGGTCCACCATCACCTTTTCTTTTTTTCTTTGATTGCAAAAATGAGGAAAATAAGAGGTCTTGTTGTTTATAAATAATTTTTTAATGTCTGAGATTTTGTGAATTTGCACAAAATAGTAATTGGCAAAAAAAATTAAAGTCAAAAGAAAAAGAATTAGTTTTATGAAAAATTGTAGTAAATAGTAAATAGTACTAGTAGTCATATTATCAAAAACTTAATTATGCATTGTAGTCGATGTATTATTTCAACTTGAAATTGAATTTTCTGATTTAAAAACTTGATTTTTCCGACTTTCAGTTTACCACGACACGCAGTATGAATCGTGGAATAATATTTATCTGTATAATGAAGTAAAACATACATAATTTGAATAGCTGAAATGTGCAATACTTGTGCAAAGAGTGTGTATACAAAGAAGCAGCAATGGGGTTAAATCTTTAGTGTATTTTTATATAGATTATATTTATTTACACAATTTTTTATTATAGAGAACAATCTAAACATGTGTCTTAACATTTTGGCATTTGCTCTATACGACTAACTAGATCTGTTCACAGAGACTCCTCCGAATTTATGAAGGACAACCTTCGAATAAACTCGTTATAATCTTCCTCATGACAGATCAAACTGACCCTTACATACGTTTTACTAGAACCAAATTGTTTCCCACCTCTGATCATAATCTTATGCTTCTTCAGAAAACTTTTCACAATCATCTACTGATGCATGCTTACACTTTACCCACGCAAAATTCATTGCGACAAGAAAAAAAGATGATTTATAGGATATTATATTAAGACTACAGCGACAGAACATATAGAGTGGTAAAATCAAATGCAGCCGATCAATTTGTAAGTTGTATTACCAGGTTATGTTAAGTGTATTTATAAGTAAAAAATTCATGTAGCCAAGCCCACTAGTATCAAAGCCTTTTTATAGTTTTAAAAATAAGTTTATGAAAAGTAGCCATAGATTATTCAAATAAGATGATTAAATTTTATTTTATTTTTTAAAAAAAGAATCCCAAAAAAAAAAAAAACTATATTCAATCTGTTATTTTTCAACAATTATCCCTTAACATTCTTTATCAATTATATCATTTCTTATTATCTCAAAAAAAATCAAATACAAAATTGAAAAAACTTGGACGAAAATAGTACTATATATATAACATTCTTTATCAATTATATCATTTCTTATTATCTCAAAAAAAATCAAGTACAAAATTAAAAAAACTTGGACGAAAATAGTAATATAATATATATATATTACTAGAGTTTCATTAAAACTTTAAGAAATTTATACATGTATAAATATTATATAGCGTATACATACTAATTATATTCATATTTTATAATAATTATAAAACTTGAACGTAAATGACAATAAAATATTATCATATTTTCACCAAAAAATTTAGAAAATTTATTATATGTATAGTAAGTGTATATATCGATGTAAAATTAGTATGTAAAGTATACACATTAATTATATAATAATTATACACTAATTACATAATGTAAATAATAATTTTGTACATATTATATAATGATTATAAACTAATTATACAATGTATAAATAACTTATTTTCTCCGTCTTTCATCTTCTTTTAATGTTTACGTTGATTACATAAGTAACAAACTAAAGTTCGAGACATTACCGTTTTGGAGGTGAAACTCATGTCTTAAAGAAGAAAGTTGTGATAATTATGAATAATTTTTATTGGTGCAATTAATTATCCATTTATTGAACTTGTTTTCCAAATATTTTGATCTTTAATCTTGTTTGTAAAAATACCGTCATTGAAGAGCAACTGATTTTTGATTTTCTAGACAAAGAACAAAAGAAAAAGAGGAGAAGAAAATTTTAATTAGGGGGATATGGTGGGGAGATGGAATTGAGATAGAGAGAGAATTAATATTGATATGGAGAGATATATACCACCTTATTTAAAAGATTTGTATTTATCCTTATCCCTATAAATAAGTGAGTAGAATAAAAATAAATTAGTAATCTGACTAATAAAAGTAAACAACGTGAGAAAATTGATTATAATGAGGTCATCAAAATAAAATATGACTATTTTAAGTTTAAAAGCTAAACGGGCTGCTATTTGAGTTAATTTTCCTAAAAATATTTAATGAAGGATATTTGCGAGAAATTTTAAATACCTTGAGGATATTTTTGGTCTTTTTCTTTGTAAATAAAATTTCATTATCCTCTAAAATTCAAGAGATTTAGCACCATTTGGACATACAATTTAATAATTGTATTTTTACTCTTTTTTGACTATTTTTTTAATTAAAAAAAAACTGATTGTGGATTATAGTCAATCTTTAATACAATTTGGGATTGAAGTTCTAATCATTTTTTGCAACTGAAAATCCCACCCTTTGTATTTCTTTTTTCTTTTTTCGAAAACTTGATTAAAGTGTCCACAATATTTACCTTTATAATGAAGTAAAAATACATTAACTTTTCAAAATTGTGTTCAATTTTGCATTAATGGGGATTTTTTTTTTCTTGAAAACTTGTGCCACTTTGATAGCGGACATTATTTTATTACTAGCACCTCCGCGCGCTCCCCCTCCCCCCCTAAAAAAAAAGGTACGTAACACATAACTTGGACTGTGCAATGTCCGTGCAAAGAGCATGTATATAAAGAGAAGCAACGGGGTAAATCTTTGATATATTTCTATGTACATTATATTCATTTGAGACAGATTTTTGATATATTTTTATACTCTCTTTGTCCCAATTTATATGACACACTTTTTTTTTTTAGTTAGTCCCAGAAAAAAGACATATTTCTATATTTAGTAACAATTTAATTTTAAAATATCCACTTTACCCTTAATGAAATGATTTACAACCACACAAGCATCTATAACTTATTTTAGACCACAAGTTTCAAAAGTCTTCCTTTCTTTCTTAAACTCCGTGCCAAGTTAAACTACATCACATAAATTGGGAAGGAGGGAGTATAAATTACGGAAAAGGGATAAATATACCCTCAAACTATGATAAATGATACGTATATACCATCCGTCATACTTTGAGTACACATATGCCCCTACCGTTAGTGTGAGGGGCATATACGTACCATTTCATTAACTGTAGGGGTATATGTGTACCCAAATATGATGAAGGGTATATACATATCATTTATCATAGTTCGAAATTATATTTATTTTTTTTCAATATAAATTATATTCATTTATATAAAACGTCAATGCTTCAACCTTTCCTTCTCCCCAACTCATCAATGGCTCAATTATCAAGATAAACACTACCACTAGTACCGTACTACTACTTTTTATACACCAATATAGGGAGTAACCGGAGAGAATTGAGAAGGAGGTGACAATAAAGTGTTGAAATTATAATTGGTGATAAGTTTGACCAACTCAAGTCAAATTTTTTGTTAAGTAGTCATTAGGAAGTTGCTGCAAGTTGCTACAACAACTACGATAGTTGCTGCAGCAACTTCCAGTAATTGCTGCATGTCATTAAAACTAATGACAAAATTGTCACCTCTACTCAATAATTAAAACTTGTGTCACTTTTTTTTAATTTTCAAACTTTTTTGTCACCCTTAATTAAAAATCCAACATTTCTTAACATTTTGGCATCTGCTTTACATAAAAATGGATTGCAATTGGAATATTTCATAATGTTAAGGCTTTTTTCCATTTTCTATATAAAAATAATTTCAAAATATCCTAAAAAATGAATGGGACTTTTTTTTTTTTTAAAAAAAAATAAAGGTGTAAGCAATTAATCTGACTTAGTAAATAGTACCTGTTCAAACATAGAATTCAATTATTGTATTTTGCTTTTTCAATTTTTATTTTCAAAAACTTAATTATACATTGTAGTCAGTGTTTTACTCCAACTTATAAAATTGAATTTTCTAGTTTGAAAACTTGATTCAAACATTTTTTCAAGTAAAATTGTTCTCCCCTCTCCCCAACCAACCCCAGTTCCCCAAACCCCTTTTCCTCCAAAATTTTATTGAAATGTCCAAAATATTTATCTGTATAATGAAGTAAAAACATACATAATATGCAATGTGCAATACTTGTGCAAAGATTGTGTATGCAAAAAGGAAGCAATGAAGGTAAATATCTCATAATTTATGAATGAAATTGCATGATCAAATACTGATTTCATCTCATAATTTTATATCATAAACATGAAATCGCATGTCCAAACGTTTACTTATAGAGTCCATTTTACTGTAGTAAAAAAAGTTACAAGGAATGTTTGTAAACCAATCACAAAATAGTCATATGCTGACTCACGATTTTTCCTCTTTTATTTTTGGTCTTATGCTGAGTCATGTTTGTTCCGTTTTATTTTTTGGTCTTACATTGCTGACTCAACTTACTTAGGGGCCGTTTGGTAGGAAAACTAGTTATTCTGGGATTAACTATCTCAGGATTAGCTATTCAGGAATTAGTTATCCCATCTTCAGGAAGGGATAAAAATAACACTACAATCTCGAGATGAGTTATTCCATGCATTTTATTTCAACCAAACATGGAATAAGGTCATCCTAAAATTAATCTCGGAATTAGTTATCTCTTATCCCTCCTATCAAACGACCCCTAGCCTTTTCTATGATCCAAGAACAGTGTAATCCTTGTCTCATCTGTTGCTATTATCTAAGTTTTGTGTTAAAAAACGAGGTTGTTTAGCAAAAGGCCAAATTAGTGGCATACTAGGCAACTAAAATTTTGCCTTTAAATTATTTGGAAAAGAAGGTGGGAATATGCAATTTCCATGTAAATTCAAAATGTAAAATATCTTTATGTTACAAATTATTTAGCTCTACTCCATAGTTCTAGGTTTAATACATAATCAACCCCTTTAATTTGATAAAATATTTCGTTTAGACACATCTCTGGGTAGTGGTATGGACTGCGTACACTCTACCATTTTCAGACCCCACTTTGTGGGAATATACTGATAAATTGTTGTTGTTGTTGTATTTCGTTTAGACACACGAACTAAGACATGTTTCAATTGAACACTTCAGCTCCTAATAGAATGTTCCAATTAAATACTTTATATTCAAATTTTGAAAAAAAAGTTGTGCGTGTCTTATTCGTCTATTAGATATTTAAGTTAACAACATAACACATATCATTTTCTTTGATTATATACATCAACCTCAAGTAGAAAATGTCTAGGGTTTAACGATTTATTGTGGCAAATACTTGTAACCTAATAAAATGACATATTTTATATGATTAATTTAACCACTTAATAGACGAATTATAACACACACACAAAAATTTCAAATTTGAACTAAAATTTTTTAATTGAAACACTTTATTAGGAATTGAGGTTTCCAAGTGAAATATAATTCAATTCAATTGTCTAAATACAATATTATGACAAGTTTAAGGACCAATCATCGCCTCATTATTGGAAAATACACCTATATTAAACAATTCTTTATATCAGTCCTTCTAATATAAATCTGAATGAGATTATCATAATAATGCAATTATACAAACTATAGCATAAATAGGCAGTAGAAACAATGTCTCTCCACTGAAGTTGTAAATCTCACATACATTTAGCAGCTTCATTTGTACTTACAGAACCAACAATCATGCCTTGTCTATCATCACGACATCCAATTCCATGAAAACAAATCAATTATTTTGGCATCTGCTTTACATAAAAATAGATTGCAATTGAAATATTTCATAATGTTAAAGGCATTTGCCCCTTTTCTATATAAAAATAATTTCAAAATATCCTAAAAAAATTAATGGGACTTAGTACCTGTTCAGACATACAATTCAATTATTGTATTTTACCTTTTCAATTTTTATTTTCAAAAACTTAATTGTACATTGTAGTCAATGTTCTACTCCAACTTAAAAATTAAATTTTCTAGTTTGAAAACTTGATTCAAATAATTTTTTCAAGTAAAATTGTCCGTCCCCCCCCCCCCCCCCAAACCCCCAAACCCCTTTTCCTTCAAAATTTTATTAAAATGTCCATAATATTTACCTGTATAATGAAGTAAAAAAAAACATAATCTAGAATGTGCAATACTTGTGCAAAGATTGTGTATGCAAAAAGAAAGCAATGCACATAAATCTTCGCTATATTTTTTGTTATGAAAATATTGTGGGTTAACTAGGACACAATCTCAAACAAAGAATAGAGAAAAAAAATAACACAAGGATTTAACGAGGTTCGACTAGACCTAATGCTCTAAGCAAAAACAGAAAGAATTTTTCACTATGAAAGAGTCTTACAATACATTATAATCTTTCTCGTGACTGATTATACTGATCATTACATACTTTTTACAGGAACCAAAATGTTCCTCACTTCTGGTCAAAATCTAGTGCTTCTTAATTCAGAAAATTTTCAGAGTCATTTAGTGTGTGTTTACATTTCACCATGCAAAAGAAGTGACAATAAGAAAAAGGGGTGATACATAGAATATAAGACTATAGTACAAGTACATATAGTGGTAAAATCAAATGCAGTTGATCAATTTGTAAGCTATGTCACCGTGCTCCAAATGTACAATTGCTAAAGTTGCATTTTCCAATAGGTAAGTTATCCAAACTAAAAATTATTGATTTGTTTTTATATTAAATAAGTTAAAAGTAGTTTTCTTTATTTTGTAATGTTCAGTACTAGTTAGACTTTATTAAATAAGTGACGGTGAGGAAGAAAATTCATTTTTAAAGAGAATCGAAATTACTTAAAAAAAAATTTGAACGATCATTCCGAAGCTACCCTCGGGCACATAGGATCATTTATTAATCACAAATCACGAATTTTTTTTTTATCAATCACAAACTAAATTAATCAAAATCACTAATTCTATGTACATAAAAAGAAACGAGAGAAAAACATAAACAGAAAAAAAAAAAAACATTTTAATCTAATATACTAAGATATTTATTGGAATTAATATATCCTTTCAAGTGTTGTTTGATAAAATTTCTTCAAGCTCACCGGCCACCACCACCTTTTTTTTTTTTTTTTTTTTTTTTTTTTCTTTGCTTGCAAAAATGAGGAAAATAAGGTGTTGTTGTTTATAGAGAGTTTTTTAATGTCTGAGATTTTGTGAATTTGCACAAGACAGCAATTGGAAAAAAATTAAAGTCAAAAGAAAAAGGATTAGTTTTGTGGAAAATTGGAGTAATAAATATGTAACTAGTACTAGTAGTCATATTATCATAAACTTAATTATATATTGTATTCAATCTTTTATTCCAACTTGAAATTGAATTTTCTGATTTGAAAGTTAAAATGTCCATAATATTTACCTCTATAATGAAATAAAACATACGTAACCTGAACAGTGCAATACTTGTGCAAAGAGTGTGTATCCAAAGAAGAAGCAATGGGGGCAAATCTTCAGTTTTTGGGATATGTTTGAGCTCAAAATAATGTTTAGTATATTTATAAATAAAAATTTTAACAGAGGATATTTGCGAGCCATTTTAAATACGTTAAGGATATTTTTGGTCCTTTTCTATATAAACAAAAATTCCATTATCCTCTAAAATTCATGAGATTTAGTACCATTTGGACATACAATTTAATGTACAATTTAATTATTGAATTTTTATTTTTTGGCTATTTTTTTTTTGTGTGTGTGTATATAAACCTTATTATGCATTATAGTCAATTCTTTGATCCAGTTAGGGATTGAAGTTGTAACCATTTTTTCAAGTAAAAATCCCACTCTTTCTACATTTTTTTCTTTCAAAAACTTGATTAAATTGTCCATAATATTTACCTGTATAATGGAGTAAAAATACATTAACTTTTTAAGATTGTGTTTCAGCAATTTTGGATCGATGAACAAAAATCTATGAAAACTTAAGCCACTTTGGAATTGTTTTTAATATTTGAATTTGCCCCTGTCCCTCCCCCCCCCCCCAACCAACCCCAACCCTCCAAAAAAAATTTAAAAAAAAAATGTCACACATAACTTGGACAGTGCAATGTCTGTGCAAAGAGTGTGTATACAATGAGAAAATAACGGGGGCATTGTAATATAGTTTATATTCATTCAGCGTTAATTTTCGTATATATTTTTGTATAAATTATATTCATTTAGAAATTTTTGCAATATAAAGAGTAATCGAAACATTTCATAACATTGTGGCATCTGCTTTACATAAAAAATAGATTGCAATCGAAACATTTCTTAACGTTAGTGCTTTTGTCCCTTTTTTTTTTTTTTTTTAACATAAAGATTGTACTGAATAGCAGAAGAACGGTATAACTGAGAGACCTTCTGTTAGCCCAAGATCGTTAATTAAGATCGAAAGATTTAATTAAAGAAGAGGAAATTATGAAAAGAGAAGGAAGAAGTGGATATTGGAGAACTTGGGTATTTTTTTTAATTTTATCAAAGCTTCCCTCAAAGGAGATTCGTTATATAAGCCAAAGGAGCATGGAGGGGAGGGAGGGAGGGGGTAGCGAAACCTGACCTCCGCATTATAATATTAGGAGGGATACGTACACTCCAATATATCAAATTTAAAAGGAAAGAAAAAGAAAAATTTGACTATAGAAGAAGACTTCTTGAATTAGTTTGATTTTGGATTGATTGGGTTGATTACAAATGACTAAAGTCGCCTCTATTTATTTTTGTGTAGGGATGATTGTAGATACAAAAAGATCTAGACAATTCTGGTATCTACTACAAATATCTCCCTTAAATATCTAGATTCTACAATATAACTTTCTAGATTATTCTACCTACAATATCTAGATATTTTTCAAGATGATTATCCTAGATACTACATTAGGCTTTCTTGAAAATTTACTAGAAAATCTATGATATTTCAAAAAATAAACTTTAATATTTTTCACAAAAATAATTTCAAAGTATCCGTACAAAATTAATTGGAATTAATACCTGTTCAAACATATAATTCAATTATTGTATTTTTCTTTTCAAAAACTTAATTATACATTGTAGTCAATGTTTTACTCCAACTTAAAATTGAATTTCTAGTTTGAAAACTTGATTCTAACAATTCTTTCAAGTAAAATGGTTCATTCGAGCTCTATTAGAGGAGGAAAGATTTGCTGCTTTCATACCTCCTGTCCGATCCATTCCACTCGTCCGTCTCTTTTCTTCCAAAAATTTTATTAAAATGTCGATAATATTTACCTGTATAATGACGTAAAAACGTATAAACCTGAAATGTGCAATACTTGTGCAAAGAGTGTGTATGCAAAGAGGAAGCAATGTGGACAATTTCGATTTATTTTTATATAGATTATATTTATTTAAATATTTTTTTAATTGTAGAAAGCAGTCAAAACATTTCTTAACATTTTGACATATGATCTACACAATTAACTAGGTCTGTTCGTGGAGATTCCATCGAATTTATGAAGGAAAACCTTCAAATAAAGAGAATCAAACTCACTCAAAAGAATTTTAAAGCAACATTTTGACCCTCGAGCACATATCACACCCAGAAAAAAAAAGTTTATCAATCACAATCTAAATTAATCAAAGCCGCTAATTCTATGTACATAAAATGAACCAAGAGAAAAACAGAGTAAAAAAACATTTCAATCTAATATACTAAGATGTTTTATTGGAATTAATATACCTTTTCAAGTGTTGTTTGATAAAATTTCTTCAAGCCCACCACCTTTTCTTTTTTTCTTTGCTTGCAAAAATGAGGAAAATAAGAGGTCTTGTTGTTTATAAAGGGTTTTTTAATGTCTGAGATTTTGTGAATTTGCACAAAATAGTAATTGGAAAAAAAATTAAAGTCAAAAGAAAAAGGATTAGTCTTGTGGAAAATTGTAGTAAATAGAAACTAGTAAAGTAGTAGTCATATTATTAAAAACTTAATTATACACTGTAATGAAAGTTTTATTCCAACTTGAAATTGTATTTTCTGGTTTGAAAGTTAAAATGTCCACAATATTTACCTGCATACTGAAGTTAAAACATACATGTGCAATACTTGTGCAAAGAGTGAATATACAAAGAAGAAGCAATGGGGGCAAATCTTCAGTGTATTTTTATATAGATTATATTCATTTACATGACGATTTATTACAGAGAAACAGTCTAAACATATCTTAACATTTTGGCATCTGCACTATACAAACTAACTAGGTCTGTTCATGGAGACTCCACTGAATTTATCAAGGACAACCTTCGAATAAACTCATTATAATCTTCCTCATGACCGATCAAACTGACCCTTACATACTTTTTACTAGAACCAAACTGTTCCCCACCTC
Source organism: Capsicum rhomboideum (assembly GCA_031232105.1). NCBI lineage: Eukaryota > Viridiplantae > Streptophyta > Magnoliopsida > Solanales > Solanaceae > Capsicum > Capsicum rhomboideum. Next base: position 11,898,473 of record CP124716.1, on the reverse strand, counting down.
TGGTCATGATCTTGTGCTTCTTCAGGAAACTTTCACAGTCATCTACAGATGCATGTTCACACTTTACCCATGCGAAAGCTGTTTACGATAAGAAAAAAGGGTGATTTATAGAAATATTATATTAAGACTACAATGGAAGAACATAAAACGCAGCTGATCAATTTGTAAGGTGTATTACCAGGCTGTGTTCCGAATGTATGATTGCTGAAGTTGCATTTTTCAACAGGAAAGTTGGGCAAACTAAAAGATTGGCCTTTGTTGACTGCTGCTCTCAGTTGACTCCATCTCTTAGACATTTCCTCATAGCCATAATCAAAGAAGCGTTTACTTTCATTAGAGGTTTCTGTATCCTCATAAGTATCGCTTATAACATCCAGGATTTTGGTGGCTCTGACTTGTGAGTCTTTAGAGACGCCAATGCTGCTTATCTCTATAAATTTTACCATCTTTTTCGCAATTGCTTCATCTTTGACAAGTGCCCATCTGCAAAGATTTAAGACAACATATTTCCATAAAAAACAAAAAATAAAATGATAAGTTGATATACATATGCTCATTCAAGCACATGCAACATGAAACTTAAAAGAATTATCATTTATTTTGTGAAGCAGTGATGGTTCATGTCAAAACAAAGAAATAGCACTGGCTCACTAAGACTAAGTGAATGTGTCTTTGAATATGGTTTCTGCTATCAAGTTTCATTTCTTACCATTCCCAAAAAAAAATTAAAAAAAAATCTGTTATTAATCTTACATGGAACAGTATAAGAAAGTTCAAGTTTCATCAGAGTTGTTTAGATGGAGGGAATGAACTCAAAAAGTTCCTAAAGATAGAGAACCATAGTAGTCCAAGATAAGTAACATACCCTAAGCGTGTCCCAGCATGTCCCGTGCATTTGGATAGGGTGAACAACATTATATCATGGTCTGCCCGAGAAGAAATTGGAGTATACTGAGGCCAATAATAAGCTACGTCATGAATCAATACTCCTCCGCTCCCATTGAACACAGCTTCCCTGATTGATCCATCAGGATTGTTTGGGTAAGTCACAAGCTCTATATAGGGCTCATCTTTATCGAAGTCATTGGTATAACCTCTCCACTTGTAGAGCCCAGATTTCAAGCATTCAGTGATCAGTGGGTATGACTGCAGGAAGTTAAAAATATATATGAATATGTAAAGTTATTCTACAACAGAACCATTTATCATGCTGTTTAAGATTTGCTAAAAGTAGCCAAGTTCCTTTCTTGGAAAGTCATAAAATTAAAGCACGGACAATGGCAGGATAGAAAGTTAAATTACTAGCATACATGACCTCATGTGCAGCCACATGAGAAATTTAATATTGACAACCCTAATTTCAATACTAAGTTCCAATATGCCTGCAGCTGCCACGTTTCTCCCGAGTGAGAATAGATGATCATTATGGTTAGAAAGTACTGTTCCACTGAGATGGCAGGCTTACAAGTAAAGAGGAAATGACTCTGCTTACAGTGTAGTAATTTTTTTGCAACCAATCCCCGTGATATCCTAAATAAACATCTTAACACAAGACATGCTTTAAATGAGAAGGGAAGGATGAATACAGTCCATTTAAGTAAACTATTTGAAGGATTACTCATGTATCAAAGTATTAAAGCGCACATTGAAGTCGCTTATTCATATTTTTGCTTTCTAGGTCTGTGAGTGCTGGTTCATTTCTTGTCCATAAATAGGGCATAATATAAGAAAGTGGAAAGAAGGAAACAGAAGCTACATGCCCATGTTACTTGAACAGTAATATCATACTCCTAACTCACTTTTCAACCATAGAGAGAGGATGGAAAATGGAATTAGACTGAGATCTCTGGGTTGGAGATCACGGAGTGTCTACTTGTAGGGAAACGTAGAATACAAGGAACATCGAATATTACAAAAGGGATCATTTAATCAGTCCAAGGAGCAAATAAGTAGGCAGGCACAATAAGGTACAAGTTCCTGTAAACATTTAACAAACTATACTTTAAAGTTTCCTTATACAGGAAGCAATATCAAACAGGAGATATATAGGGAAGAAACATTCACCTCACTGAATCCACGGGAAAAAAAAGAAGAAGAATTCTAGTGAAGAACGCTACTACTTAGAATGCATAGGTTTGAGATTATTTGGGTTCAACTCTAACGTTCTAACTATATCAGGCACTGATAATCTAGTTATCTAAGTCCAAAAACACATGAACATGCTAAAATATCTTTATTTGCCCAACTCTAACAAGAACAGAAATGGAATGAATTGCATTTTTTAAAATCCATTGACAAAGGATATTATAATGTGCATCACCTACCGAATAAAATGGGGCAGCAGATACAATACTCATTGGTTCTGGAGCATCGGATGGACAGAGAGCATATAATACAGCCTGAAACAGTTGAGTAGATCCTGTCCCAACCACGATGTGTCGGTTTCCAGTCTCAGCATTTCCTACTAGATTGTGCAATCTAGTTACTGCTTTTGCAAAACCAGGTTCGAGAAACCAGCAAAGGTTCGTGGTATCGGAAAAATAACTGACAGATTGCCAACCAGATATGACAATTGTGGTTCTGTCACCTATTTGTTTCCAGTAACTTTGGTACATAGTTGGATCCCCACTGCATTGAGTGCAATAAGATATTAAAAAACTCATATTGCCTGAACAAGATGACTATAGAATCATGGAAAAAGGATTCTCAAAACTCATTAAATTAAACGCACAAGCATTCTTAAATGAATCTGATCTTCCTGTATAATTAGTATAATTAACTAGCACACAGTATCTACAAGATACGGTCAAGAAATAAACAACATACGTTTCGTAAATGAAGTATAACAAACCCATGCAGCAACGTTAGGAAAGTTTATAAAGCAATAATCCGGTGATAATAATAATTATTAGATCAAGTAAATCTAATGATCTTAATATTTAAACAGCAGATTAAAGCAACAAGAATTACATAACAAATGCAACATGATGTATCATGTAACTAAAGAGGGTTACAATGTAGTAAGTGGTCCACCTTGCTACGATGTGAATTAATATGGAATAAAAAGTAGGTATGGAATGCAGAGTCGTGGACCCTGCTTCATTAGGGGGATAAACTATAGGATGGAAGAATTTACATATCAATATTTAATATAGAGAACTTCTAGTACTTTATTTATATTTTTATTCTATTTTGTACTCCATATGAGTTCAAATGGAAAATCATAATGAGTGAGGATTAATAGCCGACCACAATTTGTTTGGGACTCTTAGCATAGTTAGTTGTTGTAACGATCAGGCGAAAGAAGAGTTTCTCCCATGCAGTTTGTACATGTGGGTCATCATATGGGGCTACAGGCTCGGCAGAAGTGCCACCAAAATACATTCTTCACACTAAGGACTAAAAGGTAGTGACCTAAAAGTGACTCCAAAAAGTTGGCAAATGCAAAAACATGCCTCCAAAACATTTAAGACCAAGCAATGCACCCACTTTTCCAAAATGTATAAAGGGGATGGGTCTAAAGTGCACTTCCCAATCTTAAGGGGCCCAAAAGCATTAGTCATTAGATCTTCTCAAAGGACAAAAGGGGATCTGTATGTATATCTAGTGCACTAAACTAAGAAAGACCCACAAACATGCACCTAATTACAAGTAGAGTACAAGTAACTTTAAGCTAGTAACATGGTGGCTTTGGAATCCAAAATGTCCAGCTTATGAAGAAGAATAACAATATAAAAGAAAGATTTAAAGTGTATAAAAAGGATGTTTTTCTTTGAGTAGTTTGAGGGTCCTCCAAAAAGTACGTAACACGAGAATGATGATATCTGGTCAAGCAAGCAGAGGAACAAGGGCCACCATCTATGGTGTTCGTGCATAGCAGTAGAACCTAGCTTTGGGAACAGAGAATCATTAAGTACGAAGTGAAGCATTCTCTCTACCTACTACTCCTATAACAATTACTAGCATATTGGAAATCACACAGCCTCTTTTCTCTCGTTGTTTTCTTTTTTCGAACTACTTTAAATTGTTTTTTTTACTTGCTTGAGTGTCTATCGAAAAAAATATTTCTACCTTACAGAGCAGAGTTAAGGTGAATGTAGACACTACATTCCCCGACCCTACTTGTGGTATAACAGTGGGTATGTTGTTGAAATCACACAGCCTAGCAAAGATCTGTCTTTATCTCAATGAGCAACTGACATAACGTTAACCACTCACTGCAAGCTATACAGTCCTAGCAGCAGAATGACCATACTCGGTCAAAAAACTTAAAAAAACACAGGAAGTAAACAAACCAGAAAGGAAAAGGATAAAAGAATAACACAACATAAAACTCCTCCAGCTCCAAATATCTTTGACCAACTTTTTCACTCATCCGCACCCCGGTGTTTATACCTAATTAAGCAATTTAATCTAACATTTAAAATTAAAGAAAGTACATCACTAATTATACTAAGTGATAAATTTGTGTACGAAAAACAAATATCTTGCATTTATTAGTTGAATGTAAACATAGGAAGCATTTTATTCTTCTACCCTTCTGAAATAGTATGACATAAGCTACAATAGATTTTCGAATCTTGCCATTTATTAGACCCCATTAACTGTGACAGAAAAAAACCAACCACTCTACAGTCTACTCCCTGCCGCCTCCGCCATTTGTGAAACCCCACCACCTCCTCATAACCCTACCTATTACAGAAAAAGGGTAAAGTAGCAAAAATCGAAAAACACCGACCCCCCCCCCCCTTATTTTTTTCAGGCTTTACCAAAAAAAAAAATGATTTTTAACAGAAAAAAATAGAAGAAGCAGAAAGACTTGAGGAAATGAAGTTTTGTGACATGCAAATCAGCTAGTGAACAGATCAGAACTGGCAAAAAAAAAGAAGGGGGAAGTAAATTTTGTACACCTAAGTTCAGAAAATAACCAAAAACTCAAATACTGTACAATATAAGGCAAAACTGTCCTTGTTATAAATCAATCATTCGTGTATAAACCAAAGTAAAAAAGAATAAGCTTGGTGGCTGTCAACATCAACTCAGCAAAACTTCTTTGATTAAAAAAAAAAAAAAAAAAAAAAAAACTGAAAAGATTTTGGAAGAGTATCCGAAAAATAATTTCAGGCATGCATGGCAGAAATGTTAAGCAAATTAGTTCATTTTTGCTTGTTTGACACAAAAAGAACATGCAATAGTGTTAAAAAATGATTAAAGAAACTTTCGCTACTTACTGATCCAAATTTATGTACTTTTCCTGGATTTGCACATCATTTCCCGGCTTAGGCTCAGCTGGATACGAAGCTAAAGAAGAAACAGCAACCCCATTTCCATTCAAGGCAGACCAATCCACCCCTAAGTTTCCATCATGAATAATCTTTAACAAGAACCCAATGTTAATTGCTACTGAAAGCATCAACCAGTGCCCTGCTACAAGCAGCACAGACTGGTTTTTCACTTTCTTAGAACCAACAACTCTAGAAGGCATTTTTTCCAACAGAAAAGTATAGGAAAAAATCAGACAAGTAGTGAGGGGTCCAATTGCTATATGTTGCACTATTTATAGTGACTGAAAGCCTAAAGGTAGCGTTTTTAGCAATGGACTTTGAACAGCTGGCAAGCGGTGGTAAAAAAAAAAACAAAAAACAACAACTAAATTCTTCCTGATTTTCTCACCTCTTTGGATAGACTTCGTTAGTTATTATCCAAGATAATAACAACAAGACAAAGAAAAGAAAAAAGTTTAAAAAAATTTTGAAATTTGGTTTGACTAGTTTGTTTGTGCATGCACAATATGAAAATCTTGAATTGGTGTACAAAAAGTAGTCCTAGTACTAGTCGTGTTGCATTGATGATTTACAGTTGGGGAGAAGGAAAGATGGAAGCATTGGCTTTTTGTGGAGAAATTTTCTAGGAAAATTGAAATTTGCTGAGTTGCTGAAAAAGCTTCGGAAGTAGGAAGGAAGTAGTACTGTTAAATTGTAACACTTCCACTTTGACTCTTTTATCTTTATTGTCTTTATCTTAAAGTATATATTAATTAGAATTTACTAGTATAAGAAAATGGAATTTGGTTTTGATGGTTGGGGTGTGTGTGTGTGTGTGTGTGTGTGTGTGTGTGTGTGTGTGTGTTTGGAGTTGGGGTAGAAGAGTAGAGATGGGTTTAAAAAGCTCACTCTTAAGGAAGCCTCTCCTCTGTGGACACTGGTGCTCTCCCACTCCCAATTTTTTTTTTATTTGCCTTTCCCTTTTCCTTTTCATTCCTTTTGAATTTATAGTTTTGTTTGGTCTAGTTTTTAGGGGATTAAAATTTACTCCATTATTATTATTTTTTTTTTTGGAAAAAATACTTATTTTAGAAAAGTAAGGTAATTGGCAAATTTTTTGAGAAAATGTAATTTAGTTAAGTGAGAAAATGTATTTTAGAAAAAGTAAGATATTTAGTTAAGTGTTTTTAGAAACAACTAGAAATAGTTCGTTTAAAAAATGTAATTTTTTCTTACAAATATATTTTAGAAAACTTTTATGAGAAAAATGCTCTTTGAAAAAGTTTATTAGTAATTGCTACTCAAGAGTGTCTTTAAAATTTATTGGACAAATACGAATTGCTTTTCATCAAAAGTAGTAGGAGTATCTTTTAAAAAAAAATACTTCTCAAAATAAAGTTAATTTTAGAAGCATATAGGCCATATTGAGCTTATTTGAATGGACTTACTTTAGCTATTTTAAAGCGAATTTAATTATTTTTATTGTAGTCTTAGTGCAACGTGTATAGTTTCTTATTCTTCGATTTTATTGATATATATTGTTTCATGTAGTTCGATTGTAGTATTATTTTGTTGTAGTATTATTTTGCTACTGTATGTTGTTTTGTTATTACCTATTGTCTATTGTACTTCCATTATATCTTTTTCTAGACTGTTATGTCTTGAGACGATGGTCTATTGAAAACAACCACTCTACCTCATCTTGAGGTAGAGATAGAGGTAAAATCCACATATACTCTACTCTCTTCAGACTCACTTTATAGAAAACTCACTATGTAGAAATACATTTAATATATTATTGTTGTTGTAATTGTATTTAGATTAATTAAAAAAAACTTTTAACTCTTATTTTTAAGTCAGAATAACAAACAAATCAAAAATCATAAGTTAAATTTTTTAACCAGGAGCTATACTTATAAGCAGTTCTAAGTCAATCCAAACACGCTTATAGCGTTTTAAGATATTTTAAAATGTTTGCATCCGTGGATTCTCTTTTCTCCATTCATAAACAAATTCCATAAAATATTTAAAAGGACAAAGTCATGATAGTTAAATGGAACACGTACTCTAAAGTGTTTAAGCTAGATGTACTAACAATTAGTAAAGTCAATATTTATATAATTAAATAAAATAAATATATGTAAATATCTTAATATATTAAATGACAATTTGATAAAAATAATCACAATCAAAGTCTCACAGGTTATAATTCTTTGAATGTGAAAAAGAAAAGCGAAATATATAATTTAAATTGGTCTCAGGATAAATTTATACCGCGATTAAGTTTGACATTAGATTTATACTATATTTGATAAATAATATAAATTAATTAAGCGATAAATTTTATCATAAATTAAATATAAAGTACCAAACTTAATCATGAGATATCTTACCTTATTCCGAGTACCAAACTACCCCTGAGGAGGGTCTCCCTTGAAGGATAAATAAGCAGTGGTGTGTAACTAAAATATTTAAATCGTGAATGTTCAATTATTCTTAATGTAAAAATTGATATTGAAAGTGGTGTCCACTTAATACATTTATATAAATTATTTTTTTAAAATATAAATGATACTACTTGTATTTGGCTCCAAAAATAAGCATCCAAAACTCAAACACATGGGTCTGCGCTTTAACAAATACGTTAGCACTTTACAACGATGTTTATGAGGTAACAACCTGTTGCCTAATCACGTAAGAGGTGGAAAATAGATTGGTTATATTGATTTTAAATGGATTAAAATAAATTATGTTAAAAAATAAATGAATTGACTTACTCATAGGAACAGATTTATGTGCAATTTTGTTGTGCTTCAGCATCCATTAAATCCGACGTAACTAGATGTAATTATATAGAAATATATAATAAATTTGGTATAGAAGTGTGTTCGAACCTTAAAGCTTTGAGTGCTTTAAAGTTAATCAAAAAGATAATTGGGTGTTTTGGCTTCTAGACAGAACCTTAAGGCTTAGGCTTTGGGCTTCAATATGTTTGTTCGAACCTCCCCAAGGCATCCACGGCCTCTAAATTTTGTGTCCTTCTTTGCTTTGTATGAATGAAATGAACTAGAAAATAATTCAATTTATTCAATTCTTATTGAATTTTGATTTCTTTGTTTGTTCATTTATATTATAATTCTTAAGTATCTGATAAAATTACTTTTTATTATAGCTATAATTTAGGCTATATATCAATTCAATAATCCAAATTTGAATGGATTGAAATAAATTAATCTAAAATAGGCTAAACTGATAAATGAACATCCCAATAATTTGTTTAAACTTAAACGAACTGAAAGTACCATATTTCTTATGAAATTTTATCAACGTCTGCTCAAGCCTACTCATAATAGTATAACATTTCATTGCAACTCTAGTTTTGCTTTAGGTCTGAACTGTGTCTTATCTTTGTCAATAGTAATTTTTACAGCATCTAATTGTACCCAAATAATTACTGATTAATATACTCCTACATGACTCGATCATCTCAACTGTGATTGTTATTTGCAATATTAATTACTCCTTCCTTTCATTTTTACTTGTTTATTTTAGATGTTATACGCCTCTTAAAAAATAATTGATTTAAGAAATAAGTTATTAATACTAAGGATAAAACATATTATTTATGATTTTTTAAGGGGCGTGCAAAAAAAAAGTGGACAGTTAATATGAGACGAATAGAGTATATTAAAAGTGACAAGGAAAAATGAAAATCTGTTTTGAAATAATAGATAAGTAAAACTGAAAGAAGAGAGTACTATCAAGATAAAGATCAAAGCTTGACCGTTTTGAATTGTTTTAGAGGAAATTTTACATAGTTGTTTGGTTAGATCAGCTATGTTGTATGGAGCAGAGCGTTTGCCAATCAATAACTCTCACGTTTGGAAGATGAAAGTTACGGAGATGAGGAAATACAGATTGATGTGTGGACACATATATACTAGGAGAGATAAGATCAGGAATAAAGATATCCGGGACAAGGTAGACATTGCCTGGATAGAGGACAAGATGCACGTAACGAGATTGAGATATTTTGAACATGTGTCGATAAGAGACACTGATGCCCCAATATGGAGATGTGAGAGGTTGGCTAGGTATGGTTTAAGAGATGTAGAGGTAGGCTGAAGAAATATTGGGGAGAGATGATTAGAGAAGATATGAAACAACTTCAACTTACGGAGTACATGACCTTAGATAGGAGGTTGTATATGGAGGGAACATATTACGGTAGGAGGTTAACTAGATAGTTGAGTGTTGTTTAGCTTATTCTTTTAAACTTAGTCGTGCTATTAGTCGTAGTATTATTCTTGTAGTTTATTGTCCTTTAAGTTTGGTTATTATGATTTATGTGATTTTTTCACGCTTCAATTGTCGTTTTATCTTGTTATCACTATTGTTTAGAATGATTTGTCAGGTTCTACGGTATTTTGCTATGACTGTCTCCACTTTCATTATTTCTTTATTTATACTGCTTTAAGTTGTTCCTTTTTTGAGCTAAGAGTCTATCGAAAACAACCTCTCTACCTCTAAGATAGTGGTAAGGTCTACGTTACCTTCTACGCTTTTCAGATTCCGTTTTGTGGAATTACACTAGGTATGTTGTTGTTGATGTTATTATTAAAAGAATCCACGATAGACAAAATTGTTATTTACTATTTTTCTCAAATTATTAGTTAATTATCTTTATAATTAATGAAATGTCGTTCATCTTTTTTATCCTTAAAAACAGATCTCACATCAGACATAATGGTCCTTAATTATTTTTCTAATATTTACAATAAGAACAATAACAACATATCCAGTAAAATACCATAAGGGAGGTCTGGGGAGGATAAATTGTACGCAGACATTAGCAATACCTCAAGGAGGTAGAGAGGCTGTTTTTAAAAAGACCCTCGGCTCAAGTGCAACAAATTCTAGCCTTGGTGGACAGAGTTACTTGGTACCTGTTGCTGGTGGGAGGTGGCAGGTATCCTGTGGAATTAGTCGAGGTGCACGCAAACTGGTCCGGACACCACGGTTATAAAAAAAAAAAAGAAGAAAATAAAGCAATTACTAACAAGGAAACAATGCAAAGTCTACAAGAAAGAAACAATAACAACAGTAAAATAATGCGATGGTCGGAACACAATAGACGACAGACTATCATAGATATCACAAGCAAAAATCAGCTTTACCTCAACATCTACGGCTAGACCTTAAACGACTACCATACAACGGCTAGTACAAGACAAACACCAACAAGCCTAAATCCTTGAAAATCAAGACAATACTCCTAACCGACTAACATTCTACTGATCTAGCATTTGTCCTCCATACCCTCCTTTCGAAGATCATGTCCTTGGTAATCTGAAGTTGCATCATGTCCTGTCTAATCTCCTCGTACCTACTATATCCAACTTGTCGCACCTCCCGTGAGTTTTCCTAATATTTTGGATCTTAAAATTAGTTAAACTTCTACTTATTAAATCTTTTCTAATTTTAACTATGTAAAAAGTACTTAGAATTAAGAATTTAAAATGTTAGGTAATTTTTTCAAATATTTCGAAATTTAAAATCAACTAAATTTATTTCTTATTAAATTTTTTCTTATATGGATAATGCAGAAAGTCCTAACATAAAAAGCTTTAAACCATTACGATTTTATCTTATATGATTTTTTTTTAAAATCATCAGAATTTTATCTTTTACATATTTTGCACTTAAATTATATATATGAAGTGTTAAATAAAATAAAGGGAAAGATTAGATAATTTTTTCCAAATACCATGTCATTTTTGACATATGCCATGGCATTTTTGGAATATAATTACCCTTCATTTGATATTAGTGTAAATTATTATACAGTTTATAATTTAGTTAATTATCTCACGACTATTAATTATTGTATAGAAATTATGTAGTTTTTCAAATAAATCATGTAGCCACGGAAGCCATTAATTTTTCTTGTCCTTTCTCTGTTTTGGCTAAAATTATTTGCCTTTTAAATCTTTTGATAGCAAATAAATGGTAAAAACTTACCCCACACACCCGGTGTTTACACCAATATAGTTAAATCAACGATGTAAACAAACCAAGGTCTTCCTCTCTCTATATGTTTTATAAGTTTGAATTTTTGCTTCTTTGTCAAATACTTGGTCAAAATCTTGTCTTCTTCCATAATAGACGTTATACAAATAAATACAAGACCGTGAAAATCATGAACTTGAAAATTTTAAATCCTTGACAATAGCACCCTAACCAATATTTACTAACCAATTATTACAATAAAATACCATTTGACCACTGTGAGTATATTGGTTTTGTTCAGTTTACTTTACTACTTAATGTTTAAGTTCGGTGGGGAGAAGAAATAGAAAAAAGATGATTAATTTAAGTGTTTATATTAACAACAGTCTCGCCTAAACTATTATTCTTGTAGTATAAAATATCATGAGCATAGAATTATTGCACAGAAACATTATTGTGGATGAGACTTTACGAAAGAAGGAGAATTTGTGTCTCACAGTATTAAACTTCAGGTAATTGTTATCTCACGGTAGTGTTGGTTTTTCACCTTTTATTTAACATCACCGCTAGGAGCATAATGGAATATCTAGCTAAATTATTAAGTGTATTAATTAATGTATTATTTTAGATTATGTGAAAGACAAATGAAAGTTAACTATGGTTAAGCATTAATTGCTTTAGTTAGATTAAGTGACAAATGTTATTTATTTATTCACTTGGTGTAAATATCGGATGCAGATAAAGTTTTTACCTAATAAATCCCAAGTCCCAACATCAAATTTTACAAAGACACATGGCAATCGAGAGCGGTTTCACTCCTGACACATACATTTTGGAAGTATTTATTACGTTGATGTAAAGTAAACACTTGTGAACGATAAATAACTCTTGTTTTTTATAAAAACTCCTGAAAATTAACGCCTTAAGGAGATTCATCATTAGTTTCCTTCAATTTAAAACCAATAAACCTCAAATGTGTTCGAGCATACCAGTCATTAATATAAGAGATAATAACTCATTAACTCAGTTATTTTATTTTTTTTAAGAAAGAAAACAGAGTTTAGAGTATTTTTCTGCAATTTTTTAGAACTTAGAGAGTTACTTGATTGTCACTAAAAGAAGTTACAAGGAATGTTTGTAAACGAAACACAAAATAGTCATTACTGACTCACGTTTTTTCCTCTTTTTTTTTTTTTTGGTCTTATGCTGAGTCATGTTTTTTCCGTTTTATTTTTTGTCTTACATTGCTGACTCAACATACTTAGCCTTTTCTCTGATCCAAGATTTGTCTGGATCTGTTGCCATTATCTAACTTAAGTGTTAATAAACGAGGTGTTTAACAAAAGGCCAAATTAGTGGCATACTAGGCAACTAAAAATTGCCTTTAAATTATTTGGAAAAAAGAAAGCGGGAATATGCAATATTCAGGTGAATTCAAAGTGTAAAATATCTTTCTCTTATAAATTATGTAGCTCTACTCCATAGTTTTAGGCTTAATACATGATCAAACCCCTTAAATTTGATAGAATATTTTATTTAGACACTCGAATTAAGTCATATATGTTTCAATTAAACACCTCATCTCCTAATAAATGTTTCAATCAAACACATTAATTATATTCAAATTTTGAAAAAAAGTTTGCGCGTGTGTTTATTCTTCTGTTAGATATTCAAATTCACAATATAAAATCTATCATCTTCTTTAATTATATGCATTAACGTAAAGTAGAAAATGTCTAGGGTTTTACGACTTATTGAGATAAAGATATAATTAAAGAAAATGACATATTTAATATGGTTAACTTAACTACATAATAGATTAATTAGAACACAGGCAAAAAGAAAATTTAAAAGTTGAATGGATCGAAAGTGTCCATCTAATTAAACACTTAATTAAGATTTGAGTTTGAGGTGTTCGATTGAAATATAGTTTAGTTTGATTGCTATATAAAATATTATGACAAGTTTAAGGACGGATCATCGCCTCATTATTGGAAAGTAGACCTACATTAAACAATTATTTACATCAGTTCTACTTATATAAATCTGAGTGAGATTCTCATAATAATGAATATATACAACCTACAGCATAAATAGGCCGAAGAACAATGTCTCTTCGCTGAAGTTGTGAATTACAAGAAGGAAAACAATCTCACATACATTTAGCAGCCTCATTTTTACTTACAGAACCAACAATCATGCCTCGTCTACCTGCATCACGGTCATCACGCCGCGGCCGTGGACGACATCCACTTCCACCCCGCTCCACCACCCCACCACCACCACCACCACCACCATCACCACAACCACAACCACAACCATCACAACCACTTGCAGGGTCATGGCTTGAGGCGGGGCTCCGCGGTCAGAGAGTTAGCTTTAGCCTCGAACTTAACAATCAACAGATCATCGTCAACCTCCAGGACCCCGTGTACCTAGCTCAGATCATATCTGAGGGTATGCATTTGGGTACAGAAGCCTATATCAACTACATGAATGCTACTTTATATCCCCCATCGCATCCACTTTACAACCCAATGCCAAATAACATACCACCGTTACCCCCAGGGACCGAACTCCCTTTCTATCACCCCGAACAACCTGAGGACGAGGTATTTGCTCCCACCATTCTATACCAGAATACATTCACCCTGGTCGGCCAGCAGGTTCCACCTTCTGACCCTTATGCCCCTTCGAGCAGTACTCACACCCCATCTTCACACCAACCAGTACCCCCCAGTACTCAGGGCGGACAAAACGAAGATGATGCAACTCCTCTTCCATCGATTGCACTCCAGCGTGGAATTCGCCCACAGGTTTATGTTCTCAATTCCATGAAATCCTTCATCATACAGGAGGAATATATGAAACAATACATACTCAAGTGCCCTGTACAACTCAGCAAATGCACCATGGATATCAGAGTTGTAACAAACCCTAAGCCCAAAGGATTTGGGGTCTTTTTAGTACCAACACTTGACCCAGTGAACGGTCCAGTCGAGGATGACGACTATGAAGAACCCCCAAAGATGACTCTAATGATATGGAATTGTCGTGGCTCCGAGCAATCCGACATTCGTAAGGCTTATCGCTCTATGCTTGACTACCATCGCCCAGCCATGGTTCTACTCCTGGAAACTCACATGAATGAACAAAATTATTTAGCCGATGACTTTTGCTTCACCAACATAGCAAATGTACCGGCTATTGGAAGTTCGGGAGGGTTGGCGTTAGTCTGGAAGAAAGATGTTGTTACGGTGGATGGACTATCAATGAATAGTGAAGAAATGCATTGCACAATTAAGGTACATCCCTCTACTTGTCACTAATGGTTATTTTATGCTATTTATGCTAGTATAATTATGTTATTAGATATCAATTTTGGGATAATTTAATTATTATTGTTGATACTTATAAAGGTCTTTGGCTGGTGTGTGGAAACTTAAATGAATTTGTAATACAAGTAGATAATACTAGGGCTAATGCGTTTGTTCATTGCCCTAACCATTTTCAACTAGTCGACTTAGGGTTTAAAAGTCCGCGATGTACTTGGACTAATTCGCGGGAATGTAAAGCAGTGACATGCTTAAACATTCTCCTTTTGCCTTTGCAATCTCTGATGTATATTTGGGGTTAAGGCCTAGTCCCCCCCTTTTGTTGTGCTTCTACATGATTTATATACATCACCAGGATCGCGATCCTAGAAATCTATTTTTAAAAAAAACACTTTTCATAACCTATTTAAGAATTAATGGAAGCTCCTTAATGGACTTGAAGACATTCAATCCTTCATTCATTACCCAATAAACTTCTTTCTATAACAGCTGAAAAGCAACTTCAAATTGAACTCAACTTCCTATTAATACAACAAGAGGACTTCTGAAAACTGAAGTCTAAAATTCAATGTTTTAATGACAGTGATGCTGACACTAAATTCTTCTAGATTGACATCTTCTGATCATGTCAAACTTCTAAAATCACCCATTGAATTAGAGAGTACTCAACATGTACTCTAATCCTTTAGGTCTTCTAAGGCCCCGAGTCCTGGTGATCTTTATCCTTTACTTTAACAAAATTATTGGAGCATCATCAAAGCCTCTTTGTCTCCTTTAATTTATTAAAATTGTTTTCTTCGAAAGGACTATCCCATCATCGATTAATCAAACCTACTATGTCTTATACCAAAAGTAAAAACTGCGATTACTCTAAGACAATAAATTCCTATTGGATTATGTAATACTGTCTACAAAGTGATTAGAAAAATAATTGTTGCTCGCATCAAACCTTTCTTGAGTACACTCATTAATTTTCCGACATAATATAACTTCCTTAGAAATCATCTTGCCTCGGACGATGAAATTATAGTGCAAGAAATATTGGAGAACTTCAAATGGATAAAAGGCCACTTAATTAGGTCCAATATTAATTAAATTTGATCAAGAAAACCTTTCTACCTTAGTGAATGATCATTCATTCTTCAAGTTCTCCAATTCTTTTAACTTTCCAACAGAACTGATCATCACTTTTATTATGCCCTACATTTCCTCGAGTTGCATATCTTAGCTTGTAAATGAACAAGAACAAACTACATTCAGCCCTCTCACGAGGTATATGGCAAGGTGACCCTCTATCTCCGATCCCTACCTTTCTATTATGTGTAAATGGAATTTCTTATTGATTCAATTTAACAAGCAGTAGCTCGTAAAATTTGTGCTTCCGTCACATTGACACTTATTAGACCTGCCTTGTCACACACATTTTTTGTTGATGACATAATTCTACCATCAAAGCAAAACACAAAAAGTTATCAAGTGATCATCTACGCACTTCAATCGTTTTCAAAAGTATCATGCCAAAAAATTTACAAAAATCTTCTATTCACAAAAATGTAATGCTTCTAAAAAAAAATGTAATGCTTCTGATACGTCCTTTGTCCTTGGGTCTTTCAGCACGAAGGAGATGGGTACTTCTCCAGGGAGGTATCTCGGCTTCCCTCTCTCAATTTGAAGGCTATATAGTGTGTAGTAATTTCTAATCCCTCGTTGATAACTTAGAACTTCGTCTAGATCTAATTGTCTCGATATTGTGGGGTCAAGGTACAATTATAAATCAACACTAAATACATTCTTATTTGACCTATCTTATTTTCTACGTGTGTCTACTTTTTTATATTGACACTCCTTAGTATAAATTTTTGACTCTGACACTGCACAATGTACTGTTAGAAATTAACATTGATGCACATGAGGTTATCTCTAAACCAACTATGCTAACGGTCATTTTACATGATTGCAGATTGTTAATCCACCAGCTGAGTAATCATCCACATAGACATACAGGGAACTTACATGGAGTTGCAGATTGCTTGGCTTTGAAGACTGTAGTTAGATTGTTCCTCCGCAACCCCCAATCCCCGTTTTGCAATACTATAATTGATCCCTGTAATGTAACTGTTTTGGCTTATTAAGGCGTTAGACCATAGTATTTAATTGAGACGCGAATTTGAAGTTTTTGATTTGACATCAGTACTGCTAGTTCATTATATGTGAACAAAATTTCAAACTTCAATTTCGTATTATGTTTTGAAATCTCAAATTCTGAAAAATAGGATCTTAAATACAGGTAATCATTGTCATAGGCTCATTAGCTTATATATACAGTGTTACATAATGTTTTGGGGATCTCAAAATAATTTCTTCTTGAAAAGAAATTAAGATGGAGAATAGGTACTTTTTACTTATGTTTCTTGACTGATATGCAATTTTTTTGTTAATATTATTCTTGATCATCCTAGCTACCATCCGTAGAAGGAATTGCTTTTGTGTAATTCAACAAATTGATGGAGGTAAGGTCTTTCCTCTTCCCGTGTAAACTGTGTGCAGTTCAATTTTTAAAAAAAGTCAAAAAAATGAAAATACAGAATGTTTTGTGGAAATATTGAAGAAGTGGTGAAATATTCATGAAATATTGATATGATGATATGCTTGCTAATGATACTGACCAACAATCAACTTAAAGAAACAATGTTATTTTGTCTTCTCTATTATCTTCTATAGGCAAATGCATGTTCGATATAAAAAAATTATTTATATCATGTGAGGGGATTATATATAGTAAAGAATAGTTAAACTGCAACTCATGTGTAGTTTGCCTATTATTGACCTAAAGTTCGATCTAATTTTTTTTAAAGGTCTTCTTGCAGCTTATTCTATTTTTATAAATTATAATTTGTTTAATTGGTAAAATTATACTTAAAACTTGAGAAAAATTTAATAATTTTCATGAATAGTAGGATTAGAAGTTGTTAAATGCACCAAGTGTATATACCCCAAATTGCCATACACTTAAATTGATTTAAATATAGACCAAAAAACACACATGTGGAGTGACATGTTTCAAATAAGACTACTTAATGATTAAGGTGGTCAAACTTTTATCAAACAGTAAACCTATATACCCCAAATTGCCAAATACTTAAATTGATTTAAATATAGAGCAAAAAACACACATGTGGAGCGACATGTTTCAAATAAGACTACTTAATGATTAAGGTGGTTAAACTTTTATCAAACAGTAAACCTTCAACTCTTGTTTGATGTGATGCAATGATGAAGATTTAATTTGTCCAAAAAGACTTTCACTGCCCATACTTCGCATTTCTAAAGGATTGTTATGCTTTAGAAAAAAACAATATATGTGTTAGTTATAATATTGTTTTATTTTGTGTACTTTTTATTCATGTATTATTAATATATGAGTTAGTTATATATTTTATTTTATAATATAAAATATATAATTAATATATAACAAATCATCGTATTAACAGTAAGAGTTCTTAATATATGAATAAACATGGTTAAAATAATAATTTTAATAATGTATCAAATTAAACAGTAAAAAAGAAATAAATTCAACATGATTACTTATTTCAACTTCACTAATACATCTTATTTAATACTAATTATTCTTATATAGTCTGCCAAACTGTCCTAAACATCTCTGTCAAGCTCATTACATTGTATCTTCTACCTAATAAATTTGTTGAAAAGCAAATGTTTTCATGTTTTAACTAAAAGTAGCAACAAATCATTACTAAAAACACTTGCTTTTTGGGGCAATAAAATAAGTACTACCTTTCGTGTCTAGTCACTAAGCAACACAAGTTATCACATCATTGTGTTTTCTCGTTCACTAAGCAACACAAGTTATCACATCATTGTGTTTTCTCGTTAGAGAAAGGAAAATCTTACATAGATGTTTTCGATTAACGTACGTGTTCAAATTTATCTCTAATGTTCCGAGATATTAATTGAACTTGCACAAGACACATCAAATGCAGTATCAAGATATTAATTTTCAAGATTAACCATTCTCTTGTTAGTTGCCTGCTCTGATACATGCATGTTCCCAAAAATAAAAATATGAGGGAGATTTGATTTGCCATTTTGTATTTTCTTTTCTTTTGTAAGGTCAACGTTAAAATTATTCACATTCAACTTTTATATCAAACTAATAAATACATAACACATATTTTTACGCTAATAAATTAAAACTTATTCTATTTAGTTTATCACTCCAATGTTTTGCAAAGGTCAAATACTTAGACAAGTCTTTTTATGTTTTTAATTTCTAGTAATTAAAAAAATACTTGATAGTCTACATCATTATTTTTAATGTTATATAAGTATCAAATAGATTTTAAAACTATCAATTGTGCAATTTGTTCAAAAATTAATTCTTTGTGAAAATGATAAGAAAATGCTCCGATCCATTTTAGACTTCTATGCAACTGTTTCTTACATTTAAAAATTATTTTTGATTTTGTCCATTTCTTTTATCTTATAAAATATTTTTTCGGTAGGTTCAAATCGTAAATCGAAAACTGAATTAATTCAAACGAATAAATGAAAATTGAAATGATTATGTCCACCTGAGAAACAGCGGTAAAGGAAAAAAATTAAATGAAATAGCCATGTGTCACCTTTTAATTCGAGGAGAAAAGTGATTGAAGGAGCTGAATTTTGCTTACCTTTCTATTTTTTAATCGTGAATTGACTAGTCAAAGTTATGCGTAATTCTTTTATTGAATATTTTGGCCAAATTAATATGAGTGAAGTCTATGTACTTTATTTGTTTATAAGTTAGTCAAAACTTGAATTAAAGTACAACAACATAATATATTCCGTGTATTCTCACAAAGTGAGATCTGGTAAGGGTAAGTGTATACAGTCCATATCACTGCGTACTCGGATAAGAGTAAATCATTGGCTTCATGTGTGAGTAGTTTCAGGAGTTCATTGAAATATACAAGACTATAAGAATCTGATGAAAAATGATGTTGATGAAACATAACATAACCTTGTGTTGTCCATTTACACCTAAAAAATCAGGTAAAGTAAAACTCCATGCATGGCTAGGGTCCACAAAATCAGAACACTGCTAAGGTTAAGAACAGGTCACTATCTTAGAAGGACCATTTTGTGTTTATGTGTGAAAGCGATCAGTCATCCTAATCATTTTACCAAGAATAATGTTCTGATTGTGTAGTAAATGCATGGAATATGGTTGCTTAGCATAGATCACAAATAAATGAGACATACCATATTTTGTAAACAATTACTTCTAGTTCTTTTATTTCATTTTTCCAATTATTGAATATACTTTTTGTAAACAATCTTCTAGTTCTTTTACAGTGTAAGTTGAACCTCTTTTGCAATTAGTCAAATTTATGTTGGGTGTCCTGCAAAGAAGACACAATTTTACGTCACAATTCTAGTAATTTAACGTTTCCGTCACAATTCTTCTCCTCCTCCTTCTCTATGTATTGTAGGAAATTGGAAATTTATTGGTTATTGGGAATTTAGTGGACAATGTTTCATTGAATTTGTATTGTCTATTTTTAATATTAGAATTAATTGGTTGAAAAATTAAAGAACACCATTCTTGGATTTTATTGATCTTGAAAAACACTTGTTGAAGAAGAAGATAAAATAAGTAATATTATTTTTGAAGATTTACGTTGAATCTAAACGTTAAAACTTTTACTCAACAAGTTATAGCGACCCATCAAAATTTGATAGCTAGTACTAGTGATTCTTCATGAGATTTATGATCATAAACTTCGACAAGTTTTGATCCGTCAAGATTTATGACAAGATAAATTTTACCATCAATTTGAAAATCACTAGATTTGTTGCCAAAAGTCTGTTGACTTGTTAGGGTTTAATTAGATATCCTAGCGATTATTACGACAAGATAAGTTGTCCATCAATTTAAATTCTAGTTTTGGATTTGCCACATAAATCGTCCAATTTGTACTCCCTCCGTCATCTTTACTTATCCACTATACTAAAAATAGATGTCCAACAATACTTGTTCAATTTGAAAAATCAAATGAATAATTTATCATTTTCTACCCATTTTACCTTTAGCATTAAATACGATTAATTATCCGATGCATTTCCCAAAGTATTAAATTTATTATATTCAAAGTGTAATATGGTAAAATTACCCCTATCATTTACTATTTCTTAACTTGTGTGCCAAGTCAATAGTGGACAACTATTGATGGACGGAGGGAGTACAAATCTCTTTGGGAAAAGGACATGGGATGACCCTTTTCAAAATTAACGACTTGGACTATTATACACAACATAGCCCTTCGATCAAAATTATTCCAATTTGTAGCCATTAACAGAGATGACCCAAATACGATCCCCTAAGCCCAAGTCTAGTATGAGTATACTTTCCCAAAAAACTTTCTTATCTACCGTTGAAAAGCTTTCTTCTTTACTGTTCTAATTTTTCTTTCCCAAAAAGCTTTCTTCTCTACTGTTCTCTTTCCAATTTTTCTTTCCCAAAAAGCCTTCTTCTCTACTGCGCCACAAGATATTACTCATTTGTCTGCACATTATGTTACATGGAATTTAATTTCTCCATATCCATAGTGCATTGTTTTCATTTATCTTGTTTCTTAATCTTTGTTTTCTTTCACCTTGGCGCTTCATCATCTTTCTCCATCATTTTTTCCTTTCTTTTTTCCTATTATATTTGCTTGGTGGCCTGTGGGTTATGGCAATTCACTTTAATAAAAAATGTTGGTTGCAGATTTCACAACTGATTGAATTCACAAATTTCATGTTAGGACTTCCAGATCATGTAATGAATATTCAGATATGCTTTTCTTCTTCAGGTTTTTTGTTGTTGATCTGATGATTTCTCTTCTTCTTTAATTTCAAGTAAAAGATGTTTAGAATATGTATATAGAAATTGTATAATTATCGCATAAAATATGTATATGTATAGATTTATAAAGGATCTGTATATGGTATGTATAAAAACTGTATAATTATAGTATAAAACATGTATCTAAATAATTATTGCAGCTAAAGGTTGTATACGATGTGTATAGAAATTGTATAATTATTGTATATAATATGAATCTATATATTATGTGTATAGAAAGTGTATCATCGTTGTATAGAATATGTATATGTACATGATATGTATAGAAACTATATAAGATGTGTATAAGAACTATATAATTGTTAAATAGAATATGTATCTAAATAATTATTGCAACTAAAGGTTGTATAAAATGTGTATAAAAATTATATAATTGTTGTATAGAGTATGTATTTTGTATATGATGTGCATAGAAATTGTATCATTGATGTATAGAATATGTATCTGCATAAGATACATATAGAAATTGTATCATTGTTGTATAGAATGTGTATCTATATTAAGATGTGTATAAAAACTGTCATTGTTGTATAAAATATATGTGTGTATCATTGTTGTATTAAATATATTGTTTTAATATAATCAATAAAAATACACTCTTTTTGTATTTGATTGATAAGAAAATAACAATTAATTTGTATTTGATTGTTAAAAGAAAAAAATAAAAAACTATAAAATTTGATTTGATTATTTTTTTTGGTAGAATTTTATTCTGGCAATCTCCACTCTATTGAAAAAAATTTGTATTTGATTTTTAAAAAATAAAAGAATAGAAATTAAACCAGTTTAAATTAAAAAAAATATAGACAATTGGTAAGAGAAATAAAATTATTATGCAATATTAAAAGTTAGGGTCCATATGTGTTAAATATAATAAAAACAAATGGAAAGATTATTAAAAAAACAACTGTGAAATAAGAAGAGAAAAGACCCTCATGCATAGGAAAATGGATAACTCCCGTGAAAACATAGGCTTTTGGGCTACAAAGTAGAAATTAATTTTGGGTGGCTATTTTTTTGTCATTAATTCACAGCGAGTGGCTATTTACGTCCTTCCCCCTATCTCTTTTACAATTAAGGCTGGTCACTATCGTTTTTTTGGGCCCAAAATGTAGAAGTGGTCCTAGAAGGAAAGGCTACAAAAGGCCTACTAGTCCTAGAGATTGACCCTGGAGGCCTCACCTATGATGATTATAAGCTTATCATTAAATGATGAAATGGTCCTTCTCAACTTGCACCATCAGGCCCATTACTATGAAAGTTGCCTACTTTCTTTTGACTAGAGGTCCCCAATCCCCTACGTGGCTATAACACTCACCTTTTACTACTATTTCTCACAAGTTAGGTCTCTTGGTTATTGTTGAAAACTTGGAAACGTCTACTTTGGTAGAAGTCTAAATTAACTATATCAAGCGTATTAAATGGAAAATATCCCCTCCTAGACTTAGCATAGTATTCCTTCCGTCCCAATTTTTGTGGCACAATTGAAACAGTCTCTAACAGAATGGTAAGATAACGTTGTGTATAATAGATCATTGTGGTCTGATACAATTGAAGTCTAAATTAGCTAATTATAAATTGACCAACTATATCAAGCGCATTAAATGGAAAGCATGCCCTCTTAGACTTAACATAGTATTATCCATATGGTTTAAGTTATGTACGTTCGTGTTCGCAGTGTAAGAAATTTTTATACCATTAAGTTTACCTTTACTCGGAGAATTTTCAATTCATGGATTCTAGATTCAAAAAAAAAAAATTCTTACTATGCATATGTGTATGGTGAGTCATATTATCATCCACGAAAAAAAATGATGGATACGTACTAATTAAATGGATAGTGGCTTTCCAAACATATGGAGTACTTATTTGCTTATCAAAGATCACATAACTTCTTTTGTTGTTTGAGCATCAAGAAGAATATTGCTTAAAACTTTCATCTCTACTTTCTCTTCTCAGTTGCCACAATAGAAAGGGAAATGCATTTATAGCTTACCTAAAGGTGCTATCTTTTGAAGGATTATAAAGCAATGGTGGAGAAGGAAAGCTGCAATTATAAACATCTATATATATTTGTGGATGGTGAATAAAGGGGCATCCACCCACTATTTACAAAAAAGTTTATATGTTTTTCATTTTTTTGTTTTGTTTTCTAAAAGGAGGAGGTAGAATATTGAAATTCCTAAGGAATATTCACCAAAGAAGTACGATTCAAAAGCGGATACATGATCTAAAGTTTATGAATTTCTTGGTGTATCACGTTTTGTTACGATGATATTGACACACCATTTACCTTTAAGCAATTAAACTTTCACTAGCTCGAAATTTGTAAGTTTGACACATTTCATTGAAATGTATTTTTTTTAACATTAGAGAAAAAGAGGCAAACTCAATGCTGCTTTGCCTCTAAAAAGAGACTTGAGACCTAACTTTTCTTTCTTTCTTTTACGAGGTAATAGTGTAACCGAAAGTGATATAGACACAGTATAATAGGGTAATGCAGTGTCCATTTCGTCCATGCAAATCAGCTTGGGCTGTTTTGTAGACTTTATGGGCTTTGTTAGAATCACTTCCACTCACTGTGCAATCAGCCATTTCTTACCTAATAAGCTTGAACAAATGAGACTGCTTCTATTGAAGTTGGTGGGCTTGTCACTAAGGTCTAGGAGGCTTCACTCTCACTTCCAAATCAAGGGTGATTTACAAGAATGACTTTGAAAATGAGCGGTTTTAAAAAAAAATTTCTCATTTATCCAATGGGCAAAACTTCAGATTTAACAAGTTTTGCTTCGTGGGCAACATTTTAGTTTTTGACCATGGATGTTTAACCATGGGACAATTAGGGGTAAAAAATTCAAGATCATCCATTTTCAAGATCCTTCCGTGTACAAGAATTGCCTTGAAGATGGTGATTTTGAACTTTTGACTTCCTTGATCAGTTGACAAAACTTCAAGTCTAACAAGTTTTGACTTTTACCTTGAAGGTTTGCCCTTGGAACAAACAGAAGTAAAAAATTCAAGACCACCTATTTCCAAGGACATCTTGGGTAATTTCCACCTTCTAAATGTGCATATAATGCTAATTTTAACAACAAATGCTGATGCTTATGGAGTTTGGACTTGTGCCTTGGAGCATTTTGACTAGGAAGGTATTTGCTATTGGGCCTTGGCAACGTAAAAAAATGCTGATTTGCCCAAATTGCATAAATCATACCATACGTTGAATATGTTTTAGGACGTACCCGATCATATAAGTGTTAATAATGTGGAGTACAATTTTAATTTTCCTAATAACAATACAATACAATACAATACGATGGGTAACAACCATCCAAACAAAGTATAAGTCGCTATCGTTAATGCTGAAAAATTGAAAATTATATAATCATAGGTGGCATCTTTAATCAAAACAAGTAGCTACTTCTCCTATTTGCACCTTTAATGTGAAGATCTTCAAAAATTTCAATATTGTTACAAGTAAGGGGAGGAATTATACTTCAGAACACATACTTAATTTCAGACAATCTTGAAAAATTAGGCCATGGAACTTGAACTGCGACCATATGATCTTCGAAACTAAAATCAACACAGACTCCGTCAATCATACATAATGACGGCTTCTCAGATGCAAACATCCTCATCTCACCAATCCCTCTCACTCTAATTCTTACTGAACTTTCTTCGTCATCATCATTATCATCGTTGTACACAAGAGAGTCAACTGCACCACCAGAATTAAGCATGTTCACCAATCCAATTGGCGCAAACTGCACTGATTTCTTCGACAACACTGCTACAGGAGTGACCGTTAGCAGCTCATAGTCGAATGGCTGAACAGTAATCTCCACATTGTCGGACAATTTCAAGAGCTTTAGCTTCTTCTGGCGATACATGTACACCGCGAAAATGTTCACTCCTTTGACGCATATTGGATTTGTTCCGTTGCTCCATTCAACGTGTGGACTAGCTAAACATGTCACTGCCACTGAATACTCGCTTGCACTTTTGTTTTTCCTTGAAACAGGGCACCATCCTCCTCCTTGACAATTAAATGCTCCAAGAACTCCACTAACCTATAACCAAACAGTGAAAATAACACAATAAGATGAAATTTTGATCCCACAAATTGTTAAAAGGCATGAATTTCTTTGAGATTAATGCTCACTTTGTTAAGGTTCCAAAGTTTAAGCATAGTTTTTCCATCATGTAAAGGGTCTTCAAAAAGGCAATCTCTAGTTGGTAGTGCATAATGTTGGCAACGGAGAATGGAACCATCAGGCAAGGCCAATGTCTTCAGCAATTGGAAGTTGTGTTTGCCGACTGAGTCGCTGACATATACAGGTCCTCCTGAGATGGCTCGAGAGGCAGCATGAAAGTCAGCACAAGGGTGAGTAGATTGAAAAATGTTCCAATCAGGGTGGATAAAATTTCCCATCCACAAGCTATTGTAAGCACAGTGTACCATGTGACATCCTTGCAACCAAAATGTTTGGACTAATGACTCTACACTCTGGCATGTTTGGTACATTAGGCCTAATCCCACCCCAGTACCCACACGTACACATGCTCAACACTCTTAAATTCCTCCTTTAGGTCCTTAACAAATGCCCTCATCCCCTTTCCCTTTCCCCTGGGACTCTCATAGTCCCTAAATTTATAATTCTCTTCAAATTTTATTAACCTACATGGCATTTGTTCACCAGCAGCAGTCCTATTCATTCCTTCTTGATCAGTCATTGGATCATCTTCATCGTGGCAAATCGATTGCCATCCATCATCAATTAGGACTAATCCTGGAGGAGACCCACCCTCTACTAGACCCTTAACACCTTCCCATACCCCTTGTGGATTTACCTGAAGATAAAAAGCATCCCAGGTACACCAACCAAATTTGTCTACTATACCTGGAGGTGACTTCTCTTCTAGCAACTTAAAAGTCCCTAAATGTACCCTTATAATCTTCATAGCATTCTTCACCATTTCGTAAGGGTCCTCCCCTACGTGCATGTATATTCAAGTCCGAAACCTGGATTCGCGAACCTTAGTTGATCCACTCTCCACACAAACGTCCAAGTAGTCGTCATGTCCTGGCTGGAACGAGGCTCTGAAGGAACCTTCTAGAATTGGAAGTAGCAAAACATAAGGACGACCATTTTCAGATTTGTCCATGATTAACATTTGTATTTCATGTTGGATGTCCATGCCATTTTTTCCAACCCAATGAGTGGTCCACCATACCTTAAACCTGAATATGCTCATGAACCGTATGTCCCTGAGTTTCCCAATCGGGACCACGTGGCGACTTCGATGCTCATCGGAGTCAAATCAGACGAAGCAGCCGAAGGTAAAATCTTTGGAAATGAATTGTGATGGAGTACTGGCAACAATGTTATCAGGGACATGAGTAAGTATAGGATGACCATCAGAGGCGGATCCAGGATTTGGAAATTGCGGGTGCCATTTTTTTTAAAACAAACATAGCGATAGACATCGAGTTAGTGCGTACATTTAGTCAGTTCGATGCATTTTGGGCTAATTCAGGTAAATTTATAAGATTTTTGATACATAAATAAATATATGACTATCAAAACAAAATAAGTTTTATACGATTCAATCTAATTCTTGATCAAATTTTATTGAAACAAAATGAGAAAAACATAAACAAGAAAACTAAAATTTTAAATATACTCAAGTTATCTATACAAACATTAATTAAAATTAATCTGCGAACAGAAACTATTAATAAAGTGCAAAAAGAAGTTAATAAACTAGCACAAAATGACCCTTGGCCCGCTGCTTTAGTTTAAAAGATTACGGAATGAAAAATAAAATTAAATAGATAAAATATATCTTGAAGGGATAAAAGGGGAAAAGATTAAAAATCACATTCAATTAAATATTTGGAGATTTTGAAAAAGAAAAAAATAATAAAGAAATAAATTATATAAACAAACTAATAGATGGATTTCATTGGAGGAAGAGCAAAAATACTAAAATAAAAAAAATAAAGGAAACTAAAAAAAGAAGAAAATGCAAAAAGAGAAATATCGAAAGAAAACTAGCAGTGGCTAGTAATAAAAATACTTGAGCCGACTCCACTTTGAGGGATTCGAACCGGAGCATGGAGTGTGGCACCCTATCCTTAGACCAACTGACCAGCAACCACTATGCTACTGCAGGTGCCAACCTTAATTTATATATCATATGCACTAAAATTCCTATATATATAAAAAAAAAAAATTTACCCGAGCGTCCGGGTGCCGTGGCACCCTCCCCTAAAGCATAGATCCGCCCCTGATGACCATTGGCTAGAAATTCCGAGGCTTCGAGGGTAATGGACAAAGGCTTTGTGTTATAATCTATTAGCCCGGGTATTACTTCAGAGGCACTCTTGTTCAAACTTGGAGCCATAGAAACAAGAATAAACAGAGGAATTTAAGAAGTTTCTAGGAGAGACGATGAAAATTGATTACAAGTGATGATGAATGCTTCTATATAGAACTGTATATATAGACAATTTTCCCACCCACTTTTGCTCCAGAAGTGTGTGTAGGAGTGGGAAAATTAAAGATAATACAGGAAAAGAATTTATAGGTGGAAATAGTGTATTGAAAAATAGTTGGAGCACTTGTTATGGTTGGGCAATAGGCATGCGGTTGGTTTAAGTGAAATAGTGAACTGGAATTTCTACAAGTTAGATTTTATTGAATTAATTATTGTGGTTTCAAATATGTTAGTATTTTATATTCTTCTAAAATTGTGAGTATTCCATCTTTCTTTTAACACAACTTGTCGACCTTAACCAGAAAAGGATCAATTTTCCACTTGCCTTATGACCTTGAAGTAAATATTCCATGTATGCCTACAATATTTTAATTCTGGAGGATATTGTTGTTATGATCCTATTGCGTGGTATATGACTTGAGTTTCAGATTGGTTTAATGTGGAGCTTATTTTTTCACCTCAATAGATAGATTTTGAGGTACGGTTTTCCCTGAGTTGTATCAATGATATGAGTCACCTACCACCGGAATTACGGTGTTCGCCTGGGGCTAGAAATGGTCTGGCATACCGACACCAATGGCAATAGATGCAGAGCATTGTGATTTGTTACGATCCTATTGAAAGATATGAGACTTAAGTCCATTTTGAGATACCTGGCTAAGAGAAGTTACAGCAACCATAACTCATTTACTACCTACTTCAGTTTTGAAGACCATTGAACAGGAAAATATTTTCATGAATATGGCGTGAATTATCAAATATCCTTTTCTTTTTTAATTCTTTCCGTTCTTTCCACACCTTCCATTTGATTTCTCTAGATGTTTCTATGGGCCATAACTTGATTAAATGGACGAAAAAACAAAGTTGTTAGCTTTATTGGCCTAGTCCTTGATGCAACAGAAGAAAAAAAAATCTAAATTAACTACATTTAATAATGCAACAATCAAGTTTTAAAATTTGTTTCTTTGCATTTCCTGAAATCATTGTACAATATCATCAAATGGAAGTCACACGTAGAAAAAAGTCGAGGAATACCTGGTGATTACGTATTAGATATTCCAACTTCTAACTTTTCAAAATTTTATTCGTCTTATAAGTTATAACCAAACAATGGGAAATATGCAACAATGTACTTTGCCATCTATTTGACCTATGTATTTCCATTTTGAAGAAATATTATTTGATATATGGTAAAAAAAATACTCATTTTATTTCAGTTTACATGCCACTTTATTCATTCCACATGTCCCAAAATATTCGACATCATTTTATTTCCATCTTCCATACGTAACTTATAAAGATTTTAGATCCATTATATTATTTTATTTTAGATATTGATATGATGTTTTTCAACTCATACTATAATACTCCCTCCGGCCTCCATGCTTCATTTTATTAATCACGTTTGAAATTTATGATTTTAAATATTCCATAACATAATTGTGGTTATAAATTATGTTATCACTTAAGGATAAAATCAATAGTTAAAATAAAATTATTCATGAATATACAAATATCTTATATTTTCTAGAACAGTTAAAAAAAAGTTTCATAAAATATGATAAATATATTTTTTCACCATCACCAATAAAATGTATATGTCCAAATAAGTATTTTAAAATATGAATTATATTTTGTATAAAAACTTCTTTAAGAATTTTATGTCAAGTCAAATAATTGAGAGAGTATTAGTAGTAGGAAATGGATTGTAAACATATACTTCATTCGTTTTACTTTATTTCTTACTTTCCTTTTATTCTGTTTAAAAAAAATGTTCTTTTTTCTTTATTTTTTAGTCACTCTTTAATTTTAATTTTTAATATAATATATTTAATATATCTTTAATTTAAGATTATAAGATTACAAACAAATTACATATGGAGTAGTATTTTGCAGCACAACCATACCCCAACCGTCTCTCTGGGTTGGGCTACTCCTGAAATATGAGTCCAACCAGTATTTACACACTGAGAAATTTCGGGCTATTGACACTTAGGTAATTGAGAGATCGAGCTAGCCTAATCGTAATGGAAAATCAACGCTACGAGCTAAATAAAGCTTAGGCTTTATTTGATGAGCTTTCTATAGTAGAGTCAAAGACGCCCCAAGACAAGGTACACTTGGATAGTACTGCGACCCTTATGTCCCTGTCCTTTATCAGATAAAGTTGCATGCCTTATGACCCACAACGAAAAATGAGCCTTGCAACGAGATGCGGACATTCCCATGTTACGGTTCCCTTGGGTCTGTTCTCGGGATGGGTTAAGGGAACCTTCTTTCCTTTGTTCCAATAGAGTCTAAGGCAAAGTGGTTCGTATGCCTACTTTACCTACTTGACGAAAGGGAACGAACAACGTTTCAGCTACCATGATTTTGTGTTGGTATTTAATTTATACCCCTCGTAATAAAAAGAAAAAAAATCACGGAGTATAAGTATATTTTCATATCATAATACAATAGGGGTGTACATGACCGGGTTGGTTCGGGTTTTTAAAATACCAAACCAAACGAAACCATTCACGTCGGTTTTTAAATCTATAAACCAAATCAAACCAATAAAATTTGGGTGTTTCAACTTCGGATATTTTTGGTTTTTCGGGTTTTTTTCCGGTAAAGTCTTCGTACAAACATATAATTAACTTGTGCTTCAAATATTTATTTAATCCTAGCAAGATACAATTATCTTTGGTCTTCCTTAAAAAAATAACACTAAATATTAAATAAAAAAATAAATTTATGTTATGTATCTATACAAAACTAAAGAATAGATATTCAACATTATTGTCATTTCTCGTGTTTAATTGAATATTTTTGTTAGCATTAATTAGTATTGATTTGGGTTTTATTTGAGTTACTAATATCTATGGGCTATAAAACTTATTGGACCATTCAAAATTCTATGTTTAAACTTGAAATAATATGTTGAAAGATAAAAAACTATGAAAAAGTTTAAGAAATATTTATAAATTACATAATAGTAAATATTTTTATGTATGAAATATTTTTAAAAAGTATGCAAATGTAATATTGGGTTGGGTTGGTTCGGTTTGGCCTTTTTTAGTTAAAACCAATCCAAACCAATTATAGTCGGGTTTTTTTTTTCCAACATCAAACCAAGTCAAACCAAACCATTAGTCGGGTTTTTTTCGGTTTGACTCGGTTTGCGGTTTGTGGTTCGATTTTGTTAATCCATATCTCTAAGTTATGTTCCTGTCACAGACACTTTAGCTTAGGGTACAAATTTGACATCGACAAAACACAAAAGAGATGTTGGTTATATAAGTAAAGCAAGTTTTAAAATGCCTAAATCTAGAGCGAACTGTCAATATCACTAGTAGATTAAACTGTTACAGATGGTTAGAGTTCATTGATGCGTATCACATGGGGACTGAGCTGTTACACAATTGGCTTAAGTCATTGACAGACCCCTAAACTTGTTCGCATATTTCACTTGAACACCTCAACTCACCCTTATACCTATTGAACACTTACACTATTCAAAAAATTTACCTATTAAACATTTTTTAGTGACATGGCACAATAAGTGTAATATACATCTCAAACGCATGTGAAGCCAAGAAATTTTTTTACAAAGCCATTTGAAAAGTGACATATCAGCAACATAAAAAACCAAACATGAAAATATATTTTTTTTTAAATGAAATCTCCCTCACTGTCTTCCCTAACTCCTCGCCTCCTCAAAAAATTAAAATTTCATGTCGTTATCTTCTCTGGAAAAGTACCAATTAAACAAAGTTCACCAGCCAATGTAGAAAAAATTATAAAAGTTGACTGACAACGATTTTCAGTAAGGTTGTCGAAGAGTTCATTAAACAGAAAGATCAAATTGGGTCAAAAAATTCCTTTGAAACATCATTTTTTTCGACAAGATTAATACGAATCTGAAGTTATTTTCTTTAAACTCTTCTACCAAATCAATCCCGAGCATAAATCAAATTCTAAATTAAGAACAAAACAAATCCAAAAGAAAGAGAAAAGGTAGAAAAAATGGGAGGAGATTTAAGTTTGAAAACAAAAATGAGGAAGAAGATGAATTAAAAGCGGAGAAGCAGATGAAGAAGGCCAGACGAGGAGGGGGTGGGGTCTTTTTTTTAAAAAAAAAAAAACTTATAGGTGCTACTTAAAATGAGGTGAAGAAGATGGGGTGCTTCAGCCGATGGCTTAACATTTTATTTCTTTTAAAATTTTAAAAGTAATTTTCTTTTTTATGTTGCTATGTAATAAATTTTTAAATAATTTTTTGGACTAACACGACAAGTGTCATTATTTAATTTGTCAAATTGCCACGTACCGCGAGTGTATCACACACGTTTTATATTTTTAGCTGATTGTTAAAAAAGAGTTTTAAGTGATTCAAATCCTGAAGGGTAGAGTTGTTCAATAGGTACAAGGGTGAGTTGAGGTGTTCAAGTGAAAGATGCGAACAAGTTTAGCAGCCTGTGGATGACTTAAGCCTTCCCAATTCTATATGGCTTTAGTTTTTAAAGAATTTATGCCTCATAGAACATAAATTCAATTGCTAAAAAAATAAAAGTTAAAAAATAATACCCCAAAAGTGTGGTTACAACTATAATTCATGTGTACATTTTATTTTACAGACCCTTTTTAATACTAGTTCTCTTTCTTTTCTCGTATATAGATGTGGCTAGGGGTGGGCGTTCGGTTCGGTTTGTGAATTTCGGTTCGGTTTTTTGATTTTCGGTTTGGTGAAAATGATAATCGAAATCGAACTGAAATAAATTCGGTTCAGTTTGGTTTTTATAAATTCGGTTCGGTTTTCCGGTTTGAAGATCAAAAGTTGGGATTTTTTGAATTATAATTGGCCTTTTAAAATTGGATCAATTTTTTTAAAAAATGTTTTCCAAACCTAATTTTCTTGTGCTATCAACTTGGTTTAAATTTTATAATATGATTTTCTTTTCAATATCATTTTAGACTTTACCAATAATTATTTCTTCATTCACCAACTACATCTACTATGATTTTACCTACACTACACAATAGCTATTAGCTAATAAAATTCATTGTAATCAGTGCAAGAACACCACAAGTACACAATAGTGGAGGTCCTAGAGGAAATATATCAATATCACAAACTCACAATTCAGTGATTCACAAAACCAAAAATAAAAGATTCAAATATCCATTCTAAACAGTTAACACCCAAAAGGCCAAAACATTAAATTTAAACATAGAAAAGTTCTCCTCAATGCAAAATAAGTAGTTGAACAAGAATGTTCTCCTCGGACCTCAATGCAAACAAGTTAAGCCTCCATCTTCAATACAATTATACAAAGGTCGAATCTGCAAATTTAAAAAAGCAAAATAAGTAGTGGAACTAAAGAGATGATTCATTTCTCATGGGGCACAACTGCACAAAAAATAAGAAAAAAACACAAATAATTTGCAGCTTCCAAGATGGCCTGAGAAACTGTTAGAAATAATTAACATTTGAATGGAAAGAATGAGTCAAATTTGAAAGACAATTTGGATCAGATAGTACTACACTACTACTACAGTCTACAAAACATTGAAGATTAAGAAATATGAAATAACTTAAGCTTCCAACAGAAAGTAAAATAGTGCAGGTTGTGCAGCTAAACATATTCACAATATGAACCAGCTATTTGATTAATGTATAATGCATCTATCAACTAAACAAACTTCATACACAAAGCACTTTCCCACTGGTAACACCCTCAGCTAATTGCTCATTGGAAACTACACATCAACAGACAACAATACTAGACTCTGTTCCACTAGAAGCCATATCTAAAAAAAAAAGAAGAGAACTTGTTAATTGTTATGAAACATACATAAGAAACGATATAATAAATGCAAAATACAGAATACTTACCAAGTTTCAGTTGCTCAAGATACTCTAAATCTTCCTCAATATTAATTGGAATAGGCTCACTTCTAAGTCAATCTTGAAGATAAATAAGACATTGCACTAGTTTAGGAGTCAATGAGCTTCTAAAGGGATCAAGAACGCGACCTCCTGTGCTAAATGCGCATTCAGATGCGACACTGGAAATGGGAATGGCTAACACATCGCGAGCCATCTACGCAAGAATGGGAAATCTCGGCTCATTATATTTCCACCACTTTAATATATTAAAATCCTCTGTATCTGACTCAATTTCTCCAGCAAGATATCTACCTAATTCTGATTTACTACCTGAACCTCTACTAACTTCTTTATGCTTCTCAAATTGTTGCTTTGTTCTCATTGTTCATTTTTTTTGAAAGTTTCCATAACCACTCAAACTAGATATACTGGATGAGCTACCAGATGAAGTAGGTGAAAATGATGCAAATAAAGAGCCTTTTGATAATTTCTTGACATAATAATCAAACAGGGCTTTCATATATGTTTCCACTACATCACTTAGCTGCTCTCCAACCTCTTTTCCAAACATATCAGTAATTGCAAAAGGAACATAGTCAAGTTTGTTACGGGGATCCAACACAGATGATATAAAGATCATTTTGTTTATTTTATCTGGTTCACCCCAATACTTTCTGAACTTTTCTCTCATATTTTCTGTCATCTTTTTCAAATTAGAAGCTTCAGTTTCTGCCATCTCTTTCAAAATCAAATCAAGCTCAGCAATTTCCATAAAGTGTACATTGTTAGTGACATAATTTGAACCAGAGACCTTCAAAGTAAGTTGATAAAAAGTTTCAAGAAACATTACCATTGACCACACTTTTTTCCAGTCCTCACTTGTAAAGACATATGCATTAGTTCCATCTTCACAAGGAGAGGTACGGAGATAATCCAGAAATCCATTATCATAAAAACTATATCTTTCAAATGCAAGCTCAAAGTGTTGTGCTGTATCAAGCATCAAGTATGTAGAGTTCCATCGAGTAGAAACATCTAAACATAATGATTTCTTACAAGTTATCAATTGAGATTCACAACATTCTTTGAACTTCTTAATTCTTGCGGTAGATTGTTTAATGTATTTCACAGCTTGTCTCACTCGCTTGACAGACTTGCCAATCTCCTTCAACCCATCTTGCACAATAAGATTAAGGATATGTGTCATACACCTCACATGAAGGTGTTGACCCTCCATTATGTTGGTTCCCCAATTACTTAATTGTTTAGACATTTCTATCACTATAACATCGTTAGAACTAGCATTATCAACTGTGATAGTAAACACATTATCCAAACCCCATTCAAGCAAACAATTTGTAATAGAAGCAGCCATATCAACACCCTTATGACTAGAAATAGGACAAAAAATTATTATTTTTTTATGCAAAGTCCAATTCCTATCTATAAAGTGGGCTGTTAGACACATGTAGGTAATTTTTTGTATAGACGTCCAAGTATTTGTCGTAAGACAAACTTTTGGATGTGTTTCTTTGAAAATCTTCTTCAAAATCTGTCTTTCTTCACCATAAAGAGCATAACAATCTCTTGTCAAGGTTCTACAAGAAGGAATCTGAAATTGTGGGACTGTGACTCTCATAAAATTGCTAAAACCTTCCTTCTCGACAATACTAAATGACAACTCATCAACAATTATCATTTGGGCTAAAGCTCTTCTACTTTTTGCTTGTTCAAATTTTCAAGTGCTAACCACCCATTCATTTGCTCCCATTGAAGATGGTTGTAAATTTAGTAGTGTTTGACTACCATCAACAACATGGGGACTATTAAGGCAAGTCCTATACATATGGTTATTTATTGACGAAGTACCATTACCTTTTGTAGCAGCTGCGAAAAGTTTTCCACAATACTTGCATTTTGCTTTAGAAGCTCCATTTTCGTCAATTACCTTGTCAAAAAAACGTCCAACATTTTGCCCTAGGTTCCATGACTTTTCTTTTCTTTGAAACTTCAGTAGCTCCAGTTGCGTCAACTTCAACTTCACTTAAAATATTAGGTATGCTTTCATTTGAAGCCTCACTACTTCGATTTTCAACCATCTGTGAACAGTAAATCCCTTGATTTAACAAAATGATTTTTAAAAAAGCTTACAATAATCATTTATTGTGTGAATTGGAGATGAGTTAGACTGTGAGAGAGGTTTAAACCCTTCGATTTAAACAAAAAACTTACAATGGAATGGTTGGACTCGAACTCGGTGTCGCCTCGTCGCCTGAAAAAGTGACGGTGTTGTGACGAACTGACGGTGACGGTGTTGGCTCGTCGCCTGAAGAGATGAGAGTGAGAGTCTGAGAGAGAGATGAGATTTGTGAGTTGTGACTTGTGAAGAGATGAGAGAGTTTGAGAGAATAGAGAAGAGAAGTCTCTGGAAGTCTCTACTCTCTTCTCTAGGTATACTAATAATCAGATGGGTCATGGGTGAACTGATGGGTATTAGTATTAGGTAATGGGCTCATGGGTAATGGGTTAATGGGTAATGAGCTGTGGAATTATATAATAATATAGGTTAACAAATTCGATTTTTCGGTTAACCGATTTTATTTTAATAAAAATCAAAAATCGAACCGAATAATTGAATTTTTGTTTAAGAAAACCGAAACCGACCGAAAAAATCGAAAAATCAAAACCGAAATTAAAAAAAATCGGTTTGGTCGATTTTTTCGGTTTGAACCGAAATATGCCCACCCCTAGATGTGGCCACAATGAGGAGCTTGGGGTCAACATGCATGCTTCACTTGTATGCTTATTCTTGGTCAATTTTACCCCTACTTTACTAATTTATTACAAGTTCTCATATATAATTTGGTAAATCTGTCCAATTCCATGGTCCTTTAAAATGCTGCATCATGCTGATGCCATCAATTGATGGAGAAATCTGCCACCAGACGGTTGGTTGAGATCAATTTGAGGAATGAGATCGTTTATAAACTTAAAAAGATTTTTTGGCTAAAAAGAAAAATGAAGTAAAAGTAAATAGGTTTTTGGCTATGAAAATCAAAAATACATTTATTTTATTTGAAATTTTTGAAGTTAAAAATAGACTTGGAGTTGTGTTTAGTTATAATATTTGGAGTTAATATTTAGAATTTATATGTATTTTTTTAAAAAAATTAATATGCAATATAATTTAAATGAGATTATTTTATTAAAAATAAAAAAACTTAAATTTTTTTTTAAAAAAATTTTTAAAGTGAAACCAAATAAAGTGAAGAGGTGTTTTCCAAAATCTCAAATACAACTTTAAGTTGTATTTGGTATTTTTTTGGCCAAACAAAGATCCCAAAATAAAGTGAATACGTATTTTGAAATAAAATGAATAATATTTATGGCCAAACGGGTCCTAAAAATATTGAAATATTGCACAATTTTTAGAAAATACTATTCAATCAAAGTATCAAACGATTCTTTGATTTTGTAAGTAGTCATGGACTCATTTCAAACAAATTGTGATAAAGAGAGTACACTTTTTATGTTTTTTTGGGTATTTATTAAATTTCTAAATTTCAAACGATTGTTTTATTTTGTAAGTAATAATTTTAAGGCGTAAACGATTTTCATCCTATATTAATAACAATTTTTGAGCTAAACAATTTTTCCCACATTGCTAAAAATAATATAGTACTAATGTTATTAATGTGTTCGGTAGGAAGTTATTTTTGATGAAAATTATTTTCTTGAAAAATATTTTTCAAAAAATTGAAAGGATTTATTACCTATTTTGTTATGTTCAATTATCTAAAATGTCGCTTATTTAGAAACAAAATAAAAAATTAAAATATCACTTATTTAAAAAACGAATGAAATAATATATGTTGGATTCGTGCTGACACGGACTCAAATGTCTAGTAAATATATACAGTACTTGATACTCCATAAGTTTCTAGATTATGAAGTTAATGAATGCATTAAAACTGAATTAATAGTTCACACCGTATTGATCCTCAGTAGATGGCGGGAACCGAGAAAGAAGAAGAAGCGGAGCTGCACGAATCCCAAAATCAATTCGTTTGGGATGAAACTTCTCACCTTTATTACCATGCTCGGTGCGTTTTAATTTACTTATGAAATTAGGGATTGAAGTTATTTTATTTATGTAACCTCTGCAGTTGATACTATGACTTTCCTCAATTAATTCGTTATTCCTGGCCTTCTTTTGTAGATAAAATATGTGTGGCCTTGTTATTTTATTTTTCTTTTTCCAATTTATACCAGGATAGAGTGTCTACCGGTCTTTTATTAATATAAATTAAAAACATCAACCTGAATAAGTACGAGTAAAAGGGACTAGGTCTTACCTTACCAATCCTAACGAGTTAACGTTGTTATGCTTTGATGCAGCACTGGATTTTATCATGATCCTCAAGCAGGCTGGTACTACAACTGTAATGATGGCCTTTATTACAAATTTGAAAATGGTACTTATGTTCCCATGGAGTCCAATCAGGTAGATTTTTTTTTTTTTTTAATGCTAAGCCTTTAAATTTACAGCATTTAAATGTTGGCCTAGTTGATTTTCGGTTTGATTAATGTTAAGCTCGTTTATTATTGTACGTCAGGATGGTTGTAGTGAAATGAATAGTTGTGAGAGCATTGCGCCTGTGGAGTCTAGCAAAGATGAGGTAGATGCAGACATAAGTATGTCAGGTGAAAATGTGGCTCAAGCGGTGGAACCACTTTCTACTGAGCTCTCTGAAGGTAAATAAGTTTACCTGCCTGTCTATTGTTATCGAAGATATTATGTGTTCGCGATGAAGCTGTTGCTGCAATAAATATATATCGTTTTCCCTTAGAGTTCTATCCAGACGTAATCCTTTTAGCTTCTGGTGATTGAAACATTTTGTTGTAACTTGGTGGGTCAAGTAATCAAAAATTAGCGGATCCAGGATTTTAAGTTTATGGGTTTTGGACCACAAAATTTTTCTGCTTACTAGGTTTTGGATAGATTATTTATACTAGTAAGTGATTTTTTTAAAGCTAAAAAAGGGTTTGGGCAAAAGCTATTGGGTTCTATTGAACCCGTAAGTTTATTTGTAGCTCCGCCACTGTATCTAAAATATATAAACGTGGAACCATTATACTGGTTGGTGAAATACTTTTCATGTCCATTTGGATTTGATGAACTGCAGCAATTATAGGCTGGGTGAGTCATTATCTAATCAGTTTTGCTCATTGTTTGCTGATCTATTTGACTTGAGAGAAGTGTTGGATCATGGATGTAAGATGTTTGTTCATGCAATTTCTTCAATTATGATATCCATAATTTCTGTGTTATTTATTGTATCGTTATTGAGCCCTTTTGCAATCAGTCCTTTGTCCAGTAATGTTCTCACCCGAAATATAATGGTTCTCCTAATTGCTTCATCCTTTCAGTAGAGAACTATTTAGATGTTATAATCCTTATTTTTGATAATTCATAAGTCATTTGCACTTGATGGTCGCTTACTTTCTCTTTCTATTTCACTCTAAGCAGAGCATATGGAGGATACCAGTTGCAAACTTCCAGAAAACCCACCACCACCTTCAGAATGGTAAGACACTGTGTTTAGTTATCTTGTATTTTTGTTCTTGTAGTTATTTTTCTTTCCAACAGCTATAACACATCTAATGTCAGGCTCGAAGATACACTCATTGAACTTTATCTAGCAAATTATACCACTCAAGCTGCCAATTCAGACATAACAGTGTCTCCCGAAATAAATGACCCAGATCACACACATTTGTCTGCAGCTGGTTGGTTCAAGGTTTCTGTTTTGCTCAAAATATGATTAGAACTACAGAATTGCTAGTCATTCTACCTTGACGGTGCAGGTGATGACAGCACATATGAACTCGAGGAAGGTGAATGGATACCAGACGACCGGACAGATTCTGCTGATCCAATTGCAGATGCCATGGATGAAGGTTAGTATTGATTATGGTACTTGACATTCATAGTTTTTATAGACTACACAATTTTTTTTCACTTGGCATTAAGACATTAGTGTTGAAAATGTTGATATGATGCCAGAAGGGCATAAAGTGTATGGATGTGTTTGGGAATAGGCTGTAACTCATACGAAAAGATGGAATAGGCTCCTAGCTCAGTGAAAAAGGAAGGAAAGAACAAGGATTTTTGGAATTTTGAAATACATATGCCCCTTAGTTTGAATTTCTTCATTTTCATGGTTTTGGATGCATAAGATTGACTGAAGTTCCCTCACAACAGGCATTTGTTTGGAGGAAGAGAACTGGCTAGCCCAATATGGTCAAGTTGAACGACCAGTTGATGATTCTCTTTCACATATTCGGGTTGTTGATTTGTGGGATTGGTCAATGGTTAAAAAGATCAGAAAAGGTCGAAAAAGAAGGGTGACCAGGCTGGTAGGACGACTGGTGAAGCCCACAGCTAAGCTGCATCCATCAATGCCCTCGAGTGGCCATCTACTTAAAACTGCTCCAGTATGTGAAGTCCATCTTGATCTGGTACGAGTTACATCAGGTTTGCATTGTCAAACTTCCATTTACAGGGAAACTTCTGCATCCTATTTGATTACACAGATCAGTTATTGTTAACATGTCCCGTTTTAATTGAGGTTTATAAAAATCAGATTCACGTAATTCCCTTTTATATGTTGGTCGATTCAATCTGTGATCTTGTTTCCCTTTTATATGTCTGTCTATTCAATCTGTGAATTTTTCATTCCATGTGCCAGAAACTTCCTTCTTATTTGTTACATGTGAGCAAACTCATGCCTCCCTGGTGGCTTCCCTACAAAACTAAATGGCCCAATACTGTATTTTCATGTTTCAGCCATCTGCATGTAGGCATTCACATTCATTCATGATCAGCCTAATTCAGAATGCTGCCAGATTAGACATGCATATTTTGAGAGGAATTCGTGTAAGTTACAATATGTTATGGACAGTAAAAGAGATGTAGTGAGGCACAACATTGAAGGAACAGGGATTTCCAACTTCTTCTGAAACATCCATAACTCTCTTTGGCATTCTGAAATAAGCTTGCACTTAAAAGAAATGAAAACTGCTGATTCAATAATTTATTTCAATCAATCCTCAGCATCAGCAAATTGTAGAATCACAAGGAGAGAAAAATTCTGTTATATTTTCTGTCATGAAAAGATGTTTGCTTCATCTTTTGAGTATGAAATTTTAGTTTGCATTGGCCACCCTTATTCTATCCTTGGCATTCATTCAAAATGTTCCCTTCCTACAGGTCAAGTGTACAGGTTGAGAAATCCTAGCACAAAATATTTGGCTTCTTTGTCAAATTATGATTCTTCTAATCCAACGAAAAATTGGCGCTTTCCTCAAATGTCAATCAGCAAAGAAATCCAGACATGTTCACCAGTCGCTGAAAGATATAAACCCATAAGCACAGCACTTCCTGTTGAGGAGGATGTATCTCTGCCATCGGAGATCAGTGCGCCTGATAGGGTATTCTAGTCCACTTTATGTTTCAAGTACTAATGCAATTTTTTACTTAGAGATGATTTGGGTTATTGGTCATTTACGATAAAGTTTCTATATGCAGTCAATTAGGGGAGTTCTGTAGAAGATTTAGTATCTTAAAACTTGAAAATGAGAACACTTTTTTGAAAGCTGCACTAAAAAATTTACTAACTTGGAAAAGTAATAAATTGTATTATCTAGATGACGAGCACAGTAAAAAGCATGCCAGTACAGCGAACAAACAGCATAAATTGAATCATCTAGACAACAGTGCTAGTTGCTGATTTGTGTTTGGATCTGCGATGATTTCATTCTCATTAGAGATAAAATAACCAATTGAAGAAAGGGAAGGTAGCCTATGGTATGGAGCCTCCACCTCCAAGCATAAGGTTATATGCTCGAGTGACCAAGGAAACAAAGTGTGAAAGGGCCATTTTGGGCTTCAAGATAGAGGAGCTTTTGTTCAGGTTTGGGGGAATTCTACCATATAAGGGGAATAACAATTGAATCATCTCATAAGAAAACTTTGTTATTTTACTGGACAAATGCTTTCTCCTATTTAATGGGCATGCACAAGGATCTACAATCTCTTGCCTATCTGTTAAGTTGTGTGATTATGGCATTCCAGGACAAAGATTATCTGTACAGGGACAGAGCTGCAGAAAGAAGAGCATTGCACGGCGGGTTTGGTGTTGGTCCAGGACAAAAAATTTCACCCAACTCCGATGATTCTGTTCCGTTGGAGGCATCTGCCGGTCCAGAGGAAGCTCTTTCTGAATCCTTGAACAATTCATTTGGAGCTGGTAGCTACGCCAGAAGAATGTTGGAAAACATGGGCTGGAAGGAGGTACAGTTTAAAACTTTACTTCAAGAATTATAGTTTTAGCTACAAGTGTCACTGAGAAGGTTTTACATAATCTTGAAATCTTTATCTTTGGACCTCAAGAAAGTAGAGACCCACCTAGATTTGTAAAACTCTGAATATTGTTCTTCTGTCTCTACCTTCCATATTGATCACCAATCTCTAGGTGTCCGTCCAATCTTTTCACTCACGTGTGACGGGAACTTTTTCCTTGTTAATTTGTTACAAGGTCATTGTAATAGTTTTTAAGTTATTAGAATCCATCTTTGTCAAAAAGGAAACTTCACCCCATCCATACTCTTCCTTCTTAGATTCTGTTTAACGAGTAATTTCATGGCTGTGTGTAATAATGAAGATGAGTGCACCTAACGTTACAAGAGGACCTTTGTGAATGAGACTACTTAAGTGATACTTGGAAATGTAATGGTGGTATTGTCACCTGATGGCTGGCTGTTTGCACAGGGAGAGGCACTTGGCTGCAGCAACAAGGGGTTGATTGAACCATTACAGGCTACGGGAAACAAAGGTTCTGCTGGGCTGGGTTGGAATGATGAACGAAGAAAACAGTCCATGTACAGTTCTAAATAAACGAGGGAATGTAGTTCCTTTGTTTGCGGTCTGAGAGAATGTAATAATCCAACTTCACTTGTCTGCTCAATCAGCTTAGTTTACTATTTGTTGCCTTTTTTAAAGTCACAACTCATATATCTGCTTCTGACCTATTTTATGGAACACCATATCGTTAAAGGACAATACCAGATCAAGTTGTCACTTTTATATCATATAAAGAGTTGGAACAGAAACAATTGGAAAAGAAACTGTGCCAAATTAGCTGTCCCAGTTTTGATTTTGGGTTGTGCGAAATCATGCCTTTTTTAAAATGGGAAATTATTCTTTTCACTAGTCTATCCTTTTTTGAAATGCAAAGGTGTGGTACTCAGTTTTATACAGGAAAAGCTTGAAATTCTCCCAAGACATTTGAATTGTCTTGGACGTTCGTTAAAGTACAGTAAAAGTGTCCATAATCTTGTTTTGAGTAAAATGAAACATCTATATTACGATACAATTAGTTTTGAAGTTGATTTGATTCATAAAAAAG
This sequence comes from Capsicum rhomboideum, assembly GCA_031232105.1. Lineage (NCBI taxonomy): Eukaryota > Viridiplantae > Streptophyta > Magnoliopsida > Solanales > Solanaceae > Capsicum > Capsicum rhomboideum. Next base: position 11,855,109 of record CP124716.1, on the reverse strand, counting down.
TACCACAGTTCAAAATTTGATCAATAAATCTGATGTAATTCCACCAGGGTATGGATAGGATGTGCGCATGCACCTTAATATTTAGGGGCAGAGAGGCTGTTTCTATTAAGTTTTGAGCCCGATGCAGGAAAATAAGAAAGAAAAAGAGAATAGAGTAGCATGTACAAAACAAGGCGTAGCATAATTGAAGCGTTAAAAGCAAAGTGGACTATTTAGCGATGCACTCTTCCACATCTAAGACTGGCTACACTTTACAAGATAAACAGCGTTTACAGTTCCGCACAACAAAACATCGGCAAAATTGCAAGTGCATAATTGAGAAAATGTTCTACAAAAAGGCTATAGATCATATTGGTGCAGCTGACATGCATACGGAAATAATACACCATTCAATACCCAAGAAAATGAGAAATAAAATCGCAGATTCTAACACTGACTACAAGTACATTGGTATGACTGTCTACAGCTTGGGTTAAGAAGATATGGTTGTCTTGTTGCTCTACGAACTGACAGCTCTTGTTGCCAGGTCCGCCCCTTCATCTTCTGCTTGCTTTACAATTGTACCATTTAAGGATAAAAGGGTAGCTTCATGTATGAAGGTAAGGCCTCGAATGTGTTGACCAAACAACACTCTTTTTGGAAAGGGAAAAGAAGCTATGCTACCATAAATATAACACTAGTCCAAATCCAGAAAGCTTGCCTACTCATTCTCTGCTGCCTGTGCTTCTGTAGTTGTCATTCCCTCATCACTGGCAGTTTTATCAGGAGTTAATAATTCGGTTTTCTCCACAACGGTGTTTTTTTCATTCAGCTCTTCCTTCAGCTTACCGATCTCCTCATCCTTCTCCTCAAGTTTATCTTGCAAGATTAGTACCTAGGACAAATAAGGTTAAAACGTCAAACTTTACATCCTTCAAAAGTCATCCTAATGTCTGAGTTCACTCTAAACAAGAATGGAAACTGTGTGAAGCACCATTTCATTTGATCTTTCCACATCGTTCGTCAGTCCCTCTATCTGCTTGCAGAGGCCTGCAAGTGGGAATAAAAATTGTCAGAAAGTGAGTCAATCAATCTACTCATAATTGCTTTCTGAATAACAATGGCAAAGTGACAAAATTATAGTTAGGTCGAAAAAATAGGAACGTCGGTAAGATGCAGAAGGTAAAATGAACACCTGTAAAGAAAGACCTAAAATGCAATTAGCACAAATATGGATTGCTTACGCAACAAGGGCTAACTTCCTAGTTAGATACTACAATCCACCATCAACCTGCTTTGACTTCAAAAAGTTATGTTCTCTTAACAGAACTAGGCTACCCTGTTGGCAAGATCTTACTTTTCACCCTTCAAAATTACAAGCTGAGAGATTAAAATAAAGGAGGGAGGGGGGGGGGGGGGGGGGGGAGTTGAATTGCTCCATATTGCAAGGAGATACTACTTTGATCTACAAACAAATCATGAACTCTGGAGAAAGCACGCCGGTGGCTGAACCAATGTAGGAATTAACAGTTTCTCAGATGATGATGACTCAATTCTATGTAAAAGCATGCCTTATGTCTGGCAAGATTGCACTCTAGCAAGAATAAGGGCATGTAGATATATTTTAACCACACATGGATCAGGTGACAGCAACTGGTTTCTTTCGAGTACAGAGAAGACATGTATGTGAATCAACAACAACATACCCCTTGTATTCCCACAAGTGGAGTCTAGGGAGCGCAGAGTGTACACAGACCTTACCCCTACCTCATGGAGATATAGAGAGGCTGTTTCTGAAATACCCTCAGCTCAAGTAAAGATATGTGTGTGAATCATGTAGTATAATTCCTTGTCAACTGCTTACTGAAGTTAAAAAACCCTAAAACAACATACCCAGTGCAATCCCACAAGTGGGGTCTGGGAGGGTAGTGTGTACGCAGCCACGCCCCTACCTTGTGAAGGTAGAAAGACTGTTTCCGCTAGACGCTCGGCGCAGGTAAAACATATCAAAAACAAGTATGGGAAGGAAATACAGAAGTAAAGAAGTCTTGCTACAAATAAAGGAGCAGAGAATAGTATCAACAACACATAAAAAGGTAACCGAATCAAAGGAAACAGCATACAACAACAACAAATGAAAAAGACTATAACAGTAACAAGCACGAAGAACAACACGAAAATACAATAATCAAGGCTAAGAAACAACAAATAGAAATAGAAATCTAAGAGTACGAAAATACAAAATGCAAATTATATCTAAGAGTGACTATGTCTTTACTCATGTAATGTCCAGATTCAGATGAACCAGAGGGGTATATGCAAATGTTACCAAAAGTTTCAACATTTAAGGTATATCCTCGCTAATATTATCAATCACACTGATCATACCTAGAATTCCCGTGGGACCAAACTGACCGGTCAATTAAAAAAAAAAAAAAAAAAACTAGCAGCGAAAAAAAAAGGTTCCTTGCGAAATCAAAAGGAAAACAGAGGTGTATTTGTAAAGCAACTTGAGAGAACATTAACCTTCAAATTGACTTTTGAGTTCAGCATTCTGAGACTTCTGCAACGCCAGTTTCATTGTCAATTCATGCATCTGCAAGTAAAGAAAGAAACAGAACTTCTCTAGCATCTCACATTTATCACCTTTAAAGCAACCATCATAATTTAAATATTTAACGAACCTGGAAGAAATAAGCTAGGCAACTAGGTAACTTATGATTAGACTACCATCTCCAAAATTCTATTTAGAATTCGAAGAATTTTATAATTTATACACGTCACTAATCAAGAAAACCATTTACTACCTTTCCTTCATTAGCCTGGTTTCCGATCTCTTCATTTTCCTCCTGCAGTGTCCTACATTTAGCCATTAGCATCTTGCCCATTTTGCTTTGTGGGGTAAAATTGACTGCAGCAATGTTATCTTGCAACTCCTTCACTTTCTTATCCTTCTCCTCAACCAAATTCTGGCAATGCAAAACACGAAAAGATGTAAGCAAGAACGAAATCTGAGCCAGCAAGGCCAAGAAGGAACAATGAAAAGGTCAAATAAACTACAGACGAAAAGCATCCAAAAATCTAAGCACCAAGCATGGATTATTCACTGGCAACAGTTTGCATCATCTAAGCTCATAGAGCAATTCAAAAGGTAACCTGGAACTAAATAAAGAAATTCCAGCCAGCCATCAAAGAGACTTGAAAGCATAATGAAGTTAAAGTATGGAACCACTAAATAAGTGTATCAATCTCCTCTCCATACATTTCAGCTAGAAGTAAAAATCAATGTCCAGATAGCTTACCTTCAGTCTAGTGAACTCTTCATGAATAGCTGGATCAAGTAATAACTTCCGTGCCTGTTAATTTACCCCCAAAAGAATTAAGGAAACTGAGCAAAACGTGAACAAAGAGATTAAAAACAAACGTTAACCCAAAAAAAGAAAAGGAAAAGCTACATGACATTTTCCTCAAAAGAAGGGAGAGAGAGAGAGAGCCCACAGCAGATATATATTATAGCAGAAAAGAACAAAAAGCTGCAGAAATTTTTTCTGTGAATCATAGTGTTGTTCTCAGAAAAAGAAGAAAAAATGAGGACTCAGTGTGCCTAATGTTGATCGAACTTGTGACCTAAGAAACAACTCCCTCAACCTGTGTCAACTGAGCTACCCCCCACCCCCACTAACAGTTTACAACCCTAATTATGCTATGTGGTTTTCTAGCATACTGAGTATATTGAGACTTGGTAGGGATTCTAGGGCCGTGATATCATAGCATTAGTGTTAACAAAGGGATTAAATTCTCAGGTCAATATGCGAGCATAAGGTTGATACTGGATTGGAGTTGGAAGTAAGATTTCGTAACTAGAATTAACAAAGCAACACGGTGCACCAGCTAAAAATGTTATTATTAAAAAAAAAGCATAAAGCAAAGAAATAACCAAATGAACCAGAACGAACAAGGAAGTTCAAAAATTGAGATGTAGGAGGCCACAAAAATGTGTTATCCTGGTTTTGGCTAACAAAACTAAGCCAATATGCAATTTGAAAAAAAAATAAAAAATAAAATAAAATAAAACTTGAGGTGGGGATACAGAGTGAACAGAGTGAAATGCTGATTTAACCTATAGTAGAAAAACTACCACCCTCCCTCGTACACAAAGAAACTTTGTAACAATGACCTCAAAATAGGAACAGGACATATATTTTCTTGGAGGGTAGCCAGGTGGGAGCACAGCCAGCTTCCGTCAGTTGACAGTTCCACAATACACATAAAACTACTTGAACATCCTTTCAGATTTCTGCAACATTCAAACTTTAATGCTTAATCAAAGTCTAATCAAACTCCTACAAGCTACTCTTGTACCTAGCAACTAACTGTGTGACACAAAAACAAGCTACATACAACACATAGAGATTACACACATAGAACTCCTTTTTAAAGGAGCAAATTGGAAAAAATCACCAAAACAATGAACAGCAGGGAATAACAGACAAATATTCTTTCCCTCCTTTTTTCGGGTTTTATATTCCAGAGCATACAGACAGCAGATCTATGAGTAAGAAAAGATACTACTACTACCTGCATAGATGGCGGCTTGAGTTGAGTTCTAAGGTCCCGAACTGCAGACTAAAACATTCAACAGTAGGAAAAGTAAGAAGAAAGAATTGACCAGCACAAAGTAAGGAGAAAACGATGAATTAATATATATTTTAAAATAAAGGCAACTACAGATAAAGGAAAAACACCCAACACTTTATGCTTAACAAAAAAGGATCTTAAAAACACTACACTCAACATTCAGCAACAACATTCCGGTGCCTTCTTACACACCCTCACCCCAAAAGAAGAAAGTCGTGACGTCTGATCAGAGGTCCTATCAAGGATGAAACTAGATTTCATAACATAAGGACATTGCTAGTATTGATTAGACCACAGATCTCTTCAATTGACAAAACTGAAAATGAAAGATCAGCTGACTAGCGGTAGGCTTGTATATCCTAAGATGTAGGTTGCAAGCTCCATTGCACACCATAAAGACAAGACATTTTCTCAGGTAAAGTACAACTTACAGCTGGCAAATTGAATTACTTTCAACAAACTCAATTTTCAATTTTTGAGCGAAATCATTTTCTTTTGCTACATATATTTCTCTTTCGCAGTTCACTAAGACATGTTTCCCTAATTATCCTTTCCAATTTTGTTGAGATAGCAGGATTAAAAATAAATCGTGTACAAGAAAGTTCAAATTAAATCTCATTGTTAGGGTTTTGGAGGTGGAGAAAGGAGCAGCTGAGGAAGACTGGCAACAATGTCGAGGAGAGGTCGCGGAGGTTCCGCGGGAAACAAATTCAGGATGTCTGAGTCTGCCGGTGGCAGCCACCGTCAACTGCGCCAATAACACCGGAGCAAAGACCCTGTACATCATTTCGGTGAAGGGTATCAAAGGAAGGCTTAACAGGTTGCCATGGCGTCAATGTTAGTCAGCGCAAGCCGTGGCGTCCAAAGAACGGTGACTTCATGTACTTTGAAGATAATGCTGGTGTATTGTGAATCCCAAGGGAGAGAAGAAAGGATCTGTAATCACATCACAGGGCCAATTTGGAAAGAGTGTGCTGATCTTTACCTAGGATTGCAAGTGCTGCCAATGCTATTGTGTAGAAGAGTTTCCTTGACTAGTTTGAAATTCTTGTTTTTGATGGTTAATTTATGTTTTTGGATATCAGATTGTTGTCTTATTAAGAGATTACTTTTAGCTGGTTTGAGAATTTTACATCTAGAATACATAGTTATTGCCTGTTTCTTCTATTAGGTAATTTTGTCTTTTCAGGCGAATGCTTTAATCATTTCTTAATCTTAAATTTTGGACTTAATTACAATCAAGTTTAGCATTCATTGAGATCAAATGGTTCAAAATAAATATATAATAGATGCAAGCTAGATGGTTCAAAATGAATATGTAATATATGCCATCTACCATTTGATGACCATGGACAACTTTACCTTCAACTCTGCTATCTCCTGCTCTCTTTTGGCAAAAGTTACAATAAATGCAGCCTCCTTTTTCTTTGCTCTTTCCAACTACAGATTGCAAAGATGAGATAATGATTAGAAAAACGTTCAATAATTTTATCAGCAGTGAACAAATAAAGAGGAATAACAAAACAAAACCTGCTCACGCAATGACTCCTCGGATGATCTGAGATTCTGAAGATAACTGACCACAAATCTGGGTTCTGCAAATAAGAGCACAGTTAATTCTCTTCATTGGAAAACGTTACTCACTCTCAATCAAAACATGAAAGATCTTTCCATTTAAGGGGTGACCCCCAAATGTTGAACATGATTCTGCAAATGAAAACAGATGGATTTTAAACCATTCAACTTTAATCAGTGATATGATGGTGGAAGCATCACCCGAGTCTACTATACTTTAACCAACAAGTCAAACCTTTCCCCATAAAACTCCATATCTTTCAAAACCATATCATATATCAGATGGGACAGTGGGAATCAAAATATGATTTTTCTTTCATGATGTATGGCTCTCAAACATACAGCAGCAACTGGGAAAACGCGAAGATCAGAAAAGACTAGATGAAGAGGAACAGGATTATAGGTGACTACAGAGATGCTGAAAAGGACAATACCAGGTGTCAAGCCAGGAGGTATGAAAGACTCCTTTTCAAACGCAGAGTGCCATTTTTGTATTTCAGATTTAGCAGCTTCAAGTTCTGTCTGAAACAAGCATAGATAGTTTAAGTCGGTAATTAGTTCAAGGACCATTTCTCCATAAAATTATTCACTTTTTTCCGGAATAGTTTTTCACTTTAATTTGAAAATCAGTTTGGCCATGAAAATTACCAAATCCAACTTGAAGTTGCATTTCAAATTCGGAAAACAACTTATAACTTGTTTTTCAACTCACTCTTCACTTTAGAAGTTGTATTTAAGTACATTCAAGCATGAATATTATTCCAAATATTAAAAAAAGGTCAGCCCGGTGCACTAAAGCTACCGCTATGCGTGGTGTCCGGGGAAGGGCCCCACCACAAGGGTGTATTGTACGCAGCCTTATCTTGCATTTCTGCCAGAGGCTGTTTCCAAGGCTTGAACCCGTGACCTCCTGGTCAGATGGCAACAACTTTACCAGTTACTCCAAGGCTCCCCTTCTTTACAAATATTATTCCAACTATTCTTTGCAAAAAATATAACCAAACACAATTTCATATTTAACTCCAACTCTATAAATTCTAAATAAAGTGAAGAAAAATTGAAATCTATGGCTAAACGCCTACTAAGATATTTAACTCAGAATTTTGGTCATTCAAAACGCCTACTAAGTGATTTCACTCAGAAGTTTAGTCATTCAACAACAAGATTCATGCTCCATTAAGAGTGGTGCAGTTCCAGAAGGTCCCCACACAAAGCTTGAACAAAGTAATGTTAGCATAAGAATCAATGAAGGGACGTAAAAAAAAGGGCAGCCCGGTGCACTAAGCTCCCGCTATGTGCAGGGTTCGGGGAAGGGCCCGACCACAAGGATCTATTGTACGCAGCCTCACCTTACATTTCTGTAAAGGGCTGTTTCCAAGGCTTGAACCCATGACCTCCTGGCCACATGGCAACAACTTTACCAGTTACTCCAACGATCCTTTACCAGTTACTCCAAGGAAGGGACGTAAAACATCAAAAGAAACTACAAACTGTGAAATTAGAAATCTTAGGCCCTCGGACATTTTAAGACGTATGAGCAGCAGAGTCAACTCAAACGAGCAGGTTGGAGAGGGAAGACCAATTTATGTTGATGAAAGATAGGTGGTCAGTAAATCATACCATCCAGCCAACATGTTAGTAAAATCATATTATTATGTGATAAGCAAAGGAAGAAAGATATTTTATCCAATACCATGGAAGCATCTAAAACGAATTTAAGAATTAATTGAGCAAAGTATCAGAGAAAATATAAAACAACTTCCCATGAAAGACACTACATGTGCTTACTTCTAAGTGAATTAAAACCTTATATAAACATTGAATATTAACTGAGACAAAGTAAGATAACCAGAGTACCATAAGCAAAAAGTAAAACATCTAAATTTCTGGGCTCTAATAATTACTATGAAAAGAAAATTTTAAATCATACAACAAGAATACATAATGTTGAAAAAGAGGATGGTAGTCAGTAAATCATACCATCCAGCCAACATGTTAGTAAAATCATATTATTAGCTGAAAAGCAAAGGAAGAAAGATAATTTTATCCAATACCATGGAAGCATCTAAAATGAATTTAAGAATTAATTGAGTAAAGTAAAAAAGGGCAGCCCGGTGCACTAAAGCTACCGCTATGCGCGGTGTCCGGGGAAGGGCCCCACCACAAGGGTGTATTGTACGCAGCCTTACCTTGCATTTCTGCCAGAGGCTGTTTCCAAGGCTTGAACCCGTGACCTCCTGGTCACATGGCAACAACTTTACCAGTTACTCCAAGGCTCCCCTTCAATTAATTGAGTAAAGTATCAGAGAAAATATAAAACAACTTCCCATGAAAGACACTACATGTGCTTACTTCTAAGCTAATTAAAACCCTATATAAACATTGAATATTAACTGAGACAAAGTAAGATAACCAGCGTACCAAAAGCAAAAAATAAAACATCTAAATTTCTGGGCTCTAATAATTACTATTTAAAGAAAAAATTAAATCATACAACAAGAATACATAATGTTGAAAAAGAGGATGACAGATTGTTTTGGGTATAACCATGGAAAACAAAAAAAAACAGAACATAAGATGATAAAACACCTGACATGATGCTAGGGTATCCTTACAGTCCTGAAGACTGCAAAAACAAAGCACAAAAGACAGTGAGAAAATGACTAAACATAAACAATTAAATCCAATAAAAAAGGTTGACAGATATGCAACAAGGGTCCAACTACCATACCTCTCACGAAGAGACAAGATCATCCCTGTTGCTGCACCAGGCGCTGTTTCTTCAACTTTCAAGTTACCCTAGTATTGAAAAAGGTAAATAATAAATAATGACTTAAGACTGCCATGCCAATAGGTCCCTATGATACCTATTACTCTAGTTTAATAACTGGGGTTGAGAGAGCAACCTACCTATCATGTGAGAAATTTAGGAAGATAGTGGGTAATAGTTGTTTTGAAAGAATCTTACGCATCGGTAAAAGGTAAATTTTTTGAAGGATTTAAATCCTTGACAATATCAAAAGCGCACTTAATTATTTTAAACAATTCGTTTTTTTAAGGTAGAGATTTTATTAAATGGCACCAAGATGGTACAGGAAAACAAAAACACCATATAACAAAAAGCAGCCTCCTACACTCTTCTTCATAACCATCCAATAAATCCATATACTGGTTCAGACTATCAATTAAACTACATTTACACCAGAAGTACAAATTTTGTAAACATCTATCCTTAATTCTAGTGGAATAGTGGTATGGACTGCGTACACTTTACCCTCCCCAGACCCCACTTTGTGGGAATACACTGGGTATGTTGTTGTTGTTGTATCCTTAATTCTAGAAATGTGAGTTCTCTGCCCTTCAAAGAAAACTTTGTTGCACTCTAGCCAAATTGTCCATAAGATGCACAGTGGAATAGTTCTCCATATCTGCTTTATCTCTTTTGGTATCACCTGTTGTTGCCAACCTTACGGAAAACCTTTCACTTTCTGAGGCACCACCCAATTAACACTGCGAAAATTTAGGAACAACTCCCAACATGCTCTAGAAATTTTGCAATGGAGAAAAGGTGCACCAAGGTTTCGGTTTCCTGATCTTATTGACAGCCTCTTTTCTGCAAGCTATTTTGAGTTAAGCATTGCCCCCAAGTTGTAACCCATCCAAAACATGCTACTTTAACAGGATTTCTTTTGTCTTCCGTAGCATCTTTTAAGGCCAAGATTTATCCCACTGACATGACTGATTCATCAACACACTATAACAATTCTTAACCGAAATTTTTGTGATGTCCCAAAAGAAAGCATGTCACATAAAATTAACCAAGAGAGTGCTTATGAGCAACCAACTCCCCATGTATCCCATGATTGGTTTGCTAGTATCGCTTACAAGACAAACTTAAATTAGAGTAAAAAAACAATAACATATCCCGTATAATACCACAAAGCGAGGTTTGGGGAGGGTGGAATGCACGCAGGCCGTACCACTACCTTAGAGGTAGAGAGGTTGTTTCCGATAGACCCTCAGCTCAAGAATAAACTGTCCAAAGGCCAAAGCAATATATATAGAGAACCAAAAAAACTGAAATAATGGAAGTCATGAACAACTACTATAGACAACCTGAAAAATCACCTTAAACATAATTCATAACCGAAGTGTAAACGAAACCACAGATGATAACCAAACTCAAAGGACAAGCAACTACAAGAGTAACACTATGACTAGTAGTATAGAACAAAAAGCGAGACAACACTCAACTATCTAACCACCTTTCTACCCTAATTTGTGTCCTCCATAACCTCCTATTAAATTAGAGTAAATTTAAAAAAAAAAGCACCTTTTTAGAGCCAAAAATATCATCTTCATCATCGTCAAGGTCTCCAAAGCCTCTTTTGGTACCTAAAATCACCTCTCAAAGTGTTACAACCAAGAAATATACGCAAAAACTTACAGCAACAGCTACAATGGCGAAAGAATTAACAAACCTGAACGCCTAGTAGCAGCGAAATCTCCACCAAAATCAAGGTCCTGAAAATTCCCCAAAAAGAAAAAAAATTGTTCAACATTATTAGTACACAGCATAGCGGGAGCTTTAGTGCACCGCGCTGCAATAATTATAAGTAATTGAAAAGGAGTTACATCGTCGAGGTGATTATGAGACGCCATTGATGGAATTAATTCAATTTTAGAGTTCTATTTGGAACCCTAAAATTGATGAAGAATGGGCAGGGTGAAAACAGTGAAGAGAAAAGCGGGGAAGGAAGAGGAATGATTTGGTGCAACCGGTTTTAAATACTCCTTACAACAACTGCCACGTGGGATCTCTGATTTTGCTACATCTAAATCCAATTTATTTTATTAATAACAAATAGTAATATTTTGCAATTTGAATGTATAAAAATAAAATAAAGGAAATAATCCTACAAAGTTACTTTGTTTTTTTAAAAGAATTTTTATGTGTAAAAATTTTAAAAAATGAAAGATTTAAAATAAAATAAAAAGTTTGTTGGGGATTACAAAAATCAATTGACCTTATTTAAGCAACACAATCTAAATTCTTTATTTTTTTTCTACTATCTTTCTCTCTTTTATTATTTTCAGAGTTAATAAGGAAGTGTCATTAAAGAATTGCTTTAAACATTGAAGAACTCCAAGTGGATTAAATCATCTTTTTCCCTTCAGAAACATAGGGGAGAAAAACTGACGTTCTATTTCATGACAAAATGTTAAATCACTAATCAGTCAACTTTTTTTTTACTTCAAAATATATTTGAAATCAATATGCATGCATAATATCTTTGACATTCTACTTAGTGGATTGCAAGAGATGATAATTTGAAAAAAATACTATGATAACCTTGAATATTTCTTTAAAAATTTAATATGTATGGAACATCGTTATATATTACAATCCGATATTTTTATATTAAATGTAACTCCTAAAATATTTGTTCATACTACATCAAACGCATGAGCTATCAAAATCACTGGGTTATCAAAAAGTTGTTTCCCCTCAAGAGGAGCTCCCTTTTTTCTCGAAAGAAGGATATTTTTAACCCGATAATTAACTTTAAAGGCAACTGGAATCGAATAAGTGAAAGGAGAGCAAGCTTAAGGGGTATTTCCACCACGTTAGAAACATTTTTAACCCTCTACCCTATTTAATATTCCTACTTGCACATTTTCTCCCAACACTTTTGATTCCAATCTAGTGTGTGTCACACATTGATTAGACTGAAACGACTCTATTGAAACCTTGTACGAAGAGAATTTACAAAGCCAAACTTGAAAAAACAAACAGATGCAATTAAGGTTCAGTGAACAAGAGGAACAAATACTTGACCTGACCGCAATTTTAACTATCTACCACTCTCATCTATCATTAACTCAACTAAATCCCTTTAATACAATATAAAGTAGGAATTATGTGATTAATGGTTGGTAACAAGCTGACAACAAATAATCAAAAAGATTTACTTTTCATTAATAAGAATGGTAATTACTACTTGAATACATATATTTTTTATATCCAATAAGTAAACAAAACTTAGGGGCCTTGAATTTTTCGGGCCTAAAGCAAGAGCTTCATTGACATAGGGGTGGAGTCGCCTTTGTTTCTAGCCCATCCATAGCTTCAGAACTCTATCTTTACCACCAGATGCTACTTTTTCGCCGTCTGGACTCCAGTCAACCGCGAAAACCTTCAAAGTTCAGAAAGACAAGTTATCTAACAGTTCTACAGAAAAGGAAATGCTGGAAGAAAATGCCTGTTGCGGAAGCTTTACCTCATCAGCATGGCCAGGAAGGTCTTGCTTCAACTTCTTTGTCCGGATATCCCAAACCTAAATCGATAAGAGATACATAGTTTTCTTAATGACTTGTTTTTAACTGGACAAGAACCAAGAGTAATAGTGTAATACAAACACATACCTTCAAGGTTGAGTCTTTGCTTCCACTCAATAGCAGCCTACTATCGGCTGACCAGCTGTGCAAAACACAAGGATGACTAAATAATGGTTTGACTGTTAAAATGATGGAAGAATGAGTTTTAAGGCAGATTCTAACCTTATCTGATATACAGGTCCAACATGGCCTCGGAATGCAGCAACAAATTTTCCTGTGGTACCATTCCATAATTTGACTGACTTATCAAATGAGGCACTTGCTATCCATTGGCCATCCGGTGAAAAATAGACGTGATTAACCAGCTGCCAAAATATGAAATTCTTGCTTAGAACCCAAAAAAAAGGCCATGTTCACCAACACACACACAGAAAACCATCCCTTACAGCACAGAAAGATTGTCAACCTGTTGATGACCTGTCATGCGAGTTTTGGGGTGCTTGCTGACAGCAGGCTCCCATAGAAACATGGTGAAATCATCTGATCCGGAAACTAATCTCTCTGGGGCATTCCCTCTCATTTTGTTGTACCTTTCAAGTGCTACCTGGCGATGAAACAAGAGAAACACAAGTACTGTGAGGAAGGGTGAAATTACAATTTTGGAGCAACTAAACAACATCAACGATTTTCTCTCTTTGCCTCTCATTGAAGTCTACTGTTGCCCTGCCACCTGCTAGATGAGAATATGAGATGCTTCGAGAGCCACAGGATATAGGAGTGCATAATTTCAGCAGTTGGAGAATAATGGAAAGCAGAAGATAGAAGAACACCCAAAATTTTTAAGGATGTCTCAAAATACACCAGTCCTCGAACTAATTATAGCTTTAGTTGTGAACTTCGCACACCCATTTGTTAACTCCCATTAAGATTTCAAGAGTCAAACTGGTATCTTTTCCTCTATTGTCAGAGAGGCCCCAGCATATGTATCTTCCTATCCTAGCAAATCCTATATGCAGCTTATGCTTTTGTTGATCATCAACAAAACTAAAAAGATAGATTGATCCATTTTACAGCTGGCATCTTTATTAAGGATCTCTGATCACCTAGCTTTTTAGCAAATGTAAAAGGTACAACTGAAGGATGCAAACAATCTTGTACGAGTTGCTTAATTGAGAGCAAATCTCATCTCTGCAAATGTTTCAAGTACTAAGCTAACTCTCTCTCAAAAAGGATACAAACAATCTTGTACAAGCTGCTTAATTGGTAGACAATCTCACCTTTGCAAATGTTTTCAAGGAATAAGCTGTGACTTTCAAAAGTATACAGCCTGCTGCTACTCTAAAATTTATTATTGTGTCAACTCTAGTCTTAAAAGAAACTGAAAAATAGTTGCTTGATATCCGACATTGAAAATTTTAATAGGAATGAGATGGGTTCAAATGGAGCAAAGTGGATACTTAGGATCATATAGCAGACGCCAACACGGTTGGGATTGAGGCATAGTTATTCATCAATGGCGTACTGCAGCACTGCCAGATAATCACAGAGGTATTTGAACTAGCCTAGTGGATCATGGATGAGATGAGCTCAGCTTGTATATTTTTAAATATCAAACCTCCTCGTGACTTCTCTCTCTCACCATAATTTTTGAGTTATTATGCAAAAATATTTCACGCTTCCACAACAGAGTATCTCCATAAGGATGTGCTGGGGAAAAATCTTAATCTAATCCAACTAAAGTTGATAAATAGTGAATCCATGCAATATTGAAAATGCAAATTAAATTAAGCACAGGACTAGGAATACCAAAAGATTACCTTTTTCATTTCCTCAGGAGATGCAAACTGTTTACTGATGTGATCAAACGCTCCACTTCGAAGAACATATTCAGTGCTCAGTGCTAGAGAATTTACCCAATGTCCATGACCCTGCATAGCATGAAACAGTAGGAGCATAAATAAAAAGCTACCCATCTAGTCATAATTTCCAGGACATTACTCATGGGCACCTAGGCGAAACAACTTCACTTTTCAGATATGCACATCCACAGATCCACTAGCTTCAAAATCTATAAGAATATACCTGTTCCAGCTTACACCGAGAGTCTCTTAAAATGAAATACAAGTCCAACTAACTATAAAACTGGTGCTCGACAAATTGTCCATATGTCACAATGGACTACAAAGACAAATGATAGCATATCACAAACCTCACTTTCAAGCAGTCAGAAAATTTCATTTCTACTTCAGTTGTAAATTGAAAGAAAGCTTCTCAGGGATCTCAAGGAAGTTGAAAAAGCCCACCAAGCACATATCAACCTCATTGAATGCAGGTGATGAATAATAATACAAAGTCACAGCACATGCATGAGAGCACTTGAAAAGTCCCACAATAATCAAAAGTTATGGACTTCACCTTCAATTCACGAATTAGCTTCCCTTGCGTGGTTTCCCATACCTTGATTGTACAGTCCTGAGATCTGGAATATGAAATAATGAATGTTACTAACACCATATCCAAGATTTCATAAACTAATGCTCGAGTTTCACGGCTCATTCTCTATCTATCTATCTATCTATCCGTACATATATGCACACAGCCCACCCCTCCCACACACACAAAAAAAAGGAGAGAGCTATTCACCAAAAGGAAACAGCAAAAGTTCAAGAAATAGATACCATCAAGTGGGCCAATCACAGTAAGTAGATGCTCTCCATGGAGATCAATATACTACATAAATAACAATGATCTATAAAGTGAAATGCTCTAAAGAAATATACCCAGTGTATATAACTCCATCTCCACCCCATTTTACACATGTTATTGCAAGAGTATGGCCAGTGAGGCAAATGAGACACTTCCTTGTGGTAACATCCCATATCCGTGCATCGCCATCTTTACTTGCACTTACAAAGCGGCGACATGGAGCACTGAGGTGTACAGGTTCCCAAGAGATACCAGTTATCCATTTCTTATGACCCTGCAACATGGTAAGCTCAGATCATAAACTCTTCAAAGAGTTTCTCTTGAATAGTTCACCAAAACAATATGTTAAGTTAAAGTGAGCTGTTACTTTGGCCATCAGGGACAATTTTTTCGACAAAACCAACAAAGGGAAGACGTGCATGTCAAATTATGCATATACATCCTATGACATCTACTTTGTGTGGTTCAATCAAAGATTCACCTAAACTACGAATTCTAGATACCATCAAACATGAGCACATTAGCCAATAATACCACCTATAGTGGGCAATAACACTCAATTGATGATAACTCTCAAGTTGGCACTCATGAGCTTGGAGACCTTTGAACATCTTTCAAGAGCTCGAGGAACCTTAAGAGAGCCATCCGATTTAAAGGCCCACAAATCACAATATGCTTAATAGTTATTTACAAGGAGCAAACCAAGACTTAGCATATTTAGCTTAACCCATTTAACTTTTTTTTAAATTAACTCGTAGCATAAGGGTATTTTTGGTAATTACTTATGTCTTATGTAACCCTTTGTATAAATAGTTGTCACAAGGGTTTTAGTTTATCAGCTATATTTGAATTTGGATGATTGCACCTTGTGAGTGTAAAGGGAAGAACCTTGTATCTATCCATTGAACCTTTACTAGATTCTCCAAGGTAGGGATTTCCATGTATGAGTTCAATTCTCTTCTCCCATGGATAAAATCTAGTAATGGAATGTTAATTTAACTTATTAGATTGTCTTTTCTCTCTCCAATCTATCCCTATTACTATCTCTTCTCCCTAGTTTTCTATCTTATTCTTGTGTGTTCATTTGAATTCCTTACTTCCTTGAATTTAGTTGTTATCACTTCATACACGTTATACAATATTCAATCTGACTAGTAAGTGGGTTTCCTTACTTAGCCACCCTCCCACCCCCCACCCCCCCACCCCCACCACAATATATCTTAGAGCCCCTCTATAGATATATTGTTTGTACAGACAAGTAACTAAACTTTAATAACAATGTGGAGTTCACTGCTAGGAGATTATCTGGATTCTATCTTCATTGGAAAAAAAGAAAAATTATCAGGATTTATCGCAAGGCACAATACACAGCAGTTAACAAAGAAAATGCTGTTTAGCAGGGATCTTGACCAATAAAAGCCCAGCAGGCAAAAACACATCAAAATTCATAGTTTTAGAAACTCAATAACTATGGAAAAACATTTCTGATCTAACTTACATTAAGCGGATTCCCTAAAGGCTTCCCAGTCTGAAGGTCCCAACAGATAAGTTCTCCCGCCTTACTTCCACTAACAAGATGCTTACCATCTGGTGACCATGCAACAGAAAGAACCCAATTTCTGTGCCCTGGAACAAAGGGGATATACAGAGTCACAATTTATTCCTAGACATTATTAAGCAGATAAAGAGAAAAGTTGTAAAACCATGATTCAGCAACTTTAGCAACGGGAACAAGCAACATTGACAGAACTATATGCTTTAGAACAGAAAACCTGTTTTTTTCACTTTTCTTTTTGTTGGGTAGCAAATGCAATAAAATTTGGCTATACAGGTAGCTTGCAGACTCATAACTAGTATTTGATGCTGAAATCTCAAAAATGAAGTAACGAATAGGCAATCCCTGCAGCATTTTCGGCAGAAGAATATAATAAGCTACAGAGAAATTAATGACCTCAAAATTCAATGTTCAAAACACTTCTGAGAGTTAAAATAAAATATCAGCAGTGCCCAAGATGCATTCAGAATAACCAAACTAGGATTTAAACCAGAGAGTATGAGAATGTGAAGGAGAGTGGGAATATCCAAGTATTAGTCCCAGCATATTAAAAAGTTATCATTATCATAAGTGATAATCAGCTAAATGATATCTTGTAAGAGGATATACTTAAAAGACCTTTATGATTCAGTTTCTATATTTTATGTGAGATGACAAGTGAAAAGCTGAGATTGCAGCTGATGCCTATGAAACTAGGATTCTAACCTTGACATGTAAACAATGGCGTCTGGGTGTTTAGATCCCACAAACGAACTGTAGTGTCACCAGATCCACTCGCCAACTGTCGTCCATCAGGACTGAAGGAAACTGAAAGAACAGCTTCAGTGTGACCTGCAAGCACAAAACCCACACTTAATAAAGCAAATGTGAAGGTCCCAGGGTGAAATGAGCAGCTGTCAAGTACAAAGAAAAAGAAATATTGAATATAACACTAAACAAAGATACACAGAATACAGATAATGAGTAATGACAAGCCAAGAAATGTTACTCAGTCAGTCCAAGAAACAGAAGCACATATGAAATGGTTGTAGATCATCAACAAACAAGACTAAATAGCTTATTGCATGAACCAAATGCCTCTCAGGTGGAAAACAAAAGCCTGGCTGTAGAACACATCAAGCATCGAAGTTCATCCAAGGGACTTTTCACCATAACTCAGAAACATATAAAACTCCATTGTTTTGGCAACTACATCCCACCCACTTCTTTTTGAATCTCCAATACCTTTGCAACAATAATGGAAATGTGAAGGCGTAGGAGGAAGGGGTAGGTAAATAGGAAGATTTTTCTCTTGTGTGAAGCCAAAGCAGATGTTTCTTCCCTTCTATGTTTCTCCACGCTGTATTATCACCCAAGCTTTGTTTTATCCCCTAAACATGCTTCGATCCTTACGAAACAACCTTAGCTGTTGAAATTCTGGTAAACCTTGTATGTGTAAGCTTGGATCTTCTTCTCCGCTTTCTACATAAATCCCTTGTTCCTGGCGAAGCTTGCTGGAGCTGCTCGCAAACCCATCTGAGATTCTCCTCATTGATCTTTAGTTTGCTCGTAAAGCGCCTACTGCTTTCAACAAATAAGAACCATCTATTGATGCTCACACTAACGTTTATTAAGTCAGAGGATCCCCTTCCCCCGAAAAGAACGTTCTCTTTTCCATAATAGAAGATTAAATCAAAATAAAAGAAGATCAGAAAAAGCCATCGGAAAGAGAAAAGAAAAAAAGCACATTTCCCAAGTGAAGGGGTAGGAGAAAGAAAGGTAAAGAGGAGGATTTTTCTCTTTTTGATTGCTGGGGTAAAAAGAAGGGCTTAGGAAAGGTTGATATGGGATTTCCTCTTGTTTGATAAGGAAATACATGAAAATGTGAGGTACAGTGGAGGTTAATGATCTCAACCATATCAACCTTTCCTAAGCACTTCTTTTTTGTTTCCCTTCTATCTATACCAACGACTAATAAATGAATCCTTATCACTCCATCCAGGGAGGTAAAGTTTGAACTTTCTCTCACACTTGATTCGTTCCCATCCCTTCTTGGAACCAAACACAGTGTTAATTCTTACATTAGTAACTTCTCAAAGTTATAAACCCGCACTGACTGGGCCGCATTGCAGTTCCACCTAAACTAACCCACAACATAAATTCTTTTAGCAGCAGTATCAATTACCAGAGTAAAAAGATCACAACGAGAAGATCCTCAGTAGCATAATGACAAGAGAAGTGAATAATCTTGTACCAGCAATTGTAGCCGAACAACGAGTGACAGGACGGATTCGAAACACAGCTTGTGGTTGATAAACTATTGTCAAGACTTTTTCCACAGACACTGCAATAAATTCACCAAAATATCTCCATAAATATTTAGCAAAATAAACATTTCAGTAGTCACTTTAAAACTCAATACCATTACAACTCTCCTGCACAAGTTACCTTTGTTCTTCTCTAAGTATGATCCAAGCTGCACCAGGAGTTCTTCGTCTGAGATATAAAATGCATACGGCAACCTTTCCTCCTGAAAAAGTCCAAAAATCCCATAGTTACAAGTCATCTTGAAAATTGACACTTATGAAACGCTCACTAATTCCATGATTCCTCGTAATTAACACCAGATGTTTCATTACATCAACTCTTGTATATACAAACTTTAGAATATCCTTGTTTATTGATCATTTCGATTCGAACTATGAAAGCAGTCTAGATAAAAGAAACTCCTCTGCCTTATTTTTCACAAATACTCTGCAAAAATACTCTGCAATAAGAAAAGGCTTAATACATAGTCAATCCCTAAAACTTGTCCGCATATCTCATTTAAACACTCGAACTAAGCATTTTTTCAATTGAACACCTTAACTCCTAATAAAATGCCTAATTTGAAAAGAAAAATTGTACGTGTTTCCATTCGACTATTAGATAGTTAAGTTAACTGCTTTAATTATACGCATTAACCTCAAGTAGAAAATGTGAATAATTTAAAAAAAGATACTATATTTTATGGGTTGACTTAACTACCTAATAAACGAACGAAAACACACGCAAAAAAAATGTTCGTGTTGCTTACATTGCTGAGAAGCTTATTGACGACTTGATTAAGTTCTTTAGGACCAGCGTTTTCAGGGAGGTATAAGGCGGCACCCAACTGATTGCCTTCTGGGTCTGCCAATTGACATATCACACTGTTTGTTGCTTCTCTCTCTCCCGCCGCCGCCGCCGCCGCTTCCACTTCCATCGTTTCTGCCATTAATCAAACTTTTGCTTTGCTAATTTTCTGGTTAAGACTGATTTTGACTATCACACGAAATACAGGTTTTAGTAGGGTTTTGAATTTTGCACTTGGACCCTATAAGACTTTTGGACTAAAAAAATTATTTTGGACTTAACAATTGAATTTAAAAAGAAAATCACATTTCTTATGTATAATAAAAATAAATCAAGTTGAAGGTCAATCAAGTTTATGTTTATTGGAGTAAATGATTTCTTTTTTTAACACGTAAATATTATTACACCAAATTGATATCATGTTAAAAGTTACATTGATCAAGAAATGGTAGAAGATAAATTCTATGAATACACATCTAAATTTTTTAATAGCCTGTTTAGCTAAGTCTATTTTTCCCCAAAAGTGGTTATTTTTTCTCAAAAATGCTTATTTTGAAAAAATGATATGTTTGGCTAGCTTTTGAAAGAAAATAAGTGCTTTCGGGAAGCAAAAAAAAATAGTTTTTCATAAGCTAAAAAAAAGTAGTTTCTCCTTAAAAATAAGTTTTTGAAAAACACTTTTGAGAAAAATACACTTAGAAGCACTTTAAAAAAGTATGGCCAAATACTAATTACTGCTCAAAAATGTTTTTTAAATTTATTGGTCAAACACAAACTGCTCCTTACCAAAAGTATTTTTTTGAAAAACACTTCTGAAAAAAATATTTTTTAAAATAAGCTGATTTTATAAACTTGATCAAACAGACTATAGGTTCATGCACATTAACTTTAGTGAGTTCACTTCATATAAAAAATTAATGGACCGGTTCGATCCGTGTTATCTCATATAGTAATTATCTTTTTCAATTGGGATAAAAATAACTGAATGGCCTAAAGGTTAAGATAAGCAAGAAAGATTGTATTCATTCCCAAAAGAAAAATGGGCTAACTATATCTTGGAGTCTCAATATTCCAAGTTGCGGGTATATCCTAATTTAAAAGATTTAATTTCGTGTTTTAGTTTTAAGTTATGATCGTGAAAATAATTTTTTTCGTATTAAAAAGCATCTCAAATTTTTTGATTAGTTTTAAAACGCTAACTAAAGCATGATTAGTTGAAAAAGTGGCTATGTTGTCCGTTTCTCTCCGTTTAAAGAGGCCTCAAGGAAGGCCATATGATGCAAACAATCCCTTCAGTTCTGGCCCAAATTGAACTGCGTCAAAGATGGACTCTCCTGCCCACTTCTCACCTACGACGCATGCCTCTTTTGATAATTTTTTAATCAAGATGTTTGAATATGATTATTAAGATATTATCTCTGCATCTGTGTTTCTTCAGCATTTGAAAAATAAAAATAAAAAAAAAATAAAATGAAAAAGTTCGAAAAAAATCTTAACTTAAATGTTTGTCTAATGAAAAGTACACCAAAAGCTAGCGGCGATGATAATTGGCATTGGTGGTCGTCATAATAATGATTATGAGATGGTGGATACGCGGTGATAGTGATTGAGTATGGTTCCTGGTGGTGGTAGTCATGGTGGATTGTATGGTAATAGTTGATACTTGATAGTGATGATTTGAACATAGTAATTCTGCAATGAGAATAAACAAAATGGTAATATAAGAACATCTTCAATTTGCATCTATAAGTAATAATGTCTTAATAAATTTAAAGTATGTACTAATTGACACAAATGGAGCCTTGGTGATCTTAAAAATTATGTACACTTGAAACAAGTGGAGCCTTGGTGTCTCAAATCATGTATATACTAGCTTAATTACCTAGATTTGGTTTAAATTCAGTGACTTCTTTGGACAAACAAATGTTGTAAGAAAGCAAGGTCACAAGAAAGTTGCTACCGCCATCCTTCATCTAGAAAATTAGTGTGTCGACTTCCTGACAAACGAAAGATACAAGCATGATGAAGATCTTACAACCGAAGAAATTAGTGTGATTCGGGATATGAAATTTCTTCTCCCGATAGACTTAAGCGGGGTTGCTTTTGAAAGACTATAATCTTTTTCGATGTACAAGTCCACTTATGATTTTCCCTAAATCCAAATCCAACACCTCTCAAAAAGAAAGCTAAAGAAATAAGAAGAGAAAGCATATACTATAATATGTCCACCATTAAGATTGACAAACACTATAAAGGAAATCTTTACTTAAGATTGTCAAAAGATCTACATTTGTACCAATGTCTCAATTTCATCACTCAAACTCCATAGCCTATTTACCTTAGCCACATGTTAGAATAGTTCCCTAGCTTCTTTGTTTCCCTTTTAATAACTTTGAAATTATGTACAAATTGACACAAATGGAGCCTTAGTGTCTAATCATAATAATTTTAAAAATTATGTACAAGTTGAAATCAAATGGAGCCATGGTGTCTGAATCATATATACTAGCTTACCTAGCTTTTGTTTAAATTTAAGCTGTGATTTCTTTGGACAAACAAATGTCGTAAGCAAGCAGGTTCACAAGAAAGTTGTTGGAATTTTCCCACTTAATCATTGTTCTTTTGTTTTGATAATGCAAAGGAGAAAGAAATTCTTGTGAGTCTTTTTTCCTTCTTTAATTTTGTGGGTCTTTTTTTCCTATCTCACTTTCTTGTCTTGTATGAAAGATGAATGTTCCTCATTAATTAGGAAGATAACTTTTTTCCTCCTTATATTGAATTGTGCATTATTGGACTTGAAAAGAGCTAGTAAAAGGAAGCAATCTCGCACGTAAGAAATGGGTTGAGAAGGCAAAATGGGTCAATTTGCTCCCCTGCACGTGAGATATACGTGATACTTGAGGCAGAATTCAAATTCTAGATGTTTGCTACAAGAACTGTTTAAATACATTACAAGGGATTCGTTTCCATTGAACCATGGGGAGCGCTGACCATAACAATTTGCATTTTATCGAGCCGCAGCACTTTATAATTTGTGATAATTTGTTTACTATTTTTAATTTCTATTCCGTATCAATAATATTAGAGTACTTTTTCTAACAAACTTAACTACTACCCTTAATCTAGAAAATTAAGAATAAAGATCGGCATCACACAATTCCAATCATGATTTTCCCTTAAAATTCATGCTGTCTAAAGTTTTTTTTTTTTGTTACGTTGAAAAGGACTAGATTAATTACTTAAAGTTATTCGTATTGAATCAACGAGGAGAAGAAACTCCATTTCTTTGAGTGCACTTATTATCAAATTTTCGTTGCTTATGATCTTTATTTGCAAGAAAAAACAAAAAAAAACTGTACGTTAATTCACATCCTTCCATATATGTATAAGAAAGGCCTTGTTAGCTTCTGATAAAAACTTGCAGTCTTCAATAATTGCCCTACGAGGGTGAAAATGTCCTATTCTCTAATAAGCTATTGTACAAATACATAGTCTGTTTTTAACTTTGAAGGGGTCGTTTGGTTGGGAAGAACTTATCCCGGGATAAATTATTCCGGGATAAGTTATCCCACCATGTAGGTGGGATAACTTATCCCATCACTAAGGAATAAAAGGTGGGATAAATAATCCCAAGGCAACCTAATACCCCCAACCAAACGTGGGATAAAATTATCCCAAATTTTATCCCGGGATTATTTATCCCAATACCCCCAACCAAACGACCCCTTAGTTCTTTATATCCTTTCATTTATGTTATTTTAGTCCTTCTCTGAAAAAAGAAATTGTTTGGGGTGGGGGGGTGGGGGGTAAGTGAAAAGGAAATGGGGCAGGGAATTACAAGGTGGAGAATGAAACTTTCATAAGGTAGCCAACCAACTGAGCTACTAAAAATCCCCTTAATTTTAGTCGTTGTTTGATGTTTTATAGCTCTGTAGTCAAGCTTAAAGTCGACTTCAGCTTATCTGAATATCCCAAAATTCATTTTCCATGATCATTTCTAAAAATCCCTCCATTAGGATTTAGGAATGTCACCATTTGAATCTTGACGCTACTATATATCTGTATTCAATTTAAACTTTCCTGCACAAGGATACTGCTTAAAGATTTGTCCTTAACGTATATACAGACTCGTAGTTCCCATAATACAATCATTAGAGGTTACATTTTTTAATTAACCTTCATGAGCCTGATCAGTGGCGGGCCCAGAATTTAGGGGTCATGGGTGGCTTAGATGTTTGAACACACATATTGAAACCCAAAACTTCTGGAAACCAAAGCACTCGGCTATCTTCATTGTTTCAAGGTTTTTTTTTTTACATCATATGCCAATTTTTATACATTTCTTATATAATTATATCTAATCTGCATCGGATTTAACGAGTGCCGAAGCACCACAAATTTACTCATACGTCCGCCCTTGAGCCTGATAAGCAAAGTTGTCCAAATTAAATCCAACACCTCTCAAAAAGAAAGCTAGAGAAGCAATAGGAATAAAACCTATATATATTATGTCCACCATTAAGATTGACAAACACTATAAAGGAAATCTTTTTATAAGATTCTCAAAAGATTTACATTTGTACCAATGTCTCCATTTCACCACTCAAAAACTCCATAGCCTACTTACCTTAGCACATGTTAGAATAGTTCCCTTTTCGTTTCTCTTTTATCTTAGGACATAAATGTTGGTCATTAGGAGGTAGTTTACAATTTATTTCTATTTTAATGGTTTTTTAATTTATTTATTTTTGGATAGGGATGCACTACCACATAAAGACAAACACTGTATTCGCTAATAGTAAAGCAAACAGGACCACCAAAAACTAGTCAATTAAGTAATATGTTAATTATATTCCTTTCATTGGAAGATTATTAGTGTGAAAGGGATTGATCAATCGAACAAATAAGCTAGTATTATCATTAGTATGTCCCGCTAATTCTCCGTAATTAACTCATATTTGACACATGTCATTCACTGATTGGTCATGGGCACGTGCGGACTAGAAGTATTTTTATGTTTATGGATGTCAATTTTTGTAGTGTGTTATCATTAGTATAATTAAGGAAAAAGAAAAAGAAAGCAAAATTCTAGCTTTGTCGGCAGTTTTGTCTTTAAACTTTTACTAATGGCATCAAGTGATCAGGTGGTTAATTTCATTGCTAGGGGGAGACAAAGTAGTAATCTTTGGCCCATGGTAGGTTTCATAGTCTTTACCTTTTCTTTTTAAAATTTAATTTTATGTTTTCACCTTCCTCCTTTTTGCAAAATTTGGAGCATTTTCATTCCTTAGGAGAGGTCTCTTTTTTATATTTGATTGGATATATAGCTTAGATTGTTGAGCTAGCGTCTATCGAAAACACCTGCTTTCTACCACACTTCTAAGGTAGTGGTGCGGACAATGTACACTATACCTTTTCCACACCCTTCTTTGTGGGAATATACTGAATATATATATGAATATATATGGTGTTGTTGTTGTATTTGTATATATAGCTTAGAATGTTACAATTTTTTTTTTGTTTCTCTTACTCGGTTTGGCTTCAACTAATTCAGATTCAGAGTGTATAAAGCTTATTATTAAAGGAAGAAAACTTACTCGCATATACACTTTTTAATATTTTATCATGGTTAAGTGAGTATATATTTTCTCTCTGGTTTATTAATTCTTAAATTAGATATAAATACTCGGTGAAGACAAATTTTTTAGTAAGCATTATTGAGTGTGTTTTACTCAAATCAACCCCAAAAGAAAAGAATGAATATCCCTTACATTAGGGTACATATGCATGTCATTTGTGAAAAAGTAGCCGAAGAAGATGATGCACAACAGGCTCATAGGGCTTTGGAATCTTTATCCTCCACAATTGGAATTTCAATTTTTATAATGTGAATGATTTCCAGTATCTTTGAGTTTGTCATGCAGTTTTGTCAGTATCCTCCAAAACATCCAAAAATGTTTAACAATTATGCTAACATTGTCAAAATAAATTAGGAGAGAATAAAAAAGGAAAAGATTAGATTGGAATGAATCTTGCAAATCCAGATTTTCCTCAAACAAATGTGGAACCATATTGAAAAGAATTATAAAACCTTAGCTTAAGAGTTGTTAGGATTTTGAAATGGGACCTGTAGATTCTTTCCTTTTTAATGTATAGCTAAGAATTAGTATAATTAGTTGTTTATCACAGGCTTTCTTATAATAACTTACACATGATTTACTCCATAATTTTCTTATTGCATTCCCAATACCCTTCTTGGCTTATCTAGAAACCCCCACCCCACCCCCCACCCCTCACCCCCTCCTAAAAAGAAAAAGAAAAAGAAAAAAAAGAAGAAGAGAGTAAACCAATCAAACCAGAAGATTAAGATAGGAAATTTGTTAGAGGTGTTTGTTTTCATGGAATCTAATTGAAAAAATAAATACTCTCTCTGTCTCAAAAGATGACATTGTTTCTGTATTAATCTGATCTAAAAAGAATAATTATATCTTTCTAACTTGAAAATATTTTAACTTGTACATCTATTTTATTCTTAATGACAAGCTATTATACCCACAAAAAAATGTTATAGCATATTTAAGACTATAGATTTCAAATTCTTTCTTTCTCAAATTCACTCTAGTCAAACTAGGTCACATAAATTGATAGGAGAGAGTATAATTTTTGTCCTTCTGAAAAATGAAAAAATTATATTCGTATTTGCAAAGGGTAATTATTGTTTAGGGTGAATTGTCTTTTGTTCCAAATAAGCTTAATTATTAGTGTAGCATTGTAAAATGGATATCTAATCAATCAAACACATATTGTTTGATATGCTAATTAAAATCCTCTCTCTAATCCCCTACTTTTTACATTTTTGGTGGGATTGAAATATTGAATGAAAGAGGAAAGAACTGAAGAAGATGAAGAAAGATAGAGTAAGACCTAGCCCTTTAAGCTTGTACTTATTCACGTTGAGGATTTTATTTTATTATTAATAAAATGTCGCTAGACGCTCTGTCTAGCTAGTGTCTGATTACAAAGAAGAAGAAGAGGAAAAATAGGTATATCACATGTGAAGCTACAAGATTAATGCCTCAAAAAATTGAGGCAAGTTAATAAGGCTTGTTTGCCAATTAGGGAACTCATGGGACAAAAGTGCATAGCTACTCCACAACTCCATTGTTGAGGAGTCAACCTCAATGTTCCTTTTTAGTCCTTCTAACCTCCAACATTTGTCATCATTTTTCAAAGTGTGAAAAAGTAAAAGTCCAGTAAATAAATAAAATATTTTTAAAAAATTTAAAACAAAAAAGTTATATAATATATGAATGGCACGGTTGCACGCAACAAAAGTTTTGACCTTTTGTTCCTAAAGTGGAAATTTCACTCGTTTTTGCCTTCTACTATTTCTCCATATTTCATCATAAGATTTTTTATTTTTATTTTTTCAAACTTCTCCACATAAAAAAATGTAATTATTGTTCATAATATTTTCTTGGCTCAACATATATTATCATGATTTTATGTTGATGCCCACGTGTGAGGGCTATAAATGTACTTGAAATCGAAGGCCATGCCCTCTTCATTGTCAAGAGTCAAGACCACCACATCCTAGCTAGTGACTTTTGTCTTGTTGGGGACAAGTTTATTTGAGTAGAAGTATTTTTAAAGTAAGGAAATTGATGGTGCAAGTATTTTGGTTTTGTATTATTAAAAATATATTGGAACCAATTTTAATAAATGTGGAAAGAAAAAAAAAAAAAAAAGATTTTAAAATTTGTGGGGAGTTTAAGTGAGTGTTCGGACATGAATCGAGTGATATTTGAGAAAAAAATAGTATTTGAGTTAAGTCAAAATATTTGAAAATTAAAATTGAGTTTGGACATACTCTTTTTACTTGAAAAACTAGATTTTCTTTCAAAGTTTAGAGTGAAAAACTGACGCAATGTAAAACAAACCGGTTTTTGAGAAAAAGCAACAAAGAGATCATGTCCAAACGGTCCCTAAAATAAGAACATTAATATTTATTAATTATAGGTAGTGTTTAATTACTTTTATATATTCAATGTAAAATTTTCTTACAGTACCCAGATAATTGCAGACATTTATTCATAACAAGTAAAATTAGACATCTAGAAAACAATTAGAAAATTAAACAACCTTATATATAAAGCAAATTAAATTACACTGATGGGATAAAAGTTTCTTTGTCGACCTATAATTAAGTTAAATTCTTATAGATGTATATATCATGCATATTGGTACTTACCAAAGTGGTCCTTTACTCCTAGCAGTATATCTACTATATCCTAACATAAGTTGTGTGGGATAGTTGAGATCCCTCTATCCTTACTTGATAATGGAAAAATTCCTGTTGGGAACACTCTTAGAAATGGACTCTGCAATGTGCAAATCCGAATTAATTGGGCTCCAAAATAGATAAATATCGGATACCAAATGATTTTTTTTTTTGAAATTTACTATTCATTTTGATGACAAGATGTTTGAGTAAAAGGGTAATTAAGAAACTAATGATGCCGCTGTTATTTCTTTTTCACTTCTCTTGCTTCAAGTTACAAATAAATAGATTGCAATAATAATGTCATGCCTACTATAATTGGAGAGGAGACACCCGGTAACAAGAAAAACAATATGAACAGAAATTACTAAGTGTGAATATAAATGTTCATCTACAAGTCACCGTCCAAAATAATCTCCTTTCAACTACAAAGTGTTTTAATTAATTTGCCCATCATTTTCTGGACAAATTATGAAATAGTCATCAAATTTTCTTCATTATATTCTCAATATTCTTAACGTGCCTTATGGAATGTTTAATACGTACACAACGCGATATATACTCGAAATGTGCCTCATTGAATTAATGATCAATCAATAGCTAATCCAGACAATTAGTCTTTGACTTAATCGATTAATAGCTAATCCAGACAATTAATTAGTCGTTGAATTCATCGTCCTGACAGATGTATTTGTAAGACATTGACAAATTTCATATGACAGATGTGTAGCTTTCCTTTGTAATCATGTGAGAAATACACAAAGATTAGTGATCATATAATATTAGTCATATTTCTCAAAGTTAAAGATATCATTTTATTTTATTTTCTAGTAAAAAATGTGCAGCTTTCTTTTTCTAATCATGTGATAAAATAAATATAGAAAGATTATTCATATTTCTCAATGTCAGATCACACATGTATTTTATTTTCTTGACAAAGATGTGCAGTTCTTTCTTTCTTTTTTTTTTTTTTTTTTAGTAACGTTTCTTGGAGATAACTTTTACCATTTGAAGCAAGAACAGCAAATAATTGCAATATTATATATATAAATTAAAATAGCAACAAGACATGACATCAAGCAATAATAAAATAGTTTTTTCTTTAAGGAAAAAAAGAAGAGGAAATACACACATGCTGACATGCACGACTTTGATCAATAGATAAAAGATCATTTCCAACAAATTAGTACAACCACCCAATTAGCAAAAGAAAATAGAATTAAAATGACATATACGAAGGCACTTGCTTAGCGCATTGATTTGGACCACTACTCTAGTGTAAGTTTGCGGTAATCAATGGCGAAATTAGAAATTTCAATAAATTAATTTAAAAAGTTTTGAACTTGTGAAATGAATCCGTATCTCTTTTACTTGAATACGGGTTTCGACTTTTTCTTCGAAGGACCTCGGTGTAGCTCTCTTCGCATATCGCCTTCGTCTTTCGCCAAAACTTATACTTCATCAATGTCCTTCCTGAGTTTCATGCTTTTGATCAAGACCTCAATCCAAGCCCTCAGTCTCAAAAACTTCAACATTTGATGGATAGATGTCATACGACGGTTAGCTATTAACTATTTTGTATATAACAAGACTGTGATCCTCCTCTCAACCCAATATCCCTTACTTGGCCCGTTAATTTTTGAATTATCTTTATCACTAATGAAACTCTACTAATTATGTCAAAGGAATACAAAATTAGCTTATAAATATATGAGTTTATAAATTTCCTCGACATGAATGAAATTCTTCGATAGGATCGTATCCCGATCGAGGGGTAATCATAGATTTACTGTAGTTCCGGTATGTTCTCAGTCTTTAATCTTCGCTTTCTTGTTTTTAACTCGAATTGTAGTACATGGCCTCGTTTTAATTACCAGAAAGACCTCTATTGATTTGGGAAATAGAGTGACAAAATATGAAATGCGCATTTGCTAGTTAAGTATATCCCTCGTAAAATGTATTCCTTCCTTGACCAAAAAAAACTGTATCTACAAGAAAATCTTGAGTCTTCAAATACACGATAAAATTATTTTTACTCTATTTATACAGTACATTTTAAATAAAGTGAATTCAAATAAGTTCCTTCAACTAAACCCTTCATTGGATATGACTCATCCACCGTTGGCACTTGGCAGTATCCAAAAATAAAAAGAAGAAAAGAGAAAAACCATCCTTGGAAACAACAAATTAAAGAATGCCCCCCCCCCCTTCTTCCCCCCCCCCAAAAAAAATAAATCAAATTTTCCACCTCTCGCGAAAAAGTAAATTAAAGTAAACATGATTTGAAAGAGAGGAAAAAAAAGGAGTGTAAAATTAATAAGGGCAGACAATAATAATTAGAAGTAAGAAAGAAAACCTTCACATAATTACGTGCGTGTGCTATGCAAAAAAGTTTCAGAAAAAACATCATTAGCTATATATTTTCTCCGTATCAAATTATCTATTGTGTTTTTTTTTACACACCCCTTAACAAAACATATTAATTAAAAAAAGTCTTTACGGTCATACTCTTATTTATATTTTAAGATATATCTATAATATTTATTCTATCTGTGTTTGTAGTTATCAAGAATAATGACTATTAAAGATAAAATGAGAAAAAAATATAATTAATCTTTACTGTCGTACTCTTATTTATGTCTTAAGATATAATCTATAATATTTATTCTATTTATGTTTGTTGTTATCAAGAACAATGACTATTAATTAGGATAAAGTGAGAAAAAAATAAAATTAATCTTATTTTGAACTTTAATAACAAATAATTTGAAACAACTATCTTTAAGAAAAACTATAGGTAATAGATAATTTGAGACAGAAGAAGTAAATCAATCATGACACCACCATAGTTTTTTTATTTTTTGGTGACGATATGGTCTACACAATAATAGGGATCTGTTGTAATTGGTTGTAGGCAAAACATTTGTACACCCTCAATATTCCAATATTAATAAAGGGGTAGGTGTGTGTATATATATGGACTTCCACAAATTTCATAAAGCATTTTTATATACATGGTTTTCAACAATAGCAGCAATATTGCAATTCAAAATTCCAAGTTTTGCTCTCATGAAGTCAACTCTCAAATATTTGGCTGGCATTGCTGGACCAAGTGGTTATAGCTCTAAAACAACTGCTGAACAGGCCACTAGAGATTTCTCTAATTCCTCTAATACTCATCTCACTGCAATTATCACTGGTAAATTACTCTTAAATTCTCTTTTCTTTCCATCTCTTTGTATATACGACAACAACAACAACATACCCAGTGTATTCCTACAACGTGGGGACATAACAGCCGCTGGGAATCGACCTTGGGCGCGCCATGACTTGGGTCTTCCATCTCTTTGTGTATGTTCTTGAGTTTTCGGGACGGTCGTAAGGCTAAACAAATTGCTTATGTCTTGATGACCATGTGTCAGTCAGAACTCAGAATTAATGAGTCGGCGATTGATAGGCAGTGGCTTCGTTGAGGCTAACCACCAACGCCATAGATAGTGATCAAATCGAGTTTTTATATGGCAGTTATCACTGTTTGTTAGTTTGTGCATGTTTTGGAAGGATTATTTGAAAAAATTAATCATTTTCTTTTATTTCCAGCTTTTGTTTTTTTCCTATTAGTTAATGTGGTAATTGTTGTTAGTTAGCAGATAGATAATAAGTCTATCTTCAACCGGCACCGAAATAGATCTAAACTTAAAAAAATACCGACTATGAAAATAAATATTTCAATAATATCGAATAAAATCAAAACCTTCTAAAATTAAAAAGAGTCACATGGATTCTTTTAGTTACTCCCGCCGTTTATGCGCGCTTGGTTGAATTTCTTTTCTCGGACACCAAAGAAAATTGCCTCCTAAATGAGTAAAATCGACTGTCCGATGTTGTCATAAGCAATTTAAAATTCATCGTGGTTTTGTGTCGACATGCACTCACTCTTTTTTTTTTTTTTTGGTGTGTGTGTGTGTGGAGAATTTTGAACAAATTAAACTACTAATTAAGTATCAATTAAGGAATATTCTTGGAGTTCATTTTTCATGGTATGAGACTTTTTTTGTGATATATAGCTTGGATTAAAGATGTCTCAAATATAAAGAGGAAAGGAAGAAAGAGTAGTACTTTGATAGACACTTTTTCTTCCTAGAATTAAGAAGCATCTTTTCTTAAAAACATTATGTGTACCTTTCATGGCCCAGTTCAGTGTTTATTCCTATGTTTTTCAGATGTAGGGTACTCAAAATTCAGGCTTTGTTCCTCACTTTTTTCTATATCACGTACACGTTTTGAATAAAACCTTTCCATTAATTTCCTCACCCTACACATTTAGGGATGGATTTTGGTGTTTACCTACCATAATTTGTCCATTGCTAGTTTTTATTTTCTTAGTAGTGATATTATAAGAAGAGTATTGTCCTGAAGGTTAATTAAGGGGGGTGGGGGTGGAGAAGAAGAGGTTAAATTTCCTTTTCCATTTTCATAAATTTTGAAGCTTAATTTATTATTGAATGTGTTTTTTGAAAATAAATAAATAAATAAGTGGCTCTTTTTGTTTGAAGGAAGATATAGTTTTGTCTCTAGCTAGCTACTTAATTTGGTTGTTGGTATAAGATTTCCCATCTTCCAGTACTGAGAACTAATCATATGCTATAATCTTTAATTAATTAACACAGAAAAGTTCCAACATTAAAATACTTAAATAACAACTCCCACTATACAATTCTTACATCAATTAATATTTTAAGAACCATGCATTAGCGCAGAATCCAATAGAAACCTAATTTAGTAGTATGTCATAAAAAGATTAGACAAATCATGATGATGTTAATTAATTATATAATTTTATTATTTTTTCTTTAATTTTATTAATCTTTTTTTCTTTTTGGAAAAATTACAGGCGCAACATCAGGGATAGGGGCAGAAACAGCAAGAGTACTAGCAAAAAGGGGTGTAAGAATAGTGATACCAGCAAGAGACATAAAAAAAGCAGAAATTGTGAAGGAATTTATACAGAAAGAAACTCCAATGGCTCAAATTATATTATTAGAAATTGATTTGAGTTCTTTTGCTTCTATTCAGAGATTTTGTGCTGAGTTCTTGTCTTTACAACTCCCTCTTCACATTCTCATGTATGTATTTTGTTTATTTAATTTCCTTTTTGTGTTATTGCATTTTGTATGTGTTAAAAATTAACTGATGATTGGTTTGAATTTTTGTCATGTAGAAATAATGCAGGAAAATTTTCACAGAAACTGGAGTTCTCTGAAGACAAAATTGAGATGACTTTTGCCACAAACTACTTAGGTAAAAGATACTTTTTTAACTTTTGTATACTAACTGTGTAAAAGGCTCTATATTAGTAGATCGTCTAAATGATAACTATATAAAATTTACTCGTAATAAATTAATGGAATTAATAATTATCTTTCTTTTCTTCTTTTTTTTTTTGTAAAAAAGGCAGATTATAACGTGCTACGACGTATTCAATTACTTTGATATATAGTATAAAAATTCCGTACACAATAATCAGCAGTAGCAAATGTAGTATACTATATGTGTACTGTGAGTTCAATTGAAGCCATAATCTTAAATCGCAATAGGTCCCGTATTAAGAATCTTGAAGGTTGTACCTATATAATTGATCAGCTCTAACTGCATGTGTATATACTATGAAAAGGGCATCAGTAATAAAGTAAAACAAAATATGAGGAATGTTAGGGTTTTTGCCCTGATTTTCTTACCAAATTTAAGTTTTACTTTTCTTGAAAGGAAAATAAAAGTAATACCATAATTACTTTTACTTTTCCTAAAAGAAAAATATAAAACTCTTCCATATTTGGCTAACCTCTTTCTTGGAGGAAAGGATTTGAACCTCTATAAATAGAAAACCCATCTTCTCACATCATAACACAATATCATTCACAATGTAGTCATCAAAGAGACTTGTTTAAGGGGAGATTTCTCCCAATAGTTTTTATGCTTTTTTAATATTAGGTTTTTATATGTAGGTCGTTTGACCAAATCATATAATAATATTAAGTTTTTAGTATTGTTTTATGTGTCATCTGATTTGTCACATTGATGGTTTGCAACTATAAGCTTCCGCATGACGCCCTCTCGATTTCGAACCCAACAAGTGGTATCAGAGCCTACGGTTCAAAGGTCCAATGGTTTGGTGAAACGAGATTAAAAACAGGTTCAAAGTGGTTTCAAATCAAGCTGCAACCAATTTGATAATAATAAAGATTTTTGTCCAACTACATGTGGAGAAGAAGTTTCAACCATATTTTCAACATACCTGCTGCTGCATCTTAATCATTCAATTATGAGGAATTAATTGAATGTTATATTGTTTGGCAGGTCATTTTCTATTGACAGAGTTGTTATTGGAGAAAATGGTGGAGACAGCAGAAGCCACTGGAGTTCAAGGAAGAATAGTGAATGTTACTTCAGTTGTTCATAATTGGGTGAAAAGAGATCAAATCCGTTTCTCCAAATTGCTCAATCCTAAGAAATAGTAATATTACTATTCCTCCTAGCTTTACTAGCAAATATTTCATTACTTGTTATACATGCAAGAAGATTCATTATTAACAATAATATAACTTGGTAATGTCTGTCACACAGTTATAATGGTACTCGTGCATATGCTCAGTCAAAATTAGCCAACATTTTACATGCCAAGGAAATATCAAGACAGCTAAAGGTAATTAATTCCCTATTTTACAGATTCATTTTACTTGTATTTATTCGCATGCCATTCGATTTCTTTATTTCCGTCAAAATAGATAAGACTGTAAACCAAAGAATTCTTGCATAACCTAATAGGTTTCTATGCATATATACCATGAATGGTGCCATAGTGGAGTATGATACAAAAGAGAGGCAAAATACATAAACGGCCCCTTAAATTTACTTATATAACTGAACTAAGAAATGTACCTAGTGAACATTTGAGGTATGCTGAGAATGTGAACCTCATGTATTTGACTTGAAATAGGTACAACCCTTAGTCCAGGTGTCTAAGAAAAAATTGGACTAATTCAATTCAAGGGCAGCTTATCTATTCTGCCAACATAAGATTATGTCCAATTAGAAGCAATCAAAACATAATCTTCAGTGTAAAAAGTTTAGTAGCTCTCTGGTCAATTCACCAATAATTTTGTGTGGTAATTAAGCAGATCTAATCATGTAAATAGCTTTTAATTTGTACTAAGCTGTTTTCTTAACCACTCGTAAATATTAATTGATTAGACAACTCACAGATAAGTTCTATGCCAAAACTCAAAGACATGTAAGAAACTAGGGAATTGGATTTGGCCATGGATTTATAGAATCATGCCAGCTTTTATTTGCACTATATATTAGTACTATAGACAAATGACACTTCTGTTTCCTTCATTGGTCACTATATTTCCCCCCCAAAAAAATGTAGTTTTTTGTCTTTATATATTTGTATAGTTGCAATA
The DNA here is from genome assembly GCA_031232105.1 of Capsicum rhomboideum. Lineage (NCBI taxonomy): Eukaryota > Viridiplantae > Streptophyta > Magnoliopsida > Solanales > Solanaceae > Capsicum > Capsicum rhomboideum. The sequence continues at coordinate 11,819,477 of CP124716.1, read as the reverse complement.
CTGAAAATGTGGATGGGAACAGGCAAGAAATGCAAATGTAACTATCAATGCTGTCCATCCTGGAATTGTAAAAACTGGAATTATCAGAGATCACAAGGGCTTTATCACTGGTATATATGTCTTTTTCCCTTCCCTTTTTCACTTAGTGTGTGTTTGGTACGAGGAAAAACATTTTCTAATTTTTCCGACTAATGGTTTCCACCCTCCTATCCCCACCTCCACACACCCCACTCGCCAAAAGTTAGTTGATTTGTCATGTTATATTTTCTGAAAAGATCTTTTTTTACTTACTTACCGAACATCAGAATGACTTATTTTCCCATGAAAACATTTTTCATTCATACCAAACACAGTAGTACCCTTGATTTTACTGAATCAAACAAGATAACTATATTTACTGACTTCCATTTTACAAAACATGAACAGATTCTCTCTATTTTATGGCAGCAAAGCTTCTAAAGTCAACATCACAGGTTTGTCCACATACTTGTCTATTTTACTCTATTGAATAATATCCTTTGCCATTACATTTCCATCTACTTTTATTTCTTTCCAACTTTGGACTCACATACTCTTTTTCAAAAATTGAGAAGATAAATCATCATCCCACTACGTTCCATAGGTACCAACAAAAGAAGAAGAAAAAAAAGTAACTAGAGTAATTATAAAAAGAATTTAAAAATATTATTTTTAGTAAAAAAAACAATGAGGAGGTCAATTTTTTGAAATTTGCTCAGTATCAGTGATACAACAATTCACTTTGTATCTGTTGCTATATCACTAATACAGAGCAAATTTCAGAAATTGTTATATCATTTATACAGAGCGAATTTCAACTCTCTCACTGTGTTTGGTAACCATCCAAACTATTGCTATGTTTGATAATTAAGCCTCAAACTATCGTTATTTTTAAAACTTTTCCAAAAAATCTAAAATAAAAAAATAACATGTCAATTTTTGGGTATGGCAGGGTGCAGCAACCACATGTTATGTAGCACTGAGCCCACAAACAGAAGGGATGAGTGGGAAATACTTTGCAGACTGTAATGAAAGTCACTCTTCACTTTTAGCAAATGATGAAGCTGAAGCTCATAAGTTTTGGAAGGGCACTCGTGTTCTTATTCATAGAAGATTGCTTCCACCTGTAAATTGATAAAAAAAAATAAAACTTTTTTTTTTTTAGTTTTGGGAGAAGGTACATGTAAATAAATAGATATACTTTCTTGTATATCCATATGATGATAGAAGAAAATATCATACAAGTAGCAGTCCAATTGTTAGCTAACTGATGGAGTACAAATGTTAGTGGAATAATGAAGATTCTTCTTTTAGTGGTCCATTACTATATATGGGCTACAACTCGCTTTCGCCTTTTTTTTTCTTGGCATTTGTGACATAATATCCAATATATCACAAATTCCATCAATCAAACACAACATAAATTTTATTCCAAGTTTGATTCTGAATAGCCCACCTTATTCCATTAAACTTGTGGAAATATTATAATATAATTCCCGAATAATTGAGTTTGTGAGCCAAACGATCAGCATGTATACGACTACCTTAAAAGTGGTATCCAATTCATCACCTTTCTTTTGCATTGTGCAATTAGACAATCTGTCCTATTTTATGTAGCAGTATCTAATTGGACACAAAGTCTATGAAAGAAAGAATTCTTGAAACACGAAGCCGGACAAATGTATGCCTATAAACCACAAGAGAGGTTAATTTCAGAAACCTTTCTTCAGATTTCGCTTCGTAACACCAATCTAAAGTTCTAAGTTAAATTGGTTATGAGTATAGAAAGATTTCATTCTTACCAGACATAGTAAAAAGAATGTGTCACGTAAATTGAAGCGGATGAAGTAATTCCTAAAATTCATCAGAGATGGCCTTATCATCAACAATGCAATGAACAACAATCCCAAATTGATATTAAAGAGATAATTGGCACATCCCAACGAAAAAGTAAAAACCAGAATAAAAGTGTTGGCTGCACACATTTAAAAATTGTTCCAATGAGAGTACGCTCAGATCAATCTAAGTATATCATATTCCAAAACAAGCTCAATGACTAAGAGATCAAAGGGAAAGTGACAAAAGAATGCAGCATTAAAGCGATCTCTATTGTAAAATACAAACATTTGATGATACATTACAATGTACAAAAAATAAAAAGGATTCGTCTTTTGAGAACAAAATATGTAAAGACTGTGAATTGCTACAAGCAGAATAAAATGACTAACTCGAAAGTCATTTGACGATATAATGGAGAAAAATCAACAGCTTGAACCTAAGAAATGAAGTCAGCCACTAGAAACGTTTTGTAAAGACAGCAAGGCTTTCAGCATCTGGTCAGGTAGCGATTTGACTTGACTTGTTATTGATCCCCGTCTTTACATAGAAGCAAATTAGATTTTCTCTTACCGGGACTCGAGAACTGTTGGCTAAGCAACTTCAAATGAAAAGGTAACTGCACAATCATTATCATCGTTTGACCTGCTAATAAGTAAATTTTGCACATTATAAATCCATGCAGTGTGAGGTGCTTGCTCAAATTTAATCCTAATTCAATTTATGCAATGATTGTAGAAACAAAGATATTGCAGACCAGGTATTCCCTGCCAAAAGAACACATTCACATGAAAGTAAATGATTGAATTGTTCATGAACAGTCCTGTTCAGAAAATCCAATCATCCAAAATTGTAAACTAGAGAATCTTTCCATATAAATGACCTCTGCCTGTGATGTTAGGTCCTTTCTGGGGGTACACTGAAATCATCTCAGGCATATGCATTTATGTTTGTCTATAGGTGTGTCCATCCAGACAAGACGGTGAGAGTAGGTTATCAAGTACAAATGTTTGTGAACCTTTTAAACAACCCAGTACATAGACAAACAGGATATAATCAGTCTCAATTATTTGTTCCTGTTAACCGTGATTTTTTCTTGTTTGGGTTGGTATCATCTAACAATAACTTAGCATGTCAATGAGGGATTAAACATTTCTACATTGTATAATAGGAAAGAATGTATTCGACGATATGCTTGAACCTGAAGTGTAAAGGCAATGACATTCCCTAGAATTGCTTATCAATTTTTGTATGTGTCCCCCCTCTGTCAGTTAATGATAAAGTTACTATTTAACATTTTTATGCACTATCAGTATCCTACACTTCACTCATCATTAGGAGTGTCAACTTTGACTCATAAAATGGTAATAAGGTCCCACCCAAACGTCAATAGGTTGGATGAGTAGTATTTACGAGTTCAATTGGTAAAGCTCAGATCACCCATCCAAAAAGATTGGGTCGACTTGCATTACATTACTAAAATTTTACCCAAATTGACCTGTAAAAGAAAGTTGTTACAAATAAAAAGAAAAAAAGAAGAAGCAGAAAAACGGTTTTTACCTCAGGGTAATATCACTTTCTTGCGCAATTATTCTTTTCTTATGAACTCAATTGAATGGCAACAAATTAGAAGACCTGGGTAAGGACAGTGGAAGGAGACTAGAAGCACTTCCCAGTTGTGATGGGATTGCACCAGGGATCAGCTCTTAGCCCGTCTCTATTTGCCCTGGTGATGGATGGATTGACGTGGCAAATCCAAGGTGAAGTGTCATGGTGTATGTTATTTGCGGATGACAAAGTTCTGAATGACGAAACTCGCAACGGAGTTGACGCTAAGTTGGAGATTAGGAGACAAACAGCGGAGTCTAAATGGTTATGACCAGTACAGAATACTTGAAGTGGAAGTTTGTAAAGCATGAGGCAGATGTGGAAGTGAGGCTTGATATACAGGTTATCCAAAAGAGAGGAAGTTTCAAGTATCTTGAGTCTATTATCTAAAGAAATAGGGAGATTGATGAGGATGTCATTCACCGTATTGATGCAGGGTAGATGAAGTGGAGGCTCCCATCCGGAGTCTAGTATGATAAGAAGGTTCCACAAATACTTAAAGGCAAGTTTTACAGAGTGGTGGTTAGACCAACTATGTTGTATGGGGTAGAGTGTTGGCCAGTCAAACTTTCACATTCATAAGATGGAGGTTATAGAAATGAGAATGTTCCGATGGATGTGTGGACATACTAAAAAAGCTAGGATTAGAAATGAAGATACTAGGGAGAATGTGAGAGTGGCTTTGGTGGAGGACAAGATTGCGGAAGCAAGTCTAAGATGGTTCGGGCATATGAAGAGAAGATTGGATATGAACGATTTTAGGAGAGGTAGAGGTAGACCAAAAAAGTGTTGGGGAAAGATCATTAGACAGGACATGCCGCAGTTTCAGCTATTGAGGACATGACTATAGATAGGAGGGTGTGGAGGACACGGATTAGGATTGAAGGTTAATAGGTAGCAGTGTGTTGTCTTGCTATCCATTTATATTAGTAGTCGTAGTATTGTTCCGGTAGTTTCTTTTCTTTCGATTTTTGTTACAATACGTTGAATCCTAGTACCTCGATTATCGAATTGTTTTGTTGTAGTTCATGTTATGTTACTGTCTGCTGTTTTTTATTATTAGTTGTTGTTTCTTGTACCGTTTCTTCTTTCGCTGGACTGCTTTAGACTATTTTTCTTTGGCTGAGGGTCTATCGAAAATAGCTTCTCTACCTCTCTACCTCTCTACCTCTAAGCAGGGTAAGGTCTACGTACACTCTACCCTCTCCAGGCCCCACTTTTGTGTGATTACACTGGGTATGTTGTTGTATGCTAACTGGATTCCTTCAAGAACATGTGCGTTTAATTTTTTTCACCCCTATTCTCTGTAGCAAAAGAAACAGGACCTAACTCATAAATTTCATTTAAGCATAGGTAAATTTTAAACTGGACTGAACCTTGCCGGATGACGGCAAAGTAGAAAATGATGTTGCTCAAGTGTCTAAGAGGGTGTGACCATTAAATTTGAGTGTTTCTTTTCTGTCTTCCTTTTCCTTTATCTCTTTCCTCTCCCATTAACAAGTCCCATATATTTATGTTAAAGTGGTCAAGTAAAATTTCTATCCCCGCAAGTCTCAAAGATATTAAGAATATTAGAGAAAACATTCAGGAAAAAACACTACTGGCGTTCAACGCTAACATTTCTAAGAAAGGATAATGTATATAAAAGAAAAAAGAAAGAAACACAGAAATCAGTGCTTGTTGTCCTTGTTCAAGTTCTCAGAATTAATATATGCTACCTTAAAACGAGGAGATCGCCTGAGAGATGATGCAGATCCAGGAGATAGGACTGCTGCCCTACTCCCTTTGGCCCGCTCAAGTTTCCTGGAATTTCTGTTATGTTCATCAGATTGATGCTCCTTTTGCTGGGATAAAACCTCACTTCTACTATCAGTTGAAATGGAAGAAACCGGGGCAGACATAGAGATCATGGAAGTGTCTTGATCACGTGATGCTATGTCAGGAAAAGTCCCTGGATGCATAGGAAACATAAACAATTCAGAACCATTATACAGCAATTGATGACATTCCCTATATATTTACTAATCAACTTATCTTTCAAGAGTATATTTATGCATTTTCTCATTATCATGGTTTAAAAATAAATAGGTCAATTTTGTAGGAAAATTCAGGTTATAACAATAAATTTAGTTTCCTAATAGTGAAACACTTAATTACTTGGATCCATTGACAGAATCATTTGTTATTTCTACTAATGCTTCTGACAAAAATCCATTTTTGGGGTGCAACAAGAGTTTGTATCCTCAAATGATATCAGAGTGCTTTGCATTTATTGTAGAAATTCCTCGCAAGAACATGAAGTACTCAGGGGGCTTGTTAGCAGTCAATATTCTATGATTTCCTGCACAATTAGCAGTATATGGCTCTGGAAACCAAGTAAGGCTCAGAGGATAACATAACATAGAAAATGAAACACAAGGCATACCATGTGTTACGGCTGCTTGAAACTTTTCTCTCATAGTCCTGACGAACTTGAACAGTCCATTGCTCTTATTTAACTCGCTGAGCAGCTCTTTTGCATCATTTAGTTGTGGATCACAATCAAGCACTAAAAATCCAAGCCACACAAAAATTTAAAGTTCAGAACCATTTTCACTTATGTATAGTTGATAAGGGCTCCACACTTACAAGTATATACATCATTCTCATGACGTACGGTAAAAAAGTACTCCTTATCCTGATTATTGGCATCAATATTGGTAAATATGAATTTCACTCCTGTGGAAGACAAAGGAAATGAATGCTCAATGGACAAATATAATGATAGAAGAAAATTGTATTCCTTTTACTGGAAACATCCATTATTAATAACTAGAGCCTTTGACAAGGTTATATAATTCAGAAAGCGAAGTCTGCTTCTCTAGAATCTTAAATGTGTACAGAAGTTGAAGGATATACATACCATGGCAACATTCAATGCGTAATCCAAGAACCTTATTGTACCACGCAACAGCCTCATCTATTTCCTCTCTCTGTTCAGCAGTCTGATTAAGCTTTTCTTCACATGTTTTGAGTTCTTTTACCCAAACAAACCAAAAAAGAAGAAATGCACAGATCAATTACCCAACAGGATATGGTGTCACTTGGTAGAAATAGCAGAAACGGTCACAAAGTTATCGAAATAGAAGCAGCACCAAAATTCTTCACGAAAAACATTAATTTCCACAATGTATTACAGGGGAGAGTTTGAAAAGGGGAGCACAATTTTTTTTAAAAAAAATGAACATTATCACATCCAACAGTAGTATAAAGCTTGAGGAATTTCAAAGGAAGAAGAGACAAAGAATCACCGTTCCTTAATGCCATCTTCCCACCAAATTAGGTGTCTTCATTTGACCAGGCACATTTAAAAAAGAGTTTCTATTTTACTACATTAAACTGGAGGTAAATCTACATATAAAGATAAACTACACTTTGATGAATTTCAAATATAATTGGGTCTCATGCTACTTTCTTTAGTATTATATACTGAAATTGCTTTCGAGGGTGTAAAGAAGAATGATGAAAGTAGACAAACACCTCTAATCTGAGACAAGGCCAAGTGAAAAGACTAGAGCCTAAGGTCAAATAGCACTTCTTGATTAAAAAAAAAAATACTACGTCAATTCGGGAAATTAACTGCAGGATTAGGTCAAATTAACAATTATAGGTACTAGCAAAACTAAAGAAAAAAAATTAAAGAATAAACCTAATACTTTATCTGTTGTACTGTAATGACTAACGAGATCCCCACTTTCAATGGTTAAGTTCATTTAACTGGCAATCCTTCCCTTTTACAGACTCTACTTGTAAGCTAGACAATTTCTATTACTTTGCTTAATGATTTCTCAAAATAAATTAAAGGTTCAGTTGCTCAGCATTGAGCATACAGTATAAAACTCTACATAATACAATATTTGGTTCTATGGGGAGATGGATGCTTGGGTTACCAGGGAGGCAAACAATCCTTATGGTGCAACTCTCTGGAGATCCATTAGAAATTGGTGGCCTATTTTAAAGAGCAATACTGTCATTAAAGTTTTCGATGGAAACAAGACTGCTTTCTGGAAAGACAAATGGTTAGGCAATAGAAGTAAATCAAAGCTATTCCCAGACATTTTTGATTTAGCACAACAAGGCAGAACTGTAGCTGACATGTGGTCTCCTCATGGTTGGGAACTAACTTTCAGAAGAAACTTGAATGATTGGGAAATCCCAAGACTGGTTGAGCTCTTTAAAACACTTGAAATTTTTCAAGGGCTAAAAGAAGGGATGGACAGACTATGGTGGAATGGAGATAGCAAAGGGGTTTACAAAGTAAGTTCAGGGTACAAGTTTCTAAACATGACCTTGCCACAGACTTCAAAGTGGCCATGGAAACAAGTTTGGAAAGCCAGAACACCTCTGAAGGTGGCATGCTTCTCATGGCTACTAGCAAAGGAGGCTGAACTGACACATGAAAACTTGAGAAAGAGAAATAACATTTTAGTCACACACTGTTGCTTATGTGGTGAAGCAGCTGAAACAGTTTGCCATCTACTTTTGCACTGCAGAGTTACCGACCAAGTATGGAAGATTTTCATCAATCTCAGAGGCATACATTGGACAATGCCTAGTAAGATTGTTGACACTCTCTCTAGCTGGGAGGAAGCTGGGATTGGAGCAAAGAATAGGAGGTACTAGAGAACCATTCCAGCAAGTATTTGGTGGACTATTTGGAAGGAGAGGAATGCCAGGTGTTTTGAAGATAAAAGAAGAACATTACAGAAGATTAAAACATATTGTATTTTGTTATTGTGTTTTTGGTGTACTAAGAGTTCTCCCATAGATGCAGAAGCTATCCTAGAAGTTTTAGAATCTTGCTAGGGTTGAGGAGCTCTTACTGTTTTACATAAATGCTTTCTATTTGTAAAGGGGTTTTCAGTACTACCTAAGTAATGGTTTATATTACAAAATGTTATCTTCTCAAAAAAATAATAATACAATATTTGGTTCTGTAAATGATGATGATGATGAATATTTGGTTCCAACACAAAACTCTGGATTACTAATAGAATGATCGATTATCCATCTCTTTCCCCTCATAACTAGTACTCCTTCCATTTCAATTAGTCCATTTCAAAAAAGAAGGTCATTTTTCTATCTTTAGTAAGTTTGTGATTACAACATTTCCATTTTACCCATAATGACACTCCTTATAGGAACGACATGACATTTTTAGACCACATGATTAAAAAAGTATTTTTAGTATGTTATACACACATTTAGTTTAAGACCACAAGATTCAAAAGTCTTCTGTACGTTCTTAAACTTCGTGTCCAGTCAAACTAGGACACACAAAATGAAATAAAGGAATACATTCACAGTGCATACAGAAATATATGCATTCTTATGAGAATAAAATGTGAAATAAGAAATACATGCATGCAGAAAATGGATTAAAGAAAATTTACAAAATACCACTTAAATAGTGTCTTGTTTAGTACTCCCTCCATCCCAATTTATGAGGCGGTGTTTGAATAGGCACTGATTTTGAGCAAGAAAGAAAGACTTTTGAAATTTGTGGTTTAAAACAAGTCATAGACATTTGTGTGGCTATAAATCATTTCATTAGGATAAGATGGAAAGTGTAAAGTTAAAACTATTTCTAAATAAGGAAGTATAACATTCTTTTTATGACGGACTAAAAAGGGAAGTATGACATGTAAATTAGGATAGAAGGAGAAAAAAAAAATCTTTTTCAACAAAGTTTAGAAATTATGCCACAAGTTTCAAAAGTTTTATATCCACACAAATGTTATGGCATGTTTAAGATATATTTCAAAAGTATTCATTTCTTTCTTAAAATTTTGTGCCTAGTCAAATAGGTTCACATAAAATGAAATGAGGGCTACATGAAGCACGCATGACTTTGTCAAATGCATGAAAAGAGGGGAAACTTTTGCAGGGATAGATTTTACCATCAGTTTGTTGAGCTATTATGGCTGCATATTCATCTTTCCTGGCCCTTTGATTTTCCACAACCCCTGTAAGTTCTTCTACTCTATCTTTTGTAGCAGATATTGAGTCTGCTACTGCTATCTGCTTTGACTCTTTTCGGGTCTTTGCTGAAGATGACATAAGATGTTAGAATTTTAAATTACTAACAGAGACAAAATAATGACAATCCAATTTTTATAGAGAAAATGATCATTCAAAATCAGTAGTATACAGAAAAATAAAGTAGTAGTAATTCAATTTTTTCCCAAGGAAATTAGTAGTTACAAAAATTGCAGGACATTCAGGCTGGATATATGCAATTAGTGGCTGAAATCATTTCCTCTTAAATCTCAAATATGAAAAGCAAATGAAGGCTAGACTAAAAAAAAGAGATTTTTGGAAAATACTATGGGTGAGAACCAGCAGAATAATAAATAACCTCAAGAATTTTGTGGTGAGTACCAGACTGCAGCTACTTTGGATGTGAATCATTTAACACAAACTTCCCATTTTCCGTCAATACAAAAAGGAAGCCAAAAACAATAATATCTGAAATAACAGAAATCATGCAGCAATATACCCTTTAAACTTTGGAAGCGCTACTCAGAGCTTCAGACTGTCAGTGTTTATCGCCACCCATTGTCAATCTATAAGGATCTTCAGAGTTTAAAAAACACTTTATTCTCATACTTAGTACTTAGATCATCACATATGCAAGTTAACTTTTGGAAAAAAAGCAATGAGAAGTTCACCAGCCACTTCAACAAGATTAGAACAACTTAACTTCAAATGGTATATGGTTATGCAGTCACAATAACTGGTGATATGAAGGCAAGTTCGACTTCCAGTAACAGAATGATGCTATTTTGACCAAGAAGTTTGTTGTATACAAAATATTTACTCCCTTCATATCAACAATCTTACTGACAATGACATTTTGTTCTAATTGAAAATAAGTTCCTCTAAAAGTGCCTGTCATCAAAATCTTCCTTTCTTGGGTACAACTGTACATATTGTAGAACATAACCATCATTTTCGGCAAGAACTGTGCTTTCATTAGAAAATTCACAAGCACCTGTAAGCATTATATCCATCCTCCTTTCTCAATGTGATTAACTATTATAATGAAGCAACAGCAAAATGCACCCTCTGAATTCATTATCGGAAGTGGTGATACAAGCCAAATCGGCATTAACCTCTTAAGACCCATAATTCAAGGCCGACACAAAGGGATCCGAGCCATGAACATTTCAACGATGCAAGGACATGTTTGGAGGACCCTTTTCAAGCCCCCAAGAGTATAATACCACGTATGGAGGGTAGCTTGGAGTCAAGGAAGCCATTGGAGAGGTTGTTGGGGAGGCAAGAGGAGCTAGACGACATGCTGAAGTGACATGCGCCCCAACATGCCCCAGCAGATGAGAGGGCATGTCATCTGCGCCTTGACATGCGCCAGCAGGTGGCCCATTTACGTGGGCGGATGCCCTAATTTGCTGAAATGGGTCACTTTTGGGCCCATCTTTGTAATAAATGGCCAATGGCTATAAATAATAGCATTTGCTCTTTTCTTCCTAAGTTTTTGATGATATTATGAATACACTTGAGAGTGTAAGAGCTAGGATTAGCTTGTGTTGAACAATCGTTTAGAAACGTGGGTTACGTGGGAGATTGATTCCCTCGTGGTTTACGTAAGAGATCAGTGCTTGTTGGTAATCAAAACTGTCTTCGGATTTGATGCATCCATAGGTTGTCATTTTCTTTATCTTCTTGTGTCTATCTATCTATCTATCTTTATCTCTATCATTTATCTTTCTGTATTTTGATTCTATCGTTTCTTTTAATTTCATGTTTATTTCGTCTTTCGTATTTTGGTGGTTATCATTTGGTATCAGAGCCGAGCTTAGATTCATTCTTACGATTCTAAATCTTGGGTTTGTTATCAAGAAAATCAAAAAAAAAAAAAAAAAACTATTTTTTTTCGTTTTTGTGAAAACCCCCCCAAAAAAATATTTTTGTTTTTGAGTTTTCTTGTAGTTTCAACACTAGATTTGTTCCCTCTAGTGTTATTAGAGTCGGAATCTTGAGTTTTGGGTGCGATTTGAGGAGATTTGAAGAAACCCCATTGTTGTGTTCTTGAGCTTGAAGAAAAGGGTGAAGTGGGTTTCTACATCTACAAAATTTGGTGTGGAAGAAGATATCAAAAAGGTGTAGTTTGATCTTGGAAAAGAAGAAAAGTTATTAGTACAAAAGAATATCCAAGAAGAAAAAAGGAATATTCTAGGAGAGAGAACCCAAAGGGGCCCACAAAAGGTGAAAATTCGGAGCTTCCAGCTTGTCTGCCAGGGCCATCTGCGCCCCCATCTGCGTGAGCAGATGCCAAAGCAGATCATTCTTTTTTTGATCTGCGCCCCTATCTGCGAGGCCAGATCATGGTCTGCGTCCACACCTCAACAAAACGCGTCTCAAGCATCCAAAACCCCATTTTGCTCAGGTTCCTTCATCTTAGTTTCAATTCTTGATTCCTAAATTCATTTCTTGATTCCTAAACTAATTAACAACTAGTATTTGATCTACTTAGTTGATTAGTTAGTCTTTGAGTCCGTTTTTCTTTCTTCATCCGTTTCTTTTTGTGTTTTTCTCTTTTTGTTTTCGTTGTTGTTTCTTGGTTCAAGTTCGCAAGTAATTCTTTTGAGTCTTTCAAACAAGAATCCATTCCTACCACAAGTAGCAATTGACACCACGCCTTCCATTGGAGTAGAAACAATCTTTCAACGCTAGCGACGCCTATTGTGAGGCAAGCAAAGGTGTGTACTCCAAGAAGTTGTGAGGTTGATTTCTTAACGCTAACTTGTTTGTTATTTTTGTTTAGTGTTTCTTCTTGCTAGGTACAATGGCTCAGGGAGATGATGCTCAAGGTTCTTTAGGAGAGATTAACATGGAATCCCTAATAGCGGCTATCATGAGTATGAAGCAAGATACGAATGAGAAGTTTAATGCTATGGATAACAAACTTAGATCAATAAGCAACAATTTGAGGTCCATAAAAAGGGGGTGTCTAACTTGAACGAACATCCAAACTCCATTTCTACTACTTATCCAAATAACCAAAACCAACCTGTTCAAGTCGAGGGAGTAGAGAGAGAGGAAATTGAGAAGGTGGAGAAGAAATTGGCTCAAGAAGGAGAGTTGTGTGCGAATTTTGAGCCAAGGAATGAGTTAGAGGAGGAGGACAAGGAACACCTAGTTGTGGAACTTGTCAACCCCAAACCTTTGTTACATGCTAACCATGGTACTAGCATTTTTCCTTGTACCAATACTTCTCTTTTGCAAGTTCATGAGCAAATGCTCCCAATGGAGGATCCAAAGAAAATCCCTCACAAGCATAGGCTTGAAGGCCTAGATGAGTTCTTATATAAGGACTCCAAAGTTGATGAAGGGAGGTTTCTAAATCAACTCCTAAGGATTGATGGATACTTGATGACAAGGGGCGAAACATCTAACCCCATGGATTGAAAGAAGGAGTTCCCTGCTAAGGAAATTCCTACAAAGAATCAAGAGGACCAAGCATGGTCCAAGTTGGTGCATGGAACAAGTTCAAGGCTTTGTTTCCAAGGTATGTACCTACCCCCTCCTATTCCTAGTGATCCTTGGAGGCATGATGATATTTTTCTCATATTGAATAGACCCCTGAAATTGATTGATATCATATCATACCATGAGAGTATTAGTGTCTCCACGATTTCTTCATGGTGTATGTCTTTTGTGCTTAAATTGTGTAGGCCTTGCAATCTAAATGCCTAATCTATTTGTTGCTTTGGAAAGAGTCCTTGGTGCATACTTGATGCCCAAATCTTGTTTCCTAATCCTTGTCACATTTATGTGGTTGGACAAGTTGGAGTGATAGGAAGGACTTTTAGGAGTATGTTAAATGCCATGAATAGAGGCAACCCAACTTCTTGGGTATATCATTTGTATTGGAATGAATTAGTTTTTCATAGATCCTCTAATTCCTCCAATAGCATGACTCCATTAGTGAATGCACTTCTTTTGGGAAGTTGCTTGAAGGGAAAAGACGTGATGCGCTTAACTTGTCTTGTCTCATCTTCTTGTGTACTTATGTTTGAGAGTAATTTAGATGAGAATGGTGTACGTCACTCTTTTCTTTTTTATCTTTTTGCCTATGATAATAGTCATGCTTGTGTTGAAAATGCATTTTGTATAAGCATGGGATGTCTTGAAAGGAAGGGTAATTTGCACCCTAATGACTTGACTTCATCCTTGGTTGTTCCAACTTCTAGTGACTTGATTGCTAGCTTTCTTGAGTACCTTGATACTCTTATGTATGGAAACACCTTGGATGAGACTCATTTTCTTCATACCTTTCTTTACTACCTCTTTGCATTTGATGACGTCCATGTTGATATTGGATTTGTTTTGGATAAAGGTGGGAATCCTTGGGTATGGTTTTATGGTGGAATAAAGAAACACTTGTGTCTTACGACCTTGGTAGTTTCTTTGTTTCATGATGCTTCTAATGGCCAACACCTTTGTTCATTGTATGATGAGTTTGTTTCATTAATAACAAAGGATCGTTGGTTGTATATCAAATGTGTGCCCCCTTGGCATGCAAATATTGTTGCTAATCCTTGTGCTAACCCTCATGCTTTGAGAATATATTGGTTTTTTGTCCACCTCATGTGTTTTCAGATTTTGGATTCGAGGATGTTAAAAGGGAGGATAATACAAGCAAAATCGACATTAACCTCTTAAGACCCATAATTCAAGGCCGACACAAAAGGATCTGAGCCATGATCATTTCAAGGATGCAAGGACATGTTTGGAGGACCCTTTTCAAGCCCCCAAGAGTACAATACCACCTATGGAGGGTAGCTTGGAGTAAAGGAAGCCATTGGAGAGGTTGTTGGGGAGGCAAGAGGAGCTAGACGACATGCTGGAGTGACATGCGCCCCAACATGCCCCAGCAGATGAGAGGGCATGTCATCTACGCCCTGACATGCGCCAGCAGGTGGCCCATCTATGTGGGCGGATGCCCCAACTTGCTGAAATGGGTCACTTTTGGGCCCATCTTTATAATAAATGGCCAATGGCTATAAATAATAGTATTTGCTCTTTTCTTCCTAATTTTTTGATGATATTATGAATACACTTGAGAGTGTGAGAGCTAGCATTAGCTTGTATTGAATAATCATTTAGAAACGTGGGTTACGTGGGATATTGATTCCCTCGTGGTTTACGTAAGAGATCGGTGCTTGTTGGTAATCAAAAGGGTGGTTTTAAGATTTGATACATCCATAGGTTGTCATTTTCTTTATCTTCTTGTGTCTATCTATCTTTACCTCTATCCTTTATCTTTCCGTATTTTGATTCTATCATTTCTTTTAATTTCGTGTCTTTTTCGTCTTTCGTAATTTGGTGGTTATCAAGTGGTAAGCACCAAGATAAACAATAATGACTCAAACTAAGACACGCTATACCCCAAAGGGATTCATATCTAGTACCATTCAGCAGTGGTGGATCAGAGTTCAGTCATGGAGTTCATTCAAGTACTTCTGATGCGGAACATAAATTTATATGTAAAAATCTACTAAAATTGCAATAAATAGTAAGTTCGAACCCATGATTTCAAAAATACAATGAGTTCACCCATCAAGTTTAAATCTTTAATCTGCCCCTACCATCCAGAGGTTTGACTTGTCAATTAAGCATAGCAAGCATACGTAAAGACCAGTATACCAGAGAATGGAAAAAGAGTGACAGACCTGCAAGTGCTTTCACCAATTTGACTTCCAACTCCCTCAGCTCAACTTTTAACTTGCCAAGATTTGCTGCAGCAAACAATCAATTAAATCAAAATAATCCAATCAATAAGATCCCATTTGAAGAAAAAAGAATTAATGGTAAAAAACACACCTAAATTATCCCGATTTTTCGAGTTCCATACCTGAACTATCATACCTAAAGTATCTCGATTTTTCGAGTTTCATACCTGAACTAACAAATGTGTGAATTTCCCACCTTAACTATTACCAACTCTTTATCAAAATACACCTCAACAATAAGTTATTTTCTTTTCTTACCTGAAATATCACTGTCTTTCAGGTAGGAAAAGAGAACAATTGATAGTTGAAATATATTTTGATAAAGATTTAGTGATAGTTCAGGTGGTAAACTCACACAACTGATAAAACGGAAACTTTAGGTGTGTTTTTTAACCCTTCAAATCAAGAGAAAAATTAATGTTTGAGATATAATTGTCGTTGAGAATGATGTGGTAGGTGAAAACCCTAAGTTTAGAAGACTCGAATTTAGCATGTGTACAAAAAGAACATACCGTGGAATTGAAGGGTTTGTTGTAGTTGATCCTTGGTTGAATCGAGGGATTTTTTGAAGGAGAGAGTGGCAGCATCGATTTTGTGATGTTGAATTGGAATCTCCCGTTCACAAACCAATCTAAGTTCCGCCATTTTGTTCCTCATATTTTCACCTACGCTGCTATTCATCCCAATCTCAAACACGCTCTCTCTCTCTCTCTTTCTTTTGCCTGCTTTTCTTTGTGCAAGTGCTTATGAAATTTGAATAGTGGGAGATGATATGCTTAGCCCGCCGTTTTTCATTTCTTTCTTTTTGAAAATAGATGATGATGGTGCCCACTGAATAATACGGAAAATACTGTACACTTTTCTTTCTGACCAGCTTAAAAAGTTAAAAACCAGTTCAAAATAAGGCACACTTTTTTCAACTTCTCAATGGGCAGAGAAGAAAGAGATTTTTTTTAATAGCATTTGCTTTCAAAATGTGCTTAGAGCTTTTGAAAATATTTACTAGTAGTGTATTTTGAAAGATTTTGAGTATATAAAAGTTTAGGTAAATCATCTTGATTATTGTGTATTCAAATTAAATAATATAATATTAAAATTTCATGAACATAGAAATATGATGTGCGTATATTCCTTCTTCAATCTTACTCGTGAGATCTCACCAAATATATGATTGCTGAATATCGATAATGAATGTTGTCAAGTGTCAACTCCATTTTGCATCGTTTTCATTGTTTTGTATTAAAATAAAAAGTTAGGGTGCTCATCATTAGAAACAAAAAAATAGGGAGCAAAATAATAAAAAAACATATGTTAGGGGTGCTAATCATCAGAAACAAAAGAACAGGGAGCAAATAATAATAAACATACGTTAGGGATTCAAAATGCAAGTAACTATTAGCACAAACAAGGGAGATGCAATTAAAAATAACAAATTAATTAAGTGGTTTCTTCATGTTCAAGTTTTAAGTAGGCGTTTGACCATGAAAATTAAATTTTTTAGAGTTGGAATAGAAATTGTAGTTATGTTTGGCCATGAAAAAAATTAGAGTTCTTTTTTACTTTTTATGAGAGAAATAAAAATAAAAAAAGTAAAAATAAATATTCAAAAAAAATTTCACTTTACTAAAATAAATTTTATAATCAAATATCACAAAATTTCACTTTTTTCCCAGAGTGAAATAAATTTTCAAAAAAAATTGAATTTTTTATGGGCAAATGAGTCCTTACAATGAGGTAAAAGTGATAAAAAAAAAATTGCTTTTTGTTGTTATACTTTCAACCCAATAATTATAGAAGTTTTCTCAATAATTAAAGGAATTGAACCACTAATATTGCGGAATCACTCGTCACTTTTGAGAGTCATTCAACTCATTTTTCTCCAGAAATAGAGTAGTTCTCCACAGAAAAACAGCTCTGTGCTTTGTCTATCAATTTTCCGGTTCTCTTTGGTTTGCAGTTTGGTGAGGAATCTGGCAGCTGGCCATCCAAATTCGCCGAGGGAGACCAACGGCTTCTCCTCCACTTTTGGGTTCAATGGTACTTTTCTAATATGATGTAAAGTTTTGATCTTTCTTGTTTATTTCACTTTTCTTGTTGTTGGTTGCACGGAGTAATTTCTCTTTTCTTTTAATCTGAATCTAATAATGGTTAATTTAACTAAGGAATGAAATTAAACGTATATTGATGTTCACTGCGTCTCTAGTTTTTGGTTAATTTGTAAGAGAAGATGATACCTTTAATTATAATGACGTAATATTTTCTTGATTTACCTGTACAGTTTGTGAAAAGAATTAGGTTTGTCTCTTGATAAATGAATAATTGAATTTTTCTCTTTTCTTTTTATTCTTCGTCCACTATTCTAATTATAATTGTTGCAATGAAGGTCCAGTCACCCTAATTATGTTGTGAACACCAGGAAAAACAAGTCTTGTCCTTCTGCATCATTCTGTTGATAAACAAATGAACTCTCTTAGCCTTGTTAGACGGAGTTATCTGAAACCTGTTGCTGGTGGAAGGTGGCAGGTATCCGTGGAATTTGTGGAGGTGCGCATAAGATAGCCCGGACACCATGGTTTGGAAAAAGAAATCTCGAGTCATCACTTAGGATACACGCGCTCTCTTTTTTCTCAAAACAGACCTAGTTACCTGACCTCAATTGTCTTCATTTCTTGTTTATAAGGAATTTTGCCATTTATAATGTAGATCATGTCAGGCCCCAAACTCGGGCGGAATGCGATTGGCACCAACATGTATTACTCGTGGAGTCAACCCTGTTTTAGCTGGCTAAAAGGTGTTATAGGACTTAACATACGAATGAACGCTAATAAAATCTTTGTTTAATATGAATAAAGAATCTAACGTTAAAACCCACTAGCAAGTCATGAGCCTTTAAAGGTTCAATCTAAATACATGGCCTACGGGGCATTCCTCGGAATAATGTAAATGTCCTAAACTAGCATATGCTGAAAGAAAACCGGCTACCGATGGGAAGAGTCAACGAAATTCACCAACTGGATCTAAAAAAGTTTGCCTCTAGCTACATGTTTCGCTATCTATATCCTTGACACTTGCCACACTACATTGCAGACTCAAACGGGCTAAGTACCATCGATTGGTACCTAGTAAATCTGGTTGACAACCCGATAGACAAGACCAGTTTAGGCTAAAAAATTATAATGAAATGTCATGAAGTAAAATAAGAATTCATTTAATTAACACTGAAAACCATAAGATAAATTTGAATCATGAAATCTGAGATATGCATTGAAACTGAATTTAACTCACAACACTTATTCTGAAAAGATTTAACAAACAATGGCACCTGCAGTGTGTGAATAGATGGCCGACCTACCCCTAGCTCCAATGACATTCGCACTTGGGGAGGTTGACCAGTTCTCCCAAGCTGAAATCTAAATGAGTTGGCACCTGCAAGTGCGGGGTAGCAATCTCTGTCCTTCTTGGCACTCATATTTGGGGAGGTTTTCCACTTCTCCCAAGCCTTGTGTGATAACATTATCTAAATTTGAGTTGAGTTTGAGCAAGCAATTATATACATAACAAGTAATTAGATAATATCATGCAATTTAATTACTTCCTGATATTTTGAGTTAACTAGTTAAACATATGCATATGGTTGGTTTCTTTCTGAAATTAATTCTAGAGGTGTAAAGCCAATAGTTTAAGCGCTAGACTTCATATGCTCACTAGTATGTTCGAACATTTAGGCTTAGATTTTATACCTAGGCAATTTATCAAACACATAGGGGTTGTTTGGTATGGGGATGGGATAGACAAAGTTATCCCATAGGATTAGTTATCTCACCGTATATATGAGATAACTTATCACATCATTGTCGTACAAATGGTGGGATAGATAATTCTGGGACTAACTAATACCTAACCAAGCACAGGATGAAATAATCCTGCATTTTATTCCGAGATTATTATCCCTTATCCCGCATACCACATGACCCCATAATGTGCATCTTCTAATCATGTCCTTGACTTAGGGAAGTAGATTCTACTTCCCTCAACACGATTCCTTAAATTCTCCTCCTACCGCAAATCCCAAGTTTTCAATTTCTCGTTATCTACACTCGAGTAATTCAAGTCATTAACTCACTCCACATCGTCTACTCCAACCACTTCATTGAGTTCTTACTTAGCCGTTAATGGCTTCATATCACTTCCACTCATTACTCCATCAATTTTGCAATCTAAACTGGTTATACGTCGTAAAGTTCTAATCTTCAATAGCAGGAAGGGAGGGGAATTACCTTGAACCTGGTTATCACAAACCCTTGGTTTTAGTCTCGAAGGATCCCGTTGATTCGTTGGTGGATACCTAGGATTTAGAAATTAGAAGGCGTTAAATGATGTCAACCTCTTGATTTTAACGTGAATTTATGGTAGAAATCTTACCTTGGGGCATAGTGTTGAACCCTTATGTGTTTTCTCCTCAAAAGCTCTCTAGAAGGTGTGAAATAAAGAGGTCTCTCTCCCCCGTGGCCTTTTTATTTACGGATCCCACCCGAGTTGTGTGAAGGGCGCGACGCCTACCATTGTGCCAGGCCCTCGATGCCCAGTTGGCGTGTCGCAAAGCCATTGCTGGGAAGGGGCCTCCGGTCTTGGTATGCTTCTCTCTAATCTAACACTTTGGTCTATGACTTCGCATGTGGTCATTTTCAGTGGAAGTTTTTAAGGTGCAAAATTATTTCTGAAATTTCTGGTTTATGACGTGGATGTGTGGACATACCAGGAGAGATAAGATTAGGAATAAAGATATTCGGGACAAGGTAGAAATGACTTTTGTGGAAGATAAGATGCAAAAAGTGAGGCTGAGATGGTTCAGGCATGTGAAGAGGAGAGGTGCAGATGCCACGATTAGGAGGTGTGAGAGTTTGGTCGTAGTAGGCCTGAGGTGGGGTAGAGGTGGACCTAAGAAGTATTAAGGTGAGGTTATTAGGTAGGATATGATGCATCTCCAGCTCACTGAGGACATAATCCTTGAGCTTGTGGAGGTCGAGGATAAGGGTAGAAGGTTATTTAGCAGTTAAGCGTATTTCATTCCCTTTCCCAGAGTGTAGTATTATCCCTTATTTTTAGATTTCTATCACTACATGTTGTTTCAGTATCTTATCATCTTTCTATCTTGCTTTCTATTTGTTGCTATTGCCTCTTTTTCACTGTTTGCTTAGCTGAGGGTTTTTTGGGAACATCCTCTCTACCTTCTCAAAGGTAAGGGTAAGGTCCGCGTACACTCTACCTTCCCTAGACCCCACTTGTGGGAATACATTGGGTTTGTTATTGTTGTTGTCAGTAAGAATAATTGGGTCCTCTCTGCTTTGCCCATTACAAGTATTTATAAGAAATTCACCAATAATAAGTCAAGAGCAAACAAATATTTTCCAATATACGATCTTCCATTATCGAGTACTGGAAAATTTCAAAATGTTTAATCTTTAGATAATCTTTTCTGTGGTGTTGCTAATCTAATGTAATTTTTTAATTATTAATTTACTTTACAGGACAATCATTAACTCCCACAGACCTGTGAACAACCCCACCACACAGTTACTGCAGATTATATTTGAAAACCAGTTCCTACTCTTCTAGGATGCTTTCGTCAATTATTTCTCGATATTCAGCTTTTTTACCTTCTTCTTTGCTTCCTGCCCAGTTCGAAAACTTGTTTTACCATCACTGTTATCACTCCACTCCTTCCAAATCCTTAAATCGCACTTCCTTTCCCAACTATGATGACCCAAATTCATCCCCACTTCACAATCTTCCCGCCAGTTCAAATAGTGCTGCCTTTGAACCCCTAAACCCCACTATCGTGCTGGAAACCCTCTCTTGTTACAACAATGACTGGAGAAGAGCTTTAGAGTTCTTCAACTGGGCCGAGACGCCGTGTGGATTCCATCACACCAGCCAAACTTGCAACCATCTTATTGACATTCTGGGTAAGTTCTTTGAATTTGATGCAGCTTGGGATTTGATTGAGAAAATGAGAAGTGTACCCTCCATGCCTGACCACACCACTTTCCGAGTATTGTTCAAACGTTATGTGTCTGCTCACATGGTAAAAGAAGCAATTGATACGTTTGATAAGACGGAGGAATTTAATTTAAAAGATCAAGTTTCATTTTCAAATCTAATTGACGCATTATGTGAGTATAAGCATGTGATAGAGGCCGAGGACTTGTGCTTCCCCAAGGACAAGAATGATGTCAAGTATTCATGTTTTAAGGTGGACTCAAAAATATGTAATATGCTTCTTCGTGGGTGGTTCAAGATGAGTTGGTGGGGTAAATGTAGACAGTTTTGGGAAGAAATGGATACAAGGGGTGTGCAAAAGGATCTGTATTCCTACTCTATTTACATGGATGTACAGTGCAAGAGCGGAAAGCCATGGAAAGCTGTAAAATTATACAAAGAAATGAAGAAGAAGGGAATCGACTTGGATGTAATCGCGTATAACACTGTCATCCGTGCTATTGGGATTTCAGATGGTGTTGATGTAGCAGCTAAGCTCTGTCAAGAGATGATTGAGTTGGGGTGCAAACCAAATGTTTCTACATACAACACACTCATCAAGCTTATGTGTGAAAATGGGAGGTACAAAGACGCATATAAAGTGCTTAATCAAATGAGTAGCAAGGGTTGTGAGCCTAATGTCATTACATACAACAGCTTCTTTGGTTGCCTTGAAAAGCCGAGAGAGATTCTCAAGTTGTTTGATAGAATGATCGAAAGTGGAGTACGACCTACGATGGACACCTTTGTCATGCTTATGAGGAAATTTGGAAGATGGGGATTTCTTCGACCGGTCTTTATTCTTTGGGAAAAGTTGGAAAAACAGGGATTGAGTCCAGATGCGTCTGCTTACAATGCATTAATTGATGCCTTGGTGCAAAAGGGTATGGTTGATATGGCACGCAAATATGATGAAGAGATGTTAGCAAAAGGCCTTTCAGCTAAGCCGAGGGTAGAACTGGGGACCCGTGAAGGAAGCTGATGTTTTATGGTTGCACGTCAGACAGCACAGTTAAGATGTAAAAAAATCCATGTCGAACTTCAACTGTTCTTTGTCATCCTTGTGCTTGGTGGGCAGCACCGCAGCAGGTGATCCTCCTTTTGGATGTGTCTACAAAGTACAAAAGTGTTGAAAACCCCATGTTGAACTTCAACTGTTCTTTGTCATCCTTGTGCTTGGTAGCAGCAGGTGATCCTCCTTTTGGATGTCTACAAAGTACAGAAGTGATGCCTCATGAATTGGCATTCTTTGAAGATCCAGAATGCGTTTCACTGAGCTACGTGTTTGTGGCTGGATTGATCAGGTCTTGTGCATCTAAATCTGACAAGCCCTATGTTTATCTCAAGTCATTTTGCCCTATGCTGGATGAAACTTAAACAAACAACATGCGAAGAGCAAATTAGAATGCTTATTTGACCTTTGCCAGAACGAAAGAATCAAGCCGTGGTTTCTATCCTTTGGGATTCTTTTCAATGTCTACACTTATCTCAAAAGATGGTGAATAGTAGCCAAACAGGACTTGTTTCACATCACCTGTGTTGATTGGGGACATTGAAAGTGTTGTACCAATTTCAGAGGCAACTATTTTAAAGGATAACAATAAGTAATTTTTTGTAAACAACAAGAGGTGATCTTTTGAACTCGACAAACTTGTATTATGGGTGTATTCTATGTCTGTAATCTGTTTCAAGATAAAGGTCCAACTAGAGTATATGCTATACTTCAAATGAGAATTAACATCGAACAGGTTATGGCTTGAAATACAACAACAACAACATACCCACATACCCAGTATATTCTCACAAAGTGAGGTTTGGGGAGGGTAAGTGTACGCAGTCCATACCACTACCTCAGATGCTATTGCTACTTCTCATCAGTAAGCACGAGGCAGCAACGCAAAGATTCCACACCGATTGTTTAAGTCAAACCAATGTTAGCATACTCTTTTATCATTGTAGTACGAGTGTGGAACTACTTGAGTACAGTCATGACTTAAAAACGATACGAAAAACTATCTGGTCAAGGCAAACAACAAATTATATCATATGATAATTGCTAATTAAATTCTAATCTAACAAACAAGCATCATTTGTAACTCCTATTTTGACAACACTTTCAAGTCAGATTGCTACACAAATTTTCACAAGCCAAAGAAGTTTGGTTCGATGATGATATCGCGCATTTTTAAAAATATGAAGAAAACAATTACAAAAATATAGGAGTATAAAAATATTACTCCGTATTTATTATGGAGTAGGCCTAATTACAGGATTTTGTCCTTGTTGAAATTAGTTAATAAATCATTTAAATGGTAGAGTATATTGTTGTGTATTTAAAGGGGTCTGTCCGGGCTATGGAGTGACTAGTGAGTGGTACTCTTCTTTTGTTTTCTTGGGCTGTATTTCTTAGTCCCGTCCAACAATATTTGTTCACTATTAACTGGACACACAAGTTAAAAACAATAATTAATTGGGATAAATTTACTATATTACCCTTTAAATATAATTAATTCAATACTTTGAAAAATTTAGTGGATAATGACTATAATTAGTAACTAAGGGTAAAATGATAGAAATGGATAAATTATCCATTGGTTTTCCAAATTGGACAACTATTATTACACATCTATTTTTAGTAATATGAACAAGTATTATTGGAATGAGAGAGTAATAAATAAACTTATTTATTAAAAAAAATAATTAAAAAGTGAACTTATAAACGAGTTTCAACATAATATATATATAATTTTTTTATTTACCTTACTATACGGTATAATTCAAATTTATTTTCGTGCTACAGAAAATAAAGTTATATTTATCCTTTATTATATTTTTACAACACAACTATCCTTTTCGTTCAATTTTGAGTACATATTTATCTTTGAATCATTAGTTCCGCTCTCATCCTCACCTTTATTTCCTACATGGAACCCATGTAGATTTTTATTTTTTCCAATTTAAATTTACTTCCAATTTAAATTAACTTAACCTGATCCACCATTAGACCCGACTAACATTGCGAAATAAATCCATCCTAAATGTTCCCAACCCTCTGATTCTTTCCCACCATTAAAGTTATTTTTGTTATATTTTGCTTCCTTCCTCCTTATATGTAACATTCAGATGTAGCATAAGGAATAAGGGAGCCAAATCCAGAAGGAATTGAATGCTACAACAATATCATAGATGTCTTACTAGAAAAATGTTTTGTCAAGAGAGATGCTTTCTAAAAATCAAACTTCAGATGAAGTTAATCGATTTATTTCAACATCAGAAATACAGTCGTACGTAACTTTGTTTTACTAGAGATCTAATATGGAAGTTCGAAGATTAGTATGAGAAACTTTTGAACAATCAAATAACATATGTATTTAAATGAGAATACGATTTTTCATAACTCTTATCTTGTATAAACACGAATCGAAATGACGTGTAATTATTTGTGACTAAGAAAGAATCGATTTAAAAAATTTTAAGAAGAATTTTTTTGTAAATCGGGTCAAATTAATATAATTTAAATTGTAAATAAATTTATTTACTGAAAGAAATAAAAATTAATATGGGCATCAGGTCGAAAATAAATAAAGGTGGAGACAAATAAAATCAATAAGTCATAAAAAAAAAATATATGTGTGCACAATTTTACTGAAAAAAAATATATAAGTAAACTTATTTTCGAAATTAGGGGTAAATTTGAGCCTTTTCCATAGATACATACAATAACATAAGAACAATTAAATAAAACAATTGTATCTCCTCCTCCTTTTACCTTTTGCAGTTTGCTGAGGAATTTGTCTGCTCCATTTGAGACGCAATGGTATTCTTTTATTCTCAATAAATATTTCATCTTGCTATTCTACTTTTTTTTTTTTTTTTTTTAAAAAAATAATTACACCTGGTGTTTGTTCTCCTTTTTCTGTTGTTGGTTTGCACTTGGATTTCGGAGTGGTGGGTAATTTAATAAGGACTGAAATTAAATATATCGTGCTGTTGTTGCTCATTGTGGATATTGAAATCTTCTTTTACTTGCTTTGATACCTTTTGTTAATTCGTAAGCAAATATGAAATCTTTAGTTAAAATCATGTTCATAATGCATACAAGGGTGTAACGTAGTGGTCAATGAAGTGGATTGAGAACCGTGAGGTTTCAGGTTCAATTCCCAACCTAGAAAAACACTAGTTGATTTCTTTTTATCTGTTCAAGCCTTGGGGAATAGTGTTACCTGATACCTGTGCCCGTGAAAGGTAGCAGTACTTTGTGAAATTAGTTGAGGTGCGTGCAAACTTTGTCGTGGGTTCGAGCCCCAGAGTGGGCGTTTTATTTTGACTTTCTGACTCACCTCTAAGGTAGTGGTATGGATTGTATACACGTGCCCTCCACAGACCCCACTTTGTGGGAATATACTGGATATGTTGTTGTCGTTGTTGTTGTTGTGCGCGCAAACTTGGCCCCAAAAAAAGTCATGTTCATATTTCAATGATCTAGATTATTTTCTTTTCCGATATTGTTGAGCTCAAATAGTTGAATCAAACCCACTTTTAAATTTCTTAGATCGACATATATCTTTGGACTTTTACATCCTAGGTTCGATCAAGGATCTTCTCCAAAAACACAAACCACTCCCTCCAGCTTGGTTCGTCACATTGTAGTGTCATAGTCCATATGATGCTATGTCGGGCTTTAGCACACTTAAATGCTAGCTGAAGTTCTCAAGATCGTTATTTGCTGCGCTCATAATCTAACACCTTGGTACTGTGGCTTTACATTCTTTCACTATCAAAGGATGTTTTTTAGGTGCCTATTATTTTTATCAATTTTCTGCATTACAATATATCTCTTTCAACTCTTTCTTCTGTGTTGATTTGTTGCTTTGTTGATTGCCTTGCATTTTACATCATATCGGTTAGGAGGCCTATCCGACTCAAGAAAATTTAATGAAATGATCCGATCAATTAGACTATGATTTGTATTGTAGGCTTACGGTACTGGAGCTCATAAACCTTTGCTTCTTATTGAGAGGTTCTGAGTCTCTGGTCAGTTCTTTTGTGGGCTGACACTGGTAATCGGATTAACTTTTGGTCTATGATGCATAATATAAGATAGTCAACCACACTGTTACTGCTGTTGCCATTTGGCGTACTTCCTAAGCTTATCACTCTTGTACATGGTCCTCCTAACTTCAGATGGATGTCTTTCTGACTGTACTTGCTGAAAACCATATTTTCTGCCTCATCAAGCCAGTAAATTTCTGAGCACGTACCCTTAGACTGAATTCAAGAACCAATTTAATCTCGACTCCATTTACTCAACAGCCTGAAGCCCCTTCAACAGCCCTCCTTGTGTTAATCCTTTATAATCACACTTGTTGTTGATTATGCATTATTGGACCTGCCAGATACGCGTCTATATATGTGGTTGCAAGCGGTCACGGCTTCTTTGTTTTGCGTGTAGTCTTCATATTACACTTCAATAATCTCTTTATTAGTTACCCAGGTTGAAAGCTACCAATCAGTTTTTGTGTGTGTTCAGACACACACTCTAGATGAATGAGTTTAGAATGGATTGTTTGTGGTCGGTAAATGTGAATTGAGTGAAAAGATACCATAGCTGATAAATATGTAGTGAAAAACTTCAATTATACTTCCCACAATATATTGTGTAGAGAAAAACTTCAATAACACTTCATACAATATATTCATGATATCTGTTTGTGTGCTTTCCAGATTGTTTTTTGTATTATCTGGGAAGATGCATGTGTTTGTAGTTTATTAAGTTAAAGAGATTGGCAGAATACACATATAGCTTGTAGCACCCCAAGTGTGTGTCCTAGTGGTCAATGAAGTAGATGAAAGCCTTGGGGACCAAGGTTCATATTCTAGCAGAAACAAAAAAATACTAGGCTATTTCTTTTCATCTGCCTAAGTCTTGGTGGGTAGAGTTACGGTTACCCAACACCTGTGCTGGTGGGAGGTAACTGGTAACCCGTGGAATAGTTGAGGTGCGCACAAGCACCTGTATTATAAAAAAAAAAAAAAAAAGTATATCCTGTATCCAGTGACTACAAGTTTCATGTAAATAAGACCTCCAGGAGCCATAAATCAGTGAGCATTTACAAAGTTGGCCTGTAATCATAATGCTATACTTAGTTATAATCCAACAGAGTGATGATGCTAAAAATTACTTATTGTATGAATCATTGCCAAGTCCCAGTTGAAAATTTTAATTTATTGTTACTGAAGGATTCATCTAATCTATACATGTTTAACTGTTACTTGAATATTTAGTGCGTTCCTTGCAAGGTGTTCTTGCCCAATGTTTGATTTAATTTTGCATAAACCGATATATTACTTTGTGGTAGATGACTAGCAATTTATTCCTAGCATCCTTTCATGACAGGAAAATTTTGATCATCGATTTCAACGAACTGATCAGTGGATGCCTGTTTATTCCTGGTTAGAGACTCTAGACACGGATGAGGTGGTTAAATCAAAAGAAATAATAGACTGGCTTACTGAGAATTCTGATGTGAGAGAACAATTAAATTCAAGGCATTCACGTTACCATTTGATGCATTACATAAAAAAATGCCACATGAAAATTCTGAAGAGAAAGGAGAAGAAGAAGGTATAATATCTGGTTTGTCGGAAGTTGAGTAGGCTTTATTGCATTAATGCCATGTTTCCAGTATCTCAATTTCTCCTTCCACTGAATAAAAGAGGAATTCAGTAATCCCGTATGTCTGATCATGCATGCTTTTGTGTCTGCATTGTCAACTTCTAATTCTCTAAATATCAGCATTAAACCTATTATTGACAATTTGTTCTGTTGGCAGGGACCACAATTCACCAAAACCGTGTCTGTGTCAGAAGTCAAGGAAAGTGAAAATGTGAAGGAAGTTGTTCCACTTCAAACTGCAGGTGAATTCTGTTGTTACATTGAATGTGGTGCATAACAAGAGTAAGCACGTTCTAAGTTGTCAGAATAATTAAATCAGTACTAAACCTTTTTGTATACAATGAATATTTTTGTGAAAGGGAGAAAAGCTCATATGAATCTAATTCTGTGGTTTCCAATCACATCCCTACGGACAAACCAAACTCATGAATCAGGACCAAGGAGTTTGTAATATAGTTAGTCAGTGCTGGAAGAGTATTCCCATAGAATCGGAGATCCTGCTTAATACATGATGCAAACGACATCTTTAAATTACTTCAACCTAAATGATGAATCTGTGCTTAATACCTTTTCTACTAGCCTGTACTTCTCCATGTTCGCACATACTCCAGACATCCATCTGCCCATTGTGCCATTTCTTTTATCACTCTCCATGATCCTTATTGTTTAAGGTATATGCTTAATAATTATTGTTATATTGAATGTCTCCCACCACGTCCTCTTGTCAGGAACTGACTAAAATATTAGAAATTAGATTATTTTCTTTAAGTCATAGTTTGCTTTATTCATGGGAACTATGGTGTTCTTTGAGGGCGTGAATGATGAGTGCTTTAGGTATAAGAAGAAGTGTTTAAGTGATAAGGTACTTTGTGGTGGGGGCTGTGGATGGTTTGGCATTCAGAATCAGAAGTGTTAATTGGTTTTTTAGGTCTTCTTGAGAGTTCTTTCCCTGCTATGGAGAACGGAAGGACATGGTCAAAAGTAGTACTTAAGTTATTGGGGTGTGGCCTGTTTAGTCGATGGTTGGGTCGTTGGCGGTGGCAGGCCATTGATGTTGTTCCAAACACCTGGAGAATGACTTAAGTTGGATATTGTTTGCTTAGGTGGCGGTTGATTCTTAATTCATTTTTTTTTTGTTTAATTTATTTAAAAGAAATTCTTTTTGGTTTAATTTGGATGCACATTGCATTTTTGGGTTAGGACACTGCTTTGACCTTGTCAATTGGTATTGGTGTTTTGACATGAGAGAGATGGTTGTCGGGATTTCCTTGGAGGGTGGTTTACTGAGATATAATACCGTGTATCTAGCACCTTTTTTCTAGGGTGGTTGGGCAGAGGGATGGTGAATAATTGAGCCAGCATTTGATGATGGGAAATGGGAATACTTTTTGAGCTAATTTGCTATTTACTGCTCAGACATGGAAAAACTGATTTGATTTTCACAATTGTGGAATGACATGTACCATTTAAGAGAGGGTTCAGCAGGAGTGGGTTGTTTAATTGAGTATGGGTTGGGGCGTGGTGAAAGTTTTGTCCATTATGTAGTCCTTCTTACAGGTCTACCTGTTGTGCATGAATATGCTTATTCTTTTCTCCTGTTGAATATTTTAGTAACTCAGGTAAGGTTGCCTCCTTGAAAGTGCCAGATTATGCCTTCTTGTGTTCTCCTTCACCAATTCTCTTACTGATGGGTTTTATTGATCCAACTTTGTAGGCTATAATTTGAGCACCGCCGTACCTAAGGACACTGAACTCTATAAAGCAAAGCAAACAGAAGCTTTGCGTAAATATGAGATGTAAGATAATTGTTCCATCTGAATTTGTTTCATTCAATCTTCAAAGATGTTTGCTTACTTTGACACAATCTTCCTTCTCATCTTTATGGTTTTTCAGTTTAGTGGAGTTGGAGAAACAACTTTCGATGCACTTGCCAAAGCCTGTTAACATAGGCAATAACGGAAACTGATCACTGAATGGTCAACATGCAGAACAGCATGGATTCCAAGCTGATTTTGAACATTGAATGTGTGAAATGACCAGGCTTGATTCAATTCAGTAGACCGATTAAAAGATGCAAAATGATGCAGTTTCCCAGTGTTGTGGAGTTTATTTCTCCTTCCCCGTTCTCATGTCCCTGTCCTTGTGAAATATCCTTGATTCTATGGTAATGTAAGAAGTGTGGTATCTTAAGTTAGCAACCAGTTCATTCCCCAATTCTCGTTTGTATAAATTTAAGTCTTGCTAGTTATGAATGTCTCAAAAATAGTGGGAATGGAAGGCGCCTCTATCATTTAGTACTTGTTTCTTCTTCTCTCAGCCCTTGTGACGAGTGTCTCTCGGAAACAGCCTTTTTACCTCTCAAGTAGAGGTAAGGTTTGCGTACACTCTACCCCTTCAAGACCCCACTTTGTGGGATTATACCGGGTATGTTGTTGTCTTGTTCTCTGTTAGGTGGGTTGGCTTATAAATATAGTATATGGTACAAGTTTATAAATGAAGCTACCAAATATCTCATGATTGTTCATAGTACAGACTTCATAATTCTCAGTTTTTTCCCGGGCATCTGATAATAACTTTTCCATGATTGATCTATAAGTAGTATATATGGTTCATGAAAAGAAAATCTATTAGAATCTGAAATTTACACCAACAGTATGTTTGGTTCCATAAAAAAGGGTAATTGGGTAAAAGGTGACATTCCATCTCCTTCCACTTTTTCAATGTAATCCTTAATTAAAATTGGCAATCGAATTTATTATTTACTTTTATTTGATATACATAATTATATGCTGAATATACACATATTATACATGTCTATTATTTTTAGTTTAAACGGTTAAATGAATAACTATTCAAGTAAATTCTTCATAGAAATAGAATATGGAAAATTGTATGCCGATTTGTTGAGCATCCCCATAATTCTCCTTTTATTTTTTGTCTAATGAAGAAGAAATCATTGTGGTTTGTATGTATGAGAAAGTAGTCACTTGTAAACGTGGGGGAAGTGAAAAAGAAATGCTAATTAAATTAAAGAAAGAGACCATTTTGTAAAACAGACAAATTTATTGATTAATAAATTCAATTATTGTGTCTTTAGAGCCGAAAGTAAAAAAGGTTAACTAGACCATTAACCTTGAAATTGAAGAACATAGTAGAAGCCAATTAAAGAGAAAGTATTATAC
The DNA here is from genome assembly GCA_031232105.1 of Capsicum rhomboideum. Classification (NCBI taxonomy): domain Eukaryota; kingdom Viridiplantae; phylum Streptophyta; class Magnoliopsida; order Solanales; family Solanaceae; genus Capsicum; species Capsicum rhomboideum. The sequence continues at coordinate 11,788,320 of CP124716.1, read as the reverse complement.
CAATTTAAAGAAATCATTTGGTTTAACAAATGCAATAAGAAGAAGCAAAGCACACATCAAAGTTACACACCAACATGAAAAAGATATGTTTTTTCCCCCCTTTTTTTGTTTTCTTGTTTTGCAATAAAAGACAATGCGACCTGCATTCTCCGTAGTTCGTATAACTTAGGACCCATTTGTTTATAAAAAGTTCAAGTACTGTAGTAGTTTCTAGAAAAAAATATTGATAAAAAAAAATTGTAAAAACAACATAAATCCAACCCAGTTGGAGCTAATTATTCCCTATTTCATCTCTTTTCAATATTACTAAAAATCCGTGATCTAGTCCACATGGATACATCACATTCTTTCGGATACATCATTTAATTTTACACGGATACGTCACATTCTTTCGGATACATCACTTAATTTTACACAGATACATCACATTCCACACGGATACATCACTTAATTTTATACGGATACATCACATTCTTTCGGATACATCACTTAATTTTACACAGATACATCACATTCCACACGGATACATCACTTAATTTTATCCGGATACATCACTTTATTTTACATGGATACATCACATTTATGTGATGTATTCGGGCTTTTAAGTAAAATCAGGGATTTACGTAATTATTTAAAAGAGTTGGGATTTTAAGTAGTTATGGTAAGTTAAATAGTGGTATGATGTAATTTTTTCAAAATTATTTGACCATACAATTTATTATTTTTTGGTAAATATTTTTGACAAAAAACCCAAATTTTCAAAAACTAGAAAAAATAGTTTTTGGACAAAATTCTAATTTTTGGGTACTTTTAAGAATTTACCCCAAATTTTTATATTTTATTAAAAAAAATCCACTAATTATAGTCTCGTGACGAACTATTGAAAATGTGTGCATTTATGCATATATATCAAGTTAGTAGTGGTTATAGATTATAATCTATGGTTTTTATTTATTTTTAATCGCGAAACATAGCTATCACCAGGGGTGGATCAAAAAAATTTAGAGAAGCATTTTTTTATCGGTTAAACCAAAAACTGAATCGTTAAGGATCAAAAATCGATTAACCGAAAATCGATAACAAATATCTTATTGGTTTGGTTATCGATTTAGCGTGTTAAGAAATCGAAAACTGATAAATTGGACCGATAATACATAAAATCGAACCAAACCGACCGACGTGCTCCCCCATTATTCGAAACCCTCGATCAAAAAATTACATTGTGTATATAGGATCAAAGTTCTGTTTTAAGTATATATATTAAATATTGAACCACCTAAGCACAACACCAATACACAGTTCAACGGTAAGTTAAGTCCAAGATCGAATCTTGGTACGTGCATTCTATTTGTTGTTTTTGCTTCAGACGTTTGTCTCCTACCTTCTCAATATTTTAAAACCATTATTCTCATTGGAATTACTTTACCAATATGCATTAACTAGAATTTCACGTCTGAGTTTTGAGAATGATTATGTATGTATTTATATATTAAGTGTTATTAATATTTGGCTTTAAGCCTCAAATTTTATTGAGGCCCCTACAATAAAGTGTTCAAATTCAGATAAAAATAAAAAAGTTGGACGATCTCTAGTTATTTAGTATCTGTTCTAATGGGCAGTATTAGACACATGATAAATTAATCAAAGTGCATGCAACACAAATTGAGATTATACAATCTTAAAACATGAAACATATCACATTATCAAGCTTTCATTAATTAGTTCTTATATGCATCGTGCAAGATGGGGTTCATCAACGGCCCTTTCATAGGTATAATCAAAAAGTTGGAACTCCTTAATTATATCATATTTTCCCCACTATTTGAAACAACGAAGACCATCAATGATCTTTACTCGAGGTTATAATATATTCTAATCAAGAACATGCATCCTCCATAATCTCTCCCCCACCACACAAAGACAGAAGATTAGGTTAAAAGAATTAATTAAGTGAAAATTTCCCTTTTCCACCCTAAATACAAACAAAATGAAGAATTAAATTATTGCTAAAAATTAAAGTAGCAGATCAACTATAACTTACTTTGATTCATAATTACTTCTCCAATTATTCTTTTAATTAAAAAAATAATTAGTTTACTTGTATTAGCTGAAGAATACACAATAAACAGGAGTATAATTTATTAGCTACTTTTTTTTTTTTAAACCTATTTACCTTTTCCACATATTTTGTTATCTATTTAACTTTCCGACTTTCGCCCCTTTTGACTTAAACATGAAGAAATAAAAAAATCACAAAATTTCAGAAATAGCTAATATTCAGGCAATAAGCGAGGCGTCGAAATATACAAATATAAAAGAAACGTATATTTAGCTATTTAATCTAAAATCATTTTAAACATTAGTTACGCCTTGTTATGATGGAGCAAAGAATTTTCACTCAGACAAATCTTCGATCTCTGACAAGAAGAAGATGAGCCACAAGTTATTTGACTCAAAGTTAAATCAAAAGCATATTGGGCCTCCATCACAGATTGGTTCGGGTGTATACAATTATAAAGACTTCAGCCCAAATACAAATACACATAGCTGTCAATAATACATAGTAAAGGAATAATTAGTACAAGTTAGGCAATAGAATAGTTACAAGTGTACAAATCTTACTGGTTTTCCTATTTTGTTTGTTTCTCTAGCTATCTTGTATATACGCACTGCATTGATGATTTCAGATATACAGAGAAAATTTTCATAAATTCCTTTCTTTTCAAGTAATTCCTTCATGGTATCAGAGCCAGGTTGAAATCCTTAGCTCCTTTTCTCTTTTCTTCTTTCTTTCCTTCCTCATCTTCTTTTCACCATTTTTCATCATGCCAGACACTAGTATTTCAGAAGCAACACCACCATCCTCGAACACTGTCAATGGGAGTGATCCAACAAACCCTTACTATCTCCATGCTTCTGATACACCTGGGATGGTTCTTGTTAACACTCCTTTCAGTGGGAGAGGTTTTGCAGGATGGAGAAGATCCATCCTTATCTCACTCTCAGCTAAAAACAAGTTGGGATTTATAGATGGTGCTTGCCCAGCTCCATCCCCAACTGATACTTCTTTTAGACTTTGGAATAGGTGCAATGACATGGTCACATCTTGGTTGCTCAATTCCCTCTCCAAGGACATTGCAGACAGTGTCCTCTACTCAAGAACAGCAAAGGATCTCTGGACAGATCTTGAGCATAGATTTGGTCAGCCAAATGGGGAAAAACTCTATCACCTGCAAAAGGAATTGACAGATCTAGTTCAGGGATCTAGTGACATAGCATGTTATTTTACCAAAATCAAAAAATTGTGGGATGAATTAGACACTCTCAATGCTGATGTTGTGTGCAGTTGTGTTTGCACCTGCAATGGAAAGAAAAAGATGATGCAAGTCAAGGAAGATGAAAGATTAATACAATTTCTCATGGGGCTAAATGATGTTTATTCCCAAGCAAGAAACAACATACTGATGATAAACCCTCTCCCTTCTGTGAATCATGCTTATTCCCTTTTGATGCAAGATGAAAATCAAAGGGAGGTACATGTTCCCAATTTACCTGGAGAAGGATCTACCTTCTTAGTCGGGAATAACAGTGTAGGAGGAAGCCCATCCTTTCAAAGGTCTGGACATGCTAACTACAAACCAAATAACATGTACAAAGGAAAGAAGAATCTGTTTTGTACATATTGCAAACTCACCAATCACACTGTTGAGGATTGTCACAAACTTATTGGATATCCTTCAGACTTCAAATTCACCAAATCAAAAAGATTTTCATAACCTACAAAGAATAATTTCGGTTCTTCAGCTCCTGGACATGAGATGAGGGTAAATACTATGCCTCAGAGGTTCCAACAACCTGTGAAAAGCAATTATGCTAATTCAACCACTGGACAAGAGATGGCATTCAATGCTATGTCTCAAGGTGCTAATCTCTATAGCCCCATGCCTGATCTTTCACACTTTGCTCCACAGCTATCCACAGGACAATCTACTGCCCCATATAATGTTGTTTCTGAAAACTCTCATTTTGCTCAACAATTATCACCAGTTCAATTCAATAAGCTCACACATTTTTTGGATCAGATGCAGACAACATCTCCTGAAGTTTCTGCTAATTCTGCATCTGGTATATTTTTTGAAAACTCAGAATCTTGTTACTCAGTAGCTAATTCTAGTTCTAAGTCCTGGATAATAGACTCTGGGGCAAGTGAACATATGTGCTTTGACACTAGTTCTTTCATGTCTCTATCTCCTTTAAATGTTCCTATCATTGTTAAGTTGCCCAATTCTTCTAAAGTCAGAGTTACTCATGCAGGAAATATACTCCTTTCTCCAGGTCTAGTCTTGAAAAATGTTTTACATATTCCATGTTCAAATTCAATCTTCTCTCTGTCCATAAACTCTGTCTTACATACCATTGCATTGTCAGTTTCACATCCAATGGGTGCATTTTGCAGGGCCCTCATTTGAAGAGTCCACAAGTTTTTGGTGAAGTTAAAAGAGGTCTTTACACATTGGAGTCTTCTAGGACACGGCCTAAGCATGTTTCTTCCAGCAACTTAGTTTCTTTATCTAAGTCACATGCTTCCAATTCTGTTTCAAATTCTGTTTTTCTTTCTTTGTGTGCTAGCACTAACTCTGATGTAATGCTTTGGCATGTAAGACTTGGGCATTTGCCTTTTTATGCAATGAAACATATTACTTCCATTTCTTTTCCTGCCAATCATAATTGTTCTTGTATTGTTTGTCCTCTAGCAAGGCAAACTAGGTTACCTTTTCCTATAAGTTCTATCAAAACCAAGAGTATTTTTGAGCTTATTCACATTGACACTTGGGGTCCATTCAAGGTACCTACATATAATGGATACAAATATTTTCTTACAATTGTTGATGATTTTAGTAGGGCTACTTGGACTTATTTATTATCTACCAAAGGAAATGCCTTTTCAGTCCTTCAAACTTTCTTGTCTATGGTTGAAAGACAATTTAATACCAAGGTTAGGATCATCAGATCAGATAATGCTTTAGAGTTAGGAAAGAGTTCTTCAGCTTTACTATTCCTACAGTCTCAGGGTATTTTACATCAAACTTCTTGTATTGCCACACCCCAACAAAATGGAATAGTTGAAAGAAAACATAGGCATTTGTTGGAAATTGCAAGAGCCCTCATGTTTCAATCCAATATTCCTATCTCTTATTGGGGGGAATGTATTTTAACTGCCACCTTTCTTATTAATCGATTCCCATTTAAAGCTCTCTCTGGAAAAACCCCTTATGAAGTTCTTTTTCAACAAAAACCTTCCTACCATTTTTTGAGAAGTTTTGGTTGTCTATGCTATGCTTCTACCCTTGCTCAACATAGAGATAAATTTCAGCCTAGAGCACAACCTTGCATTTTTCTTGGTTATCCTAGCGGTACCAAAGGTTATAAATTGCTTGATTTATCTTCTAAGAAAGTACTTATTTCTAGGGATGTCCAATTCTTTGAACAAATCTTTCCCTTCTTCCAAACACATTCCACTTCCCCTCACACTTCTTCCCCTATTTTTCCTGTTTTTCCTTCTGTCTTTACTGATTATTCTCCAGATTCAGTACCTACATATTCAATGCCTACACCTTCTACTTCTCACACTCACTCTGTTTCAGAGACTACTCCTAGCTCAGACACAGCAACCTCTATTTCCCAACCTACCAATCCACAAACCCCAGCACCCCCTTCTACTTCCCAAATTCCTTCAACTCCCCCTACTGTTGTGCCTCCTATCTTACCTATTAGAACATCTAGTCGAGCTAACAAAGGGACTCTTCCCTCTCACTTACAAGATTTTATTTGCAACAATGTCTACACCACTGATCTTACCTCATCTTGCCTGAATTCCTCAATTTCTGGCTCTCCGGTTTTAGCCTTCAATGCATTATCCTCCTCCAACCAGAATTTAATCCATTCCATCTCCACTATCCATGAACCCTTGCATTATTCTCAGGCTTGTACTCATCCTGGCTGGATTAAAGCCATGAATTCTGAACTAGTTGCTTTAAAAGAAAATCACACTTGGGATGTAGTACTCCTACCTCATGGTAAGAAGGCTCTACCCTGTAAATGGGTTTATAAAGTAAAACAAAATGCTGATGGTTCTATTGAGAGACTCAAAGCTCGTTTAGTGGTTCGTGGAGATATACAAAGAGAAGGTTTGGATTTTAATGAGACATTCTCTCCTGTTGTCAAGATGACAACAATAAGATGTCTCTTAACTGTTGCAGTCAAAAGGAATTGGCCTGTCTCTCAATTTGATGTGAGTAATGCATTTTTACATGGTGAATTACAAAAAGAAGTCTACATGAAGTTTCCTTCAGGTGTTACTCCCCCCAGTCCTCACCATGTTTGCAAACTCAAGAAATCCCTATATGGTCTTAAACAAGCCTCACGGCAATGGTATGCCAGGCTTGCCGGAGCACTAAGTTTTAAATGGTTTTCTTCTTCTCTAAATGATTACTCCTTATTTTTTAAACAATCAGAGGATCAGATCACTTTCATAGCAGTTTATGTAGATGACATTTTGATTACTGGAAACAATCAGCAAGCTATTTCAGACCTGAAGTGTTTTCTTCATTCAGAGTTTAAAATTAAAGATCTCGGGGAAATTCACTATTTTTTGGGTATGGAAATACTTCGAGAAACAGAGGGATTCATTGTGACACAAAGAAAATTTACCATGGATCTTCTTGATGAATTTGGTTGCTATTCTCTCCCTACTGTTTCCACCCCTTTGGATCCTCAATTGAAGTTGACAGCTAACTATGGCACTCCTTTACGAGATGCTTCTATCTATAGGCGACTCGTTGGCAAACTCAACTACTTGACACATACTCGTCCCGATCTCTCCTTCACAGTCCTCATTCTTAGTCAATATATGCAGCATCCTTGCTCTGGTCATTTTAAACATTAGTTACGCCTTGTTATTATGACTTGATGTTTTCTACTCCATGAAATATTTCCTAAAAAGAATCGACATTTTAGTTTTCGATCTATATTATTTCAAAACTAATGGTAGTCCAGTTCAAAAGATCATACATGATCAAGCAGACCCTTTAATTCACTCGGTAGAAAAATGAAAACTCCATAAGAAGTTAATTTTTTTTTTTTATGTATTTAGTGATTGTCCAAGTTTAGTTTGTTTTACCTCTTAAAGATAAATCGGAAATGAAAGGAGAAAATCAAAGCATACTAGATTTAATTAAGTATGGTCTTGGTATAGCATTTGATTTTTTAAGAAACCGAATACAAAATAAATACCGAACTAAAATATTTAAAAACCATACCAAATCGACGGACGAATACCTACATCGTAGCGAGCAATTATCATAATATTTAATAATATTTAAAAAAATACAAGAAAAAGTTAAGTTGGTACCACTTTTTGAATGATAAACTTGAGCATAACACAACGTATTTGAGACATCTTTTTTCTAATAGAAAAGCTAAATATTAATTAAAAGGATAAAGAGGCTCTCCACTACTGGACAATTTTCAGATATGATTTTGGTATCAACTATCAAGGATGTTGCATGCGAACATTCCTCAGCAATATTTTTTCGTTCCCATCAATATTCGATACTCATATTAGGATTTGATTAAATTTGAATTCACGCATTAGCAAGGTTCATTTCTAAGGGCGGCACTTCTAATGGAATTTTTTACATTCTTATGGTCTACTCAAACCTAAGATCTCTAATTAAAGATAGAGAGATCGCAATCATCCCACCATAATTCATGTTGATTTCCACACTAATATCTCTTTACTAATTTGGTAGTCAAATTTCTCATAAAAAATAATTTTAAAATATGAAGTGGTGATCTAACAACTCCAATTCTCCAATCATACCCAAAACTTTTAAGGAATTTATGACTACACCACTAAAGCAACATTAAAAAGTGCTTTATTTCGATCAAAGCCAATATATCGGTGCTTTAAATTAAATACCTAACTGAATGGAAAATGATGTTAGTGCTTCTAATTTTCTTCAAAATTAATGTTCTTTTGTTAATCACTTTTTGACTGATAATTTGTTATGGAGCAAAACATACGTTTGGGAGAAGATTTCACCAAAAGTAGAGCCAAGAATGGATTTGCTTGACGAAAGCATCTAATAATCCAACTTAATTAATGAAATAAATAAACTTTAGGAAACTATAAGAAAAAGAAATGTCACTTGCTTGGTCTAAAATGTAATGTGATTTAGTGGTCTGTTCAACCAAATTGTAAATTTTATCACAAAATTTAGTTGAACGATTTTAGGCTTTTATTATTAAAAGAAAAGATCCCATTGACTTCAAAGTTCAAATAATTTATCGAGTTTGAGTCGTGTGAATGGAGAGTCTCCTAACACTATTCGTCAGTAAATTTTGAATACTGAATGATTGAAAAAGAAATTCAAATAATTCATGCATAAAGGTAATGGTGAGATTTTGAAGCTTTTTGACACACACACAAATCTAGAAACCTAAAAATTGGCAATGAAATCATTGAAATGTTTTTTTCCCAGTTAATTTTGCAAGAGGAACGTATGTTTCAAAAGTAGATTTTTTTTTTTAAAGATTCTTTTTTTTTTCTCGTTCTTTTACTCATTGAACAATTTAACACATCATAGGCTTGATTCTGACTTAAATATACCCAAGATCAACATTAATAACCTTTGGTAATTGTGCCTTTATCATGTCACAACAACTCTTAGTTAATTTTAAGCTTCTAAGTTCTAATATAAGAAGTTTCACTAAAAGTTTCTAACATATTGTAAAGTAAAAATTGTTCTTCATTAGATAGTTAAGCTTGCGAGATCTACACAAGAGGAATTAAGATCTCTTGGACACTTACAAAATGAATTAAAAAAATGACCTTTTCAGATCTCTTTCATGTAAAAATGAATATCTCTTGTAAAAAGAATATATAAAACTAAAATATATATTTATATATAAGTGACCTATAAAATCGATTCTCCCTCGATCGACCATTTACCTTCATTCTATTTTAAGCATGTAGATTGGTAGTTGATTTCTTAATTTACTTCATTACTACTCCCTCCGTCCCATTTTAGTTGGTCATCTTACTAAAAATAAATGTTCTATATTAGTTGATCACTTACTAAATCAAGATAGAATTAATTAATTTTTTCCCATTTTTTCCCTATAATTAATTACAATTTCAATATTCATTCTTATGCTCAATAAATATCATTAATTTGAGTAAAGGGTAAACTAGTAAAATTCATTATTTCATTTATGATTTTTTAATCACCATATAAAATGGAATGTGCTCAACTAAAATGGGACGGAGAGAGTATTTTGACAACTTTGTAGGTTTATCAAATTATGTGCAGTTAATTAAAAGTCTGTTATTAGATTAATGCAGCTTCAAAATTCAAAAGTGGAGGGAATAGAAAATCTTTTAAAGAGGAATAAGAAACCAACAAAAGTTGTACCAAAAAAAAGAAAAAGAAACCAACTAAAGCAGATTTATCATAAAAGTGCAAAAGAACCATAGATGAAGTACTTTATGAAAATTCTTTTTACCCGTTTATACAGGTGAATATGAAAAACATTATTCACAACCTGGTTTATATCAAATGCTATTAATTTATCGTAGTAAGAAACATATTCAAGCGATAATAGATACTCCCTCCGTCCCATTTTATGTGGCCTACTTTGATCAGACACGGAGTTTAAGAAATAAGAGAAGACTTGGTGATGTTTACCAAATTGCCCGTTATTAAAAATATACTACTATCATCTTTAGTTAAGTGAGACCTTATAAGTGGGACTAATAAGGGTAAAAGAGTAATTGTGCTTTTAAAAATTTACCAAATAAGAAAATGTGATATTTTTTTTGGAACGTACCAAAAAGGAAAGTAGACCACATAAAATGAGACGGAATGAATACTTATTAATTAATAATAACTAATGATAAAGGTGCATATATATGAACCTGTCATGTGTTTATTGGTCTCATCTATATATTAGGTGTAATTGATTTTTTTTTCTTTTGTGTACGTGTGAAAAATATCATATATTCTGAGGATCTTAATGTCCAATAAATACTAAAGGCTAACGATAAGAAATGTCCCTACACTGATAACAAGCTTAATACGACTGCAAATTGGTGGTTGGTACGTACTATATTATGTGCAGTAAAATAGCACAAAATGCATAAAATTACATATATTTATGTAACTCCAATAAAGGATACAATGAGATGGTTGGAATTTCTCGATATCCTAATTAACTAAAAATTTCATGTTCGAGTTATAATAATAGATACTCCTCTGTCTAATAATATTTATCTACTATACTAAAAATAGATGTCCAACAATACTTGTTCAGATTGGAAAATCAATGCATAATTTATGTTTTTTTACCCATTTTATCATTTCTATTAAATACTATTCATCACTCAATGCAATTTTTAAGATATTAAATTTATTATAGTCAAAGGGTAATATAATAAAATTATCCCTATTATTTATTGTTTCTTAACATGTGTATCAAGTCAATAATGGACAAGTATTATTGGACGGAGGAAGTAACGTCTTGGTATAGGGAGATTTTATACTACGTGTTTACAACAAATTTTAATTCATGAAAAATAAACTTTAACCACAAACAAAATATGATGAAACATATAAAGAATGTGGGTACAATTCTGTTCCTCCCTTTATTCTTCTCTCTGGATTTTCTCCGTAATTCGAGTGCCGTTAGTAGCGTATTTCTCGAATATAGGATGATCTCTTTGTGAATATCCCATGATTTTGTGGGATATTGGAGATATTCGAGATGCCTTTTAAGGGAATATGTTACCCTTTAAATATGAATAATTTAGGGTTTAGGGTAGAGTAGTCTCCAAGCTAGGTTTAGGGTAAAGTAGCCTCCAAGAACTCTAACTGAATTTGGATTCCTCTTGTAGAATTTCACAAATTTTTGATGTCTCCAAATGCCCCTACTTCAAGGCTTGTCGGCGTATAGACTTGATGAAGCTCAAAGACGAGACTTGAAGTACTCTTCCATCTTTGTAATCTTTTGGCTCTAGATTTGCACTTCAAATTTGTGAGAGAAGAGATGAAGGACAGATTTGGTCCCACTGGGCGTGCCAATTTGTTTACAACAAATTTTAATTATGGAAATTAAACTTCAACCATAAACAAAATATGAAGAAACAGGAATATTTTATTGATAAAGAATATGCGTACAATTCTGTTTCTCCCTTGATTCTTCTCTCTGAATTTTCTCCGTAATTCGAGTGCCGTTAATATAGGATGATCTCTTTGTGAATATCCCATGATTTTATGGGATATTGGAGATATTTGAGATGCCTTTTAAGGGAATATGTTACCCTTTAAATAGACATAATTTAGGGTTTAGGGTAAAGTAGCCTCCAAGAACTCTAACTGAATTTGGATTCCTCTTGTAGAGTTCCACAAAATTTTGATGTCTACACTACGTTAATAGACTTATGAATTCTGAATATCAGATAATTAAACACAAAGAGAACTTCACCTGAAAACAGCTAAAACCCTTCCTCTCCGTCCCCTGCCGCCTATTTTGAGCTTTTTCACCTTTGGTCATGCAATTTTTTTATTTTTTTTTTTTGGAAGAAAAGTATTTTGGAACACATTTTACTGTCACTCAAGTCGAAGGGAGTGTTGGTGTAACTAATAAAGTTGTTGTCATGTGATCAGGAGGTTACAAATTCAAGTCGTGAAAACAATCTTTTGCAGAAATACATGATAAAGCTGCGTATAATAGACTGTTATGGTTCGGCCCTTCCCCGCATCCATGCATAATAATAGCGCACCGGTCTGCCTTTTTTAATAGTACTCTATATGTTTACAAAAACAAAATTATTTACACATATAGCTAATAAATATTTCCATTTTGTTAGGCCGCCTACAGTACTGCCATAGAATGATAGAAACACTCTCCAGTAGTAGTACTGGTGATGGGCTTTTTAAAATGAGTAGTACTTGCAAGGCTATTTACTTTAGTAGTACTATTGGAAATAATCATACAAGTCTAGAACTTCCACCTATACGTGCAAATATGTGCATGTGCTACTTTTTAACTCTTTTCCAATGCACAATCATTTTGCGTTTATAAACAAATCTTTTGTGTGGTTGTCTAAATTAGACTTTGTCATCATGAATTTTTAATTTGAAGCTTGAAATTGCCGCAATGAAAACTGATCAAAATAATTAACTTGAGTTGTAGGTTTATCGAGAACACTTATAGTTGGCTTAATGATGCTTTGTCTTTTTGATCAATCCCTTCATGTCGGCTGACAATTCATCTAGTATGTCCACTTAATCATTAAATTTTAATAATCATATGTGGACATTATGCTTGTTAAGATTTAAACAGGCCCGTGTTGAAAAAAGGATGGATAATTGGTCTCTTTATATGGATTTGGAGAATACGCAATCTAGGAGCTAGCTTTTGAGATTGAGTTAGGTCCGAGTGTCATATCTTTATATGGTATCAGATTCATGCTCATTCCAATTCTTTATTCACCGATATTGAGCCCCCATATTATATTGTTAACTTTATATGACCTTGGACAAATTTCACCCTACGAACTAGCTTTTGGGGTTGAGTTAAACTCAGGTACCATATTTTTACAAACTGTACAAAGGTTAATTGCATTAGTTGTAAGGATGTTAATTAATAGCATTATATTATGAACAAGTCCAATTAGTAGGCGTTTGACTATGAAAATTAAATTTTTTGGAGTTGGAGTTGGAGTTGAAGTTGGAATTATGTTTGACCATGAAAAAAATTAGAGTTCTTTTTGACTTTTTGTGAGAGAAGTAGGAGCGAAAAAAATTTCAGATTTTTTTTTTTTTACTTTAGTGAAATAAATTTTATGACCAAACACCATAAAATTTTATTTTTTTATTAAAGTGAAATAATTTTTCTAAAAAACGTAATTTTTTTTTTATGGCTAAACGAGCCCTTAGTCTATTACATAGCTAAGTTTGCAATTAGAAATCTGATTTCTTTTTGGAATGACTATTCATGAAATGATAGAAGCACCCAAAACAAAAATTGCCCCCCCCCTAAACAACACATGATGTGCCTAAAGATGTGACATAGTAGGGGATATATAGTCCCCATCAAGATTTTAAATATCTTCTTGGGATGGAACCCATTTATTAATTGTCCCATATAATAACTCATTAATTCACCATACCTTTCTTTTCCTTTTCTAGTAACACAATTCACCCCACTTATCAAATCATCCAGATATATATTTGAAAAAATAAAATGAAAGACACAAAATGTCTCTTCCTTTCAATGTACCCATTCCACATACAAAATTCACTGGTCACACAAATTCGAATTCGAATTAATTTAACCAATTAATAATATCTATTTTTAGTGTCTGAATTTGAATTTTTTATGAGTACTGGTTAGACCTACTTTAAAATATGATGAAAGTATATTTGAGGATGCTCAGATGGATGTGTGGATATACTAGCAAGGATAGATCGAATTAGGAACAAAATTATACAGAACAATGTGAGACTTGCCTTCGTGATTGAAAAAAAGATGAGGAAAGTGAGATTGATATGGTTCAGATATGTGAAGAAGAGGTGCGGCGATGCAACAACAATAAGATTCGAGAGGTTGGCTATAACAGATTTAGGAGAAGTAGAAATAGACCAAGAAGAATTAGGGGAGATGATTAAACAAAACATGATAGATCTCCAATTTACTGAGGACATAATCTTAGATAAATGGTTTAGAGGTCGAAGATTAAGGACTAAGGTAGAAGGGTAGTATGTAATCTAGTGTTGCAACACTTTTATGTTAGAGTGGCAGCCTGGCAAGGATGGTCTCCTCTTTCCATCTTCTCCTTACATAGTAGTATTAGTCAGTATTCACATAGTATTTTATTCCTTAATTTTTACTACTCATGTTATTTTATTTGTTTTCTTCATCTTGTTAAATATCGTAATTTTTCTTTCAATTCTGCTTGACAAAAGTAGAGGTAAGATAGTATATCGGATTATTGTTGTTAATTTGAAACTTATGATAAATTAAGATAGAAAGATCCCAATCAACTCTGTCATATTTATCGGTGACATTTTTGTTTATTATAGTACTGAAATACAAGCTAGCATGGGGTTATTCTCAGAGCATAGCTTAATGTCCAAGATAAGTTGTAGCAAAAAATATTAGAACTAGTTAACTAATTAATTTCTGTAGTGAACCTTTTTTCCCCTTGCTTTTTCATGGTGTTTTGCTTGTCTTTTCTTCTTCTTCTTTGCTATAAAAATTAAGAAAAAGCCTGTCCAAGAACATGATTAGATTCCTAAATCGACATCCTTGTAAGATAGTTTAACACTTAAATAATCTCATATTGTTGCCTTAGTCACGAGGCAGCCAACACCCCATTATTTAAACTAACATTATTATTATTACTTCCCCCCAAACAAATCCAAAATTATAATTATGTAATGTACTTGTATTCTTTACTGTAGTCAGCTATCACGCGATACCACGTGATCACTTGTTTACGTTTATTAAAAGAAACAAAAAAAGAAGCAGAAAATGAAATAAAAGAGATCTGTTCAGATTTTTTTATTTCTTTTAAACAAAGGAGGTTTGATTTTGTGGTTCCTTGCAATTAATTAAGTCAAATAGGCATCCATATTTTCAAAATAATAATAATTAAAAATATTAGTATTATGAAATTTATTTTTTTCACCTTATTACATTTGGAAGTGATGGTGTTTAAAGTTTAAACCTGTACTGAATTACAGTAATGAATGCTTCAACTAATAAAATGAGTGGAATTTATCAACTTCTCTGCAAAACTGACACTGCAACTGGCAATTTTTAGGTAAAATTTGTAGCTAATTTGGTGTAACAGATATTTTATTAAGTATGCGTTTGACCATGAAAACTAAATTTTTTTAGAGTTGGAGTTGAAGTTAGAGTTAGATTTGGAGTTGTGTTTGGCCATGAAAATAAATTGGAGTTCTTTTTTACTTTTTGTGAGAGAAGTTGAAGTGAAACTTGTTTTCACTTTTCCAACTACAATTCCAAATTGTATTTGGCCTTCTTATGACCAAACATCACAATTTTCACTAAAGTGAAATATTTTTTGAGAAAAAAAAAATTCTCATGGACAAACGGACTCTAAGTTTGGACCTTTTACAAAGAATACTAGCAGTGTGCAGTAGAGTTCTGCAATTGATCTAGATCTAGATCTAAAATCATACCAGTTTCCATTTAAATTCACATCTAAATCTCTTGTCATTCACTATTTGAAATCCAAATGTAAGAATATTACCATGACTTTTTCTTGCAAGTTTGAATTGTTTTAATTTCTGCTTTAACAATAAGTCACGTTTCATTTGAGTCAAGGATTCTTCGGAAACAACTCTACCCATGAGGTACATGTGGAATTTCACAGGATATTTCGGTTGTTGTTTTGTTTAAGGATAAGTCACATTTTATATGATGTTCATTAAATTTTGCTACTTCTAACTCCACGAGGTAGGGGTGCATTTGTTCTTTCGGTTGTAACGTTTTTGTTTTCTTGTACTTGATAAAAGTAGAACAAAATTGTGCTTTTCTTCCCTTTTTTTTTTTTTTTTTGGTGTAAAGGGTGTCAAATTAAATGGAATGAAAGCAAGAAGTGAGTTCCAGTAAACAAGACAGAGAGTGAAGTGATGCCAAAATTCTGTAAAATACCAATTGGCTGAAAATGATGGAACTGTCAAATTTCATATACAATGTCCATTAAATTCTGCTACTACTTACTCCATAGTGACTACCATAGTATATAATTGCAACAAAGTGATGCCAAAAAGAAAAAAAAAATAAAAAATAAAGCAGCTCTAAAATATAACAGCACCCAAAAGGTCACATGTCATCTGATAATGAAGTTCAAGGACCATGCCAAAATAATGTTTTTTTAAAAAAATTTGAAAGCACCACGGGCAGCTCGTTGTACTAAGCTCTCGCTGTGTGCGGGATTCGAGAAAAGTCAGACCATAAAGGTCTATAGTATGTAGCCTTACCCTGTATTTGTATAAGAAGCTATTTCCATGGCTCGAAACTCGTGACTTTCTGATCATGTGACAACAACTTAGCCAGTTACGTCAATTTTTGAAAGCACCATCTTTGGCATTTTTTGAAGGAAAAAAAAAGTGTCATCTCCTTCCCCACTTACAACTTTCATAAACAAATCCGAAAAACACCCATCTAAAATTCCTCCCCACTCTCTCTTACTGCACAACACATAATGGCCTAGCTGTTCTTGGATCCGGAGATTCTGGCAACTTTTTCCAAATTTTTTATATGTCACCTACATAAAATCCATTAGCCCACAAGACATGATTTGGTTTTCCTCAATTTGTCCCTCCTCCCTAGGCTTAAACCTCTACACCAAAACCAAGAACAGCATTAACAAAGCTTCCTTTCTGTGCTTAATCTTGAAGTTTGTAGCAGCAGTCACACATTTGTTCTAATGCCTGTTTATCAATGGACCCTTCTTTTTTTCCTTTTCTCCTTCCTCTTTACTTCCTCCTTAGCCCTCAATCCACAAGGTCAGGCACTTCTATCATGGAAGACAAGCCTAAATGGATCATTAGATGTGTTAAATAATTGGGATCCTACTGATGAGACCCCATGTGGCTGGTTTGGTCTTACTTGCAACTTCAATAAGGAAGTTGTTGAATTGGAGTTGAAGTATGTGGACTTGCTTGGGATTGTTCCTTCTAATTTTAGCTCACTGTTGTCCTTGAACAAGCTTGTTTTGTCAGGAACCAATCTTACTGGTGTAATACCAAAAGAGATCGGCATGCTTCAAGGACTCAAGTTCTTGGACTTGAGTGACAATGCATTGACAGGTGAAATCCCAAGTGAAATTTGTCACTTGCCAAAGCTTGAGCAACTTCATATCAATTCCAACCGGCTTGTCGGATCCATCCCCGAGGACATTGGCAATCTCACAAGCTTGGTGTGGCTTATATTCTATGATAATCAGCTCAGTGGTGGAATTCCAAGTAGTATTGGGAATTTGAAAAAGCTGGAGATCATTAGAGGAGGTGGCAACAAGAATCTTGAAGGTCCATTGCCTCAAGAAATTGGCAACTGTACTAATTTAGTCATGTTAGGATTGGCAGAAACCAGCATTTCTGGCTTTCTCCCTTCTTCCCTTGGCCAGCTGAAAAGACTCGAAACACTTGCCGTTTACACCTCCCTCCTCTCTGGCCAAATCCCTCCGGAGCTCGGGGATTGCTCCGAGCTCCAAAACATCTATCTTTACGAAAATTCACTCACTGGTTCTATCCCAGCTCGACTCGGGAACCTCAATAGCCTTCAAAACCTCCTTTTATGGCAGAATAATTTGGTTGGAACAATCCCTCCCGAGCTTGGAAACTGTCAACAATTACAAGTGATTGACATTTCGATGAATTCATTAACCGGAAGTATTCCGGAATCATTCGGGAGATTGAATTCCCTGCAAGAGTTACAGCTGAGTGTCAATCAGATTTCAGGTCGGATTCCATCACAAATCGGCAACTGCACTGCTCTTACTCACATTGAGCTCGACAACAATGAGATCACCGGTTCCATACCATCAGAATTCGGAAACTTGTTCAACTTGACTCTACTATTCTTGTGGCAAAATCGCCTCGAGGGGGAAATTCCTTCTTCGATTTCCTCGTGCCATAAGCTCGAGTCAGTTGACTTGTCACAGAATGCATTGACTGGTCCGATTCCTAAAGGGTTATTCGACCTTCAGAAGCTGAACAAGCTACTCTTATTGTCGAATAATCTCTCGGGTCCCATTCCACCAGAGATAGGGAACTGTTCATCGCTGATTCGACTTAGGGCAAGTGATAACAAGCTGACCGGATCAGTCCCCCCGGAGATTGGAAAATTGAAGAATCTGAATTTCCTAGATGTCGGATCCAATCGTCTCACCGGAATCATTCCACCGGAGATCTCTGGATGCCGGAATCTGACATTTCTAGACTTGCATTCCAACTCAATCAGTGGCAATTTACCGGAGAATTTGAATCAGCTCAGTATCCTCCAGTTCATTGATTTTTCCGATAATTTAATCGAAGGCACTTTGAGTCCGAGTTTTGGCTCACTGAGTTCACTCACCAAACTTGTTCTAGGTAAGAACAGGTTTTCTGGTCCGATTCCAACTCAACTCGGTTCCTGCATGAAGCTACAGTTGATTGACCTGAGTAACAACCAGCTCTCCGGCGATATTCCGGCGACTGTTGGTAAAATCCCCGGTCTGGAAATTGCACTGAACCTCAGCTGGAATCAGCTTTCCGGTGAAATTCCAGCGGAGTTCGCCGCATTGAATAAACTCGGAGTGCTTGATCTTTCTCACAATCAGCTCTCAGGAGACCTCCATTTTCTCACGGATTTACAGAATCTCGTGGTTCTGAATGTCTCGCACAACAATTTATCGGGGCACGTACCAGACACTTCATTCTTCGCAAAGCTCCCACTCAGTGTACTTTCTGGCAATCCAGAGCTCTGTTTTTCCGGCAACCAGTGCTCCGCCGATAAAGGCGGCGGTGTCCGGCGTACCAAGTCGGCGAGGGTGGCAATGGTGGTGTTGCTTTGCACTGCTTGTGCTCTCCTTGTGGCAGCTCTCTACATCATCCTCGGAGGCAAAATACGGAGCCGTAAGGCCCATGATTACGATCATGGCGACAATGACGTGGAACTAGGTCCACCATGGGAGGTCACAGTGTACCAAAAACTCGAATTATCCATCGCTGACGTTGCAAAATGTTTAACAGTTAGTAACGTCTTAGGCCGTGGTAGGTCGGGTGTCGTGTACAAGGTGAATATTCTGTCAGGATTGACGATAGCTGTGAAAAGATTCCGATCATCGGAGAAGCACTCAATGTCGGCATTCTCATCGGAGATTGCCACATTGGCACGAATTCGCCATCGGAACATTGTTAGACTACTTGGTTGGGCAGCAAATAGGAAGACTAAGCTATTGTTCTATGATTATTTACCAAATGGTACGTTAGGTACATTTTTACATGAAGGTTGTGGAGGGTTAATTGAGTGGGAAACTAGATTCAAAATTGCGTTAGGGGTCGCGGAGGGCTTAGCTTACTTGCACCACGACTGTGTGCCTCCTATCCTCCACCGCGATGTCAAGGCTCAGAACATTTTGTTAGGTGATCGTTACGAGCCATGTTTAGCTGATTTTGGACTTGCTAGACTCATGGAGGAGGAAAATGCTTCAATTTCAGCAAATCCCCAATTTGCTGGATCTTATGGTTACTTTGCCCCAGGTAAATATTTTTCTTCTTCCTAATTCAAGTTCATTTCTTTTTTCGAAATCCACTACCTTTTTTTAGTTTCCTAAACTTTGCTTCCATTGATCATTGATGTGTAAAAAGTTACCAGTAGAGTTCGGCATACCAAACTTTGTACATGATCATTGAGGGTCACACTAGTTATTATCCATTACTACAGTAATAGAAATTTGATTCTTACTGAATCTAACGCAATTCTGTGAGGTTTCATTTATCACTTAGGTCAAAGTCATAGCGGAGCTAGAAGAGCGTTCATTCTAATCCTCTTTGCGGGAAATCACATTGTATATAAGATTATTTTTTTTGAAATATATATACTGTAGATGAATAACTCCCATAGTTAAAATCCTGCATGCGCTACTGGTTCAAGTAAATCAGTTTTTGTCATTTTCTTTTTCTTTTCGTTTCCTTTACTATTAATAGAAAAGTAAAAAGATAATTGAATGCCTATTCTAATTTAAGAACTGAATACAAGGTAGCAGAAGAGGACAGGTATAAAGTACTGAAAATCCAGAGCAAGAAGGAGAATTCAGTTTAAGTTTGCTTCCATACGGATGGAATTGTGTCACTATTTTTACAATATATGCATGTGAAGCCATGTGCTAGCTTTAACTATGTGCAAAACCAAGTTTGTCATGACATACTTGGCAGCTACAGTGCTATTTCCCCATCTTTTTGCCTGTGTATGGCCCCCACTAAAAATACTTAGGATGGGAAATACTCTAAAAAAACCATAACCAAAGTTAGTGGTCACACTTTCACAGCCAAGCATGGACACATTGCTGCTGTCTCCATACCCACTTTGGCCATTGCTTGTTGTCCGATTGTGATAGGTGAAAAAACCCGTCCAACAAATGCCGTTGTTCTGTTTTAAGAACATCAAGATCAATATAGGTGATTAATATCTGGCATGAAAAGGACTAAACTCTGTTGTGTTGTTTGTTTCTTGCAGAGTACGCTTGTATGCTAAAGATTACAGAGAAGAGTGATGTTTTTAGCTTTGGAGTTGTGTTGCTAGAAATCATTACTGGGAAAAAGCCAGCTGACCCATCCTTCCCTGATGGCCAACATGTTATACAATGGGTTCGTGACCACCTAAAGAGAAAGAAAGATCCAGTGGATGTGATTGATCCAAGGTTACAAGGACATCCTGATACACAAATTCAGGAGATGCTTCAAGCCCTTGGGATAGCCTTGTTGTGTACTAGTAATCGAGCAGAAGATCGACCAACGATGAAAGATGTGGTGGCATTACTCAAGGAGATTGTCCATGAGCATACAACAGGAAGTGAAGCTAAAAAGACAACGAACAACTCCTCCAAAATGTCTGATGCTTCATCGTATTCCTACACATCTTCATCTGTGACTCCAGCCCAGTTGCTACGCCTCCAAGGGTCGTTTAATTGCTCTCTTAGTCACTCATCTTCCTCTGTTAGCTATAACACCAGCAATCAATAATAAAGTAGTGTTAGTCATGATAGATATGTTATTCTTTTGAACTAGATAGTATTAGCAATTTTCTTGTCAATTTAACTGTTAAGCAAATGAAATCCATTGTACAGCAAAGCCAATATTTTCTTTATCCTCTAACTTAGCAGTGAAAAAACTAACGCTATTCAATTCAAACAGCCTTCATATAAAAATAAAGAGAAATGGAAATTTGCTAGCAGCCATTGATTGACAATTAGAAAGTCAGATAATTTAACAGGTTTTCTTAATGATAGAGCTATAATTGCTCAGGAACAAGTACACTGTTAACATCTTGTCGAATGTCTATTAGCAAACCGTTTACATGTCTGGTCTGTTGTGCATGAATGTGAGAAAATGAACTGTATTGAATGGTTTTGTTAGGAAGTCCTTATCAATCTTACATTGCACCAAAATGTTGCACAAGGATGTTGTTTTCTTTTGTCATTCATCTATGTTTTCTTCCCAAAGTTTAGTACTCCTAACATGCTTCAAGCACTATCATCTCTCAACTGTCATTATGGAAAATGCAAATAAGAGGTTAGATCTTTATATGATTGATATGGTCAGTATATTAGGTGTTAGCTCAGTTTGTTTAGGCAACTAATTAGTAGATGGCTAGATGCCAATGGATTTCAGCACCTTGCTAAGTAAAGTCATAATTCTTCTAACCTTTCCCAAGTACAAAATAACAATTGGGCCATTCCTTTTTACAGATACACTGTTTTACACTTTAATATCTTTTAAATTGACTTTGTAATGATACAGACAATGAAAAAGAGAGCAAAACACAATATCTCTAGTTGGTGATATATATATCCTAACTTGTAATTGAAGGGCTAACAAATGAGGGGTAGTACCCTAGAGGTAGTTGGAAATGTCGTCTATAGCGGATCCAGAATTTTCACTAAAGAAATTCAAAATATAAAGAAGCAAAAGTCAATGAGATTCCACACCTACTATATACACATAAAAAAAAGTAATTTTAACTTTATTATACAATATAATTTTCCGACAAATCAAACCTCTTGCACCCCTAACTTCACCCCTAGGGGTAGCTGAAAGTAGGAGCATGGGAAGGTTGGGGCAATGATTGAAAGGGTGACCCTTATGCCTTAAAAGAGCCTTAAACTCACTGGTTTTTCTGGCTCCACAGCTATTTTCCAAGAACTAGAATTAGAATAGAAGAAGCATCTGCCAATCCAATCAACTAAAATGTTATCACTTACCATATAACTTAAGGACCCCTCAACTCCCATTATGTGACACTGTCTGACAGAAATATATATATATATGTACGACAACTACTTACTAATCAGTGAGCAAACATTACCAATTTGGAAGACAAAAACAGAATTATGCCGACTCTAAAAATCTAAAAAGTCCAACCCCTCATACTGTATTTCCTGGGCAACTATACTACAGTTTAATGATTCTACTGTTACAAAAAATAATTTTATGACTATATTGTTATAAATAGTTAGTTTTGTGACTTTACTGTTATAAAAATAATAGTTTAGTCATCGTCTGTGAAATTAATGTGAAAAACAGAATACAAGTGTATTTTCTCTTTTAACTTTTCAGCTGATTTCACCCATCAGAAGCATTGTCACTGTTTTGACAAAAGCATGATACTAACTAAAGTTTTGTTTTAATCCAAGTTTTTGTGTGTGTCCACAAATTTGAGGATAACTATGGACCTACAGGCTACATACTTAACTAGTGGAACATGTGCTGCCAAAAGATTTGAAGAAAAAGTGCGGAAATTGCCTCTGAGGGTGATATGCACAAACATTTACAAATTACTTGAACATTAACTCAGAAATCTATTATATGGAAGCGGAAGCATTAGAATACGATATAGTTACTGATGTCTAGGTGTGGCAGTTGGATCGGACCAGATATGGATGAGTCGAAAGATTAAATAATTGACGTCATATTATCGTGATTTCAGTAATAGCTAGTCAAATGAGAACATAAGTTAAAAATCAAAATAAGGTTAGACTTCGAAAAACAAAAAACTTTTTAACAATGGATTCAAATGAAAGAGAGGTCGATCATGTGAGGAAGCACACAAGAAGAGCAGAAAGTGCAAATGTAAAGAGTCTAGAAAGTGGGTAGGCCGGCAGCGACGTACCACAAAATATGGATGTGAGTAAAATGATTGTAACGGCATTGTATATTTAAAAAAGCAAAATTCAACATATTAATACTCTAATATAAAAAACACTTCAATGATATAGTATTACTACACTCACCTGACATAAGTCTTAATAGCTTGGTTAGGGTTGGATTACCACCTACTATCTCTTTCTCTATTTCCCCTTTTCCTATCTTCAAGTTTTTTTTTAATACTACAACAATAACAACTCATCTTGATTAATTTTATTTTTTAAATATTTCATTCATAATATTTTATACCACAAGTTTTGGTACAGTAGTTAAGGCGATTTATACTCCAGAATTTACTAAATAGCTTTACGACCTTTATTTTTCTCTTTTTAATAACTTGAGGCTCAACAAGATTTTTAAAACTAAATATTGAGGTTGGGGCTCACACCTAAATTACGCAAATAAATCACTTGACCTGCCTAAGACATGCAAATTGCCAATGAAGGTCATTTTACATGTATTATCTATACTTCTTTTTATTTTCTTCATATTTTTATTCTGTATTTAGTAAAATTTTTCGACAAAGACACCGTATATATCATAAGATGCCTTCATCTCTAACAGACAGGACGGGAAGAATGGTGTATTGAGTATTCTTCATCGCGGAAATATGTTTACATAAATCAAATATACTCTTTATACACGGATATTACATTTTAAACACTCATTATAACATCTTTAGCGAAATTTCTGATTTTCTATATCGTCAAAACTTTCAAATATTAAACAATTTAGCCAGAGGAGAGATTGAAATATTTTCTCTGTGGAAGATACAGTAGCCCCAACACAAAAGATAATATGCCCACCCACCAACTTAGGAAATCAATAAAGCTCCTGTACACTTTTGCTATATCCATAACATTGTACGTTCTTGAGCATAACTGCTTGCCTCCACCACGTTACCCATGAGTAATTCAGTGAACTCCATGGAGCGTAAGTAAATTTTATTTAGACACTTAAATTAAATTTATGATTTATTTTAATTAAGTACTTCAATAGATAAGTTAACTATTTAAAATATATCATATTCTTTAATTATACACATTAGCCTCAATAAATAGTATG
Organism: Capsicum rhomboideum; assembly: GCA_031232105.1. Classification (NCBI taxonomy): domain Eukaryota; kingdom Viridiplantae; phylum Streptophyta; class Magnoliopsida; order Solanales; family Solanaceae; genus Capsicum; species Capsicum rhomboideum. Next base: position 11,764,252 of record CP124716.1, on the reverse strand, counting down.
CATAAAAGTTTTTGCAAAATCTGAACCGAAGTGTCTAAACCAAATCTCATGTCCAAGCCAAACTTAACTTCATATCAAATGATTTCATAATGTACAAACTTAACTTCATATCAAATGATTTCATACTGTACTAAACATGTCATAAACTAAATAAAGAATAATTCACAATTGTCTTGTAATTATACTTGGGGATGAATAGTGCCAATATTTTCCAATGGGAATATACTTTCATTGTAAGTACGAATGCTTCCAAGCCGATCAGGAAATTCTTTGACTTGAAAAAGTCTCCAACTCTTTTTCTGGACGTCATAACAAAAGCAATCCAAAACATCAACTGAATTTGTGTGCATTGCAAATACAATCTCTTCACCACGATACTTGCAAATGGTATAGCTACTCAAGTATATCTGGTTAAGTTCCAATCCTAAAGGAAATCGAAATATGTCATGATGTTTCCATCCTTCTTCCACGAAAACCCATATATGGATGACTCCTTTACACCAAAAATCTAAAAAAATTCAGGATTCCTAATTTTCCCTTCACTTCTATTAGCATATAATCATATTTGCAGTCATGTAAACTATAATGTAAATCAATCGACAATGCGATCGTACTTTTGAAAGTTTCAGATTTAACATCAAATGCAAGTATACAGAACTCTGGGTTATGGCTAAATCGATAGATAACTCCACTAATGCAAATTCCTTCTCTGGATGTATCAAGATCATAATCATGTTCGTCATATTTAATGATCTCCCTCCATGATGTATCTATGCCTAATGTGAAAACCCATGCTCTTGATAATCCTTCGAATAGATCAATAGTCAAAAGAACTTTATACTTGTTTTCTTTTGGCTCAAAACCTATTGAACACATATAATCCTCCATACGATCAACATCTATATATTCCAAGTAGGGAAGATATCTTACTTCTCTTGTAGCGGGATTGCAAATCGCGATATACTTCACACCCCATATGCAAAAACAAACCATTATCGCCCTCATAATTTAGAGGATCGCTATTGTAATCATACAACTTACTGAAATCCTAACTTGTAATTGAAGGGCTAACAAATGAGGGGTAGTACCCTAGAGGTAGTTGGAAATGTCGTCTATAGCGGATCCAGAATTTTCACTAAAGAAATTCAAAATATAAAGAAGCAAAAGTCAATGAGATTCCACACCTACTATATACACATAAAAAAAAAGTAATTTTAACTTTATTATACAATATAATTTTCCGACAAATCAAACCTCTTGCACCCCTAACTTCACCCCTAGGGGTAGCTGAAAGTAGGAGCATAGGAAGGTTGGGGCAATGATTGAAAGGGTGACCCTTATGCCTTAAAAGAGCCTTAAACTCACTGGTTTTTCTGGCTCCACAGCTATTTTCCAAGAATTAGAATTAGAATAGAAGAAGCATCTGCCAATCCAATCAACTAAAATGTTATCACTTACCATATAACTTAAGGACCCCTCAACTCCCATTATGTGACACTGTCTGACAGAAATATATATATATATATGTACGACAACTACTTACTAATCAGTGAGCAAACATTACCAATTTGGAAGACAAAAACAGAATTATGCCGACTCTAAAAATCTAAAAAGTCCAACCCCACATACTGTATTTCCTGGGCAACTATACTACAGTTTAATGATTCTACTGTTACAAAAAATAATTTTATGACTATATTGTTATAAATAGTTAGTTTTGTGACTTTACTGTTATAAAAATAATAGTTTAGTCATCGTCTGTGAAATTAATGTGAAAAACAGAATACAAGTGTATTTTCTCTGTTAACTTTTCAGCTGATTTCACCCATCAGAAGCATTGTCACTGTTTTGACAAAAGCATGATACTAACTAAAGTTTTGTTTTAATCCAAGTTTTTGTGTGTGTCCACAAATTTGAGGATAACTATGGACCTACAGGCTACATACTTAACTAGTGGAACATGTGCTGCCAAAAGATTTGAAGAAAAAGTGGGGAAATTGCCTCTGAGGCTGATATGCACAAACATTTACAAATTACTTGAACATTAACTCAGAAATCTATTATATGGAAGCGGAAGCATTAGAATACGATATAGTTACTGATGTCTAGGTGTGGCAGTTGGATCGGACCAGACATGGATGAGTCGAAAGATTAAATAATTGACGTCATATTATCCGTGATTTCAGTAATAGCTAGTCAGATGAGAACATAAGTTAAAAATCAAAATAAGGTTAGACTTCGAAAAACAAAAAACTTTTTAACAATGGATTCAAATGAAAGAGAGGTCGATCATGTGAGGAAGCACACAAGAAGAGCAGAAAGTGCAAATGTAAAGAGTCTAGAAAGTGGGTAGGCCGGCAGCGACGTACCACAAAATATGGATGTGAGTAAAATGATTGTAACGGCATTGTATATTTAAAAAAGCACAATTCAACATATTAATAATATAAAAAAAACACTTCAATGATATAGTATTGCTACACTCACCTGACGTAAGTCTGAATAGCTCAATTGGTTGACTATCTGAACTCTTAACTAGTTGGCTAGGGTTCGATTACCACCTACTATCTCTTTCTCTATTTCCCCTTTTCCTATCTTCTAAGTTTTTTTTTAATACAACAACAATAACAACTCATCTTGATTAATTTTATTTTTTAAATATTTCATTCATAATATTTTATACCACAAGTTTTGGTACAGCAGTTAAGGCGATTTATACTCCAGAATTTACTAAATAGCTTTACGACCTTTATTTTTCTCTTTTTAATAACTTGAGCTCAACAAGAATTTTAAAACTAACTATTGAGGTTGGGGCTCACACATTAAATTATGCAAATAAATCACTTGACCTGCCTAAGACATGCAAATTGCTAATTAAGGTCATTTTACATTTATTATCTATACTTCTTTTTATTTTCTTCATATTTTTATTCTGTATTTAGTAAAATTTTCCGATAAAGACACCGTTTATATCTTAAGATGCCTTCATCCCTAAGAGACAGGACGGGAAGAACGGTGCATTGAATATTCTTCGTCGCAGAAATATATTTGCATAAATCAAATATACTTTCTATACACGGAAATTACATTTTAAACCCTCATTATAACATCTTTAACCAAATTTCTGATTTTCTATATCGCCAAAACTTCTCAAATATTAAACAATTTAGCCAGAGGAGAGATTGAAATTTTCTCTCTGTGGAACATAAAGTAGCCCCAACACAAAAGATATATGCCCCCCACCAACTTAGGAAATCAATAAAGCTCCTTTCCACTTTTGCTATATCCATAACATTGTACGTTCTTGAGCATAACTGCTTGCGTCCACCACGTTACCCATGAGTAATTCAGTGAACTCCACGGAGTGTAAGTAAATTTTATGTAATATGTCATATTCTGTAATGATACACATTAGCCTCAATAAATCGTAAGACTTCAGGCATGTACCAATTGAGGCTAATGTGTATAATTAAAAGAATATAACATATTTTATGTGGTTAACTTAACTATCTAATAGTTAGTAAGCGTAAAAGTTTTTGCAAAATCTTAACCAAAGTATCTAAACCAAATCGCATATCCAAACCAAACTTAACTTCATATTAAATGATTTCATAACGTACTAAACATGTCATAAACTAAATAAAGAATAATTCACAAGTACTCCACAATTGTCTTGTAATCATACTTGGGGATGAATAGTGCCAATATATTACTTTCATCGTAAGTACGAATGCTTCCAACGCAGTCAGGAAATTCTTGGACTTCAAAATGTCTCCAACTATTTTTCTCCACATCATAACAAAAGCAATCCAAAACATCACCTGAATTTGTGTGCATTGCAAATACAATCTCTTCACCACGATACTTGCAAATCGTATAGGACTCAAATATATCTGGTTAAGTTCCAATCCTAAAGGAAATCGAAATATGTCATGATGTTTCCATTCTTCTTCCCCGAAAACCCATAGATGGATGTCTCCTTTACACCAAAAATCTAAAAAATTCAGGATTCCTAATTTTCCCTTCACCTCTATTAGCATATAATCATATTTGCAGTCATGTAAACTATAATGTAAATCAATCGACAATGCGATCATACTTTTGAAAGTTTCAGATTTAACATCAAATGCAACTATACTGAACTCTGGGTTATAGCTAAATCGATAGATAACTCCACTAATGCAAATTCCCTCCATGATTTATCTATGCCTAATGTGAAAACCCATGCTCTTGGTAATCCTTCGAATATATCAATAGTCAAAAGAACTTTATACTTGTTTTCTTTTGGCTCAAAACCTATTGAACACATATAATCCTCCATACGATCAACATCTATATATTCCAAGTAGGGAAGATATCTTACTTCTCTTGTAGCGGGATTGCAAATCGCGATATACTTCACACCCCATATGCAAAAACAAACCATTATCGCCCTCATAACGGACATGATAATTTAGAGGATCGCTAATGTAATCATACAACTTACTGAAATTCTCGGTTTGATAATAATTGGTGGCACTTCCATCTTCATCAGGATCTTCTATAGCGTAACAAACGTCATTTATACTTGCAATCAACTTGGTATCACCACGATTGATCTTAGAATAATGGGATAAATGGCTATTCACGAATTTGGTATTCACGAAACTTGGTTCCAACAAAATTGAATTAAAAAAATTCGAAATGCACCTAGAACGCATAAATCAGGAAGGCATGAGAAGATTTGAATGGTAATATCTTGAGGAATCGACTTCTCTTCTCTTTGCATCGCCATCTTTCCACGGCTGAAGTTGTCCCAATTGGAGGAAATATATAGTTTAGGTTAAATTGATTTTTTGATGAAGATTGTTTATAAGTCCTTAAAATTGAGGGATTGACAATAATTAATTCTTTACGGTGTCTGTGTCTTTTAAACTAGACTAGTCAAGTGTATATGTGTTGCACGTGTGCTTCATGTCAAGCTATCAATCGATATAAAATATATATATATATATAAAAATTAATTTACTAAAAAATAGCAATTAACTTTAAAGACCGAAGTTAGTCAACTTTATGCATCCAGCCATGCGTGAAGTTTCAATTTCTTGATCATCTCCTACGACCTGAACTATCACATAACAGATAATAACAAAAAAATAGATTATAGATCAGAAACTACAACAAAACACTATGATTAAATCTAACATTTACACAAAAATTCTTCAAAGCCCGATCAAACATTCATCTACCACCTATAAACTACAACAAAATAATATGATAATCGAGATATCAAAACAATACAATTAAACTCTAACCTTTACAAGAAAATTCCTCAAAGCCCGATCGAACGTTTATCTACCACCTTTATTAAGCAGAAAAAACAATAGATAGTAACAGAACATGAACTTCAATAATCAAGCTATTAGAACATACTACTACTTCCTCCGTTTCAAAAAGAATTACCTATTTTGATTTTAGCACGGAGTTTAAGAAAATAAAGAAAATTTTTGAATCTTGTGGTCCTAAATCAAAGTTATGTCAAATATACCAAAATGCCCTTTAATCTTGTGATCTTAAACATGTCACATGGAAAGTTAAAATTAAAGTGTTGCCAAAAAGAAAAGGGATCATTCTTTTTGAATAGCAATAAAAAGGAAAGTAGGTCACTCTTTTTGAAACGGAGGGAGTATTAAATATAACCTTAGCACAAAAAAATTTTCAAAGTCTGACCGAACATTCGTTATCTACAATATAGATTTGAACAAAACAGAAATTATAACAAAACAATATTATAATCGAGATATTAGAACAGTACAATTAAACCTAACCATTGGTGATTATAGACGACACCTTTAGAGCTCATTGAAAAGGCAGTTATAAGAATATTTCTACCACCAAAATTTACCATTGAAAGAGAAGAACTATGAAATTCAATTCGGAAACCTATTATAGAGAGAAAAAAGACTCCTATATTATAATTAAAAAAGGATTCCCAACACACTTCTTATTTTGACCAAAAAGATATTTTTACGACAAATTTTTTGTTTTGCCAAAAATATGGTAGTTTTTATTTTACCAAAAATAAAGCAATTTTTATTTGCAAAATTACGTATAACTCCTAATTCTTAATTATTAATTCTCCTAATACCTTTTTACCATATATTCTTTTCTTACCATATATATATTTTAGGACTTCTTAATTTTTAAAATATATTTTTCTCTTACAATATATTTTAGGACTCTTTAATTTTAAATATTATATGAATAATTAAATAATAAACTAAATAAAATAGTAAAAAGTTTGTCTATTGCAGATATTTTTAAGGGTTTTCACACTTTTAATATATTGTAGATGTAGATTATATATATTATACAACCAATAATATTAGATCCGTTTGGCCGTGAGAATTTTTTATTTTTTTCATAATTCTTTTTTCACGAATCAGTGTTTGGCCATGCAAATTATGAGTATTTGAAAAAAGTAATAGTTTTTTTTAAAAAATAAAAATAATATTAAAAAATTGAAGTTTTGTCTGGCCATGAATACAAATTGAAGTTGTTAAAAAGGGAATAGTTTATTGATGTTTTTCAAATTCCTCAAAATTTTGAAATTCAACCTCACGTTAAATTTAGAAATTTTTCAAAAAAATTTATAATCAAACATGTTTTCCAAAATTCAATTCCAAGAAAAAAAAAAAATCCATGGTCAAACATCCTCTTAGTTTCTCCCTCATCAGTTCTTCCTTAGTTTGCTTCATTGATATCATATGGAGACCGGATACGAAACTAATTTTCACACAAGGAATTTGCCTTACAATTACACACACACACACACACAAAAAAAAAAAAAAAAAAAAAAGAAGTTAAAACTCATTGGGGCAGTTGGTGTAATAGGTACTCGTTAATTTTCTTTTGTTGTACCATGATATCTTTTGTTATTACGTGTTTAGATGTTTCATTGAAACAAATTGCAATTTAAAGGTTTAAATAAATTTTCTATTCCCTTCGTTTCAATGTAAGTGTTTGACTAGATACTAAATTTAAGAAATAAAGATAAGTTTTTCAATCTTGTAATTTTAAATAAGATATATGTGTAGTCCTTAAAATCTTGTGGTGTTAATTTTGTCATGTTGAAAACTTATTAAATATTCCTAACTAAATTAAAATAACTGTTTTAGTACAAAGACCAAGAAAAATGAAACGAAGGGAGTAATAAGACTCATTGTTACTGGGAGACAGTTGAGAGAATAGGCTTGTTGTATTTCATGCCACATGTAATCCACTTATCTAGAATCATGGACTCTTTCCTAATTTAATAAGTATCACACTGGGACACTTCTTTGAAGAAAGTGTTGAGTTCCACATCGGCTATTTAGGAGTGGGAGATGTTTTAATATTTGGGCAATCCTCACTTAGTGAATTAAATGGTTTTTTAGATTTGAGTTAGGCCAACGTTTACTTCTTATATTGGTACCGGAAGCAGTTTCGTTAACCCAATGTTGAGCCCCTATTGATTTGCTGAACTTGAGCTGAGGGTCTTTCGAACGATGTTATTGAGCCCCAATATCATATTTTGATTTTGATTGGAGTGCTTGCCACTGATGCTCCAACATTTAAGTAGCTCACAAGTACACATTGACATGCTCCATTTTAGTAGAACCGTATTCATAAAAGTTGCCATAGCTAGTCCATACAGTGCAAAAATAAATGATTGGTACTCAGACTTGTGGCCACAGAGGTAACAAATAGAGCACAACTGAAATCCTCTTTCGTTTTTCTTATTTTTTTGGAGATTTTCCCTTGTTAAACAAACCTCTTTGTAATCCCCTTAAAACTAAATTAATCTGTTTTGTTTGGACTGCTGTGAACAATGTGTGTCTCACACAAGTCAATCTATAAAAATGAGGAATCTTGGCCTGTCCAGATGCTTTATCTGCCTCAATGATGAAGAAGGAACACACCACCTCTACCTCCAGGCTCCACTTCGCTATAGCATCTCAGTTATGGCATCTATTACTTCTCCCATTCAACACAAAATTAATAATCCTATATAACACGAAGGATGTATTAAATGTAAAGAAAGATGAAGAAACAGTTAAAGATTCTGTTTAGCACAGTCCTAAATCTTGTTGTTTGGCCCGTGGGTGATCTGGAAAGGGAGGAATTCCATGCCTGAAAGAAAAGAAGCCTCGATCAACCACTCAAATACAAATGCCTCTCCTTCCTTTAGATCGAAGGATGTATATGAAATACATATTTTTCTCAAGTTCCTTAGTTCTTTTTAAGGAGCTACAGACCACTTCTGTAACAGTCTAACAACCTTTTGTTTCCTTTGCTACTCTCTTGATCTCTCCACCACTAGATCAGTAAAAAAAAAAAATCATGTCGCGCAAGAATATGCTTTTATTCTTTTGTCCATTCTTGGTTTTCGTGGTTGCCTATATCAATGACACTCGTTGACATACATTTATTTGTTTCATAAGAAGTTTCTCTGTGTTTCCTGGAGCACATCCAGAAATCTTTAATCCCTTTTGTTTATATGTACAGTACTCTGATATGTCATGCATATTCATGTGTCTATTTCCATCGAAATGCTTCCCTGTTATATATTTCCCATGTTTGTATTAAACTGTAATTTCTTTTCATAATTTTGAAGGAACTGCAGGTTCAATATTTTCATATGCTTTGCATTCTGGTTCATAATGTGAAATACTGAATGGGGAACTTTTATTCTTGCTTCTAATTCCCTACTAACTCTAGGGAATATAACTTCCTTTAACATAAGGCTCTTTGGTAAATTTTGACAGAGAAGTATGTGGATGGCGAGGCTGCACTGTATACAGAGGCGGAGCTACAGTACTACACGGGGGTTCGGCCGAACCCAGTAGCTTTTACGCAGAACCTATATGTATATTAGAAAATCCAATAAATATGTATAAATACACACTTGTGAACCCACTACACTAAAGTAGTCTAATGGCGCAGTGGCAAGGAAGCGGGATTTAAAAGCTTTCCATCCCTAGGTTGTGGGTTCGAACCCAACTATATCCATTAAATTTTTTCACCCTTTTTCCCTAAATAATCCTGGATCAGGTTTTCCTTTTCTCTCAAGTACAAGTTTCCCTCTTTCTCTCCTATATATGCAGATTTTTAATTTCTTTTTTTAAAAACACATACGATTAATAATTAAAAAACCAGATTTCCAAAAAGAAAAATCGTTAAACAGAAATAAAAATATAAAATTACCAATTAGAAAAAAAAATTAAAAAAAAAGTTTCACTCTTAAAAAAAAAAAAAAAAAACACACACTCCATTTCTTTCACAAACAAAACTCAAATTAGTTTTTACAGGGACCTAAAAAATCTATTCGATCTTCTTCTTTTTCGAAAACTATAAAAGTCTTTGCAGCTTGTTCACTCACTGTCAGAGTCCCAACCTTGTGATTGCTACATACAAAAAACTTTTTTCGTCTTTCTCCTCCTCTTTTTTCAATTTATTTGTCTATCATAATGTGTGTATAATATAGTTAAAAATTGATGGTTAATCTTTGATTCGAGGCTGTTCTGCATTGTCTTTTTATATCAATCTATATAATTTATTAAAAATGACTTGCAAAGTAAAAACAGTCATGAATTTTTTATAATTGTTTAGTTTGTTATATAGAGGATGAAGCACCTAATAATGCGATCATTGATCGTTTTCAAAACATGATAAGTCGTCGAGTACAATTGGAATGATAATGTTTTACTTATATAGTGTTTAAGTGGTCCGTTTCTTTTTTAAATATATATCAAAGTATCGTTACGCGTTCGTTAATTTGTCGTATTATATATAAGCTTGAGGTAGTTGTCCTGTCTTAAAATTTAGAACCCCCAAACTTCAAATCCTGGCTCCGCCTCTGACTGTATAATGCTGTTCCATCGCTAGGAGACGGAGCAAATGCTATGACTGTTATTTATACCCATACAGAGGATCTTTCAAACTTTTGAGTCTTAGTAGGCGTATGGCCATAAATATTATTCACAATATTTCGGAATACGTTTTCATTTTATTCCAGAATACTTGTTTGGCCATGAAAATCAAAAACGTATTCCGGAATACGTTTTCACAATGTTTGGTTTTTTGAGAAACACCTCTTGAGGTGTTTTCACTTTTTTTGAACTCAATTTTTCCTATCACTTTATAAAAAAGTACATCCAAAGTCTAAGATAGTTTTTGAAAATACTATGGTCAAACACAGCTCTAACTCTATTTTCAACTTCAGAAATATCAAATAAAGTGAATACGTTTTTTTTATTTTCATGGTCAAACGGGTCCTTAAATCACTACTGTGTATAAGGAGCTTTGTGTCTCATGGAGCACTAACGAACAATTGGCGACAAAATTTTTATTTTGATACACCAAAGCCAACATGTTTCCTTTTTGGATATGATATTAGATGAAATTTGTGATGAAGGGAATGTTGGAGAGATACTATACAATAGTTTAAGTAGTTCAGTTCCTGAAAATGTCTCTTTTACTTCCAACAGTTTAATTTCCAGCTAATCCAGGATTTATGTGGAGGGCCATTTACAAAACCGCACTCCTCTACTTATCAGAAAGTGACACTTCCAATCATCGTAAATGTTGCATGAAAACTTATAAAGCTTTCAGATTTAGTTTGTTTTAGTTTATTAAAGGGGTATGTGATGTGTACAAGCTAAAAACGCCACTTATTTTAGAAACGAATGGAGTACTAATAAGATTCAAGTAAAAAAACTTCATCCTTGTCTCTGGGGTAACTTCACTGCCAGCATCAATGTTTTGGTACGTGAGTGGGTCATGATTTAAATTTAATGGATTTAATTTGTAAAATTTTTATTATTAAATTCATTATATTGTTAAGATTAGAAGTTCAACTTTAATATTTCTTAATGTTTTAATAGATTTCGAAAGTTATAAGTTACTAATGAATCTGTAGTCGAAATACAATATCCACTCTTCTTGTGACGGTAAGATAGATAATTCTTTATCATTAACTAAAAGTCATAGATTGGGCATAGGATATAATTATATAAAGCTTTCTTTACCTTAAAAGTACGATATTTTCAGTTAATCAGCCGAAACAGAAACCAAGAAAAATGAGGACTTTAGTACTCCATAAAATACTTTCTCCATTTATTTTTACTTGTTGTCCAATATGAATTTGACAAACCTCTTAAAAGCAATAAATAGACACTTTACAATATCAATCTTTAAATATAATATCATTTATTAATTTTTAAGCTAAACAAATAAAATAGACATCCATTTTTAATACAATGAATAAATAAAAACGAATAAAATTTGTCCGTTTACCATTACACAATTCCTTTGCAAAATAGTTATCTTGAATTGCCTTTATCCCTTAGAAGGTTGTGTAGAACTAAAGATTTCTCTTGAGTTTTTGGAGTTCTTCAAATTTTAGAATTCAATTGTCCGATTTTTTAAAAAATTTATGGCTAAACACGTTTTCCGAAATTCAATTTCAAAAAAATAAAAACACATAATATTCATAATTAAATGCCCACATAATATCATGTCTTAATTTTTAAACTAAGCAAATAAAATAGATATCTATTTTCAATACAATGTACAAATAAAAACAAATTAAATTCATCCGTTTACCATAATTTGACAAATTTACCCATCCCCCAATTAAATTCCAAGCCGTTTAATGAAAGAAAACATTACTATTAAAAGGAGTTATAAAAGTCTATGTAGTATCACTAACTTCATTTAAAACCCAAATTTTGAACTCTCCAGTCCAACACAAATACCTTAAGGCAAACAGACAAAATTAGCCGTTATAAACAACAAAATACGTATAGTTTTATACGTACATATATATAAACTCATCCACATGTTGTATTCAATTATTCATCTAATACCATATTCCATTAATTCCACCTTTTTTTTCTCTTTTTTTTCTTACAAGGAAGATAACAACCGTAACTAGCATTGTGATTTTCTCAAGGTAAGAAGAATTGAGATCAGTTGGCTTATATTCTCTTCTATTTGTTGTGGAACTTTAATTTTCATTGCGATTTGGTAATTATACAGTTGACAAAGTTTTATTCCTTTTCAATTTATTGGGTATGTATTAGTTAGGCCTTTTAATTCTGTCTTATAAATTCAATTTTGATTTTATGATGGCTGCTGCTTTGTTTTATTTTCTGTCTCTATATATTGTGTGCTTACTTTTGTTGTGTTTTTTTTGGGAATTGATTGATTTGTCTGTTCTTCTCCTTTTTCTGTTGGTTGTTGCTTATTATCGTGGATAATATTCTCCTAATTTATTTATTTTTTCGCTGTTTTCTGTTGATTTGTTACTTTTGTTGTATTTCTTTGCTTATTTTTTGTGCATTCATTGTTGCTTTCTACTAGAAGAAAATGCATCGTACACCCCCTAATTCAGACTTTTGGTGGGTACTATTCTTTACTGAAACTTTTGCTTTAAATTCAGTAAGTTATTTCTTATGGTTGGGTCCGAAGGTATATATTGGGGATTCTTTTAAGTGATGGCATTATATGGTCTTTCATGTGAAGTTTACAGACACTGAGGTGCACCCAAAAATCGACACCACTGCAATGTTGTTCTTGAGTGTAGCTTTTAAAAATTAAAGAATGTGTCTTATTTTATCTGATTTTCTAATAATTAAAGAGATAAGGTGTTTATTTGTGGCGAAGTTTAACGGCTATGCTCCTACTCCTTTTATTGAGCTTTGATCATCTGTTCATATGGGTAATTCCATAAAACTAGCTATTTGTGTAGCTTTGAGTTTTCCTGAATTGATCGATTACAATTTTTTTTATTGGATATTATAAGGATCACAAATCTGCCACCGCGTGTTGTATTGCCTACCATAATTGCAGTGTTGTTATTTGATGATCAAGTAGCTATTTAATCACATTAATTATTTAGTTAATGGTATATCATCTTGGCATAAACTTGCCCTGCTAATTGAAATTGAATCACGACTGCAGATTCGAATGCTTTGTAATGGGGTGTAAACTGGTGCTTCGACAATGGTTTCAGAATTTTTAAAGTGGTAATTGACTCTCTTACAATTAAAAATATGACAGTAGGTGTTTCTCCTACCAACTACACCATACTCAGCATGATTGAAGACATCAAACAGAAGCTAAAGCTGTCTAATGCTATCATTGGCCACTACTTTAGAGATTCTAATAAGGTGGCAGACTCTTTGGCTAGCCTTGTGTTTATATTCTATTTTTTCTATTTTGCAGAAGCTATTTTATTCCTACGACATTGAAGAATGACCAACATGATGTTAAGCTCATGAAGATTCAGGTATTTTTCTCTCCAAAGAGAAGATTCTGTTTGTCTTTTTATATTTGAGGGTACAGTCAAGATAGTCTAGAAACTGATATTTGAGGGTACAGTCAAGATAGTCTAGAAACTGATAGCTATGACACACTCTTTGTCCTCAAAATCACATAGTTCATTTGAAACTTGGGTTATCATGATGGTAAGATTTGTTTTTCTGATGTATTGTGTATATAAGCTTGCACTTGGCTTTATCAATCATGCAATGTGAATGGACAGAACCTCAGGCAATCCTTGATGTTAAACCTTTAAAATATTGAAAAACTCTCTTTTGACCCATGTAAGAATCTGTTTTATCTTCATCTAGAACAACTATTGGTGGTCCCTTCTGGCAATTTTTAATTCAAAGTCATCTGCAAGAAATATGGTCTGCATATTCTTAGATCTAACATGCTATTGAACTTCCGCGACAAACATGTATGGTTTAACAAAATGGTAATTTTAACTATGAAATGATAATATAGAGCATATCACCATCTGACATTGGCCCTTACTTGAACTACTCAGAATAAAGATGATCCATCATCAACAATAAAAGTTGACTTCTATAGCACATCTTAGTTGTTGTTGCATTTTAATTCCAAAAGAAGAAAATGAGAAGAATCATTAGCTTTCTCATCATCAAATTCTATAGCTAACGTTTGTGTATCATTGCAGTCGATTTATGTATGCCTTCACTGCACTTCAAGGAGCCTGCAAGGTACTAAGGCATATGCTTTCAGGTGAAAAAGGACCATTTGCAAATACATCAGTAAGTCATTGTATTCCCCTTGCATATGCAAAAGTAGGTAATTAATAAGTACCTGGGCTTGGGCGTGGTCCTGAGCCTGGGCAGGGCGAGGGGGTCCTAGGTTTGGGCGCGGTCCCGAGCCTAGGCTGGGGGTACTGGGCTTAGGCGTGGTCCCGAGCCTAGTCGGGGCGGAGATTGGGCATGGTCCCGAGCCTGGGCGGGGCCTGGGCTTAGGCGTGGTCCCGGGCCTGGGCTTAGGCGGGGGGCGGGTGGGGTCCCGGGCTTGGGCGGGGAGGGAGGTTTGGGCTCGGTCGTGGTCCCGAGCCTTGACGGGGGGTTCCTGGGTTCGGGCAAGGTCCCGAGCCTGGGCAGGGGGTTCCTGGGTTCGGGCGTGGTCTCGAGCCTGGGCGGGGGGTTCCTGGGTTCGGGCGTGGTCCCGAGCCTGGGCGGGGGCACGGGCGGGGGAGGGGTCCTGGGCCCGGGCGTGGTCCCGAGCCTGGGCAGGGGTTTCCTGGGCTCGGGCGTGGTCCCGAGCCTGGGCGGGGGAGGGGGGTCCTGGGCTCGGGCGTGGTCCCGAGCATGGGCGGGGGGTTCCTGGGCTCGGGCGTGGTCCCGAGCCTGGGCGGGGGGTTCCTGGGCTCGGGCGCGGTCCCGAGCCTGGGCGGGGGGTTCCTGGGTTCGGGCGTGGTCCCGAGCCTGGGCGGGGGGTCCTGGGCTCGGGCGTGGTACCGAGCCTGGGCGGGGGAGGGGGGTCTTGGGCTCGGGCGTGGTCCCGAGCCTGGACGGGGGCAGGGGTTGGGGAGGGGAGTCCTGGGCTCGGTCGTGGTCCCGAGCCTGGGCGGGGGCGGGGGGGTCCTGGGCTCGGGATAGAGCCTGGGTGGGGGCGGGGGGGGTCCTAGGCTCGGGATAGAGCCTGGGCGGGGGCGGGGGGGGTCCTAGGCTCGGGATAGAGCCTGGGCGGGGGCGGGGGTTCCCGGGCTAGGGCAAGGTCCCGAGCCTGGGCGGGGGCGGGGGCGGTGGAGGGGGTTCCTGGGCTCGGGCGTGGTCCCGAGCCTGGGCGGGGGGGTTCCTGGGTTCGGGCAAGGTCCCGAGCCTAGGCGGGGGCGGGGGGTCCTGGGCTCGGGCGTGGTCCTGAGCCTGGGCGGGGGAGGGGCGTCCTGGGCTCGGGCGTGGTCCCGAGCTTGGGAGGGGGCAGGGGCGGGGGAGGGGAGTCCTGGGCTCGGTCGTGGTCCCGAGCCTGGGCGGGGGCGGGGGGGTCCTGGGATCGGGACCGAGCCTGGGCGAGGGGTTCCTGGGTTTGGGCGTGGTCCCGAGCCTGGGTGGGGGCGGGGGCGGTGGAGGGGGTTCCTGGGCTCGGGCGTGGTCCCGAGCCTGGGCGGGGGGTTCCTGGGTTCGGGCAAGGTCCTGAGCCTGGGCGGGGGCGGGGTTTCCCGGGCTCGGGCAAGGTCCCGAGCCTGGGCGAGGGGTTCCTGGGTTTGGGCGTGGTCCCGAGCCTGGGCCGGGGGTTCCTGGGTTCGGGCAAGGTCCCGAGCCTAGGCGGGGGCGGGGGGTCCTCGGCTCGGGCGTGGTCCCGAGCCTGGGCGGGGGCGGGAGCGGGGGGTCCTGGGCTCGGGCATGGTCCCCAGCCTGGGCGGGGGTTTCCTGGGTTCGGGCGTGGTCCCGAGCATGGGCGGGTGCGGGGTAGGGGGGTCCTGGTCTCCCGAGCCTGGGCGGGGGATTCCTGGGTTCGGGCGTGGTCCCGAGCCTGGGCGGGGGCGGGGGTGGGGGAGGGGGGGTCCCGAGCCTGGGCGGGGGAGGGGGTCCTGGGCTCGGGCGCGGGCGGGGGGTCCTCGGCACGGGCGTGGTCCCGATCCTGGGCGGGGGCGGGGGGTCCTAGGCTCGGGCATGGTCCCCAGCCAGGGCGGGGGCTCCCGGGTTCGGGCAAGGTCCCGAGCCTGGGCGGGGGGTCCTGGGTTCGGGCGTGGTCCCGAGCCTGGGCGGGGGGTTCCTGGGCTCGGGCGTGGTCCCGAGCCTAGGCGGGGGCGGGGTGGGGTCCCGTGCTTTGGCGTGGTCTTGAACATGGGCGTGGTCCCAAGACTGGACGGGTGGGGAGGGGGTTCCGGGCTTGGGTCCCAGGACCTGGGTGGTGGTGGGTAGGGTCCCGCGCTTTGGCGTGGTTTCGAGCCTGGAGGGGGTGGGGTGGGGTGGGGTGGGGTCCCAGGCTTGGGGGGGAGGGAGGGGGGGTGGGGTTCAAAGTCGAATTTCGAGTTGGAAATAAGGTCTAGGTATCTTGGGTCTCGGTTGGTTCCTGAGTTGGGATTGGGGTCAGAGTACAAAGTCGAGATCTGTGTCGAGTTAGGGTACAAAGTCGGTTCTGTATCAGGTCGAGAGTCGGAGTCGTGTTAGGCCCGTTAGGGTCCCTACTTGAGGTTGATTTTTGGATATTGGATTGAGGTTAGGTAGTCAGGGTCGAGAGTCGGGACCCTAGTAAGGATACTGAGTCGTGGTTGAGAGTCGGGTCTGTGTTGGGTTAGGAGTCGCTTTCTCCGATCGGGGTTGGGTCCGACATTTGCCTATATTTAATATAGAAAATCACTTATTTTCCAGGAAAATATTCTCGTGGAAAGCATTTTCCTTCATGCCCAACACGCAGGGCTCATTAGATGATCTCCTTTCTGATAAATTTTATCTTCAGTTGCAAATGCAGAAATACTAGCCTTGGAAAATATTCTCGTGGAAAGCATTTTCCTTCATACCCAACACACAGGGGCTCATTAGATGATCTCCTTCCTAATAAATTGCAATATGCAGCAATACCAGCCTGGTTACTCTGTTTCGAAATGTGGCTGAGGAGACAATTATTGATATTGGGTGCGTTCACCTTTCATTTGTTACTGTTCACTAATTTGTTTGAAAGTTCTCTTTTTTCTGTAAGCTTTTCAATTCAAACAAGCCATGTTTAATTGATGACCCCTTTGGTTGTGATGTGCTAGTCGGTGTGGAAATTATGCACGCACCTCAACTAATTATGCCCTTGGCACTCTTGGTAGTGATAGCAAACAACTGGCATTATTGAACTTAGTGTGAGCTCAGGTTGGTCTCATCGTTTTGGATTTTCAATTCATCATCATTCTGGGATGCTTATTGTATTCTGGACGCCATCAGTTTTCTGTTTTCAGAGCAAAAGTAGTGTTTAGACCTGTCATTTTCTTTTAAATGGAGTGTTTTCTCTGCATTTTGATTTATTTTTTTCAGTTTGCTTGAAGTAACTCAGGATAAGAGCATGATAATTTTTGCTGTCTGATCGAAAGGTGGCTTTTGTTTCTGACGAGCCTATGTCCCCGGAATATTCTCGTACCATTAAATTCAGAAACCTACAGGATCTACAGTCATAGCTTGCTTCAATTTGGTCAGCTAACTTTCATTTTGGTGACTACATGATCAAATATGCTACCGTGGTCAAATATGCTACATGATCAAATATGCTACCGTGAACTTCAACATCTCACAGGGCTTTGATCTAGTGCAAGAGCTAAGGTGCATGATGTGTCGATTAGCCGCACATCACGAGTTTGAGTTCAGCCTCAGTAAAGAAGGGTAGAGGGGCTGGCTCATTATCCCCGAGTTTCTAACCGTGCACTAGCTGGCCCTCAAGAATTTCTTGGTTATTTAAAAAACAAAAAAAGTAGATAACCCAATTGCTGCAGAATTAGTCAGCATTAGGTAATAAGCATCTCTGGTAACACTGCATTAGATATTCTCTTCTTAGCACTTATATGCATTTAAAGTGACAGTTTGCAGTTGTTATACAAGAGATTTCATCGCTTGTGTTGTTTTGCAGAACGCTGCATTTGACTTACTCCTGGAGTCCCTTGTTGTGAGGGGCCAACATCAAGGTAATGTTGGAATCTCCTTTCCTTTTTAATCATATAGGAACTTCAAGTATTTTCATAGTAATTGATTCTCTTGTTACATCATTTTCCCGTCTTTCACGAGATGAACACAGATATTTGATTTAAGAGTTGGACCTTTTGATCTTTATTTTTGTGGGAGTGTTTTTTTTTTTTTTGTGGCCGGGGGTGGGTGGGGGGTCTCATGAAATATTCACAGATTTGTTTTCTGTTTCCATCAAATGCAGCTCCTCAAAGTTCTAAGCTGATGGATCCTTGTTCTCCTAGAGGATACACATAACTTAAGGTCATTGAAGCTCTCCCCCAGTAGTTTCGCGGATAGGACACCTATGCTCTCTGTATCCCAGCGGTGACATCTCAGTATGCAGATCTGCCTCGCTATCATTGTTGCAGAAAGACATGTTTGCTTTTCCTTTTACCTGTAATAGAAGATATGCAATGTAACTTTTACTTATTTTTTTACCTATATTCTTCATTTGAACCAACTTAATGAAGCTCTTCTTCTTGCAATAATGTAGACAGTTGCCCTTATAAAAGCTGCTACATTGGTGCCAAAGCTCCAAGGAAATTTTTTGGCTCAAAGGTGCACATTCATCTTGTGACTATACCTATGTGTTGATGGAAGTCGGCATTCTATCTTCACCTAGAAACTTGAACTAGTTTGGAAGAGCGAACACCCCGTTAAATTAAAGTAATCTGTTTTGTTTGGATTGCTGTGAACAATGTGTGCCTCACACAAGTCAATCGCAACAAAAAGAGGACTCTTGGCCTGTCCAGATGCTTTTATGTGCCTCAGTGATGCAGAAGAAACAGATCACCTCTAGCATCTCAGGTATGGCATCTATTACTTTGCCCATTCAACACCAAAAGAAAAGAAAGGGAGGAATTCCATGCCTGAAAGAAAAGAAGCCTCGACCAACCACTCGATCAAATATAAAATGCCTCTCCCTCCTTTAGATCGAAGGATGTATATGAAATACATACTTTTCTCGAGTTCCTTAGCTCTTTTCAGAAAGGCTAACAAGCTTTTGTTTCCTTTGCTACTCTCTTGAACTCTCCAGCATTAGATCACTGAAATAGTAAAAAGAACTCATGTTTCGCAAGAATATGCATTTATTCTTTTATCCACGATTGGTTTCAGTGGTTGCTTATATCACAATGACACTTGTTGACATACATTTATTTCATATGGTTTCCATTCTGGCTCATAATGTGAGTACTGAATTGAGAACTTTTTAACAGCCGATATCTTGCTCCTTTGTAAATTGTGACAGAGAAGTACGTGAATGGCAGTTACTTAGAAGATGAATTATCTTCCTGTAATGCTGGTCAAATCAACCAAAAAGTAGACACAAGAAAGGAAATTATAGTTTTTCGCTAGGAGACGGAGCAAATGGTGTGACTATTGTTTCAAACTTTTGAATCTTAATGTCACTACTTTTTATCTTAAAAGGCTTTAAAAAAAATATCAGTCTAATGCCCACAAAAGATTCTTATGTTATAGATCACTTAGGGAACAATTTGGAGACAATTCTTTTTGTTTTGATACACCAAAGACGACAAGTTTCCTTTTAGGATGATATTAGATGAAATTTGTGATGAAGGGAAAGTTGTAGAGATGCTATATACAATAATTTCAGTAGTTCAGTCCCTGAGAATGTTGATTTTACTTCGAACAGTTTTCCAGGCAATCCAGGATTATGTGGAGTGCCATTTACAAAACCGCATTCCATTACAAAACATGTGCACCACCTCTGTTAATGATTCCTGATTAGAGTATTAAAAAAACATGGAAGTGCTTACAAGGTGGAAGATGTTGTAACATCGGTCACTACGATTAAGGTTTTGGAAATTTCAGAGGATACATCAAAAGAAACATCCTTATTCATTGCCCCTTGTTGCGTCCTCTTCAAGCATCACCATACATCTCCGTCATATAGTTTGGTCTTTCTGAGTGAAACTCATTATATAATACTACTTTGTAATAAACTAATTCCTACTTGGACTTCAAGCAGTTGAAGAATTAGCTTGAGAACACTTGGATTGAAGCATAGTAAATATAGAAAGCATATTATACCCTCTTTCTTTTCTATAGACAGCTAGAAGATAGTAACACCGCCTACTTCTGTTTTTCAGAGGGGTCATTTAGTAGGACGGATAAGGGATAACTAATCTTTCGATTAATTTTTGGATGAGCTTATCCCACGTTTGGTTGGGATAGGGATTAGTTATCCCAGGATTGTAGTGCTATTTTTATCCCTTCTTGAGGGTGGGATAGCTAATCCTGGGATAACTAGTTTCCCAACCAAACGGCCCCGTAATATATAAATCGCAATGGTAACTGCATCTCAATATCATTAGATCTTGAACAATTTCCAGTAGCATTCCAACACATCATACTTGGACAATGCTATAAAGGGAATATCTTTTGTCCACTTATATGAAAACAAGAAAGATGCATCAACCAATTCTGAAGTGAAATGATAGACACTAATTATTTAAATTAAAAGCATTCGACTTTCTAGTAAAACAACAGCAACAACTAACATATAGCGTAACAGAATAAATAAAGGTCGGGCGATGGATAATTCTCATCTCATAAGCTAGGCCGCATATCAATTTCATATCATGAGATCAATCATCAATCTATCAGAGATGAGACACATCTCAATTCTTGTTATACAGCCTATATAACATTACATTACCTCCACAGAGAAAAAAAAACGTTAGGTGCATTGTCACTAATATTTCTTCATACAAAAGTAGCAACATGCTAACGTACCTAGTTATACTACTTGCCACATAACATTCCATCTTTCCAGCAACCTAGCATTCTTGTCTATAATAGGTAAATCTCAACGACATTCACTATATGCTAAGCTGGGGAAGGTTGATTTATTAACTGTACAAGTCATCGTCGTCCCCAGCAGCATTAACAGTAGCGAATGGGTCGGTTGTTGCCCCGGTTTCTGTAGCATTAGCTGCGTGCTCTGCAAATTTGAACTCGGTTCCAAGTCCGCGTGATTGCTGTAATGTTTGAGCAAAAAGCTGGTACTTCCTAATGTCAGCATCACTCACACTTCTTCGAGCATATTTCATAGACTCCTCAAAGTGTGCAGCCTTTATTTCAGCCACTTCATCAGTGTCATCTTCATCCATGGCTTCAGGGTTCTTGCTCCTCTTCCTCTCTCTCTCAATATCCTGTCATTTCACCAATAAAAAATAAGTAAAAATTTATCTATCACAAAATTGGGGAAAAAAGGAAATGACCGACGGAGCAACAATTTACATATTGAAAGTATAACATCACTAGTGTTCACTAGCATTAACATGTACATGTATAAAGGTTGAGGAATGTGATATGTAATGGACCTATCAGGAAATAAGATACTGAAAACAATTGGAGAAACTACCAAGCATAACTAGGAGTTTTCCCAAACTTCCAAAAATAGGCCATGGGAAACATAAACCAAGCGAAATTTGAAGATAAATCATCTTATTTCAATAAGGAATTCTAATATATTAATGTGCAAAAGGAGCAACTCCTACCTTTTCAATGTTTTCCCTAATGGCATATTTGCATGCTCGCTGACAAATCTCAGTTATGTCTGCACCACTAAAACCATGTGCATACCGTGCTAGAGCTGCCAGATTCACGTCCTTAGCGACGGGGGACTTCCGCAAACATGCTTTGAAGATTTGAAGACGGGAAGCTTCATCCGGGAGGGGGATGTAAATTAATTGGTCTAGACGACCTGGTCTGAGCAATGCAGGGTCAATAATGTCTGGCCTATTTGTTGCCCCGATAATGAAAACTGTTTTCTTTGCTGTCATTCCATCCATCTCCGTCAACAATTGATTGAGCACTCTATCAGCAGCACCACCAGCATCTCCCACAGAATTCCCCCTCTGAAAGAGCGACATATGCAACACGAGTTAGATCAAGAAAATATAAAATTGTGACAGAAATTAAGAGACAACTACACATCAGGCTCGAAGTTTTGAGGTAGTACCTGTGTAGCAATGGAATCGAGTTCATCAAAGAACAGTACACATGGAGCAGACTGTCGTGCCTTGTCAAATATTTCCCTAACATTTGCTTCACTTTCTCCAAACCACATCGTAAGCAACTCCGGTCCTTTCACGCTTATAAAGTTGGCCTGACACTCATTTGCAATAGCTTTGGCAAGCAAAGTTTTGCCACAACCAGGAGGTCCATAGAAAAGTACCCCTTTAGAGGGTGACATGCCAAACTTCTCAAACTTCTCAGGATGCTCAACCGGATACTGAACAGTCTGCCACACGCAAAGTGGATTTCCAAGTAAGAACAGTAGAAGAAGAAAATGAGAGAATTTAAACACCACCTCCATCCCAACAGAAAAGAGTTTTTTCTTTCCTCTGGAACTGAAACTATTTACCTAAATTCATGATTGTTAGCTCTTATCAACAGGAACAATTATCAAGTAGTCCCAGACAATATATACAGATGACAATGAAATGATCAACAACACCAAAGAAGGCTTAATGGAATCAAAATTTTCAATTAAATGCCTCTTAATTTCATAATCGCATACCTCTTGAAGTTCCCGCTTGACATTTTCCAGCCCCCCAATATCCTCCCAAGAGGTATTGGGAACCTCCACAACCTGAAAGCCAGGAGATCCAGTTACCAAGAAGTAACAAAAGGAAACATATACATTGAAAGACAATGAACAGAAGGAAGGCTTTATTAGGAATAGATAGACCCACCGTTTCTCGTAATGCTGATGGATTTGAAGCACCGAGAGCAGTTTGAAAATGCTCATTAGTCACAGCCATTGAATTCAACACTTCAGCATCAATGGTCTCATCCTCCAAGTCAATAACATCCATTTTCTCCCTGATACACTGCAGCGCAGCCTCAGTGCACAAGGCAGCTAGATCAGCTCCGACATAACCATGTGTGTCTCTTGCAACCCTCTCTAGATCAACCTGTGATAGCATCAACAAAAATTTGATTAAACTGCTCATAATTGGAAAACTAGATAAACATAACAAGCAATAAGAACAAGCAGCTCACATTATCATCGAGCTTCATATTTTTAGTATGAATCCGTAGGATCTCCAGCCTCCCTACTTCATCTGGTACGCCAATGTCAATCTCCCTATCAAATCTTCCAAATCTCCTGAGAGCAGGATCAATACTGTTTGGTCTGTTGGTGGCTCCCATGACAATCACATGAGATCGAGACTTGAGCCCATCCATTAATGTCAAAAGTTGGGAAACTATGCGCCGCTCAACTTCGCCGTGTGTCTTTTCTCTCTTTGGAGCAATTGAGTCTAACTCATCAATAAATATGATAGATGGCGCGTTCTTTTCGGCTTCCTCAAATGCCTTCCTCAAGTTACCCTCACTCTCACCAGCCAATTTGGACATTATTTCAGGCCCATTGATCAGAAAGAAAAAAGCACCAGTCTCATTTGCCACAGCTCTTCCAATCAGGGTTTTCCCCGACCCGGGAGGGCCATAGAGGAGAATACCTTTTGGTGGTTTCACACCAATTGACTTGAATAATTGTGGATGCCTCAGTGGGAGTTCAACCAGCTCACGAATCTGAGCCATTTGCTTCCTCATACCCCCAACATCATCATATCCTACTTCATTTAGTCTCTCCTCATCTTCACGCTTGATTGGTTCTCCCTCGCAAAATATCTCTGTATCAGGTGCAACAATACAATATTCTCCAGGCTCTGTTTCAACCACTTTAAATTCAACACTGCGCATACCACCTCTAACTACAAAGAGATCACCCTTCCTCACAGGGCGGTAAGACTCCAAGAAGTATGCTGGAACGTCAACAATGACAAATGCAAACAGATTTTTAAGACACTGTTAAATGAGAAATGACATAATGATAATGAAAAGAGGTGATAATCAAAAACACATATTAAGTATCACTTTTTTGCGTGTTTCATGTATGAGGTGTTTGTGTTTCCTACCTAAACTATGACCAATTATTTATCAGAACACACCTCGAGAAGCTGACTAGACCAAGTGTTTGAATTCAATCACCAAAAGGTGTGTAATAACTTAATTTACCCATAAAATTTCGTCCACATGGACGTTAACTCATTAATTTCGAGGCGTGTTTTGATAAATAGTTGGTGACAGTTCAAGTAGGATAAGCAAACACCTGATAAACTCGCAAAAAAAGTGATACTTCAAGTGTGTTTTTGACCATTATATCTAATGAAAATGACAAGGATATTGAGAACGGAAGAAACTAAATTGTGGCCTTACGCTTCAAATATGCATCAAACAGGTTGCCAGTCATACCCTCGACTGTGTCATCAATTGGAAGAATGTGAACACGCTTCGCATACTTCACATCAGGACACTGGTGTATAGATACAACATCCCCAAGACGAACACTCAGATTAGCTCGGACGACTTTATTCAATCTGATCTTTGGTTCTTCACATTGTTCATCTGCAAGGACCACACAAACAGTGTCCTTTCTTTTTTTACCCTACAATACACATTTCTCTTAGCTTCCTTACAAACTTATAATCCCTCTATCTCAATTTATGCAGCACCTTTTCCTTTTCGAGATTAAAACTATGTGGACTTTGACAACATTTTCAAATCTTTTTCCTTATAAAAATGAGAAAAATTGCAAATTACAATACTCCTCTGTAGTTTTTGAATATTCAAATTTTAAATATTAAAAAATTAAGTTGATTGATCCAATTTAACTTAAAAAATTACTCCCTCCGTTCCTAATAAATGGTGCTTTAGGATGGGCACATCCCTTAAGAAACAACTCATCCTAGAAAACAAAGTGTTTTTACTTAATAAACCCTTAATAGTTTCTTGGTTTTGTAAAATGGTAAAATTAGAATAACATCATAAATATTTCCTTGATTATTTAAAATAAGTACCACTTATTTAGTAACAAAATACAAAGGCTTAAAGCAAAGGATTAGTCAAATTGATATTCGGAAAATGAAAAGTGTCATGTAAATAGAGAGAGAGAAGAGAAACCTAATTCAACAAACCTTAAGCAAGACAGTATCTCCTCGAAACAGTTGGAGCTCTTCCATTTTAGCAGGGTGCATAGATACCACTGAATTATCATCATTTATGGCCTCATCAACAATAACGCGGTTAGGCGATTTCTTTCTCTCCAAAATTGCAGTCGAAAAGTCCTTTTTATTGTTTTTCCTAAAATTGGAAACAGTCAGTTAGAACATGATTAATACTCTTTAAATATCATCCACGCATCGCACGGATACGAATACTAGTATCATCAAATAAGAGAAACCTTCACATATATGTATGTTCAAAATAAAAGAAGATAAAGATACTTTAAGACGACAACAGCAATTCAAACTTGTGTGATCACATAAACACAACAAAAGCACCACACAGAGAACATACTGGTCGGAATTAGTGGAAGAAGTTGGGTCGGCCATGTTGGTAAGTTGCAAAGAGAGCAGTAGTAGTAGTAGTATTAGAGAGGTGAAGAAATGGGTGTAGATCAACAAAGTTGAAGAAGGAGAAGGGGAAAGGACAAAGTTACAAAGTTGACAAGAGTAACATATTGTATACTTGTCATTTCAACACACAATTCACCTGTCCGATGATGTTTAGTTTCCTTGTTTTTCTTTTTTCTTCTCCTCTCTTGACACGTCTATGCATATTGGATAAGGATTAAGGAGTGGTTCGGAAGCTGATTAGGAGCTAATTAAGCTATTTATGTATAAATCCTCCATAAGTAATATAGTATCATATTTGATAGTAATAAATTTTTTGCTAGGTATAAAACTAATATGATGTTTGGTTTGTAATTTGACAACTCACATAACTGATACATATATATATAAGTTATGAGCAAAATTAAATATTATTTTATGGAAAAGAAAGAATAACTACAGGTATAATTCATAGATACTTAACTTGGTTTCAATTGGTAATTAAACATTTCAATTTTTAAATACATATCTAGATACCTTAATTTGATAGTTGGCCCCATGGACATCCCAACTTTAAACATGCGCACATATAAATGTACCCCCTTAAAGGTTCCTAAAACTGTATTTTCAAAGTTAAGGTACTTGCAAAAGCAGAGACGAATTCAGAATTTAAGGTTGCGGGTGTCATAAATTTACGTATAAGATATACTTACCACTAGCACAAAAATTGAATACGAACAATGGTTCGATGGGATAATTTTTGGTTAATTAGATTTGAATATTTTATTCACAAACAGACAAATAGTTCGATTTTAGTTCAGTTTTTAAACTTGATTTAAATAATATTCTAGAGTAAAATTACCAAAGAGAAAAGCATGTAAGAGCTTCCGTAATAAGAAATTTTGTTTAAAAAGTAGCTTAATTACAACATATTTTTTCTTAACTGTATTAATTTACCGTTATTGTTATTAGATGAATTTTTTATATTAATTATCCAGTTATGTGATTATTAATCTTAAGCTAGAGGTTCAAATATTTAATATATGAGAACAATTCAAAATGTCTATTATATTAAGCTTCGTTTTTTCCCCCAAAATTCAATAAAGATATTAATGAAATTATAATCTAATCTAATAGAATAATAGTGTGCCATTAGAAAGAGAGACATCTCATAGTAAAAAGCAATTTAAATTACCTATTAAAGAAATTGCTCATGAACTAAGGTATAAACTATAAAGAGAAATAAAAATAAAATTTGAGAAAGAAGAAGGAAAAGATATTGCAAATAGAAGAGAGAGACAATAGGAAAGAGAATGAGGTGGAAAAGAGGGGAGAATGAGGCTCCAAGCCTCCAACTAGGAAAATAAAGTAAGTATAATGCTTCTCTTGGGATTAGAACTCGGGTCGCTTGAGTCAAAAGAAGACTTCAAAGGCAACTCGAAACTGTGGCACCCACAGGCCTTTTGTGCACTTGAGGTGCCACAGAAAATACATATATTATTTACACAGATATATACATACGGAATACGAATTTTAACCGAAGCTTGCGGGTGCCATGGTACCCCTACCTTATAAGGTACATCCGTCCCTGTGCGAGAGGCATCACGAACCTGTGTCGTACAGGTTGAAGTGTTTAGATGGTCACAATAAAAGTTGAAGCATTCAACTATTTGTAGAAGCCAAGTTAAAGTGTTAATCTATGTTTTATGTCATAACCAAACCCGTCCTAATTATTTTTTACATAAAATAATACGTAGATTCTCTCATAATTAATTTTGATATAACTAGTATCTGCATAATTCTAATCAATTACTAAACTCCTAAGTTTATATATTATTGACGGTTTATATACAGAAAAACTATCCACATATGTGCAGTTTTAATTTTATGATGCCATAATTAATCTTATAATTTTAACTACTTAACTATAGTATAAATTGATGCAGATATTGAGTAAGAATAAATTTTTCTATTTATATAATCTGATTAATGGATATGTCGTTTAAAACAATTTTGATGAGAGTAATTAAAAAACTTATGCAAATGCATAGAGAAAAAGTGAGGAGCTAAATTAAAAGTAAGTAGTGAAATAAAGAGAGAACTTCTTAATGTAACATCTAGGGCAGAGATTGGCCCTTACATTATGTGTCGACTTAAAAAAAGATTTGACATACAACATATTTTACCCAAATGATGTGCGTAAAAATTTGACTCGTATTTTATTTAAACTTTGTTATTTAATTTATATTTGAAGTTATTCCGAATTAAGTGATTAATGTGCAAAATTTTAAGAGCATTGATATGATGTTAAACAATATGTCGCGCAACAATTGCACAAAGAGTAACGAAATCCGGTTCTTTTTCAGTTTTTCTCTCGGATTTATTTGATCTTCTTTTTTTTCTTGAAGAGAAAAGAAACAAAATGCAGTAATCCCTCCGTTTCATTTTATTTGACCTCTGTTGACTTACACACTTTCTTAACTAAAGATAGATTTTATTAAACTAACTTTATTAATGATGTTTTGTAACTTTAAATTTGATTACTACTCCCTCTGTTTCTAAATACTTGTTGTCCTTTTTAAAAATAAATATTTCATAATACGAGTACTAGTTATTTTAGAAAATCAAGACATAATTAATTGTTTGTTCCACCTATACCCTTAGTCATAAATAAGGAGATTTGTTAATATAGTGCAAAAAAAAGAAGTATTAAATAAAGATGCACAATAAATAAGAGTAATTTAGTCAAATTATCTTCTAGTTAATGTTTTTCTCAAGAGGTGTACATTTTAAAAAGGTGACAAGTAGATAACAATGGAGGAAGTAGTACTTTATACTGCCTCCGTTTCAAAAAGAATAACATGTTTGGACTTGACACGGAGTTTAAGAAAATAAAGAAAACTTTTGAATTTTGTGGTCTTAAATTAAAGTTATGTCAAAGGTATTAAAATGTCCTTTAATATTATGGTCTCAAATATTTCACATGAAAAGTTGGAATTAAAGTATTGATAAAAAAAGAAAGGGGTCATTTTTTGTTAAACGGATTAAAAAGGAAAGTAAATTATTCTTTTTTAAACGGAGGGAGTATTGTTTTTTAGTACCAATGAAGGAAACATACAATAAAATTCTCTTGATTTTATAAATTAGACAAGTAATTTGAAACAGAGTAAGTACATTATTATAACCTAGACACAGATTTTTCAAGCGTGTTTGCCACGTTTCTTACCTATACAAGAATTAGGTAAAACCTAGTAGGATCAAAATATTCCATCCGTTTGCCATAATATGACAACTTTACCCCTCCCCCAATTAAATTCCAACACGTTTAATGAAAGAAAACACTAGTACTATTAAAAGGAGTTATAAAAGTCATCACTACTTCGGACCCATTTGGTCTGAAAATAAAAAACGTATTCAGTTTATTTGAAATTTTTGAAGTTAAAAATAGAGTTGAGTTGTGTTTGGCCATAGGATTTTTAAAAATATTTTAGACTTTGAATGTATTTTTTTATCAAGTGATAGAAAAAATTGAGTCCAAAAAAAGTGAATTGTGAAAACGTATTCCAGAATACGTTTTTGATTTTAATGGCCAAAGAAGTATCTATATATATATATATATATAATAAACAAGAGTCGTTATTTTTATATAAAGTGAAAACGTTTTCTGAAATATTGTAAATATAGTAATATTTATGGCCAACATTTAGTAGGAAACAGGAATCCAACAGTACAAATATTGAAAACTTGCCTTAATTCCCTCGTGAGAATCCAACTCAAATAATGAAAACGTATGCTATATAACTTGATGGCAATATTAACGTGCTAAGGCTTATTTTCTTTCTACACAATTTTATGGAGACGCATGTTTCTGAAGACATAGCATTGGAGATCCTAACATGGCTTCCTGCGAAATCTCTCATGCGATTCAAGTGTATTTCTAAAGCTTGGTACAGTTGGCTAGGGCATCCCAACTTTGCCAAATTGCACAAAGCTCGTTCTCAAGTCCGCCCCTCTGCCACCCGCCTTTTGTTTGAACTGGACGTAGATCATGATTATGGTAGCGTCTATTGGCCTCCAAAGAAGCAAAGACCATTAGAAGGATTTTGTTTAGAACTCACGACGCCTCATTATAGTTTCTACTATGAGGAGACGTTTATCTGCTCAAATCATTGCAATGGCCTTGTTTGTTTGTATAGCCGTAAAGATGCTCAAGCTTATTTGTATAATGTCACCACAAGGGAGATAAAGGCTTTTCCTTTCTCTATAAAACACGTCAAGTGCCCAGTAGCGGATCCTCGATTGTTTCTGGGATTTGATAAGGTAACGGAAAAGTACAAATTGCTCCATGTTTTTAAGGAACCCAATACTCGAGGCCAAAAGACTAGGATTCTAACTCTAGGGACCAATTCTTGGAGAATCATTAGGCCGTCTAATTTCGCTCTTATTCCTATGAGATGTATTTTCCTTGATGGGGTTCTTTATTCAATGACTCTCAACGGTCTCACCTACTTCAATTTCAGAGAGGAGAAGTTTGGGAAACATCCACCCATAAAACCTTGTAGTGGGGTGGATATAATGCAAACTGCATTATGGGGAAAACTGGTTACCCGTTGCAGGTCCTTCTACTACGATGACCTTAACAAGGCTTTTAGGGAATTTGTAAACAACTCTAATTATCCCAATTCAGCGAAAGTTGCCTTGCTTGAAACAGAGAGTATTGACAAGACAAAACATGGAAACACTGTTTTAGCAACAGCAAGCATTATTAGTGCCCCAACTTCCTTGCTGACCCCTGATCCCTTTGTGTTAAGATCTGTTAGCAGTTTTGTCGAGAACATTGTCCCATTAACGTCTTTATTTTGAAAAGTTGTTTAGTTTTTTCTTATATTCAGGAATTCGTAAACATTATGTCTACCACTTTATGGATTGTGCATTCTTAGCAGTTTCACCAGTTTTTGTTTAATATTGATATATGTTAGATCAAATATTGTGTAAATTTACTAGTGTGTATGGCTTAAGACGACAAGAAATTTATGACATAACATAGCGGGAAGACATATAACACACCTAGACATCTCGAACCGGTGTAAGATGGAAGTGTCTAGCTAGTTGGTTACAATGAAAGATGGAGTGTTCGATTGTCACTAGAAGCCAAGTTGAAGTGTTTAACTATGTATTATATGTCATTACCAATACCTGCCTAACTAATTCTTATATAAAATAACACATAGCTAGATTCTTTCATAAACTGATTTTAATATTATTAATACCTGCATAATTCTAATCAGCTACTAAATGACTCCTAAGTTTATATATTATTGACGGTTTATACAGGCAAAAACCATCCACTCCCATGAATACCTGCACTATTTACAGCTTTTATGATGCCTTAACTAATTTTATAAGTTTAACTTCTTAATTATAGTATAAATTGATGCAGATATTGAGTGAGAATAATTTTTTCTGTTTATATATATAGTGTGGCTTAGTGGTTCAATGAAGTTGGGTTGAGCACCATGAGGTCTCAGGTTCAATTCCCAACAGAGACAAACACTAGGTGATTTCTTCTCATCTGTTCTAGCCTTGGTGGACAGAGTTACCAGGTACCTGTTGCTGGTAGGAAGTGGTAGGCATCCCGTGAAATTAGTCGAGGTGCGCGCAAGCTGGCCCGGACACCACGGTTATCAAAAAAAAAAAATGTTGTTTAAAACAATTTTGATGAGAGTTGGGGAGTAATTAAAACACTGGGTAATTTACGCGCGCGGTCATTGAAAACATCTTTAAATTTATGAAATAAATCAATTCATGAATGATCAAAAATTGTATCTCTACCTTCACAAAGTAAGGGTAAGTGGATAAGGCTGCGTACATATTACGCTCCACTGACAAAAATATTATGGGTAGCCATAGATGATGATATGTCGATGTATAATCCTTCACCTCCTTTCCAGTACAAGTAATCAAACTGGAGCTAATTCATTTGCAGCGGATATTGCTCTCCCCTAGCCCAATGAGTTTAATGCTTATTGTAAATTAAACCATGAAGTGTTAACTAAAAGAATGATGCATTCACTTATCGAACAATAATGATACACATCTGTTTGAATTATGTGATGCGTATAAGCTTTTCTCACAATACCGATCTCACTTTAGTACTAATTAAGTTTGTTTAGTATGGTAAGCTGGGACTTTTTGGTAGAAGCTTTGATAGGGTATGGTTTCCCTGGTAGATTCATACACTGGATTATTTTGTGTGTTAAATCTCCTACATACACTATCAATGTGAATGGTGAGGGGAATGGATACTTTGCATGAAGGAGGGGTATTAGGCAAGGGGATCCTAGGTCCCCTTTGCTATTTGTGCTTGTGATGATACCTGACTAGAGTGATGAAATGTATGAGCTTGTTACCCGAGTTTAAATTCCATCCACTCTGTAAGACACAACAACTCACCCACCTCATTTTTGCTGATGACTTGATGGTGTTTTGCAAAGGAGAGGCTGACTCAATCAGGAGGGTTAAAAAAGCCTTGCAGCACTTTAGTGCAACTACTGGCCTGGTGGCTAACTTGGACAAGTCTAGTGTGTTCTTTGCTGGGATAGGAGAACACAAGAAAACTGAATTGTTGACCTTAACCGGTTTTTGTCTGGGATCCTTTCCTATAAGATATCTAGGATTGCCACTATCCCCCAAGAGATGGAGTAAACTAGACTGTCATGCCTTGGTGGATAAAATTACCAAGAGAATACAGACTACGTATGCTAGGAAGGTATCATATGCTGGAAGGTTACAGTTGGTATTGGCAGTACTGTTTTTTGTACATAGCTTCTGGGGCTCAGTGTTTATTCTTCCTCAAGGAGTAGTGAAGCAGGTTGATCAAAAATGTAGAGCCTTCCTGTGGGGTAGCACTACAAAAAAGAGAAGACCAGCTTTAGTCTCTTGGGATGTGGTGTGTAAACCTAAGAAGAACGCAGGTTTAAATGTCAGACTCTGGTGTGTGGAACATAGCTTCAGTTGGTAAGCTATTGTGGCAAATTGTAATGAAGGAGGACTCTCTCTGGGTCAAGTGGATTCTTGGTGTGTACTTAAAAGATGAACCAAGTATATGGAATTACCAAGCTCCAGTACATAGCAGCTGGTATTGGAGGAAGTTGAATGAGGTGAAGGAGCATATGAGTAATTGGTATGTCAATGAGAGGTACATCCTGACAAAGAAAGGAGAATATATCAGCAGGTTATCTTGCTCTTATTGACACACAAGTAAGGATGCCAGTGGCCGACTTAGTGTGGAACTCAATATCAATGCCAAAGCATAGGTTCATACTCTGGTTGGCAGTGCATCAAAGGCTAATGACAAAAGAGAGACTCATGCATATGAATATTCAAATGGAAGAGCCTGCTTGTTGCCTTTGTGATTCCCAGGAGGTTGAAACAAGTTATCACTTATTTGTAGCATGCATTTGGTTTAAAAGAATTAGAGATGATTTCTTGCAATGGGCAAACATTACCCTACCACCTGGTGAAGCTAAGCAAGTGCTGATCAAAAGAAGACACTGGAAGAGATTCAAGGAGGTAGTTGCAACAATCATCAGTGGTTTGATCTATCATGTATGGAGAGAAAGAAATTGGAAACTGAATAAAAAAATTCAAGTACAGCAGCTAGATATAGTTGAACAAGTCAAGAGTGAAGTTAGGACTAGATTAGAGTACTTCAAGGAGGCTAGGAAAGCAACTATGTATATAAGGCAGAGAATTGTAGTTTGGTTTTCCTCAGGGCTTGATTACATGCAATGATGTTGTAACCAGGTGCCTTTAGTCTGTAAATATCCTTTTGTTGGTTAATGGTATTCACAATGTTACCAAAAAAAAAAAGTCTGTTTAGCGGTACTAACTGAGCTTTAGTGGTACTAACTGAGCTTATAATAGTTGCAAGACGACTTTGTTTCTTGACACACTTGTTGTAAACCCTTCTGTATGTGCAAGTTTTCTAAAGGACTATTACCCACTAATTTGCGGGTACCTCATTTTGGCAACATTTATAGTCGTGTTGGACGATTATTACTTAAATGCACAATAGTAGACCTGCACAAGAATCATTGAGTGGTGAACATTCAATACCATTATAAAAAGACTTGTATTAATAAGAGGAAATATTCTCGATCATCATATCCAATTCAGAAAAAACCTTATCAAAAGATAAAAAATCCGTAGAGCCAAACACATTCAGAAAAAACCTTATCAAAAGATAAAAAGTCCGCAGAACCAAACACAATTCGCAGATGCACATCAATTGAAAGTTGATATGATTTTCCTGGAAGCACACTCCAGTTGATCAGATGTTTGAGCTATAGGGGCACATGAATTTGGAAGCAAGACTGTTGGATTAACATGTCTTGTGCGTCTCTTGTGTCATGTTGTTGATAATTGAAATGAACATGAAAATTTTTTCTTCAAGTTTTGATGGGACAAATTGATCTCCACGATTTGACCCTACAAAGAAAAAGTTAAAAAAAAAAAAAAGAAAAAAAAAAAAGAAGAAGTTAACTTTACCTTTCTCAAAAAAGAAAAAGTTAAAAAAGTAAATGCAACATGCTATAATTTCTTGATCAAGCAATCAAGTCTAAAATTCGTATAATCTTGTTCCACCACCTCAAGCAATTGTTCATTCCATATATGCTTATCTCCATATACATGGTATTAACATGTCAGATATTATGGCGGATTCTAAATTAAGTCTTTAATTCCGAAGAAAACAATTAGTCAGCAAGTACTGCACAAATACTGAACAGAGAAAAATTATGCAAGCATTAACAATTGTTTGGCTTGAAATTCTTTAAACTTTTGGTTTCAACTCTCATTTTAATTTTTAAATGTAATTCTAGAACCCGATGAATTAGACTGATCATCAATTAACCAATCCATTAAACATCTAAATCTAATACGTATATAAATGGAACTACTAATATCTTCCGTAATTCATCTACCCAATTAGTACAATTTTCAAGACTGTAGCAAGTTTTTTAATTCATACAAATATCTGACACATGCATTTTGATATCAGTTCCATCTGCATGCTAAGACCTTGTCTGTTATTCCACTTTCCAATTCTAATTTAATTAATCAAGTAAGAATTTTGGCAAGACATCTCCAAGGCAGTAGCAACAACCAACAGAATGAAACATAAAAGCAGTTTTGCTCAAGTTCACTCTTGGCTTACGACAAACTATGAATTTAATAGAGAACAAAACTTTTTGTTCCGGATATATCCAGAAGGTCTACTTTTATTTGAACTATCAAATCGTAACACTTCTGACTTATTTTACCTCAAGAAGTTGTCAACTTATGGCAAGTGCATGCTGATGAAGAGGTTATAGTCTTATAGAAATACAACTCAGAAGAAACAGTAGTTCCTAAAGTAGTAATTAGAGCCATGTTCCAAAACAACTTAACAACTATCCTCTTTTTCCCCTTTTCTATTCTTAGATAGAATAAAGAAGGATAAAAGAAATTCTGTGACTTCCTTTGTAGTTCCAGCAAATGGCAATTTTTTGTTGCTAATTCTCATTAGCTTTTTTTTATTTGTGCCCGACACTAAGGCAGTGCTACGGTTACAAAATTGAGTCTCCTGCTAAAATTCTAGCACAAGATGAATATTAAACCATAAATACAAGACAGAAAAAATTAACTCTGAACATGCAAAGCACTCAATCCCTTCAGAATTTCTTTTATTTCTTCCCTTCATATTAACCAATAATACAAAATGGAGGCATCTTCTATAACCTCTTTTTCCTAGTCTTCTATCATTTTTTATTTTTTTTATCTTTATCTACTTCCAGTCGTCCCGCTTATACAATTTACTCCCATCTATTTTGTTATTTTTTAAACTCCATATATTTAGAGTTGTGTATATTTTAATTCTTTTTTTATTTGTAAAAAACAATTGGGCACGGGATGGGAAAAAGGGATTACATTGTAATTCTTATTTATTACTCCATTAATCTATGGCACACTTTTCTTTTTGGTTTGTCCCAAAACGAATGTCGCATTTACTTATTTGATAGCCATCATTTCTCTCTTATCGTTATTGGTCTCACTTAATTTTAAAGACAATATTCTATTTTCAAAACTTTTCTAGAAAGGACAATTTGGTAAAGTTCACAAAGTTTTTTTATTTTTCAGAATTTTATTTTTAAAATAAAAATTCCACATAAATAAATTTTATTTAAAAAATAATTAAATAGATTGAGTGACTTTTTGAGTAAAACTATAATACTTGAGTGACTTTTAAGTAAGAGGAAATGACGCTTTTAGTCCCTGAGTTATCGCGTTATTCCAATTTCGGTCCATGTGCTATCCGACTAAGCATTTTTAACCTTTAATTAAGTAATGCGTGCTATTTTGATCCCTAGCTAACAGATCTTATTAAATTAAATGGAATGATAATTATTAATAAGACACTTTTAATGTTCAATTAACTATTCATTGTTCAAACAACTAACGTGTAAGTAAAAACTTGTATGTGCTATGTTCAAAGTGTCATATTAATAGTTATCATTCTGCTTAATTTGATGAGATCCGTTAGTCAGGGATCAATATAGCACGCATTGCTTAATTAAAGGTTAAAAGTGCTTAGTTGAATATCATAGAAACTGAAATTAAAATAACGCAATAACTCAGGGACTAAAAAATTATTTCCCCAAAATCATTTCCCCTTTAAGTAAATATCAAAATTTAGTCTTTTTGGGATAAAAGTCCATACTTAGTGATCAATTTATTCATTACTCGCCATTCGCAGAAGCTTCAGCACTCTCATCTCTCAGGTAACATTCTCTCTCTTCTCTGTGCTAATAATGAGAGTATATTTCTACTTTTTTACTTGCCTTCCAAGCATATATTGATTACAATTTCATACATTCGCAGAAGCTTAGCACTCTCATTTCTCAGGTAACATTCTCTCTCTTCTCTGTTCTAATAATGACAGTATATTTCTGCTTTTTGATTTGATTTCCAAGCATATATTGATTACAATTTCATACATTCGCAGAAGCTTCAGCAACACTTATTGAGTTTGGCCATAAATATAAATTGGAGTTATTTTTGAATTTTTGTGAGAGAAGTAAGAGTGAAAAAAGTGAAATTCTCATGGCCAAACACCAATCGTAGTTGTGTTAGGAATAAATTGAAAAAATTATTGAGAATTTGCATACTGCTAATTAACATCAACTTCAAATCAATGTTAGGTACCCAACATGGACCCCCATACCGAAGATCCATTTTACCAGTAAGTTTTTGAAAATTAATGGTATAATTTGTTTTTGTTGATTTTCCTTTAATCTCTTTGATACATCTTATCTTAGGGTCAACCACTATCTGGAGGATCTAAATATTGGTAACCATATTGTGAAAGGCAAGGTGGAAATTTACAACTACAACGTCGCCAATCTAAAAAACGATGCTGAATTCATGGAGCTCCTCAGAGATGTAAATACTTTTTCTCATTGTAGTAACTCTGCTAATTTTTTTCCTCTAAAGTTCAATTCTGCATTGCAGGTGAAAGATTATCACTTCACAGAAGGAACTGAAAGAATTGATTTCATTAAAACGAGAGGGAGGTAATATCTTCAATGCTTTCTGAAATTACTAGTCCAGTTTGCACGTCCGTAGCACTTGTGTGCCTAATGATTGTAATGATCTTCTTCGGGTTGGATGCTTTTTTTCTGCGGAAATATTCAAACCTCACTTTTTCTATCTTAATTATGTCATGCAAAAAATCCTAAACTTCATCATATACACCTATAAATAATATTTTATACCTATATAAAAGGTTGAATTGCATGACAATTAGACTTGTACGCTGAATGAAAAACTCTGCAAGGAAGATGTAGCAAAAGGCGTGAATAAAGAAATATTCACTAAAAATGGCAAGTATCCATTAAAGAAACCCCAGTAGTCTCTAGAAGTTTTATGGGATAATTTCACAAGAATCTCCATGAAAATTCAGGGATAATTCTGAATTCCCCACTACATTTTAAGAGGATATTTACGCAGGAGAATCCTCATGAAAACTACACATGTAAATCCTCATAAAAATTCCTAGATAATTTGTCGATAAATCTGCAAAGAGATCTTACGGTTTATCAAAAAAATATTGGTAATTGCCACTTACTCGATTGAATGGCTCTTTAACATCCTCGGATAGGTGCTCGAAATTGCAAGACACCCTACTGAAATAATTCTTATAGGACACCATTTGCATGTTGACTGTAACCAACTTTAAAATTGTTTATTATAAGAGATTATTATTTGAATTGGACTACTGTTGAGAATGGAAAGATGGTCACTGTTGGCTTAGAGACTCGGTGGCGTCACTTTTTTGGTATTTCAGAAATTTAAATTTGACTTAAGGAGCTTCATCTTACATTGATATTTGCTTGTTTTCAGCCTGAAGAGATTGACTTTGTTACTCCGTGCTCTGCAAAACATGTATGAAATAAGGTAATGTTATATCGTATGTCAATCGTGATTGCAAATGAAATAATAATTAGCAAAAGAGTTTGTAAATAAGTTACTAACCAATTAGCTAATACCAATTATTAGATTAAAAGTGCTAATTTTGTAATCATCTACTAATTTACTTGTCCTTTTTTGGTTTACCAGAGGTTATGGGATTGATGGGTATCATCAATACTTTGAAAAAACTAATTGGGATAAATTTCATGAAGATTTCTCTGATGCTATGAGTGCTGCTCAAAAGGTTATTCCTTATTATCTTCATCCTATCTTATCCATTTATTATTCATAAATGAGCTCTCAATAATGAGTTTTTATATCACAGTTTTGGAACACAAAATATCATGGGCGTTCTCTTCACACTACAGTGCGTGTTACTTTGGATGAAGTAAGTTTGTTCTTGTTTTTTATTCCAACAGTCATAACTAAAGTGAAACAAAAACAATCACAGTGTTAACTTCACAAATGCAGGTAGTGGACATTCGAAACTGTGAGATATACAAGTGCAAGGCAGATCCAAATCCGTTGCGTCAATATGATGAGACTAGGTAAGATTTAAAACATAGGATAATCGAGGGAAAATGTCATAGATTGTCTATACTAAATGTAACGTATTCCCCATAAGAATATGAATACATGTGTTCATAGAGAATTTCATGGATTACCTAAATTTTTCAAAACCTTGAGTAGTATCTCAATTAATTAAAGCAATCAATTCCAGAGCATAAAAGAGCCAATTATATGAGTTCAAAACAATTACCTTGAGATGCTGGAGGATGGGCCTTCGACACTAGTTTGTTGTCGTCCTAGTTCAAAGCTTGATTGCAAGATCTCTTTTGAATGTTTTTACTTGTTGTTACAGTTCCTCCATCCCGAATCCTCCTTTTGTTTCACATAATATTCTTAAAGCTTTAGCCCAAGCATTCTTGCTTTGTTTAGTTATTTCCCCCACTATCAATCACAGTCCCGTAATTTCCATCAAAAACCCGTGGATTCAGACTCATTGCCTTCCCAGCAACATGTATCTCCTTCAGCTCAATATTGTAATATGGACTGTTTCCATCCGAGACTAGAGTAAATGCGTAAGTTTACCAAGCGCATCTGTTAGGAGAACACCTAACATTCCTGTGTCATTAAATCAACTATTCCCAATGCATACCTGCGTACAGGATCCGAATGGGAAAAGACCATGCCTGCAGGGGATTTTATTCCACCAAGAACCATTGCACCACCACCAAAGTCCATCCCTCCATAAGTAAGATCCTAAGTAAGACAGCATTCAGAGGATTATGAGCAATCAAATTATAGAAATCAATGCAATAGAAACTGGTTAAAGCAACTCTTATCAACAATTTGGAATACTGTAATCTTATAGGCTACGAAGTTATCAAGGGTAGTAATTGGTTATACTTGTATATCCGTATATTGTTCCTCTTTCCAGAGCATAAATTCAAATTCTAATTATTTTTCTTAAACAGTTATCTCTATTTTTTCCTTAATGACAAGCTGAAAAGGATTGTCATCTTCAAATTTGGGAGGTAAGAACTTTGCCTAACATGTGTTAACATTAGTTTAAAATTATATTCTTTATGTTATTATATACTCCCTCTGTCCCAATTTATATGACACACTTTCCTTTTTAGTCAGTCCCAAAAAGAATGACACATTTCTATATTTGGTAACAATTTAACTTTAAAATACCCACTTTACCCTTAATGAAATGATTTACAACCACACAAATATTTATAACTCATTTTAGACCACAAGTTTCAAAAGTCTTCCTTTATTTCTTAAACTCCGTGCCAAGTCAAAGTACATCACATAAATTGGGACGGAGGGAGTACTAATTTGCTATTTTTTATGACAGTCATGCAGACTTAACCATCTATGATGAGCAGCACAACAATGGCAACCCAGGAAGTGAATACTTTGCCCCATGATTCGTGTCAAGTGATGGGTTTGGATTTTTAGCTATTGGTTTTTTGATGAACAGTCGACTACTAAACTTTTAGCTGGCGGTTTATACTGTGTTGTTGAGACAAACAAATGAGTCATATGCTTTTATTAGCATCTGGACTCCCTTCAGTTTTAATGTAGTAACTCTTGGACTAATGGTGTATACAGCTATACTCCCTGCCTATGCATCCAGAGAGTAAAAGAAAATGGAGGAATTGCATGCTTAATTGGTAATATCTTGTTACTTGTCTTGGTTTCTTTCCAAGCTACAATGTGTATGCGTTCTCTCTGTCTTTATAACTGTTTCATTCCCATTGTTTCTGGACTCGCTTCTATGGTTGAAAGTAAAGGTCAAATGCTAACTACTACTGCTGCTTTAGAAATTGTTGGATTACCTCGAATTGTATAGTTTAGCTACGCCATTTCTTTTCAGCACAAGTACATCAAAGGGAAAAAGTCCACGTACCATAGCATACAATAAATTGACTCTGACAATAACCAAAATCTTACTAATGATGGCAAATATGGAAGGACAAAGGGAAAGCAAATCAAAATACAAACAAACCGTGGCAGGAACTCAGTGATAATTAGAAAGGTGGAGAGGCCAAGTTATAGCCCCCATAAAACAAACAACATTTGGATGTTGTCACCTACGCATGGCATGCACCTGCCATTTAGAGCCAATTATGTTATATAATGATGCATTCAACAAGAAGAAAGTTAAGCAGCAAACAAAAGAAATAGGACAAATATGACGTATGAGAGGAACAACTTAACAGAACTACACGAGAAAAACACAACTGATTAGCAGCTAACCCATAAAATAAGACCTAGGATTCTCGTCAAAGAAGTATCCTACCAAAATGAAACTTAAAGCTCAAACAAGGATGGGAAGATACACACGTCATGTTCGTAAAGAAAAACATTCATACATGTTTCATTATTAGGCATTAAAGACGAGAAAGATGTTCAGTGACATTAATTTCACATCCAAATAGAATGGTAAGTCAAACTTTCTATTAATAGAATGGAGGAAAATATCCTTTAAGTACTTCATTCCAATTTCTACGACAGTCTTTTCAACTTGGTACTTTACAAAACCTGTGACACCTTGCACTAATAATATCATTCTACACACCTTCCATAACTTTCAAGAATCCAAATTCTTTTACCTACTCAAAATCTTGAACTTTCATTTAATGTTTTCTTTATCAAACTAACTTTTTCTTTTTTTTTTTTTGAACAAGGTAACATTTTATCAAACTAACTTTTCAACCAATATTCTAATGTTCTCTTCATATTTCTAATATTTTTGGCATAACAAAATTTTAGTTTTCATGAGAGCACCCCCACCCCACCCCCGGCCAGATTCTATCTCAAGGTCAATAAAGCCTGACCCATTTGAACAATCACGGAAATTTCTGACAGCCGGACAATTTGAGAGCCTTGCAAGACTTTTCAGAATTAACGAGTTTTCAGAGTTAACGACAGAGAAACGAAAATGATTCGGAGAATTGATTACAGCTGTTACGGATTCATGTTGGCACTAATATAACACAAGTCAAATTAACATCTTAAACTCTGTCTTCAGATAGATCTATGTCAGCATGTATAGCTTGTGGCCAGACAATCCAAGATTCTTGAAAACGGACAAAAGGTAATTCTTACAGCTACAATGGCCTCCACCACAAAGAAAATGATAATGTTAAAAAGAGGTTATGACAGCAGACTCACCTAAATACAAAAATCACACTACTACTTAATCTTCCCTGTGGTCAACCAGGTTAGTAGATCTATCAGTAAAAGAGAATGACGAAGTACAGTTCTAGAAGTGATTAGACAGAACCAGAAAATGACAGGACAAGGTTATTGGGACTATGCTTGCATAACATCTTTTAAAAATTACATAGAAGAGTATTCGAAAGCCGAATATGTTTCTAATGCTCCTAAGATTTTTAAACTTCAATGCAGGCATCAAATAGAATAAAAGTATAACAGTGCAGAATACAAGCCTCTCTCTTAAACTCAGCCAAAGCCGCACCTGAAAAATTCTGATCGAGGAATTTCTTTACACCAGCCTCCTATATTAGACAGATTCACAAGCAAAAGCATTCAATATTCAATACACTCAAGTAATTACATCAACACCAAGACTCACATAATGATAACAAATATTTGGTACAACACGAAGTAGACATTATATTTTGGAACGTGATGAAATGTGAGGTCAGCTATAGAGGATATATACAAAAAAGAACAAACTGACAACTCAGAACTTGAAGACACTTGTTTGATCCTAATACATGGCTGGTAACAATTAATGAATGGGAAGATCAAATAAAAGGCTCCTAGGAATATTTGACATAAAATCACTTACAGTGCCATTCCAATCTGCATGGTAAACCTCTCCATAGGTATCTGAAAATGGGACCAGAAAACATTCTAAGAGTAACCCCCAATATTACCTACAAACAGTTCCAACTATTATCATCCATTTTTGTGGATATCTTGCATCATATTTATATATAAATAAATAAATAAGACTAGAAATCAGAATTATGATTGCTTCCAAAGAGATATACCACAATAGATATCTAGATGTATAAGCAAAAAGCTCAAGTTCTATGCACTGACAAACGATATTTACGCAATCATGTCTCTTATTGATAATTACCGGTAAACCTCTTGATAAGCATTAACCAGTAATCTGATAAAGATAGTAACTAAACTGCTATCACAAGTTAAAGGTCACTGATAGTTTAAAAAAATCTTACGTGCCTAGTGTATTTAACTTAAATCCATAAGCAGATGATTGAGTGGATAAAGCTTTGATTGCATTACTGTAAATGGAGATGGGAAAGTATGTGAGGCCCTTGTTCTTTTCACCTTTATTAACCAAGCAACTGAGTAATCTCCCATTAAAATATCAAACCTACATTAACAGACATCCACTCTATTCACTCCACCATGCAAGCATTAGGCAGAAACTTCCACATTTATAATTTACTTCAGTCAGGACAAACAAAGGCTTACCAAGACCAATCCTCTCGCCAATGACAAGATCTTTCCATGAAATTTCGCAATCACCAACATCGTCAATACAGGATTAACCTGGATTGGAGCTAGATCTCGAGAAGAAGTTGGATTTTCTGGCTCCTCCAATTTCATATTTGTTCCTACTGACTGAGTTTGCAAATTTCTTATGTGGTCACTTTCGAGAATAATATCTTGTCCATAATATGCTTGTGTCCTATTTAACTCGCCAATCTACTAACTGTGCCCCTCCCATTGACTTGTTTCTCTATTATTGTTTTAACTGTTCTTAACACACAAATTTCTCTACTATTGTTTGCCTTGGAGTAACTGGTGAAGTTGCTGCCATGTGACCAGGAGGTCACGGGTTCAAGCCTTGGAAACAGCCTCTGGCAGAAATGCAAGGTAAGGCTGCGTACAATACACCCTTGTGGTGGGGCCCTTCCCCGGACACCGCACATAGCGGTAGCTTTAGTGCACCGGGCTGCCCTTTTTTACTGTTCTTAACACACAACCTTCTAAATTCAAGCTCAGCTGATAATTTGGAACTGATATCCCTGGTGAAAGCAACCCCACCATTTCCTCTGCAAGCGGCTGTGAATTTCCATGTAACCTGGAGGTATCAGGGGAAGATTTATGTGGTATATTTGAGCTGATAGATGCAATATACGATGAATTATACCCACTAACTTATCCCAGGATTAGTAACCAAACAAAGGATAAGGCAGACCTAACTTTTTATCTCAAGACTATTTATGCTTGTCGGCATACCAAACGACCCCTTATTGTTGCATTGCAAATTCACAAAATTTATAGAGTTCATTGGGTGATACTTGAGAAGGGGAGCCTTGGAGTAACTGGTAAAGTTGTTGTCATGTGACCAGGAGGTCACGTGTTCAAGCCTTGAAAACAGCCTCTTGCAGAAATGCAAGGTAAGGCTGCGTACAATACACCCTTGTGGTGGGGCCCTTCTCCGGACACCGCGCATAGCGGAAGCTTTAGTGCACCGGGCTGCCCATTTTTTTTTATATAGG
Source organism: Capsicum rhomboideum (assembly GCA_031232105.1). Taxonomy (NCBI): domain Eukaryota; kingdom Viridiplantae; phylum Streptophyta; class Magnoliopsida; order Solanales; family Solanaceae; genus Capsicum; species Capsicum rhomboideum. The sequence continues at coordinate 11,720,296 of CP124716.1, read as the reverse complement.
GTGATACTTGAGAACGTGAAACATGCACTAGCAACCTCGATTGGACACAAGATGAAGGAGCAGAAAAGCTTTGGAATACAATTCCTTTTCTTTAGCATCTTTTAGACAGTTTGGTTAGAAAGAAATCACAGATGCTTTGAGGGCAAGGTAGGAAAACATTACAACTGTAAAGTATATATGTCTATATAACTTCAATTTTTGGGGGAAAGGAGATATATAAATGACAGAGGTTCAATGTTGGATTTCTTATAAAAGCTAGAGAGACACATAGAGGATGATCATCTTATTTTTGCTTTCTTCTTTTTAAGACTGTAAGACTTTTTTTGACTAATAATAATTGCCTTATCTAAGAAGGAAAAAAGCTGATGTGCATAATACTAACCTCGTGATCACTGCTCCCCCTCTTCTATTTATTCTATCAAATCTTTAGAAAAAGCTAGTTTTCAGTACATCTTTCTGTGTTGGAACAGTCCCTGATTCTCCACAAACTGTCCAAAGCTGGAAGCTTTCTGCTCTTTGGCCTCTTGGAGGTTCCTGCATTGTATAGAATACATCAAACTCCACCCTTTTTGTTTGTTATTTGTTAATATCAAGGAAAAGTCTTCTTTTTTTAAAAAAAGAAAAAATGGGGATACGGGTAGGGGAATTAGGGAGCGGATTACAAGGTAGGCAACCGAACCGATCACGCAGCCAACCAACTGAGCTACTAAGATTCCCCTATATGAAGGAAAAGTCTGTTCTTTTAACCCTGTTTAAACTAATAAGAGCGGATTTCATACCAAAGTACCAATGACTTCATTCCTTTGAACTGAGGATGGACAAAAGCTGGTTGAAGATGAGATAAAACACAATCTATCAGATCACCATCTGGACTCTGCATTTAAAAAATCATCTTTTTTGTTAACACCACCAATCAACAATACAGTAAAGCTGCAATCTTGGGAAATAAAAGAAGAAAAAACAACAAGAAGAGTTCTTGAATTGCCTTGAATACAGGCTTGTTGATTTTCTTGACCTGAATCCAATAGATCCCCATCTGGACTCTGCATCAAAAAAATCATCTTTTTTGTTAACACCACCAATCAAGAATCTGTAAAGCTGCAATCTTGGAAATAAAAGAAGAAAAAACAACAAGAAAAAGTTCTTGAATATAGGATTGTTGATTTTTTCTTTATGAATCCAATAGATCTACATCTGGACTATGCATCTAATAAAATTCAAACCTTGGAACTAGTCAAGATGCGCAAGCTGACCCGAACACCACGATTATCCAAAAAGAAAGAACCAAACCTTTCTCTGTAAACACCAATTCCACAATACTATGTAATAATACAACAGATCTTCCATCAGTCAGTGGTAGATCTCGACGCTACGGTGGTGAGTTGACCTGGCGGCGGGGAAGGGGTGGAGGAGCAATAGGGGAAGGTTCTTGGTTTTTGTTTTTTTTCATCCTTTTTGATAATGAAAAATATTAAGTAGTATATGCTACGTATTTTTCGCATTACAAAAACCTCTTCTTCTCTTTTCTCATTTTTTGGGTCCGAGCATTATTAAAATTTATAAAAGCATGTTAAATTAATAAATTAAACCTACACATCACTCGATCAAGTGAGTATTTCTTTTGGGAAAGTACATAAATTCCCCTAAATTTGTTGGGAAAACTCGAATTGCACCTGATAACTTTACGAGTATTTATTTATCTCTTATTTTTATTTGAAGTAAATAAATAATATCATAAGATTATAATAACACTTTCACAATGCAAAGTAAATTATACATGTAAGCACCACATTAAAGCATTTGTTTTTTTATATTTAATAATAAACGAGTGAATTTTATCCGCGCTTTGCGTGATTATTAAAGACAATAAAATATCAATAATTTTATTAATATCATATAGATAGAAGAGGTATATAGAATCTCTCTCTTTCTATATGTATATGTATATATCCAGACGTAAAATTGATTTTATAGAGAAAAAAAATTGTTTATTAGTTATCAGAGTTCCAACAAAGTAAGAAGTTATTGAACTAAAAGAAAGTATAAACTCATGTCAATCAAAAATTCATATCAAATACAAAATAAAGAGAAATAGTAGGGAGAACGTACAGTAAAATAAATCGTGCAACATTACTTTTATTATCTTATTCTTTAAAAAATATAAGGAAAAGGTACGAAATCAATGTGCAATCATTCGAATTCTTATCAACATACACTCCTACAGGTCAATCATCATTTAAGAGCTTTTACCTTATTTTTCAAATCAAATTAAAGCATGAATATAATAAATACCGAAAATATAGCTACCTAAAAAGGTGAGATAATTTCTACGAAGTCTTACAAGGTCTCTATTTTGTATGACTACAATATGGAGTACCAAGTAATGTCAATGCATATGACTATTAATTATTTAGGGGTTATGATGATAAAAAGTTATGGGAGTAATAAAAATAAAGGCCATTAATTTGCACATTAAAGAATATGAATGAATGGTTAATTGTCATAATAATCTCTACAATAAAATATAGAGAAGTAGGAGAAAAATTATTGAAAAATTAAAAAATAAATAGCCAAAGATTATAAAAAAAAAAATGGGAAACTCAAAAGACTAAAGACATTATTGCGTAGATTCTAGTGCTATTTAAAGGTTACAATGAAGGTTTTGTAATTGAATATTCAAGAAAAAATATTCTATTTATACATTTTTAAGGAAGTAAAGAACCAAAAAAGGAGAAAAAAAGGTAATTGTATCCAATAAAGTCATAAGTTACTATTTTGAATCAAAAAAAATTATAAACTTACAAAAAATAAAAAATTCACATAAAATACAAAATAAAGATAAATAATAAAGATAACATATGGAAAAATAAAATAAAGCAACATATCACTCTTACATTAAGTAAAAGGACAAAAAAAGGAGAAAAAGGATAAATATATCCAACAAAGTTATAAGTTACTACTTTGAACCAAAAGAAATTACAAACTTGAGAAAATCATAAATTCATATAAAATACAAAATAAATAAAAATATTGAGAGAAAATATTTTAAAAATGCAACATCATTTTTACGACCATAATCATAAAAAATAGAAGAAAAAAATAAGAAATCAATGCACAATCTTCCAAGCTCTTATCGACGTCCATTTCTACAAGTAGATAACTATTCAATAGATTCTTCGAGTTCAAGTAAAGCATGAATATAATATGCACCAGAAACATAACAACTTAAAAGGCTTATGTTATTTTACAAAATTGTCTTATAATATCTCTATTTATAGAATTACAATGTGAAATATCAACAGGGTCATGAAAAAAAATACTTTATTATTATTTCATAAATAATTATTTTTTTAAAGATACTTCACGTGATTTTTCTATAAAAGCTTCACTATACTAATAACGACCCAATAATAACAAAAAATAAACTCCACAAATAGTGTGAATTTGATCTTCGTTGCAGGCTTGCAGCTATCATACATCAAGTAGGTCTTGGACTTTATTTTCATCTTGATGACGTGATCACTTACTTTCTTCTCTCCGAGTTTTTTTTGTCTCTTGCTCAACTAATTCAAATCAATTTGTATTAACTTGAATATGAAAAAAAGAGAGGTTAAAATGATAATATAGAATTAAATATAAAACAAATGAAAAAGAATAAAGGGAGAGAGGAGTAAAAAAAGAGGAATTTTTTTATCATACGCATATCATTATGTGGTAAACTGAACATCAATACGGCCACTTCTTTTTAATGATACATAATATTAAATAAATAATAACCTTTTTCTTATATCATAGATCCTTGTGTCCGACCCTTCTTCGGATCCTGCACATAGCTGCCCTTTTTAAGATCGTAAAAAGAAACACTGTTTAGAGAATAATATGTTTTGACAATATCAAAACGGTAGTGATCCACTATCCACAGTTAGTTGTTATTCAAGAATATAACATAATCGATACCGCTCTTCAAAGCATATTAATTTCCATCTCTCATTTCAGAGAGAAAAAGTGAGAAATAACATTTTCAAGTAAAAAATAAGCATGCCCAGTGTTTAGCCCCAAGAATTTGTAAAAGTTATGCTCTTATAATTAACTCATATACAATAAGTTGGAATAATAAAAGCTACCATTATTGAACTTGTAGACTTTCTTTTTGGAAAGCCTCCTAATAGGAATGTCAGAGGCCGTGAAAATTATAAAGTTAAGACGGCGAATGAAAAGAATGTGATACTTGCAACTCATTAACCAAGTGTTGAAATGTAGTCCCTCTTCCAGTTTGCGTCGAAAAAAATATTTTGATCAATCTTCATCTTTCTACTCTCATATGATGCAATTTATGCATGAAAAGAGCAAATAAACAATCAATATGAAGTAAATCGAGTCGTCTAAGTTTCCGATCATAAGAAAAGTAAATACTTTTACATGTAAAAAACTTTGTTAAATATACTTTTCATTTTCAAAGACACAATATTCCAAGAATAACATAAAACAATTAATTACGATCAAAATACTAATTGGTAAAAATTTTTACCCAATTCTTTTTTCTAGCATCGATATTTTTTCTCCCACAGTTTCTTGCCATCCTTCTCAAAAGTGAGCATTTTTTTTTAGGGCCTGGACGTTCCTAACAATTTACTATATATAGTAAAATGTTATTCAAAGGTAATGAAATCACAATTTTAAGAAACTTATGTGAAGGCAACATTATATTTGAGTATTGATGAAGTGAGTAATGAAAATTGAATAGGCAAGGAAATGATAAAAGTGGGCAAGTGACGTTACACAAATGAAGAAAACGGTAGCTCTATCAACTTCTTTCAAAAACATGAATGTATATTAATATATCCAATTAAGAAGATAGTTATAATGAGATTTTAAAATGAAAATTAACTAATTGAATCTAACTAAAAAAATGGAATAAAAGGCTCAAAAAATTCATTAAAAAAATAAAAATAAATGGTGGTCTTAGAAGCATGCCACATCAACAGGGTCATAACCTTCCTTTATATATATAGATATAGATTTTTATTCTTTACTTAGATTTTTATATACACTAATTATACAATAGAGACATCAAGGGATTAGATTAATCTCTTTCAAATATGACTTAGCTATATGAAGAAAATATGTATACATCATCGGAACATAATATTCACAAAGATGATGTATGAGATATAGATCGCAAAGAGTCTTCAGGTTCCATTCATCGTTATTAACATTAAAATAGAATTATTTGATATCCTTTAACGTTAAATTTATCACGTTTAACCAATATTTTTACAGGCTTATCCATGAACTTTCTTGTGATGTCAAGGGCTATTGGTTGCATGATCACAAAATACATTGACTTGAGCTTTGGTATGCAACATCTGAAAAATATCAGATATATGTCAGTATAAACATATAGGTAAAGAATCAAAAATATTTATTTCTCAAAATTTGCATAAAATAAAATTAAGGGAAAAATTATGACTTGCCATTGTGATACATCGTCAAAATGAGCCAAGAGGAGACAGTTCTTTTAGACTTATATAAGAGATATGAATTCTTAAGAATATGCTAAAAAAATTCAAAATGTTGTCATGTATTGTAATTTTTTGAAACTATAATTATAAATTGTATATATGATTTATATGTTTGCTAAGCTGTAAAAATGATCTATATAGATATAAATATTGTCGATACAAGGAAATTCTATTATATACTTGCATTTGATTAGAAAAAAATATTTTGTCCAGCTTATTTATTACATATAAAAATTAAAACGTGTATATATATAGACATAAGATATATTGTAAAAAAGCATAAAATAAATTTAAAAAATTATAAAATGCTTAAAAACCATTTCTCCCTCAAATACGTAACTTGCCTCTATATAACTTGTCTTCCTTTTTCGTGGAGACCAACTTCAAAGTGGGCTAACGGCCCAGCTATAGACTCCCCAAGCCCGCCCATCTTCTATAGTACTAGGAGCCTGTTTGGCAAAACTCTTAAAATCAGATTTTTTTAAAAAAGTACTTTTATAAAAAACAGTTTGTGTTTAATGATAAAATTTTAAAATATTTTTAAGTGGCACTTAATATTTGAAAAAACTTTTAAAAGTATTTTTTTTAATAAATACTTTTAAAGAGAAGCTATTTTTTTACATTACGAAAAACGTTTTTTTTTTCTTCCTCAGAGCACTTATTTTCTTTGGCCAAACAACTCAAACTTTTAAAATAGAGTGAAGAGTCAAAAACACACCTAAACTATCATCTTTTTTTGAGTTTCACACCTAAACTAATTGAAGCGTGAGAAACATACCTAAACTATCACTTTTAGTTTGAGAAACACACCTAAACTATAACTTATTAGTTTGAGAAACATACCTAAACTATTACTTATTAGTTTGAGAAACACCCCTAAAAACTGACCAGACCAAATATTTGCTTACAAATTTTTTAGATGTGTCTAGCCATTAAAAATCAGTTCATGTGATGTATTTTTGTTTTTTTACTAACACATTAATTTTTTTTAATTTTGAAATATTTTTAATTGATTTTTATTCATTTTGAGGTGTGTTTAGTAATACTTTAAAAGTGTGTTTCTCACACCCTCAGTAATTTAGCTATGAAACTAAAAAAAAATAATATTTTAGGTGTGTTTTTGACACTTCATACTTTAAAATAAACATTTTTGGCGAAAAAATAAATTTGGACAAACAGATTATAAATCCCTAGTCAGAAGCTCAACGCCAAAATGAAGATTCATCATGGACACACTTTGACGGGGAAAAGGGAGAAGATGTGTGGCTGAATTATCTATAGAAAATGGGTTTGAAAATTGGAGGGAGAATTGAAAAAGTGAACGGAAGAGAAGTAAGTTACAATGATTTTGCAGAGAAATATATGGCCCAAAATCAACCTGTGGTTCTTAAAGGACTCATGGACGATTGGAAGGCTTGCAAGGATTGGGTTTCACCTAATGGAAAACCCAATCTTCACTTTTTCTCTACCCATTTTGGCAAATCCAAAGTTCAGGTGAAATGGCAGGAGTACGTCTATGTCAATTTTTGTGGCACGAATTTTGAGAGTCACGTGAATTCGGGCATGAAATCTTTAAATTTACATATTTGAAAGTTATTAAAAAGTACAAATTGATAATTCAAATATTGTATAGATATATGAAAAAATTAGGAAAAAAATATACATACTTGTTTGGATCTTGAAATTTGAAAGTTGCCATGTAAATTGGGATGGATGGAGTAGTTCTTCTTACTCAAGTCGTTAAATCCCCTTATTCAGACTCTTTTGTTTTGTTTTGTTTGTTTTGTTTTTTGGTAGGTTGCGGATTGTGGGACGAGAGAGTTCACTGATCAGAAGAGAATAGAAATGACTGTTGCTGAATTCGTTGATCATTGGCTTCGTGTTTCTGCTGCTGGTAATGGTGATGACAGTACTCGCGGTGCTGCTGGTGGGTGTTTATTGTATTTGAAGGACTGGCATTTTGTAAAGGTATCAACTTTGGATTCGCCTAAATAATTTATGCATAAGTTCACACACTTTCTTAAGAAAATTTTTAGTATATCTTAAAGGTGTTCCTGCCACTAAATGTAAAACAGCAAAATTCAGCGTTATGCTAAGTATGTATCGTTTTTTGTGTCTCGTTGCTTCAATTTAAAATCTTTCTCGAAGAAAAAACTAGCCATCTAGAGGCATTTGATATATGTGCTACTGATCATTGATTTCGTAAAGTTTGTTCAACCCCTGCTTTGAAATTCTGGGTAAAAAGATTTGTACTTGCAGACTATGAGGAGTTGTGTTAAATGCTATCAGCTCACCTAAAGTATAATAGTTGAAATAAGGGTTTATGGATAGTTATTATCTACAATCCTAATAATCCAAGTTGATATGGAAAAGTAGCATTCTATTATTTAACACCCAGTGCATGACATTGTTTTTAGGAGCTTTTACCAATCCCATTACTTACATAAATTTTCCCTTTCCATACTTACTTTGATTTGCTGTACTCGAGCCGAGGGTCCTCCTGTAACAGCGTCTCCACCTCCACGAGGTAGTGGTCTGTGTATACTCTACCCTCCCCAGACCCCACTTGTGGGATTTCACTCGGTATGTTGTTGTTGTTGTATTACTTACATTATATTTGTGTAGTACTTCTTTTTACCGTGATACTATTTGTTTTAAGATTTAAGTAAACCGATGAATCTCTTTTTCAGCATAGTAACAGAAAAGTATAGAGTTACACCCTGCATGTACTTGTTCAGTTTTGTTTCCATGGCCTTATATATTGGGATAAGCTTGTGTAACATAAGATGAAAATCACATTCCATAGAAACGGCGTGAGTAGATTACACATTACTACATTGTAATTTTTCAATCATAACTGGGAGATTATGAGTTGCATTTTCTTCAGTCACAATGTTACACTGACATTGTAAGTAGGATTTGAAGTGTATATCTCCATCTTTTTTCTTTGGTCCGTCTTTCAAAAGTTGCCACTTGCTCCAGCCTTCTTTTTACCATTCTATCAAAAATTTCTTAGCCTGTTTCTTTTGCTGATTTTGAAAATTTAAATTTTCTTTTTAGGAATATCCAGAGTATAATGCATACAGAACTCCCATGGACTTTTCTGATGACTGGCTGAATTTCTATCTTGACAAATTTCGTATGCATAACGATCCTGATACATATAGTGAGAGAAATGAAATAAGTTGCTCTGACTATCGTTTTGTATACATGGGATCAAAAGGTCTGACCATTGTCGCTGTAATTTCTTTCTTGTAAGACACAGTTGTTATTTTCCATGGCTCTAGCTATAAATTAGTTTGTTTTTTAATCAAATACCTAGTACTTTTGGGAAGTGTTTAAACTTTAGAGATGGATACAGGAACATGGACACCTCTTCATGCTGATGTATTCAGGTCATACAGTTGGTCTGCAAATGTCTGTGGAAAAAAGCAGTGGTATTTTCTGCCTCCAAGTCAACATCACTTGGTTTTTGACAGGTGTAGTACATGCTTTTGTTATCCATGGACTTTCTCCAGACCATTTTTCTTTTCCTGCCAACATTTTCCTTAAGACTTTGGAATTGAGATTTGAGTTGAAACTATGAATGTTTGGAAAAAATTGTCTGACTAACTAAGAAAGCAATGCATGCTGCTGAACTCTGAAAGTTCTGATGTCAAGCTCCAAACATATGCGCTATATCAACGCAAACATGTAATCTCAAAAGAAGTTTGCCCATATTTTATGATGGTTTTCCATATTTCACAATCTTCTATAGATGGCTATCACAGAATATTAAAATAGAAGCATCAAACATGTGTGAACAACTATCAATTTCTTAGATCAATGCATTACAAAAATAATGTGAAATTCAAATTCTTCACATTTGTGTGCCAAGTTTTATGTGAATTCCCTTTTATATTGCTGTTAATAACTATTAACTTGTAATGCCACTTATGATTGGTTGAAAAGAAGCAAAAGCTTCCTTGTATTGCTATCAGTAAATTTACTGAAACAGGAAAAATGATGTTAATGGAACAAATTATGCTTGCTATCTTCGGTGAGTTCACATAATTTATACTCTTTGTTTACTCAGGAATATGAAAAGTTCCGTATATAACATCTTTGCTGATGTTTCTCAATCAAAATTTCCTGGATTTGAAAAGGTAGTTTGCTAGTTACTTTTCCATGAAGTATGTCTATCTGGCAATTTTTTCTTGAGATTCAAAATGTTCTTTCAGCTTTTTAATATTTAGTTTTTGACTTCCATCGTGAGTTCAGGCTATCTGGTGGGAGTGCACCCAAGAGGAAAATGAAGTAATCTTTGTGCCCAGTGGATGGTATCATCAAGTTCATAATCTGGTATTGTTGCTTCAATCAAATACGTGATTATCTCTTATTTGTTATATCATGTGTTTCTTCATAGAGTATAAATTATGTACAGCTTTTCATTCAACTGAAAAATTGAGTAGCTTACCTTGTATTAGATCCTAACTTCCTTCTTTTACTACGCTGCTTACTGCTTAGTGCTTTCTATAGAGCTGGCATATGGTTTATGGTGTTATAGTGCAAAAGTTGAAACAGGTACAGCTGCAATTTGCTCTCTTGAAAGGTTTTAATCTTGAGTTCTAGAAAGGGATCTAATAGCGAGGTGGTTACTGTCCTAGTTACATCCATCATATATTAAATGAGAACGAATTGCTTGGTTTCAGATGAAATATCTTCCAAATTTACTGGACATAACTGTTTAAGATGGATAGATTATACATATCTTTGTAAGGGGATACTCTGTCAATTTGGATCTGTTTATCACAACAATTGACATTAGATTCTGGGGAAAGAAGGATCTTTTTGATGGTCCTGATATGGCTGTTGGAAGGAAGATAGGATCAATCTTTGCATGTAATTAAGCTGTAAAATGCATTTGAGATACAGCTGTCTCTTATTTATTTTGAGGTTCTAGGGGTTGTATTTCTGCTAAATCAAAGTACGTTACATGAATTGCAGGAGGATACCATATCCATAAATCATAACTGGTTCAATGGATATAATTTATCTTGGGTGGTAAGTAAAGTTTGCAATAAGATGCTTGCTCACTAGCCTTTTACATGAATATAGTTATTGCCTTTCCTCGGAAACTAATCATATCTGTATATGTGATATCAGTGGGATTTGCTTTTGAAAGATTATATTGAGGCTAGTGAATACATTGAAGACCTCAAGGGATGTGATGACTTTGAAGAGCTTTGCCAGCGAAATCTTGCCGCTAATACAGGTCTGCCCTAGATTACAAAGTTGTAGTATGTTCTGCGAGATAATGCTGGGGTCCTGGGGGATGTACAGCATAACAAACGTACAATTGTGGCTTAGCTGAGTGACTGAGTCTTCTAACATGACTGTTTAAAAAAAAATTCTATTGGAAACAACCTCTCTACTTCATCTGAGGTAGTGGTATGGACTGCGTACACTTTACCCCCCCCCCCCCCCCCCCACAGACCCCACCTGGTGGGAATACACTAGGTATGATGATGATGAGGGCTTTGTTATCTTTTCTTGAATTCCTCTGTGAGTTCACTTAGAGAAGAGAGAACAGTAATTATCTTACTATACTTATATTATTACTCCTATGTAAATCTATCCCGCCTATCAAAAAGCTTATGTTTTATGAATCTACCACACACTGTTGTTTACTTTTCTCTTTCTAGTTCCTTGGATAGTTCTAACAGTTCTGTTATTATGGTTTGAGTTCTGACTGATATCGTTAGCATCTTGACAACCCGGCTATGTTTTCCTTGTCTTTTGTAGGCATGAATTTCTACGACTTCTTCATCTTCATTGTGTGTTTTGCCTTTGCAAATGTAGTCCTACTACATACACTTGCGCATGTAAAGAACGAAACAAGTCAGGATCCATCAGAAATGCTACAGCATATATATTTCAACCTCAAATCTATAAGAAGTATCGCTGTGAAAATGAAACCCATAAATGCAGGGGACAGACAAGGTGTTTTACTCAACTTGAGGAAAAACTTGGAGGATCACTCGTTTATAGAGCTCTGTGCTGCTGTTGGAAAAACATATGAACTGATACATGACCAAGATGAGATGACCCCCACATTATTGCAATGTACAGACTTGATGTTTACTAGTTTGGTTAGATCTCAAGTTCAGAGTTCTGAAGACCTAGTTGCCTTTATTGATGATGCTTTAACTAAATTAGGTGGTGTTTTTTCTGGTTAGAAATATCTGTATATGTATATGAAGTATGAACTGCTTGCTATTCGTGGAGTACTGCTTGCTGATTATGAAGGAATATATCAGGTGTATTATCACTCTGTTTTACATGTTTACACTATTACAAAGTGATGGAACTATGCCTATGCAAATTAAACGTGAACGTTTATTTGTAATTTGCTATGTATCTCCTATGATGATTCAACTATTTTGGTTTTCTTAAATGCTTGAACATGTTGAGAAAATATTCCTGGATTTTACTTACAGCAGTCATGGTCTGAACTTTGATGCAGCAGTTGCCAGAGACCTTTTCTTTGGTAAAAGTGGATGAGACCAATTGATTTGCTAGACTCTTTTAAGTGATGTAAAAATTTCATGGATATCCCGGTTGGACACCGTTATTTGAACTTGTACCCAGTTTTTTTAAAAAAATTTGCACGTCTACTCACTTCGGAACAGTTTGTTTGAATTTAAGCTTGCCTAACTTTTGACAAATGTTTGAAGTTTCATGGCTGAAGTTCAAACAAGAATGACTATAGATCTGGTGTTCACGCATATATTGTTGTAGTTCCAACAAAAATGATTGAATTCAGCTACATATAACGGCAATGCTATGAACTTCAGATGTTGCAACTTTTTATGCGCTGCAAGTATGACTTTAAAATTGATGTTTGTCATCTTACCTAAATATTGACTTAGGCTTTTTAAACAAGGACAAGAACCAAATCCCTGCTCCAAGTCTTGTCTTTGAATTTATATTTATAGTAATATTTTCTTAATAAAAACCATGTTCTTGATTAGTGAACTTGGATTGTCTTCATTTATAGGATGCTTTTGTTTGGTTAACTGGGCCTCTTAACTTCTCTTATAATCATAGAAAAATCTGTCTTCTTGTGAATTCTTTGATTATTATAATGCCCGGGAAGGTTAATAACTTAAGACTTATGCCAGTTATATTTTATTCTCCCTATGCTTCCCACATGCAATATCTACTTGAACCTTACCATCAACATTATCTCACTAGAAAAAAATTATTTTAAACTACATATGACAAAAGTTTGCTTCCTCTATCTATAATCTCACTGGCACAGAATAAGACAGATACATTGGGTAATTGATTTTCTCAAGATGTTGGTTAGTGCCCATGAGATATACCAAGATCAGTTTTTTCTCCTATATGGCTAAGCCTTGTTAGATAGATCGGTATCTGTGTTGATGGGAGGTAGCATACATTCTATAAAATTAGTTGAGAGGTGCGCCCAATCTGATCTGGACACCATGATTATTTAAAAAAAAAAAAAAAAAGAAAAGAAAAGATGGTGGTTAGTGTCATTTTGGTGATTACACCTTAGACTTTGAATTCCCAAGTTCCAATGTTAGGTGTGGTGGTTAAATTTTTCTACACACAATTTCCATTGAGTTGACAAAAAATAAACTAAAATAACGAATTATGTAAATTGTAATCAATACTATCAACTTCTCACCAAAAATTTACATCAGCTCATTATGGTCAAATAAGTAATAGATGAGCACTTTGGAGCAAACCAAGTTTGTTATATCAAAGAATCTAGAAATGACCCAAACCCTTCTAAATCCTAGGTCAAAATAGGGACACAAAGAACTTAAAGTGGACCCAAAAAAAAAAAGTAATAGGACACTCTACAAGACCAAAATGAAATTAATTGCACATTCTTTTTTTCTTTCTTTATGGGCACCTTGAATTTCTTCCAGGACCACCATAGTAAAAATAATTACCCCAAACATTATTTTTTCCAGCTCTAATGTCATAGCAATTTGGATGGTCAGCTAAAAGATGAAGATTTGACAAAGGAATTAGGTTATTATCCCAATCAACTACTTGCAAATTTCTGAAATAAGAAGCTTTTCCAAATCCTTCATCTGCAAAATGTCCACTTCCCATTTGTGTTGAAGTGTGATATCCCATTGATCTTGAGTTTACTATTTCACCTCCAAATTGTACCATGCTTGCATGGCCTCTTAAATGGCTAAACAAGAAATCTGGCCAGTACCCTACTAGTAGACCCGACCCGAATTGCAGCCACCAGTGTCCATGCTTTGGATCCTACACACAAGACAAATTTAGTTGTTCTAGTTATGTTTTCTTGTAAGTTCATATCATGTTAATGCTAAAGAAAGCTATTTTTCTTGATTATTCAATAAGTTATGTATATCTCCAAGTTAAAGTTTTATACAATTTTTTACATTATCAAGTTATTTAAAAGATAACTACATGTATCCGTTTAAAAAAGAGAGGCTGCTAGCAAAAACACGTTAAAATTCCTGAACCAGAACATGACAGTTGACAGCAAGCATTAGGGAGTCAGGAGACGTCTACTCCTGAGAAGTGTAGTTGGAGTCGGAGATAGAAGTGAAATACCACTACGTTTGACACTATTTTATTTTGTTCCGTGAATCGGAAGGGGGACACTCCCCCGGGGGACACTCCCCCTTATGACCTAAAAATATATACAACATATTGACACTGCCCCTTGTGACCTAAAAATACAACAGCTAGGACATATTAAAATACATTCATCATGATAATATGAAAGTTGTTTAAACTCAAGTCAAAGGTGTTATGTTGCTTAGGAAGGAAAAAATTGATGCATAACAAGAGTCCAAAAGAAACTAGTGTGGAAACAAGAAGAGTAGTAGTTCCAAATTATTAAACTGTTATGCCTAAAAGCTGTTAGGTGTCAGCTAGCAACAAAACAGAATATTAAATTCAAGATGGAAAATGTAGAGAATCTTGCAATTTACTATTCTTGAATATATGTATTCTTTTAAAAAAGCCAATTGTAAGGAATAAAATATAATACTATTGCATTTTTGTCAGCTCATCAAAATTATGCCCCTGCGCATGCCTAAAAGAAAAAGAAACGTACTTCATAAGCAATTTTTTGTGAAAAAAGATTTGAGAGAGGCTCCTTTTTTTCTTTTTTGGTGCAAAACAGCTACTCTATTAAAATACTTTTTAAAATGTTATAACAAAAAATAAAGCTAAAATATACCTTCCATATCATGATGCCAATATCAAATTGTCTACCATTAACAGATGATCTTGGAGATATTGCTGCTCCCATGGCTATCCTGTTGTTAATTTGAACGAAACCTGAGCATAATAAGTTGTAACATCCAGTGGCTTGGTATGCATCCGTCTGCATTCGGAATTATATTATAAAGTTTAAGTTTTATGAACTGACAGATTGTGTGAGAAAGGAAAGAAAAATTAAAGTTCTTACCGTCCAATAAGTGAAGAACCTAGGATAATTGTCTCCATATAATTCGGGGCTGACCTGAATATTGAACATGGCACTTAAATTAATTTGCTATACTTAAAATATCTATGTTGACTCAGAAGGAAATACAAAATTTATAAAAAAAAATATTAGCTGTCAATTGTCATTGTGGTATATGGATGTATGTATAGTTTGTTAGGACAACTAAATTAGTTGATGTTTCACTTTCTAATTAATCCTTTGTACGGGGTGATGTTACATCTTAGCAACAATAATGATTTCCTCTACTCTAATGGGTAAATGAAAAGATTATTGTTCAAATTGGATTTGAAGCAATCGAAAAAGAAATTTCTTTTGTTAACCCTAAAAAAAATCAGTGAAAAACTTGGTCAAAATCAAAATTCATTTTTGAAGACTAATCAAAACATCAGTCTAATCCATATACTTCATTGATCACTAGATTACCCCTTTCCTTTTAGGAACATATCTTTTGTTAACCCTACTTGTTTGAGAGAGACAAAGAAGACACATAAGCAACCTAAATGTGTAGTCTAGCGGTTACTTAAATGAATCAAATTATAGGAGATCAGATTCAAATTTTAAAAGATACCGAAAGAAAAAAACTAAAGTGACTTTGTTTCCTACCTAAGATACAAAATTAACCTCTACATATATTGATGAAACATGAGAGGTTGCAAGTACTCGTTGAATATTTGAAATGCGCACAAGTTGGCTCAAACACTAAAATTTATGGCTTTGAATGTACATACCTGCCAACCAGCTTCAATGGTATTAAGATCATTGCCAAAGGTGCCAGAGATGACCCATAGTTGTGACAGACTGAATTCATATTGATCTGTAACTCTTGGTGTCCATACATTAATGCTTGCCTTTGCTCCATAATATTGTTCTCCATTCACGAAAGCTACCGCATGCTGCCATTTACCAGACATTTTTTTTTTCATTTTCACTTTGTTGGATATACAAAATTTCATCTTTAGACAGATTGTACATTCTTTGGTTTGTAACATTAACATTGTAATGTCCTAATCATACTTTACTTTTAAAAACAATGTCTGTTCTTTCTTGAATGTGACATATTTGACTGTCATTTGACTCTGTTTAACTTTAAAAAAAGAATTTTTACATTGAGAGTTACATTATTACTCCTAAGTGAAAGCAGATTATTGATGTCCGGAGAAGGTAGGATGTACGCAGACCTTGGTAAAGAAACTGTTTCTGATAGAAACTCGAACAAACAGAATGGTAAGAAGAGAGACAGCATAGTAGAAAAATACGAAAACAATTAAATTACCTCATGATCATTGCTCAATGTGTCATGCCTAACACCTCTTCTTATTTTTCTACCAAATCTTCTTAATTTGCTACTTCTCATTAAATCTTTCTCTGTTGTTCTCCTAATAGGAACAGTTCCTTCAGGACATGATTCTCCAGAAACTGTCCAAAGCTGTGAAATTTCTTCCATTTCATTCATTGTGTCATTAGCTTTAGGCCTCTTTGGAGGTTCCTGCATTGCATGAAATTAAACACATCAAAAAATTTGTTCCACAAACTTGTTTAAAGCTAGAAGATTGAAAATTAACAAAGTACCAATGGCTTCATTCCTTTGAGCTGAGGATGATCAAATGCTGGTTGAAGATGAGATAAAACACAATCTATTAGATCCCCATCTGGACTCTGCATTAAAAAAACATCTTTTATGTTAACACCACTCACTACTAAAAAGTCACTATTTGGCTATTCCCGTAGATAATTTGATTGAATCCGAGAGAAAAGAAAAAACAGTACTGTTTCACATGGAAAAATTAAGAAGTTTCTCAGTGTTTCGACTTTCAATGAGAATCTGTTTCCCACCATGCATTTTTCCGGTTAGCTGATTTGGTGGGAAATAGGTGGAAAATCATGTTTTGTAACAGAAATTTCTCATTGATTCACGGTGGAAAAAATCTCTATTTCTAGTAGTGACTAATACAAGAAAAGTGTAAAGGTGCGATCTTGAAAAGAAACAGAGAAAAAGAAGAGAAGTGCCTTAATAGTTTTGACTGGAGGTTTGTTGATTTTCTTGAGATAACCCCTTATTTTCTTGAGTTTCAACAATTCTTGCCGTGGCTTGAAAGTTTGATTTGCCGGCAGTGTATGTTCAGAGACAACAACAGTAGTAAATGAAGAAGCAAAAACCAAGAAAGCAACAAATTTAAAAATGATAGAATTTGCATAAGTAGTAGAAGAAGAAGAAGTAGTCATGATTTTGGTATGTCTTTTTCTGATTGTTTCTTGTGTTAACATTGATTGTATGTTTGTATGTATTGGAGTTGTCTTGTACTGTAATGAGAAGCAACAGAACAAGAGGATTTATTCCACAACTTTGTCCATGGACGAAACACTTGTTGCTGATCTTCCATAAACAAAAATAACAAGAAGACAGGAAGAAAGATTCAAACAGTAAGTTAAAACACGGTTACACACACACCATTTTCATAATTGTTTAAAGACTCAATTGTTTTGACAGAGAAAAATGGTTCTATTTCTATAGATTTTTTAATGTGTGTGTGTCTTGGTTTTGTGTTCTGACACACAGAAACTTCAGGCTGAATTTGTATTAAAATAGACAAGTAGGGGTATGGGGTGGGGTGGGAGTGGGGTTGGGGGTTGGGAGGTTAATTAAGTGTTAACCCCACTACTGAATTTCTAGTCAAAAGTAAGGACCAATTCTTTATTCTAATAGCTATGTTACAGGCACTCAAAAGATACCGATTAAAAATTAACAAACTGAGATTTTGGTGTTTCAACAGATTTATTGGTTACCCTCTCTGTCCAAATTTATGTTGTGTTCGATTTCTGATAGTCAATTTAACTAATTTTAAGATTAAATTGACAAGATTAACTTAATATTCCCTTTTTGGTGGAGAAAGGGAATTCATTACTGCTGTTGCTCCACTTGGTTTTCAAGAAAGAAATGGATTAATAACGAATGTTATCGTGGAATGAATAAGCTATCTTCCTCCTTAATTGAAGGTCTCGAGTTTAAAAGTCATATTACGAAGTGTTCTCTTTAAATGGGTCTTATGCGATTTGAATCCAAATTCAAGGTTTAATAAAAGCATCGGACACCATGTGAAACTAAAAAAAAAAGTACAACTAATGTCAATCTCAAACAGATTTAAGATTGTTTATATGAACTCTCACATATTATATTTCTTAATTTAAATTCATTATTGATTAAAATTTAATAAGGTACAAAAATTCAATTTTTTTTTTTAAAAAAGATTCTTCTAATTTTGAAAAAATCTCAATTAGTTTAGTTATTTATTTTAGGAATACGCTGTCTGGAAAGACAACCTAGCTACCATGTACTATAAGGAGCAGTAATGAGTAACAGGAATTTAAACACCTCGTCAGAAATTGTTGCTGGTGAAAGATGTTGACTCTTTTTTAGAGTAGAAAAATTGGGGTCCCTTTCTAAGTGAACCAAATTTTGCATTCAATAATATACTTATTACAAACGTAATTATGATCAGCATTTAATATATGTAAACTAAAAAAAAGATAAAAACATTGTGTTATGATAAACAAAGGAAAATATTTTGCCTTGTTTTGACATTAGTATTTACATTTAATTTTCCATCATTGGTTAAACTTGTTACACCAACTTAACAAACTTTCATTTTAAATTTTTTAAATATCTCTCCCTCTGTCACAATAACCCATTTATAGTCATACAAACATCTAAAACAACTACTCTTTCCATCTTATTTTATATGATACCATTTGACTTGACACGGTATTTAAAAAAAAAAAACTTTTGAAATTTATGATTTAAAACAATTCTTAAATATTTGTGTGGCTATAAATCATTTTATTTTTTTTTATATATCGCTCCCTCCATCTCAATAACACGTTTATAATCATACAAACGTCTAAAATAACAATTATTTTTTTTTCTGAATCTTATGTCAAGTCATACATAAATTGAGACGGAGGAGTACTTATTTGGTGCGGAACATGTGGAGGTGCACTGGAGCCCAGTAAACTGTGTGTTCGCAATGCGCAAGGTTCTTGTTTGTTTAATAGCCCGTAGGTTGTCAGCACAATAATTTGTCTTTTTTTTACCGGTTAGGAGAAATTTATTGAACAGTAAACTAGGTAAAAATTTTTACTATGATATCTCACTTGTCAACCAGCTGCTCTTGCTTTGAGAACACTAAGCACCAAAATGGTTTAAGTAAAAAAATGTTTTTAACTTATTTTGATGACTGACTAGATATTTGGATAACCAGTTTCTAATATTATTATAATATTATTGTAATATTCTACAAAATGGACTTGCAATGGTTTCTGAAAAATTTCAGAAATTTGAATGCCTAAATGGCTGAAAATAGGGTCATGCAAATCTATGTTAATTGGATTTTGCAAAAAAAAAAATCGTCTAATATGTTTCCGGTCTTTTAAAAGTTAATCTTTTTAGGAATCTTGACACAAATACAACAATATATTTGAAGGATTCAAGCCACATAAATGCAAACTTTGTAGAGAGTTAGACTGTTTACATCTATATTATTCTTACTTTTCAAAAATATTATCGCATCCGTGATAAATTTTCAAAAAATATATTATTTAGGAGAATTCGACACACATCGTCAATATTCTTAAAGAACCCGACCAGCATATATAGGTCTAATGTGGTGTTATGTTCTTTTGGTAGTTAGAAATAGATGTCAGTAGTTCAATCCAGGGCCCTGCTTTATTTTTAAATCAATAAATCATAAAGTGCATGTACACACACACAACTCTCAAAGTCTCAAACTTGGCCCAGGCACTTTCGATTGCTTTTCCTTTCATATCAAAATAGACTTTAATTAAGCAACGGAATAGACTGAATAGTAATGTTACTTATTCCATTAGGCTTAATTAGTCTTGAATAATTAATGAAAAGTTGAATTATTTTCTTTTTAGTGTGGCCCATTCCCCCTTTGCCATTTGAGGTTTCTACCTTTCGATATTCTTATACAACAATGTGTCAATGTCGATATTGTGTATTTCTAAATTCTAACATTGAACGCGTAACTTGATCTTAATTAAAGTTCAAATTCAAACTGAAATTCTGATTTAAAGGTTGAGGTGTTCCACCTTATTGTTAAAAAATTAACATGTTAAAAAGTACACTTTGATTGATTTAATCATGTTGTAAGGACACCTCCTAATTACGTCGTGTGTATTTGATTTTTTCTTTCATAGGTAAGGTGCGTGAAAGTATATTTGTTAACTAATGATTGTCAAACTCGAACTCTAACTTCTATCTATGTGATAGTTTTTGTATGCTTACTTACCAAAATTTGGTCTCAATACCAAACAAGAAAGTGAGAATAGAATCCAAAATTATAAGAGGCAAACGTATAGTAGTTCATTACGTTTATACCTTTCTGAATAAATTAAACTAGCTAGATGTCGTTGATCACAAATCTTTGTTTACCTAAATATTATTACAGACTTTTTGGAATTTTTTAAAATTTGATAATCATATAAGAAATGTCTGATCTTGTTTATAAGCATTATAAACTTGCTGCATTTAGACGAACAAATTGGATATTAGAAAAGGGATCATTTCATCATTATATAAGATGAAATATTGTAAATTAGTTGTCAGTCTGTCGACTTTTATGCATCTTTGTTAATAAATGATTTCTGAAATATGAAAAGTTATTAATAACAAACAAAATGTTTGATTCAACCAAAGAACAAATGAAATTACTAGTAGTAGATAAACCAGATGGTTGGAGAACTTGGGATAGTGATAGTCCCATGAGGAAGTGAAAAAAGTGAACATGTTTTCTTTTGAGCCAAAAAGAAAAAAAGAATACAAAGATAGGGCATCTGGACTTTATTTAGGCCTGCTGGATAGATTCACATAAAGAAATTTTAGCACTAAAAAGTGATTAAAATAAATTCCTATATAATTTGCAAGCATTATTGGAACAGAAGTTTAATTGTACACACTTTACCCCTACTAACGGTTAATTAATCTTCAATTCAATTCATGTGACATTGGTCATTGGTTGATGAACAGAAGTTTAAGATAAAAATGATGGCTTTTGAAATTTATGATCTAAAAACAAGTCTTAGATATTTTTTGTGGCTATCAATCATGTCACGAAGGGTAAAATAAAAGTTTGAAAGTTGAATTATTTTTTTTGACAGAGTAAAAACTAATATATATTTTGATTGTTAGAGCCTCACTATATGCCTAAAAGGTTAATTATTCCTTTAGTCAAGAGCCCTATATATCATTAGCCTAACTAGGGGATATAGTTTTGTTGCCATTAATCTTTAGGGGAAGAAGACAAAAGATATTAAATTTTTTCAAAAAAGATGAAAAAGTGAGCTAGGAAGATGATTGGCAATATGCAGGAGTGCACTAAAGAGGTGATCATGATTGTTTAAAGAGGCAATGAATATAAAGTGGGGTAATTCACATAGCATGTGGTATGCCACTGTTTAGTAGGAGCACAAAGGTATGGAGGACATACTGGACACTCTTTTTCACAAAGCTTCACACTTTTAACATCTTTATGGGGTTCTGGGGCACTTGCTGCTTCCCACTTCCCCCCATTTTAAAATCAAGTTAATTATCTCTTCTTTTCACAATCAAAATTAAGAATGAAAGAGAGAAACCCACTGGTACCCTTGCATGCCAGCTTAGCTGCAAAGGCAAACAAATAGGTGTGTGGGAAGAGGGAGACGTCGTGGCGAATCCAAAATTTAAGTTTTACGAGCTTAACTTTAAAGATTCTTAGTACTAAATTTACTATATTTTAAATTTCATGTAGTGAATTCACTATATAAATTTATGTTACGCAATACGCATTAGAGAACTAAATTTGGAAGGCCGTGCATTGGAGGAACTTTGTTTCTAGGAGGTCACAAGTTCTAGCCGTGAAAACAGTCTTTTGCAGAAATGCAAGGTAAGGCTGCGTATAATAGATCCTTGTGGTCCAATCCTTCCCCAGACCTTGCGCATAGCGGGAGTTTTAATGCACCACCGGCTGCCCTTTATTGAAATACTGAATTCAGATAAACCCGTGTCATACCGCTATATTTACCTCTAGATTGAGGAATGAGGAAACTGTGTTAGAAGGGAGAATAAATGTTTTGCTGGTCTATGAAGTGTCACCCTCACAAATTCCAAACTAGTAAGCTGAGTTTTTAAGCCATCTTGGAGGACATCAATTCCTCACCTTTTATAAAGTTGGCCTGCATTAGATTCCCCACTCACACTGAATTGATATTATACTTATTTCTTTAATTATTTAAAAAGCTGTTCAAATTTCATGAGCATTGGTTTATATCTTCTAAGAAATTGTGCATGCAGTAAGCTGTAAGCCACATTCATATAATATATACAAATAGGTCTATATATTCAAATGATTTAAGGTATATGCATTAAAAAAAAAAACAAGTAATTTTGATAGCATTATTCTGTAGCTATATTAGAATGAAACATGTCTAATTAGAGCAAAATGTATAATAATAAGTCGTCATATATTTGCAACTTCAACTAACATAGAATAGATATTTATTTTTTGCACTGTAATATAATTTGGTTGTAACGCGTTAGTTATCAACTTAATTATCTGTTTTTAAGATTACCCATTCACATTAATTGCAATTATTTAGCTGTTCTATGTAGTGTGTACGTAGTTAGTTTCAATCAAAACCATACAAGTGGTGGGAATGTGAGTTTGCATTTTGCAAGTAGTGAGGCATATCCTCAAAGGTTAATTAAGTAGTATTAATTTAGACATAGCTAGCTAAGCTACACTTTATTAAACCTTTTCTTTCTCTCTCTCTTTTTTTTTTTTCCTCTAGCTCTTTCTAGGGAGGCCGCCATGAATATATGAACAAAGAGGGTGATACACTATTGACCCAAGCTAACGTGTGTATCCAATGGAGGAGATAAAGTTTTAGTTACGGGCTTGATCGAACCTAATTACCTTGATCAAAATATCGTACTTGGCTTAAGAAATTATTAAACCGGACAGCAAAGTTTGTCATAGAAGGGGGCATTAGAACTGACGAAAGGACAAATAAAGGATAAAAAGTAAAAGTATGGTCAATTAATTAGTTAGCTATGAATAAGTACATCTCTCCCCACCCCATATATAGTGAGTGAGTTGTTTGGGAGAAAAATAATGGAAACAAATAAAGCAGCCGGCACTAACACCACCAATAGTCATTGGTGTCTAGCTTAAGGGAAGAACCTAAATAATGTGGTGGTCACTGGTGACTGGTGACCATGTGATGTGACCATTTCATTTCTTTTTTCCTATGTAAAAGTTGTCTAGTATTTTCACCAATCTTTGTCAACCTTCGCAAAAAATCCCACTACATAATCACTCTCGTTAGGCGCCGGTGTTACAGTTTCGTTTATGAGTTCGATAGAATTTAACAGTTTTGATATAATATTCAGTAAATCCCTTTTTTTTCTAATTCAAAATTCATAAACTCGAATCATAAATCTAGTTTGTCTAGTTTTGTTTAAACGACGCTCCCCCACTCTTTTTATAACAAAAAGGGTTTCGACTTCCTATATATATATATACAAAAAAAAAAAAAAAAGTAAAATGAAGATCTGTCTTTTTTCCTTTGCATTTTTTGTTTAGCTGAAAATGGTGAAATAAGTGTGAAATCTCAAAACTAAACAATGCAGAAACAATCGTCTTTGTTTTGAAAATACAGCTGTAGCATCCATAATACTACAACCACAACAACATAAGTATGAAGTCAATACCTTGTAAATTTGAAAACTCCTTTCTTATCCCCTATATGCTAAACCATATGCACTTAATTAAGCTTTACTATAAATGAGAAGGACCAACCATTTACTTGGAGAGATATAGGATGAAGAGATTTCTCAGCTTGGCTACCTTCTCATTTTGTCCCGTGTACCAAATGACCCTAAGGCAATGAGGAGCTCAGAATGTTCGTTCCATGTATTTAACACCTTCGCAATTGATAAGAAATCAAATGAATTAACTTGTCAAACAAAAAATCTCCATTTCATTTATTCATCAACTTCAAGATAAATTTAGCCCATAAAATTCTCTCCTTTACAAAATATTTGTAAACATATACACATACCAATATCAAGAAGCAATCTTGGGACGCATATGGATTTACATTTTAGTCTCCTCTTAACACATGTTGCATATGGTAAAAGCCTCTTATGCGTAAATTTTCCTGAGCTAGACACGCCTCTCCCCTCGCACTTATGTATATATATTATGCAGATTTGTTGTTTACTTAGATGAAGTAATTAGAAACCTAAAAGTGAAATCTTCTAGTAAGAAAGAAAAACGAGAAAATATAACTTGTCTCATCTATTTCAAATGTCAAATGTAAATGATCCAAAAAGATCTATATTCAAAGAACGAAAGGATCTAAATTAATGAGTTATACATATTACCTAAGAAAAAATAAAAAGAATTCAGTGGTACTATCATCATAATTTCAAAAGTCTTCTTTCTTATTATACTTGCTTCATACCAAAAATACTTGTCATGTTCATATACCTTGAAATTTATAATTCACGATGTTTTTGTATAGTTTATGAATATCTACCAATTAATTTTAGTATATTGAATTAATCTAATTCAATTTAGCTCCAAAAATTAATCAAATTGACTTTCAAAAAGTGAAATGTACCCATTATTTTGAATGGAGGGAGTAAATATTTTGTAATTTTTATACTATCTATTTTTAAAAAATAAATAAATAAATAACATATACACATACTATTATTAGAAAACGGGGCCCCAAAAATTTGGGGGCCTAAAGCAAAGGCTTGGGAGGCTTTACCCTCCAGCCGGCCCTAGCTCAAACCTTGTATTTATATTAAGAAATACATTAAATATGTGGAAAAATTAATCCAGAACTCAATTACAAACATCTAATGTCGCTAACCTAAAATTTAGAATGCATAAAAAATCAAATCCTAGTGCCGCCTCTGGCCGAAGCATAGTTGTTTTGTGTCAATGAAACATGATGTGGAAGCTATGGAACTAAGGCGAACTTTTTAAACAGTTCCACTTCTCTTGGATTCTTCTTAATTCATAGAGGATAAAGAAAACAACAACAAAAAAAAAAAAAAAAAAGAATCATAGAGGTTGAAGGAAAAGCAATACCTGAGAATTAAAAGTATTCGACAGGTTTATGAGTAGGAAAACAGAACATTTATCACAAAGTGCAACAACATACCCAGAGTGTACGCAAACCAACTTACCCCTACCTTATTCAAGTAGAGAGACTGTTTTCGATAGACAAGGAAGAAAACTTCCCAGGGGTCACCACCCTAGTACGAGCAATTTAATAAACTTGTGCATAGACTATAAGGTTTCTAGAAACTGTACGCAAACAACAAGTGCATTCAGCCATATAACAGTAATAAGGAATTATTATGCCAGAGGACTTAAGTAGGTCCATCAACTCATGAAATTGAGGCCAAAATTTCAGTAACGTTCCATTTACATTGACAGAAGCAGATGCAAGACAGAACACTGCAGCATATAGGTCGACTAATTTTCATGTGCATCTTTCTTATGAAATTCATCTTTTTTGAAGCTGTGGGCTGGAGGAGTGATCTGATTTATAAAATGTAAAAATATTCATAGATGTTATGACTACGTGAAAATATTTATGCAGAAGAGATTATTCAAGAGAAATCAAATTTTCATTACTGCTGATTGGTTGGGCTTCAGAACATTGTTGTTCAATTCAAGGCTAAAGTCAAAGCTCAAATTGCAATAGAGATGGAAAAATGGATACATAATAAATAGTCAAAACCTAATGGATGATATAGAGGTCTGGGGTAACAAGGTCACTCATCTATAGTTATCTGCAGGCAACAAATAATCCCATTCAATGAAAGTCTAAGGTATCTGCAGCAAACTGGCCTAATCTATAGTTAGCAAGCAACTCTAGTCTACTTTGATAACTATGACTTACTAAAGAAAAAATCTGGATATACAAATGGTAACCTCATTCAGGTAAAAAATTTACCCAACTTCTAATTTCTAAAAGAACTAAGATTCTTTGCAGATTCTGCAATCATGACAATATTTAAGAACAAACTAATCACACGCATAAGAGACTCTTCCCTATTTCTACTGAATCACACGCAGAAGAGACACGAAGTACATCTGATATCGATAGTGGATGCAAAACAACAGTTTGAATTGAAGACGTACTTTTTTTCTGGAAGAAATACGCCAAGTTTCCGAAGCACCAGATTTTAGTTTTTTTCTCTTTAAATCATATAATCGACATTTTGCCTTCTTACGCTATCAGATGTATATATGATTTCCGGGGTACAAGGAACGATAAAACTTCCACACGGAAATCCAATCATGACCATGACCATGTGATCTTGAGCACCTTCAGGCCCTACGTGATCATGACCATGTGATCTTACCTCTTCATCTATTGTGGAGTTTTGCCGGGGCTCCCTCCCCTCCCCCACGCCTGGGCACGAGAACACTCTCGAACCCAGGCCCCCCAGCCACCCACCCGAGCCCATGGCCCAGGCCCCCTCCCCCCCCGCCTGGGCCCGGGACCACGCCCGAGCCCAAGACCCCTCCCCCCCTCGCTTGGGCCCGAGACCACGCCAGATCCCAGGCCCCCTCCCCCCCCTCGCTTGGGCCCGAGACCACGCCAGATCCCAGGCCCCCTCGCCTGGTCCCGAGCCCAGGCCCCCTTCCCCCCCCCCCCCGGCCTGGGACCACGGTCGAGCCCAGGCCCCCTCCCCCCCCCCCCCGACCTGGGCCTGGGACCACGCTCGAGCCCAGGCCCCTTCCCCCCCCCCCGCCTGGGCCCAGGACAATGCCCGAGCCCAGGCCCCCTCCCACCCCCGCCTGGGCCCAGGACAATGCCCGAGCCCAGGCCCCCTCCCCCCTGCCACCCCTCCCCCCCTGGCCTGGGCCCGAGACCACGCCCGAGCCTAGGCCTCCTCCCTCCCGCCTAGGCCCGGGACCACGCCCGAGCCCAAGACCCCTCCCCTCCCCCCCGACCTGGGCCTGGGACCACGCTCGAGCCCAGGCCCCTTCCCCCCCCCCCGCCTGGGCCCAGGACAATGCCCGAGCCCAGGCCCCCTCCCACCCCCGCCTGGGCCCAGGACAATGCCCGAGCCCAGGCCCCCTCCCCCCTGCCACCCCTCCCCCCCTGGCCTGGGCCCGAGACCACGCCCGAGCCTAGGCCTCCTCCCTCCCGCCTAGGCCCGGGACCACGCCCGAGCCCAAGACCCCTCCCCCCCTGGCCTGGGCCCGAGACCATGCCCGAGCCTAGGCCCCCTCCCCCCCGCCTAGGCCCGGGACCACGCCCAAGCCCAGGATCCCTCCTCCCCACCCTCGCCTGGACCCGGGACCACGCCCGAGCCCAGGCCCCATCCCCCCCTCCCCCTCGCCTGTGCCCGGGACCACGCCCGAGCTCAGGACCCCTCCCACCCCTCGCCTGGGCCTGGGACCACGCTCGAGCCCAGGCCCCCTCGCCCCCCGCCTGGGCCCAGGACAATGCCCGAGCCCAGGCCCCCTCCCCCCTGCCACCCCTCCCCCCCTGGCCTGGGCCCGAGACCACGCCCGAGCCTAGGCCTCCTCCCTCCCGCCTAGGCCCGGGACCACGCCCGAGCCCAAGACCCCTCCCCCCCTGGCCTGGGCCCGAGACCATGCCCGAGCCTAGGCCCCCTCCCCCCCGCCTAGGCCCGGGACCACGCCCAAGCCCAGGATCCCTCCTCCCCACCCTCGCCTGGACCCGGGACCACGCCCGAGCCCAGGCCCCATCCCCCCCTCGCCGCTTGGGTCGGGACCACGCTCGAGCCCAGGCCCCATCCCCCCCTCGCCTGGGCCCGGGACCACGCCCGAGCTCAGGACCCCTCCCACCCCTCGCCTGGGCCCGGGACCACGCCCGAGCTCAGGACCCCTCCCACCCCTCGCCTGGGCCCGGGACCACGCCCGAGCTCAGGACCCCTCCCACCCCTCGCCTGGGCCCGGGACCACGCCCGAGCTCAGGACCCCTCCCACCCTCGCCTGGGCCCGGGACCATGCCCGAGCCCAGGACCCCTCCCCCCCCCTCGCCTGGGCCGGAGACCACGCCCGAGCCCAGGCCCCCTCCCCCCCTCGCCTGGGCCGGGACCACGCCACAGCCTAGGCCCCCTCCCCCCCCCAGCTTGGGCCGGGACCACGCCCGAGCCCCAGCCCCCCAGCCTAGGCCCGGGACAACGCCCGAGCCCCAGCCCCCTTCCCCCCCGCCCGGGCCCGGGACCACGACCGAGCCCAGGCCCCCTCCCCCCCCCTCACCTGGGCCTGGGACCACGCCCGAGCTCAGGACCCCTCACCCCCCTCCCTCGCCTGGGCCCGGGACCATGCCCGAGCCTAGGAACCCTCCCCCCCCCTCGCCTGGGCCGGAGACCATGCCCGAGCCCAAGCCCCCTCCCCCCTCGCCTGGGCCCGTCCACTCCCGAGCCCAGGCCCCCTCCCCCCCTCGCCTGGGCCGGGACCACGCCCAAGCCCAGGCCCCCTCCCCCCCCAGCCTGGGCCGGGACCCCGCCCGAGCCCCAGCTCCCCAGCCTGGGCCCGGGACCACGCCCGAGCCCAGGCCCGAGCCCAGGCCCCCTCCCCCCCAGCCTGGGCCCGGGACCACGCCTGAGCTCAGGACCCTCACCCCCCCTCGCCTGGGCCCGGGACCATGCCCGAGCCCAGGACCCCTCCCCCCCTCGCCTGGGCCGAAGACTATGCCCGAGCCCAGGCCCCCTCCCCCCTCGCCTGGGCCCGTCCACTCCCGAGCCCAGGCCCCCTCCCCCCCTCGCCTGGGCCGGGACCACGCCCGAGCCCAGGCCTCCTCCCCCCCCAGCCTGGGCCGGGACCACGCCCGAGCCCCAGCCCCCCTTCCCCCCAGCCTGGGCCGGGACCACGCCCGAGCCCCATCCCCCCTTCCCCCCAGCCTGGGCCCAGGACCACGCCCGAGCCCAGGCCCTCTCCCCCCCGCCTGGGCCCGAGACCCTCCCCCCCACCCCCTCGCCTGGGCCCGAGACCATGCCCTAGCCCCAGGCCCCCTTCCCCTCTACCTCCCGAGCCCAGGACCCCTTCCCAGCACCCCCCTTCCTAGCACCTGGGGACCACGCTCGATCCCAGGCCCCCGGTTCCTTTACCAGGTCTGGGACCAAGCCCAGGATCCCCTTTCCCGCGCCCACGCCCAGGCCCCCCTCACCCCACCTAATCCCAGGACCACGTCCGATCCCCGTACCCCCTCCCCCCCACCTGGGCACGGGACCATGCCCTTGCCCAGGCACCTCCCTTCCTCTTCGCTTAGGCCAGGAACCCCCACTTTCCCCACCGGGTCCTAGGACCCCTTCCCAACACCTGGGCCGGGACCACACTCAAGCCCAGGCCCCCTGTTCCTCTACCGGGTCCGGGACCAAGCCTAGGATCTTTCCCGCGCCCAAGCCCCGGACCCCCTCCTCCCCGCCTGGGCCCGGGACCATGCTCGAGCCCAAGGATCCCCCCCTTACCCCCTTGCCTGGGTCACGGGATTACGCCATTGCCCAGGCACCGCCCTTCCTCCTCGCTTAGGCCAGGAACCCCCACTTTCCCCGCCGGGGCCTAGGACCCCTTCCCAACACCTGGGCCAGGACCACGCTCGAGCCCAGGCCCCCGATTCCTCTACCGGGTCCGGGACCAAGCCCAGGATCCCCTTTCCCGCGCCCCCGCCCAGGCCCCTCTCCCCCCGCCTGGGCCCGGGACTATGCCCGAGCCCAGGACCCTCTCCCACCTGCTTGGGCCCGGGACCACGCCCGATCCCAGGACCCTCTCCCACTCGCTTGGGTTCAGGACCCGAGCCGAGGATCCCCGCTTGAGCCCAGGACTACGCCCGAGCCTAGGTCCTCCCCCATCAGGACCACCCCCGAGCCTAGGGACCGTCCCTTCCTGAGACCGGGACCACGCCAGAGCCTAGGACCGTCCTTTCCTGGCCGGTACCTCCTCGCTTCCCCCTTCGCTTAGGCCCGGGACCATGCCCGAGCCCAAGGATCCCCCCCTTACCCCTTTGCCTGGGTCCCGGTATTACGCCCTTGCCCAGGCACCTCCCTTCCTCCTCGCTTCCCCCTTCACTTAGGCCAGGAACCCCCACTTTCCCCACCCGTGTCCAGGACCCCCCACCCACCCCACCCCACCCCTTTTCCATTTGTTGATAACTATCATCATAACTAAAGATAAAGAAGAGGGGAAAAAATACCTGCACAGTTGAGTTACTGATGGCACCGTCCAAAATACCAGGTCGAAGCCCTAAGCATAGATGCAACTAATTATTTATGCCATTCATGTAGCAAGAAAAAATAGCAGGTACATTTCAACTTTATCAAGAACATTGAGAAAAATAATTATGTTACAAGGTATTGAATTTCAAAGAACAAAAATTGGCACAACTCAGTTGATAAGTAATCTCAATTTTGTGCAAGGTCGACCAAGATAGACAGCTATATTTCATGATCTTTCAGGTCAAATATTGGCACAACTCAGTTTTAGGTCAACTGCTAATATTCAAACTATTTCACAACAAAATTAGTAAAAGATGACAGCAAATTAAGTCTATAAGATTCCTAACCAGCTATGCCTCCAGAAAATCCAGCTCGCATGGCAAAACCCAGAATCAGCTCTCTCTGAGCAAGATTTTCAGGATATATCTAGAGTACTGCTCTTTTTCCCCTTCCCAAACATCTATACATGGAACTAAAGAAAGCCCTGCAGAGTTATGAGCAAAATTCATACTACTTAGATAGCTAGCTAGCTAGGAGTATGAAATTATTTTTTTACAATGACATCATAAATGGATCTTGAGCAGATTTATATGCACAATTGATCAACAAAAAAATGAATTTTTCTAATTACTTCAATCTTATCCGAGGTTCATGACAAGATTTGTCAGCATTGCACAACCACTGCTTGGGAAAATTAAGTATATCAGAATTCAGAACTAATAAGCACTATGCCTTAATAGGCTATACAAACGATGTGTACTGATAATTCACCAAAAACCATCAAAAGGTAATCATACAGAAAACAAATTGAAGTCATAACCATAGAATGTTTGCAAGGAGATGATGAGATTATGAAGACTATGGCAAGATGTGCCTCTTGAAACTTGAAAGTAGTGCACAGGCTAATTATTTCACATTAAAAGCACAAAATTGATTATGAAAAAACAATAGATAACATTTCACACCTAATTCTAAATTGTCAAGGCTCCCCTGATAACTATCATCATTATCGGCTCAAAAAACTGAAGATCTCAACGAAGAAGAGGGGAAAAAAAGCCTGCACAGCTGAGATACTTATGGCACCGTCCAGAATACCAGGTCGAAGCCCTAAGCCCTACGGCAGATGCAACCAATTATTTATGCCATTCTATAAAAGAAAATGTAGCAAGATAAAATAGCAGGTACAAATTTGAACTACCCATTACTTGACAACTTGTAACATCTCTATCATCGTAAAATTTTATCAAGAGCATTGAGAAAAATAATTATGTTACGAGGTGTTAAATTTCAGCCTCTCTACTTCTTCTGAGGTAGTGGCATGGACTGCGTACACTTAACCCTCCCCAGACCCCACCTGGTGGGAATTCACTGGTTATGTTGTTGTTGTTGTTGTTGTTGTTGAGGTGTTAAATTTCAAAGAACAAAAACTGGCAGAATTCAGTTGATAAGTAATCTCAATTATGCGCGGTCAACTAAGATAGACAGACACATTTCATGATCTTTCATCTTCTCCAGTCTTTTAGCATTAAAAAAAAAAACCTAGACCTCGCAGGTAAATCATGATGGAATACCATATCCAAAAAACTAGACTATTGCAGATTATTCTTCTGATAAACATATCTATATTCATAGTATATAAGAGGGCTCAGGGCAGAAATGTAAACGGACTGGTATTGATGCAAAACTCCACCAAATATATAGATGACCTGCCTGCAAATTTATATGAGATATGGAATTGTGGAATAACCAATTCTCAATTTGAGAGTAGCATTACAGCTCTAAACTTGATGTAAAAATCATCAGTTGATTATCATCAAAACAGAGAAGAAATATACATCAAGCAAAATGCACTGTCATATGCTTAATGTTTCCACGAGAAGCTAGGTCTATAGTCCCTGTGCAGTTTGCCTTTCCGTTTTGGGCACTTCAAGAATTCTCAACTGATGAGATACGTACTCTAGGTGGTGGATCATGTACGGGTCTTGAAAACTTTAGAAAGATTACAGCCCAAGCAACAGGACTATAGAATAATAACAAGGTGTATCTGACATTTTAAATCACAATTGGGAGTAGGATGAAGCAATCAAAAGAAACAAAGTAACCTACCTGACCCATGTCACCCAGCATCAAATCACCCTCAACCTCACGCTCCAATGCAATATCTAGAATAAAACCATCATTTAGCAGTCTGATAATGATCATAGCAAGATCAAATCTTTTACTCGTATAAGAAGAAATTTATACCAAGCATTGATTCTGATATATCCAAGCCAAGCCACTGGTGTCCATGCTCAGTGAGTGTTTCCCCACTTAGACCTGATCCGCAACCTTTGAAAAACAAGAAAGAATAAAAGATCGTATTTTTTCCTTTGCATTTTTATTTAACTGAATATGGTGAAATAAGTGTGAAATCTCAAAGCTAAGCAATGCAGAAACGAACGTCTTTGTTTTGAAAATACAGTTGTAGGATCCATGAGTGCAACAATTTCAGAAGTTACAATCATTCAGGTTTACATGATGACCTTTCTACCTAACTAAACCTCACAATTGAGGCACTTTCCCATTCTACAGTATAAAACACCAATTCTACTGTGATTGTTCAACAATTTGTTCTCCACATTGAAAAAGTCAATACCTTGTAAATTTGAAGACTCCTTTATTCTTATCCCCTATACACTAAACCATATGCACTTAATTAAGCTTTACTATAAATGAGAAGGACCAACCATACTTGGAGAAATATAGGATAAAAAGAGATTTCTCAGCTTGGCTACCTTCTCATTTTACTACAATATCAATATGGATACCAACATACATTCCAAAGTTTTCAGGAGTTTCTAATAAGTTTGACAGATTATCAGATCTCAAACCCTTTTGATCCAAAATGAAATTGGTGGAATGCAGCATGCTAGACTGAAGCAACTCTAAATTTCTGTATGAACCTGAACATCTCTCAACATATCACGGCAAAAGGCCAAGTGAAATCAGGAAAAGGACAATTAAAACAAACAAAATAAACACCAATGGTGCAGTTCTTTTAAGCAGTTAAGAGTTAGATAATCACCAGCTGAAGAATGATCAAACAGTAGATTAAGTGATTGACTATCCAAGAAATACTGTTTGGCCAGCGACCTGAAATCAATTGTAGGTTCAACTTGTCCGTATCTCGGAAAGCGCAAAGGTGAAGAAATTGAGATGGAAGATGGAGCATTGAGCAAGGAATTCGATTCCCATAACACTCCGGGCTTACCGATCAAATCAACCAGGTACTCCCTGTATGGTCAAGGGTTACATGTCAATACTAGTACTCCTTCCTACTATGAGGCTAACCAGATAGCACACAAATGTTTAGCATATTTAAAGACCATATATATCTATCATGTAACCGAATCAGCAGAGAAGTTCAACAGATGAAGATAACAGACACATCTAATTACTAATCCAATTCCAACTTAAAATAGCAGTGAGAAAAATAATTTCCTGTCATTCCTACACCATCGGCTTTCGATATCTGATTCTACTTGCTTCTAGTCCTTTGGTTCTTCTTCTCCTGCATTTGGGGCTGCGCGGAAGAAGAGAAGGATTTTCCTTGCATTGGAATTTGGATCATGAATTTAGAATCTGAGCGATTTAGACTGTATGACAAATTAGGTACATTTACTATCTCATCTACAGTGGATCAGTTTTTCCACCCCCGATAAAAAAAATTCAATCTCTGCATGTCAGTAATGAACTACCATTCCATTCAGATATCTTAATTCCAAACTTGTCGGAGAATACAACCGAGACATGTCCGTCCCTTTGTCCGATGAAATCGACAAAATATAATTCAACTACTACCTTTTTCTGTAAGTTGTTCAAAATTTCATTTATTGATTTTTTATTTCCTAATAGATATAGGCTATATATGACACTACACTATCATGAAAAGGCCACAAAAATAAAAATTCCTACATCAATGTAAAGATATATAAATATGAAAACTTAATTAAGAATGATGTGACATGCCTGAAGAGTAAATAAATCCATACGATCAACATTGAAAATTAAAAACATAAGAGTGATTAAAACATCATTACAAACATAATAGTATAAGGATGTTGTAATTAATTTTCTCTGATCATATATGAGTTTCAGGGACTTGTTAACAAATAAAGATGTTGTACTTTCTTGATTGAAGTCACTGGGAATAAGATTCACGGACTTCTTACAAGTTTTGTTGCTTCTCCTTTGAACATGTGATTGAAACCCAAATAAGAGTTCATATACGAAGAGCAAGAGATTATAAATGAGTAAAGAGATTACAGGATGAAGAAGTTAAGGAAGGGAGTAAACCTACCAGATGCTAATTAAAAGTCCAATGGCAGCAAAATCAACCACAGAGCTAAGACGGTCTCATATGCGGATTAGGACTTTTTGTAACGGTTCGATTTTTGAATGTGAATTTTGGACTTAACCTTTGGCCATAGAATAAAAAGAAAAGAAGTAGATAAATAAAAAAGAAAAGAATAAAAAGAGAGATATTTAGTTGTAAATAATTTGCTCATGTGGGGCATGGATGTACTTTCCCAAAGAGATACTATAGCGTATTCTATTTTAGTTTTACGCTCGAAATAAGGAGAAAGTCAAATTAATACTCCTACTTGATAAAAAAGAGATGAGCATCTGTTACCCCGAACTAAGGCCGAAGTTGTTATGACACATTCCAATTTCACGGGGATCCTATTACCCTCGAACTATTTTTAATTGGAATAAATATCACCCTAATGCTGATATTTATAAGTATTGTTGGAGTGAATTATTTTTATTTTTTTTTCACATAATGTTTACTTATTTCAAGATTGCAATTTGATGATATTTAAGTTTATCCGTGGATTGCAGACGGAGGTAAACAATTTCAAATGGAGAAGAAGAGATTCAGAAGATGAAGGAGTTTAACTAATTAGATGTAATTAATTGTTCAAATATCTAATAAAAAGATAACACCTGTACATGTTAATTATTATTAATATTTTTGTAATTTCCATTTGATTTTTAAGAGAGCGTGCACACTCTCTAATCTCTATGCCACATCAGCATTAAGGTGGAATTTATTCCAGCTAAAAATAGTTCAGGAAATAATAGGACTCCCGTAAAATTGAAGTATGTCGTAGCAATTTCAGCCTTAGTTACAGATGCTTATCTCGAAAAAAAATGAAATTCAATGGATTTCCCACTAAATAAAAAGGCTATCATTTCAAAATTTTCATTCATATTCAGGTTTTATGTAATTGTTTTAATTTCGGTCAATACACAATTTAAGAATTTATTGGAGTAGAGCGATATTTTACAAATACGATGAAGTGGTGGATAGATCAAGGCGAAATACCTTACGTAATACTCCCTCTAATTCAAAATAAGTGAATTTTTAAGCTATTTTTCAATGTTCACAATAAATAAATTGTTCATTCTTCAAGAAACATATTGAAAATTTCTTCAAATCTTACCCTTCATTTACACTTTCTAGGTTATGAGTTTCAAGAGATTTAATTGATTTTAATTTAATGTGGCTGAAATTTCATGAGCAGTTTGATAATATCTAAAAGGGTAAAAATGGAAAGTAAAGTACAATTTATGTTCTAGTTTTTTTCCTTAATAGGTATGCATTGAGGCAAAAATTTACTTATTTTGAACTAGAGGGAGTATCTGTTTAATATAGGGTGAAAATCGTTTACACCCCTAATTTTACTTTAAAAATCAAACTCCTCCCTTAACTATAAAGAAAATAGACATTCTCTCTCTCCCCCCCCCCCCCCCTCTTATCCTATACAACGTCTATATTACTCTTGACATTTGTAATCTCCATCTATGTAATATATTTTTATAATAAAATATATTATTTATTTATTTAATTTAAATTCATTAATGCTATAAGTAGAATAATCCTTTTATAATTTTGTCACAAAAGCTAAGGTATTTTTTATGAATGTTATTTTATTACATGCATTAAGTATTTATATATGTATGTGTGCGTATATTTAAGTTTCATTTCTCCCATATTTTCTATTATTTATATAGATAAATGAATTTTGATTGACATTAATGAGATACTCAAATTATAAATTAAAATTTATTTATGATATAAGTAAATTTTAGGGATTAATTTGTTATAAAATATATCTCCATTTTTATTAATTATTTTTATATTGCATACATCGAAATATATTTATAAGGTTATTCTTATCTGTCATTTGATTATTAGGAAGGTGTGGCGAACACGAATTATGGTAGAAGGTTGGGAGGTCGGAGTGAGTTCATGCTAGTAGATACGAGTGTTGTCCTTATTAGTAGTCATAGTGCTATGCTTGTAGTTTCATGTTCTTTGATTTTTATTGATATATGTTGTTCTGGGTAGATCACTTGTAGTATTATCTTATGGTAGTATTGATTTGTTACCATATGTTATTGTGTTACTCCTCATTGTCTTTTGTCCCTTTTTACATATTTTTCTAGACTGTATATTATCGTGAGCCAAGGGTCTAACGGAAACAGCCTCTCTACGTACCTCACCTTGAAGGTAGTGGTACGGACTGCATACACTCTACCCTTCTCAAAACCACTATGTGGGAATACACTCGGTATGTTGTTGTTATGCTCGTTTATTTTATTTAAAGCGTCATTAGCTTATATGCTAAATTAATGCTTTTCACTTTCTTTTTGTCATCTAAAAACTAATATTTATTTTTTAAAATAAAATTTACTATATAGATTAAAAAATTTAAAAATTATGATTTTAAAGAAGTAAAGAAAAATAAATATTAATAGAATAAGGGTAAAGTAGGCATTTAAAAAAGATAAATAGGATAAAGGGGGGAGAATGACTATTATTCAAAGTTGAGAAGGGAGTTTGATTTTTAAATCAAAATTGAGGAAGGTAAATAATTTTTACCCGTTTAATATATTACTTCAAAAACATTTCTGATACTTATATAACGTTTAGAAGTTATGATTATATTCATGTATACATATTTTAACTTCTAGATTTTAGCTTGTATAACAGTTGCGGATTGCTGAATCAATCAGTTAAACGATAAGTCAATATAATTATAGTTAGAAATATGTAATTGAAGAAAATATGTTAATAGTTAGTTTGCTCCGTCGCTAAATAAAATGTCATGTTATATTTTATTGGTCAAATATTAATTAGGTGACTTTTGAAGAGATATGACAAAATTGCGTGACATTTTTGTCTTTAAAAATATGACTTTATTAGATAATTATCAATAATTGGGTTATCTTCTGAAATTTATCTTATAAATAACTGATTTTTAAATTCGATATTATATATATAATAAGTTTCTAATTAGCACAAATATTTGATTTAACAAAAGTTACTCCCTCCATTTCAATTTAGGTAGCACATATAAAATTTTGAAAGCCAATCAAAATTTCTTTTTATGTCTTTTAAATTATTTAATTTTTTTCAAATATATAAAATATTTTATTTAAAATTACGATCAAAATTTAAAAGTTTGAATCTTAAAATTATAACTATATCACGTAAATTAATCTAAATTAAGAGAGAGGAAGTATTAAATTTGATCAAAACCGTACTAGTTGAGAGGAAGTATATCACGCAAAAAACAAAAATGAATAGCTATGTGGTAGGCCTTATTTCCTATTAGGTTTTTGTTTTTCCTTAACTTATTTCCACTCAAGTCTAATTCTCATTTTTCTCCATACACGCACTTCTGCAAAGAACCTTCTTACTTTATTCAACTTTAAGATATTTATATGCATA
Organism: Capsicum rhomboideum; assembly: GCA_031232105.1. Lineage (NCBI taxonomy): Eukaryota > Viridiplantae > Streptophyta > Magnoliopsida > Solanales > Solanaceae > Capsicum > Capsicum rhomboideum. Next base: position 11,682,206 of record CP124716.1, on the reverse strand, counting down.
GTCCATATACAGCTTTAGCTAAAAACATTAGTCAATGTAAACTTTGGCAGATCATTTTTTTTTTTTTTTTTACCTCCATTGGAACTCTTCGTTCCTCACGCCTAACTTTACACCGCACTAATAATACTTGTACAAGTAAAATGTAACTGGGGTTGTGTGGAGTAAAGTAGCACTGAAGAAGATAATATATGTAGTATTAGTTTTAATATTATTATTTATTTTTTGTTTGATACTGACTCTATTTAAAAAAAAATGATCTACTTTTTTTTTTAGTACGTTTCAAAAAGAATTATCCTTTCCTTTTTTAATAATATTTTAATTCTAATTTTTCACGTGACATGTTCAAGACTACAAGATTAAGGGATATTTTGATACATTTGATATAACATTCATTTAAGATCACAAGATTCAAAAATATTAGTATTTATTTTTATAAACTCCGTGATAAATCAAAACATGTCACTCTTTTCAAAACAGAGGGAGTAGTATTTTTAATTTGCGAATAACTAATATATGTATTTATTAAGCTACATATCCTACTATTTTCGTACATAGAATATGAAACTATTTCTATTCTAGTACACCTTATTCAATATCGTTCATGTTCTAATACAACATATTCATTTAATACAACAAATCAAATAATTGATAAAAAATAATGTCATTATATAACTAATCTCAGTATTATTAATAAACCATAGTCAGTATTATTTTCAATTTTTTATACACTCAAACAAACAACCACGTAAGTGCCTTACCTTACCTATTCTCACCATAAAGGATGAAAATATTTGTCAAATTTCTAGCACTCTTGGTAAATAACAACACTTTTTGGTAACCATCTTAACAGATAAGCTAAAGATCAAAGGATTTCAAAAAAAAAAAAAAAGATATTTTAATTAGTCTGCTTTAATCCTCTTTTTGATGTGGTTGTTGATCAAGAAAGGAGTATAGTGAACTACCTTTGGAATCTAATCTTGATATGAACACAAACAAAATGCCATATTCTCTTATAATTTAATTTCTCCATAGGAACTTTTTTCCTAACAGTGCAAACTCTATAAATCCACTCCCCATGTGACAAAAGATCACCAATAGATCTTTTCTCAGTACAATGTACCCTTCTTGAACTCATATAGAAGATGACAAGTATGAAAAATTCCTTAAGACAATATTCCCAGAATTACTTTTGATAAAGTCTGATAAAAGCAAGAATTCCCTAAAGTGACCATGACAAGTTAATTTTGACTAACATCAAGAAATTATGTCCCTTTATTTGATTCTCTTCTTCCTTTTTCAATTTATTCATCCAACACCAAATCTCACTGTACAGTAAAGGTTAAAACCTACATTTGATTCTATTTCTTGGATTCCCCTTAAACTTACAGCTTTGTTTCACACTTGCAAGTCTCACTCTTTGAAAATTGAGTTTCAAGATTCTACCTTTTTTATATTCGTAAGGACACAAAGACAACAATTATTCTTGAGTAGTGATGTCTTTTTCAAGTGGAAGAGCAACAGGACAATCCTATAATGGGATTGTAAGAAGAATGGTGAGTCTTCCTAGAAACATAATTGGTGGATTTTCAAGAGTAATGGATCAAGGAATGGACTTAATGAGAATTGGAGGAAGAAGAAATCAACAAGCTCAATTACCACATCCAAATTTCCCTTACCAACACCCTTATGAGTTCCCTTTTCAAGATCCATTTGATTTTCCTCCACAAAATTACTCACATGACCCTTCAATGGTCCAAGATGAATGGGGTTTTTTAACCACTTTTGAGCAAGAATATGGAACTGAACATCCATTTTTCTATGCTTGTAAGTTCATGGATGCACTAAAGATAGCAAAGGATGAGCACAAGTTCTTATTTGTGTACTTTCACTCTCCTCAACATCCTTTTACCCCTTCTTTCTGCAGTGAGACTTTGTGTTGTGATCTTGTGGTACAGTTTCTTGATGCAAATTATGTTTGTTGGGGTGCACTTGCTGATAGAGGGGAGGGTTTGCAGATGGCAACAAGTCTAAGGGCTTCAAGCTTCCCTTTTTGTGCCCTTGTGGCTCCTGCTCCTGGAGATAGCATAGCTGTGCTGCAACAGGTTACTTAAGAGTTTATTATTTGCAATTTCAGTCTTTCTTATTGCATTGTCCACCATTTTTAGAAATTGTTGTGTCAAACCTAATAAATAAAAACATAAAAGGAGACATCTCCAATTAAGTAGGGGAACCTTAGCGCAACAGTAAGAGTTGTTGCCCCGTGACAAAGAGGTCACATGTTAAGTTGTAGAAACAACCTTGCACAACGTGAGCTTAATGCATTTGGTTGCCCTTTAGACAACTCAAAAAAGTAAAAAAGAAACAGAAGAATGCAAGTTTCCCCTGCTTCCGGATTGATGAAATGACTTAGATATCTATAATAAGACACTTGTGCAAAAGATAGTACTTGCTACATTTCAAATTAGAGTTCAGGGAAAGCACCTAGCATAATTGAAAGCTGAATTTTTATGCTAAAACCTTAGCGCAACAGTAAGAGTAGTTGTCACGTGACAAAGTGGTCACAAGTTCAAGTCGTAAAAACAACCTTGGTAAGCATGTGTGTAATAGACCCCAATATGGTTCAACCATTCCCTAGACCCCTTGCATAGCGGGAGCTGCATCAGGCTGCCCTTTAGATAGCTCCCAAAATAAAAAAGAAACCGAAAAGAAAGAATAAAAGTTTCCCTTGCTTCCGGAATGATGAAATCAAACTTAGATATCTATAATAAGTCTCTTGTGCAAATTAGTACTATGTTTCAAAATGGAATTCAGGGAAAGCACCTAACATATTGTTGAAAGCAAAAATTTGGCAAGTAGTAATATGTCTTCACTATCATGAGTTGCAAAACCTACTACCAGGACTCCCTTCTGAGATTTTTAGCTCACAATATGTTGGTCATGAATAGTGAATAAGCTATTAGCCAGATATGTTACATGACTTAGCATTGAACTAAAGTACTGGTACTCAATTTGGTGATCAATTTTTATGAAGTAGGGGAATGTTTAGATGGTACTCATGTAGTCTCTTTTTACCTTCCTTTGAATAGTTGGAGGGTCCAGTCTCACCAGCTGAATTAGTGGAGATATTACAAGGAACAATGGAAGAACAAGGATTGGCTTTTGGCAGTGGAAGAGCCAAAGAAAAAGAAAAGTTAAGGTCAGACCGTCGACTAAGGGAAGAACAAGATGTAGCTTACATTGCATCTCTTCAGATTGATGAGGTCTATTTCTGTTTATTGTATTACTTGCTCTATATTTCTTCTTATTAATAGAAAGCTGGAGATCAATCCAAGTTCTTTTACTTTTTCAGGAGAAAGAGAAACTCAAGAACATAATGCCCTCACAGCGGAATTCTAAACCAGAACATGTTCCAAATAAATCAAATCAAGAGAAACCTAAACAAAATCCAACACTGATCCAATCCAGTAAGCAAAAAGAAGGTACTTCTGCCATAGCAACTATGCAGAACCCTTCACTATCCCAATCTAGCAAGAAAAAAGATTCTATCTTTGCCAAAGCAACTATGCAAAATCGTATACAATCCCATTCAAGTAAGAAGAAAGAGCCTACCAATGCATGTGCAGGAAAAAATGCTCCAATGACTCAGGTAATTGTACAACATTATATCTTTTGCTGTTGCATAAGAGTTTTAAATTCTATGTACTAATAGCGTATAGTAATTATAAGTGCCTCGATTTTAATAAGCATGATTGGTAACTTAGAATAAATGGCAGGTAACATGTTAAATTATACCTATCAGTGTATATATCATAAATCCGTGGCATACTGGTATGTATGTACCTTGTGCGGATTCTCACTTTTATTGATGAATTCGTGCAGATAGCAATTAGATTTCCAAATGGTGAGAGGAGGGAGCAGAGCTTCTCATCAACAGACAAGATTCAAGCGATTTTTAGGTACATTGATTCACTAGGGTTGCCTGGAGTTGGAAATTACAGACTGATATCAAACTTTCCAAGGAAAGTGTATGGTGTGGATCAAATGGGAGTGACACTCAAAGATTCAGGTCTTCATCCTAAAGCAAGCCTCTTCCTAGAGCTTCTTTGAAGTTATAATTAATCGTTGTGGCATCATCATACTCTGTACCAAAGCGTATATGACTGTTACTCGCACTCGCTCAAATAATATATTATGATTAGTACGTTTTAACTTTCTTTGGACTATATAATATATTCTCATGTCCGTTTACAAGAACAAGATTAAACCAACAGGAGGTGGTGTTGCCTTCTGAAGTCAGATTATGCTGAGTTCAATGGTAAGAACTTTAGTGATTGAATTCACAAAGCTTAAATTCTGGATTCGCCCCTGAAAAGGTGACCAGAGTAAAGATGAACGTAAATGTTTCTATTTCTTCTCCATAGCCATTTATTAACCATAAACAATGAAAAATTAAATGATGGATTAGTTACAAAATGTTCACACTTCTTTCTATTATTGAGAATCATTCATTTAATTGCTCATACTTAGGAAGGCTACAATTGCTTTACTTGCATATCAAGTTAGCAATATAGTCTTGGACTATATTGGAACTTGGAAATATGAATTCCTATTTGTACACAAACCTGGCTTGTCTACCAATTTGTTTCCTTTTATTTCATAATATTCCTATTCCTACACAATTTAGGAAACTTGGGATTCCCATTCCTACACGAACTAGGCTTTCCAAGTCTATAAAAGACGTACACTGCTTCAACAACTAGACACACTTGCAATTTGTAATTCTCAACTAGACCAACTTGGAGAGCAATTCTACTAGTCCATTATTCTTGATCGAACTTCGTGTTCAAGAATTTCTCCAGTATCTCCCAGAGAAGGAGATTCCATTGAGGAGGAACCGCGAGGTCCATATATGGTGAAATCTTTTATTTGCCAAACAACTTTGTGACGCATGATCATGATAGTATTCGCGAAATACTAAGCTCTGTTGGTGTGCCTTTGTACTCAATGCCGCCCATCATCCAACAAGTCTCTTCGTTTTCTCGTCCATGATGTCTCTACCTGCCAATTTTAACCGCCCCTCTGCTTCCTATTGTTATCGACATTGCGGTTAACCGTTAGGATCCTAAAGACGCAGCAATGGCGCACGAGAGAAAATTTGGCCTAAGATGGGGATTGAAGAAGAGGAGACAATGGTAGAACACCAAATAATTAAAGATGGTTCGTCTTACGCCATATTTAGTGTGAATACCGCATAAGTTGTAGCCACACGAAGTTTGTAGTTAAGGCAAAGATGATTTTTTTTCATTACTTAAATATATCTGGATGTAATATTCGTATTACCTTATAAACGATTTATTTCATGCAATTTCAATTACTTTGATTGTGGTGATGTTACATCTTTTCAAAAGATAAAACCATTATCTAAAGACATGAATTACACCACGCCAATATTATATGTATCCTTGAAATCGTCTTAGCTAAACCTACAGAATTCCACCTTTTCTTCTTCATTTTTCTTGCAATTTATAATTGTATTAATTAAAGGGATAAAGATCAGAAACTTTTCGTTGAATGTGGCTCATCACTGTATTGATGCAATGAGGTATTTCAGTTGGAGATTTTTTCTAGCCAGAGAGAGAGAAAAAAAAAAAGAAAAAGATATGGAATTTTAATCAAGATTTTCTTTATAAATAAATCGGAAAAGAGAAAAATATACCCCCGAACTATGATAAATGGTACATATATACCCTCCGTCATACTTTGGGTATACATATGCCCCCAGGGGCGATTTTATGTGTAAAAGTTGGGTCACGGGAACCCGTGGTCATTCGACTAAACTCGGTATATTACTTGTATAATTCTTACAAAATATATTAAATATTAGCTAAAGGAACCCATGCTCAAATTGACCAAGTGGTTCACTGGTTGGTGGACTTGTTTTTAACATCTCGGTTGAGGGTTCGATCCCAAGTAGCAACTGAAATTTGCTCTGTTTTTTACCATTAAAGAATAGCGTTTTTTTTTTTTTTAAAAGGAAAAATTTCTAAAGCCCTACAAGTTAGGCATCGTGTTCTTTTAACAGCAGTAGGCACTAGGCAGTATCTTTTCCTTTTCATATTTCACACAAACTTCAACTTCCAAGTTGCATTTGTTTATTTTCGTTCATGATTTCTCTTCTTAAAAAATAAACTAACAAAATCAAAATTTTTAAAATACAAAACTTAATTTTAGAGTTTTCATAAAAAAATTATTTTTTTGTCATTGTTTATAATAGATAATCATCAAGAGCTAATGAATTGGTTATTCAGACTCACATATTTTACAGGATGAATTGGACATTGATAAGGTTTCATTTTACTTTAATTTAAGTGAAAGAAATATATTTCTTTATTTTATTATTAATTTACAAGGGTGTGATTTTCTTATTTTTTAATATGAAAGGGGTGTGATTTCCCTATTTTATTTTGAATTTGCGAGTGATAAATTTGCGACTAAGTTGAATAGTAAATTAAATTTGTAGGAACATTTATCCTTGAACATCTAAATGAATAAATTATTGACTAAAGTCGTACATTGGACAACCAAGTTCTAGTAGCGGTCCATCCGTTAGTACATTGGGCAATCAAGAGCTAATGAATTGGTTATTCAAAATATGAAGCCTCGTTGAGTACAATATATTGTAAATTGATGATATTTTTTATGATAATGTAATTAATTATCTTTTGTTCGCCGAGTTGCTGTCATTATAAAATTTTAAATCTTATCTTTAAAGCAATGGTGCACCCGTCTTCTTGAAATCCTGGATTCGCCTCTGTATGCCCCTACCGTTAATGAAATGGTATGTATATGCCCCTCACACTAACGGTAGGGATATATGTATACCCAAAGTATGACGGAATATACGTACCATTTATCATAGTTCGAGGGTATATTTGTCCCTTTTCCGTCTTAATTTTTTCATCTCAAATAATTAACCCAAACCTACTACGCGACCCAATAAACCAATCGAACCCAATTTCAAATCAACTCAACCCGACCTCTATTTTTTGTTCCAAACTTGATACTCCTTCTGTTTTTCTATTAAGCGTGAACCCCAATCAAATTGTAGTGATTGGTCGTTGCTGCTAGTTAGTGTTTACTGGTTGGAGGGAGTTGAGATTAGGTCGGAGATGGCTGGAGCTAGGGGTGTGGCGATGGTTCGCCAGTAGGGTGCTTTCGGTTAGACGAAGACAGTGGCTATGCGGTGTTGACTGGTGGTGGGTAGTGTTTTTCCAACGGAATTTCGCTGAAAATTGAAACGTGAGGGATTCAATTTATTTGGTGTTGTATTGGGTTGTTATGGGTTAATGATTTTTTATTTTTTTTAAAAAAATTGGTAGTAGTGGGTGTTACTGTATTTGGTTTTAATTGAGACCGGTTCGGATAGTGGGTTTATTGGGTCGAGTATTGAGTTTGGGTTAATTATTTGGGATAAAAAAATTAAAATGGAAAAGGGACAAATATATCCCGAACTATGATAAATGGCACGCATATACCCTCCGTCATACTTTGAGTACACATATGTTCCTACCGTTAGTGTGAGGGGCATATACGTACCGTTTCATTAATGGCAGGGGTATATGTGTACCAAAAGCATGACGGAGGTATATACATACCATTTATCATAATTCGAGATATATTTACCCCTTTTCCGTAAATAAATTCTTCAATTTTGAATAGGTGTTGCAAATCTTTAATGTATCCAAGGAGGCAAAGACTATATTGAGTAAAGAAAGGATTCTCATCACACTGACAAGCTTATTTTTGCATGGGGTTGGACCGTCTTTGATAGGCTTGTGTGTTTTAGCCCTTAAGTGGGCTTTTATAGAGACAAAGGTAGGTCTAAGTCTTCATTTGTAGGATTTTGATGTTGATGCTGTAGCAAAGGAGGCAACAAATGAATGGAACTTCTCCACTTTAATTATGGTTGTCGTTGCTTCTATCTCTAATGCTTTGAATATGGGCTATGATTATTACTTTTTTGCCTTGTCCCACTCCCACTCACTTCTTTCAAAAAGACAATCTTGATCATTTATTACATATGATGTATTGAGAGTTCAAGATCGTAACATAATTTACAGGGTGCATTTCAATTGTACTAATTCCTGATTTATGGAAGAGTATGTTTTAATTGTACTAATTTTTGCATAAGCTTTAATTGTACTAATTTTTATATAATATAGATCTGAAGAATGGACAAATTCTCCAAAACATATTTCTATCCTGAGACAGTCTTAGAAATATCACGATATTCAATATTTATTTCATTTATTGTCTTGACATAATATCTATTTTAACGGATATCGTTAAAACTTAACAAATTTCTTTAGAAATTAGAAGAGAACAATGTGTCTTCTATAACAATTTTTGTCCCCTTAGACATAAATATAATAGCTCTTTCGGAACCTTCAATCAATTCAAATTATCAGAAATTATGGTAGTATTTGTTTTTCTCCTTAGCAAGTATGAAAAATATTTCTCATCTTTGAATGGCTTGCGTTGTTCCATTATCAATCACATAAATTTCTTCATTATTGATCATTGATCCATTCGAAGAACATCCACATATTCTTCAAGATAAAAAAAATATAGGTGAAGTAAACATTAACGTATTATACAGACTTTAGTTATTTACCAAATTATAGAAACACGATCATACTAGTCAATACAACTAACATGAGTGAAAAATATTTAAGCTGTTACAGATCCAGCACCTATCAGGTGATCTATAGTTCCTTCAGGATGTTCAAAGAAATTTACTATATCTAGATGATATGGGCTCAACATTATTTTCAAGGATAAAATTTGCTTCTTCAAGGATAGTTGATAGAGCTCAACCAAATGCTTTGACATATGATATGTACATGACCAGTGTCTTTTCCTCCACACTAATAATATTTATTTTAAATTTTTTTCTTTGCATTGATTAATGTTTTTCATCCTTCTTCTTGGGTTTCTTGTGATAAAGGTTTTTATTTGGTGAAAAATAACCCGGATTCAATATTTCTTTTACTCCATCTCATGAAAAACAAATCTTAAAAATATATATAGGAGTGAAATTAAGTTATTAGAAGTCAACAATTGTGTTGATTAATAATTTAAAGTATTTTCATATCATTTCACTAAAAATAATTTAAGTAGTTAGTTAAAATTGAACTAAAAAAAATTCTAAAATTTAATACTACTTTTTAAACATTATTTTTCACTTCATCTCATGAAAATAAATGTTAAAAATATACATAGGGATAATAGTGGAATTAAGTTATTAGAAGTCAACAATTGTGTTGACTAAAAATTTAAAGTATTTGCATATTATTTCACCGAAATGTTTTTAAGTAGTTGGCTAAATTGAACTCAAAAAAATTTCTCAAATTCAATATTTATTTTTTATTATTTTTTACTTCATCTCCTTATAAATAAATCTTAAAAATATACTCAAGAGTGAAATTAAGTTGTTAGAAGTCAATAATTGTGTTGACTAGTCGTAAGATCCACAAATTAAGACTTGATTCAATCCTAACATAGATAGAATTAACATTCAGAAGTCAACTATTTATGTTGACTATAGTAATAACAAATTGAGAGTCAATTCAGTCCTAACATAAATTGAATCAATATTCCACATTGTAGTAGTCAACATTTATGTTGACTATAATTATGATACATTGAGACTCAATTCAATCCTAATATAGATTGAATCAACATTCCTTAATTAAAAGTCAACTATTTATGTTGACTATAGTCTTGACAAATGAGACTTAATTCAATCCTAACATAGATTGAATCAATATTCACCAATTAGAAGTCAAACATTTATATTGACTATATTCACAACAAATTGAAACTCAATTCAATTTTTTATTGATTTGTGAAACCTAATTTATTTGTGCACCTTTTAAAAGTTATTAAAAGATATAACCTTTTTTTTTTGTCTTTTGAATATTAAATTACAAAACACCATGGATTAATAAGAATAATATAAATATATACTTACTCATTTGCTAAATAAAAGGATAAACAATTAGAGTTACAAGATGACCGAAGATGATGATATTCCAGCTAATTGGTTAATCGTTAAGTTAAGAGTCCCATTCAGTTGAATATTTTTAGGGTAAAGAGTTCGAAATATACCTGAACTTTGCCAAAATTTGTTGTTACACGCCTCAACTTTGCGGGGGTCCTATGACCCCCCTGTACTATTTATTATCGTATTTATGTGGCATATATTTGGCCAACTCGACCACTTACTCAGTCCATCAAACCACGGTGATACACACGCGCCATTAAAATTAAATAAAAGAGTTTAATATATTTCTTAATTTTATTTTAAGCCCTCATTAATCATTATCCACATTTAATAAAATAAAAAAGGTAAGGAATTTTCTAGACAAACAAAGAACCTTTCCTCTTCTCTATAATCAGACAAAGTCGACCTTCTCATCCATTTTCCTCATCTTTCAGTTTCACTACTCTTTCTAAAATTGTTGCTTATATTAATTGGGTAATACAGTGCAGATTGTGCTTCTTGGACGTGTGAAAGAGGTGTGAAAGTGCTAGTGTTCAACAAGTATTGAAGGTTAGTCATGTTTTTCGTGACACCTAAAGTTAAAATTGAAACTTTATGACGATTTCTCTAGGGTTTAGTTATATATTACTTTATTGTTGATTGTGTAGTCTGAAATTTGAGGGTTTATTGAAAAGTAGGGTTTTTTTCTAGTTTAGGGCTTAGTTAAATTGGTTCTTGTTTTGACTATAAATTAGGGGTTTTTTGTAGTCTAAATTGATTCTTTTAGTGTGACTAATTACAATAGGTTTGAATAATCAATTTTCCCCAAATTGTTGGAGTTGTTGTATGGTTATATGACTGTTTTATTTTTTTTTTTGGTTCCATACCTAATGGTCTTTCATTGTGAATGTGACTTAATTTCAGGAATGGTGATTTTACATATATAACTTTGAGATATTATCATGGTGGAATTTTAAATAGTAGGAGTCGAAAACCAGAATATGAGGGTGGGAAAGTCACAGATATTTTTAATGTGGACGTGGATAAGATTTCTTATTTTGAGCTAATGAGCTTTTTAAAAGAGATAGGGTATGGTACAACAACCTGCACATTTTATGTTAGGCCACCTAAAAAGTTCTTTCTATTAGATATTCAAAATGATGGGGACATTTATGAACTTTCACAATCTTTTGACAATGGGGATGTTGTTGAGGTGTACGTTTTTCAAATGGTTGATCACCTTGAACAAGTTGATGGTCCCATTGGTTTGTTAGAATACACTAATACCAATGAGGGATCTTTTGTTGCTTTTAATAAAGAAGGGGACAATGGGGTCCGTGAAGGGGATGGAGTTGCTGAAGAAGGGGGTGAGGGTGCTCATTTTAATGAAGCACCAACTAGTGAAAATGCTAGATCTGATGAGCTTCAAAATGAGGTTGCACCTACTCAAACAACAGCTAATGAAGGTGATGAATCTGTTGCTCAGCCTGAAATTGCTGGACCTTCTCAACCAGCATCTTATCAAGGTGTTGATGAGTTACCAGTTCTTGATTCTGACCACTCAACCGAAAATAGTTCAGATTCTGACCACGAAGATCTATTTGTTGAAGATGATGCTGAATATGAAAGTGATGTGCATGAGGAGGACATAAACTTGAGAGCTGAAAGGAGGACATACCAGAGGAGGAAGAGAAGAGAAAGAAAAACAAAAGACCCTGAAGAAGTTCCTCTAGGTGAAGTTGGTCCAGATTTAGGATTTAATGAGACAGAAACTGTTGATAAAAGCATAAAAGGTAAAGTTGCTGGGGATGAACCTGTGTATTGCAGTTCATCAGAATATAGTGTGGAATCTGATTCAGAAGATGGGGTAGGGTCAAAGAGGGATAGTAGTAAGGTAGTTTTTGATAAATCTGCTAAAAAAGTTGTGTGGCAGTTGGGCATGATATTTGAGGATGTGAATGAGTTTAGGGATGCTGTTACAAAATATTCAGTTCAAAAAGGTGTTCAATTAGAGAAGTATACTAATGAGTCCAAAAAGGTTAGGGTTAGATGTAGGGAAGGTTGTCCTTGGCTGTTATATGCAAGTCTACCAATGATTTTCAGATTAAAACCTACAATCCTAAGCATAGGTGTATCAAGACAACTAGAAATTATATGTGCAATTCTAAATTCCTGAATAAGCATTACAAAGACAGAATTACTGAGCAGCCAAATATGAGGATATTCAAATTTCAGCAACTCATTAGAAAAGAGTTGGGGATACATGTTGGAAAGACTACTGCCAGGAGAGCTAGAGGTAGAATACTTCAAGAATTAATGGGTGATCATGTGAAAGAGTTTGGAAGAATATTTGACTATAGGGATGAAATGTTGAGGACCAATCCTGGTTCCACTTGTGTTGTGAAAGTTGATAATTCTGATGGCAGTAAGCTGATTTTCCAAAGCTTTTACATTTGTTTTGATGCATGCAAAAAAGCTTTTCTGGGTGGTTGCAGAAAATGTATTGGTTTAGATGGATGTTTCTTGAAGGGAGTAACCAAAGGTCAGTTGTTGGTTGTTGTGGCTAAAGATGGCAATAATCAGATGTTGCCTATTGCTTGGGGTGTAGTAGAGTATGAGAATAAGAACACTTGGACATGTTTTGTGAAATTGTTGATAGAGGATTTGGGATTAGGAGATGGCAGAGATTACACAATCATTTCAGACATGCAAAAGGTATGTTTTTTTGTTCATTTGGTTATGTTTAATTAATATTATGTATAATTATGAATGTCTAACTTGTTTGAGTTGAATGTTGTGGTCTGATTTTTAGGGTCTTAGAGCAACACTGATGGAGCTTTTACCAGAGGTGGAGCATAGGATATGTGCAAGGCACATCCTTGCAAATTGGTCAAAAAAATGGAGAGGTCTTTAAAGAAGGAACCAGTTCTGGAAATGTGCAAGAAGCACCTTTGAGGCAGAAGCGAAGAAAAATCTGGACCAAATGGCCATGCTAGGTAATGAGAATATTGTTCCAGATTTACTACACTTTAAGGTTGAAAGTTGATGTAAAATGTACTTTAGAACTGATATCAAGTGTGATAGCATAGACAACAACATGACTGAGAGCTTCAATGCTTGGATCTTAGGACCAAGGCATAAAACAATTATCACTATGCTTGAAGAGATAAGGATGAAGGTAATGAATAGGCTAGGTGAATTCACTAAGTTTCCAGAAACATGGTTGTCTAATATATCTCCAATGGCTTTGAGAGTATTAGAAAAAAACATAGAGAAGTCAATGAGATGTAATATTGACTTCAATGGAGAAAGAGGATTTGAAATTTCAGATGGACCATATATACATACTGTGGATGTGAAGAATAGAACATGCAGCTGTAGATCATGGATGCTCAAGGGAATACCCTGTCCACATGGGATTGCTGCCATAATTTACAAGAAATGGGAACCAATTGACTTTGTTGATAGCTGCTATAATAAGGAGACTTATCTCAAGACTTATTGTCACTACCTTCAACCAGTGACCAACATGAACATGTGGCCAGAGTCAACAAATCTCATGTTGAGCCACCAGTTGTTAAACCTATGCCTGGTAGGCCAAAGAAGGTTAGGAATAGAGAGTTTGGTGAGACCAAAAAGTGTGGAAAGATGTCAAGAAAAGGGGTTAACATGACTTGTAGCATCTGTCAAGGAAAAAATCACAACAAAAGAGGTTGTCCTTTAAAGGTGTGTAACTTTACATGACTTGTAGCATTTATTTGTAGTTTAATTCGTTTTGAATATGTGACTGTTTTACCTTTTTTTTTTGTAGGATTCTGTTGTACCAAGTAGTGTTGCTGCTGGACCAAGTGATGTACCAAGTACTTCAAGGCCTATAGGGAGGCCAAGGAAGACTCCTACTACTTCTGATGCACCTCCTAGACCTAGGGGAAGGCCAAGAAAAACAACTGTTAATTCTGAAGCACCTCCTAGACCTAGGGGAAGGCCAAGAAAGACAACATATGCTGATCAAGTTGTAACACCTCCTAGACCTAGGGGAATGCCTTATGAACAAGTTGCAACACCTGCAAGAGGGAGGGGAAGGACTACAGAATCAGTCTCAGATGCAACACCTGCAAGACATAGGGGAAGGCCTGCACCAGCTGCAATACTTAGAGGAAGGCCTGCACCAGCTGCAAGAGACAGGGCCAGGAGTGTTGAACATATTGCACCAACTGCAGCAGCTGGAAGAGGCATGGGAAAGGATGTTAAATATGTTGCACCAGCTACAAGAGGCAGGGGCAAGGGTGCTAAATATGTTGCACCAGCTGCAAGAGGCAGAGGAAGGGGTGTTGAACATGTTGTACCAGCTGTAAGAGGCAGGGGAAGAGGTTTTGAACCTATTGCACCAGCTGCAAGAGGCAGAGGAAGGGGTGTTGAACATGTTATACCAGCTGTAAGAGGCAGGGGAAGAGGTTTTGAACCTATTGCACCAGCTGCAAGAGGCATAGGAAGGGGTGTTGAACATGTTGTACCAGCTGTAAGAGGCAGGGGAAGAGGTTTTGAACCTATTGCACCAGCTGCAAGAGGCAGGGAAAGACCAAGAAAAACACCTCTTGGTGACATAGGAGTGGCAAGAAGGATACCTTTGTATGAGTGGTTTGAAAATCCAAAAAGTTACAGTGCTCATACTCCACCAAATCCACCTGCTTCACCTGTTCATGCTCCACCAAATCCACTTACTTCACTATTCAAGCTCAATCTAGTGGTAAAAGGCCAAAGACAGTTAGAATAGGTGTTTTTGTTGCTGAAAATGGTTTCACAACATATAATGTAAGTATTGAAAACAAAAATTAACTTTGTATTAGAGGTTAACATGTTTATGACTTTCTTTCTTTCTTTGCCTACAGCATGGTCTGCCAAGTAGTAGGATAATACATACTGGTTCTGGACAGCCTATAAGGTCTGCTGATTTTACTGGAGACCTTGGTTACAAACCAAAAACAGGAGTAAGGTGGAGGGGCAAAAAAGCAGTTACTGGAAACCAACTTGAAGTGATGAGAGATGAGATGAGAATGAACAAAAGGCAGAAAGTGGCTTCTTCACAATCCAAGCCACAATGGAAGTAGTTTTAAAGAATGAAACTGATGTTGCATTGTTAATTGGGCAGGTTGTTTTGACAAACAACGTAATTTACTTTAGCAAGGTCATTTTTTGTGAAGTTTTATGATGCACTTGAAAGTTGCATCTCAGACAGTTATGTACTAATTTTGTATTAACTTATGTTGCACTTGCTATTATAATTGGATGTTTCTATTAATTTGTGTTTACCATTTGTGGTGTTATCAGATGTTTCTATCAATTTATGTTTACCATTTGTGTTTCTATCAATAAGTACTCAAATAAGCTTGTAATTTGAACTAGGATATTTCATTAAGCAAAATCAAGTTCAAACCACCATACAATAAGAAAACGACCATAGACAAATACATACTACAACACTACACAAAACACTCAACACTACAAAAAAAACTTCAATTTGCTATTTTGATCCAGATAGCAATAAACATCATCAAGATACACACCATGAAAATCCTAGTAAAGCTCCCTTTCTTCTTCACTTCAATTATTTTCTCTGGTGCATTTTCCACATCCTCTTTCTTCTTAACAAATGATGTAAATTGTTCTTCCATCTGAGTGAATGCAGATTCAGTTTCCATCTTCGTAATTTCTCTATTGTTGTAAGCACCAACCATTTCTTCCTTCGTCTTCAATAGCTCATTCATGTTCTTCATTTTCTGCACCAACTTTGGAATAATGAACTTAGATCGTTCATCAACCGCACCATCCCTCCAAAGAAAAAATTTACACTTATTTGATCCATAATATGGGCAAGACCAAAATCTTCTTCCCGGATTATTATCAGACCAAGAAGTCTTCAAATGGAGCAAGAAACCATGATTGCATCGCACTTCCTCATTCAACATTGGATCTTCCTTGTCTAAACAAATGTTATTCAAATCCAATTTTACCTCTTCCATGGCTAATCCTAATTTAAAAAATTAGAGATTAGTGAGAAGGAATTAGAAAATAGTGAAGAAACAAACAAAGAGAATCAAGAAAGATATTGAAATTTTGGAGAAAAAAAAAACTTACCTTGAAGACAATGGTGATAGCAGCGACAAAAGTGAAGAAGAAAGGAGGTTTATACCTCTCTTTAATAAATTAAGGTTATTTATAATGAAAGAATAAATGAATTTAATGAAAAATATATAAAATAACGGTCACTTGTGGTGATACGTGGCATTTAATGATAGGTTTATAATGATTTCTTTAGATCCTTACGCACTAAGTGTGCGTGTATACACGCAGTGGTCGAGTTGGCCAAATATATGCCACATAAATACGGTAATAAATAGTACAGGGGGGGGTCATAGGACCCCCGCAAAGTTGAGGCGTGTAACAGCAAATTTCGGCAAAGTTCAGGTATATTTCGGACCTTTTTCCCATATTTTTAGTCAAACTTAACCTAATAGAGGAAAAGTGAAAAGATATTCTCCTTTCCTTCTCCTTATAATTAATCTACAACATACACACCAAACTCTCAAACAAACTATTGGAAAGTTAAAATATTTTTCTTGGGTGGAATTTTTTTCTTTGATAGGGTGTTTTATTAGTTGGAAGAGGGAGAAAGTTCGATTAGTAATAAATTTCAAAGAGTGATTTTGTCTTTTGAAGGATATTTTGGGTAGGTAAATAATGAGAAGTTACCCGTCTATCTTTAAAAATAGTTTGAAATTACCTTAATACCCCCAAAAGGTGAAGTTGTGCCAAAATAAGTTCTGTCAAATAATTTTTATTAACCTAAAAATTAACCCACATAATCTTTTATGTTATAAAATAAAGACAAAATATCAATATCAAACTTAAAGAAAAGAGACAACTTTAGAGAATTTTAGTAGTACTTTGTTTACTACTTGGAACTATATCAAAATGTATAAAAGGGTGGCTATTTATAAGCCACCAAACTTGCTCCCTAAGCATGTTAAGCTTGATATCAACTTGGCAATTTGGCTAACTAACTTTGGTGTTCAAATCCTATTTGAACAAGTAACTTTGATATTCTAATCCAATTTGAATAAGTAACTCTTGGTGTTCAAGTTCAATTTGTCTACTAACTCTTATCTCTCATTAATGACATTCACACTTATATATGTCACATGACATCCATATTACATAACACTTCCCCTTGGATGTCTATTAATAGATAATGTGTCTCGTTAAAACCTTACTAAGAAAATCCAGTGAAAAAAGCCTAGTGAAGGAAAAAGAGTACACACATTTTATAATACGCCCTTAGTGTTGCCTCATTAAAAACCTTACAAGAAAAACACAGTTGGACAAAACCTTGTGAGGGAAAAAGAGTACAACGCGTATTAACTTCCCCTGATGAAAATATCAATACAGAACTTGAATCTTTACATTTCAGTCTTGTGCATCATCTTCTCGAAAGTTACATTAGGTAGATACTTTGTGAATGAATCAATCATATTATCACTCGAACGAATCTGTAACACGTTGATATCACCATTCTTTTGGAGTTCATGCGGGTAGAAAAGCTTTTGGAGAAATGTGTTTCATTCTATCTCCTTTTATGAATTTTCCCTTTCGTTGAGTCATGCATGATTCTCGACTTGCTTCATGAATAACTATTATCTCAACATGATTAGACTATCATGTAAAATAGCATGTAATGACAGTAACCCTTCATGGCAATTGATAATATGTCTATATCGAATCCTTATATCGATCATATAAATATCATGTATATTCAAAGCCTTAACAATATTCATTAGGATAAACACATCCATACAAGGATTTTCATTTGCAATATGCAAGTGATCTTACTTCACTTTCCTCATGTAAGAGTAAAACTATATCATGCTCATAGTTATAGCAAGATCTATAAATACATCAATTGCACAAGATATGGTACTTCATGACCAATACATTTCTGCATGTTTCTCATTTCAACTTCTTTCACCAGATAATTTATCGCTTTTGAAAACTCTCTAAGAGTTTGAATAATATTCAAATCATCAATTTACCACTTATAAGGATTATAAACAAGTTTCCCAGAAACTTTTATATGCTTCAGGCATTTTGAATCCTCCAGGGATTTTCATATAGATTTTGTCAAGTGACAATATTCAATCATTTTATGTGTGACATCTTCTAGTGTCTGGACTGCAAATCAAATAAGTTTTTTGCTTATCGAGATGCATCTTTTCATGTCACTTGATAAACATTTATACGTCAGCATGCTCAAATAAACGTAGAATTCAGATCCTCACAATCTCTTTACAATATTAAGCCATATTGTATCAAAGATATCGTCGACGATATATCATTTTGTATTGGTTCGCAATGTGACATAACATTTTGAGATCTCATCACTATATTATTTTTAGGTACCTGAACCTCTCATAAGGTTTCATAAAGTGTTATGTCGTAAACTCTTCAAAAGTATATTCTTTCCTTATTATGATCATTTGCTCCTTATCCTTTTCAAGGATTATCTCATTTGGAACCGATTATGATCTACCATGCTTCATGCACATAGTAGACTTTGTCCTTCAAAGATATTCAATTGGAGCATTTACAGCTAAATATGAGATCAATTTTGGGTCAGCAAATGCTCCTAGCATTTGACCTTGAATTATCTTTTGAATGAGGATTTGATGATAATTTCTGACATATTTCATAGCTGTTTGTTATCTCCCCCTTATGTTAGGAAAATTAATATACCTCCTCTATCTTCTTTGAGGAATCCATCTTTGTGCATCATGGTATATTCATTACTCATATACCACACATAAAAAATTACTAAATGAAATATTTGATTCCTGACCTTGAACCAATTGAGAGGAGAAAATTAACCATAATTTATTGGTCTGATGCATATAAGTGCTATAATATGTGATTATCATATTTCAGACCAATCACATGAAACTTTATTCTCATAAGCAATGATTCAACTATTTATTGGAGGCATTCAAAGCCAAACCAACATTATCAAGATGAATTATCTTGATTACACAATCTGAAAATTATGTTCTTCACTCAATTTATATTGAGCAAGCAACTTTATGAATGTCAAATTGTAGGTTGACAACAAACGTACATGTGATCATTTTATAGATGCATTTATTTAAGATATCACATGACAGGTGAACGGGCCCATATTCACCTTTTACACTTTTAAAATTTTAAGGGATCCAATCCCAACATTAGTTAGTCCAACCAACTTATCACGATAACAAGAAGCATACAACAATTATTGAAGAAGCTGTCAGTTTTTCATTACATGTCAATACTCAATGCACATCTTCGAAATGTCATAATCGTTCATGCCAACTTATGAACTTATTTGTATTAGTAAACTCCAAGTTTACCATGACATATGATTTTTGCTTTAGTAAATCTCAAATTTACTATAACATAATAAATTTTTAGATTTACTATTTCGGAGTATATTTCATAATATTTCTTCTCAATTATTCTACCTCTTTTGGAGGTGTTACTCCTATCACATTCACCCCAGGGTATGGATCTGTACTTTTACAATCAAAATTCTCATTCCCCGAGAATGGAATATAATAGTGCTTTAAACCTATCAGATTATGATAGCTTTGAATCTCTTTCAAAATATTGCTCCTTCATGAGCAAATCGAGGCGTACATATAATGTAACGAAAGATTTTGTCCTTTGCTACACCCACATTCATATTCATAAATTCAATCACATGTCTTCTTTCAGACATATTATGCATTGCTACCACATTCACTTCAGGGAATGGAGCATATTTCATGACTTTTCACTAAAATTTTGTCTTAGTCTTCATTATATCATCAATATGGTGCATCGAGATTCAAACTCAACGTCTTATCCAAATAAAAGACATCTTAGGCCATAGATCAATAGGACTTTAACCCAATATCTTATCATCATGGTGCACCGAAACTCTAACCAGATGTCTTATCCTTTTGGGGCAATGGAGCTTGAATCCACCGTGTTACCTATAAACGCATATTAAACCAAAATATAACAGGACTCACCCTTGAGCCTTAAAAAGAATATTACCAAAAGAAAATTAAACATGAAAATTAACTATTTGGGATTCACTTGCGTACATTTGTTTTAGCAGTTAATAACTTACATTAAGATAGTGAAAAAGATTTTCTCACCATTCTAATCAAACTTATAATACTGATTTCAATAGTATTAGATCCAACACTTACACATTATACTATTAACGTTAACAAGAAGAATAAGAATATGTCAACCAAACCTGTCCAATGACATGCTAACCGAGAAGGAATATACATATGAATTATATATTGCAAACTAACCTTCCATGATGTCCAATAATTAAATCAATAAAGGTGAGCAACTAAGTATAAATCCAAAGTTTAAATTTTGTCTAAGCAAAAGTTTTCATGGACAGAGATTACCACCAATATCATACCCCAATCGAAAATGCTTCAGCCATACCATAGCCTTATCTTAAGATGGTAGAGTCTCGTGCTGATAACGTGTTATAAAATAAAAATAAAATATCAATATCAAATTTAAAGAAAAGAGACAACTTTAGAGAATTTTAGTAGTACTTTGTTTACTACTTGAAACTATATCAAAATGTACAAAAGGATGACTATTTATAAGCTACCAAACTTACTTTCTAAGCATGTTAAGTTTGACTTCAACTTGACAATTTGACCAACTAACTTTGGTGTTCAAATCCTATTTGAACAAGTAACTTTGGTATTCAAATCCAATTTGAATAAGTAACTCTTGGTGTTCAAGTTCAATTTGCCTACTAACACTTATCTCTCATTAATGACATTCACACATATATATATATATATATGTCACATGACATTCATATTACATAACATTTAAAAATATTTCTTACTTCAAATAATCTTAATCCGCCTAATCCGCTTTATGGTATCAGAGCCAAACATCTATTTTTTTTTAATTCTTTAATAAATTAATGGGCTGCCATGACCCGACCCGCCTGACCTGTTACCTTTTTCTATTTTTCCCTCCCGTGTCCTGGCGCTCAGGTCAATTGCCCTCTCCGCTTAATCCCAATTTGAAAAAAGGAGAATAAAGTGGATGATATGAATTATAAGAGGGAAAAGATGAAGCTGAATCACTGGAGCTTCACCTTCTTCTTATTCAACTTTTAACAATTATGGCCACTTCTGATTCTCAGCGTCGTTGCGTTTTTGGTTAGTAACTTTTTTCCCTAAGTATATTTATTATCTCTCAATTGGTTTTATGAAATTATATCTGGCTCAATTAGTTGAAAAAGATTGAAACTTTAATCAATTGGGCATATTGGGTGTTGGTAATCTGGTCCAATTTACGTTGCTTCTGTTTATATTTTTGTTTATTAGGACTGATGGTAAGATATTTGCAGAATCTGTATGTAATTTGGTGTTGCTTAATCATTTGAAAAGATTGAATCTTTAGCCAGTTGGATATATTGGGTGTTGGTAATTCGGTCCAATTTACGTTGCTTCTCTATGTATATTAGGAGTGGTAGTAAGATATTAGCAGGATTTGTATGTAATTTGGGTTAATGTAGTTCCATAAAATGTTGCTTAATTGGTTGAAAAGATTGAGCCTTTAATCAATTGGGCGTATTGGGTGTTGGTAATTTGGTCCAATTTACGTTGTTTCTGTATGTATATTTGTATATTAGGACTGATAGTAAGATATTGGCAGAATTTGTATGTGATTTGGGTTAATGTAAATTCAACAAGTGTTGTTGAATTAGTTGAAAAGATTGAAACTTTGACCAATTGGCCGTATTGGGTGTTGGTAACTGGATCCAATTTATGTTGCTTTTGTATGTATATTTGTATATTAGGACTGGTAGTAAGATATTAGCAGAATTTGTTTGTAAATTTGGGTTAATGTAGTTCCATCAAGTGTTGCTTAATTAGTTGAAAAGATTGAAACTTTAATCAATTGGGCATATTGGGTGTTGGTAATTCGGTCCAATTTATGTTGCTTCTTTATGTATTTTTGTTTACTAGGACTGTTATTGAAAAGATTGGAACTTTAACCAATTGGGCATATTGGGGGTTGGTAATTCAGTCCAATTTACGTTGCTTCTGTATGTAAATTTGTGTATTAGTACTGGTTAAGGTATTAGCAGAATTTGTATGTAAATTTGGATTTATTTGTGGGTGATGTAGTTGGAAATATACCATATGATGCTACTGAGGAGCAACTAATTCAAATCTGCGAGGAAGTTGGACCAGTTGTTTCATTCAGGTCAGTGTATTTTCTTTGCCTTCTCCCTCATTTTATTGTGCTGTTTGTTTTATTTGGTTAAATCAGCTGATTTGGTTTTCCGTAGCAGGACATTGTTTCTCCTATTTCAAGTGCATTACCATATCTAGTATATCTACGAAAGGGAAGATAATAAAGCCAAATACTCTTTTGACCTTTTTATTGCAAATTTGGTGTTAAAAATGCTGATTATACACCCTTTAGATGTTAGTTTACTGATTGAGGATTCGAGGTGACTAATGGATAGAGGAACTTGACAGCTAGAAAACATAACATCATTTAGTATAAAAATGAATGCTTGGAGTTTTTACTATCCCCTTGCAAGGATTTTAAAATTTTGTTTAGAGGACATTATGTGGAGGATGACCGACCGAAGGAGACTCCTTTTCATCTGATAGGAGATAATCCCCCCCTTCCTCTCTCTTATTTGATGAGTCTATCTGGCATTTCCATCTTTCCATTCGTTCTGTTTCTTTGCCTCAGATTAGTGATTGATAGAGAAACTGGGAAACCAAAAGGTTATGGATTCTGCGAATACAAGGATGAAGAGACTGCCTTGAGTGCTCGTCGCAACCTTCAGGGGTACGATATAAATGGCCGACAGCTAAGAGTTGATTTTGCTGAAAATGATAAAAATTCTGACAGAAATCGTGATCAGGTATGATAGTAGACCTCCTTAACCATTTTTTATGAGTATGTCCTTAACAAAAATTACCTTAGTGTGTTTCTTTCCTTAGCTGTTCTCTTAATTTCTTATTGCTTTGAACAGCCGTTTTCCTACTTATTTGAGCTGAATGTCTCGCCAAAATGTCCATACATTATATAAATATTATCAAAAGTTACTGGTTTCTATACTACTCAATGTCTCGATATTGCAACATAGTCGCGATTGTGTTAAGTGGAATTGTGGAAATGATTAAATTTCATACAAGTTGGTGTTGGCATTACATTAGGTTCTGTGGGAGATGAACTTTTTCTTTCTTGAGATATCCAACATCGATGTAACTGGATTTCACACTGGTTAAATACCATTAAAGCTGGTATCTTATGCTTTAACATTTTAGTTACCTACAATTTGCTTATTCTCTGGAGTTCCTACTTTTGCATCTGCGGTTTATCACTTATTGACTTACGTTTGTGAATTTCTTTGTAGTCCTTTATGAATATTTTTGGGGTCAAATCTTACTCTTTTTGGTGTTGTTTTTCTACGACTTTCCTGTATTTGATCCAGTCTTATCTTGATCCAGACACCTAAACTAGTCATTAACACATGACAAAAAATAATAGATAGTCATGAACACATAAAAATTGTTGAAGTAGGGTGTTCATCATAACAAAGCTTCAGATATATAGTTTGTTCAGTCGGAAGAATCTAGGTCACCCTTGTATCCCAAAGTAACTATCTTATTTCCTACTTTTGTTTAGAAAGAAGACTATTTTGATAAGTAAAGAAAATTGTATTATATCGGCATCCAGGAGATGCAAATTACAATGGTATGATGCGACTCTTATAACAGAACTCAAGGAGTCAATGAAGTCCTAAAATTTATTTGAATCACTTACTTCTTTCACCCACAAAAAAGGTTCGGAAAGCATTTAGCTTTTGGCTGCTGGAATTGTCATTGAATCTCTTCAAAACATCTGGCATTCCATACTGTCCAAAAGATGCAACACGGTACTGCTTGCTGTAGCTTTTTCCATACTTCCTCTACTTTCATTGTAACCAGCTCGCAAAAGCCTCCTTAGGACTGTTTGGCATTACCCAGTGTATTCCATAGATGTAGCTCCCCACATCCCTTGCCATTGCACAGTGCAATAGCAAATGTTTAACATCCTCTGTGTCTGCCTTGCGAAGATAGCACCTATTGCAGAGTTCATAACCTCTCTTCATTAGGCTGTGTGTTAGGCAGGGTTCATATTACACTACTCAGCTGAAACAAATCAGTTTATTGGAACCTTTATTCTCCATTTTCCTTTCCAAGGCCAAGTGTGCACAATGTTTCCTGTTTGGAACATGGCAGCTTTTAATATAAACACACCCCTGTAACGTTTGACTTCCATTACGTCTTATTCTGTCTATTCTCTTTCCCTGTACATTTCCCGTTAAACTTGGCTTAATAGACTCATCAGACGGCTAACTTCCAATCTTGGCAATTCCTCAAAAGGATGTACCATGCAGTATTATCTCTCATTTGGTAGCCTCATGTTATGAAGCAATCAGACAATATTCCAGGAAATTCTTCTTTAGGTGCTCCATTGTCACACAATTTGTCTAACCAAAATCTGATTCTTATCTCCCTGAATCCCTCCAACATTTTACTGATATACCTCGCCCAACACTTTAAGGTTATACCATCCTAAGCACGAAATGAAACTGTTGTGATATTCCAAGGGTCTATTACATAAGTTCAGGTAAATCACTTTAGTGGACCAATTGCATTAAGTACCATGCTTAGCATTTATTACTGTCCTCCAGTAGGCGTCATCATCTATATTATATCTCCATAACCACTTCGTTAATTTGGGCCAGTGACATACTGTTTGAAACTCGGGGAATAATGACACGCCTCTCTAGTCTTCTCCACTTAATTACCTAATTTTTGTCTTCGGCAGGATTTGAATTCGTGATGTGCGCCTAATCCACATATCACGGGATGCGCTGTTACCACTAAACCAATGCCCAGGGGTGCTACCCGAAACACTATGATCAGTGTTAATCTTTCCCCCATGGATAAGTACTGCTTTTGGCCTTTTCCACATAGCCAACGTCTTCTGATATCTTCTATTGCTCCTTGCCACACATCAGATGCTTTATGTTTTGCCCCCAAAATGTAGCAGGAACTATCCTATTTCGCACCCCAAATTATAGTTAACTACTGAATAATTTTCTCCCGGTTAACTGGATAATAAGGCTCTTGCTCATGTTAATATGTAAACCTGAGAGTCAAGGCCACTAGGCCAGCAACCTACAATATTCAATACTTCATTCTTTTGTTATCAAAAAGGTGCAAATTCAACCACTTCTATGCTAAACTGAAGTCTAAATTGTTTAATAATTTATCTTCATCTACATTTTTGGACCTACTTCATTTAAATACATCAAACTTCAACTTTTACATTAACAGTCATGCCCAAACAGAATAAAGTTCCTTAAGTAGGATGAAAGGGCACTTCTTAATATTCAAATCCCTCTTGACAATGATGGAGGAAGCATAATATTGTCAGGGAACTTCATGCGTGAAGTATTATCAACTTTTTCTGGACATCACTTTTTCCTTCTCCAGCAAATACTTTATTGAAGCCCTCCAACGAGGAAAGAGAAAGGAAAACCAACTTATACTCTTCAGATACTTTTAAAACTTCAACTGTTACCTTAATAGTCATGTCCAAACAGAATAAAGTTCCTTGGGTAGGATGAAAGGGCACTTCTTAACATTCAAACCTCTCTTGACGATGATGGCGGAAGCATAAATATTCTGAGAGAACTTCATGTGTGAAGTATATTTTTTTCTTTCTGGACATAACTTTTTCCTACTCCAGCAAATACTTTGGGTCTGTTTGGTTTGAAGGAAAATGATTTCCTTCTTACCAAACGCATCCTTTATTGAAGCCTGCCCAAAGAGGAAAGAAAAAGGAAAACAAACTTATATTCTTCAGATGCTTCTTTTAAATTTTTAGTAAAATCTACTCAATTGACCATGTTTGTCTTTTCTGACAGGGTCGCGGCGGACCTGGCATGGTCGCGAATGCTGGTATGTTTCAATTTCACTTCTGCTTTTCACCCTTTCTGTTCCAATGGGCAAAACAGAGGGGGTCACGAGATTCAGATCATCAGTAGCAATTGTTTCTTTTTCCTCTTCAGAGTAGTAGAATCTAACTTTTTCCATGGTAATGTCAATCAGATCCCAAAAAGCACATTGGAGGACCAGCTGTCCCTGTGGATTCTGCACTTCACCAGCCGTTAGGCATGTCAGTAGCTATGACTGCTGCAGCCGTTATGGCGGGAGCTCTTGGAGCTGCTCAAACTGGCAGCTCATTCAGTCAGTCTGGAGTAGATCCTTTAACACTACATATGTCCAAATTTTCTAGGAACCAACTGAATGATGTTATGTCTGAATTTAAGGTCAGGATGTTGATTAAATCTTTCTCCCATTCATGATATTTCTAGTTCTGCTTGAATATTACTGCAAAAAATTATAATATAGAAACATACTTGGATATCAATCAAAAAAAGCAAACTTTGAGTAGCTTTTAAAGACATTCTGCTCAGTTATGCTAGAAGTAACAGAAACAATACAAACTCCTCTTATCTCCAGAGGTATAAGAATTAACTAGCCAAATGGTCTTTATCCTGGCTGGTTATTTCCTTTATTTTTAGTGTCAATCAATGTATGTGATCCTCGTGGATAACTGCTTGACATGATTATTGTAATTTTGATGCCAGGCAATGTGTACACAAAACAAGGAACAGACACGCCAACTGTTGCTAGCAATTCCAAATTTGTCAAAAGCTCTTTTTCAGGTAGTGACCTATCGTAGATGCTTGTATTTGCAAGTTTCTGCTGTTATTTAGCTTTTTTTCTGTTATTGCTGACTTCTCAATAATGAAAACAATCATCTATTCTTGATTGTTGGTGACCCCTTGGATGTCAATATAGCTTCTGTGCTTATGTTATTCATTAAAAAGTAATTGTTTGCTACTACTGTTTTTGGTTGATAAAGTAAGTGGTATTAAAGGCATCAAGGAGATGCAAGAATTACAAGATATGGTATTTGAGCTTACAAAAATGACTGGCTGGCTGTACAAAAACTATCTAAGCCAGAACTAGTGAGCTAATAAAATCCAAAAGATGTTCAAATTTTTTTTTTTTTAAAATAAAATAAAATCCAAAAGATGTTCTGCATTATCAAACCGGAACCAAGTTGGACCAGCAGAAATATGTGCTACTTTGCGGACTTTTGTACTGCCTCCTGCTAACATATTTTGGGCAAATTTACAATCATTATCTAAAATTTGTTAAGAGGAGTCAATCATATGGTTTTAATTGATCTAAGTTTCAATTTTTGTTAAAAAGATGCAGAATAGAAAGCCCATAGTTATGACATGCATTTTCTGTATAATTTCACAAGGCTGAATACATATGCGGTCCCTTAAACTTGCCTGATATTTTCATTTTTACATCAAGCTAAAATACTTGATGGATGAGGTTCAAACTCCTCTGATGTGGCGATGTGACAAATAAAAAAATAACACATCAGCACCAAAAAAAGAGAAAAAGAACATTTGTTTCTCCCTTCCTTCGTCTTCCTCACATCCCCGGTCTTCTCCTCCTCTTTCCACCCTACAACCACCAATGACCTCTGGCACAAATCTGATCAGAACTCACCAACAGAGAACTCAGAGTAATGGAATTTGTCGATCGAATCTGATGGTGTTTTAAATATGGTGCGCCAGAGATGATGGCTCAATCTTAATCTCCAAGAAAAATTAAGAAGATCAGTGCAGTGCTTGATGTCAAAATAAAATCCTCAAACTGAAATTCTTTGCACAAATTACACAAACTCGATCTTAAATTCTTTGCATCTTTTTGATTTGGTTCTTTGAGAACAAATGTTATGTGAGTTACAAAGTGTTAGTTCCATTTTCAATTGGCTCATAACCATAGCTTTCATATAGGCTTTTGATTAGTTTTCTTCATAATTCATAAAACTTTTAGAAATTTATATTTTGTTACTGGGTTATTTTGTTGTTATGGATCGGGATGTGTTGCAGTGGACGGGTGGAGGCTGTCGTTACGGCAGCGGAAGCGATGGGGATGCTAGTGGTAGTTTAAGGTGAAGGAGATAAAAGGAAAAGTACTTTTTTGAAAAAAATGATTAGAGCTTTCCACTCTCTAAGAGGGGAGTGTATCACACATGCTATGCATTGTCAGCAACATGTGTGTAATAGGTACACTTTAAAATAAGATTAGGTGTTCAATAGGTACAACCCTTAGTTCAGGTGTTCAAATGAAAAAATCGGGCAAGTTTTAGGGGCCACATATATATTCAGCCATTTCACAATACTTAGTGTAACAAAGAAAAGAAAATATTTACATTTTTCTTACAGGTACCATATTGAATAATTAACAGTTGGAAGATACTGCTGCTATGATTTTTTTGTGCTGTGAATAGCTCGCAGTATCATCACAACCATGACCATTACTTTTCTCTGAAGTCCGAACGCACCTTTGTTGTATTCTTTATTGTTTTGTATGTTTTCCTGCATTGCAAATCGCATAGCCATTTTTCTTTTCTGGAGTGCTGAGCATGCTTTATTGCAACATGAAGGGGGTCATATTACTAGTTCTCAGCTTCAGAACAGCACTGTTGCTTCTCTTTGCATTGCATAATTATTGCAACAACATGCTTACAAGTTTGTATTTGTTTGTGAATGCAGGCACAGCTAATACTGGGAATGGTAACCCAGCCAATGGTTCGTTCACTGGATCCATACTTTATCTTTAATAAACTCTCTCTCTCTCTCTCTCTACACACACACACACACCCCACCTGTGGGATTACATTGGGTATGCTTTTGTTGTAGTTTGTCAAAAAGCAACATCTAATCATCTTTGA
Organism: Capsicum rhomboideum; assembly: GCA_031232105.1. Taxonomy (NCBI): domain Eukaryota; kingdom Viridiplantae; phylum Streptophyta; class Magnoliopsida; order Solanales; family Solanaceae; genus Capsicum; species Capsicum rhomboideum. Next base: position 11,653,195 of record CP124716.1, on the reverse strand, counting down.
ACTGTGCAGTTGCAGACACCAAATATTCGGCAATCTGCTGCACCTCAGCTGCAGCCATTGTTGCTAGATGGTCAGCGAAGTCAACAGCTAGCAACTCAGTCTCTTCCTGGGTTACCCCCACTTCCCCCTAATTTGCTCCCTCAGGTACGGCCTCCGATTCAACTGGCACAACCAGGGCAGAACCAAGTTTTGCAGAGTCTGTTGCCCACGCCTTCTAGAATCCTTCCACCAATGCAACCCCAGGTCAATGTGTCGATTAACCCACCAGTTCAGGTGGGAACTTCCTCAGCTGTAAAGCAGCAAATGCAGTCTTCTTTCTTACAACAAGCTGGGCCAGTTGCGTCTACGGATTTTACATATAATAGTCAGCTGGGGACAGCAAATACAAGCTATCCTCCTCCTCCATCAATGCGTCCCCCATTATTGGAACAAGGTTTTCAGGTATCTATCTTTCCTTACTGTTAGTCTATTACTGCAAATAAAAGAACAGCGATGGTGAAATATAAAATCTATGGAAGCATTAGTTTGAAAATGTTGTGAAAATGGCTTAGTAAGGTCAGTATGACTTACTTTGGGTGATTTTCATGCTTGACTGGTTGAGTAGGTAATTATCCAATGAATAAATTTACCTTAGGAAGGAAGAGAGCTTAGATATTGAGTTCTCGTAACAGCTTTTGGGTGAAACAAGAAAAAAACTTGCATCTTATGCAGAAGGTCGCCTTATCTTTGATAATACAAGCTCTGCTCCTCACCCCTTCTCTACTTCATGGAAAATTTAGTTGATATGACTCCCAAATGCAATGAAAATAGAAAGTCCATAGAATAGTTGCTATATGGAACAGTATGTAGGGACTTACTTTCAGTGATGTTGTACTATGTCTCTTCCAAGGGGACATCCATATGATCTTGTATGATTTTTGTTTTTTGTGTTAACAGGGAATTCCTCCAGTAGTTTCTGGTGTCTTGGATAATACGAATAAAGACTCGCGACGACCCCAGGCTCCTAATAGTTCCTCTTTGATTACCAGACCAGCTTACCCTTCAGGTTTGTCTGAGGAGAAGAGAGGGGCAGCTAATAATCTAGATCTTCTGAGTCGGCCATCGAAAATGACAAGGCTAAATGATGGAATAAATTATGCCTTGCCTGATGCAAGTGTATCTACGCCCCATTCAGGACCCTCGACTCAAGTTTCAGTTGCAGCGGAAGTGTCAAACCCTGACAAGCAAGCTAGTCAGGTAATTTTAGAGTGTTGATGCAAGTCTTCCACGGCCATTTGTTTTTCTTGCTTTATATATTGATTTGAAAGATCACATAGCTGGTACTTCTGATGCAGTCTGGTATAATCCTGGGTGTGAATATGTTAAATGCCTTCATTTATCTTTTCATAGAAGCAGCTGATTGTTTTGATTTGGTACTACATCTGGAATCATGCAGGTTGTAGCTATAATATGGTAGTTTAGTTATATTAAGATGATATTCTTCTTTTTCAACAGGTGCAGCTTCCCTCGGACATTGAATCTGCCTTGCTGCAACAAGTAATGAGTCTCACTCCGGAACAGTTAAGTTCACTGCCACCAGATCAGCAGCAGCAGGTCATTCAGCTCCAACAGATGCTTCGGCAGCCTACGTAGCCAAACTTTAAAGGACCTCTCAGATACGCCTGCAAGCTTAGCTTCTTTGTCCCTCTGAAATATTTGTGCAGAAGGGCATGTTGTGTCTTGGATCATTTTCCATATTGTAAAGTGATGATTGGATCTAGCATAGGATTATAAAATGCACTAGAGTGTATTACGATCATGTAACGGTTATGAGCAGGTTGTTTTTACAAGATAAATGAATGAAAAAGAGGGAAGAATTTTGTGTCTCTAGTTGTATTCTAGCATTGGATATTTAAGAGACATTTTTGTCATTTGTTATTTGCCTCAACTATGTTTCAGCTACTAGTGTTTTGCTTATTTTGTTAATGGAATACCTGTCCCAGTTTTGTTCTTCTATTGCAATATCAAATCTTTGTTCCTATTATTGTTCTGAAGAACACTAGAAAAATCTGGAACCCAATGTCCCTCCGCAGAAATGCTGCTTGGAGTTGTCGATAATTCTTTTGTGAAGGATGCTTGTCATATAAACTGCGATTTTTCTGCACCTCATACTCCCATCTGTTCACTTTTGTCACATTTTGCTTTGCGAGAGTCAATTTGACTAATCTTTGAAACTAAATTGAATTAGATTAATTTAATAATTAAAATTTAGATTCTTGAAAACTATATGTAAAATACTATATGTTGTAATCTTTCTCATATCAATGATGAAAACAATACATTTTTATGTGTCAGGTCAAAGAGGGAGTATCACATTTTCCACCTCCTTTTAAGGGAAAGTAGTTTAGTTACAAAGTCTCCTCCTTCCGTGAGTCATTCAAACAATTTTTTTTTTATATATATATATAATTAATACTACCTCGATCTGATATATTTGAGTAGGGGAAAAAATTTAAGAAAGAAATAGAAATATTTGAAATATGTAATTTAAAATAAGTTTTATGAGTATTCGTGTTGTCATAAATTATTTTATATAAAAATAAAATTGAAAGTCTTAGTTTGTCTGAAAAAATCTCACCTTTTTTTTATTAGAAAAAACTAAGCTTTAAATTTTACTAAGCTTTAAATTTTTCCTTTTATACTTAATAAAATAATTTATAATCACATAACTAATTAAAATTTATTTTAAACAGTAAATTAAAATTTTGTATCAAAGTGAAATGGTTCTATGGAGCTACATAAATTGATATGAGTTGGAAAAGTAAAACAGAATTGAGGAAAAAAACAAGTCGGAGTATGGTAAAGGATGGGTGAGGCAAAATAGGTGGCACCTTACCCGCCATCATACCTATAACGTTACGTTTCAGCTCTCTTTACATGTACTTTTGTCTACTTGTCTTGTCTAGTCTTGTCTTGTGCAACTACACAACTTCCCCCTACTGCAGTTTCCTAGAGCAATGGCATTCCAGTTTGTTCTTAGACCTCCACTACTAGGTCGTCGTTTTGTCAAAGTTGCTACTCCGCTTGTTGCCAATGGATATAGCAGCACCTTACCTATTCGGAATTGCCTCACTATGGATCCTCACAAATCTCAAAAGGTGTGACTTATAGTCTCCCAACTACTGGCTTTGGTACTTCTGTATATGTGTATAAAATTAAACATTATTTAAAACCCAGTAAATCAAATAGGTTGGAGTTGAATTACTTATTCAAACCTATCAATTGACTAGAAGAGAAATGTCTTTAGGTTTATTTGCAGTTATTGAATTGAAAGGAGTGATGTTTGGACTACATAGATAGATTTTATGCTTGCTCTCTGTGTTAAGTTATTCAATAAGTCAATTAACTATCTACTGAACATTGTTAGATTTGCTAGAGATTTCTACGCTGTGATTGTCAGTTTTCTATCGTCTTCGAAATCATTTGATGCAGTGTTCCTCCTTTCTATAACCTTAATTCATTATAGACAGACAATGTCTTGAAATTTTTGGAAATTTGATTCGAAGTATTTTCAATCCATAAAGTCATTGACTCCATTATGTCTTTTTCTAGACTGTTTTTGTCTTGAACCGAGGTCTATCGGAAACAACCTCTCTACCTCACCTCTAAGGTAGAGGTAAGGTCACCCCACTTGGTATGTTGTTGTTGTTGAAGGTCATTTTGACTGTGTATCCAGACTTTGGGACAAAGGATATTAATGTTTTTCGCGACTCCATGAAGCATTATGAATTCCCACAACTCAGTTCAAGGAGATTAGGGAAACCCAGATCATGATCTACTGAATTTGACGGGGGGATAAAAGCCCCTTTTAGATAAATACTCTTAGTTAAATACTAGACAATCTGTTTGCTAAATTCCATCTCATGAGACCTTATATGCATTTCTCACACAAATTATGCTGCGACAAAATCTGATGGTGCCACATTTGTACTTTGCAGTTAGTGCTGGATGTAAAGGAGAGACTTGAAAGGGCATACACAGATCTCCCGGTTGGAAGAAATGGAAGAGATGATGAGGAGATGATTCTATGGTTCCTGAAGGACCGCAAATTCTCTGTTGATGATGCTGTTTCCAAGCTGCATAAAGCCATTGTAATTATATCGTTTATGTTACTAGAACATCACGTTTATTTGGCTGCCATACTCTGACTTGTTTATTAAAAGGAAAAAAACATATAGCTTCTCTCATGTAGCATAGCATCATAATCTGCACCAATTAGGCCTCAGCTTTCTTCTTCTCTTTACTGTTCTCTGATTTATTTTTCCTCCTTCCGCCTGGTTTCTGAGACTTATTCTTCCTCTGCCTTTCGATTGACTTGTTCACACTGTGTCAAAAGAATTTAATCCAGTTCTCATGAAGTGGCTTTATAAAACATGGGTCACTGTTTGCTACTAAAATTAGTACGAACATTCCATTACCTCATGGTGATGAGAAGAATGGGAATATTGTTCCTCTTTCCTGCCAGTTGACTTGTTTCGTGGTGTCAATCCTTCATATCAATTATCATGATATATTTAAAAGCTGCATCTGAGTTGAATATTTGCAATGCTATAATAGTTACTGTAAGCTTCAAGAGTAAGAAGAGGCACTTTCGATGATGTATCTCCCAAACTTTCATTTCAGAGATGGCGTCATGAATTTGGTGTATCAGACTTGTCAGAAGAGTCAGTTAAAAGTATTGCTGAAACTGGAAAAGCATATGTACATGACAGTTTTGATGTCTATGGAAGACCAGTCTTGATAGTGGACGGATCAAAGCATTTTCCTCAGGTAACAGTGTGACTCAGCTTATCTTATAACTAGTTTAGTAACACTAGGATTATTTTCAAACTCTTAAGAGTAAGAAGGCTGTGTCTTTAATGTTTGCTTTTCTTTCAGAGAACCAAACTTTGAATCCACCTCTATTTTGACTGTTTAGAATTTCTTAAGTCATCTGTGCCTGATGCCATTGTTTAAGTAAAAGCTTGAAGATTTTGTTTTGTTTTTTAAACTTAAGCGAGTAAAATTGAAGTGTTACTGATGTAAGTTACGAAACATGCATTTGTACTTTCTTCTAGTTATTTCATGCTTGAGTGGATTTTGCTATCATGAAACCTTAGACTTTTGACTAATTCTTTATATTCATTGAAGCGCTATTTTTCAAAATGCTTCCAGTTGTACTAATTGGAAATATAAAACTTATCTATCTTCTAGAGTTTTTTAAGGAGAAGAAAAGTGTTTCTTGAAACTTGTGATTTTGGGTGGAAAATCAATAGAATGTTGGGAACTGGAGATTTCTTATGAAACAAAGTTTTTCCCCTGTAGATCCTGTTCAGCAGTTCTAATCTGTACACTAAAATTTGTTGCCACAGAAGCAGGATCCTGATGAAGATGAGAAGTTATGTGTCTTTCTAATTGAGAAGGCATTGAGCAGACTTCCCGCTGACAAACAAGATATACTTGGTATATTTGATCTGAGAGGGTTTGGAACAGAGAATGCAGATCTTAAGTTCCTTACTTTTTTGGTACTGTCCTCTGTAGTTGCTCTTTTACATTTTTTGCATGGTTTGTCTCTTCGTGTCTTAGTTTAGGATGATTTAAGTCATAAAGTTTTCTTTCTTCTTTTTCTTTTTCCTTTGTGACTAAACTATGCGGGTACTAGTTGTATTGCCTTTATCAAGTAAAACTCAACTTTCATGATGCTGATACATCATGAAAAAATATGCTTGAAACTGCACTTGAGAAGCTTAATTGGTGTTGCTCTTGGTGTTTTGTATATAGCATTTAGCAATTTTTATCAGAATCTTGAACAGTAAAATTGTATGCTGATTTCCTTTTATTCATTCTGGCACAGTTTGATGTCTTCTACTACTATTATCCAAGACGATTGGGGCAGGTTCTTTTTGTTGACGCTCCTTTTGTATTCAAACCACTGTGGCGGCTTGTCAAACCCATGCTCAAGCAATACGCTTCATTGGTAAGAATTTCCATGCTATATTAATTAAGGAGTTGATTCTTTGCTGACTTCTCATAGATATTGCTTCTGTTTGAGTTATAAATCGTATATCCAAAAGCTCGACTTGTATTCTCACTTTATAGTTAATATAGTTCGTTGTGATTTTGTCTGAAGAATTAGGCAAGGTTTTGAAGTTATTTTCCCTTTGAATCAGCTCTCCATGGTTGCTACTAATGCCTATGTTTAGACAGACATGCTGAGACAGTACATTTACTGCCTGTAACCTTACTTTGTATGTCTGCTTTTACCCATCATACAGTGAGCCTCTAGGCTAAAACAAGCACGAAATATCCATATGATTTGGCGCCTTTGATGCAATAGTCTTCAGTTTCTCATAACTTTCATTTCATGATTTGTTATTTATGTCATCAAACCTTTTATGCTTTGCCATTAATAAATTGGACAACATAAGAAATGTCTGCCTCAAATTCTGATTACATAATCTTCATTTTATCTTTGATAGAACAAAAATTGTTATATTTTTTCAGCTGCTTTGATATGTTATCGTCTTACACTTGTATTTGCAATTTCAAAGGTGAGATTTTGCTCGGCGAAGGAGCTCAGGGAGGAGTATTTTACAGAAGACACACTCCCAGCTAGCTTTAGAAAATGAAGACGGGAGCACTTGTTACACCACAGCTTTGATATACGGGAAAAATAGAAAAGCTGGTACTTGATACACACAAGCTTTGTCCAAGATAACGATAACAAACTCAATCATGGAATGGACTAATGAAATTGTATTCTAGTCGTTTCAAATTTACATGAATGGGAGACAATCTTTCCTAAAAACCTGTCTTAAGAGAGGATAATTTACAACATCAATGATGTATCAAAAATAGCTCATACAATGTATACTCGGTTTGATTCATATACAATAAAAATCACCTTAAAAGTTACTGTGATGATGCTCCCCAAGGCTCTTTTCAACGCTGAAGCTTGTACAGGGCAAGATGTGTGGTAGACGCATGTCACCAGTTTGAATCCTGTTATGAACCAAGTTTTCTATTGAAGTTGAGAAGGCTAGAGAACTAGAGATGAGTTCATTATCCATCAAGTTTGGAAGTTGTCAACACCGAATTTCTCGTGATAATGGAAAAAGATTACTGCAATGACATTTTAAGGCAAGGTACTTTGCTTGTATCATTTGCAACTAAACAAATCTATTTTCACTCTCTCAGAGCCATGTGCTTTGGCTCTATGTGCTTGCTCTTGCTGTTGTTTTTCCTCCATGTGCTTTGGCTTGACTCCGAATTCTCTACTTCTTCGTAGCAACTTCACAATGTCACATCACTCCTAAAGTTTGAGAAATGAGAATACAGCTCATTTTCTGATGAAAAGGGGAATCTTCATCTTTCTTCTCAAGGCCATGTAGAGATAGTGCTCTCGTTTGTGTGAAACAAAATGGTGTACAATATTGTATAACAAGTTATCTTCCAAAACTTCATTTTCCTTGTTTTAATACATAAAAAGAACCAAAACAAAAGCCAATGAAATCATCTTTCGCATGGTCCTTTGATCATACTATGTCCATTCAATTTAAGTAGTTTAGTTTAACTAGATACGGAATTAAGAGAATGAGGGAGATTTTGCAATTTTGTAGTTTTAAATCAAATATGCTTTGAATCTTGTGATCTTAAGTTATGTTGGAGATTAGAATTAGATAGTTATCAAATAAGAAAGATTTTTTTTTCAAAAAAACTTACTGAAAAGAAAAGTAAGAAGCAAGGAGCAAAGTGCAGTAGAATAATGACGAAAGACAAAACTCTAGTGGTTATAACATAAATTCACAAGTTCAGAAACCGGGTGCTTTCGCAATTAAATTCTAATTAGGGGGCTTTAGTGAAATATCCTCGAAAGCATCAAACAAGTCATTAATTAATCAATTGAAATCATTGTTGAAAGAAAAGCTATGTTGTGAGGAAATGACAAAATCAAGGTTGAAAAATGCTTTAATAACCCTTTTGATAATTACTAGTATTTCATTTTCAATGAATTTATGCAAAGCAATCGAATCACCACAGTACAGAGTAGTTCACTCTGAATCAGATTTTGAAATCAGACATTACAGGGAATCCGTATGGATGGCGGCACCCGCCAACGAAATCTCCTTCCATAAAGCCACCAGAGATGGTTTTCACAGGTACCGCTTTTTATTTTATTTTTTTATATTTTTTTCAATTATACTATTTTTTTTTTTTATAGACCGTTAAACTTCTAAAATCAGCTTATTTTAAAAAATATTTTTTTCATAAGTGTTTTTCAAAAATTATTACTTTTGCTGAGAAATAATTTATGTTTGACTAATATATTTAAAAAATACTTTTGAATAATAATTAGTATTTGATCAAGTTTCTGTAAGTGTATTTTTTTCTCAAAAAGCTAATTTTTTTTAAGCTCATGAAAAATTATTTTTTCTCTCCCCAAAACGCTATTTTCTTTTCGAATCTTGGCCAAATACCTCATTTTTTAACCATAAGCATTTTTTAGAAAAAATAAGTATTTTTGAGGAAAAATAAACTTGACCAAATAAGCTATTAGGGTCTGTTTAGATTGACTTTTGACTTATTTTTAATCTAAAACAATGTGCAATGCTTTTTAAATTTATCCAAACATTCAAAAAATGCTTTAAACTATTTTGGCTTAAAAACACCTGAAATAAATCAATCCAAACAGACTTTTATTATGTACTAAGACATAAAATGACCCTGGGTGACTGAACCACCAGATGTGGCACTGAATAGGAGGTAGCAGGTATTTGTGGAATTAGTTGAGGTGCGTGCAAGCTAGTGACACAACCGCCTCAAACACCACGGTTATCAAACAAAAAAATTGTACTTAGATCTAATATGCTAAAGATTCTTAGTATAAGAGGTTCTGGACAGATTTATTCGTGGATTAAGCACCCTTATAGACTACTATAGACTACTAAAGTCTATTAATGCTGATTTGACCCTTAGATTCTCTTCTAAACACACTGTCAACGATGTGCAATGCTCTTTCTTATGTTTCTCGAACTAATCGGGCTGCTACAGGCTACAGCTATTCAATCTTGTCTACAACAATAACGGAAATGTATTTTTGACAATAGGAGATTTAGCAAGGGTCTGTCTAGTCATATTGTTTTGTACGAGGCTGGGACTCGAATCATGAAGGTCCTTCATGGCGACTCTAGATGGTTGATCATTAAAGCTCTGTTTGTTAAATGTGTCACTCTGAACCAGTTGCTTAATGTCATATGTTAAACAGAAGTTGCTCCCGACTTACGTGTATATATAGACTTCTAGTAAATGCTAGCAGAGGTAGGTTTGTGGCTCTTCTACTGGTGTATGAAGATTTGGAAACGTTCTTTTAGAAAAAAACATAACTCAGTTTGTTTGCAAATCCGAACAAATACAGTTGAACAGACCAGTGCACAAGAAATTAAATTTCCGTGTCTCTGTCTTATATATAAATCAATCAGCTAAGCCTCAATCTAAATTGGTTTGGATCATCCATATAAATCCTTTGTATTGATTCAGGTTGCATGTGTCTAGGTGAATACGTAGACACGAATGTAGAATTCAGAGAATCTATTATAATTTCACTATTTTTATGTTGTCCAACAATCTACTGCAGCTACCGTACTTTATCTGAATTTGGAACTGCCGCTGGTATAAGCAGAGTTCATGTTTAGATGAATTGAGAGCTCACATTTGAATTTCTTATATGTTGGCTCATTGTCGTACAGATTGTTTCAGTTCATCCAAGGTGCAAATTTGAACTTTTCTCGTATCTATATGACAAAGCCAGTTTTGACTAGCATTGTCCCAGGAGCAGGTCCTCTTCACTCATCGGCATACTTTGTTAAATTCTACTTGCCTGATAAGTTCCAGGCTGATCCACCTCTTCCACTTCCGGAGCTGAACCTTCAACCTGATCGATGGACTAGTCATTGCATTGCTATTAGGAAGTTTTCAGGATTTGCAAGAGATGGCAACATTGTTAAAGAAGCTGAGAAACTGGCTCTGAGCTTGAGTAGATCTCCATGGGCAAACTCCACTGCTTCTACGAGTGAATATGCTTACTCTATAGCGCAGTATAATTCTCCCTTCCGGATCATTGGGCGTGTCAATGAAGTGTGGGTGGATGTCGCTGGATGTGAAGCAAGTGGTTGCGAATCCAATCCAATTGCTACTTACTGATCATGAGTGCGAGCTTGAAGCTTCTTGGATTGTTGTTGTACATAGAGACCAGAGAGGCATGAATAGTTGCTTATATGTACACATTTTATCATGCTCATGTTCTGTAAATTTGGGATTTTACGGTTTAATGGAAGTGGAAGTGTGATTAGTTCTGTAGAAAACTGAGTGGACAACTATAATTCTCTTAATAAAGATCTTCGACGTAACCATGCCTGTTATTCTTGTACAACCTGTAATTTTATGTTGTTAATCAAGCACAAGTCAAAATATTTGACAAAATGATGGTAAATTAATACATTGGCTTTTAATTGGAAAAAGGACAATATTTAATCCTGAACATGCGATTTAAAAGGATTTACCCCAGGCATAATAGATAAACGTGCTCTTTTACTCGGTTTCAGTTTGCATTTATGCACTCCAACTTTGGATTTTCAAAAGTAGGCACTTAAACTTGTATAAAGTTGAACAAGACACGTGTCCTATGTGGCCAATTTGCATCCTACGTGTATTAAGCCACATAGGACGTGTGTGTTTATTTGTTTAATTTTATACAAATTTAAACGTCACCTTATGCACATCCAAAGTTGGAGGAAATAGATGTCAGCTGAGGACAAGTTAAAGGACATGGTTATATATTATGCCATTTACCCCCTCCTAAAAATAAGTGGCATATGTAGCTCGCCTTACACAAATTACTACTCCCTCCGTCCCAATTTATGTGATGTACTTTGACTTGACACGAAGTTTAAGAAAGAATGAAAAACTTTTGAAACTTGTGGTCTAAAATAAGTCATGGATATTTGTGTGGCTATAAATTATTTTATTAAGGGTAAAGCGGACATTTTAATGTTAAATTGTTACTAAATATAGAAATGTGTTATTCTTTTTGGAACTGACTAAAAAGAAAAGTGTGTCATATAAATTGGAACAGAGGGAGCACTATATACAAGTGTGAGTGGCAGGCAGCTGGTGTTTGTCATGCCTGCTTCCAGCTGCCTGCTTCTGATTGAGGGCATTTTTGTAATTTCAAATTTTTCATCTTAATTTAATTATTTTATTTTTATTTTTAACTTATTATATATTTGAAAATTGCGTAAAAAGTATTATAAATTACAATAATTAATAATTTAAATTATTTGGTGACACTTAAAATTTTTTTGTTGACTCGAAATTCTATCAGTACAACATAAATTGAAATATATTATTTGAAAATTTAGTGAAAAGTAATATAAATCACAATAATTATCAAATTAAAATATTTAATATTTAAAAGAAGTTTAAAAAATTTGTTTGACTTTTCAAATTCTATCAATGTCATATAAATTGGGATAGAGGGAGTAACATATATTACTTGAAAATTACGTTTAAAGTCATATAGATCATAATAATTAATATCTAAAACTATATAACAACTTTTATTGACTTTCTCAAATATTCTATGTATTAGTACCGCATAAATTGGGAAAACAAGAGTAATATATAGTATCTGAAAATTATGTAAAAGTACTATAAATCAATAATTAATAACTTAAAATATTTAAAAATCACATAAAAATTTGGTTGACTTTTTAAATTTCATCTATGCCACATAAATTAAAATAACATAAATTGGGCTCGTACTGACTTGAACTCCGGTATCTAGTAACAACATATTTGTCCCTTTCCACATACGGACTCAATTACTTTAGTTTAAAATATGTCCCTGATTTTTTAAGTATAACTAATGTTACATGGCCAAAAAAAATAAATTAGTCCACCTGTCTAAATTCTAAATGACCCTAACCCGACCCACCTGATTATTTACCCCTCTCCTCATTTTAAATGATACACGACGAGGGTGGGGTAATTAATTGGGTGGGTCGAGTTAGGGTCATTTAGAATTTTGTTATGTTTGATAAATAACATAATATAACGAGTTAGGATCTTGTTGTGTTTGATGAATAAGAAAAAAAAAATACATATATTTAACATTATAATGTCATATTTAAGTATAGGGTGTGATTTTCCCATTAAAAAAAGTAAGAAAAACATTTTAAAGTAGGCTAGTTGGGCTCTGTCTATCGAGAAGAGCAAATATGTGCTATTTGGTAACGATGAAGCAAATATAAGCCATTTTAAAAACAGGATAAATCAACTTTAAATTCCATAGTTCTGAGGTGAAATTGGGCAGTTTCCTTCTTTAATATGGAGTTATAGTTTATTTGGGATTACATTAAGTTGAGTTTAATTAAACTGACTAATGTCCTCGGTTAAAACTGACACTGTCCGTCGATTTTAAGGGACCAATCCTGGCCAAAATGACATTTAAAAATAAATTAAAGGGGTGGTTTGTACTTATAATTTTTTTTTAAAAAAAGGGGGTGGTTTGTAGAATTATTTGCGAACTGTCGAATAAAGATTCTCCGTCATTCATTGGTGTGAAATAAAATTAAAGTTCATATATTAGATTGTAAACCGTAATTTAATTGTTTTCTAAACAATGAAGCAAATGGACGTTTATTGGCGTCCCTCAAAACAATTGGTAGTTCGCGATACACTTTGTGAACAACCTCTTTTGGTATGTAAATTTTTTGACAATTCCTTCTCATTTACTGGCGTCACAGTGTGCTTCGGCTCTAGACTCAAAAATAAAACTTATTGTCACCAACAATTTTCATTATTTTATTTGGTCGTTTGAAGGAAAATAATTACAATTGTTGGTCAAAGATACAAAAATCATATACTCCTAAGCACGTACTATGGAAAGTAACAAAAAAAGGAAAAGTTAATAATATTACCAACTTTGAAAAACAAAAAGAATACTAACTGGTTTTTCGTTACCTTTATTTTTTTTATAAGACGGACGGCTGGGCCTGGCTGACAGTTGCAGGCATCAAAACTCTTGGCATCCTTAGAGATAGATCTCTACATGGCGGAAGTGATAGCTGATTGGTCGGAGCTTCCTCATGATCTGCTAGTTCTGGTAAGTAGATGTTTTAATCTCATTGAAGACTTTCTGAATTTTGGCACTGTCTGCAGATGCTGGCACTCTGTGGCCACCAAAAAGAATTTTAACAATGACCTGCCTAGGGTTCCTTGGCTGATGTTAGCCGAGGAGGAAGAGGATAACGAGGGAAATTCCTTTCGAAAATTCTTCAGCCTCTCTAATGGCATGATTTTGAACAAGAGGATTCCAAAAGCCAGTAGAAAACGATGTATGGAGTCTATGGGATGGCTTTTCACAGTCGGAGAAGATGATGGTGAAACTAGTTTGCTACATCCCTTTTCTGGTGTTCATATTGAATTGCCACATCAATATACCACCGTAGATTATTACGACCACGAGACTGAATATCTGATGACCTTTTTTCGCAAGGCAGTTTTGTCAACTAGTCCTACTCATACATCCGATTACGTTCTCATGGTCATTGAGGGAGGCATGTGTTTCCTCAGTTTCTGGAGACCTGGAGATTTGAGATGGACTAGAGTTAGCTGGGAAGGAAACAATCATAACCTACTTTCTGATTTGGTATATTTTAATGGCCAAATTTATGCCGTGCGTAATACGGGTCAAGTTATAGTTTGTGATGTTGCTGATGTTGTTGGTCCTGGATCCACTAGAAGTCATATCATAGCGCAGGTACCACCCCAACCTAGAGACAATCGGGAACAATTATACATCGTAGAATCACTAGGATCATTATTTGTAGTTTCGCGCAATGGCGTTCGATTTAGGGATGCCATAAATGATTCCGACATGGTTACACTGACGCTCACCCCGATGGAAAATAATGAGGAGGATGAGAGCAACATGACATATGGGACAACACAAATTTTTGTTTACCAGGTCAATTTATCTAATGGCAAAGTAACGGAAACGAGGGAGTTAGGCGACAGGGCTTTTTTTCTGGGTGCTAATGCTTCTCTTTCAGTTCAAGCTTCTCAATTTTCAAGAATCAGGCCCAATCATATTTATTTTACGGATGATTTTTTTGAAACATACACCGGCTATGAAGAAGGAGGCGGCTCGGACATGGGGGTGTTCAACTTAGCAGATGGCAGCATCCAGCACCACTATGATGGTGTTTCCCTTAGTCGTGTTTGTCCTCCAACTTGGGTAATACCAACTCTGTATTGAGTATGAAGTCATACTCATCCTTTGTTTATTTTGTTTGTTATTCTATATGTTACTGTATTTTTACTAAAAATGCTTTTAATTTGAATAATTACCATCTATCATTTAGTTTCAGGATTGGCTTATGTATCTTTCTTGTTTTCATACAATTAGCTAAAAGATATTCCCATTGTTCGTTATAGTTCCTTGGTTCCTACTTCCATGTATGTTGTGTTGGGATGCTACTGGAAATTGTTCAAGATATAGTCATATTGAGATGCAATTACCATTATGATTTATATTAAACTTAAAGTAACAAATAGACTCTGTTGCCATCTTCTAGTTGTCTATAGAAAAGAAAGAGGATCTAAGATGGTTTCTATTACTATGCTTCAATTTAAGTGTTTTGAAGCTATTCTTCAACTGCTTGAAGTGTGGGGTCCATCCCCATATGGTAAGAGTGTCAATTTTTCTTGGACGGTGCCAAATTTTCTTGGCTGGTGTCAATTTTCTTGGCCGGTGTCAATATTTCTTGGCCGGTGCCAATTTTTCTTGGGCGGTGCCAAATCTTCTTGGGCGGTGTAAAAGTTAGACAAAATAGGCATGAATTTGTGGAGGAAAATTCACTTCTTCCTGTAGCAAACTTGGAGGCTACTTCATTCTTCATCTATAAAAAGGCACATTCTTGCCAATTGTAATATACACCAATATATAGAGAAAAAAAATAATAATATAGAGAGCAGTGAGGATTCCACAGACTGTGAAAGAAAAGTCTGAGAAGGAAAAATTAGAGTGAGCGATATTTTAGTAAGGTGGGAGTCAAAAAAGGTTATTTCTTTTGAGTGTGTAGTAGTCACTTTGAGTATTGTACTTGTGACTAGAGTATAAAATTCCTTACTATATTAATCAGTTGCTCCTCTTGGTCCATGATTTTTCCCTTATTTAATAAAGTTTCTACGTAAAATTTTTGGTGTTATTATTTTCTCATTTTATTCCCATTATTTTTTCGCAAATAATTTTGTTGTTATTCCGTGTTTACCCAACAAACTGGTATCAGAGCGCACGGTTTGCGATATCTGTATTTTTGGATAAACGATGGAAGCCAACACAAGTAGAATTGTTACTTTGAATGGCGTTAATTATGCCACTTGGAAAGGAAAAATGGTAGATCTGCTCTATGTCAAGAATTTTCATCAACCAGTCTTTAACACTAAAAAACCTGAAAATAAATTCGATGATGAGTGGAACCTGTTGCACAGACAGGTTTGCGGGTTTATTAGGCAGTGGGTTGATGATAATGTGTTGAACCATATTTCTGGGGAAACACATGCTCGGACCCTATGGGAGCATCTTGAAAGTTTATATGCTCGGAAGACTGGTAACAACAAGATGTTCTTGATAAAATAAATGTTGGGATTAAAATACCATGATGGTTCTCCGGTGATAGATCACCTAATTAACTTTCAGAGGATCATGAACCAGTTATTTTCTATAGGCATTAAGTTTGATGAAGAAATTCAAGGCTTGCTTCTACTTGGTTCCCTACCAAATTCTTGGGAAACATTTAGAACTTCTTTATCTAATCCTGTTCCCGATGGCGTGATCTCTATGGATTTTGCCAAGAGCAGCGTTCTTAATGAAAAGATGAGACGAAAGTTTCAAGGTTTTTCTTCATCGGATGTCTTGGTGACTGGCCCTAGGGGGAGAAGCCGGAATCGTGGTTCTTAAAATAGAGAACATTACAAAAGTAAATATAAAGGCAAATTTAAAGTTATTGAGTGCTATCATTGTGGGTTGAAAAGGCACACAAAGAAGTTTTGCCGAAAGTTGAAGAAGGAGAACAGAGACAAGGAGGAAAAGAAAGAAGATGGCAATGAAAATTGCATAGCCATCGTCACCACCGAAGATCTTGTTGCTATCCTTGATACGAATCTGATAAATATTGCTTGTGATGAGTCACGCTGGGTTGTGGACTTTGGTGCCGCATCTCACGTGATATCAAGGAAGAATTTTTTCTCATCTTATACTCCAGGTGACTTTGGAACCTTGAGTATGGGCAATGAGACTGTATCTAAGGTGGTTGGTATTGATACAATTTATTTGGAAACTAGTAATGGATCTAAACTAGTTTTAAACAATGTAAAGCATGCACCTGATGTTCGTCTGCACTTGATTTCTGTTGGTGTGCTGGATGATGAGGGATATGTTAGTACCAATAGTGGTGGAAAGGGGAAACTCATTAAGAGTTCCTTGGTTGTGGCGCGTGGTGACAAGCGTCATGGTCTATACTAGACTACGACTTCTACTTGTGCTAATATGGTAAATTCAGTTCAGAGTGATAACTCTTCAACGTTATGGCATAAGAAGCTTAGCCACATTAGTGAGAAAGGACTTAGTGTTCTGGCCAAGAAGAAATTGTTGTCAGATTTTGAAAGTGCTAAATTAGAAAAATATGAGCACTGCTTGGCTGGAAAACAAAATAGATTTTCTTTCAAGTCTCATCCTCCTTCAAGAAAGACAGAGTTGTTTGAGCTGGTGCATTCAAATTTATGTGGTCCAATAAAGATAAGGATTTTGTGTGGTGCACTTTACTTTGTCACTTTCACTGATGATTGCTCAAGAAAACTTTGGGTCTATGTCTTGAAAACTAAAGACCAAGTGTTGGGTGTCTTTAAGCAGTTCCAGGCTTCCGTTGAAAGAGAAACAGGAAAGAAGCTGAAGTGTATTCGTACTGATAACGGTGGTGAATATTGTGAACCATTTGACAAATATTGCAATCAACAAGGTATTAGATGCTAGAAGACTCCTCCTAAAACTCCTCAGCTAAATGGTTTGGCAGAGATGATGAATAGGACCTTGATGGAAAGAGTCAGATGTTTGCTTTCTAAAGCAAAGTTGTCGAACTCCTTTTGAGGTGAGGCTATATTGACCGTTGCATATGTTATTAACTTATCTCCTGTTGTTGTTTTGCATAGTGATGTACCAAATAGAGTTTGGTATGAGAAGGATGTTTCCTATGACCATTTGAGAGTATATGGTTGCAAAGCTTTTGTATATGTGCCTAAAGATGAGAGGTCAAAGTTAGATGCAAAGACAAGGCAGTGCATCTTCATTGGTTATGGCCTTGATGAGTTTGGTTACAGGCTATATGATCCAGTTGAGAAAAAGCTTGTAAGAAGCTATGATATCGTCTTTATAGAGAATCAAATCATTGAAGATATTGACAAAGCGGAGAAGTTAGAACCTTCAAGTTCTGATGGTGTAGTTAATCTTGATCAAGCTCCTCATACAAGTGTGCATGATGTTGGTGGGATTGATAATCATTATGATGCCCAGAATCATGTTCCAAATCAGCATGTTGATGTTGATAATGACAACGATGTTATTGTTAATGATGCCCCCGTTCATGAAGTTGTGGACGAGTCAAATGTTCCACTAAGAAGGTCTATAAGACAACGTGTTCCTTCTTCTCGTTATTCTCCGAATGAGTATGTGTTACTCACTGATGAGAGAGAACCTGAATTTTATGAGGAGGCCATGGAAGATGAGCATAAGAACCAATGGATTGAAGTCATGCAAGATAAGATGAAATCTCTACATGAGAACCACACTTATGAGTTGGTAAAATTGCCTAAGGGCATGAGAGCTTTGAAGAATAAGTGGGTCTTCAAAGTAAAATTTGAAGAACACAACTTGAAGCCAAGATACAAAGCCAGATTGGTTGTCAAAGGATTTGGTCAAAGAAAATGTATTGACTTTGACAAAATATTTTCTCCTGTCGCCAAAATGACCTCTATTCGTACAATTCTTGGTTTGGTTGCTAGTCTTGATTTAGAGATTGAGAAGATGGATGTGAAGACGGTTTTCCTTCACGATGACCTCAAAGAGGAGATTTATATGGAACAACCTGAGGGCTTCAAGGTAAAAGGTAAAGAAAATCGTGTGTGCAAACTTAAGAAGAGTCTATATGGCTTGAAACAAGTTCCTAGACAGTGGTATAAGAAGTTTGAATCTGTTATGGGGGAGCAAGGCTACAAGAAAACTTCTTCAGATCATTGTGTATTTGCACAAAAATTTTCTGATAATGATTTTATCATCCTTTTGCTATATGTGGATGATATGTTGATTGTGGGCAAGAATGCTTCAAGGATTGATGAGTTGAAGAACCAGTTGTTTTAAGTCTTTTGCTATGAAAGTTTTGGGTCATGCTAAGCAAATTTTGGACATGAGGATAACTCGTCTCAAAGATGAAAGGAAGCTTTAATTGCCACAAGAGAAGTACATTGAACGTGTATTGAAGTGCTTCAATATGAAGAATGCTAAGGTTGTTAACACACCTCTTGCTGGTCATATGAAGTTAAGCAAGAAAATATGTCCTACAACAAAGGAGAAGAAGGAAAGCATGGTCAAAGTTCCATATTCCTCCGTTGTCGGAAGTTTAATGTATGCAGTGGTGTGTACCAGACCCAATATTGCTCACACAGTTGGTGTTGTCAGCAAATTTCTTGAAAATCCAGGAAGGAAAGGAGCACTGGGAAGCAGTCAAATGGATATTGAGGTACCTAAGAGGAACCTTAGGTGATTGTTTATGTTTTTGAGGATCTGATTCAATCTGGAAGGGCTATACAGATGTTGATATGGCGGGTGATTTTGATAACAGAAAATCCACTACTGGATATTTGTTTACTTTTTCAGGGGGAGCTATATCATGGCAGTCGAAGTTGCAGAAGTGTGTTGCACTATCTACAACTGAAGCTGAGTATATTGCGACTACTAAAGCTGGCAAGGAAATAATATGGCTCAAGCGGTTCGTTCAAGAACTTGGATTGCACCAAATGGAGTATGTTGTCTATTATGACAGTCAAAGTGCAATAGACTTGAGTAAGAACTCCATGTACCATGCAAGAACAAAACACATTGATGTGAGGTACCATTGGATTCGTGAACAAGTGGAGAACGAATCTTTCCAGCTTAAGAAGATTCACACGAGTGAAAATCCTGCAGATATGCTGACAAAGGTGGTGCCAAAAGACAAGTTCGAATTGTGCAAAGAACGGGATGAACTCTCTCTAAGAAGATGGGATACCTCCTTCAGGTGTATGGGTATGGAGGGGGAGATTGTGGGGTCTATCCCCATGTGGTAAGAGTGCCAATTTTTCTTGAACGGTGCCAAATTTTCTTAGCCGATGCCAATTTTTCTTGGTAGGTGCCAATTCTTTTTGGCCGGTGCCAAAGTTTGACAAAATAGGTATGAAATTGTGAAGGAAAATTCACTTCTTCCTGTATCAAACTTAGAGGCTACTTCATTCTTCATCTATAAAAGGGCACATTCTTGACAATTGTAATATACAACAATATAGAGAGAAAAACTAATAATATAGAGAGCAGTGAGGGTTCCACAGACTGTGAAAGAAAAGTCTGTGAAGGAAAAATTAGATTGAGCGATATTTTAGTAAGGTGGGAATCAAAAGAGGGTTATTTATTTTGAGTGTTTAGTAGTCACTTTGAGTATTGTACTTATGACTACAGTGTAAAATTTCTTACTATAGTAATATCAGTTGCTCCTCTTGGTCCGTGATTTTTCCCTTATTTAAAAGGGTTTCCACGTAAAACTCTTGGTGTCATTATTTTCTCGTTTTATTCCCATTATTTTTCCGCAAATAATTTTGTTGTTATTCTACGTTTACCCAACATGAAGTTCATGTAGGAATTGATTTATTGCAAGGTATAATGAGTTTCGCTCAAAAAGACCAAATTATATGACATGAGATGTATGGTGATGCTTGACGAAACTTGACATTCTGTTGGTACTTATATAATCAATAGTTTTTCTTTCTTCTAACAGTAGAAGCAAGAAGGGGAAATGAATGAGTGCGAGCTTGAAGCTTCTTGGATCGTTGTTGTACATCTCCCCTTATAGAGACCAGAGAGGCATGAATAGTTGCTTCACATGTAAACATTTTATCATGCTCATGTTCTGTAAATTTGGGATTTTACGGTTTAATGGAAGTGGAAGTGTGATTAGTTCTACAGAAAACTGACTGGACAACTGTAATTCTCTTAATAAAGAACTTTGACATTACCATACTTGTTATTCTTGTATAACCTTTAATTTATGTTGTTAATCAAGCATAAATCAAAATATTTAACAAAATTATGGTAAATTAATACGTTGGCTTTTAATAGGAAAAAGGAGAATATTTACTCCTGAATTTGTGATTTAAAAGGATTTACCCCCCTCTTAAAATTGTGACATATGTAGCTCGTTGTTACACAAATAACCCATATTTGCTCCTTTTCACAGACGGACTCAATTACCTTATTTTAAAATATGTCCCTTTCGGTTTCTTCCTTTAATATGTAGTTATAGTTTATTTGAGATCATATTAAGTTGAGTTTACGGACGTCCTAGGTTAAAACTGACATTGTCCGCCTATTTTAAGGGATCGATCCAGGTTGAACCGACATGTAAAAATAAATAAATTAAAGGAGTAGTTCGCAGAACTATTTGTGAACTGTGGAATAAAGATTCTTAGCCATTCATTAGTGTGAAATAAAATTGAAGTTCTTATATTAGATTGTGAAGTATAATTTAATTATTTTCTAAATCATGAAGCAAATGAATGTTTATTGGCGGCCGTCAAAACAATTGGTAATTCCAAGCACACTTTGCGAACAACTCTTTTGGTATGTAAATTATTTGACAACTCCTTTTGATTTACTGGCTTCACAAAAACTTCTTGTCACCAACAAATTTCATTATTTTATCGGAGCTTCTAATTTATTTGGCCGTTTGAACGAAAATACTTATAATTAGGGGTGTACATAGGTTGGGTTGGTTTAATTTTTTATTAAAAAAATCAAATTAATTATGTCGGTTTATTAAATCTATAAACCAAATCAAACCAACATAAAATCGATTTTTTCAGTTTAGGTTTTAGTCGGTTTTTTCGATTTTTCGATTTTTCTCAATTTTTTTTATAATCTTTAGTTTTTATAATTATATTGTGATTATAGACAAGATCAAGTATGTTTTCACTCATGTGTTGGTGGAAAACCACAATTATGGAAAACGAGGAGTAGAAAGGAGGAGCAGAGAACTCTCTAAAAACTAAAAAGTAAGATGAAAAGTGACTGAAGAGTGAAAATTTTTAGGTTTTAAGTTTATATTGAGTTTCGGATTATTTAGTTATCAATTAATGGATAAATATTACAACTTAAAGGCCCAAATTTGAATATATATCTATATTTACTCTTTAAATATTAAAAATTAATAAAATTAATATTTATATATATATATATATATATATATATATATATATATATATATTATGTCGGTTTGGTTTGGGTTCGGTTTGACTTTTCTTTGGTTAACACCAAACCAAACCAAGAATGGTCGGTTTTTTTTTCTAACGCCAAACCAATTAAACCAAATCACAAGTTGATTTTTTTTCTTGATATAATTTGATTCGTTGGTTCGATTTGACTTGACGGTTTGATTTCTACACCCCTAGTTACAATTGTTGGTGAAATATACAAAAATCATATACTCCCTATATATCAATTTCCCAATTATATCTTCTCCCACAAAAATCCCAAGCACATACTATAAAAGGAAAGAATCCCCTACGCCCACCCCAAACTACAAAAAAGAAAAAGTTAATAATATTACCAACTTTGGAAAACAAAATAATACTAACTGGTTTTTCGTTACCTTTATTTTTTTGTAAGACGGGAGGCTGGCTGGCAGTTGCAGGCATCGGAACTCTTGACATCCTTAAATTTGAGATAGATTTCCCATGGCGGAAGTGATGCCTAATTGGTCGGAACTTCCATATGATCTGCTGGTTCTGGTAGGTAGATGTTTTAATCTCATTGAAGACTTTCTGAATTTTGGCACTGTCTGCAAATCCTGGCACTCTGTGGCCTCCAAAAAAATTTTTAACAATGACCTGCCTAGAATTCCTTGGCTGATGTTAGCTGAGGAGGAAGAGGATAGCGAGGACAATTCCTTTCGAAAATTCTTCAGCCTCTCTAATGGCATGATTTTGAACAAGAGGATTCCAAAAGCCAGTAGAAAACGATGTATGGAGTCTATGGGATGGCTTTTCACAGTCGGAGAAGATGATGGTGAAACTAGTCTGCTACATCCTTTTTCTGGTGTTCAGATTGAATTGCCACATCAATATACCACCGAAGATTATGACAAACACGTGACTGGCTGTCTGATGACCTTTTTTCGCAAGGCAGTTTTGTCTGCTAGTCCCTCTCATGCATCCGACTACGTTCTCATGGTCATCGAGGGAGGCATGTGTTTCCTCAGTTTCTGGAGACATGGAGATTTGAGATGGACTAGAGTTAGCTGGGAAGGAAACAATCATGAGCTACTTTCTGATTTGATATATTTTAATGGCCAAATTTATGCGGTGGATGATTTGAGTCAAGTTATAGTTTGTGATGTTGCTGATGTTATTGGTCCTGGACCCACTAAAAGTTATATCATTGCGGAGATACCACCCCAACCTGGAGACTCTCGAGAACACTTATACATCCTAGAATCACTAGGATCATTATTTGTAGTTTCGCGCAATGGTGTCCGACTTAGGTTCGCCAGAGATGATTCTGACATGGTACCATTGACGCTCGTCCCGATAGAAAGTATTCAGGAGGATGAGAGCAATCTAACATATGGTACAACAAATATTCGAGTTTATCAGGTCGATTTACCTGATGGCAAAGTGACGGAAACCAGGGAATTAGACAACAGAGCTTTTTTTCTAGGTGCTAATGCTTCTATTTCGGTCAAAGCTTCTCAATTTCCAGGAATCAAGCCCAATCATATTTATTTCACGGATGATTTTTTTGAAACATACCTCGGCTATGAAGAAGGAGGAGGCTCGGACATGGGGGTGTTCAACTTAGCAGATGGCAGCATCCAACCGCATTACGATCCTGTTTCCCTCAGTCGTTGTTGTCCTCCAACTTGGGTAACACCAACTCTGTATTGAATCATACTCATCCTTTATTTATTCTGTTTGTTATGCTATATGTTACTATTGTTCTACTAAAAAATCTAGTGCTTTTAATTTAACTAATTACCGTCTATCATTTACCTTCAGAATTGATTGATGTATCTTTCCCGTTTCATATAATTATATTCCCATTTTTGTTATACTTCCTTGGTTCCAATTTCCATGTATATTGTGTTGGAATTCTACTGGAAATTGTTCAATGTCTAATGATATTGAGATGCAGTCACCATTACGATTTATATAAACTGAAAGTCAGAAGTAGGCGTCGTTACCATCTTCTAGTTGTCTATCTATTTTACTATGCTTCAAAGTAAGTATTTTGAAGCTAATTCTTCAACTGCTTGAAGTTCAAGTAGGAATTGATTTATTACAAGGTAATAATGAATTTCACTCAGAAAGACCAAACTATATGACAGAGATGTATGGTGATCCCCAATTTGATCTCTAATCTTATAAGCCTTTCTTAAGTTATTACCCTCATTTTTCTTATGAACTTGCTCTTTCATAATAACTAAGCTGCTTAGAAGTTTGTAAGTATCCATCGGAGAAAAAAAATAATTATGTGGGCTTTGCATGTATCAAAACGGAAATATCTAACCAAGAATTCATTTTTCTGTCATTATCATTATTAGGTCTAGCACCCAAGAGTGAGGCCTAGTGGTCAATGTAGTGGGTTGAGAACCATTAAGTCTAATGTTCAAATCAAGTGCGACTACCTTTAAGAGTATATTTTTGGTATAGAAAGACTCAAATTCAAAAAAAAATTTAGTAAAGAAAGTCTCAAATTCAAAAAATATTTTTGGTAAAGAAAGTCTCAAATTTAGGATCTTCCGCCACAGTAATTTCCTGAGAAACGAAGTCATAGGCACGTAGGTTTAGGGCTGCTAGAGTCAAAAACACTAGTTGATTACTTCCTATATGTTCAAACCTTGGTTGATAGAGTTGTGGAAGGGAGCAGGTATCCGTGGAATTAGTTGAGTTGCGCACAAGCTGGTTTGGGCAGAATAGGAGGTCGTGGAATTAGTTGAGGTGGGTGCAAGCTGGTCAGGACACAACTGGCTCAAACACCATGGTTATTAAACAAAAAGCCATGCTTAGATCTAATATGCTAAAGTGTCTTAGTATAAGAGGAACTGGACAGATTCATTCGTGGATTAAGCACCTTTATAGACTACTAAAGTCTTTTAATGTTGATTTGACTCTTAGATTCTCTTCTAAATACACTGTCAACTATGTGCTATGCTCTTTCTTCTGTTTCTCGAACCTATCGGGCTGCTAAAGCTATTCAATCTTGTCTATAATAATAACGGAATTGTAGACACTGTTTTTGGTCAACCAAAGTTTTATTTTCTGCCTCATCATTGCTTGCTCTCAGAGTCATTGCTTCAAGTTGTGCTGTAAGGTGCTGGTGCTCACCCATATGGAATTCCAACGCTTTGGTCTTTTCCTCAAAAAGTTCAGTCAGATGTGAACATTCATCCCTGCAGCAACTCATCAAAGAAAGTAATAGAGCAGTTAAACTCCATCCTGGACATCCAAAGTAAACTTCATTTGTTAAATTGGAAACTAAGACACTACGTTATAATCTTAAACTTGCAAGTTCATTCAGAAGCTTGAAACAGAATCAACATTGGTAAAAGGTGATATTACTAAAGATGTTGTCCAGCTAATTCTAATCTTTAAACAACCAAATATTCTACTAACACTGGCGCTGCAAAACAACTCGTTTTTGGTAGTTGTGTAAGACCAAGTTAAAAGAATAGAAAAAATGAACATATACTGACCATTAATGTTTATGCAAAGAGAGAAAAAACGATGGAAATACTCTAGTTGAATTGAGTGATTAACAACGTACAAGAAATCTCTTTGTATATATATTTTATCTAATAAAACAAGGCAACTTCCCTAGCTCTCTATGTAATGTTGCTAATCATTCTCTCGACTTTTAATATATTCCCTCAAAGAATCTCATCCAGTCATGAGACAATTGACTTTGCGCTACCATGAGACTGACTTGGCGATGACCC
This sequence comes from Capsicum rhomboideum, assembly GCA_031232105.1. Classification (NCBI taxonomy): domain Eukaryota; kingdom Viridiplantae; phylum Streptophyta; class Magnoliopsida; order Solanales; family Solanaceae; genus Capsicum; species Capsicum rhomboideum. The sequence goes on along the minus strand of CP124716.1, from coordinate 11,627,825 downwards.
AATTGTGCCTACATAAAAAAATATTGAATTTGAGGTGAATCATTCTACCAGCTTGTGTCAGCATGACCAGATCATTGTTCAATTCACCGTGCTGGCTAACTGATAATATAATGTTGATTGGGTAGATGTGAGCCATTAATTTGACATGTCAACTAGCATACACTGCTAACTTGAAAACCTCAACTCCATGAGAGGAGTACTTCAGGAGCACGGTTTCACCTTTGCATTCATCTTAACGAGACTAAGCAATGAAATACAGAAATTGATATCCATGTGAAGGTAGAAAAGAGGAGAAAAACTCTTGTTAAATAGAGTGTTAACAACATATAACAGATGTAAGTTAAACTGGCCAATGCAGCTTTTCTACAAAGAAATTTCCAGTACAATATCGGTTAACATAATATTTGATTGTTTAAAGACTGATTCTACAAAGAAATTTTTAAAAGTAATTAGCGAAATCTTCCTTTATCCCCCACTCTCAACTGAAATTTAAGGCAAGCTAACAGTAACTTTTTTAAAAAAAAGGAGGTTCGATGTCACAAATCACAATAAGATACTACTTGCGGAGGAGATAGAATTCTTCTTCCTACTTCAGTAAAAGATTTATTAATTGAGATTCCACAAGAGGACAGCCAAAAATTGAAGTAGTCATAGAACAGAGATAAGTCTTAACAGGTGACCAAGGGTGAGGCTAGCAAAGCTTTGATTTAAGCCTCCAATATTTTGATGCCCCAAAAAAAATTTAATAGTGACTTTTATAATTTTAATTTAGCTTAAAATAATATTGAAGATTGTAAAAAAAATGTACAAAACTATATAAAAAAGAAAAGAAAGAAAAACTATCTACTTTTTAGCAGAAATATTTTAGAACTTTGAATTAAACAACTCGAATTTTCATGTTAATAAATAAAGGTTTTACTATAATATCCAAGGTAATGTATTTCAAACAAATGACCAAAATTTTATCAACTATAATTAATCCTTACTTTTATAAATAATATAATACTACTACTATGTGAAGATAAAAGTTTTATACATTTTAAGAATACTACATTAATACCAAATAGAATCTAAGTACAAATAAAGCAACTCTAAATTATTACTTTTATTACTATTATTATTGTGTGTATGTATATATATTTAAGGTCTTTTATTAAAATCTCAATTTAGGTCACTAATTTTATTGAAACTCTTTGCAGTCTTGGAGTGATAAACATACTGTGGCATATGTCATACTAGAACTTGTTTTTCATCTGCTTATGATTGTTGTGTGTTTGAATGACCCTAGATCTGTCAAATGTAGGATGGTTTTGCACATGTAACAAGTAAATGGAGGTTGGCTGGAGGCGGCGGTGGGAGGCATGTGCCACAGTGTGTTCGCTCAGTTTCTAGTGACCTGAAGATTTGGGATGGACTAGAGTTAGCTGGGAAGGAACCAATATCGACTTTTTGATTTGGTATATTTAAATAGCCAAAATTTATGTCGTGGATTATTCGAATCAAGTTATAGTTTGTGATGTTGCTGATGTTGTTGGTCCTGGACCCACTAAAAGTCATATCATAGCGGAGATACTGTTATGGAAATGGAAGAGAGAAAGAAAATTGAAGCTAAAAGTCATATCATAGGAGATACTGTTATGGAATGGAAGAGAGAGGAAAGAAAATTGAAGAGAGACTGAATGATAACTCTTTGTATTAATTTTTGCATTGATTCAAATAAAAGAGTACATTCCTATTTATAAGCAACTAAAGATAATAAAATAAGGAGAATATGATATTTTCCTTATAGATACTACACTAAATATTCTGCAATTAATGTAAACCTTAGACTTGATAGGAAGTAAATAATATAAAATATTCTTAGACTAAAAGGAAAAAGAAAAAATATTCTACCATTAATGAAGATCATAGAATAGAGGGAAGGTAAATTTTAACATTCCCCCTCAAACCCAAGTTGATGTATCCAACTTGAGTTTGAACACTTAATTATTCTTGAAAAACACACTTCTCCTTGATTTTGTTGCAACAATCTAAAAAAATTGATCTTCCTCATATTCTTATTCCACTAGTAGTGCTTGTGAATTATCGTGGGTGTCTTTGAACTTGCACACTTTTGTAACATGGCCCTTTTGTTTGCAACTTCCACGTAATGCATCAGATCTCCACCAACAAAATTTTCGAAGTGTGTTTTCTTTTGAAAATATTTGCAAGGAGGATAATCAACTTTTCTTTTTTGGTGGTTTACATAAAAAATACAATCAACAACTTTTTCTTGCCTGTAAGCTCTTCTTTGCTCTTATGCTTGAAGAGCACTTACCAATTCTGCAATCGAGATGGTAGAAAGATCTTTTGACTCTTCCAAAGCGGAGATTTTGGACTCAAATCTCTCAGAAATAGTCACCAGAATTTTTTCAACTATTCTATTGTCTTTGAAATCTTCGTCAAGCAACCTGATCCTATTGACAATCAAAGAAATTCTGTCAGAATACTTAGTGATTGTCTCACCTTTTTGAATCCTAAGAGATTCAAAATCTCTTTTCAAATTCAGAATTCGATTTTGTCTGCCTCGTTCACTTCCTTGGTACTCCTTTTCAAGTTTTTCCCAAGCTTATTATGCTATTTCACATACAATAATTTTAGAGAAGATTGAATCGGCAGCTGAATTTTGAATTACAATTTTTGCTTTATATTTTTTGGATTTCTCTTCTGAGTGAAGTTTGATTTCGGCAGCAGAAGGATTTTCAGGGAGTGATTGTATAGATTTATCTTTCTTTACAACTTCTCACAAATCATTAGATTCAAGATAAGATTTCATCTTAATTGTCAAATTTGATAGTTTTCACCAGTGAAGGTTTGTGGGGCATTGAAAGAGAGAGTATTGCTTGTCATGATTTGAAAAACAAGGTTTAAAATAATACGGGTTAAAAATTGATTAAAAATAGCCCTACGTTAAAAATAAAAGTAAAGGTTAAAAGTAGGTTGAAAATAGGTATGGATTAAAAAGGTGGTTGAAAGTTTTCCTTCAATAAATTCACAGATCCATGAAGATCGATGAAGGCTCAAATACCACTGTTATGGAATGGAAGAGCGAAGAAAGAAAATTGAAGAGAGACTGAATGATAACTCTTTGTATTAATTTCTGCATTGATTCAAATAGAAGAGTACATTCCTATTTATAAGGGACAAAAGAGAATAAAATACGGAGAATATGATATTTTACTTATAGGTACTACACTAAATATAATGCAATTAATGTAAATCCTAAACTTCAAAGGAAGTAAATATTATAAAATATTCTTAGACTAAAAATGAAAAGTAAAAATATTCTATCATTAATGAAAATAGAGGGAAGGTAAATTTCAACAGATACCACCCCAACCTAGAGACGATCAAGAACTCTTACACATCCTAGAATCATTGGGACCATTAATTACGCGCAATAGTGTCCGATTTAGGCACGCCAGAGTTGATTTCAACAGGATTACACTGACGCTCATGCCGATGGAAAGTATTCAGGAGGATGAGAGCAACCTTAACATATGGGACCAAAAAAATTCGAGTCCATCATGTCGATTTATCTGATGGCAAAGTGACGAAAATCAGGAAATTAGGCGACAGAGCTTTTTTTTAGGTGTTAATGCTTCTCTTTCAGTCCAAGCTTCTCAATTTTTAGGAATCAAGCCCAATCATATTTATTTCACGGATGAGTCTTTTGAATCATACCTCAGCTATGAAGAAGGAGGAGGCTCAGACATAGGGGTGTTCAACTTACCAGATGGCAGCATAGTCCAACCGCATTACAACGGTCTTTCCCTTGTTCTTGTCCTCCCAACTTGGATAACACCAACTTTGTATTGAGTCATACTCATCCTTTATGTATTCTATTTGTTATGCTATATGTTACTATTGTTTTAATAAAAGTTGAATGCTTTTAATTTAAATAATTACCGTCTATCATTAACCTTCAGGATTGGCTAATGTATCTTTCTTGTTTTCATATAATTAAACAAAAGATATTTCCATTATTTATTATACTTCCTTGGTTCCAACTTACATGTATGTTGTGTTGTGATGCTACTGGAAATTGTTCAAGATCTAATGATATTGAGATACAATTACCATTTAAAAAAAAGGCCAGCCTGGTACACTGAAGCTCCCGCTATGCACAGGGTCCGGGAAAGGTTCCGACTACAGAGATCTATTGTATGCAACCTTACCTTGTATTTCTACAAGAAACTATTTTCAAGGCTTGAATTCGTGACGTCTTGGTCACATGACATCAACTTTACCAGATGCTTCAAGGTTCCCCTTCCTATGGTTACCATTACGATTTATATTAATCTGAAAGTCAGAAGTAAGCTCTGTTACTATCTTCTAGTTGTCTATAGAAAACAAAGGGGGTATAAGATGCTTTCTATTACTATGCTTCAATTCAAGTAGGAATTGATTTATTACAAGGTATAATGAATTTCACTTAGAAAGACCAAAATATATGACGGAGAGTATGGTAACGCTTGAAGAGACTAGACATTATGATGGCACCTATATAATCAATAGCTTTATTTTCTTGGAACAATAGAAGCAACAAGAGGAAATGAATGAGGAAGTTTCATTTGATGTATCCTTTGAATCCTCTTCTTGAAATTACCCTTTGAGCTTACCCAACCCTTAATCCTAGTGACCAATGTTTCAACAACTTCAACCTTGTAAGTGTTAAAACTTTTTATGGACTTGCACATATATTGTATTAAGAATAATTGTATGTTGGTTGCTATCGTAAAAAGTGGACCTAAATTAAAAGTGATGTGCTAAGGTTTAAAGTTAATGGGTCTAAAAGATACCTCATAAAGTATGGGGTCTTATGTGCAGATACGCGGTTATAACTTCTTGTTTAATGATGGGTTAAACTAGAAAGACAGAACTTGTGCAATTATAAATATAGGGTTATGGTAGGATTTTCTTCCTAATACCCCGTCGTTAGAAAGAGAGCAGCTCACGTCTTTGTTTGGATCAGTGTTTTTAAAGTCGGGGGCGTAAGGCGATGCGTTTTACCTGGCACGGGGCGAGGCGTAAGCCCCGAGGCGATGGGGCATAAGCCCCATGGATCCTTTAACTTTTAATATTTTATAAACTAATATAATTAGAAATAAATATTTTTAAAAGAGATAAATCACCAAAAAGAGTAAAAAATCATAATTATAAAAAATAAGTCGAAGATGTATCTAAAACTGTTTCAACAAAAAACTAAACAAAGCCACTCAGTACAACCAATATAAAGTCAATATTTCATATAATTATATGTCCTCAAAAATACAAGTTTGTCTTAAAAAATAGTACATAATTAATCAACTCCCACCATTCCTTAACCGATCAGTATATATACGCATCCTTTTACCACATATTGTATTTTAAAAGAGAGCAAATAAAGTAAAAAATTTAGTTAGTATGTGACTTGAAAAGAACTAAAAGAAAAGAAAGGAACTAGGAAGAAGAAAGTGTATATCCAGCACCTTCTTGAGTAGCAGCGCCGTCGACACCCACCGGCAAATGCGTTTGAAAGTATGACTTTTAAATTTTCTTTTACTTTTGATTTGAGTATTTAAGTATTTTACAATCAAATATTTTAGCATTAAATTTAAATTAGGAATTTAATAACAAAAAATCATTTTACTTTATAAAGTTTTCTAGGCTTACGCCCCAATGCTTAGGCGAATGCCCAAAATAATGGGGCATACGCCTTTCGATACTTTCGCCTCCCCACAATGCCTTGGTGCATTTTGTCTACGCTCGCTCCGGGGCTCGCCTATGAACGTCTTTTAAAACACTGGTTTGGATGACCAATATCTGCAAGACGGAGAATCACTACGACACTCATGGATTCTGGTACGCTTCCACCTCTAGTATTATATTCTTGATGATTTGACATGATAATCCTTGGATAAAGACGACGGTCTTCGTCTCCTAAAGTTTGGTTCTAAGTAGTGTGTAAATATTAATGTAATTTGTGTATAATCATTGTATAATATGTATATAAGTAGTCTGCAAATATTAATATAATTTGTATATAATTATTGTATAATATATATACAATAGTGTGTAAACTTTATATATTACAATCATTGTATATCATGTGTATAATCAATGTGTATATGTTATATATTGATCATACACTAATCTATACATTTATTATACACATAAAAATTTTCTAGAATTTCAGCCGAAGATGTGATGATATATTTTGTCTTGTTTCAATGTGGAAAATAAATATGTTGGAGATAATTAAAGAAATAATTGTGGAAAAAGTTTTAGGAGTTAAATTTTCTTGGAGATAATGATCTTTGATTGTAGGCTACAATCTTTGGGATTTTTTATTTTTTTCATTTCTTATTCATATGGCTAGAATAAATTATGACTAAATATTGTAAAGTAAATAATAAGCTTGGCTATTTATGTTTTTATCCAAAAAATAAATAAAAAATCATGTATCGAATCTTTTTCATTTTTCATGTATAAAATATGTATATAACCTTATAAATTTTGTATAAAGTCCATATTGGTTACTGAAAATTTAATAAACTACAAAAACATTGTATACAACTTTCCTACAATACAATACACATGCTAACTTAAAAAAAAAAATTCCATACAAACGCAACATACAATTACAGTACAACTATATTACATATTTGATACAATTCGATTGTAACTTCAAACTTCAACGAACTCTGACTAAAATTCAACTCAAAACTAGCTCAAATCATATTCAAATAGCTCCAAATTTTAGATTCAAACTGCCTCGACGTTTCAGTTCTTTTGCGAGATCACCCACTCAAAATGAAGTTCATTTTTGACAAATCAATTTTTAGAACTTAAGTATCGAGTTCCTTTAATTACGGACAGTGGAGTTTTAACACATTCAATATGAAATTGTTCTATATGATTCAACAACTAGAGAGAAGTAAAAGAAAAACACAAGTGTGAAGAAAGAAGAAAGCTCCAAACCAGCCGAAAGACAAATGAAGGAGAGCTTTCTGACCATTGCTGGAGAAGGACCAATTTGGAGCAAAGAAAATGGATCAATTTTGCAGAAAGTATATAGTATCAACAAAGACAAAAAAAAATGCAAGAGAAAAAAAGAAAGAGAACTAAAGGAACAAAGCGTGAAGGAGAATTGGTAAGAGAAGGCCCGCATACAAACCTTTTTTTTTTTTCTGGAAAAAAAACGTACATGTACATTATTAGATTCTTTATTACAATTCATAACAATATTTTTTAAATTGCATTATATAACATTAGAATTTAAACACAACACAACAAAATATTAAAAAGAATAAATAGTTTTTAAATAAATGGAAATAATATCCCATACAAAAAGGCAGGTAGAAATTCACAATTAAAGCCGATTATACTCCTTACTTCATCTTGTTCTACCATAAAGCAAAATTAACATAATGAATCAACATCAATATCAACCATGGCTAATACTGATTGTCTTTTTTATTGTAACTAAAAGTTATTTGATATCAAACAATTATTGATTAGTCTATTTTCAGTATGTAAGGTGATAGTTGTCCATTCAATATCCATTACATATACTAAAAAGGTTATGTAACATACAACACTATTTTTCTTATCAATTGTCACAATCATAAAACACATTTCATACAAATGTAACATATACGAAACTTCTTCAATATCAATTTTAATATCAATTTCATACATTGAGAACTCAAAAAAGAACATTACTTAAGTATGAAAAGAGTATATAAACTGGCTTCAACGAAATTTATTAAACTAATTCATGGATATCATATTGTGTACCATTTTCATACACTAAAAACAGTTATAAAAATACCTCATTTGTATGTAGAATATTATATACCAATTTCATGCATTAAGACCCCAAAAATTGGAAATTATTTAAAGTATGGCTTTGTTATATATAAACTGAGTTCAACTTAATCGTTTAAAATAATACATGAATACTAGATTGTATACAATTTTCACAGACTAAAAATAAGTTGTTAACATATAATATTTATTGTCATCAGTTTCCATACGATAATTCTACCACCAATATTATTGCAAATTCAAAATCCATGAATTAGAAATTAAAGATATCGTATTATAATCCGTAATTATAGAGAGATTGGGTAAGAAGGAACTATGGAGAGAGAAGGAGAATATTTGTTTTCCTTTTTAAAAATTGAATATAAATATAATCGAAGAAATAGGAAAAACATGCTCATTAATAGGTTCCATAATTTTAGCCCACATAATAACTAACTCCTATTATATTTCTTCTGTGAAATAAACATAAGCACCAAAGTTGAGATCTTTTTCCCCACTTTTTTCTCTTCTAATAAATATCTTAAATGTAAATTAAGGAAAGAAGTGGAAGAGAAATGTACCGCAGTCAAAAAAACGTGTGGGAAAAGATAAACACAATTATTTAGGAGGGATATTAATATATATCTATTACACAATTTAAAAATAAAATTTTTTTTAATAATATTTTATCAAAACTGTCACAACTTGCCATTAAAAACTGAATTTTACACTTGCAACCTGCAATAAACATTTTTAAAAGTATATCTAAGATAATTTTCATTTTTTCCTTAGATCAAATGTTTGATAGATCTTGTTATGTTTGATAAATAAGAAAACTATACATATATTTAATTATAGGGTGTGATTTTCCCATTTAAAAACTAGGAAAAACATTTTGGAATAGGCTGATTGAGCTTTGTCTATCAAACAGAGCAAATATTCTATTTGGGTAACAATGAAGCAGATATAAACCATTTTTTAAGCAGGATAAATCTGCTCTAAATTGCACGAGGTAAATTTGGGTAATTTCCTCCTTTAATATGTAGTTACACTTTATTTTTGATTGCATTAGGTTGAGTTTAATTAAACCGATGGACGTCCTCGATTAAAACTAATATTGTCCGTCATTTTAAGGAACTAATTTAGGCCAAACTCACGATAAAAAATAAATCAAGGGGGTAGTTCATAGAACCATTTGCAAGCTGCCAAAATAAAGATTCTCAGTCATTCATTTGGTGTAAAATAAAATTGAAGTTCATATATTAGGCTGCGAACTATAGTTTAATTGATTTTTAAATAAGAAAAATTATACAAAATGTCACTTCAATTAAATTTTTACACAAAAAATAACCCACTTATCATTTATTTTACCTAAAATGACCATTCAGTCAAAGTTATTACATGAAATAGCCCTTTGGCCGACAAAATTGTAATTAAAATGGCCATTTGGTGGCTCATTTTCCTCTTCAATTCTTCATCCTATATTCACGCAATCAAATCTCATCTTTACTCTTTTATGCCCTTTTTTCCCTCCTTTTTTTGTTCAAATTCTCTCTAATTTTCGTCGGTTTGAACTTCAAACTAGGTACTATTTCTTCTTCTTTTTTGATTATATGTTGTTATTAATCAAAGTATTCTCATTTTTCTTCGATTTGAGCTTCAATTTAGGTTACTAAAATGTCTATTTAGTTGATTTTTTTGTGTTGTTCAAGTCCATTTAGCTTCGATCTGAGCTTTCCTGTGGTTAAATTCGTCGTTATTTGTTGATTATTTGATGTTATTGATCTACATTTTGCTTCAATTTTAGGTTCATTTTGAGCTTCCCTGAGCATTTTGGTATTGAGATTTATCGAAAAAGTTCATTGGAGCTCCGACGTCGGCAACAGTTAGTACCTCGACGGAGATGGAGCTCGTTTTTGATTTGTTGATATTTTTTCTGCCGTTGAAAACTGTTTGTTGTTGACTGTGTTGTTTGTTGGTTTTGTCGGACTTCAATTTAGTCGGAACTTGGAGCTCACCATTAATGGTGGAACTCAATAAAAATGGAACAATGAGGAAAGAGGTTGTGGGTGGTAGAATAATTGGTGGTTGTTGTGGATATTGGTGGTGATGTATGCTGACTACTAGGTGGAGAAGAAAAGTTAAGAGTCACTTGAATTTTTGCTTTAATAAATGTCATATATACATATTTATACACCATTTCTTTGATATCAATACATTATATGTACATCACATAACTATTTATACAAAATTAATACACTTTTATACACCATTTTGTACAATAGTGATACACATTTATACAATATTGATACCCGTTTATATACTATTTATACAATATCGATACATTACATATATACTATATAACTATTTGTACATCATATATATATGTTCATACACCATTTATACAATATTGATACATGTTTATACACTATTTATACAATATCGATACATTACTTATACACTACATAACTATTTATACAATATTAATATATTATATAACTATTTGTACATCATATATACATGTTTATACATCATTTATATAATATTTGATACATGAATAAAAGTTGTACGGAAAAAAATTGAAAAAAAAAATGAAAATGTTTTTTTTTAATAAAAAAATGCAAAAAAAGTTTTTTAAAATTACTGCTAAAAAAAAAAAAGAAAGAAAATGGCCTAATAACTATTTTTGTTATAAATAAAAACTTGACTATTTTTATTATAAATTATTTACTTTTTTATACATATTTTAAATTATCCCTTTTAAATAACGAAGCAAATGAACGTCTATTAGCTTCCGTGAAAATAATTGGTACTTCGCAACACAACCACCTCTTTTCGTATGTTAATTTTTTACAACCCCTTATGATTTACTGGCTTCACAGAAGTGTCTGTTTCGCTCCATACTCAAAAATAAAACTTATTCTCACCAACAATTTTATTATTTTATCGGGCTTCTAATTTATTCGTCATTTGAATGGAAATAATTATAATTGTAGGATAAAGATATAAATATCATATACAATCAATCCTCTTTATAACGTCACCTTATTATAACAACATTTTATTATAGCAGCCTAATTTTTTCTGAAATCTATTTTTTAACAACATCCTATTTATAACAATAACGACGTTTATTATAGAGGTACACTCTTTGTAAAATTACATCTCTATAACAGCATACTCAAATATTATGTAATAATAATTTATAATAAAATATATTATATACAAATAAAATACAAAAATATTTATGGTAATCATCATTAATGTTATGCACACAGTAAATTTCAAGTACAATAATCTAATTTTAAATTTTTTTTTATTTAAATGGTACACATCAGTTATTTCATAACTTCACGATGAAAATACTACTAATATTTGCATTTTTTTTATATTCATGCTCTTTTTAATTTTGCATACTTTTGTTTGTAACAACTAAATTAGATCTAAACATTGAACGTCAGTATACATATATAATAGTATCTCTCTATATTAGCCATGAAATTTTTGAATAAATACTGTTACTATAGAGAGGTTTGACTGTAACTAATACTTGTATATATATGCTATTTATTTATTGATTGACTATTATTTCAATGAGGGAATATTTATATCAATTTCCCAATTTTCTCCTCTTCTAAGAAAATCCTAAGGATTACTATAAAAAGAAAATATTCCCACTTGAGCAGAACACCAAAAAGTTAATAATAATAGTAACTCCCACGAGGATTAGGAGTCAGAAGTGTGGCAAGTGTACTTTAGATTGGAACTCTGTTCTTCAAATCTAGGGATTTTTTTGTTGTTGTTGTATAAGACGGGCGGCTGGTTGGCAGTTGCAGGCATCGAAACTCTTGGCATCCCTAGAGATAGATTTCTCCATGGCGGAAGTGATACCTGATTGGTCGGAGCTTCCTCATGATCTGCTAGTTCTGGTAGGTAGATGTTTTAATCTCATTGAGGACTTTCTGAATTTTGGCACTGTCTGCAAATCCTGGTACTCTGTGGCCACCAAAAATAATTTTAATAATGACCTGCCTAGAGTTCCTTGGCTGATGTTAGCCGAGGAGGAAGAGGATAACGAGGGAAATTCCTTTCGAAAATTCTTCAGCCTCTCTAATGGCATGATTTTGAACAAGAGGATTCCAAAAGCCAGTAGAAAACGATGTATGGAGTCTATGGGTTGGCTTTTTACAGTCGGAGAAGATGATGGTGAAACTAGTCTGCTACATCCCTTCTCTGGTGTTCAGATTGAATTGCCACATCAAAATACCACCGTAGATTATGACGACCACGAGACTGATTGTCTGATGACCTTTTTTAGCAAGGCAGTTTTGTCAGCTAGTCCTTCTCATACATCTGACTACGTTCTCATGGTCATTGAGTCAAACATGCTTTCCCTCAGTTTCTGGAAACCTGCAGATTTGAAATGGACTAGAATCAATCATCTTAATCTACTTTTTGATTTGGTATATTTTAATGGCCAAATTTATGCCGTGGATTATTCGAGTCAAGTTATAGTTTGTGATGTTGCTGATATTGTTGGTCCTAGACCCACTAAAAGTCATATCATAGCGGAGATACCAACCCAACCTGGAGATGATCGAGAACAGTTATACATCCTAGAATCACTAGGATCATTATTTGTAGTTTCTCGCAATGGTGTCCAATTTAGGCACGCCAGAGATGATTCCAACATGGTTACACTGACGCTCATCCCGAGAGAAAATATTCAGGAGGATGAGAGCGACCTAACATATGGGACAACAACTATTCGAGTTTACCAGGTCGATTTACCTGATGGCAAAGTGACGGAAACCAGGGAATTAGGCGACATGGCTTTTTTTTTGGGTGCTAATGCTTCTCTTTCAGTCCAAGCTTCTCAATTTCCAGGAATCAAGCCCAATCATATTTATTTCACAGATGATTTTTTTGAATCATACCTCGACTATGAAGAAGGAGGAGGCTCAGACATGGGGGTGTTCAACTTAGCAGATGGCAGCATCCAGCCGCATTATAAAGATGTTTCCCTTAGTCGCTCTTGTCCTCCAACTTGGGTAACACCAACTCTGTATTGAGTCATACTCATCCTTTATTTATTCTGTTTGTTATGCTATATGTTACTATTGTTTTAATAAAAGTTGAATGCTTTTAATTTGAATATTTACCGTCTATCATTTACCTTCACGATTGGCTGATGTATCTTCCTTGTTTTCATATAATTAGACAAAAGGTATTCCCATTATTTGTTATACTTCCTTGGTTCCAACATACATGTATGTTGTGTTGGGATGCTACTAAAAATTGTTCAAGAATCTAATGATATTAAGATGCAGTTACCATTAAAAAAAGGACAACTTGGTGTACTAAAGCTCCCGCTATGCGCAGGGTCTGGGGAAGGGCCCGACCACAAGGATCTATTGTACGCAACCTTACCTTGTATTTCTACAAGAGGCTATTTCCAAGGCTCGAATTCGTGATCTCTTGGTTACATGGCATCAACTTTACTAGTTACTTCTAGGTTCCCCTTCCTACAGTTACCATTACGATATATATTAATCTGAAAGTCAAAAGTAGGCTCTGTTACCATCTTCTAGCTGTCTAGAGAAAAGAAAGAGGGTATAAGATGCTTTCTATTACTATGCTTCAATTCAAGTAGGAATTGATTTATTACAAGGTATAATGAGTTTCACTTAGAAAGACCAAAATATATGACGGAGATGTATGGTGATGCTTGAAGAGACTAGACATTCTGCTGGTACCTATACAATCAATAACTTTTTTTCTTGGAACAGTAGAAGCAACAAGAGGAAATGAATGAGGATGTTTCATTTGATGTATCCTTTGAATCCTCTTCTTGAAATTACCCTTTGAACTTACCCAACCCTTAATCCTAGTGACCAATGTTTCAACAGCTTCAACCTTGTAAGTGTTAGAACTTTTTATGGACTTGCGCATACATTGTATTAAGAATAATTGTATGTTGGTTGCTATTGTAAAAAGCGGACCCAAATTAAAAGTGATGTGCTAAGGTTTAAAGTTAATGGGTCTAAAAGACACCTCATAAAGTATGGGGTCTTATGTGCAGATACCCGGTTATAATTTCTAGTTTAATGATGGGTTAAACTAGAAAGACAGAACTTGTGCAGTTATAAATATAGGGTTATGGTCCCCAAATTAGACGTAGGATTTTCTTCCTAAAACCCCGTCGTTAGAAAGTGGGTGGCTCATGTTTTTGTTTGGATCAATGTTTTTAAAGGCGGGGGCGTAACGCGATGCGTTTTACTTGGCACGGGGCGAGGCGTAAGCCCCGAGGCGATGGGGCATAAGCCCCATGGATCCTTTAACTTTTAATATTTTATAAACTAATATAATTATCAATAAATATTTCTAAAAGAGATAAATCACCAAAAAGAGTAAAACTACGTCATAATTATAAAAAATAAGTGAAATATGTATCTAAAATTGCTTCAGCAAAAAAACTAACCAAAGCCACACAATACAACCAATATATAAAGTCTATTTTTCATATAATAAACTATTATATGTCCTCAAAAACACAAGTTTGTCTAAAAAAAAGTACATAATTAGTCCACCCCCACCGTCCCTTTACTCGATCAGTATATTTACGCATCCTTTTACCACATTGTATTTTAAAAGAGAGCAAAAAAAGTAAAAATTTAGTCAGTATGTGACTTGAAAAGAACTAAAAGAAAAGAAAGGAACTAGGAAGAAGAAAGTGTACACCCAGTACCTTCTTGAGTAGCGGGGCCGTCGACACCCACCGGCAAATACGTTTGAAAGTATGACTTTTGAGTTTTCTTTTACTTTTGATTTGAGTATTTAAGTATTTAACAATCAAATATTTTAGTATTAAGTTTAAATTAGGAATTTAATAGGAAAAAATCATTTTACTTTGTAATGTTTTCTAGGCGAATGCCCCAAATGGTGGGGCATACGCCTTTCGGTACTTTCGCCTCCCACAACGCCTAGGTGTGTTTTGTCTGCGTCTCGCCCCATGAACGTCTTTTAAAACACTGGTTTGGATGACCAATAACTGCAAGACGGAGAATTACTATGACACTCATGGATTCAGGTGCGCTTCCACCTCTAGTATTATATTCTTGATGATTTGACCTGCTAATCCTTGGATAAAGACGACGGTCTTCGTCTCCTGAAGTTTGGTCCTAACAGTAAGCACTTCCATGTCTTCCTTCGCCAACACATCCAGCTGTAACTTAAAGCAAATCCTTGAATCTCAGTCTCTTCGCCAAGTGAAACTGAATAACTCCATCAGGCTTAAGTTTTTGAGGTAGTACCTGCATAGAAGTAGAATCAAATTCATCAAAGAACATTACACATGGAGTAGAATCAAATTCATCAAAGAACATTACACATGGAGTAGATTCTTTGAATGCTTCAATGATGCAGAAGAAACAGACAATACTTGTCTCCACTGGCCTATAGCGTCTCAGTTCCTGGCATCTATTACTTTGTCCATTCAACACAAAATGAGTAATTCCATATAATGCAAAGGATGCAATCAGGTAATGGAAGGGAAGAAACTGTTTAACATTCTGCAAAGCACAATCCTAAAAAAATCACAATCCTAAATCTTGTTCTTTTAGTGATCCGGAAAGAAATGATATTTAAGGCACAATCCTAAACCAATGTAGTTACTCTGATCAGACTTTGTTCATAGAAATTAAAATCTCAAGAATCTCGATATTGAAGACTTGTCTGTTGTCACTTCAATAAAACCTTACTGACAGTTAACTCAGGAACATGAACTGTGGTTGTGAAGTTCTGAATTTTGTGCGAGCACTTGCTTTCTAGTGAGAAGTCAAAATAACATAGATTCTCCCCTTGCGCAGAGAGTATGTTGAAAAGCCTTTTTTTTTTTTTTATGAAGCAAAGGATTTCATTAAAGAGCATCAGGGTGATACTAAAGGCAAAAAGTGTACAAAGAAAGAGAGTTTGTTCCCTTACATGAGTACTATTCCTTGAAAAACATAGTTGCCTGTTTCAAAAAGAAGCGAGGAGGAGGAGTCTGAGTATGAAACTGAAGAGGAGGAAGAAGATGAAGAGTGCTCTCCACCATGTAAAAGGTTTATGCTTGGATGACCAGCACTATGTGGAAGATGAAGAAGAGTGTGAGATCAGGACGAGGAGGAATAGGCATATGAAGAGTCAGAAGAGGAGGCTGAGGTAGGAACTGATCTTCATTGTTCAGTAATATCCCATCTCAACCTTTGTATGAATCTTTAAAAGTTTTTATGGTTCGAAACAGTATTAATCTAAGTTTACCTATTAAAAGGAATGCTTCACTGGTGAGATCGACTTCTACAAGTGATGCCCTACTGCCCAGCTGTCTTGTCCAAAAGAGGGGATTAGACAAGCTCCTCTACTTAGGATGATATATGCAGAAGAGGGATACATGTTATGTAGTGTTATGAACTCGGCCAAAGTGGAGAATAGTTTTGGAAAATTAGCAAAGTATATGTGGGAACGGGGTGAGGAATACTAGTTAAATACCAGTAGGTTAGGGAAAAATGGGTATTGAATGTTGTTGAGTCGTCTCTGTATCTATCTCTCATCTCTGTTTCTTCTGGCTTTTCACCACCTTCTCTGTATCAGTCTCTCCCTCTCATCCCCTTCTATAATTTCTATCGTATCCTGCTTTATCCTCGGGTACTCTTGCCTCTTGTAATAGCTTTAGTTTTATCAAGATATATTCCATTTTCCATATTGTATTTTGGAGTAGTGTTTGTTACATGTAGAGTGGGAAGAGTACGAGAATCTTTGAAGGAAGGGAAGACACTGTGGACACTGGACAGCAGAGCTTAAACAATAGCTTGCGTATGCAATGTCAAAGAATCTAAGTTGAGAAATCTGCTACAAATCTTACATTTTTAGAAGTGATTCCATATTGGATCAGAGTGATTTTTTAAATTTTTTTTGAAATAGGTAACTTAGGATCGGAGTGATATTAGTTAACTGCTAATTATGAGAGGAAAAGATACCCTTCCTAGGAGGTGAGCTTAATCTCATCAGATTAGGATCAGATTTTGTCTAATGAAGACTAGCTGTGTTTGTGGCGTAGCTGAACTATATAATTTCAGATTTGGCAATTAATGAAAAGTTTTAATTACCAAAAAGTAAAAAGAAGATAATATGAGGATTTTTTAAAATTTTTTTGATGGTCCTGGTGTCCAGGCCAGCTTTCGCGCACCTCGACTAATTCCACGGGATACGTCAGTAGGGGTGTACAGACCAAACCGACAAGTCAAACCGAACCGATGAACCAAACCAAGTCGAGAAAAAAAACCGACTTGTGGGTTGGTTTGAATGGTTTGGTGTTGGAAAACCCCTCCGACCATTCTTGGTTTGATTTGGTATTAACCAAAAAAAGTCAAACCAAACCCAAACCAAACCGACATAATATATATATAATTTAAACTTTTTATACATAAAAAATATTAATTATAATCTACTTTCTAAATACTTTTTAAATTAGTTTTATTAATTTTCAATATTTAGTAAGTAATGTAGATATATATTCAGATTTGGGCCTTTAAGTTGTAATATTTGTCCATTAATTGATAACTAAATGATCCAAAGTCCAATATAAACTTAAAATCTAAAACTTTTCACTCTTCATCTTACTTTTTAGTTTTAAGAGAGTTCTCCACTCCTCTTTTTTCCATAATTGTGGTTTTCCACTAGCACATGAGTGAAAACATATTTGATTTTGTCTTCAATCACAATATAATTGTAAAAATTAAAGATTATAAAAAAAAAACCCGAGAAAAACTGAAAAATCGAGAAAACCGAAAGAATCGACTAACACCTAAGCCGAAAAAATCAATTTTATGTTGGTTTGATTTGATTTATAGATTTAATAAACCGACATAATTGGTTTGTTTTTTTTAAAATAAAAAAACCTAACCAACCCGACCTATGTACACCCCTAGGCCCTACCTGTCAGGTAGCTCCGTCCATCAAGGCTAAAACAAATGGGAAGAAATCACCTAGTATTTTTGGCTCCTCTCAGGTTTGAACCTGAGATCTCATGGCACTCAACCTCTCACACACTTTGGTGCTAATATGAAGATATTTATATTTTGAAGTAATCTAAAAGATGGAATAAAGTGATCCTCAAAAAAAAAAAAAAAAGGAATAAAGTGAGGAAATAATACTCAAAAATATCATTCATAAATTTAGACAATGGAAGAATTCTTAAAAATAGAATAGAAGTTTAAAAATAAAAATATATTTCAAGAGTTATAAAAGATATATGTTATATTAAAAGGAAAGTGGTGGACACAGATATTTGGCCAAGTAACAAGTTAAATAAAAATCATATTAGCAAAGCCATCATACTAAATAGTAGATGATGAAATATTGAAAAATAAGAAACAAAAAGGCTCTTCAATATGATCCATTTCCTTTAGTTTCATGAAAAAATTGTAATTGGATACATTGCATTAAGAAACAAGATGACAATTGAAATTTCATTAGAGCAAATAATCTCATGTGCTCAAATAAGTCAGATCCCTATTTGAAATGATTAAGATTCTGGGATTTGAACCTGAGACCACATGGTTCTCACCCACTTCATTGACCACTAGGCCACACCCTTGGGTGCAATATTAGCTGTGTATCATGCGGGTTCTAATACCAGTTATAACTTCAAAGAAGCTCCAGGAAGAGGCTTGGTTTAGGATGAAGGCCTGCATCCATGTGTAACTCCCATTTGATCCACACCACACACTTTCTTTTCTGGGGAAGTTTGATATCAATCTGCAATTCCCAATTACAGACAACCCCAGTGAATCAATGTACCTGAAAACTGCTTGAATCTTGTCTGCTGATGAGAAGCCTTGCTCCCTCGTCTCACCATTTGGAAATCTAATTGGAATCTACCTGAATTCATGAAGAAAAGTACTCGCACAAGATACATATAATTATGCTACATGTAATTATATAGAGGTCCTTACAGTTACCTCTTAAGTGACCTGATTGTGTAACTTGTTACATCAATACATAGAACCTGAACTCATATGCAACACCAAGAAATATAATTGTATTGGGGGAAATAGCTAGGACACGTGGCAAGAGGAAAATAGCGTACGAAAAGGTCAGTGAAGATATCGGTGTGATGTGGACAAAAGGCAAAAAAGAACAGAGGGGGCAGGTGCACAAACGAGTCGGTACGGACTGTACGGACTTGAGCATGGTAGGAATACTAGCTGGCATCACTAATGGCATTGCCACATGGCCTGCTGCTATTGGTTTTAGTACTTTAGGGCTCGGGTGGAGCTTTTCCATTGGGTGATGTCTCATCTTTGTAAAGACACTCTGATCTCTAAGAAATACAGTAACACTACGTTTATTCTTGAGCACTGAGTTTCCTCTTGCCTACTTAGTTTTCTTTCCCTCTTAGCTCTACTCACTCGAGATTGTCACTAGAATCTAGAGGATCATCCTCGGACGCACCACTCGACAGTTCATCGAAGCCCTGAGCTTCTCTTTTCTTTATTTCTTGCTTACTTAACGTGCATTTTCATTAATCTTGTAATATTCAGACTATTAATCAGCCAATCTAACAAGCTAAATTGATATCGTGTGTCCTTCACCTCATACAAATTTAACTGCACCTTTTTTAGGTAAACAATAATAATGTATAATTACCAATGGGATGCTCTTTCTTCTTACTAGAGTGGGATTGCGTAGGATTTTGCACCGTTGCTTTGGCTGAAGTTGTTTCTTTGTTCTTACTACATTGGGATAGAATAGGCCTTTCTATGGCGGAAGTAGCTTCTTTTTGCTTACTGGATCGAACGTGGGATGGGGCAGAAGAATGAGGGGAATTTGTATATGTGTCTCTTGTATGCATATCTCCGTGCATATGTGCCTGTAGGTGGTGTAAAGGCACATCAACCATATAGGAGCTCACTGCTTCATTACTCGTTTGCCTATGGCACTCCATTTGTTGGAAAAAACAGAGTTCTTGGTCAATACTCTAATACATTTTTGGTTAGTTGATAATGATTTCTCTCCATTGTCTGTGAATTTATGCAAATCATTTGGTGTGTCATTCCTATTTCGATCAGTATTTGGATTGGATCTGTGTTGGATTTTGTTTAGGTTTCTCTTGATTTGGTTTATTTGTGACATGTTCTGATTCCTAAGGTTCCTAATGCTAATCAACCAAAAAATTTCAGACCTATAGGTCTTTGTAATACTATTTACAAAATAATTACTAAAATCATCGTTAATAGGATCAAACCTTTCCTCCAGCATATCATAGGCCACCAGCAAGCTAGTTTTTTAAAAGGTAGAAGGCCTAGTGTCAATGCTATTCTTATTCAAGAAATTATGAACAAGTTCGGTAAATCCAATCATTCCACTGGTGATTTCGTCCTTAAATTAGACCTAGAAAAAGCATTTGATAAAATTGAGTGGTCTTTTATTAAGAGAGCTCTTGTTTTTATCAAATTCCCCCCCACCCCACCCCCAAGTTTTCTAAACTTATCATGAGTTGTATCACCACTAGCTCTATTTCACTTCTAGTAAATGGCTCGAATACGGATTTCTTCCAACCTTCGCGAGGAATTAGGTAGGGAAATCCCATGTCACCTTACATCTTTATAATGTGTATTGAACTTTTATCGGTTTACATCAGATATTAAGTTGATATTTGTCTTTGGAATCCTATAGTTTTGTCCCCGTATAGGATAGGATTTTCATTCCTCCCGCCAAAGCTAGAAAAGAAAGGAGCTCTCTCTTTTTTCCAGCCTTCTTTTTATTTTAAAGGCATATAGTGGACCCCAAATTTCCCATCTTTTTTATGCTGACGACTTGACGTTAATGGGTAAAGCTACTCCCAACACTATCCACTCGATTAGCTCCACCCTCAATCTTTTCTGTAAATTATCGGGCCAAACCATTAATAAGACCAAACCTAGAGCAGTTTACTCCGAAGCATGCCCTACCACTACTAAAGATACCATCACCATTATTTGGGAATAAAACCTGCGAGAGACTGGTACATATTTAGGCTTTCCCATTTTCACTAAAAATCCAAAGCCTAGTGATTTTACTCCCTTAATAGATAGGATGAAGTCTAAATTAGCGGGATGGAAAATCAATTTCCTCACTTTGGCGGGAAGAGTAACCCTAGCTAAGCTACTTTAAACTCAATTCCCAATTATCTTATGCAATATCTCAAACTCCCTCAAACTACTTTGAAGAAGATTGACAAAGTTCAAAGAGATTTTATCTGGGGCACTACATCTGCGAAGAAAAGGATTCACTATCTAGGTTGGGAAACTGTTACTCTTCCCAAAGCTTTAGGGGGTTTAGGGATTCGCAGTGCAAAGCTTAAAAACGATGCTATGATTTCTAGCTTAGCTTGGCGTCTTTTTCAGAATCCTAAAGCTATATGGGCCGACTGTCTCATCCATAAATATAGCCACCCTTGTAGATCCAAAGCCTCAGACATTTGGAAAAATATCCTCCATGGATGGCATTACTGCAGTAAGGGCATTAGATGGATAATTCATAATGGTGCTAATATTAACATCTGGGACCACAATGGGTTGCCTCCAGCTACTAACCTTCGCTCCCTTATTTATGGCCCTATAAATTATAATAATCTTCAGATGAAAGTCAGTGATCTCCGTCGTAATGGTACTTAGGACACCTCTAATTGCTCCTTCGTTTTCCCGCAAGGGATAATCGAAAAAATTCATAATGTCCCCATACTTGATAACCTGCATACAGACACCCCCATTTGGTCTCTTCATTCTTCGGGCAATTTCTCTACATCCTGATCAGTTCACTCTTTAACTTCCAAGGCTCCCACCCCAGAATATAATTATGATTGGCTATGGAAAACTAAGACTCTTAATAAAATTAAATATTTCTTATGGCAATGCTCCCACCATAGACTGTCTACAGATCTCTACTTACATAATTTACATATCCTTCCCTCCAACTTATGCTTCCTTTGTAACGAGGTTGAGGACCAAAAACGCATCTTCTTGGACTGTGTTATTGCTAAAGAATTCTGGAGTAATTTAGGCTTAAGCGAACACATGGACTCCATCACATCACACGACTGGTTGAATCGCCTTAGAAATTTTACTCTTTCTCTTACCATCTTCTTCAATGGGAATTCCTCTATCCTTTTGCACTTTGGCATCTGTGGAAAAATAGGAATGATAATATCTTCCACCACACTACTAAGAGGCTCACTCCTCAACAAGTTATTAATGTAACTTTGGAATTTATTTACACTACTAATCACCTCAATAATAATATTCCTACACTATCGAGGTGTCCTGGATACCTCCCCTGAAAATAAATACAAACTTAATGTCTATGGAGCCTTTCAACACCCAAGCCAAACTGGTGGAGTGGGTGGAGTAATTAGGGATTTCCACGGAAATTGGATCATCGGTTTTTCACAACGATTACTGGGACCAAATTCTCTATACATGGAACTGATGGCGCTTCTTCGAGGTATTGAATTGGCTTTTCAGCGTCACTACTTTCCGTTAATCATCGAAACTGACCCTACAGAGTTGATTAATCTCCTTTTAAGTTTTCCCATCCCTACACTGTATAAACACATTATTTCCTTGTGCAGGTTCTGGCTGAGGAAATTGGAGAATCCTCCACTAATGCATAACTACCGTGAAGGAAATCAAGTTGCTCGCGTTTTGGCTACTCAAACACTCACTACTAATGAAGACCATCTAGCTATATTTTGGCAGCCGCCGTCCAGTGTGTTGCGTAATCTAAGGCTTGACAAGGAGGGACATATTACTACTTGAATAATTTCTTCTCCTTGCTGTAATTATTTAGCTTCTACTACTCATGATCCTACTGCTTCCATCTTAACGGATTGTAACCCAACTACTAGTACTAATTCTGCTTTGTATAATAATGCTAGGCTTGATCCCACATCAAGCACTGTAATGACTACTTAATTAAATAAAATTATCTTGCATTATGTTTTTGAGTTTCTCTTTCTCCTGAAAAAGCCAAGTAATTTGGTTTGCATTATGTTCCGATAATCCGATTATTATGCACTGAGGGGTCGTTTGGTAGAGTGCATAAGATAGTACTGAATAGGGTGTATTAGTAATGCTGAGATTAGTAGTGCTGGGATTAGTAGTGCTGGAATTAGTAATGCTGGGATTAGTTATGCTGGGATTATTTTTCATGTAGTGTTTGGTATGATGTATTGAAAACAACATGTATTGTTATATTTTTAAAAATGATATTGTTTGTTTACAAAAATACCCTCTACATTCTATAGCTTTGTGTATTTTTTTTGTAAAGCTTTATTATTCTTTATTTAAAAATAAAAATCAAAATCAATAATATAACTAATAATTTACTTTGGAATTTCAAGATTTAATCATTTACTTGTACGAATTGATTTATTTTTTTTTTTGTTATCTTTTCTTTATTTATTCATCATTTATTTGTTGTTCCAAGTTTGTGGTGTGCTTAAGTTGGAGGGAGGTACGTGTAACTTTTGAATGAGACAGTGGAATCTTTATTAACATAAAATTGTGTTCCGTAGAGTGTTAATGCTAACCAGAAATATTATTTTTATTTGTGATATATCCTATTTACAAAATTAAATCTTGTATGTAAACATGCAATATGTTTTCCGGTTTTGACCAATTTACTAAAACATAAGTATTTTTTAAGTTAATGGGGTAGTTTTTTTATGGCTAAAATTTTTTGGAGGCATATTGTCAACTTGATAAATTGAAAAGAAATAACTCATATTGAATAAATTGAAAAAGATTTAAAGGAATTTGAGGGCATTTTTGTCTTTACTCATATTTATCCCATGCATTATAACCCATGTATTACTAATACCACCAAATGGGATGTATTAGTTATACACCCTATAATACCATGTAGGGTGTATAACTAATACATGTATTAGTTATACATAGACCCAAAATTCCTACCAAACATAGTACTAAATAATACCATACATAATGCATGGACTATTTCTCCTAATACACTCTACCAAACGACCCCTGAAGGCAATATAGTTCAAGCAGACATTGCATAAGAATTAATTGAACTGACTAAAATGCCCTTGATAATAAAGTTTATCACTTTAAGCACACATGTTAACCAGGTGTGCTTATTCTCACATATTATATACAATATAATAAAACTTTTCTAGATGTATTACACTATGTACTAAAAATAAATTATGATGCAATATAAATGTATTATAAGTGTTTTAAATGTATTATGTTTGTTTTGTTAAAAAATCAACACTATATACTAAAAGTGAATTATACATATATTAAGATTAAATAGCTATAAATGATTAATATTTTTTAAATATACTCTCTTCCTTCCTTTTTATTTGCTCCCTTTTCTTTTTTTTTTCAGTCAAACAATACAAACTTTGATCAATATTTTAAAATGTATTTTTTAATCAAATTGAAAAAAGAAAAATTGTAATTTATTGTACTTTTCATATAGTTTTTGAATATCTAAATTTTAATCTTAAAAAATTAAATTAATCTAATATATTTTAACTTTAAAACTTAATCAAATTGACTCACGAAAAAAGAGAAGAATAAATAAAAAGGAATGGAAGGAGTAGTATATTTAGGAAAGTTTTCCTTATTTATATCAATTTCCCAATTTTCTCTTCTCCTGAAAAAAATCCTAAGGACTACTATAAAAAGAAAATATTCCGACTTGAGCAGAAAAAGAAAAGGTTAATAATAACAGTAACTCCCACGTGGATTAGGAGTCAACAGTGTCGGCAAGTGTACTTTAGATTGGAACTCTATTCTCCAAATCTAGGGATTTTTCTTACTTTTTTTTTTGGGGTGGGGGTGGGGGGTATAAGACGGGCGGCTGGCTTGCAGTTGCAGGCATCGAAACTCTTGGCATCCTTAAACTAGAGATAGATTTCCACATGGCGGAAGTGATGCCTGATTGGTCGGAACTTCCTCATGATCTGCTAGTTCTGGTAAGTAGATGTTTGAATCTCATTGAAGACTTTCTGAACTTTGGCACTGTCTGCAAATCTTGGCACTCTGTGGCCACCAAAAAGAATTTTAACAATGACCTGCCTAGAGTTCCTTGGCTGATGTTAGCCGAGGAGGAAGAGGATAGCGAAGGCAATTCCTTTCGAAAATTCTTCAGCCTCTCTAATGGCATGATTTTGAACAAGAGAGTTCCAAAAGCCAGTAGAAAACGATGTATGGAGTCTATGGGTTGGCTTTTCACAGTCGGAGAAGATGATGGTGAAACTAGTTTGCTACATCCCTTCTCTGGTGTTCATATTGAATTGCCACATCAATATACCACCGTAGATTATTACGACCACGAGACTGACTGTCTGATGACCTTTTTTCGCAAGGCAGTTTTGTCAGCTAGTCCTTCTCATACATCCGATTACGTTCTCATGGTCATTGAGGGAGGTATGTGTTTCCTCAGTTTCTGGAGACCTGGAGATTTGAGATGGACTAGAGTTAGCTGGGAAGGAACCAATCATAACCTATTTTCTGATTTGGTATATTTTAATGGCCAAATTTATGCCGTGCGTAATACGGCTCAAGTTATAGTTTGTGATGTTGCTGATGTTGTTGGTCCTGGACCCACTAGAAGTCATATCATAGCGCAGGTACCACCCCAACCTAGAGACGGTCGAGAACAATTATACATCCTAGAATCACTAGGATCATTATTTGTAGTTTCGCGCAATGGTGTCCGATTTAGGGACACCATAGATGATGCCGACATGGTTACACTGACGCTCACCCCGAAGGAAAATAATGAGGAGGATGAGAGCAACATGAAATATGGGACAACACGAATTTTTGTTTACCAGGTTAATTTACCTGATGGCAAAGTGACGGAAACGAGGGAATTAGGCGACAGAGCTTTTTTCCTGGGTGCTAATGCTTCTCTTTCAATCCAAGCTTCTCAATTTCCACGAATCAAGCCCAATCATATTTATTTCACGGATGATTTTTTTGAAACATATACTGGCTATGAAGAAGGAGGCGGCTCGGACATGGGTGTGTTCAACTTAGCAGATGGCGGCATCCAGCCGCATTACGATGGTGTTTCCCTCAGTCGTTGTTGTCCTCCAACTTGGGTGACACCAACTCTGTATTGAGTCATGCTTATCCTTTATTTATTTTGTTTAAAAATGCTTTTAATTTGTATAATTGCCATCTATCATTTAGCTTCAAGATTGGCTTATGTATCTTTCTTGTTTTCATATAATTAGCTAAAAGATGAACTAGCGACCGAAATGAGCCAAGGAAGAAAGAAAGTGACGAAAATAAGCTACTGATTTAAGGAGCAACAAAAATAGGCTACCCGGAATTATTTATTTCGTTTTACGATACTTGGTTAACGTCTCCGTTAACTGTCAAGAACAGTAAAAATTCGTAGAAAACAAAGTTAAAACCTCCGAGTTATAACCCGGAAGTAATAACTCCGGTTTATTAAAAAAAATATTAAAACGGAACTAAATGTTCCGGGTTATATAAACTAAAAATTTAAATTGGAAACCGGAAGTATTTATTCCGTTTTAGTTTAATTACAACCAGGAAAAACACAGATAAAGAATTGGTTAGTCTAAACCTTACGGAAAAAAACAAAGAAAAACGAGTGAAATTTGAATTCAACTCAAAAACGAAATTCAATTTATTTTAACCAATTCGGAGGAACAAGTATCTAACAAGGTGATTAAATTAATGGGTGGCAAATACATACAACGAAATTCTAAAATCGGAATAGAAAAATATTTAATGAAAGAAAAATTTAAAAAGAAAAACCTAAAAAGTAAATTCCAACAACAACGGATCTTAAGGTTCGTAAATGTGAGACTAACAAGGTCCGTCGATCTTCGAACTTCGACGAACAAGATTGTTTTCGACGAGGGGACCGCAGCTTGTAGAAAAATAATAATTGAAAAATGGAGTTTTGTGTTCTGTGGTGGAGCTTATGAAAGAGAGAAGAGAAAACAGTGACACATGGAGTTTTTTGTTTCGGGACATGAATAAAACACTTGTAATCAAACTAAAACGGAATAAATACTTCCGGTTTCCAATTTCATTTTTTAGTTTATATAACCCGGAACATTTAGTTCTGTTTTAATTTTTTTTTTTATAAACTGGAGTTATTACTTCCGGGTTATAACTCGGAGATTTTCACTCCGTTTTCTATGAATTTTTATTGTTCCTGACAATTAATGGAGACGTTAAACAAATATCGTAAAACGGAATAAATAATTTCGGGTAGCCTATTTTGGTTGCTCCTTAAATCAGTTGCTTATTTTCGTCACTTTCTTTCTTCCTTGGCTCATTTCGGTCGCCAGTTCGCTAAAAGATATTCCCATTATTCGTTATAGTTCCTTGGTTCCAACTTCCATGTATGTTGTGTTGGGATGCTAGAAAATTGTTCAAGATATAGTTGAGATGCAGTTACCATTATGATTTCTATTAAACTGAAAGTAACAAATAGGCTTTGTTACCATCTTCTAGCTGTCTATAGAAAAGAAAGAGGATCTAAGATGGTTTCGATTACTATGCTTCAATTTAAGTGTTTTGAAGCTATTCTTCAATTTCTGGAAGTTCATGTAGGAATTGATTTATTGCAAGGTATAATGAGTTTCACTCAGAAAGAACAAAATATATGTCGGAGATGTATGGTGATGCTTGAAAAGACATGACATTCTGCTGGTACTTATATAATCAATAGATTTTCTTTATTGGAACAGTAGAATCAAGAAGGGGAAATGCATGAGTGCGAGCTTGAAGCTTCTTGGATCGTTGTTGTAAATCTCCCCTTATAGAGACCAGAGAGGCATGAATAGTTGCTTCTTATGTACACATTTTATCATGCTCATGTTGTGTAAATTTGGGATTTTACGGTTTAATGGAAGTGGAATTGTGATTAGTTCTGCAGAAAAATTGAGTGGACAACTGTAATTCTCTTGATAAAGAACTTTGACATTATCATGCCTGTTATTCTTGAACAACCTTTAATTTATGTTGTTAATCAAGCATAAATCAAAATATTTGACAAAATTATGGTATATGAATACGTTGGCTTTTAATAGGAAAACGGATAATATTTACTCCTGAATTTGTGATTTAAAAGGATTTACCCCCTCTTTAAAAATGTGACATGTGTAGCTCGATGTTACACAAATAACGCATATTTGCCCCTTTCCACATACGGACTCAATTACCTTATTTTAAAGTATAATTTAATTGTTTTCTAAACAATGAAGCAAATGAATGTTTATTTGCTGCCGTCAAAACAATTGGTAATTCGCAGCACACTTTGCGAACAACCTCTTTTGGTAAGTAAATTATTTGACAACTCCTTTTGAATTACTGGCTTCACAAAATTGTCTTGTTGGCTCCAGACTCGGAAGATAAAACTTGCTGTCACCAACAAATTTCATTATTTTATCAGGCTTCTAATTTATTTGGCCGTTTGAACGGAAAACTATAGAAGGAAAGAATTCCCCCCACCCCACTGATTTTTCGTTACCTTTATATTTGTATAAGACGGACGGCTGGCTGGCAGTTGCAGGCATAGAAACTCTTGGCATCTGTAGATAGATTTCCCCATGGCGGAAGTGACGCCTGATTGGTCGGAACTTCCATATGATCTGCTGGTTCTGGTAAGTAGATGTTTTAAATCTCATTGAAGACTATCTGAATTTTGGCACTGTCTGCAAATCCTGGCACTCCGTGGCTACCAAGAACAATTTTAACAATGACCTGCCTAGAGTTCCTTGGCTGATGTTAGCCGAGGAGGAAGAGGATAACGAGGGCAATTCCTGTCAAAAATTCTTCAGCCTCTCTAATGGCATGATTTTGAACAAGAGAATTCCAAAAGCCAGTAGAAAACGATGTATGGAGTCTATGGGTTGGCTTTTCACAGTCGGAGAAGATGATGGTGAAACTAGTCTGCTACATCCTTTTTCTGGTGTTCAGATTGAATTGCCACATCAATATACCACCGAAGATTATGACGAACACGTGATTGGCTGTCTGATGACCTTTTTTCGCAAGGCAGTTTTGTTTGTTGGTCCCTCTCATACATCCGACTACATTCTCATGGTCATTGAGGGAGGCATGTGTTTTCTCAGTTTCTGGAGACCTGGAGATTTGAGATGGACTAGAGTTAGCTGGGAAGGAACCAATCATGAGCTACTTTCGGATTTGATATATTTTAATGGCCAAATTCATGCCGTGGATGATTCGAGTCAAGTTTTAGTTTGTGATGTTGCTGATGTTATTGGTCCTGGACCCACTAAAAGTCATATCATTGCGGAGATACCACCCCAACCTGGAGACTCTCGAGAACACTTATACATTGTAGAATCACTAGGATCATTATTTGTAGTTTCGCGCAATGGTGTTCAACTTAGGTTCGCCAGAGATGATTCTGACATGGTACCACTGACGCTCGTCCCGAAAGAAAGTATTCAGGAGGATGAAAGCAACCTAACATATGGGACAACAAAAGTTCGAGTTTACCAGGTCGATTTACCTGATGGCAAAGTGATGGAAACCAGCGAATTAAATGACAGAGCTTTTTTTTTTTCTGGGTGCTAATGCTTCTATTTCGGTCAAAGCTTCTCAATTTCCAGGAATCAAGCCCAATCATATTTATTTCACAGATGATTTTTTTGAAACATAACTCGGCTATGAAGAAGGAGGAGGCTCAGACATGGGGGTGTTCCCAACCGCACTACGATCCTGTTTCCCTCGGTCGATGTTGTCCTCCAACTTGGGTAACACCAACTCTGTATTGAATCATACTCATCCTTTATTTATTCTGTTTGTTATGCTATATGTTACTATTGTTCTACTAAAAAATCTAGTGCTTTTAATTTAAATAATTACCGTCTATCATTTGCCTTCAGAATTGGTTGATGTATCTTTCCCGTTTCATATAATTATATTCCCATTTTTGTTATACTTCCTTGGTTTCAATTTCCATGTATATTGTGTGGGAATGCTACTGGAAATTGTTCAATGTCTAATGATATTGAGATGCAGTCACCATTACGATTTATATAAACTGAAAGTCAGAAGTAAGCGTTGTTACCATCTTCTAGTTGTCTATCTATTACTATGCTTCAAAGCAAGTGTTTTGAAGCTAATTCTTCAACTGCTTGAAGTTCAAGTAGGAATTGATTTATTACAAGGTAATAATGAATTTCACTCTGAAAGACCAAAATATATGACAGAGATGTATGGCGATCCCCAATTTGATCTCTAATCTTATAAGCTTTTCTTAAGTTATTACCCTCATTTTTCTTATGAACTTGCTCTTTCATAATAACTAAGCTGCTTAGAAGTTTGTAAGTATCCATCGGAGAAAAAAAAAATTATGTGGGCGTTGCATGTATCAAAACGGAAATATCTAACCAAGAATTCATTTTTCTGTCATTATCATTATTAGGTCTAGCACCCAAGAGTGCGGCCTAGTGGTCAATGTAGTGGGTTGAGAACCATTAAGTCTAATGTTCAAATCAAGTGCGGCTACCTTTAAGAGTATATTTTTGGTATAGAAAGACTAAAATTCAAAAAATATTTTTGGTAAAGAAAGTCTCAAATTCAAAAAATATTTTTGGTAAAGAAAGTTTCAAATTTAGGATCTTCCGCCACAGTAATTTCCTGAGAAACGAAGTCATACGCACGTAGGTTTAGGGCTGCTGGAGTCAAAAACACTAGCTGATTACTTCCTATATGTTCAAACCTTGGTTGATAGAGTTGTGGAAGGTAGTAGGTATCCGTGGAATTAGTTGAGTTGCGCACAAGCTGGTTTGGGCACCAGCTGGAATAGGAGGTCGTGGAATTAGTTGAGGTGGGTGCAAGCTGGTCAGGACACAACTGGCTCAAACACCATGGTTATTAAACAAAAAGCCATGCTTAGATCTAATATTCTAAAGTGTCTTAGTATAAGAGGAACCGGACAGATTCATTCGTGGATTAAGCACCTTTATAGACTACTAAAGTCTTTTAATGTTGATTTGACTCTTAGATTCTCTTCTAAATACACTGTCAACTATGTGCTATGCTCTTTCTTCTGTTTCTCGAACCAATCGGACTGCTAAAGCTATTCAATCTTGTCTATAACAATAACGGAATTGTAGACACTGTTTTTGGTCAACCAAAGTTTTATTTTCTGCCTCATCATTGCTTGCTCTCAGAGTCATTGCTTTAAGGTGCTGGTGCTCACCCATAAGGAATTCCAACGCTATGATCTTTTCCTCAAAAAGTTCAGTCGGATGTGAACATTCATCCCTGCAGCAACTCATCAAAGAAAGTAATAGAGCAGTTAAACTCCATCCTGGACATCCAAAGTAAACTTCATTTGTTAAATTGGAAACTAAGACACTACGTTATAATCTTAAACTTGCAAGTTCATTCAGAAGCTTGAAACAGAATCATCATTGGTAAAAGGTGATATTACTTAAGATGTTGTCCAGCTAATTCTAATCTTTAAACAACCAAATATTCTACTAACATTGGCGCTGCAAAACAACTCGTTTTTGGTAGTGGTTTAAGACCAAGTTAAAAGAACAGAAAAAATGAACATATACTGACCATTAATGTTTATGCAAAAAGAGAAGAAACGATAGAAATACTCTAGTTGAATTGAGTGATTAACAACATACAAGAGATCTCTTTGTATATAAATTTTAGCTAATAAAACAAGGCAACTTCCCTAGCTCTCTATTTAATGTTGTTAATCATTCTCTCGACTTTTAATATGTTCTCTCAAAGAATCTCATCCAGTCTTGAGACAATTGACTTTGCACTACCATGAGACTGACTTGGCGATGACACAATTGTGCATACATAAAAAAATTATTGAATTTGAGGTGAAGCATGCTACCAGCTTGACGACAAAGACTATAGGCTATCAGCATGACCAGATCATTGTTCAATTCACCGTGCTGGCTAACTGATAATATAATGTTGATTGGGCAGATGTGAGCCATTAATTTGACATGTCAACTAGCATAAACTGCCGACTTGAAAACCTCAACTCCATGAGCGGAGTACCTCAGGAGCACGGTTTCACCTTTGCATTCATCTTAAGGAGACTAAACATTGGAATACAAAAATTGATATCCATGTGAAACAAGAAAAGAGGAGAAAAATTCTTGTTAAATAGAGTGTTAACAACATATAATAGATGTTCTCATGTAAGTTAAACTGACCAATGCAGCTTTTCTACAAAGAAATTTCCAGTACGATCGGTCAATATGGAATTTACTAAAGATCTTGTTAACATAATATTTGATTGT
Organism: Capsicum rhomboideum; assembly: GCA_031232105.1. Classification (NCBI taxonomy): domain Eukaryota; kingdom Viridiplantae; phylum Streptophyta; class Magnoliopsida; order Solanales; family Solanaceae; genus Capsicum; species Capsicum rhomboideum. The sequence goes on along the minus strand of CP124716.1, from coordinate 11,595,640 downwards.
TTAAAGACTGATTCTACAAAGAAATTTTTAAAAGTAATTAGCGAAATCTTCCTTTTTCCCCACTCTCAACTGAAATTTAAGGCAAGCTAACACTAAATTTTTTTTAGAAAAAGGAGGTTCGATGTCACAATAAGCTACTAATTGCGGAGGAGATAGAATTCGTCTTCCTACTTCAGTAAAAGATTTACTAATTGAGATTCCACAAGAGGACAGCCAAAAATTGAAGTAGTCATAGAACATAGATAAGTCTGAAAGGTGGCTCAAGGTGATGCTAGCAAAGCTTTGGTTTAAGCCTCCAATAGTTTGAGGCCCCCAAAAAATTTAACAGTGACTTTTATAATTTTTAATTTCGCTTAAAACCATATTGAAGATTGTAAAATAAATGTACAAAACTATATAAAAAAAGAAAAGAAAGAAAAACCTATCTACTTTTTGGCATAAATATTTCAGAACTTTGAATTAAACAACTCGACTTTTCATATTAATAAATAAAGTTTTTACCACAATATCCAAGGTAATGTATTTTAAACAAATGACCAAAATCTTATTAACTATAATTAATCCTTACTTTTATAAATAATACAATAATATTACTATGTCAAGATAAAAGTTTATACATTTTAAGAATATTACATTAATACCAAATAGTATCTAAGTACAAATAAGGCAACTCTAAATTATTATTATTATTACTATTATTATTGTGTATATGTATATATAATTAAGGTCTTTTATTAAAATTTTGATTTAGGTCACTAATTTTATTGACTCTCTTGATAACTAACATTGTGTGGCACATCCCGCACCGAAAATTCTTTTTCTTATGTATGCGATTGTTATGATATTGAATGGACCTAGCTGAATTAAACCTAGGGCGTTTATCGCACAGGTAACACATAAACGGAGGTAGGGATGGAGGTTGAACGATGGCAGGCAGAGAGGGTGGTGGCGTAGCCACAATTGGTGGACGGGGAGAAAGGGGTGGTGAGTGGGATGGTGGTGGTTGGGAAGGAGGAGGAGAAGGGAGTGGTGATGCGGGGAGAGGACAATTGTGGGCCATCAGAAAATTTGTTTTTGGATAAAAAGTGTAAACCCACGTACGTCTTTATAGGTGCGAAATGGTCCTTTTCTTACCTTTTTCTTTTTTGAATTTTTATAGAGGTATATTTCATCATTATCTCTTTCTGGATCACAAAATTTCCTTCCTCTCCCAGTATTATAAAAATAATGTAATATCAAAATTATATATCCTAATGCTTCATACATTGTCACAAAGAAAATTCAGGTTTTTCAGTTATATAGACTATCAACAGGACGTATGTTCTACCTTATGCTTCATTAACTTAACAAAAGATGAAATGATTGTTATGGATAAACCATGGCAAAATTAACATACCTGCAGTGAAACGATATAGTACCACCACGCGGGAGATAATGCAATTAATGAGAAAATGTGTGACACACAAACTTAAGTCATACAAATGTAAAAGAAATATTAGTACCAGACTCATAGGACAATGTTAGGGACTAAGGATTCATAGAAAAAGCATCATATATGTTGATAGACATATATACTTGCAAAATAATTGAAAACTTGTCTCGCTCATTGGGGTAATCACTTGTTTAGCTTTTCAATAAAGTCAAAGTTAATGACATCTTGAGCGGCAATACAAACATTCGAGAGGTCACATCTTTTAATCTTAGGTAATGTAGAATCTGTAAGTCTCTCTAAGAAACTTTCTTGATACAAACGATAGCATATTCCATGTCCATCATGTCCTGCACGTCCAATATAAAAGTTCAAGAAATCAACCCTTGATCAAATACTTACAGATAATATATAAAAAAAATAGAGCAAAGAACCGTTATCCATTTCACTCCTATATAGGTAAATCCTCCCATGGATTTTACTTAATTCAACTTCAAAGTTGAAAAACTTTGACTGCATTCAACTTCTCGATCACCATCCTCCGATGGATTTTACTTCAGAGGCTACACCAAGAAATTTTTTGATTCAACTTTGTCTCTATTTTTTATTGCGCACCTAGATTATTCCATTAGGTACCTCTTACTTTTCCGCAAATACAAGTACTGAATAACTCTGCCCACCAAATATTAGGCAGATGGAAAGAATACACTACTTCTATTTATCACAATTTTTAAAAGTTTAAGCTTCTATCTGTTACCAGAAAAAAAATTCTTCTATACAATTTTTTTGCTTCGAAAGGAATAATACGCTTATGATTATAATCCTCCTATTTCCTATGGTGATCTCATCAATATTATGATGGCCCTTTAAAGGATATTTTGCACCTAAGTGGTAGATACAAATTCAAGATTTAAGAAAAAATCTCTCAAGCATAAATACATCCCTGTACATATCCTTAGCCTATCCCACATATCAGAGTTCGGAGCCTAAAGAGCAACCTTTTTTATCCAAAATTCTGAAGGGGCAATGAAAAATAGAAAAATGCCAAAGGGGCAAAGGTGGGGAAGACATCCCGCCTTACCTTTAACCAGTTAGCGACGTTAGTTAAATGGTTAGAGGTAAGGCGGGATGTCTTCCCCACCTTGTAAGGCGGTAACAATGACCCGCCTTCCTTCTTCCATCAACTGCTAACAAAGCTGAAAACGTCTAAGGGGAAAATGTCTAAGGGGGAATAAATGTAAGAAGATAGAGGGGAAAACGTGCTTAGGAGTTAAAATAATACTTACTGTGTTTGAGGTATTTGAGGTATTTAAGATAGAGGAGTTCAATGTAAGAAATAGATATGAGGTATTTGGCAGATGGAAATTTGTTGGAATACTTAAAAACTACTTACTGTGTTTCCTTTTTCCTTCAAAAGGCCAACTTGCCTTGAACAATAATTTGTCGGAAATTTCCTATTTAGCTATAACAGATTGATTAAATCTAGGTAAATGATTGTAAATTAGCCATACTTATTTCTTATTTAGCTATAACAAATTGATTAAATCTAGGTATTAAATGAAAGATAGATGCAAAATTGAAAAAGAATAGTGGCAATTAAGTAGCTGAGCCAAAGTAATAACTCCTAGCCACGTTTTCCCTTTATCTTCTTATATTTATTGCCCCTTAGACGTTTTCAGCTTTGTTAGCAGTTGATGGAAGAAGGAAGGCAGGTCTTTGTTACTGCCTTACAAGGCGGGAAAGATATCATGCCTTACCTTTAATCATTTAACTGACGTCGTTAAATGTTTAATGGAAAGGCGGGATGCCTTCCCCGCCTTTGCCCCTTTGGCATTTTTCTATTTTCTATTGCCCCTTCAAAATTTTGGATTAAAAAAGTTATCATTTAGGCTCCAAACTCCACATATCAAATATGAATATGACATGCATGTGAGTTCTTATTGGTATATGCGCTTCCTTGAACAATGCAAAGTAAGAAGGGAATTATGGTTCAAACCACCATATTTATAAAAGAAAAAACTACTTAGTAAAGGAAAGGAGGTGATTAAGTCAATGTTTATTGAGATTTAAATGCATTTGCAAGCATCCTACCTCCTTTGTAGAGCTTGAGCTTTAGATGTTGTGACAATGATCAATGAATCAACTCCCATCTTAGGATCATATGTTTGTCTTTTCACCAGTCCGGATAATAAGATATCTAATTCCAGGTATTGTCACCGATGTCTCAGCAATATTTGTTGTCATTATCACCTAAACATCAAATGAAAGAATATAATTATAATCTGATTTTAGTGGACATAGCTTGCCAACTCACAACAATTACCAAATATTCTGCCTTGAAAATTTAGGAGGCGTACGGCCATAAAAATTGTGAGTACTTGAAAGAATAATTTTTGTTTTTAAAGTGAACATTGATAAAATTAGAGTTGTTTTTGATTTTTTGTGAGTAATTTGGAGTGAAAAAAGTGAAAACAATATCTTGGTGTTCTTCAAATTCCTGAAAATTTCATTGATTTTTCAAAAGTTTATGGTCAAATGTATTTTCGGAGTTCAACTTCAAAAAAAGGTAAAAAAAAAAATTAAAAAATCATGGACCAATGCCCCCTTCATGTCAAGCATACCAGAGAAATTGGATCAAAAACTTGTTAGCATTATTACTAAACACAGTCAAATAATAAAAAATTTGCATCCAAAACGCTAAGTCTATATTCACAACATGTACAGGGCTGCAAGTTGTTAGGGTTTTTGCCCTGATTTTCTTACCAAATTTGAGTTTTATTTTTCTTGAAAGGAAAATAAAAGTAATACCATAATTACTTTTACTTTTCCTAAAAGGTAAATATAAAACTCTTCCATATTTGGTCAACCTCTTTATTGTAGGAAAGGTTTTGAAACTCTATAAATAGAAGACCCCTCTTCTCATACCATAACACAATAGCATCCACAATGTAGTCGTTAAAAGAGTCTTGTTTAGGGGGAGATTTTCCCTCAATAGTTTTATGTTTTTTTCAATATTAGGTTTTCATAACATGTAGGTCACTTGACCAAACCATATCAATAATATGTCTTTTAGTATATTTTTATTTGTCATCCAATTTATCGTCTTTAAGGTTTGCAACTAATAGCTTCCGCATGACGCCCTCTCGATTTTGAACTCAACAAGTGGTATCAGAGCCAACGATCCTATGGGTCCAATGATCCAATGGTTGAACGAGGTTGAAGACAGGTTCAAGGTGGTTAAAATCAATTTGCAACCAATTTGATGATAATGAAGATATATGTCCAAAAACTACATGTGGAGAAGAAGTTTCAAACAAATTTTTCAAAAATCCTGCTGCTAATCCATCTTTAAAACCAAAATCAATTTTCAACCCATACTTGCTTTAACGCATGGGCTCCAACTTTCAACCCTCGCTAACTTTTATACTTGGGCTCCTTTCAACTCGTGCATATACTTTTAACGCATGAGCTCCACTTTTAACCTGTGCTCACTTTCAATGCACAAGGCTCCACTTTCAATTCTGTTCACTTATAACACATGGCTCCAATAATATTAACCCATGCTTTTATTTTTAACGCATAGGGCTCCAAATTTTAACCCATATCAACTTTTAATCATGGTAAGCAGCAGTGATATATGAAGATTGTGTGAAGAAGGAAGATCAAGATTATTTTGTCAAGAAAATCAAGCCAAACAGGGGAGATTTGTTAGGGTTTTTGCCCTGATTTTCTTACCAAATTTGAGTTTTATTTTTCTTGAAAGGAAAATAAAAGTAATACCATAATTACTTTTACTTTTCCTAAAAGGTAAATATAAAACTCTTCCATATTTGGCTAACCTCTTTATTGTAGGAAATTAAAGGTTTTGAAACTCTATAAATAGAAGACCCCTCTTCTCATACCATAACACAATAACATCCACAATGTAGTCGTTAAAAGAGTCTTGTTTAGGGGGAGATTTTCCCTCAATAGTTTTATGTTTTTTTCAATATTAGGTTTTCATAACATGTAGGTCGTTTGACCAAACCATATCAATAATATATCTTTTAGTATGTTTTTATTTGTCATCCGATTTATCGTCTTTAAGGTTTGCAACTAATAGTTTCCGCATAACGCCCTCTCGATTTCGAACTCAACACAAGCCAGCATATAACCCAAACTTTATTTCCCTTGTGATGGAGATAACCAAATGAATGCTTCTTTAAGTCATGTATTGATTTCATATATATTTATTGAGTAGATAGAAGTTTACGAAATTAGAAAACATCGGAAACACTAACAACTGACCACCCATATGAACCTATCCTGAAAAAAAAGAAATTGATTTTTACATCTATCCCCGATTCACATATATATCCTTTTAATTCAACAAAGTTCACTTAAGTCATGTTCTACGCAAAGACCTAAATGACCCTAGATACAGACAAAAAATTAAAGTAAATACATCTGCATGTCAATATTCAAAAAATAAGCTATTCCAAGAAACAAATAAATCTTACAATATCCAGGTGGTGAAGGCATGAAAACCTTCATTTGCTTCTAGGGAAGTGATGAGCATTCCATTGCATTCAGGTTATTGTTGGAGGCATTCATAGTTTATTTTTCTCATCTTTCCTGACCGTTAATTAATAATCATATTTTAATCATTATCTTACCTATTTCTATAATGACTCTACGTACCTTGTATCCTACTTTTTGTTTGTAATATTATAAGCTTATTCTTTATCTTACTTGTGTGTGACATCATGGAACAACGAAAAATCAAAAATTTCTTGTTTACTCTTTCTGTTCTACATTGAGGAAATTTTCCTATCACCAAAACTCTCAAATGATTTGGCATATTCACAACATATATGTATGATAAAAGGGGAGGGCATAGAAGCTTAATCACATATAGAAAATAATTACTTATTCAATTCCAATGCAATTAAAGCATCAAAAGCAAATTCAATCCCAATTTTTAACACTAACACAACATTATAAAATTAATCCTTCATATCAACTTCCTAATTATTTGTTGTTGTTTTGATATTTTATACTTGAGTCGAGAGTATTTTAGAAATAGCCTATATACCTCCATAAGGTAAAGGTAAGGTTTGCGTACACATCACCCTCTCAAAACTCCACTCATGAAAGTATATATACTAGTATATGGTAGGTCAAGAACGTTGGGAGCACGCATATCAGTACTCGAGAAATCATGAAGGCACCGGAGTTTAATGAAAAACGAACCGGTCAGATAATGAGGGCACCGAAGTTCACCAAAAAAGTAGATCCGGTCAGATATTGGACACCAAAAAAGTAGATCCGGTCAGATATTGGACACATAAACATAGTCCAACAGAATGAGATCCCTCATTAATAGAGAAAAGAGGAATAGTAGTTGAGTTAAAATCTTGTAGGAAATTATTAAGTAGTGATCGAGAGAATAATAAGGATATTTTGATTATTTACATAATGTAATTTTCTCTTAAAATTTTCCATCTATAAATAAACTCCTCTTCCAGAGAAGGAGAAGGTGTTATTTTCCGTGCATTTTTTTCACCGCTAGTTTCATCTTTTTTCTTTTTTTCCATTTCCTATTGTTCCTCCAAAAGGACAAGAATTCCATCTCCTCCTCCTGCATACAAATCACAATTTTCTACTTTAATATTCTCATCATCCAACTTACAAATTGAGAAAAAAGTTCCACACATATAAAAAAGCTACTCGATTTTTGTCATTTTAATGTTAGTCGTGTTGGACTTACATAAATCCCAACATGTTTACTCCTAATTACTCTTTATCTCGAGTATTAAGTTAATTACAATAAATCCCGGATTTTGGTTGTCCAGATACGTTTCTTAATACATGATACATCTTTTGAGATACATCCTAACTGGATGATAATGTGCGTTAAAAAAGGTAAGTAACGGAAATATTAAAGGAAATATTATTAATTGAGGAGAAAATCACGCAAATTGGTTGCTCTTTACTGGAAAAATCCCCAAAAATAAGTAATTAGTTAAACTTTTTGGGATTCAAAATAGAAGAATCGCCATTCTTCCTCAATAAACAATTTGTTCACCTCTTCTCTCATTGTTGCATCCTTTGTTTTTTTTTAACGATTCAACATGAATATTTCAGTGTTGTTACAGCATTCCGTCGTTTAGTTGAATGATATCAAGTATGAAGAATACAAGAGTGATGAAATTATAATCGGAGATAATGTAACGTTTGAAAAGTTGATTTTTACAATTGCTATAAAATTGAAAATCGACGAAACAAGGAAAAAAAATTGAAGTTCGATACATTGTTGAGGAAAATTCATCTGCATTGTTGAACCGTAATGATATGGGGGTCAAGCTATATGTAGAGAAAGATAATGTGCAGGAGTTATAATACACATAATCTGACGAAACCTTAACCTATTAAAAACAACAGTTATGAATCTATTAACACTGTTTTTAAAAGAGATACATAACCTTGTAATAATTCATTGTAAAATAATGTGGTACTTTGGCCAAGTTTATTTCAGTGAATTTAATGATGGTCTCACTGTCTCTTTTTACGTTGTCGGATATGTAAATTAAGGGATGCATAATTATGCTATTGGAATAACCTATTTATAAAATTGTCGATAAATGCATCTGATACATGTTAAAACTTATCTAGTACATCTGTTATGTAGATAGATTTGCTTATATTAATCTTGTTGTAAGAGATATACATTAGATACATATCATACGATAATCTGATATATGTTAGATACATATTACAAGTTAATATGTTATAGAAATACACATGAGATACATGTTAGAGATACATAACTTAATCATCTTTACAAATTCGACAAAAAATGTATAAAATGTGAATGTTAGATAAATGCAATAGATAAATTAAATAAATATATAAGATACAGTTAATAAGTAAGCAGTACCATCGTTATAAAAGGAAAATATATATATGCATCTGATACATAATAAAAATTATATGATACATTTGAAATGTTTCGGATGTATATGAGATACGCTTTACACCATAAACTTTTTTTTACCACATTCTACTGATGGTGTAACAATCATTGTACTTTTATAAGTTGCATCTTCGACAAACATAATTAGAAAACTTCAAACATACTTTAACATTATGAAGGAAATTCAAATGAAAAGATCCACACAAAAGGACATCCAAAAAAAGATGATTCATCATTTGTCTTTGTGAGCAAACAACTAAAATCAGTCACCAATTTACTAACTGGGCAGAGCAACAAAAAAAATTACAAATCTAACATAACCAAACATAACTCAGACTATTCAACGGTAACCAAGTCTTTTTCATCTGGAGGTTTGAAATTGGGTTTAGGTCTCGGTGGGTCTTCTTTGTCACTAACGTAGCCTTTCTGAGACTTCACAACTCCATAATTGCATAAAAGTGATGCATATCTCATGCGAAGAAATTCTACATCAATGCCGGTTGATGGAGCTTGTAATCCCTCACTTAGGAACTCGGCGAACGCCGCAACAAATACCCCACAATCCCTACATCGTGAAACTTATGTTAACATTCTTAAATTCACTTTGACCTATGTAGCATCTTGAGGTAAAAGCCAAAGCACGTCTGACCAAACATCTCAACTAATTCTTCTCCCAGAATATTTTTAAATTCATCTATGAACTTGACATTGCATGAGCTGCCAAACCTTAAAGGATGCGGTGGAATCACATTGATAACATACTGCATACCCTGAAAAGAAATACAAAATTGGGTTATTCATCAGATAAATATATATGTGTGTTGAATAAAGTATCAGGTGTAATTTTTACATGAGATACATTGGACTAGTCTAAACTTTTTGAACTACCTATTACAATGAATAAAGAACGATACATACATAGTCAACACATAAACTAACATGGGAATATGTATCTTTAGCCCACATTAATGTATCTCATTGTACGAAAATTCAAATGTAAATGTACCAGTCAAGTCTTTTTAACATATAAAATGTATCTTTATACCTTAATAATGTATCTCAGTGTAAAATACTACAGATACATATCTAAAATACCTTTGCAAGGATGTCTCTTTTTGTAACTTGAACAACTTTTCTTTTGGAGGCAATAGTTTTGCTTCTTGCATTACCTCCTCCTTTTTTCTTTGCAGTAGAAACACCTTTTTTCTTAGATTTAACTGTCATCTTTGCATGCAACTTCGTCATCATCACGGAATCGTTATGGTGCTTAGATTTGTTCTCATGGAAATCTTCAGAGTCCTTATCAAAAGCACCAGGAACGAAATTAACCACATCTTTATTTTGGTTGATGTTTTCTAATTGAGAAAGTCCAATGCTAAAAGATGGTCCTAATTCTAGATGCATGCCAAAAAAACTTGAAATTGGGATAAGATTTGTCAATTAAACCGACAATGGTTCAAAAACAGTGATAACAAACTAAAATCATAAAAAATTAAGAAGAAAAATAATTTGTGATTTGAGAGAAGTTTTTGAACTTGTTAATATGAACTTGAAGATGAAGTTGGGGAGGGAAGTACCACAATTCAAAATTCGTGAAAATAGGGAGTAACCACAAGAACTCAACCTTGATTTGCTCTACAGTTTGGGTAATTGCTTGATTTGCTCTACAGTTTGGGTAGTTGCCGGATTTGGTGAAGGATGTATCCAAATTTTTAGGGATTTGAAGGATGTATCGGCTGTTGTAAGTGAAAATATGAAAATCAGGAATTTTTGTAATTTTAAAAAAGGGAAGGAATTTTAAGTAGTTTAGGTAACTTATGTTGTGGTATTAAGTAATTTATCCTTGAAAATAAAGGATAAGATGAGATTATGAATAGCAAGAGGAAAAGAATAATAATGGAATAATCTAACCACATCAAATTGTTGTGTATAATCAATCTTTTTATTATCACATAAACATTGTTGTAATAAAATATTATAATAAAATTTAAGTAACAATTATAAGAGATAGTATTAGTATTTAAAATAGGAATACAATATGAATACAATTCAAGAAACCTGTTTTATAGTTTATAGATGCAGTCAAATGATGACAAGTTTCAACGTACCCGTATAAGTACCCATTTAAATATATAGACATATGCAATAAATTTGATTTGAGTTTATTTCAGTGACGGATTTAGAATTTGAAGACAATAGGTGCTCTACTTCAAGAGGTCGAAAACTATTTAGCTACTTTCTTAACAATAAAACCAAAAAGATTGATTTTTTTGTTACGAAAAATAACTAAACATTTTGGTGCAATAAAGTTAAAGTGGAGTAGTCATTCGTGAAACTAATCACAAATATGATGATAAAAGAATCACTATACATCATTAAAATTTTGACAACTTTGAGAATTAATTATTCTCTCATACTTTTTAAATAATAATATCGTTCATGTTTTATTTTATTCATCAATAAAATTAACTTTAAGAAAGGAGAAGAAAAAAAAAGGTAAATCCACTTTTAACAAACTCAACCTAGATTAGACAAAAAGATAAAAGAAGAGAAAGACGGAAAGAATTGTGACAAAAATGGTCAAAGGATAGCAAATAAAATGAGAAGGTAGTCGTAAGATAAGGTCAAGTGAATCAAACTTGGACTTCAACAAAAAAAATAAAAAACTTTTACTCAAAGTTCAACCACAGTATCCATAGTGCATTATGTCTATATGTATTCACGGTTTAAATCATATCAATTTGTTACAATTTTTTATGGCCATACACGAGCATACGCCAAACGTCATGGGTGCTAGAGCACCCATAACCTTATACGTGGGTCCACCCCTAATCTATTTATTATTTATGTGTGAAACAAGTATTGCAAGGCGAATTGTACTTATCATAAATAATATTCATACTTTTTTGGTATTATCAGAAAAATAATTATTTAAGTGAATAAATGTAGTAACACAAACTTATGTCAGGGGTGGTTCAAAATGAAAAAATTGAGCTGAAATAAAATATAGGGGAAAGGACATAAATGATCATTAGGCTCAAACAATTGACAACCGAATAGCCTTTGAATTTAATTATCCAATTAGTAGCCTTGTCTTTTCTTTTTTTATTTTTTCGTTAGTTTCTTTTTTTATTGTTGTTGTTGCCATATTTAAACTGCTACTTTTCTTCCATTTTTTTTCACTGTATTTTTTTTTTTTTTGCTTTTACTTTGCGGCTCCTTTAATATTTTTTTAAAAATCCACTCTTTTAATTGTTGCTCTTTTTTTAATAACTAAATATTACAAAATGTGTTTTTCAAACACAATAAAAAAAAATGTATCAACGCATATTTTTAATTTTTTTTAAAAAAAGAACTAAGCAGCACAAAAAAATTTAAAAAAATTAAAAAGAAGCCAATGATACATATACATTTTTATATAATAATGATACAGTTTAAATGCACATCCTATATATATACATATTTTATACAATAATGATACAGTTTTTATACATATAATATACAAAAAACATATTCTATACAATAATTATACAGTTTCTATACACATACTATACAACTTATATACACATTTTATACCTTTAACTGCAATTATTATTGAGAAGCATATTTTATACAATAACTCTACATTTTTATACACATTCTATACAGTTTTTATATACATATTATACCAATACATATTTTATATAACAACGATACAATTTCTATACACATCTTATATATTTCCTATACATATATCTTATTTACAACAATTATACAGTTTCTATACGATTGCATTTAATTTATTTATTTTTAAAAAATAGATTTTTTAGCTAAAAAAAATTGAGCGAAAAAAAAAAAACACCAATATTTTAAGGACAAATTACATAATACCACACCATAACTTAGCATTATTACTTAAAATCCCAATCCTATAAAATAACTACAAAAATCTCTTTTTTTTACTTTCTCTCTCTAAACATCCGGATACATCACAGCAGCCCCTTTTTACTCGAATTCACGCACACACATAGAATTCACGATAGAATTCTCTCCTTCCTCCATCAACTAACAATCATCTTCTCGATTTCCTTCATTATCACCCTCATTCCATCAATTTCTTTGCTCATTTTAATTAATTGACACAACAAACAACATTCTTCTCCTCCCTCAAACACACACCCATTTTAACAAATTTCTTCATCAATAAACATACCCATTCATACCAACACACATTAATTTCCACATTCTCCAGATCTGGATATTGGTGGCTGGTTTCCGCCATTTCTAGCAGAGACGGTGAAGTTGTTGGTTATTTTCATTGGAACTTTGACGGGAACATCAAAATTTCGTCGTTGTTGAGCTTCGATGGTGTTGTGATTTGGTTGTTAATGGTGTTTTGGTGGTGAAGTTCACCGAATTTGAAATCGCGGTGGTGGTGATGTGGGTTGTAATGGTTGTTATATTTTAAAAAAAAAGGGGCAAAAGTAGCCCAAAATTGAAATGACCATTTATTGAAATTAAATGGGTCGACTGGCCATTCCATGTTCAATCTCCTAAATGTGGGCCAATTGTTTTAAGATGGGTCAGCCTGTGTCTTTTTCCCTAAAATGTAAGTATTATATTGGTCCTGAAAACACAAATTCGTTTTATTGCATCTTGACAATGCCCAACCGGTGAATTGGGGAAGAAGGTTGTTTGCTTAGTCTAAGATAAAGCTCACTCTCATGATGAGAGTGTTGAGGTGAGTGGCCCACCAAAAATCTCGTTTTCAATTTTTTTTTAAAAATAAATATTACAAAAAATACAAATTTATGAAAACAAAATCATTATTTGATTAAAGAAAAAAAATTATGGTCACTAGCAGTGGCGTAGCCAAAAATTTTGTAAATGGTGTTGATATTTAAACAAGAAAGGATAAAAAATTAATTACCCCAGTTAAAAGTATAATACATCGTTGACTCATCAGCATACTCTATTTTTAAGTTAAAAGAGGTTTTGGGTATAATACTACTTAACTACAATTTAAAGAAATTTCGTAACAAAAAGTATAGGTTGAGGTTCGAACCCCCCAACCTCAAAGAAGCAAAATACGCGCTGGACCAGCTCGCCTGGTCGAACATTCAGTCAAATTTTGTCATTTTCTTTTATATATTCTATGTACAATACATAATATTAATATATGTACTTAGTAAAAAATTTCGAAGCAACGGTGTTGCTTGACGCCTTTTTATTCGATGTGGGTTCGCCCTTGGTCACTAGTGATGATGGAGACAATTTGTAGTGGTGGTGATGATGATCGTGACGGCTCATGCTAGTAGATAACAATGGTAATGACAATTATGACAGTTAATTGTAATTTTCATGGTGGAGTTGGTTGAATATGTTATTGTGGTGGTTGTAGAGTGCGTGGTGGTTGATGATGGTGTTGGTTATAACTAATGACAGTGCTAGTTGTGATGGTTTGGAAGTGGGTAGTAATAAGAATTGTCCGCAGTGCTGGTAGTGGTGAAAGACGCAATGGCATAACTAAAAATTTCATTACGAGTGTTCAGTCTTTGAAGAAGTAACTAAAGAATTTTATGATGGATTGGTGCACAAAATTTGAGCAGGTGCATCAAAAAATTTGAATTACACTACGTGATATTTAGCTAAATAATCAAGACACTTATAATATAACTAATAATTGTATAAATTAACACAAACGTAAATGAATGAAATAGAGGTAATGGAGAAATTGATGATGATGTTACACATTGTATTAGAGCAATGTGAATGAAATAGAGGCTTAGATACGGTGTCTTGTGTGATAAGAATGTCCCACCAAGACTTAAAAGGAAGTTTTACAAAGTAATGTTAGATCAACTATGTTGTATACTGGAGTATTGATCGATCAAAATTCTCACATCTAAAAGAGAAAAGTAGCGGAAATCAAGATGTTAAAATGGATGTGTGTACTTATGAGGAGAGATAAAACTAAGAACAAATATATTCAGGACAAAGTAAGAGTGATATCTATGGTAGATAATATGAGGAAAATGAGACTGAAATTATTCAGACATGTGATGAGGAGATACACAAATGTCCAAGTGAGGAAGCGCGAGAGATTGACTATGATAAGTGTCGAGAGAGAGGTCGAGATAGGCCGAAGAAGGATTGGGGGAGAAACGACTAGCCAGATAAGACTTGATACATCCGGTTTACTAAAGACATTACCTTAAATATGAGAATTTGGAAATCGAGGATTGTAGAAAATTAGTAGGCAGTCAAGCGTTTTCTAGTTTTCCTATTATTATCATTACTAATAATATTGTTATTGTTACTCCCAGTCTATCTTATTTTTAGATTTTATTATCACTTGTTGTTTGCTTGGTTTCAGTTATAGTAGTGTTTTTTGTTGATTTTTTTTTTTCTGAAATGACTTTAATATTCTATATTTGAGTTGAGGATCTTTCAGAAATAACTCTCTACCTTCATTAGGTAGAGGCAAAATCTGCATACACATTACCTTGTCAAAACTCCACTTATGAAAGTACACTAGTATGGTGGTGTTGCCAGTCGACTATTTTTAAATTTGCTCCTCATCTTGGACTTTTTGGTGCTCCCTCCATCCCATATTACTAAAAAATATATGTCCTAAATCACTCATCAAATTTATAAAATTAAGATAAAATTAATTAATTTTTCATATTACGTTGAAATTATTAATCTTGATATTTTAATGGATAAGACACATAAACAAAGTGACAAACGTAATAAAAAGATGGAGGTTAACATTAATCCAAAAATTAACAGTGGGGGGACCCGTGTTAGTTTAATTAAAGACTTTGCTAAAACTTTCAGGAAAAAATACATTGATCCAACTAGCTGGAAAATCCACACAGAAAACTCTAAAAAAAGAAAAAATCATAGATTAAACTAGCTGAAAAATCCTCTAAAAATATGCATATCCAACTAATCAGGAAAAAAATAATAGAAAGTCAAAATCCGACAAATAGAGAACAATTTTCTTCCATGGGTTTCTTAATTCTTCAATTATGCTCTTCTTCCTGGTGATCCTGCCAGTCTTGAGGCATTCGAAACATGCTATGGCAAGCACCGCATTCGTGTTTATTCTTTATTTTGTATTTATTGCACTTGATATCTAATGAAGACATTGTGGCAAATGCCACACTCAAATTTATTTCTTCTGTGTTTTTTATTATTATGTTTGAGTGTGGCCATAAGGAGAGCATTTGTTTAATGTTTTGTAACATAAAAAATAAAAAGGGTTTGGTGGAGACAGCTACCACGTGAGGGGTGGGCGTGAAGTTAAGACTCTCAGTAAAATTAGTGGCATAAAATAAAAATTTCATACAAGCCTTAAGTATACACACATACCCACCAAAAAAATAATTTAGTGTTTTTTTAAATTTGTTACAGAGTTGTTGTTATAATGTAATATTCTTAAATGACATAATCACTTTAGTTAATCTAACAAAGTAATATAAAATTAAGATTTAATTTCAGTTAATAAGATGTTAGTCATGTGTTTGCAATATATTATCTAGGATGTTGTTGTAAACACTTTATGTATTAATATGAAAATTTGAGTTATTTAAGTCAAAGTTTTAAAATATTTTTAATAAAAGGTAGATAATTTTCAATGGGAGTTGCCATGTGAGCTGCTTGTCCGATCTGCAGTATTAGACTCTGTTTCCTATCATTTTCTTCTTGTCTTTTATTTCTAAATAAATTTATTGAGATTTATTTCAGATTGTAATCATATCTTAGAGACTCTTGTACTTATGATATCAGATTTTGTGAGTTTTCGTGTCTTACTTTCCACACTAGCAATGTTATAGTCTTATAGATTACTTATCATAACTTGTTGATTTTCTCTTTTACTTTGATTATAAAAGTGTTAAAATGGATTTAGTAATATAATTAATTTGCCGACATGGTTTAAGTAGGTGCTATCATGCTTAGAATTTTTGGGTAGTGACAAGTCGAAAAGGCTCAGGTTGAGCAAGATTAAAATGGAGTACTTAGAGTGCAATTTTAGTGACGTAACTCATGAGGCTATGGAAGTGAGGATTGATTCACAAGTTATATTTAAGAGAGGAATTTTTAAATATCTTAAATTTTTAACTAACATAATGGAGAGGTTGACGATGATGTTACACATTGTATTAGAGCAGTGTGTATGAAATAGAGGCTCATATATGTTATATTGTGTGATAAAAACGTCCCATCAAAACTTAAAAGTAAGTTTTTACAAAGTGATTGTTAGACCAACTATGTTATATGAACCGGTGATTAGTCAAAAAGTCGCATGTCCATAAGCGGAAAGTAGAAAAATGAGAATGTTAAAAGTGGATGTGTGGGCATACATACAGAGATATGATTAAGAATAGATATAGTCTGGACAAGGTAAGAGCGATCTTTGTGGTGGATAAGATGAGGAAAACGAGACTGAGTTGATTCAAACATGTGAAGATGAGATGAACAGATGTCCAAGTGAGGAACTGTGAGATATTGACTATGATGGGTCAGAGGAGAGGTAAAGGTAGACCAAAAAAGTATCGGGGAGACGTGATTCAATACAACACGACACACACAGGGGCGGAGCTAGGTGGGAGGGAGGGGGTTCACTCGAACCCCCTTCACCGGAAAATAATAGTGTATATGTAGGGTTAGAATTTTGGTTTATGTAAATATATAGTATAAATGAACCCCCTTGTCACAATTGAAATGTGTAGCTCAATGGTTAAGGGGGTTCAGAAATTCATTGTGGTTGCTGGTTCGATTCCCATTAGCATGCCTGTATTAAAAATTAGAAAATTTTTATTCGGTAATGAATTTTTATTTGGTAATAAATTTAGAGTTATTCTCCATTCATTAAATAGAAATAATGATTAATAATTCTTAAAATAAGGAAATTAATGGAGAGAGTACAATTTCCATTCGGAAAAACTTATAGATATATTTTTTAAGTATATAGAAAAAATTTATAAACGTGAAAATATAATATGTATGTTATACATATAAATAGTATAAATTTGCAAAGCTAATATATGATTAAAGGAGCAGTTAGAAGAAAAAAATAAAAAGTTCAAAATAAAGTAAACACTTAAAAAAAATACAAGATTTATGTAGGGCTCGATAAAGCAGGGCAAACGTAGAAAGAAATGTTTAACTAAAGTATGACAAGACGAATTACATTTAGCGGTTAAGATTAATTTTGTCCTTTACCCTGCCCCGCTCTGCCCCACCCGACCCGATTTATCATTATGTAACCTTCAGGTGTTACTTCTTATTTATATTTTGAACCCTCTTAATAAAAATTCTGCCTCCGCCACTGGATACACATACGACTTACCAAGACATGACCCTAGCTATGAAGATTTGAAGATCATGGATTAAAGTATAAAAATTAGTAGAGAATCGAACATTGTCTAGTTTCCCTATTATTATTAGTGTTGTTGTTGTTAGTCTCCATCTATCTTATTCTTGAATTTTATTATTAAGTGTTGTTTCCTTGATTTTAGATATTGTAGTGTTTGTTGTTGATACTAGTTTTTTCTTTTTTTCTCGAAATGGCTTATTTGTTTCTACTTTGATACGCTATACTTGAATCGATTAGGATATTTCAAAAATAACCTTTCTATCTTCACAAGGTAGATACAAGATCTACTATACACATCACCCTCTCAAAAATTCACTTGTGAAAGTATATGTTGTTGTTGCCAGTCGACTATTTCTAACTTTACTGGTTAAGTTTATAAAATTAAGATAAAATTAATTAATTTTTCATCTTATGTTAAAATTATTAATCTTGATATTAATGGACATAAATAGAGCGACATACGTAATAAAGAGATGAAGGTTAAGGTGAATCCGAAAATTAACAGGGACCCGTGTTAGTTTAATCAGAGACCCCTTTATTGGGTTTTCTTTTCCAATCAAATTCAATATTCCCCTTATTCTTCCTTCCTTATTCTCCCTTCTTCTCCACTTCCCCCCTTTCTCTCTTCGATCTCTTTCCCCTTCAAAATCCAAAATAATCCAAAAAAAATTACTAACAAAATTCACACACACACATACACTAAGCATCGCCTCTCTATTTCTCCATAATATACTTTGTATTTTACGTATTGCAGATCGGAGCTTCGGGCAGATCCGATTCAATATTCTTAATTTCTTCTTTTTTTCTTTGGTAAGCTATTCTTTATTATAAAAATCTGATATTTTTCGGTATTTTTGTGTGTTTATATTGGATTTTTAAGATTTTATTGGAATTAAGGAAAATTGGATTCTAGGGTTAGGGGAATATGGATATTTACACTATGTAAACCATGTAAACCATCAGGATGTTATAGTGAGATGTGTTAAGGGAAAAAGATTGAGTCTTGAGCTATGCGCATTGTATAACTACTTTGTTATTGCACTCGTGAACATAAAGGTTTGGTTTTTAGAAATTGCAGGGTCTTTTTTGGGTTCTATGGGTTGTTGTTGTGGGTAATTGGGCAGTGTTTTGGGTTTGGATGTGTAAATTAATCTCTGGAGCTGCAATTGCAAAAAGGGTTGTTGGTAGGAATTTGATGGGGTTTCGAATTAGACTTCTATTGCACAGTAAAGTATTATGGTTTCTGCAATGAGAGGATTGTATTCATGCCGTAACGTGATCAATAGATTAAGTACTGTTTCTCCTCCTTCACAGTTGTTAGTATAATGTGCAAGGCTTTACATGTAAAATCATCTGTGGAGATTTCTATTTGTAGCTTGGCCATGTTCTTCTCATTAGAAAGGGTTTTCTTTCCTTGTTCTTTTGCTTGTTATGGGGAAAAGAGACCCAGCTTGTTGCACCAAGGGTGTGGCCTAGTTGTCAATGAAGTGGTTGAGAGCCATGAAGTCTCAGATTCAAAATCCCAGCGGAGACGAAAACACTAGGTGCTTCCTTCCCATCTGTCCTAGGGTGGACAGGGTCACCTGGTACTTGTTGCTGGTGGGAGGTGGCAGGTATCCCGTGGAATTAGTCGAGGTGTATGAAAGCTGGCCTGGACACCTCATCAAAAAAAAAAAGAAGAAGAGACCCAGCTTGTTTATCTTTTCATTGAAGGGGAATAAAGGAATAAAAGAAATCCAGTCACGATAGAGTTAAGTTTAATTGAATATGCGGTTGTTCTAGTTAAATTTGTCATGTGCTTCAGAGATTCTGTTTTTTTGTTAGTATGCAGTTTTTCACGTGTATGTTCAGAGTATCTCAAGTTAAAGCTGTATTATATATCTCAGAACTTTCTAATGTGATATTAATGATTTTATACAATTCACTTGCTTGGGGTTCCTTTGATTTTGACGCCATAATTGAAATCTGAAGGCAGCATACTCCAAACAACACTATATTAAGTAAGCTTATTAATAGTGAAGCCAATCATCTAGGTGAGAGAAGTTCAGCCACTTCTACTTGATACTTACTGGATTAGGAGTTAGTAAGTAATTTAAGGGATAAGCTGATTAGCGAAGGTTTTATGCAAGGACAGTTAAGCTTAGGAAAGGGTATGTATTATGTAAGCCAGAGGTAGTGAGGCATTAAGACATGCTTTTTCCATCATGTGCATGTGGGTGATGATTTTTAATCATCTTGTTCCATTGCCTGAAATAAATTCTGTTATATAAAGATTTCTGAGAAGGAATTATATTGAAAATAGTTCTAAAGAAAAATTGAGTAGAGATAAAAAAGAAGTGGCTAGATTGATTTCCTATATCCTCCTACGTTGTTTCTGTTATATATTTTTCTTTAAGATGTTGAAGTTAGTTGTGGAAACCGAGGGAAGGATGCATTGAAGCTTGGTTAGGAACCAAAACCATTACCTGGTTTTTATAACCGAATATATGTATATATGCACCTATTTTTTACTAAAAAATAATAGCCATTGAGTTGTGCTAAAAATAATAAAATAATTTAAAGATGTGTCCACCTGGGTTTATACAGTTGTTAATGCTTAAAAACCATTACTTTGGTTACTTTTTCTTTATCTAGTTGACTTTTTGAGAATGAACTTCTCGAGATTGGCTTTTTTCTCTTATCTAGTTCTCTAATGACCTATATCTAGTTGGTTACCTGGGAATGTGCAAATACCTTTAGGTATTCTGAAAAGAATTTATAGTTGATTATGAAGAATTTAATTATCTTAACCTCAAAACTTAAGCAATTACTATTGAGGTTAATGATTTTTGGAGCCTGTGGGTTATCAGGTAAAACAGTCTTTTCTGCAATCTTTTGGCATTTTACAATGATTACATTTGGTTTATATGCCACAATTGTTTTTTAATTCCTTAAACTCCAGGAGCAGCCAAACACTGTGTCAGAGGGGGTAATAATCAGCCAATATTGTGGTATTGTACTTAAAAAGAAAGAAAAGATGATGAATACCATATAGGAATATCTCACTTTGATCTTGCGTACACACAAATCAGAATGCATCTCTTGTCATGTCTGGATTTATTTATGTTTCATGCCTTGTTGTAACCACCATTGTGCATGAGACATTAGTGTATGGTTAATAAAAATTTCTCTCTGGAGATGCCCATATAGGGAAATTGTTAAGTGAACGTGGGAAACTGTCTATTAGCCTGTTTGGCAAAATGCTTATTTCAGTGAGTTCTAGTGTTTGGCCAAGTTTTTAAGAAAAGAGTAATAGCTTCTTCCTGGAAGCACTTTCCGGTAGCTTGGCATAGCACAAATTGCTGCTCTGATATTGGCAAAAATGCTTCCCAAATTAATTAGGAAAAACAAATTGCTAGTATTTTCCAAGTACTTTTCTGTAAGAACTTTTCAGTATAAGCAGATTAGCTGATTCTGAGCGTTTGGCCAAACATGCCATAACTGCCTTTTGTTGCCACTTTCCCAAATCCAATTGATTTGGGCATCTGCTGAGTCTTAATCATATGTACATTTTTTTTCCATGAAGTAGAAATCTTGTACCTGAAGTTTCTGGTGTAACGCTTCATCTTGAAAATATTTTGGTTATCAGTTCTATACTTCTATTAGTTTGATGACTTGTTGTTAATGGAAAGAGGTGCTGTTGCAAATATTTTCCAGATTCTAGCTGAATTAGGCTATTTGTGAAGCTGTTTGGATGACCGTAGATCATTATTTGGATAATGACTTCAAATATGTTGGCAGGGGAAAGAAGGTAAGAAGAGATCCTCTTTTACGCAAACATTTTTTTTATTTTCCATAATGCTCATTATGTTGCTTTATTTGAGCTTCTTTATCAATTCCTCGTTAAGTACATGCTTCCCTCTATTATTTTCTTTTTTGAAAAACCATCATGATTCATGAGTCCAAAGCTGTACATTTTTTATCTTATTCTCTCTGGTCCTCTTCGTCTATTATGCTGATTATGGACAAAATTAGACTATCAAAAGCATTACCTAATATTCCTTTATATGATACTCTTCCATTTTGCGACGTTCCTATATGATTTACAGTATCCCACTTTTATACATCTTTCAATTCATTAAAATTCTTAAATTTGATATAATGTTTCAGGATCAAACAGCTTTTCAACGATCACTTTTAAGATTCTTTTACACAGCACAAATCTTATATATTAGTGAAATCGGCATCTTAACTTTCGTCCTTGTCAAATACTATCAAATAAATGGAATGATGGAGTAGTTCAATTTCTAAAGTGGTTTATATATTGGAAATATTTTAGTTCAATGGCCAAATATTGTGAAGAAAGTTCCTTACGTTAACGTGTTTAACGTTGCGGATGGGTAGCATTGGTTTTTTGATGAAGTGCTGAATGTATTAGGTCTGTAACGAAAAGGAATGTAGACCAACCAATTTGAAGAGGATCTCATATTCTCCTTTTCATGATCCGAATTTCCCTATTAAGTTTTGCGACCAAAAAATCATAATTCTCTTTTACATAGAATTCTTTGCACAAGATTTTCCCTCCGGATATTTTTTTGGAGTGTTGCTTGCTAAAATTCCAAATACTCTACATATTGTTAGGCGTACTATGATGCCCTTGTGGATTTCTGTAAAAGGACCAAGTGGGAACTAAAAATGAGCTCCAATGAGACATTTTCACTGTATTGAACAATTGATGTATAGATTGCTCACAAGATGATGCTTCAGTGATGTGGCATTAAAGCTTAGGAGTAAATTGTAGAGCCCTTTTTTTGGGATCGAGGAAGGGGGTTTCTAAATTTTTTGCTTTGATTTTTACGGCAAATTAACCGCTTGGCATTTCTTTTAGTCTATGGCGTTATCAAGTTGCTAAGCTATTATTAGATTGTGTTACATACATTGAAGTCAGTAGGATGG
This sequence comes from Capsicum rhomboideum, assembly GCA_031232105.1. Classification (NCBI taxonomy): domain Eukaryota; kingdom Viridiplantae; phylum Streptophyta; class Magnoliopsida; order Solanales; family Solanaceae; genus Capsicum; species Capsicum rhomboideum. The sequence continues at coordinate 11,572,957 of CP124716.1, read as the reverse complement.
CATTGTTTTACTGGTGTGGTTGTGTAATCTCTTTTAAGTTTTCCTTTAATTCCATTATTATAGGTGGGTTTCTGCGAGAAGAGGTGGCATGACTGTCCTTGGAAAAGTGGCTGTCCCAAAACCATTGAACTTACCCAGTCAGCGGTAAGAAATATTGACTGATTTGAACTTTTGGTTTTCTGATCTCATTATAGGTGTTTCTAAAGTTGTATGTACTTAAATCTTTTGAAGGTTAGAGAATCATGGTTTGGACCCAAATGTTGAAATTGTTCCCAAGTGAGTACCTGTGTTCTTTTTTAGTTCTTATATTTTTTTAAACCCCTTCTTATGTTGGTGTCTGCCTGCCCATGGCATTGGCACTTCTGTGCGATACTTATTTGGGTTTGCTTGCCTTGCGGAGAACTGTCTGGTATTTCCTTTTGTATTGTTTCTCTGTTGACTTGATCTAGGCCCCTCTCTCCTCTTTTGACATAGGGGTACATTGAGCTGGGGTAGCCGTACATCTTCCTCTACCTCAAATCCGTGGGGTTCCTCAACACACTCTCCAAATGCTGATGGTGGAGTGAGCACACCAAGTCATCTCAGATCCCGCCCTTCATCTGGTGGGAGTGGCACTCGACCTTCAACTGCTGATAGTGATAGAACACAAGAACCTACCACTAGTGCATGGGGTACCAGTTCAAGGCCTTCATCAGCTTCTGGGCCATTATCATCAAGCAAAGTACCATCGACATTGGCGCGCCCACGCAGTGCAGAGACAAGGCCAGGCAGCTCGCAGCTTTCACGCTTTGCTGAGCCTGTTTCTGAACATCCAGTAGCATGGGGAGCAGCTACCGCAGAGCGTTTGGTACGTAGTTTTTGCTATTTGATGTTCCCTTTGTGATGAATATCTCTTAGGTATTCTTTTGCCAAATAACTTTTATTTTATGGGCAAATAATATATTGTATAAAATGCACTACGCCAGTCAACAGGCGTAATTACAAGTTGTGCAAACCAGCTATTGTGTCTAAAATATCATCTGCATCTGGATCAAAAGCTACTTTGCACCAAAAAGCTATCAACAGAAGGCATCTAAGTTTAAGGCTCTGTATGTTTCTTCTATTGCCTTAAAAAAATTCTGCTATTCCTTTCTAGACAAACTGACCACCAGATAACTTGAGGAACAGTGTTCCAGGTCCTTTGATCTGTCCTGCACAGATCCTCCCTGGTCCAACGCTTCCAACACTTCTGTAATGGACTTTGGCATGGTCCAAGACATACCAAATATTGACAAAAACAAATTCCATTACTGACTAGAGACCTTTAAAGGTGCCATGATATCACTTACCAAGGCCATAACTCAGAGTAGTTGTTAAAATCCAGAATACCATAACGACTTTTAACTGAAAAATATTAGAGTCTGTTTTGTTGTGGTCCAAAACAATGTCGCGTAGCATTTGAAGCAAAATACATAACCTCTCCAGTTCCCAGTCATTAATATTCCTTCTAAAATTCAAATTCCAGCCTTGCGATGTACAAAAATCTGCAACTGTCCCATTGTGGCTGTGTTGATAGATTATAAAAAACCAAGAACTGATCTTTAAGTGACGTATGCCCCAACCATGCATCTTCCAGAACCTGATTTTCCTTCCATTTCCAAATATGGTAAACCCCATATTTTGCCAAATATCTTTTGTTTCTATTGTCTTTCCTCTGTATTTTATTTTGTTTTTAAGGGACAGTGAGATTAAGAGGAATGAGTTTTCCTTTTCTCGCACTTGATTTTTTAAAATTTATTTATGCAATCTAATAGTTGAAAAGTAAACAAATGGGAAGGTCTACAAGAAAATCACTGTGCTTGTGTAAGAGTAGAAATTTTAAGAAGAGCTCATTCTGTAATTGTACAGATTTTTTTGATGAAGAAATTTTATAAAAGGCATCAAGAAGATGCAAGTCCACATGATAGGAAAAGAACAACCAAAACAATGTCAGTTCTATTTCAGAAGGCTACTCTAAAGTTAAGGAGCTAATAAAGTCCAAAAAGGATTTATGAGAATCGACAGGGAAAAGATTACTCCAGCTAAAAAGAAATGCTATAATCCTTCTCAAAAAAAAAAAAAACTAAAAAGAAATGCTATAAATTGCCTTAAGATTGGAATATGGAATTGATATGCCTTCAAAACACCTACTATTCCTCTCTGTCCACACATACCAAAATATACAAGCAGGTTCATCCTCCATATTTTCCTTAATAGGACTGTTAACTTCCCATAAGATCCAGCTGACCACTGCTTCCTTGATACTCTCAGGCATAACCCAGGTAAGACCGAATGCTGAAATGAACATAATCCAATGTCTGCTGGCATTATGCAATGCAATGCAGTAGGAGATGTCTGTTGGTTTCATTGGCGTGTGTACAGATTTATCGATGTTCTCTTCTCATTTTTCTTCTATTTTATTCCTCTGTATTCTGCTGCTTTATAGAATGCAATTTTTAGAAGCTAAATGTTTTGAAATAAGGTTTTTCCTTGAGAAATGAGAATTATTCTTGTGGATTTTTAAATTCCTGAAAATTGGCTCTAAGGTTTATTTCTTAGCAAAGAGGCATTATCTGAGTTGGGAATGAAATAATCCAGATGTCTGCTGGCATTATGCAATGCAATGCAGTAGGAGATGTCTGTTGGTTTCATTGGCGTGTGTACAGATTTATCGATGTTCTCTTCTCATTTTTCTTCTATTTTATTCCTCTGTATTCTGCTGCTTTATAGAATGCAATTTTTAGAAGCTAAATGTTTTGAAATAAGGTTTTTCCTTGAGAAATGAGAATTATTCTTGTGGATTTTTAAATTCCTGAAAATTGGCTCTAAGGTTTATTTCTTAGCAAAGAGGCATTATCTGAGTTGGGAATGAAATGATCTTTTTTCCTAGGATTTCTCTTTACAGTTTCTGTTCCTTAAAGGTGTATCTCCCCCTTTCTCTTGCTATCTCGCTTCCTCCACCCCCCTTCTCTCTTTCTCTTCTTTCCCAAATAAAAATTGTGTCACTGTGCTGATTGGTGAGCTTAATTATATATACAGGGAGTACTCTCATCCAAGAATGAAGGATTTTCTCTGACTTCTGGGGATTTTCCAACTCTCGGGTCGGATAGAGATGCGTCTGGGAAGACTACTGAATCACAAGGTGACTGCTGATGCCTTTAAGATATACAGCATAATGTCTTTTATTGGTATACTGCATTAGTTTTTTTTAGTCAATTAGGGGTGTAAACACTATCTGCTCTATCCATTGTTTATACTATGCTTTGTGGAATCATCTTTTTGTTCCTTAAAATGAATTTTATTTCCACAATACATTTTGTCATTTCATCTTTATTGGTTTCTTTGGCAGTTTGTGTACTTGGAGTACAAAACTTATGATTTTGCTGGCAATTATTAAGAACGGAACATGATCGGTTTAAATCTTCAAAATTTTCCTTTTTGGGGATGCCCTAAAATGTAGTTAAACATTATAATTCTTTCCTTTGTTCAATCCCCTCACCCCCTTCAACAACACCTACGACTCAATCCCAAGAATCCCTTCTTCCCCTAAAACCAAAAATTAGGAAAAAGGGTGAAAAAAAAGGAAGAAACGAGAAATATTGGAGCAGTGTTTATCCTGTTACTGGAATGAAACCTTGCCTGATTGTTCTGTTGGCATTGCTCTCTTAACTGATTAATTGGTCATGTTCTTTTGATAGATCATGGTTCTTGTAGCCGTCCTAGCTCAGCTTCTGGCAAGGTAGCACAGCCCCTAGAGAAGACAACTGCATCTCACTCAGGTTTGTGTATTTTGGTTGAAACTCTGTCAAGTATTCTTCTCTGGCACTCTTTTCAATTGCAACAGAATATTCGTGGAATATGCTTTCTGATGATGGTAGGTTAATTCTACGAGTTACAGATGTGAAGGGTGGGGCATTTGATGCATGGAAAAGAGATGGTCAAAGTGCTGAGGATCCTCCTCAGCATGGTATGGAGAAATGGCAAGGGGATCCCCATCAGTATCACGGTCCTAATGTTCCACCACAGCATTTTGATGCATGGCGTGGTCCTCCTATGAATACTCCAGCTGCTCTTTGGTATAGAGGACCACCTGGGGGGCCACCTTATGGAGCTCCAGTTCCTCCCGGTGGTTTTCCAATTGAGCCATTCCCCTACTTCCCACCCCAGATGCCGCCTCCTGCTATTGCAAATTCACAGCCAGGTCCTCCTCCGGGGCCTGGATCCAGAGGGCATCATTCCAGAGGTGGAGATATATATAGACCCCAGATTGCTGATGCTTATATTCGTCCAAATATGCCATTTAGACCTGGTTTTTACTCTGGCCCAGTGGCCTTTGAGGGCTATTATGGACCGCCAATGGGTTATTGCAATTCCAATGAACGGGAAATTCCTCTTATGGGCATGCCTCCTGGTCCCCCAGTCTATAATAGATATTCAGGCCCAAAGACTCCTGATCCAAGCAATACGCACGCCAGGATTGGCATCCATGGTGCTAATACCAAATCATTGCCAGAGGCACCAGAGTCTGCTCATCCTGATGATGCTAAAGGACCATATAGAGTTCTTTTAAAGCATGATGCAAGAGAGGAAGGAGAGACTTGGGAACATGCTGCGCCCACCAATGGCCCATATCATGATAGAAGCTCTCAGAGATCCTTGCAGAGACATGAGCGGGGAGGTGAGCGCGGTGGTGAGAAGGAATTGTATTCAAGGAGAACAACAGGGAGTGGGAACTGTTATCCGCGCAGCTATGGTGATCGAGGAGGTGATTTTTCAGATACCACAAATACTAACTCACTTGAAGGCATAAATACTATGAAGGTAGCTGATGGCAGTTGGACGAAGAAATCAGGGTATGTGGAATCCTCTGGCGGAGTGCCTCCACCTTCCCTGGCTCCTGAAAAGGTTTCAGCCCCTGCAGTGACTGCCAAAGATTCTTCCTTGATGCAGAAGATTGAAGGTCTAAATGCAAAAGTCCGAGCATCTGATGGACGTTATGACGCGCCTTATGTTTCATCAGAAGAGGATATGAATAAGTCAGAACTGAATTCTAAGGTTACAAATTCAGTAAATGAAGCTAAAGGCGGTCTAATGTCATTAGAAAGAACACCTACTTCTGGAACCACAGGGAACAAGGGTGGCCATTCAGTAGCTGCCACGTCAAGGTGGCTGTTTGTATTGTGTGTGGTACTTCATAGATCTGCTTTTATTTTTACTAAAAGCATCTTTCTTGCAGGAGGCCGTATCACGGTGCGCCAACCAGAAATGATCATCTTGGTAAACCCAAATTTGATAGACATGATGATGGTTGGAGAAAAATGCCCATCGCAGCTGATTCATCTGCTGTGGCTTCTGGAACATTCTTAGAACCTGCTTCTAATGTTCATGCGTGTGAGTCAGGTCCTCAAGTTGAGGCTGTTGAGCAAGCTTTAACTGATATAAGCGTGAGTGGTGAAAAAGAATCCTTGTCAGAATTGCATGATTCAGCAGATAACCAGGCTCAGGTAGTATGTTTACTTTTACTCTTTGCTTAGTTGTTTGTTCCCTTTTATCTAATGTAATATATATGCTACTTGTTTTCAATTAGCGCACAAAGATGAAAGAGTTAGCCAGGCAACGTGCCTTACAGCTGCAGAAAGAAGAGGAAGAACGAATTAAACAACAGAAAGCCAAAGCTCTTGCTAAATTAGAGGAACTGAATCGCCGTATGCAGGCAGGTGATGCTTTGGGTCAGAAGGCTGAAAAGGATTCGCCCGCTGATGTTACCAAGCAAGAGCTACAAGGCTCCTCACCCCCTGAAACAGTGGTGTCTACTGTCAAACCTCAAGCACGCAATGCAACTATAGCAGCACACAGTAATGTTATTGATGCCAGTGGGCGCATTCTCGACAAAGACAGTGAGAATATTAATCCACCCATTGTGTTAGAATTCGGCACTGCTATTATGGTCCAGTCAGAAATAGCCATCCCACAACCCCAGGCTTTTCTATCGAAGCAAGATGCCAATAAGGTTTCTGTCTCTCATGGGAAAGATACTTGTCAGTCAAGTGATGGGGGTGTCATCAAGCATAAGCGTAGTAGCTACAAGCAAAGGCCAAATATGACACCTAAGAATATGAATGAAAAATCAGTTTCTGTTAGCGCTACTGAGGTATCTAAGGGTCCTAATGATGTTATTGTTAATAATGTTCCATCAACTGAGGCTCATGAAGTTGGCATAAATGCTGAATCAGACATGGTCAATAATGCCAAGGTTGCGGTCGAGTCTTCCTCGCAGCCGAGAAGGAAAGGTAATAGGACCAACAAGAACAAGCATAAGCTTGATGCTGTGCTGCCTCCCCCTGCCTCTCCATCACCAGTGCAAAATGATAGTAATCCTGCTAAAGTTCGTTCTCAACAGGAGAAGTTGAATTCTTCTCAATTGGTTCTGGATGTGAGCTCAGTTCAGGCAGCAAGTGGTGATAATGGTGTGCAATCTTCTGAGCGGAGTCCCCCTTTGCCTACAGAAGAAGGTCATGGTCGAGTAATTAACCACTGGAAATTTCAGCACCCTCGCAGGATGCAAAAAAATCAGCAGTCTAATATGCATACTGATAAGTTTCAGGGAGGGGATGCGGTTGTTTGGGCACCCGTACGGTCTCAAAGCAAAACTGAAGATGCTGGTGAAGCAAGTCAGAAAACTGGATCTAATTCAATTGGTCCTCTGAAGAGTGATAATGTGGTGCAGAGTAATTCAAAAAGCAAGAGAGCTGAAATGGAGAGATACGTTCCTAAACCGGTGGCCAAAGAGCTTGCCCAGCATGGTAGTAATCAACAGCCACTGTTGTTGTCTGGCAATTCTCCTGGTTCAGATGGGACAACTGGCAGGGCTGAATCTAGGCCTGAAAACTCTGGGTGTTCTGCACCTACTGGATCTGCAACTGAGAGTTTCTCCGTAGAATCCAGGGATGGCGATGGAAAACATAATAACAATAAGCAAGGAAAAGCACATGGAGTGTGGAGGCAAAGGGGTTCAACCGAATTGGCATTGGACCCCAGCAAGAATGAATGCAAGTCTTTGGATCACACTCAATCTTTGAAGCCTGATGGAGATTCTATAAGATATGAGTCCAAGTGTTCCGGTGAGTTCGATGTATCAGATGGTTGGAACATGCAAGGTGATTTTGAAGGTCAACGTACCACCATTCCTGTTGTACCAGATGAGGGAACGACAGGTAAAGGAAAACGGTACCCTTCCAAGGGTCGTAGAAGCACAGTAAATTCTGGATATGAATACAAAAACAGCAGTGTCGGGCCTCAGCAAAATCATGCACTGTCAGGAGCGGCTGAAATAAACCAGATGGATAGAAGAGTTGCAGCAAAGGAAAACCGTGGCATGGGCAATCGTACTCCACTACCACATTGGCAGCCCAAGTCGCACATGCTTGCAGTTAATAATCAACAGGCAGGTGTGTCTACTGGAGCCCAAAATAGTACTATGGAAGGTGATCGGGGCAATAAGAGGGATTATCATCACAATAAAGTTAGTATTCCCCTAAGCAGTGAGAAGGAGAGCTGGGATATGGGCGCAGGTGAAGCTGATTCATTTTCATCTGAAGATAAAATTGTTCCAGAGGTGCCAAATGTTCGAAATCTGGATCCAAGAAGAGAGAGAAAGCCTGCTTCATTTAGGGGACGCCCCTACTCCCCTAACCAGGGCCCTGTTGTCAAAGCTGAATCAGCTCCTGCTGAAAGTGCTGAAGCTGTGCAAGACCGGAGCAACTCAGGTTTAAGGAGGAATGTAAACCAGAATAATCGTTATGCCAGGACCCAAGAATCTCATGGAGGTTCGTTCTCGGTGAAAGATAATCAGCAGCACAACACCTCCAGTGGTCGAGAAAGACAGAGGAACAACAATCATTATGAGTACCAGCCAGTGGGGCAATACAATAATAGCAAACCAAGTAATTTTGAAGGGCCAGCTGATGGTTCTCAGAATGTTGATCAAAAGAGATACAGAGAGAGGGGGGGTCAGGTTCAGTCAAGGCGTGGAGGTGGAGATTTCCATGGCAGGCAAGGTGGCTCTGGCCGAGTAAATGCCAATTATGATTGATGGGGAGGCTAAAATGTGATTTTAGGTCTTTTAGCTTGTGATGGACAGCAACCTTACCAGAGTCTCCGACTCTCTTCTTAGTTTGGCGAGACATCTGGTGTTGCAGTTTTAGGTGATAGCTTTTGTTGTGGTAGAAGAGAGAACTTGTTAGCCACTGTCACACGGGTGAGCTGGACTACGGCCGGTTGTGGCCACATGGTTTTGGGAAAAGTAATGTGTTTGGTGCAACTGTAAGTGCGACTTTATGAGAGGTGTAATTAAAATTTGAAGAACATTAATATTGTTGCCCATTTTCTCCCCAGAGATGTCTATGCATATGGAGCATTGTAAGTTGCTATTATATTTTTGTATTATCAGAATCTAGAGGTGTAGCTTTTTCTCTTGGTCGAAAGAAAGATCAAAGCGAAGCTGGTGTAGCGCCCCGTCCCCCTTGTTATTATATTTAGCTGGCACAAGTACCTTTGAATGCAATACACCAAGATAAATAATACAACGGACAAATGAAAGGAAATGCCTTAATTTCCACGAAGCAAAAAAAAACAAACGTGAATGGGTTTCATTTTTTGACCAACTCTTAATCAAATCCATTACTATTTTGAGGAAATTTCGGAAATAGCGATACTTAGTCTGGCTAATTATCAAATGCAGCAATAGTTCAGTGTATCGATTTGCTCTTTATCAGGGCGAAGTGATACAACTCCAAGCGAATGGATAAAATTCAACCTCTCGGCTATGTATTGTAATTATTTTTTTGAACTCTAGCTATTTCGGATAAATACGTGACATGTTTTCTAATTTTTCCTACTTTCTTTACTACTAGTCTATTATCATTATTAACACGTGCAAAACATGATTTAAAACTTCCACACGGATAAGAAGTAACAAAACTAACTCAACCATAACTTAGAACATGCTGTCTCGAAATTCGAAATTACACTACAAGGATATGTCCCATTTGAAGTCCTAAAAGTTTGGTGAATGAAATATGCAGACCCATCGCTTAATCCTTGCTTTATAGATGTTTGTACTTTTTATATGTTTAGATTGGATGCCAATTACTTTTACATGCTACTTAGCAATACATTGCTAAAGTACGATAATATACAACAAAAATGTTATTTGTAAATATGCATTTTAAGGAAGACCTAATCGTTAATGAAGGAAGTGAAAATCATGGAAGACTAAAGCCAAAATACATAGAGACAAAGTATGAATGAAAAACTTGTGGTGAAATAAATCTGAAAAATAGAACATAATAAGTAGAAGATCTCAATAGTTATAAATTACTCCTACTCAAGACGTATATTTGAAATTGGTTGAATTGTTTTTTTGAATTGAATTTGACAAATTACTTAGTTTACTCGAGAGGGAAAAGATTCAAAATAGTCTTTTATCTTTGAGCTTACAGGGAAATCATACTTATTTTTTCACATAGAGCATCAATAATCCTCTATATTTATAACATGGTGCATTTTTTTAGTTGCTCCAAGTTTTCATCTATTTTTTAATGCTGATTTTCTCCACAGTTAGTGTAGGAAATGTTCAGTTATTTTCTTCTTTTTTTGAACAGAAACAAAAATTCTACATAAGAAAAGGTGAGAATAAGAGTGTTGCTTATTCTATTCGGTTTAAATATCACTTGACCAAGAACTCGTCTTGAATTTTGGACAATTTTATGTATATCCTACTTGAAAAATACTTGCGTGAAGCTCTCATGTATGCGATGAAAAGTAAGTTCTAAAACTCAATATAAGAAAATGCATAAACAGTAACGTAACAAAATAAGCTTAACTAGGATACTTCGTACTGAAGCATATAACTCCTAATAGCTACTAATTTTTACTAAATTCATATTTGGTATTTGTGCTTAGCTACTTTGATTTAACAAAAAGGCCTATCAATAAATTTTTTTATTTGTTTAAATCCCATTAACAAAGGAATTCTTTTTAATTACCTCAAGATAGCTCCTTAGGGATTCGAGGGAAGGAAAAATTAAAAATCATATCACGCTAATTTAAATTATTTACAACTTAAATTCTTACTATTATTTTTTATGTAAGAAAAAAAAAAGATTTTATGATATAATAGCCTGGTTTGAAATTATCTATGTCAATTTAATATAAATAAATAATATTATGAGGATTTTGCCTTTGAAATGAAAAAAAGAATCATGTATTATTGCCTTTATCTCAACATGAAAAGAAGATAGAAGCCTAAGGGAGGACCAAAAGTGCTCTAATGTAAAAAGAACACGAATGATGTTGAATCTAAACCCAAAATTAAAGGATTATTTTGGGATTTTCTCCTTCAAAAAAGTGCTAAATACTTAATTTTTTAAAATTAACAGACCGACTATATTAAAATAATACGTAGAAAAAAGAAAACCCGTAGAAAGATTTACTTAATTGAAAAATCGAAATGGCCCCTCTAAGAACCCTAATATTCACCATTCTAACCCTTTCTCTCCTACTATTTGTTTTCCCCTATCCGAAATCTCTAAAAATTGTTTTGTTATCTGAACAAACAGATAAAACTTTTTCTTCTCCGAAAAGCAAATTCATCACCGCCAAACTCGCCCAGAAAAAGCAATTTACACGTATTTTCACCTTACCTGTATCTTGCGCTGTGAGCATTCATCATCATCTTCTTCAATACTATCGCAAATTTGTGCTTATATTTGTTCATTGAGCTGTTAATTTAAGGTTTAAAAGGAAATTATGGTTATGTACATATAATTTTGTATATATAAAGAGGTTTAAGTTGGAATTTCGTTGAGCTAGATATGAAGAACCGCTTTATTCCCCTTTTAGGTAGTGAATTGGAACCTATTTGATCTGTTTTATTTTGAGGAAGGGGAAAATTTGCCTCTTATATCTGTCATAGTCTTGGTTGAGAGAGTTACCTCGTATCTGTTGCTGCTGGGAGGTGATAGGTATCTTGTGGTTACATTAGGTGCGCGCAAGCTGACGTGGATACCATGGTTATTAAAAAAGAAATGTATGGATAATCTTGGTATTCCTATATTGGTTGTTTATTTCATTGGTTTTCCTTTTTGTGTTTTTTCTTAAAAAAATTGTGTCTTTGTGGGTGGGTGGGTGCTGTATGGTGTAGAATGTTCTGTTGATCAAAAAGTTAGATTCGATTTGATTCTCTTACTCTCTGTGATAATTTATGAACTTTGGGTTGGATTTGTGAGTTTTCTTGTTTCTTGTTCTACTAGCAGTTGAGTTTTATATTTTTGTGTTGTGATGTGTGCCTTTACTATGCTGTTGTTGTAGCACTAGGAGAAGTAATGACCTTGCTTGCTAGATGATTGCACGTGCAAGGTGGAGATAATGGCATTGGCAACCCATCATTTGCAGGTAAATGGACGATGATCCAATTCCATTTTCAAATAAATACAGTTTCCTGGGCATGCTTTGTAAGCTCAAACTTGGAATTCTCTATTTGGTTTGTTGGACTTGAAGTCCTTATCATTTTTATATGGTGCAATTTTCTCTATATTAATGAAAAAATATCTATCTACTGCCTCCGATGCATTCTCTAAAAGCTAGATGTTTAGTTGGAACTCTCTTACACCTGTGATAGTGTTGACTTGTTTTTTGACTTTGTTAGCTCCTTAGTTCTATTATAGGCATACATGTACTGCTGCTAAAAATGTATTACGGGAACTAACATATTTGTATCTTTTGTAATTTGGCGTCTTCTTGATGCCACTGCAATGAAAATACCGAACTTCATAAAAAATTGTTCCTATGAAGTGCCCCTACCTCTAGGAATTGTTCCCTAGTTAGATGAAAAAATTTATGAATAGTTTCTTTGTTTTTATTAGCATGCCAATCTTTTAGAGCAGCAGGCTGTGTTTGTTCTAGTTGCAATGCAAGCATTTGAAGTTTAAGTGCACTGTGAGTTTGATCAAGTTGTAGTTGAAAAACTGTCACGACCCAAACTAACGGACCGTGCGGGCACCTACGCTATCCTAAGTAGCTAGGAGAACCCTTATTACCCAACCAAAAATATGCGGAAGACTTCTGTTTTTAAGAGAATAATGAATTAAATATAACAAAGTAAATTAAATACCAATAAATAAACTTTTCAAAAACTTCTTACAACTGTCCTTCACTACCCCAAGACCTGGTCAGACATGTACAAGAGCTACCTATTATAGAATAGACTGACAATAAAATAAATAACACAAAGACTCCAACATCTGCCAGGAAAGAAGTGCAGAAGTTAGTGCTGAATATCGCCATCCATCTAGTAACTGCAAACTAACCTGCATCCAGTCTACACCCCAAGAAGGAATGTAGAAGAGTAGGGTCAGTACAAACACACGTACTGGTAGGCATCATCGGCCGGCCAGTGTTAGTCCACATAATCATAAAATAGAATCAAAGAAAAGAAATCATGACATCTTAAATATAGTAGAATTCAACTAAGGTTGTAATATCATTATAACACTTTGCCTATATAATTTACAATTCCTTAACTCTATTAACGAGATTATATTCACCACTAGCATAGTCTAGCTTCATTAATTCACACCATCCATCACAATCCAACACTTAACCATCACTATCACCCTTTATTCGCATTACCTCTTCCATTACCCACATCTATAGGATCAACCTAGTAATCATAGACAACTCACACTAAACTCTCGGGCTAACAACCAAACACTCTTTTATAACATTAAAGAATAATAACTAGCAAATCGGGTAAGCCACGATTACAATAAGTATAAATGAAGCAAGTCGACCAACATATAACAAGTAAGCACAAAGTTTCACTTTTTCAAATACATGCCACACAATCAATCTCAAGGATACAATCAAGTAGGGAATACAAGTCAACTCACATCTCAGTAAAACACACAAGAGAACTCAAGTCTCATTATCAAACCTTATAGATACTCTTGGAGAAGGATTAATTCAATTATTGAAACTTCGGGATTGTTTCTTTGGGATTATTCATTGGATTTATCACTTTAGATCACTTCATTATCAATTCCTTTATTATTAATATTACCATGCCGGCTCGTGGCACCCGATCCAATCACGTCTTATAGCAATATCGGAATTTAACGTCGGCCACATTGCTACTAACAATCTTTCCACTTTTCTGTTCTTAATAAATATTCATCATTCACTTTTCAACCTGTATGAAGGTATATCACAAGTCTTCTTTACTCAAGACATTCTTTTCAATCACATTATCATTATGAATCAAGATTTTTCATTTATCAACAATAGTCTGTACACACATGCTAAGGGACTTATTTCTGCCCAACTAGTCATGACCTGCAGGGGACAATCTAAGTCCATGTACCGTACCGGCGTGGTACCCGATCCTCCATAAATAAGTAATATCAACATCCATATCCGTATCGGCGTGGTACCCGATCCTCCATAACCATATTATGTATATTTTATCAACTTCATACTATCTCTCAGGATACAACACGACGTACTAAATTTACAAGTACACTTATAATCATAGGATAATTCGATCAAGTTCAATTTTCAATAATCATTCATGCAAGTATCAACAATCCAAATATCATCAATTTAAGTATGTCTGAAGACCAATCAACAAGCATCCAATTTAGGAGCATACACACAATTAAATTGAGTCTAAACTTCAATTAAACCATAACCTACTCAAATACCACAACTTGGGTTCTAACATCACCACCCATAACTAGCACATTCAACCTTATCATTATTCTCTACTTATCTCCGCATAATACAATGCACACAATGATTCAAGTCATCTATCCCTTAGGCCTCACCATTATTATGGCACAATATGCAACTTATACCTTTATAACTCAATTAGGTTCATTACTAGAACAACTAAGAAACATCATGTCCACATACTTCATTCACAACAATTCCCTTTCGGGCACATAACACATAATATCATAAATATGACATAATCAATCAATAACATAGTTTTCGGGATTAAAGTAAAGTTCTTATATCTTTATCCACCTCAACTCCATGTCTGCAGGCCTAGACATGCTTTCTCCCATCAATTATAAATTATGAAAATATGAAATAACACAGTCTTCTACTCATTAACCTAGCCTACCTGGACGCCAAGCTTTTTGAATCAACAAGTCATGTCAAGGATGCTCATTCCCTTTCTTCATGCTTCGGAATGATCAATCATCTAAATATCAAACAATCATAAGAGTAATTAATCAATTACTCTTTAAATAAATATCTTTGGGAATTCAAAACCCACTAATTCTACCCTAATTCAAGGTCTATATCATTCTCCAAGGTTAATTAACCATTAACTAGTTCTTTCAAGCTTAACCCATCTCCATTAATGGAGTTTGTTAAGCTAAAGGTCTCATCTTTATGGAATTCAAGATTTTCAACCAACAAAATACATAATCTAGTTTACCAAGTTCATGCTAGGAATCATTAATTTATAATCTAGAATTAGTTCTAGGTGATATTAAGAACACCCATAAGTTTTTTTCAAAAATTCACCATTAAGGGTCTTCCTAAGGATTCTAAGATGTTAATGGATTAAAAGGCGAAGAAGATGATGGAAAAACTTACCTCAATGAAGAAATTTCACTCTAAACCTTGGGAAATCACCTCTCTAGGGTTGGGGAATGAAGTTTTGGAGTTTTGGACCTGAAAATCGGCTAAATATGATTTAAATACCACCAGAATTTTCGCTACAGCGAATTCTCGTTTCAGCCCGGACAGTGTTCAGTAAAACGGTCATAACTTTTTATTCTAAACTCGGATTGACGAACGGTTTATTGCGTTGGAAAGAAGACTCAGAGATCTTTGATTTGGTGGGTATTGGCCCCCCTAACTCCTTATATTCTAGGAGATATGATCGTTTGAATTTGGCCCTAATAAAAACTCATATCGAAACTCTATTGGTTAAAAATGTTTTCAACTTAACTTTGTGCTAGGGATATTGTACGACCTTAATTCATATCTAAAGAACTTCGAAATTAAATGATTGATATTAGGATTCATGAATAATTAAATTCATCAGGCTTGAGTCTATCTAGACACATCGAAAGGCTAAAATCTTTGCCGAAAAGCTTGAGGTGATACAATGAATAAAATGATGGCTATTTTGGACTCAAGTTAATATTGAGGAATGGTTTATTTAGTAACGACAAAATGGGTCGTTACAAAAACCTTGTAACTTAATTGTTTATCACACAGGAGATTAATCAGTGCTTCTTCCTGTAGATGAAGCTCTCTATTGTTTGCAGTTAATGCTCTGCCTTGTTCATTAGCTGTTGTACTCTAATTAAATCATTTTTTTTAAATTTTAGCATTCATCCGAGTAATGAGTTTTAGAGGCTATTGATGAGTGCATAAACATGGTTTTATTTCTTGTCTGACTTGTGTTTGCAACTTACTCAAGTACTTCATCGACATCAAATTTCCTCTTCCTGTTGACGATGTCGGATATACTTTATATTATTAAAATTGGGTCATACAATCATTTTGCTTCCATTTCCCGAATACAAAATTTCATCTTCTAATGATTGTGAAGTGTCCCTTTGAAGCCTGCAAGTTTGTTAATTGTGTTAAGTAGATATGTTTTTCCTTGCAGGGTTCTTATAGAACATGCCCTTTGAGTAAATCTTCTTGGACTACAGGGAACAAATTAAAACACACTGTAACAAAATTTCCCGTTGGCCAGAAAGATAATTTCATCTCACTGAAGTGCAAATCCTTTTTGAGGTAGAATCTTATATCCTCCTTTGACCTTTTGTTCTTGGTGCCCAATTTATGTTTGCATTTGTGGTCTCAGCTTTTGCAGTCCTTCTATTCAGCTTTTTATAATGACTTGTCACCAAAAAAAAAAAAAGAAGCTTCTAAATTCAAGGAGTTTGGTGGTGATGGACTAGTCATTCTCTTTTGATTGAGCAGTTGTATGAAGATTTTTTGAAGTAATAAAATGAACATTTAGCTCTTTTTCTATGATTTTCCTAAAGAAATAAACATAGTAAAACTTTTGGTCTATATAGTTCCAATCAGATGTAAATATATCATCCCTTGGTTAATTAGTTACAGTATGAAGAAACTTTTGCTTTTACTTTTGGCTGGAGGCTGTAATAGTAAGGGTTGCAAAAAGCATGTAGAAAAATGAGAGATAGAAAAGACTTTGTAGATGTTTCCTTCTTAAATCATAAAAGATTGTATACTGATATGTGTTTAAATTGGAGAGCTCACACCTAAATCTGATGAAATCCTGGTTGAAGAAAATTTAAAATTCACTTTTGAAATAGCACTCTTTCCCATGGGATAGGAAATGGCGGTGAATTGGAAGAGCTTTAGTTTTCATTATCACTAATTAGGAAATCTTGTGGAGCTGCACCCAAGGGTTTGGCCTAATGGTCAATGAAGTGGGTTGAGAACCTGAGGTCTCAGGTTCGAATCCTAGCAGAGGCAAAAAACACTAGGTGATTCTTCCCATCTGTCCTAACCTTGGTAGACAGAGTTAGCTGATATCTGTTGCTGGTGGGAGGTGACAGGTATCCTGTGGATTTAGTCTAGGTGCGCGAAAGCTAGCCCGGACACCACGGTTATCAAAAAAAAAAAAAATCTTGTGGAGTTGCTATTCTTATTTTGATGACTGAGAAATCCCTGCGGGACAGTGACCCATGGTTTGAAACTTGGAGGATAATGGACCCATCCCTCCACCCTTCTCCACCTAAATATTACACATTTTAATGCAGAAGAGTTTGAATCCCTTACATGCATCTAACCCACACATCTTATCACACCTGAGTCCTAGGGGCTTGTGCAGTTGCTCTATTTATTTTTATTCTCTTGGTGTTAAATTAAGACATGATCTAAGGCACTGAGAACAGACTGAAGAATTAGAGTACAAATCCTCCAAACCTAATTGTGCTGATTATTAAAAAAATCCGACATTATCTATCCAAGTAGCAATCACCAATGCAGCAACATGGAGATAATCTATTGTTCTTCGATTATATCGCCATGCAATCATCTTGTATATGAAAAGGATAACACTAGATTTAGAATCATCCGCACCCAAGGGTGTGGCCTAGTGGTCAATGAAGTGGTTAAGAACCATGAGGTCTCTGGTTCAAATCCCATCGGAGGCAAAAACGCTAGGTGATTTTTCATTTGTCCTAGTCTTGTTGGACAGAGTTACCTGGTACTTGTTACTTGTGGAAGGTGCCAGGTATCCCGTGGAATTAGTTGAGGTGCACTCAAACTGGTCTAGACACCACGATTATAAAAAAAATAAAAAGATTAGAATCACCGTTGATCAATATGCCTGTGCTGATGCCTGTTCCACCCTTTTTATTGTACACACCTCTTGTGGTTATAGTAAGATAAAATTGAGGAAGGGAGAGGGGGCTGACTGACATTTTTTTTTTTTTGTGGGAAAGAATATGGTAGTACTTCTGATTACTTCTTCAGTCTCGACGTGGGTGACCCCTTCTCAACTGTACACTCCATCATAGCTTCCTTGGATTCTTCCCTATGGCTATGGAACTGCAGAGTTTCTTAATTAAACTTTTAATTAGCTTTATCCTTTTCATTTACCTATAAATGTGTGTATGTTCTTTTCAGACAATTTCTCTTTTTTTACTTCTACATGTTTCCATTAATATTAAAAAAAATTTACCTAACAAACTCTGAAAGGCCAACGTTTTCATCATTCCTTAATCATCTCTCTTATCAAGAAGCCTTCTGCTAGAATGAGATTAAGGGAATATAATACAATAATGTTTTGAGTTTGGTTTCTCTTACTGTCATAACTCATTTCAGATGCTTATTTACCATCTACACTTGAATGTCAATGGTACCAATTAACCCGATCGATAACAAACAACGTGGCAGCCTTTAGGCCTTCAAATGTATCTGCATTGACGTTTACATGCTGAAGGTAGGTTTTTCCATATGCTTGACAAACTAGGAGTTGGCAAGCCATCGAGTTTTCTGTCAGGCCATTCTAAGGGTTAAAAAAACCCAAAGGACTGTACAATAGCCACATCGTGACATTGGTTAAGTTGGGTTTGAAAAAAAATCATTTGACTATTCAATTAAAGCGATGCTATACAGTGCGATGTGGTTTCATTTACCCAGAAAATATGTGTTTAGCCTGGTGATAGATTGATTCATTCCTTTTGACATTTCTGGTTTTAGCTGCCAAATAACCACCTCTGAAATAATAAAGTAGAATAAAAAAAATAATAAACGGCCTTTTCTACCAAGGTCGCTTCTACGTGTTTAATTGCCCAGAAAGATGCTGCCCTAGTCTCCACATTGCGCGTGTGCAGTCTGAAATCTGGATTGCTGATTTTCAGTTGTGTATTGGTCGTCCGAGATATTTCCCTCATTGGACTGTTTTATGAGTTCATAGGAGTATTCTAGATTGTACTACGTCCGTTCCACTCATGGTGATGCATATGTGATTGATCAAATAACTTGATTCCAGAATAGGGGCTCCACTTGTCCTTAAACCAGAAGGAAAATCCTTGAAGATCTCCGCTTTCAAGAGCAACAGCCAAAATGAGTCTGGAGGCAGAGTCAGCGGGTCAAAATCCCTGAAGAGCTCAGTGAAACTTTCTTATGTGCCCCATGAGAGTGAAGAAACCTCTGTGGAATCTCCAAGGGCACAGAATGTACCCATTTCTTACTCTGCGGAAGCAGACCAGACTACAAATCATTCTGTCATACAAAACATATTTAAGAGCTGGTTAACATTGTTGCGTACACCTTCACTGAACCAAGTTACAAATGAAACTGTGGAAGAGCCATATACCACGGAAACTTCAGAAACTCAAAAAATGGTACAAGAGAAAGAAAGAGTTCATGTCTTAAAGGCGGTCTGGTGGTACTTTCTGAGTCTGGATGCAACAATAAAGATACCTGTATTGACATTGTAAGTATCGCGGTCTCAATGTCTTGTTACTGTTTGTCTTTTTACTACCTGCTTTGCCCGCCCCCCCCCCCCCCCCCCCTCCTCTCTCTCTCTCTCTCTCTATATATATATATATATATGTGTGTGTGTGTGTGTGTGTGTGTGTTTTGTCAGATCTTTATTGTCTTGAGTTTGGGGAGTGTGTCTCTGTTATGTGGTGTTTCTTTCTACTTAATATGCTCCTCTACCTTTTGATTTATGAGTTTTGAGATGTTACATAGACATTCAACGTGTCTTCTGCAATCTGTCTTTTGTTCGGGTGATGTTTTTTAATAGTGGATGGGTGTAAAATAGAAAGGGGACTGTTGATGGTGGAAGTGAAGTTCTCTTTCGCACCAATTTGTGTATTGGTTTTCTTAATGAGTTTAAATATTTCCTCTTAAGTGCAAACTATCTGCTATTTTGGTTTAAAATGGAGCTCCTGAGCATCTTTTTCTTTTATTAATGTAGAAAAATGTCTTCTCTGTTCAAAGAAAGGAGGCATTCTGGACTGTGTGTGTAAATAGAAAATTGTTGCGTTGCTATTATGTCTCTGTTATTTATCCAAAAGTTGGAAGATGTCTTTATAGTAGTCAACCATTAAATTTACGGAATAGAATAGTTCTGCTGTTTTTTAACTTTTATTGTGACCTGCATATTCGATGTTTACGCTGCCTATTCTCTCATGTTGCAGTGTTCCCCTGTATCTTGCTGTTACTTTAGTATATGGAGCCGAAGTATCTAAAGAGTTGACTCCCCTCTGGATTCTTGGACCATTGATTGTTGCTTTGTATGTTAAGATGCTCCGGGGCATATGTTCACTCTATGTATTCAGCTTCAAGCAGACGGTTAATGTGGTCAAGAACTTGCCTACATATTCCCTGTTAGCTTATGATTACGTTTTTCGTGGAAAGCTCAAAGAAGCTATTAGAATGCTTTTATTGCAACCATTCATAGATATAAAGAACATGGACTACAAAGAGGCAGCGAAGAGAAAGACAAAGAATATAGAAGTGTACTTGGTAGAGAAGTACCTGGACTTTGTTGAATCTATATGGCCATATTACTGCAGAACTATCAGGTTTCTGAAGAGAGCAAATCTAATCTAGGTCTAAGACTATTATAATTATGCAATATTCTGTCAACGGAAAAGCACATTCAAATGCGGAATATTTTTTTATTTAGTCTTCTCCTTAAATTTTTTTTTTTTTTTTTTGTAAGCAGTGCCTTAGGAACTGTCTGTTGAGCACTCTAGTTTGGGCTGGGGTTCTCCTTGAGAGCAGAAAGACATGTTTGTGTAACTTAGTTGACATGTGAAAGTGGGTTGCATGCATTTTTGTTGTAGTCGTGTTTTGCTCTTTTAATTCGTTAAGCTCTGAGGCTGAAAGTTACCTCCTCAGTCCTCCCAGATGACAGATTCAGCTGCGAAACTATTTGTATGAAACAAGCAGCTAGCCTGAACATCTAATTATTCTGCGTCTTCCGAGGATTTATTATAGGAAGAATCTCGTTAATCTTGTTATCGACGATTTCCTCTCTTCCTTTTTTGCTATAAGAAGTCTACAAAAAAATTATTTAGTTGAGACGACAATGAGTTACTGGGGATTTTACTTACTTTTTGGGTGCTTGGGCTGTTTCCCTTTCGTTTTTTTTTTTTTTTTTTCTGTGCGTGTGTAGTCTGATGAATGGTCTTCTAGGGGACTTTTCGTAGCTCTGAAATTGCTTACCTGGATTTGTGTTACAATGACGGGTTGGTTCTCCTTATGACTGATGTTGATTGAAGATTCTCATGTTTGAATTTAATGAAAATTCTTATTTGAAAACGTCTGATCAAATGTATGCAAAATGACTCTTAACACTGTTTGAAATATCATAGATTACAGATTGCCGTGGGTTCGTTCTGTTTGCAACTTTTTCATGTCAACTTGATTAAAAATACATATTTTAAATGGTTCATTGTAGTTCATATATAGTTTTGACTCTCAAAAGCTAAACATGACAAATAATTTGGGTCAGAGGGGTATAATATTACTATCCTTTATCGCCGAAAGGAAGGAGCAATTATAAATGATGGAAAATTTATTTTGAAATCCATTAGTTTGAAAGTTTTGTTCTTCCATACTATTCTTGACAAACATTCGTACTTCAGAAAACCGCACAATCGCCTAGTTATTACTTGCTTCTCAAGTGACAAATTTGTTACCAAATCCTGGACAATTTAGCAAACCCGAGATTCCTATTTCTAATGTGTATACACAAAATGGGCTTTCCTCAAACTCTATAAAAGTTTTACACTGCTGGAAGCAATTGGCCACACATCCTCTTCTATACATTTAGTAGGCGTTTGGCCATGAATATTATTCACAATATTTCGAAATATGTTTTTGCTTTATTTCGAAATATTTGTTTGGCCATAAATATTCTGAAATACGTTTTCACTATTTTTGAATTTTTGAAAAACACCTCTTGAGTTGTTTTCTCACTATTTTTGGATTCACTTTTTGCACTTTCTAATTTATTTTTTTTTTAAAAAAATAAAATAAATTATTTCCATAAAATAACCCAATTTTCATAAACCTCTAATTTTTTTAAAATTTATTTTCACTTTTTGTATTTTTTTTTAACTTCAAAAATACTCAGTTCTAGAAATACTATGGTCAAACACAACCCCAACTCTATTTTCAACTTCAAAAATATCAAATAAAGTAAATATTTTCTAGTTCACAATTGCAACAAAAATTGAAGATGGAGAATCCAAAAATCTCCAATGAGTCAAAAAAGGAAGCGTAGAATAGAAATAGGGATACCCAAATCACTTTCTTGTTCTTCACCCAAAGTTAAAACCTTTTTCCCTTCTTCTTCTTCCAATTTTCTTGAAATTAAAGTAATTCTTGCAGCCGCCATTGTTGCTGTCCAATAGTTAGTTTGGAACTTTTCATATCTTATACATATTCAAGAGTCAATGAAGAGGTATTTTTCTCAAGTATCAAATTAGTTCTGTCGCTCATAGTCAACCTTATAGGAAAAAATGTGAATAATTTAGAAGTATCGCATTCTTCTCAAGAATTCGATTTAAGCTATTTAAAGGCTGATCCGGGTGAAATAACTCAAATCTTAGAATTCAGTCCAAATCACCGCCACGCGACTAGAAGAGCTTATCTCCAGAAAAAGCCTTGTTAACCTCAATTAAACGAGGAACAGAGATTTCTGGAGATATGAGTTGTTTTAATGGTAAATGGTTTGGTGAATTTCTTGAATAGTTAAGAGTATAGTGTAAGTAAGGATGCAAATTATTGTTTGTATTGTTATTTAGTCAAGGGAAATAACAATCATCAAGGTGGATGTGAAGTATTTTCGAGTATTGGCTTTAGGAGTTGAACAAAAAAATATAGTTTGGATACACATGTTGGTGGGATTACTAGCATTTCATAATCAAGCAAAAAAAGAAATGTGAGGATCTAATGCTTCATTCATTACTAGAATTGTGTTTTATTGACTTATTCGCACGTTTATATTTTTATTTTTCGAATCCCTGAGTGAAAATCCTAAATCCGTCACTGGTCATATCCCAATAATTCAATTATATTGGACTAGATGGAGTACTTAATTAAAACGAATCACATAAATTTGAACGAATAAATAATAATGCAAACAGTTTATATATATAACATATATTTATATAATAAAGCAATAAACTTACCACAATGTAAAGTATTATTCAAAATGAATCACATAAATTTAAACAAATAAATAATAGGGAAAAGAACATGGGTGGCCATTATGAAAAACAATGGTCCAAGTTTAAGTAAAGCACCATTGAATGTATTTTAGAGAAAACTAATGACAACTTATAGCCAATCTCTCTTCTCTCGATCTCCCTCTCTCGCCCTTCCTCTCTAGTTGAATTCTAGAATTTTCCAAAATTTTATGGCCAAACACTAGTTTCCGAAATTCAACTCCGGAAAAAGTAAATATTTTTCATGGCCAAACGCCCACTTAAGCTACCTAAGGTGTAGGTCTGCGGCAAAAGTGTAAAAACAAGAAATAAGGAAACAGATCAGGTTCACCAAATCTCTAAGTTTTGTGAAACTTGAGAGGAATACTGAATTCACAAAACCGTGTGGGGTGTGTGTATGTAAAATAAGAAACAGAACAAAGAAGGTAGAGTCTGATAAGCAGTAAAATCCATGAGACATATCTACCGTCACAGCTAAGATGAATTGTCACAGCTAGAAAGCTATAGAGTGGTCCAAGTTGTCAATTAGGTTTTCTAATTTTTAAGTGATGGTAGCTGCTATATGTCTACCAAAGCGTAATAATAGCCCCAATTTTCAGATCTGTGACTCAATTTTTCTTTGCCTATCGTTCTTTTAGCACAATGAAGAACAACAGAAAACTGTAATGACTACTCCACAACAAGGGTTTCAATGAAGAAATGTTGGCATCTACATGGGAAAAAGTAGTCGGATATCATAATAGATGATTCAATCATAAAGGACCAAACTAGACAACACATGGTTGACAGAGAAAAATAGTGCTTGCCTCCTCTTCAAATTCCATCCACGCCTCATCTTTTATCAAGTGTGGTTCTAATTTAAGAGAAACTAGGAACCTCAGAGTCGCAAATTGCTCCACAATTATTGTGATCTCCTCTATGAACCTACTCCTTTTTGACCTTCATGTCCTATATAATATGTTTTTTTAATAGTCATTTCCTATATATATATAAACTAACTGCTAAATATTTTAGTTCTAGTATAGTAAATATGGAGGTGCGACTTCATAAGAATTATGTATACTGAAACTAGCTTAAGCACACATATTCTGATTGTCAACTGGAACAATAGGCAGTACCGAGTAGATTAATGTAATTCCAAGACAACAGTATTAAGTAAACCCCAAATCATGGTGCTTAAGCAAAACAGATTTTTGTGGCAACTAAATATAACAATCGGTATATAATGCAAACCAAATTACTTGACTTTTTCAAGAGAAAGAGAAACTCAAAAACATAATGCATATCGCAGTGGAATTTTGAAACAGAACATGTCCCAAATAAACCAAATCAAGAGAAACCTAAACAAAATCCAACACAAATCCAATCCAGTAAAGCAAAGAGAAGCTACTTCCACCATAGCAACAATGCAAAGCCTTACTCTACGCCAATCTAGTAAGAGCAAAGAAACTATATCTGCCAAAGCAACGGTGAAAAATCCTACACAATCCCACTCTAGTAAAAAGAAAGAGCCTCCCATTGCAAGTACAGGGGAAAATGCTCCATTGACCCAGAAAATTGTACAGTATTATATTTCTTGGTGTTGCATATGAGTTCAAGTTCTATGTATTGGCGTAGCAAGTTACACAATCAGGTCACTTAAGAGGTAATTGTAAGCAGCTGTATGTAATTACATGTGGCGTATATAACTTAAACTCAGTAGCATAATGATATGTTTTGCGAGTACTTCTCTTGATGAATTCATAGAGATTCCAATTTGATTTCCAAATGGTGAGCAATGTATCCAATTACAATTTTTTTCATGAACTTAAAGGAAATGGATTGTATTGAATAAGCCTTTGTGTTTCTTATTTTTCAATATTCCATCATCTACTATTTAGTATTATTGCTTTGCTAATATGATTTTTATTTAACTTGTCATTTGGCCAAATATCTGTGTCCACCACTTTCTTTTTACGAAAAAGGGGCTCATATTTTCCCTTGTACTCTAAAAAGGTTATATCTACCCTTGAATACACTTTTTTGATATATTTGCCCTTGCCACCCAACTTTGGGCATATATTTTCCCTTGGGCTGCAAGTCCCATGACTACACTGTTATTATCCTATGTGGAACCTACGTGGATATATTTTTATTTCAATTTAATTTTTTCTTCCAATTTAATTCTTTTACCCATCCAATATTATACCCAATCCCTGTAACCCAACTCCTAATACCATATTTTCCTCGTCACTTTACCGGAGAAAAAACCCCACATCGACGAAGAGAGAGCAAGGTCGAGGACAAAATTGCGTATCATGGGGAGATGGACATGGAATCGGTGTGGCATATCGATTACCCTGGTAATCTTCTTCAAATGTTAACTATAATTGTTGAGTTCTATTGCTACAGGGAAATTTGCAGAAGGCCGCCAAATGTGCTAGAAATAATGGAGTCTTGTGATCATCAGAAGTTCACATAAACAAGATCGCAAATTGTATTCCCATAAGCACTTTTTCCATCTGTAGTGATCTGAAAAAATGAAGTATGACATTTTGTGCCCTCCTTCCCTCTCTCCCTCTGTCGATGTGGGGAAAATATGGTATTAGGAGTTGGGTTTACAGGGTTAGATGGGTCGGGTATAATATTGGATGGGTAAAATAATTAAATTTTAAATTGAGATAAAAATATACCACGTAAGCACCACGTTGGTGCCACATAGGAATGATAAGGATGAGAAATGGAGACTTAACAGTCCTAGGGCAAATATATGCCCAAAGTTGGATGGCAAGGGCAAATATATCAAGAAAGTATGACGACGGGTAAATATGACCTTTTTATGAGAATACAAGGGCAAATATGACCCTTTTCCGTTATTTTTATTAAAACATGTATCTTTTTTAACTCCTGAAATATATTTTTACTTCTAAACTTAATTCTATTTTTAAGAATTCTTCCTTTGTCTAAATTTATGAATGATATTTTTGAGAATTATTTGTTCCCTTATATAAATATCCTCATATTATCTTCTTTTTTTTCTTTTTTTTTTTTGAAATTGTTATCTTCTTTTTTTTGGTAGTTAAAACTTTTCATTAATTGCCAAATCTGAAATTATATAGCTCAGCTAGGCCACAAACACAGCCTGCTATTCTTCATTAGACAAAATCAGGTATCCTATCTCTTGAGACTAAGAAGCTGATCACCTCCTAGGAAGGGTATCTTCCTCTCTCATAATAGCAGTTAACTAATATCACTCCGATCTGATATGGAATCACTACTAAAAATGTAAGCTTTGTAGCAGATTCCTTAACTTAGATTCTTTGACATTGCATATACAAGTTATTGTTTTTATTAGTTATGTTATCCAGTGTCCAAAGTGTCTTCCCTTCCTTCAAAGATTCTTGCACTCCTCTCACTCTATATGTGATTAACGCTACTCCAACAATACAATATCGAAAATGATGTATAGGACGTGTCTCTGTGTGTGTGTGTTGAGATGGTTCGGGCATGTGACGAGCAGATGAGCGGATTTCCCAACGCAGAGGTGTGAGAGGATGGGTATGGATGAATTTAGGTGAGGTAGAGGTAGACCGAAGAAATATTGGGCAGAGATAATTAAATAGGACATGACGCAGTTGCAACTTACAGAGAAACATGACCTTTGATAGGAAGGAGTGAA
This sequence comes from Capsicum rhomboideum, assembly GCA_031232105.1. Taxonomy (NCBI): domain Eukaryota; kingdom Viridiplantae; phylum Streptophyta; class Magnoliopsida; order Solanales; family Solanaceae; genus Capsicum; species Capsicum rhomboideum. Next base: position 11,546,518 of record CP124716.1, on the reverse strand, counting down.
GGACACGACCTTAGATAGGAAGGAGCGGAAGACACGAATTAGGCTAGAAGGTTGGTAGGTAGGAGTGCATCTATACTAGTATGTAGGAGTTCATTGTCTTGTTGTCCTTACTAGTAGTCGTAGTACTACGCTTGTAGTTTCTTGTTCTTTGATTTCTGTTAATATATGTTGTTTTGCGTAGTTTGATTATGGTATTATTTTGTTGAAGTACTACTCCGCAATTAGCCGTTGGTTTTGTTACTATCTATTGTTTTTTGTACTTTCGCTACGTCTTTTTCTAGTACTGTTTTGTCTTGAACCCAGGGTTATCAAAAACAATCTCTCTACCTCACGTCTAAGGTAAAGGTAAGGTCTGCGCACACTCTACCCTCCCCAGACCCCACTTTGTGGTACTACACTAGGTATGTTGTTCTAATCAACATACAATCAGTCTTAATACAATACATGCGTAAGTCATTACAAGGTCAAAGTTGTTGAAACATCGGTCACTAGGATTAAGGGTTGGGTAAGTTCAAAGGATAATTTCAAGAAGAGGATTCAGAGGATACACCAAATGAAACATCCTCATTTGTTGCTTCTACTATTCCAAGCAAGAGAAGCTATTGATAATGTAAGTACCAGCAGAATAGCAGTCTCTTCAAGTATCACCATACATCTCCGGCATATATTTTGGTCTTTTTGAGTGAAACTCATTATTACCTTGTATAAAATCAATTCCTACTTGAACTTCAAGCAGTTGAAGAATTAGCTTCAAAACACTTACTTCGAAGCATAGTAATAGAAAGCATCTAATACCTTTTACTTTTCTATAGAAAGTTAGCAATGGTAAAATCGCATACTTCTGGCTTTCAGTTTTATATAAATAGTAATGGTGACTTGATCTTATTATCATTACATCTTGAATAATTTCCACTAGCATTCCAGCACAACATACATGGATGGAACCAAGGAAGTATAACAAATAATGGGAATATAATTATATGAAACAAGAAAGATGCATCAACCAATTCTGAAGGCAAATGATAGACGGTAATTATTTAAATTAAAAGCACTAGACTTTTTACTAAAACAATAGTAACATACAACATAACAAAAAAATAAATAAAGGATGAGCATGACTCAATACAGAGTTGGTGTTACCCAAGTTGGAGGACAAAAACGACTGAGGGATACACCATCGTAATGCGGCTGGATGCTGCCATCTGCTAAGTTGAACACCCCCATGTCCGAGCCGCCTCCTTCTACATAGCCGGTGTATGTTTCAAAAAAATCATCCGTGAAATAAATATGATTGGGCTTGATTCCTGGAAATTGAGAAGCTTGAACTGAAATAGAAGCATTAGCACCCAAAAAAAAAGCCATGCCCCTTAAATCCCTGGTTTCCGTTACTTTACCATCAGGTAAATCGACCTGGTAAACTCGAATATTTGTTGTACCATATGTTAGGTTGCTCTCATCCTCCTGAATACTTTCTATCGGGACGAGCGTCAATGGTACCATGTCAGAATCATCTCTGGCGAACCTAAGTCGGACACCATTGCGCGAAACTACAAATAATGATCCTAGTGATTCTAGGATGTATAAGTGTTCTCGAGAGTCTCCAGGTTGGGATGGTATCTCTGCTATGATATGACTTTTAGTGGGTCCAGGACCAATAACATCGGCAACATCACAAACTATAACTTGACTCAAATCATCCACGGCAAAAATTTGTCCATTAAAATATATCAAATCAGAAAGTAGCTCATGATTGGTTCCTTCCCAGCTAACTCTAGTCCATCTCAAATCTCCAGGTCTCCAGAAACTGAGGAAACACATGCCTCCCTCAATGACCATGAGAACGTAGTCGGATGTATGAGAGGGACTAGAAGACAAAACTGCCTTGCGAAAAAATGTCATCAGATAGCCAGTCACGTGTTTGTCATAATCTTCGGTGGTATATTGATGTGGCAATTCAATCTGAACACCAGAAAAAGGATGTAGCAAACTAGTTTCACCATCATCTTCTCCGACTGTGATGAGCCATCCCATAGACTCCATACATCGTTTTCTACTGGCTTTTGGAATCCTCTTATTCAAAATCATGCCATCAGAGAGGCTGAAGAATTTTCGAAAGGAATTTCCCTCGTTATCCTCTTCCTCCTCAGCTAACATCAGCCAAGGAACTCTAGGCAGGTCATTGTTAAAATTCTTTTTGGTGGCAACAGAGTGCCAGGATTTGCAGACAGTGCCAAAATTCAGAAAGTCTTCAATGAGATTAAAACATCTACTTACCAGAACTAGCAGATCATACGGAAGTTCCGACCAATCAGGCATCACTTCAGCCATGGAGAAACCTATCTCTAAGGATGCCAAGAGTTTCGATGCCTACCACAGCCAGCCAGCCGCCCGTCTTATACCAAAAAAAAAAAAAAAAAAAGGTAAGAAAAATCCCTAGATTTGGAGAAACAGAGTTCCAATCTAAAGTACACTTGCCGACACTGTTGACTCCTAATCCACGTGGGAGTTACTATTATTATTAACTTTTTCTTTTTCTGCTCAAGTGGGAATATTTTCTTTTTACAGTAGTAGTCCTTAGGTTTTTTTGTTAGGAGAAGAGAAAATTGGGAAATTGATATAACTAAGGGAAACTTACCTAATTTTACTATATTTAGAAAATATTTATCATTTATAGCTATATAATCTTAATATATACGTAATTCACTTTTAATACTGTTTGCAACAAATTTTATAGTGATAAAAAAATAATCTACAATCACAAATAAAATATGAAGAAACAAAAATTTTATCAATAAAGAATATGGGTATAATTTTGTTCCTCCCTTAATTCTTCTCTCTGTATTCGAATATAGAATGATCTCTTTGTGAATATCCCATGATTTTGTGGGATATTGGAGATATATTGGAGATGCCTTTTCATTGCCCCTTTATATAGGCGTAATTTAGGGTTTAGGTTAGAGTAACCTCCAAGCTAGGTTTAGGAAAAGTAGCCTCCAAGAACTCTAACAGAAATTGGATTCGTCTTGTAGAGTCCCACAAAATTTCAATGTCTACACATGCCCCCTACTTCAAGGCTTGTCGGAGTTGTAGACTTGATGAAACTCAAAGACGCGTCTTGAAGTACTCTTCCATCTTTGTAATTTTCTGGCTCCACATTGCAGATCTGATTTGTGAGAGAAGAGATAAAGGGCAGATTTGGTCCTATTGGGTGTGCCAATTTGTTTGCAACAAATTTTAAAAGTGATAGAATATAAATTGTAATCACAAATAAAATATGAATAAACAGAAAATTTTTTATTGATAAAGAATATGGGCACAAATTTATTCCTCCCTTGATTCTTCTCTCTAAATTTCTCCGTAATTCGAGGTTCATAAGTGGCGTATTTCTCGAACTTAGGACGATTTGGATTTGATCTCCATGAAAGGAGGGTTTTGTGGATCTTTTTGATATATTTGATTATCAAGAAGAGAGGGTTTTGATCTCTTTGTGATATTCCATGAGTTTATGAAATTTTTGAGATCCAAATCTTGTGGTTTCGATGTCTACAAATGCCCCCTACTTTAAGACTTGTCGGAGTGTAGACTTGATGAAATTCAAAGACAAGGCTTGAAGTAATTTTTATCGATATTGTGACTCCAGATTTACAGATTTGATTTGTGAGAGAAGAGATGAAGGGCAGATTTGGTCCCACTGGGCGTGCCAATTTTTTTGCAACAAATTTTGTAGTGATGGAAAAATAATCTACAATCACAAATAAAATATGAAGAAACAAGAATTTTATTAATAAAGAATATGGATACAATTCTGTTCCTCCCTTGATTCTTCTCTCTGGTTGTTAGTATCGTATTTCTCGAATATAGGATGATCTGTTTGTGAATATCCCATGATTTTGTGGGATATTAGAGATGCCTCTTTAAGGGAATATGTTACCCTTTAAATATGCATGATTTATGGTTTAGAGTTGAGTAGCATCCAAGAATCCTAACATGATTGGGCTCATCTTGTAGAGTTCCGCAAATTTTCGATGTCTACAAATACATAGTGTAGATTTTTTACCAAAACAAACATAATACATTTAAAATACTTATAATACATCTATTATTGCATGCATAATTCACTTTTAGTACATAGTGTAATGCATATATATTGCATGCATAATTCGTTTTAAATATTAGTGCATTTTTTTTACCAAAATAAGTATAATACATTTTAATACACTTCTAATATATTTATATTGCATACATAATTCACTTTTAATACATAGTACAATTGTTATAGATGATAAATATTTTCTAAATATGGTATATTTAATCTAGGTAATAAATAAAAAGTATATTTAAAAGCAGTAAATGTTTTATAAAAAAATACTCAAATATGTAATTTTTCCTATAAATAATCCCTCATTGAAATGATAGTTGATAAATAAATATATTTTAGCACGTGCTCTAGGGGAAATAACATAATACTATACCTTAACTTATCATAATTACTTAAAATCTCACCCCTATAAAGTAATTACAAAAATCCCTTCTTTCACTTTCTTTCTCTAAATCATCTGATACATTACCCTTCTCGTTTTCATTTAAAAAAATATATAAATAAGCTTCTCACAGAAGCTCTCATCCAGAACAAAAATGGTGAGAATTTATTTTTTCTTCACTTTCCTTCTTCTGCATATATGGAGGTCGCAACAAGCAAAAATGTGGCTATACCAAGTTCATCTATTACTCTAATTGTGGCAAGTGTTGCCCTAAGGTTATTTCTGCATTTTCTATATATTGAAACAGACCCAAATCTGAAGATTACTATGGTATCGTGGCCGATGAATGTAGATTGACGATTGTGGGAACATTCTCTAAACCTAGGCCCCAAATGATGTATGGAGGTTGAAGATGATGATGGTTGACGATTGTGGCATCATTCTCAACTAGATTCATCAATGGAGGTTGAAGATGATGATGTTAATGGAGATACATACGAATGATGTATTTGTTAAGGCAGTTCGGAGATACATAAAAATGATGTATCTAGTTGAAAAAAACAAGAAAATACATCACGCGACCCTCCAACAAATGTACAAAAACTATGTATCTTATGATGTATCTGTTAAGGTAGTTCTGCGATACATAAGAATGAAGTATCTAGTTGAAAAGAACAAAAAGATACATACCGCGACCCTCCACCAAATGTGTAAAAGCTATGTATGTTATTGAATATTAGGTTACAGATACATAAGACTTATGTATCTGAATGTATCTCTGTGATATTAATACATAATAATTATGTATCGGTACTTATGTATCAGATGGTGATGTATCGTGAGCCTTAGCTATGTATCGCGACAGTTGGAAAAATTGGAATTTTATGTAAATATGAAAACAATCGAGATGGGGTGTAATTAGGTACTAAACAGTTGAAATTTATGAAAATTGCCCTTGTTTTATTTTGCTTTTCTTTTGGGCCTCTGGCCAGACTGCTTTCTTTTTGCTTATTAAATAAAAATGGCCTAATCAGCCACCCAAGAATTTATATTAAAAAAAAAGTCAAGAAAATAAGTTGAACTTGAGATATCTTATTCATATTAAAGAGATTTACTGTTTGGGGTATGTATTCTTCTTTAAAATTATGTCAGAGGATGTTGAGAAATAGGGCAAGCTTTAGGAGGTACTGTTGATGTTGTAATCCCTGAAAATGGGAGCAAAGAGGGACGATATATGAGACTAAGGTCATGACGAATATTTTCAAGCCATTGCCTAGAGGTAAATTAATCAAATTAGGTGTGGACACTACATGGGTTGAACTACGATATGAAAATCTTCTTTATGTTTGTTTTTACTGCGGTATATATACTACGAAATAAAGAGAGAACTTGTGCCCAAAGAGCAAAGGATGTACGATCTAACATGCTAAAAAAGGATCAGTTTAGAACATGGCTAAAAGAAGAGAATCATGTAATTTTTTTCAGAAAATCAGAAGCATGAAGAAGTAAACACTACTGATGGACATACTATGATGAAACCCCATAACTCCAAATTGGTCGAGGGGAGAAGAGTTGTAGGAATTAGAAAAATATAGAAGGGTATGATAATCCTCATAAATTGGAGTTAATATCCCAAATGGTCACTCAAATAAGGAGTCTTTACTTAGAAAGTCACAATAAGGGCTTTGGTGTGAAATTGTCGAGGCCTGGGGGATTCTTGATAGTTCCGTTTTTGAAGGCCTCCACTCTCCAAATATGATTTTCTTAAGTGAAACAAAAAATAGAGAAATAATTGTTAAGAGGGTACAAAGACAATTAAATATGGTGCATGCTATAACTGTGGAGCCGGAGGGATTATTCGAGGTCTAGCTTTATTTTGGATTGGCGATAACCAGGTATATAAATCACATTCTTCTCTTTTTTATATCACAACTTTGATACAAGATGTTTTAACTGATTGCAGATATTAGTTTATATTTGTGTATCTAAGTACATATAGAGTGACTTATAGATATCTAGTGCATGGATTAGTTAAAGAGTTCATAGACTGGGGTCTTTTCTTGGTCATAGAGGGATGGTTCAGAAAAACAAGGAGGAAGTAGAGATGATTGGACCTTTAGAGATTTTAAGGACTTTATCTAGAACTTAGGTTCAGTTGCCTTAAGATATAAAGAAAAACCTTGGACATAGTGGTGTTATAGGAAGAATGAGGTATAATCCAGGAAATATTAGATCGAGCCTTAGTTTCTCCTAATTGGAAAATTAAATTTTAGAATGCAAATGTGTACCATATGGAAACCGAGGCATTCGATCATTCTATCCTAACGTTATCATCTTATGTGGATTCAATTAGGAAGAAAAAACGGTTTTACTTTTATAAAAGGTGAAAGAGCTAAAGGAGTTCAAAATATTATTTTAAAAGCTTCGTCTTATAATTATAATGGTTTTGAGCAATCCCGAGTTAGCTTTAAAATCAAACATTGTTGTAGATCTTTGGTGGCTTGGCTAGTGGAGGTAATGGTAATGCTGGAAAGAGAATTATTGGCATTAAGGGAAACATTGCATCCCATAGGAATGACACTAATAATTTTGACTGGAGTAAATTAAGTTTATTAAAAAGGGAGCCAAGCAAAGCCTATAATGATGAAGAAATTTTTTGGAACATGTCACACCCCGAGTTCCAACGAGGCGTGATTGGCACCCGAAGCCGATATGGCCCGAGAGAACCAATCTTTGCTCATGTCCATTCATATGCATGTCATACAATAAACATCATCATCACGTACACATACTAGATGCTAATAGCGGAAGTTATGGAACCATGTGCTATATATATATGAAACTTTGGCCGTTAGGGCCATTACGTCAAAATGGACACACATCTCTTACAATCATTCTCCCACATAAGTCTACAAAGCCTCTACAGATACAGAACAATAACCAACCTAGAGTCGGGACAACACCCCGCTCTATACACATATATAATACCAAAATCAGTGTACACTATGACTCGGAAAGCCCCGGATCAACTGGAGCTCACCAAAAATCTGCAAATGACCCGCACTGTACTGTGGAGGTCTACTAGTACCTGTGCCTGCAGCAAGTAAGGTAAATTCCCCCAAGGGGGTCAGTACGAAGAATGTACTAAGTATGCAAGGCCATAAGAAACTGTATGATACATAAATACTTTAATGAACCCAAATATAAATGAATAACCAATATGGATAAACAATCAATTTGTATGTTTGGAACTACGTATATTGCTTTCTTTAATTTCATTACTTTCTTTACTTTTATGCTCATTCATTCATTCATCACCCACTCCTTCATTCATTACTCATCCTTCCATTCATATAATGCCCGGGCCCCAAACTGATCAGTGGGTATTCAATAGTTTTCGGGATCGACCCATGCTAGGCTTTTCTTTTGCCCCTGGGATACCACCCGTAATAGCGGGATCAACCCATGCTAGGTGTTCTTTTCACCCCTGGGATACCACCCGTAGATATTGGGATCGACCCATGCGAGGTATTTTAACCCCATGGGATACCACCCAAGAACACATCACTTCTCTTTACAACATTACTTCATTACTTCACTTCTTCAATCTTAGAAATAGATCATTCGATGATTATATCATTATTGAAAACTCATAGATGCTTCACTTTATGCCTTTACGTTCATGAGATTGATACTTTTGTAGTTGCAACATTATTGGAAGCTTTGGAACATAACATTATTGGAACTTGGAACCATGTCCATAATTATGTGACACATGAGTGACAATAGATCAAGAATACGACACATGTGATTAACAATAGATGATAACCGAAAATGAGATACCTTAGAACATTTCAGAAATGAGTAAGTACCATAACAAGGTGAATACTATATGCTGCAGAAGGATACGAAAAGAGTAACCTTACATACCTCGTATTCTCAATATGAATACTCAATCCTATACATGAACACAATAGTCCCGCTCCTTCCTTATGTTTCACTCTACAACACAAATACATAACGGAATTTACATTAACCACCAACCACCTTACAAATGCATATGACGTTAATGAATTACATGTTTGCCTTTAAAATTGTCATTTCCCCCTTGACAATACCATTGATGAAATTATCATACTAATAATCCCACAATATTCCCAACATTGACCAAAATATCATAAACCATTAGCATGTCACACCAAGTTCATACTTTCCACTCTTCATCACCACAACATCACAATTATTCCATCAAATTACTTCAATACACCTCACAACAACAAATCGGCCAAAATCCCATAATTTACACTTATATGAAATTAACAAGTTTAATAACATAATCACACCATACATGTTGATATTTAATCCATACCATGCTCTTTCATCAAAATCACAAGGCATATTTCAAGTGTAAATCCCATGGATAACACATCTTTTACAAAAAACACAAAGTGCCATATTCAACCCTTCCAAGCATAACCAACATGATTTACATACTTTCTCATGCATATAATATATTAATCCATAAGAATAATCACTTACCTAAGCTTGAAAAATGATAATCTTGCTCCAAAAGTTGGCTTAGGGTTCTTTAAGAGTTGAGAGAAATTTTGGAAAATTTCTAGAAATGTGTTGTGTATTCCTTTGAATAAAAATCAGATTTTTCCTTTCATTACGTCACCAATTCCGTACACTTTTTCCATAACAACAATTTCCAAAAATGACACATAAAGAGAAATCAACTTAGGGCATAACCATATCATACATGTTGATGTTCAAACCATCAATCTCACTTCTTTCAAGACCACAAGGCCACTTCCAAGTTCAAATCACCAAAATAACACAACTTGTGTCACATAAGCAAAAGTGCCTCAATCAACCCTTTTAGACATAACCATCAAAATCCATACCATCTCTTATGCACATAATATATTAAAACACAAGAATAGGCACTTACCAACACTTACAAAGTGATGATCTTGGCAAAATAAGTGTAGTTGCCTTGGCTTGCAAAGGGTTTAATTTCTTTCTGGTCTCTTGGAATTGTCTAGAAATTTCAAGAAATGGCAAAGTGGATTTTTTGATTTAAATCTGATTTTTGGCCCTTATTTATATCATCCTTAGTCATAATTAAGTCAAAGATGAGGTGTCTCTTGGTCATTAAGGCTTGGATCAAGAATGGGTCAAATTTTCCTTTTTTGGGTCATGTCTTTCTTGTAATTTTGGGCCAATTTTGAGCCCATTAACCAAGATGAATTAAGTCCAACCCTTTGCATACATAATATACACTTTATTGCATGTTCAATTAATCCCGTCACTTAGTCGCATTCGTTCGGAAATTTATGGGGTGTTACAGAACAGTAGTCTAGAGCCTTATGATTCTTTGAAGGGGATAAAAAATGCTTCATACTTTCACATAGAAACCTTGCAAAGAACAAATAGAAATATGATTTTAAAGGTTTCATACATCTGATGGGAGGTGGGTGGTTGACCAAGCTGATATAGTGCAAGAAGTTGAGAAGTGTTGTGATAGTCTTTTCTCTAAATCATACCCGACAAACTTGAACCATATCCTGAATCATGTTAATGCGACTGTTAGTGATTCTATTAATCAAAAGTTGATTAAAGATGTTGATGATGAGGAAATAAAGAATGTGGTGTTTGATATGCATCCTCTTAAAACACCATGTGTTGATGGTATGACTTCTTTATTTTTTCAAACAAATTGGAATATTTATTCAAAGAAAATCTGTGATGCTGTTAAAAGTTTCTTTAGTACAGGATTTACTTCCTACATGGAATCATACTTCAATCACTCTAGTGTCCAAAGTCAAAAGCCCTACTTTAGTTTCGCAGTTTAGACTTATAAGCTTATGTTCTACTTTCTACAAGATTATTGCTAAAATTCTAGCAGTAAGAATGAAATGTTACCTAACTAAGGTGATATCCCCTACTCAAGCGGCTTTCGTTGGTTAGAGACATATAACTGACAATGTTATTTTAGGTCATGAATTTATGCAGGTTTTAAAAAACAAACAATGAGGTAGGCAAAAATTTATGGCTATGAAATTGGATATGTCAAAAGCCTATGACAGAGTCAAATGGATTAATATGCAAGAAATGCTTTTACGAATAAGTTTTCATAAAAGATTTGTAGAATGAATTATGCAATGCGTCTCTACACCTACGCATATTTTTAATATAAATGGGAGATAGTTGGATCGGTTAAACCTAATAGAGTAATAAGACAAGGGAATCCATTATCACAATATTTTATTTTTAATATGTGTTGAAGCTTTATCTACATTATTGAACATAGCAAAGGAACAAAATGAAATCCAAATGCTAAAGTTGAATAGACATGCCCGAGCGTAACTTTTTTTTTTTTTTTGCCAATGATGCTTTCATATTTTGTTTAGCTAACAAACAAAATGCAGGCTGTGTAGCCAATATTTTACAGAAATATGACCGAAGCTGTGGACAAGTGGTTAATTTAGATAAGCAATCTATTTTAGTAAAAATGTGAGGAAAGAGGAGAAAGTTGAGATATTCTTGTTGCTTGGACAATGCCAAATGAATAACATGGGTATGTATTTAGGATTACCGGATGTTGTAGGACGTTCCAAGAAAAAGATGCTAGAGTTTATAAAGGAGAAAGTTAAGAAAAAAAGTACGGCGGGAAAAAAGACTATGCTTAAGTCTATACTAGCAACGATCCCTACATATGCTTTGTCCAGTTTCCAACTCCCTAATGGTTTGTGTAAGAAAATTACAGCCCTATTTTCAAATTTTTGGTGGGGACAAACAGAGAAGAAGATGAAGATGCATTTTGAGAAAATACAAAGATTATGTGATTCTAAATCAACAGGAGGATTAGGTTTTAGAGATCTAAGAGCTTTTAATATGACATTATTAGTTAAACAAGCTTGGTGAATTTTGTCACAGCTGGATTCTTTACTAGCGAGAGTTCTTAAAAGCAAATATTTTCTAAACTCAACCTTTCTTAAAGTTGCAACATCTTCTGGATTATGGCCGTGGAAGAGTATCTTGTGGGGAAGAGATTTGTTGAATAAAGGAATGAGGTGGAGGATTTTTGATGGAAAAAATATTAGTGTTTGGATCGATCTGTGGATACCTAACAATTATGATTTATTCCTAAGAGTTTCCATGGACAAAGAAATCCAGATCTTATGATTTCAAATTTAATTGATGAGGATATGCACACATGGAAAATACATGAGCTAAATTTGATTTTTGAAGCTGAAGATATCGATGCTATATTGTCTATCGCAATTTTTATTACAGCTTCTAATGATAGGTTAATATGACACCATACAAAAACAAAAACACTATGAAGTTAGTCAGGTTATTACTTGGCTAATGACTTGATCGGTAAGACAGTGAAAAATCTGAAAGCTCAAGCGAGTTGTCGCTCTTTTCCTAAAAAAATTTGGAACTTTTTGTGGAAGTTAGGAATAAAAAATAAGCTTAAATATTTCTTACGAAAATGCGTGATTAACTACTTATCCGTCAATAATAATTTAGCAAAAAGACTAAACAATATGGACAATACTTGTAAGGTTTGTGGTCTTGGACCTGAAGATATAGAACATATGTTATTCAAATATCCTCGATCTCAACTTGTGTGGAAGCAATGTCCTATAATTTGGACTTGTATTGAAAATATTACTGACCTTTCTATCTGGTGCTATGACTTGTTCTTAAATAGAATTTTTTTTCCTGAGTCTATAGACTTGTTAAGCTTGAGTGCTAATATTATGTGGCAAATTTGGAAAGGTAGGAATGATTGGTCGTTTAATCAGAAAAGATTAGAACCAAGAGATATTGTTTCAAAATCTCTTTTTGAGTACGAAGAATATAAAGATATCTTGTCAAAACATCTATCTTCTTGTTCCTCTAGAAATCATCAGGTGATTAAACTAATAAATTTGCAAGATGATGATTTGATGTTTATGGATACAGGATTGTAGAATGATGATAGAAGAGCAAGTATCGATATTGTGGCTTTGGATAGTCCTGGAAAACTGCTTCATGTCCATGGATACCCAATTCAATATGTTGGGAAAGTCGTGACTGCTGAAGCTATTGCTATTAGAAAAGCTCTTGAATGTGCTATTTGTTGGGTTCTAGTGAAAATGTGAATGAAAAATGGAGGGAACAAATGGAAGAAAGAAGTGAATTGTAGTTTCACTTTAAGGAAGTAAAGTTCTCCCACATTGGTGGGAGAAAGAAACTTTCCTATGCTTATAATGAGAAGCATTCCTTCATGTGGATAGTAAGGCAAGAACAAGAGAAGCCTCGCGCCGTCGTCATTGTTCCTCACTCGGCTTCGGCTTCGGATTAGGAAAATGATCGATCGAGTTTTAATCCAAAAATTCGATATGAAAATTTTCTCCATTTGCGGACGCACATGGCATGTGCGAACGTATGTCACAATGCACCTCGAAGAGACGCGACCCTTCGAGGCACTGGTTGACAGCAAAATAGTGATTTGCGCGCACAACTAGTGACCTGCGGACGCAGGTCCCAGCGTAAGTGCCACGCAGGACAGGCGAATGTTACTGGAATTGCCAATTTGGCAGGTGGTCGTGACGTTCCAAACACCTGCAACTTTTCATGAACCACTACTTCTCTTTCGAAGCATCACCTTTTAGCTATAAATACCTGATTTTTTTCTCAGGTTTTGGCACGAAATTTGTGAATTAAAAACTCTCTTCTTCTTGAAAAACTCAAGCGTGATCATCAAATCATTAAGTGCGTTCGAAGTTCAGCAAATTTGAGGTACCACTATTTGCTGAAGTGAATCATTTTATCCTGGGAGGATATATTCCAATAACCTCGGGTACTTGAAGGGAATAAATTCCTTAAGGGCATACCGTGAATGCGGTGGACTTGATTTTCCATTTCTGCTTCATCTCTTTTCTTTATGGTTTTGCTATTTTCCAGAAAATAGTAGAAACTTCATTTTGATAGTTCATACTTGTTGAACTTGTGTTTGAAGTTGTTTGAACTTCTTTGTTGTTCTTGAACTTGTTCTTGAACTTTAAGGTTGAAGTTCTTGTTGTTAAACATAGATTATTGTACCCCGAAAAACAAAACTATCGGCAAGGGATGGAAGAAGAGAGTGAAGATTTTATCTAATGCGAAAAATGTTGTTGATATGATTCCAAATGAGTGGCTACTTCATGAGAGATAGAAGTGATGTGTGAAGACATCTGAAAGCTCTCAAGCATGTTAAATCATGTGAAATTTATATATATTCCTTGATGTTTGAATAAAATAGCTGATAGTTTGGCTAAATTTTCTATCTCTTTGTTGAAGGAGATCTCTTGGGAAAAGTTTTTCCCAAGTTGGATCGTACAGGATGCTAAGAGTATGTTTGAACTATGTAGTTTGCTGATGCAGTAATATAAGGTATTGAGTTTCAGAAGGAAAAAATGGAGATCGAAAAGTCAACTTACTTGAAAGTTGTTTCTTCATTTAAGAATGAGTGACAACTCAAAATACATGTTGAATATAACGTGCATTTGTAAAACAAAATAGAGCATAACAAATTAAAGAATCTTATCTTAGTTAAAAGACACAAAAATATTAGAGGAATATATATAAAAAAAAAAAAAAAAAAAAAAAAAAAGGAAGAAGAAAAGGAATCGAGGTGAGAGGCTATAATTAACTTGAAATTGAGTCAATAGACATGACCTATAAAATAAGTATTTCTCCAACATATTTTATCAGCTATATATACCCGTCACTTGAAAATGTGTAAAATATTAGATCCGTGCTCAGAATGGGACATACTCCTCTAGTAGGACATAGAGAAATAATCGCACAGAATTTTTAAGTAACTTTAGCAGGTGTTTTGCCATGATATTATTCACAATATTTTAGAATGCATTTTCACTTTATTTCAGAATATTTGTTTGGCCATGAAAATCAAAAACGCATTTCGAAATATGATTTTACAATTTTTGATTTTTTCAAAAAACCTCTTGAGGTATTTTCACTTTTTTGGACTCAATTTTTCCTATCACTTTATAAAAAAGTACATCCAACGTTAAATATTTTTGAAAATAGTATGGTCAAACACAACTCCAACTTTATTTTCAACTTCAAAAATACTAAATAAAGTAAATACGTTTTTTATTTTCGTGGCCAAATACATCTTTAGTATATGATGTATAGAAATAATCCCATGAAATTTCAAGTAAAATTGAATTGCTATAATATAAAATTATAGTACATGATATACGATAGTGAAAGTATGGAACTGAAAACAAAAAAAAAATAGAATGGTCATCTGATATTAAGATACGAGGTCCATGTATATTAAAACAAAGGGATATTTATCTTGTATACCCATTAGGCTTAAGTTTATTACACAAAGAAAAAGTAGCACACTTATTCAATCCTTACCTAAAATAGCCTTTTGGCCAAATTTATTTCCTAAAATAGTCATTCGGCTAACTTAATTACATTTAATTTGGCCATTCGGCCATTTTTGGTCTCCCATCTTCTTTTTGCTGCTTCTTCCTTCTTTTTCTTCTTTCCTCCCTCTTATTCCTCTTTCTATGGCTTCCCATTATTCATCCACTCTTATCACACCAGAGACGGACGCAGAATTTTCATTGAGGGGGTTCGAAAAAAGCCAAGTATACTAATAGTGCTAGCAAATGAACGAGTCAGATCAAATATAAACGGGTCGGATACAATATAAGAGGCTAGACAAAATTCAACTCTACCTCAACGTGAACAACAAAATTGGAGAAGTTAACAAATTATATTACAATTTTTTTTTTCTTAGCCTCGTGAACTATCACAAAAGTTCAAATTTATGTAGAAATCTCTCTCACGATAGAACTTCCTTTCGTCAGATAATCTTCAACAGGAAAAATAACAAAAACAAATATTTTATGAGCTCCTCGAGTTCCTCGATACCCCTTTATCAATCCCGGGTCACTAATCAAGGAATAATTTCAGCATCAATTACACATTTACATTTGAAAGAAAATATATATGATTGACTTTGTCAACAAGTTTTAAGTTGAAAATTTAGGTCGTCATTCAATTGCGCTACTAAAACTCCTCAAAAGCATAAGGGTAAGAGAAAAAAATATACATTTTTTTTAAAAAAAAAAATTGAATTTGAAATTGGAGATTTAACTAGAATGAGATATTTGTTTCAATTAATAAAGACAAGGAAACTCTAATACCTAAGCTAAAAAGTTCCATAAATATGTGCAGGTAACAGGAATCGAACCTGCAACAGCAAGCCCCAATTTGATCCACCTTGCCGCAGAGCTAAGCCTTCCACTTGGTATTGAGGGGGTTCTTTTTTGTATATATTTACGTCTAAAGAAAAAATCACCTTATACATACAATGTAATTTTTCGACGAGGGGGTTCGAGGTTCTGGTGAACCCCCTGAGCTCTACGTAGATCCGCCCCTGTATCACTCTTAACATTGTTAATCCTAAGGTACTTTTCCATTTTAATTACAATAAATATGGCCGACGATCATTTAGATTAGACTGAAATTATTCCCTCTGTTCGAGTTAACTTAGCATATTTTGACTTGGCACACCTATTAAGAAAACAATGATTAGTATAATGACTTTACCATATTACCCCTATTAATTGTTTTTTCTTGATTTTTCAAAAATGACAAGTAAAACTGGAAATCAAATTAGGAAAATAGTGACAAGTAAATCCGAACGGAGAGAGTAACTGGTCAGAGCTGAAGATTGTTGGTGACCACCGGAGTTGTGGCCGAATACTATTGTTGGAGCTTTAGTTCGTTGATTCCAATGGAGCCGCGATATGGGTCTGTTCGTCTGGGTCTCTTCATGGTCATGGGTTGCTCTCCGATTTGTTAGCAGCTTCGCCGGAGTTTACTAGTTTACTGTGAGGGAGAAGACGGAGGGTGTAAAGGACTGTTTGGTTGTTGTTTGGGTGGTGGTGTCGTGAAACTTTGGCTTTTGTTACACCGAAAAAGGGTGATGGATGGGTTGAGAAAAGTGAGAGCGGTGGTTGTTTGTTTATCCGAAAAAAAAATGGGGAAATGGGGGAAGTGGAGGCTGGCAGTCGTGGTACGTTCTCACCTGATTCCAACAAGGATGGTGGCCGGTATAGATAGAGAGAAATTTGTTTTTTTTAGGAGAGAGGAGAGAAAAGTTTTTTTTTTTTTTTTTTTTTTGGGGGGGGGGGATACATTACATAATTATTTATACAATATCGATACATATTTATACATCATTTATACAATAGCGATACACGGTTATATATCATTTATATAATATAGATACACGTTTACTCATCATTTATACAATATCAATACATTACATAACTTTTATACAATGTGATACATTATATAGGCATTACATATACATGAGGCTATTTCTTTGTAATTATTTTTTGTGGCTAGTTCATTTTTTGATTATATTTTTTTATAAAAAAAACTTGGTTATATTATTATAAACTAATTATTTTATTATATATATTTGAAATTATCTATTAAAGAAAATTGAAAAAAAAAAATAGAAACTTAGGAAGAAAAAGACAATAGAAAATGTAACAGGACCTACATGCATATGAAAGTTAAAATGCCGCTTGTTGGCAGACATAGAGTGTAAAAAAACAATCTAGGCGGGCTTATTGTAACAAACACTAATGTTTGGAAAGCGATAATTAAATTGATGTAATAGTAATTATCAGTCTAATAATTACATATCCTAGTAATTACGCCAATCTGTTTGTTTGCCACAGTGTAATTACAAGTCTATTATTTGGTTGCATAAGTGTAATTATATGGTTATATTCAATTTTTAAAATAAAAATTAATTATCAAAAACTAAAAATTTATATTAGACAAATAAGTGCCTTTAAATATATTAATTAATAAACATATGTTCTTATAAAAAAATAATGAATTTATATTTTTCAAACTAGTATATTTTAATTAAATTAGTAACATAAAGTACATGATTTTTAAAAACATCATGAAATGCATGTTTGACAAAAGGATTACTATTATAAATATAATGTCATAAAATTATTAAAACATTTGACAAAAAGATAATCTATCAATTCTAACTAAAGAATGAATGGCTTGCAATGTGAAATATCATGTCAATACTAGTAAAACAAATAAATTGAAAGTCAAAATATAACATAAGTTCAAAATTCAAAATAAATAAATAATAATCTTATGTCAAATTTCAACATAACGTAAATATGGTTCAAAAGAAAAGAAAAACCTAAGTCTATAATTCAACAATGAATTCTACTTAATTTAAAAATTAGAATACTAACTAAATTATGCTAAATGAAAAAAATAAACATAAAATAAATAAATAAATAGATAATACGAAAAATTGCATGGAATCACAAGAAGTAAAGGTTGGGAAATAAGAAGGAAATGAAATATAAAAAATATTTTTTAAAAAATATTAGAATAATAAAAATAGAAAGAATTTAAAATAATAAAAATTTAAATGAAAAAAATAAAAATAGAAATAAAAGAAAGAAATTTAAAAGTAATCAGCTTGTAATTACACCATGTAATTACCAGTAATTCACAGCTCCCCCTTGTGAATTGAAGTGGTAATTACCCCCTGGCAATTACACCCAATCACCTGCTGA
Source organism: Capsicum rhomboideum (assembly GCA_031232105.1). NCBI lineage: Eukaryota > Viridiplantae > Streptophyta > Magnoliopsida > Solanales > Solanaceae > Capsicum > Capsicum rhomboideum. The sequence goes on along the minus strand of CP124716.1, from coordinate 11,528,382 downwards.
CCAAGTAATTACCTGGCCAACCAAACATGTCAGACAATGTAATTAAACCCAATTACACCAAATTCAATTACCAGGGTGGCTTTTCAAACAGGCCTAGATTTCAAGCTAGCACAATGAAGGTGGAGCTACCCACGTGGGGATTCATCTAATCCTAGCGAACAATGTATATAATTGAAATTGATGTAATTACTAGGGTAGTAATTACCAACCTAATAATTACACAGCCTAGTAATTACGATGACCTGTTTGTTTGCCACAATGTAATTACAGTGTAATTACAAGTGTACTATTTGATAGCGCAAGTGTAATTATCGGTAGCAGTGTAATTATCGATAACAGTGTATTTATCTTAAACTTTGTTAAAATTGTCTTATTTCATTAATATGTGGCTTACCGGTAGCAGTACTTTTCAACCATACCACAAATTTAATATATTTCTCGCGCTTTGAGAAATTTATGGATCGTTCCCAGCTTCCTCAAGTCTAAATAAGAATCTAAAATGTTTAAGGTCTACCCACCCCAATTAGATCGGCTTCAAAATGATAAGTTAATTTTATTGAAACGAATGGTCGATAGCAGTGCTTTCCGACTTCATTGTCTAATTATCACTTCTATTAAACTTGGCTTCTAGCCTCTTTTGATTAAAAAAAAACTCAAACTCGTTCTAATCGTACTGCTTTGTTTTATTTATTTTTAAATGAAAACAAAATTGTCTGAAGAATTAATTAAAATAAATCAAACAAATATTTACTTTATTTCAAAGAACTAAATATATATTTTTTAATAGAAGCAGTTAACATTGCCCATGCAAACAAATACGCTAACTAAATTAAAGTTCTGCACCTACTGAGATTAAAGGGAATCAAAGTCAAACAAAATAAAAAAATTTATAAAATCCAAAAATGAAATCCGTCTAATGGTAGCATTACAGTGCTATTTTCGTTGTAAAGTCATCTCTTCCTCTATTATTTAAATCTTTTCTTTTCGCTTCTATCGTACTTATGAAATATGAACGTAAAATAAGATTCACTAATTGAAACTAATTTTAGAACAAGTTACGTAGTGAATTTTGATATTAACTATCTGATCTTCATCATATTGGCTTATCAAGTTAGATGCATATCATCATTAAGAACACCATAATATGAAGATAAGCATGGCCTTGGACGGTAATTTTGCTTAAATGTGCAATACGCTACGAATTATCCTATTAATTTTTATGCTAAATCAAACGATATAGAAATCTGAAAATATTAACAACTTAAACACGTATGAAATCCGAGTCATTTCATAAAATCATAATCAAATCCCATATAATCATGACATTAAACTATTCAAAAGAGTTTGAGGGGTACCTCTTGTGAAAGTTGATTCACAACAAAAGAAAAGCTGCTATAATCTACTAATTGGCAAAGTTAACAATAGCTAACTTTCAAGAGTTACGAACTTGGAACCGCGAATAAAGCCTCAAAGTAAGTTGTTTCTTTGCTTTTCTTCTCGACGTGAGGGGTGTAATTTGGTTGCTGGTGGGATTTTTGGACGTGAGGGAGTATCTTTGTTTAGGGTGGGTGTTTGTAGTTTGCTGGAAAGTTTTGGGTGGAGGGAGTATTCTTGGTTGCTTTGTATTATTGTGTGCTTTGTGTATGCATATGGTGTCCTCCACTTTGTTTTCTTTTTTGTGTTGTATTGTGTTTTTTCGTATATGTCTTCTGTGTGTTCATGGATATATATAGGGATGGGGTTTTATGGGTTGGTTACGTGAGGGGTAGTTTTGAGGGAGTTTAGGGGTGTGGACTAGTTACGGGGAGGTTAAGAATATAGTGGGTAGGTTAGGGGAAAGTTTAGGATAAGATTTTATTTCTTAAAATTAAATATACAAATAAAATAGAGAAATATAATGGTAAAAATATTAGCTATATTTATCTTGAACTAATAAAAGATATAGGAAAGTTAAATAGCTAGTCCTAAATATATGATTAAGAAATTATTAAAATCCTTGGCTATTTATTAAAATCTAAATTAAAAGAAAACATATTTTTAGAAGAAAAAAAAATTCTTTTTTTAAAAATAAAAACATAACTTATCCTAAAACATATTTGTAAACATAACTTACGCTTGGTAAAAAATTAGGTGTTTACAGTATAATATATATATATATATATATATATACGGTAGATTTTCTGTACTTAAGAGTACATAAATTACTTTTGAACCACCTAAACCATAATTGAAACTTAGCCCAGTTGTACTAGGACGCTCTTCTGAGCCCAGTGTCGCGGGTTTGAATCCCACTAGCGCAACTACACTTAGTATTTTTTTTCTATTTAATCCTCTGGGCTGAAAGAGGACTTACAAATGGTGTTCATCGACATAGAGAAGACGAACGACAAAGCCCTACGGAGGTTCTTTGGAGGTACTTGGAGGTTAGAGGTATTCCTGTGGCGTACATCAGATCGATTAAGGACATGTACAACAAAGCGAGGACTCGCGTGAGGAAAGTGGGAGGAGATTTAGAACATTTTCCTGTTTTGACAGAGTTGTACCAGGTCAACTCTTAGTCCATTTTTATTCTCCTTGGTGATGGATATTTTGACGCGGCATATTCAAGGGGAGGTGCCTTGATGTATGTTATTTGTGGATGATGTGGTTCTGACTGACGAGACTCGGGGAGGAGTTAATGATAAATTAGAGTCACTACATTACATTCACAATTTATGGTCATCAATATATTACATTACTTTACATTACATCATCCATAGTCACTTAGCTTTGTGGCCATTACACAAAAGATATTTTTCGTTACACAAAAGTCATTTTACTTTACTTCGGTCATAACAAAAGGCAATTTGACCGGATTTTATAATAATCTCACCTAGAAAAATGATATGGAAGCCTTAATTAATACATTTACTTAATTAAATAATGTTAATATACTAAACTAACATTATTTACATAATTTAAATAGCTATTTAATTTTATATAATACATTAGTTTTTATAAATATCAAAAATATTTGTATAATTTTTGAAGCTCTTTTTTTTTTTTTTTTAAAGTCATGAATTCAATCTTATTATTAAAAAAAAAAAAACTATGAGATTTACCTATATTTTCTTTTTTATTAACTTTATTCACTTAATTAAATTAAGATTATAAATAATTTTAAGACATTTTCTTCACAATTCAAGAAAATTATAGCCACCATAGTAATAGGTTAATAACATATTATAAGTTGAAAATGATGAAATATTTTTTTTCTACTTATAAGAAAAAAAATAAGAGAGGAAAATACTATTATTTTCTTAAAAATAAAATTTTTTGAACCAAACTAATATTAGCCAAATTGATGGATATGAATTATATTTGATTTTAATTATTAAAAAATTAACTAAATTAATTTAATTTCAGTTTTAACCAAGAAAGCACCTAATCTGGACTATGAGCACCCCCTAATAAAAAATATTGCATGTGAGTTTTAATATTAATTAATTTAAATAATTATATTACTAAATCTATTAAAAGGAAGTCATTGAATACATCTTCAAGTTTGATTATGTTAAAACTCCTTAATTAGGTCCGCCAATAATGGCAACCCTACCCAGCACTGTGAAATGACTAGTTATGGGTTCAAAGGGTAACAACAAGTTATTGGTACGTGGATGTTTCAGTACTTAAGTAAGAGATATACTAGTACTGGCTGTCATAGATTGGAGGGTTGAGTTCCAATGCTCTTAATGAGGTTCAGTTCAAGGAACAAGTGTCTCAAATATGACAAAGACACTGAAAGAATTTCACATATATAAACATAGAAGTGGTGCCGCTTCGATTGGGAATTGGAGTTGCTCTCATAAATATTCATGATTTTTGGATAGCACGTGGCCATAAAAGTACTAAGCATGTTGAGAAGAAAGCATGAATGAAATGTTTACGTGTGTAGTGTCACCGATGTTATCACAAGGAATAACACGTTCAAAGCTATTATGCTACGTGAAATTTCGATTTCATCTTGTGATATTGCATTAAGGTACTGTTCAAATCGAAAGATACATTACTCTATGCGTGAACATGACTTGATCGTTGTGTCGTAATTTATATTTAAAGAAGTGGGGGATTGTTGGATATTTTGTTTAAAATAAATTAATTATAAATATTTTGTAAAAGGTGTGTTTATGAAGAAGTGCCTTTTAGTGAAAGGTTGTGTCCTTTCATTCTTTATTAATATAGGGTTTTTAAAATGGGTTTCTAGACGGGCGGGTTTGGGTTGGGTGTCTTTTAAAATTTTATTTTATTGGATTTAAATTTTTTAAAAGATGAAAAAGAGTGGGTTGATCGGAAAAGTTACAATATTCCGGCGAAGTAGTTTTGTGTTAATTTACCCAAAATTTAGAAAAAATAGTTAAGTTGATTTTGTGGGGAAAAAAAGATAGTTAACTTATCATCTGTGAAATTTACCCTCTAAATTATATCACTTATTTATCTCGATCTCTGTAGTTTACCTTCTAATAATGTTCTAAGTATTTTTTTTCCCTGTAATTTGTATTTGTTAAATTGTATGAAATCATGCGAGATGAAATCATTTGAGATGAAATTAATGTCTTGTTTGGACATGTAATTTGGATTTCTTAAATTGTATCTTCATAAGTATAAAAACCTCAAAAGTTGTGAAAACTACCATAATTTCCTCAAATCTTATACTCTCTCCATTCACTTTTACTTGCACTATTTTCTTAATTGAATTTCTATTTTTACTGTCACTTTTGATATATCAAAAAAAGACAAAAGAATTTTTTATATTTTACCCTTAGTATTAATTGTTTATTCTCCAAACTATTTTCAAGCCATAATACTCTAAACATCAATTAATAGGGGTAATATGGTAAAATAGTCATATCAGTTATTGTTTTCTTAGTGGGTGTCCATGTCAAAAAGTGATAAGTAAAAGCGAACGGAGGGAGTACAATCTTACCAAATAAGCAAGAGTTCACAATAAAGTATAATATATTATCACAAAGCTATTCTAAAAAAAATGCAACATTTATTGATCAAATTTTAATTCAATAAAGAGTAAAATTGAATATAAGTTGTGATGTACTACGCTTTAATATAATCCTCTTACATAAATGGTTGACCAAGATTGATAAGAGTAATAATATCAACTAATTTTATTTATATTTGAAATAAATGATTTGTAGATATAAAATTATATTTTTTTTATAAAATATAAACTTATGGGTCAATTTTTGTACCTGAAAAAGGTGAAATCATGATATGAAATTCCCAAAGCAAGGTTTTTAGAGAATTTGGAATTTCATCTCATGATTTCAAAGCATAAGATAAAATCGCATGTTCAAAAACTAATATCATCTCCTGATTTCAAATCACGAAATGAAATCACATATTCAAACTCGTGTACTAAATTGTTATAGCTTTATGAACCAGCTAGGTATTCAGCTCAAATATCTGCTCCTCTTCCTTTTGATCATTTGCTACAGCCTTTTATGAACACTGCAACTTTTAACTTTAAGGGCCCGTTTGGTATATAGATAAGATAGAGAAGGTAAAGCCCGTGTTTTGCACGGGCCCAATATTTAAATTTTGTTATTGTGTTTAATGTGTTCAAATATTTTCTATCAATTTCTTTTAGTCTTAAAAAGAATATTTAAATTATGTTATTGTGCTAAATGTGTTCAAATATTTTTTGTCAATCCTTTTTAGTCTTAAAAAGAAGGGAATTCTTTAAGTGTCTTTTGTATATATTATTAGTTGCTGAATAGTTACTACATAAATTATTTTTTATGTTATTTATCTTTTTTTACGTTGAATTTATGAACATGTTTGGATGGACTCATAAATTGCGCCGTTATATTACAACTACAGTATTGCCTTATTGGGCCCAGATAAACAAAGGGCTACAATTGGTATTTTAGGAAATATGATTGGCTTTTTTGTCAATAAAAGCTGAAGACCAAGCTTTTTATGATACAGGTCAAGCACATATTACACAAAATATTAAATAAAATGACAATAAAAACCATCACAATTAAATTATTACCTTAAGCAAACATGTTGACCCCAAGCTCCTCAATGTTCTCGCTTCTCTATAAATATTTTAAAATTAATTATTATGATTTATAATAATTTTTTTACGTAAATTTTAAATAAATATAAGTAATTCTGGAGAAGTCCTCAAATAGTAATAAGTGAGACTTTGAAAAGCTTAGTTGTCATTTTGGAATGTTGACCCCAAGCTCCTCAATGTTGTCGCTTCTATATAAGAGAATTTTTTTTATTAATAATTGTAATTTATAGCATTTTTTATATCACTTTAAAATAATTGTTCCAATTTATAAGGCACTGATATAATTTCGAGAATCAGTCGATTTTTTTTATTATGTATTTTAAATATTTTAAAATTAATTTTTATGATTCATAATAATTTTTTTACGTAAATTTTAAATAAATATAAGTAATTCTGGAGAAGTCCTCAAATAGTAATAAGTGGACTTTAAGGAGCTTAGTTGTCATTTTGGAATGTTGACCCCAAGCTCCTCAATGTTGTCGCTTCTATATAAGAGAAAAATAACTAATCTCGAGAATTTTTTTAAGATGAGTTATCTCATGTTTGAATGGGATAAAATGCATATCATAATTCATTTTGGGATTAGTTATCCCGAGATTGTAGTGTTATTTTTATCTAACTTGAATATGAAATAATTAATTCCAAAATAATTAATCCAGAGATAATAACTTGTTTCTAACTAAGAGTGGCAACGGAATCGGGCTAGCCGGTTCCGGTCCGGTTCCGATTTTGGTGCCGGTTCCGGTAGGCCCGGTTGGTGATCGGTACCGGTACCTACCGGTACACGGACCTGTGCGGAAGGGGGCATTTTGTCCGGTTGACCGGTCCGGTTAACGGTAATATTTTAAAAAAAAAAAAAATTAAAAAACATTTTTTTAGCCGTTGGTGGGCCCCCAATAGCTAGTTCCAGCCCCCCCCCCCCACCAGCTTCCCCCAGCGCCCCCCCCCTAGCCCCCCTCCCACCTCATATTTTCCTATAAATACCCACTCTTCCCCCTAATTTTCCCACAAATTCTCAAAAACTCTCTATTACTAATCACTCTCAAATACTCTCTGTAATATTGTGTATCTTGTTAATTGAAGGAATTTTTTTTGAAGCAAACTTCAATTGTCATCTCTCAATTCCGGCTTTTTGGTTATATAAGTCTGCTTTTACGCAGACGTTCGGTACATTCGTTCCAACTTTCATCTGTTTATTTGTTTAATTACTATTACTTTTTCATTATATTTACATTGTTTGTTTTTATATTTTTATATTTTTATATTTCTTTTTTTAATATTAAAATATGAATGCAGGTAAAAAAGGTAGTGGTAAGAAAATATTTATTAGTCAGGTTAAAAAAATTTGGGGTAAAAAAGATAAGGGTGCTAGTTGTAGTAGAGGCGGTGGTGGAGGTAGTTCTAAATCGTTGCCACCTAGATTTAGAATTAATAACGATGATTTTAATCAGTTTGATGATACTTCTTTTGAACGTCCTTGTGCTATTGATGTTGCTTCCGGTAATGTAGTAGACCATGAGGCCTTAGATAGAAGTTTTGATACTTATTTTGAAGACGTAGAGGAAGAGGAAGATGTAGAAGAACAAGAGTTAGAAGATACCCCTACCCCTACCCCTACTAGTCCGGCTACGAAATTACCGGAACAAGATGAAGTAGGAAATTTACCTACGTTTACTGGAGTAGGAAAGAGCGAACGTCCTAAGAGATCACTAGTTTGGAAATTTATGATCCAAAATAAGGAGAAAACTATTGCAACTTGCAATAAATGTAAGAGAGTGATGAAACATTTGACTGGGGGATCGCATGGTGGGACAGGAATGCTAACTAGACATTTGAGAGGTTGTGTTCCTGAATATGTTCGTCTAGAAGCTATCGCTAAGGCTAAAAAAGATGGTAAACCCTTGCCCGGTACTAACCAATCTGTCGGAGGTTCTAACATGGTCCAGAATATTTTAGATTATAGTAACTCGGCTGGCCCAAGCACATCACTCACATATAGTCAGGATAGGGATCGTGAAGAATTAGCTAAAATGATTGCGGTTTGTGGTTTGCCTTTTAATTTTGGTGAACATTCCGGTTTTATTCATTATATTCGAATGGTGTATAATCCTGATTTTCGTGGTTTTTCAAGAAATACAATTAAAGCTGATATTTTTAAATATCAACCTGAACATTGTCATTTTCTTCGTTGCTAATTTTATTATTTTGATCGTAAATTATCTATCACTTCTGATATGGTGTAAGTCCTAATGGTAATGAATATTTTACTGTTACTACTCATTGGATTGATCATGACTGGAACATGCAAAAAAGAATTATGGGTTATAAATATGTTGAAGAGAGGAAAACTGGTAGTTATATTGCTTCTTTGGCATTAGAGATTTTACGTTATTTTGGTCTTTGTGATATGATAATGGGTGTCACATTAGATAATGCTTCTGCTAATTTAAAAGCTATTGAATTTTTAAAATTCAGACTTTGTCCAATTGATGATGATGTTTTTCATGTTAAGTGTAATGCACATATTTATAATTTAATAGTTATGGATGGTATTAATGTATTTTCTGATTCTTGTGTTAGAATTCGAGCTGCTTGTGCATGGATTTTTAAAGCTAAAATAAGGTCTAGAATTATAGAATTTGAAAAAACTTGTGCTTTATTTGAAATGACGTTTAGAAAAATTCCAAAAGAAGTGACTACTAGATGGAATTCTTTATTTGAAATGCTTATTGTTGCTATTGATTATCGTCAGCCTTTACAAATGCTTTATAATAAACATCAATCGCATCGGAGCTTTAAAATCACCGACGAGGATTGGAAAGAATGCGAAGAACTTATTAACTTTCTGAGAACTTTTTATAGTGCTACAAATATTATATCTGGTCAATATTATCCTACTATTTCTTCAGCTTTAGTAAATGTTTGTGTTATTTCATCTGAATTTGTTAAATATAAAGATCGTGAACATTTTAAACTTGCGGTTTCATATATGATTGAAAAATTTAAAAAATATTTTTTTCCTATTCCTCAAATATTTTTGACTTCTACTTTGTTCAACCCAACGTACAAAGAACATGGTGTTAAAAAAATGATTGAAAAAATTTATAAAAATTTAGAAATTACAAGTGATGAAGTTCCATCTGTTGAATCGTGTAAATATAGTGTATTAACTAAAGCTAGACATTTGTATAACATTTATAGAGAGAAGCTACTAAATGATGAACCGTCTGAACCTCCATGTCGTAGGGCTAGATTTAATGATTTTGATGAAATTATGAATGAAGAACTTGGTCTTGATTCTTCTAACAATAATGATTTTGATCAATATATTAATCAGGCACGGGAAAATATTAGGGATGAAAATGGAGATCCTCAACTTTTAACTTGGTGGAAGAACCGGACAGAACAATTTCCATATCTTTCAAGGATGGTTCGGGATGTGCTAGCTATGCAAGCATCTTCAGTAGCTTCGGAGCAAACTTTCAGCGCAGGGAGATTTTTCATTGGAGACCATAGATATTCGTTAGCAAAAGATAGTTTGGAAATATCAGTGTTGTTCAGAGATTGGATCAACGCCGAACGAAGGAATGCTGGACTACCAAATTTATCTCATCAAGCCGAAGTAGAAATAGATGAAGCATTTGGAGATAATAGTGATGATGGCATGGAAGCAATGGATGAAGAAAACCAAATACCAATTCCGGATCATGTTTCCAAGGAATTGATAGATAAATTACGAAAAACATACTTTCGAAATTATAGATATTAGTATAATAATCGAGACTTAGTTAAAACAGAACCCTTCCTAGAAGGTGGCTGCGTAAATTAGGTGCTCTTCTAATATTTGTAATACATGTATACTTCTTTATTGATTTGAATAAAATTATAGGTTATTCGCCTTCATTTTCTTTTTAAAGTTGTCTTTTATTTAAACTTTAAGAATTAAAAATAATAATAATTAAACTTTAACTTATAAATTTAAACTTTAAACTTGAAAATTTAAATTTAAACTTTAAACTTGAAAATTTAAATTTAAACTTGAAAGTTGAAAATTTACATTTTAACTTTAAAAAAAATCAAAGTTTTCAAATGTGAAAATTTAAACGTAAACTTTAAATTTGAAAATTAAAGTTTTCAAAAAAATGTTTTAAAACTTAATAAAATTTGAAAACTAATTTAAATTCAAACAAAAAAACAATTATTAAATTTTTATTTTTATTTTTTTTGATTTTGAATTTAAATTAAAAGTTTTAAAAAAAAAACAAAAACCGCGTGGAATCGAAATCCTGACCGAAAACCGGACCGATTCGGACAAAGGGGCCTTAACCGGGCAGCCCGGTCCGGTAGGCTCGGTTCCGGACCATATCCGGTCACCATCCACCGGTGACGGTCCGGAAAACACGGACCGACCAGTCCGATAGGCCCGGTCCGGTCCGTTGCCACTCTTATTTCTAACCAAACGACCCCTAACAATCTTATTACTTGGAAGGAACTAGCTCACTAATCTTTTTTATTTAGTTAATTTGAATTACAATACTTTCAACGCTGCCACCGCTAATGTATTTATTTGATTGGAGCTTTTGTTTTCGGGCCATGCACACGTTATTATTATTTTTTTTAAAAAAAATAAAATTCCATGCACATGTTATTAAATTGTACTAATAATTAAATTTTAATTCTTAGTTACTCCCTTCGTTTCTAAATACATGTCATTTTTTTAGTTTGCACATCAAGTATTTAGAAACGTAGAGAGTATCATATATCATTTGCATTTGGTACTTTTTGGCAATATCATTTACGTATAATACCATATCAAGTTTCTTGTTTGCATATTTCATATTCATTATTTTACTACTTGGTATCATAAATCATTATTTGCATAACTAATTTCTACATAACTAATACCTATATGACTAATAATTGCGTAGTAAATATCTATATGAATAATATTTACATAACTAATACCTGCATAACTAATTCCTACATACCTAATACTCACATAACTCTAACCAGTAATCAAACGACCACTCACTAATCACAATTTATGGCCATCAGTACATTACATACAGATGATGGTTTGGAAAAAAGATAAAGCTGGTTTTAACTATGGTTTGGTAAAGGATAAAAGTTGATTTTAACTGTGGTTAGAACCCGTGGTTAAAGATTAAATCGATGAGAAGCGTTAGATGGGGATGGGGGAGCACGTGGCATCATCCAGTGGAGCTATCTGTGCCTATAAGTTCATAGGCACCCTTTGTCATAATTACCATTTTTTCCCACTGTCACATTTTTCAGTATGGCACAGGCACAGGCACAGGCACAAGCTCCCCCAAACGTCGTCGCTACCCCTTCACCACCACCCGCCCCCGCCTCTCCGGCGAATGATCCACAGCCCCGCCCCGCCGTTCAACTCATTTTCACCTGCTATGCTTGCAAGCGAAGGCCTAGCTTTACTAGCGCTAGGGGTATTATGCATCATAGCCACGATAAACATAGGGACAATAAGTTTCAGTGTGGAATCTGTAAAACAATGTTTCTACTACCACAAGACTGCCAAGACCACAAGGATGAAGTCCATGCTCCACAGTGAAAGGAAGAGAGTACGTACTAAGTCGGATCTATGTTAATATTCTGAGGATTATTAGGTCTCTAGTTTGTTATTGAGTCTGAGAAATTAAATCTGAGGTGAAGTATTTACTCATGAGCTTACTTTTTTGTGTTTTCCTTTTTTATGCTATTAGGATCTAGGTTGGTTAATGAAGAGTATGTTTAAGGATCTAGGTTGGTTAATGAAGAGTATGTTTAAGGATCTAGGTTGGTTAATGAAGAGTATGTTTTTAGGTGTTTATGATATTATTGAATCAATGAAAACTACTTATTGAAATTTTTTCTCTGTTTTCTTATTACTGTTTACGAGGATGATTAAGGTCATCGGCGAAGCTTTTTTTCTTTGATCGTATAAATAAATCGACTAGATAAACGGGTCACTCTTCCTCCTCATTTTTTTCATAAATAAAATTTGGGAGCTTGGGGTTATATCGTCTGGAAAATCAGTTGGGCAAATATGTGAATTAACAGGATTTGAGACATGAATAAATTGTTGATTCTCTACATATACAATTTTAGCTATGAATTCGGTATAGTCCAATGACTTCATATTTGTATTAAAAATTCATTTAACATGTACGTAGTACATCCATAGCTTAATAATAAGCAAATGAAATTATGATCTGTATGGGGCAGCTCTTTCTTTTTTTTTTTTTTCCCCAATTACAATTTTAATTCTCCTTTTTATCATCTAAACAAAAGATATTTTTTTATAAATAAAATATGGGAGTATGGGTTGTATGGTCTGGAAAAGCAGTCGGTTCTGAGTCCTCGAATTCTGCATACGATATTCAGCAGAGATGCAGTTTCTAATTTCAAATCCAAGTATTGTTAAGTAGATGAGCAAATATATTTATGGATGGCACATAACATGAATTCTCCTTTTCTATTCACAGAATCAACAAAAAGTGCACTTGAAAGTAGAGACCATGATGATTGCAAATGACTACCAGCATACATAGGCATGTCATGTTCTGTAGAAAAATATTATACTATTTAGTTTTGAAGACAAAAATGCACATCTTCTTGGACTCGGAATGATCAATAAAGTTATTTGTTCATCATAGTAGTTCCTCAATGTTTAAAGAGAAGGGATGGGCTAATATATGTGTACATTAGAAGTTGAACTTTAAAAACTAGAATTCTAATCTGGCCTAAAACCGTATTCCCTATATAACAAAACAACTCCTAATTATCAAGTTTAATTTTAGCCTAAATGTTTCAATCTCAAATGGTATGAAATCTTACATAATTAGCAGAACATAGCCACATGTGTGAATTGTGAATAGAAACCATTAGTTCACTTGGAATACTCCTCAGACCAATATTCTGATACTTCACAAGAACTTCAAATATTAAAGTTTAGTATCTAAAATACTGAAATCATAGTACTTTCAAACTTTATATATGCTTTGTGAGACACAAGCAAAGTGAGTGATATAAAAACTTTCAATGGAAGTTCAGTGTTTTATCAGTAATTCGTTAGTCTTTCACAAGCTGGAAGTAATTTGAGATTATAAAATAAGAATACTTAAAGAAAAGGAACTGCTAGAGATGTACCGTGTTGATTTATTTCTTGTTCTTGTACTTGTGCCTCCTACAGCTTTGCAGGATCCACCCCCATCGGCAACCCTGTCTCGTAGTCCTTTCATGCATACCTGTACAAAGAAAAAGAAACCTTAGTAAGCTTGATGATGAAAACGTAAATCTTTCACACTCATATTTGTTGTACGTGCTCAGTGAAGGTCACACAATAAACTATCTTTCAATCACAATATATTGGGCCTTGGGGTACATGGCCTATTGCAGCCAATGGAGTGAGATATATCAGGGTAAAAGTCCCTACGTAACTTGTGTTACTTGAAAGTTAAATCTCATGTAACAGGATTTCCACAACAGAGTGCTTGCTGTTTAGCAACAAATGAAATGACTTGGTTCAGTTCTTATGGCGATCAAATTTGCGAAGAAATCCCAAGGATGAGTTGCACATAATACTCCTAACATATGTGAAGTTGTCCCCCCTATTTATTCTACTTTTAGCTTATATAGTGTCTAAAGGGTTATAATGTTTTTCTTACAGGCTGTAGGATGCAGATGAACGAATTTGCAAAGCAGGATATACCCCAAAATGGCGCGTGTGTGTTTCAAGGAGGCCTTGCCATGGATAACATAAGAGACCATAAACTCTTGAAGGAATAACTCTTGAAGAACTAAAGTGCAATAGATGATTAATCCAATATTCACTGTTATTTATATGACCAGCAGATGAGGAAAATGCATACCGAAATTGGGATTTGAATATATGACTTTACAAGACAAATATCCTTCCGGGAGAGAGATGCCCCTCTGCTCGAGGTAGCAGTCAATAATAGGAACTAATCGTGTTGCTCCTGCTACCTGAAATATAGGAACTTATAATAACACTGCACATAATCAAAATCATGATAAAAGTAATATCACTAGTCCCTGATAACTAATAGAAGATGACAAGTTGCTAAGGATTCATATCACCGATCCCAACTTGTCTTTCATAAATCACTATGAATTGCAGTGAAAAATCAAGCTTCATGAAACAGGAATAAGAAAATTTTAAGGAATGGAACACTTCTCAATGAGAAGCCAAACTTAATACGAAGCTTAATGTGTTTGAATTCTACTACCCCACAATGAAAAATCTAGAACATATTATAGTGGCAACAATATAAATCTTGTTTTTTGGAGAACCAAGTATTACGAATTCAACAACAATGCTTTTATTATCTGGTGTATAGAAGAATTTCAAACATAACTTTATTGGTCCAGCAGTTATATAACAGAAATTAAAGAAATTCAGAGCTTGTATCACTACCAGTAGATACCAATTAAGAAGACATAATTCTAGGTACCACAAATGAAGGAAAACACCCTCACTTCACATCTTCTGTCGGCAGTTCCTTCTGAACAGCACCATCTGGCACATCAAATGTTCTCCTCCTGGCAGCAAATAAAGGCGTCCCACTAGGTTGGGGGGTCGATAACATCAATCATTGCTTCTATCTCGTCCACCATAGACTTCGTTGCAGATCCAACCATCATATCTGCACCCTAATACAGAGGAAAACTAAAAAGTAAATGCATTTCCACAACAAAATGAAAATGCAAAAAAGGGTCAAGAGTGCCAAAGATTTGCATATCACATTGCAAGTAGAGAAAATATGTGATCCCATTACATGCACACATTTGATGTTATGGACAAACAATGAATATGAATTCTCATATAGAAAATAAAATTAAATCGAAGATAACATTGCTGGTTACAGTAGGCATTGTTTCATGCAAATCCATCAGATAGACCGAAAACGTTTTGATTGGAAGTATTTATGAAAGTGACAAAGCTGCTATAAATCTAGCTGGAGAACAACAAATTTGTGTTTCCCCACCTTCAACCAGGAAAGACAGTAGCATAGTAGTAATAAACTACATCCTTGTGTTGCCTGTTTAGTTAGATAATGCGAAGAACGTACATCCTATGTTGCCAGGAGTAATCTGCACTGGATAATGAATAGCCAAAATAGATGCACAAAGGTTTCAAATTGTATCTGTCCCAAAGGTCATGCATATAATTTTTTCATTGTTCAGATCCAAACTTCCTATTAATACCCCTCCTATTTGATGAACTACTTCAATTGTAGACCATCCAACACCCACCCCCAAACCCAACAGAGAACGAAAAGATATAAGAACAGAAAATAGAGAAGAATCACTAATATGAGGGAGTTGAAAGGCCAATTACGGGAATAAGATCATGCAACAACTACAAACATCCGAGAACTATAGATTCAAGAACTGACAAAATATTTTTGTTCCATATTTTCAATCTGAATACAAGCGACATGTATATGATGGTTTTCCGATTATTAATTGCTAGAAATTCTGAGGGGATCCTCGGTATCATTTTGTTTTCCAATTAAAAGTTTAAATCTTGATAGCATTATTGTTGAGTTTCTTTCTCGGCCCTGCGAATAGCGGAAGCAGCTTTAGTGCACCATGGTGCCATTTTAACAAGTTCATTATTTTTGTCCTTATCAATGGGTTCTCTTTTTTCATCTTGCTGGTAGGTTCAAATGCTATTCGGTATTGAAAAAATATTGGTACTTTATAATTTTTTTTTGGTACACTGGAAAAGATTGGTACTT
The DNA here is from genome assembly GCA_031232105.1 of Capsicum rhomboideum. Lineage (NCBI taxonomy): Eukaryota > Viridiplantae > Streptophyta > Magnoliopsida > Solanales > Solanaceae > Capsicum > Capsicum rhomboideum. The sequence goes on along the minus strand of CP124716.1, from coordinate 11,512,524 downwards.
TATATGAGAGTATAAATCTGATTGTTGTGGATATAACAATCTGGTTGTTATTACTCCTTGGATTGCATCTTGTAGCATTTTTCGTATAGTTTTTGACCATCTAAATTTTAAATTTATAATATTAAATTATACATCTTAAAATGTTGGTCAAAGTTCACACAGGTTGACCTCGAGAAGCGAAACAGTGACAAGTAAAAGTGAATGGAGGGAATAGTTCACATATTCATATTCAAGTCTAACCATTTCACATTCCGTCTTTCCCTTTCATTCATTGTGGTTCTTTAACAGGACATTATTTAATTACGCTTCAAATAGAGCCTTAATTGGGAACAGGGGCGGACCCACAGGTAAAAAATGGGTGCTCGAGCACCCATTGACCTCGTCTCGGAATAGATATAATTATATAAGAAATTGAATAAAAAGGATATAATAAACCAGAAAGCACCCACAAACATAAAGTTTGGTTGGGTGCTTTGGTTTAAGAGTAGTGTTGGAAACTTATAAGTGATAGCCTGTGCAAGTTCGAACCCCATTGGAGTCCTTTTAGGCATTTTTTTAGTTCTTTTGTAGCCACTGTTTTGACCCAAATCCCGATGAAATTTTTGTGTTACCTTCTTCTCTTCTTTTTTTTTTTCTTTTTTACTTACACATAATTTATCATAGCATAGAAAGAAAGAAATTCGGCTTCATAAATAAAGAATTAAAGACTCCAAAGTTTGACCCCTCCTGAACATTTTTTTTTTTTTACTCCCTAAACATGAACTTAACCAATCAATTTTTTTTTTAGTCGGTTGCGTTTTTTCATCAAAGCTCACGATGTCCATAATACAAATATGAATAGTTTTAATCAAATTTTTTCTTTGTCATGATCAAATAATTGTGCACTTATACTATATGATTAGTAGTAACTATACGTTCAAATAAATTGAGCACCCACGAACCCAAAATCCTGGGTCCGCCACTGATTGGGAATTATTTAATAACGCTTAAAATAGAGCCTTAATTGGGAATATGTTATATTTTGGTAGTTTCAAAATTGTCTTTTCTCTTTTTTCTTCGTAGAGATAAAATTTTGTGTTCTAAAAGTGTTTATTATTTCATATTATCAGTGATGTGTATTGTAAGTTGAGTTCTTGCTTAAGAAAAAGGTACGTACTAACTGAATTATCTATCCTGACTTTGAGATCGCTTGTGAATGAACCAGCAGGTATAGGGACAAATTCAGCACCTATCAAGATCTTTGCAATTTGCAACAGAGGCCTGCCTCTCCACTTCAGGATAGTGCTACTAAGTTGTTAAAATTTAGGAGATTTTAAGTCTAGGTAAAAGGAAAATATACCAAAATCTACATTCCTGGTAGGAAGCTTTTTGATATATGAACCAGTCAAAACAATTCATTATTTCTAACCTCTTAATTTGAGAGAAGTCACATAGAAATGGTTTTCAAAGGGGGTAAACATATATGATGGTTATTTTGAATCTGCAAAAGATTGCAAAGCACATGAATTTGCATTTGGGCCGAGGTACAAGATGAATGTACTTTCCCCTTGATTCTTATTAGGATAAGTATCACATGTATTTGCATTTGAGCACCCAGTACAGATGAGTGCTTAATCACACTCCTTGTAACTTGGAAAAATATGTTTCGTTGTTGTAATTACTTCACTCTCTACTCTTCTGTTTTAAATTAGTTGTCATGTTTTGTTTTCTCGAGAGTTAATTTGACTAAACTTGGGAAAATGGTCCGAAATATACCCAAATTTTGGGGAAATTTGCTGTTACACGCCCAAACTTTGCGGGGGTCCTATGACCCCCCTGTACTATTTATTAGTGTATTTATTAGATTTAATCAATTTCATATTTTACAATAAATTAGATATTTAAAAACTATACGAATGATGCTATAAGTTGCAATTTTTTTCATGTCAATTTGATGAAAATTTTATATTTTAAATTGTTGGTCAAAATTCACGTATATAGTTTGACTCTCGAAAAGCTAAACATGACAAATAATTTGGGAAAGAGGGGATTAATGGTAGTACTATTCTTTATCACCAAAAAGAAAGAGTAACAATTACAAATGATGGAAATTTAATTTGAAATCCATTAGATAGAAAATTTTGCTCTTCCATTCTATAATCTTCACAACATTGCCTAATTAATTACTGTTTCTGAAGTTACAATTTTCTTATTGAATCCCGGACAATTTAGGAAATTTTCAATTCCTATTTCTACACAAAATAGGCTTTTCTCAAAGTCTATAAAAGAATTCCACCGCCAGAACAACTCACAACACATATTTTCTCTTTGCATTTAGGTTAACTTACAACTTTCTAATTTGCAATCACTACAAAAATTGAAGATGGAGAATCCACAAATCGCCAATGATCACTTCTGAAGACGACCGACTTGAAGAGCATCAACACCACCAACAATCCTTCAAAGTGTTGGGTTCTAAGTGTTTATATTGGAACACTCCCCTTCATATGGATAGTGAGGCAAGAACAAGACATGCCTCGCGCCGTCGTCGTCGCTCGACTTCGGCAAATGATTGATCGAGAAATTATCTTTTTGGACAAAATTCATTTGAAACTTGAAAAAATAGTGAAGTTTTTAAATCCAAAAATCCGACAGAATTTTTTTTTTCCTCCATCTGCGGATGCACTTGGTATGTGCGGACGCATGTCACAACACATTTCGAAGGAATGCGACCTTTCGAGGCAAACGACACACTGTTTTGGAACAGATGTGCGACCTGCGCGCGCAGGCCAAAACGGCCAACACTGGTTTCGACAAAATAACAACCTGCGGGCGCAGGTGGTCACGTCGTTCCAGAAAAGTTGCTTCTGTTAATGAACCTTTACTTCTCTTCTGAAGCACCACCTTTTGGCTATAAATACCTGACTTATTCCTCAGGTTTTGGGACGAAATTTGTGAAAGAAAAAACATCTTCTTCTTCTTGAAAAACTCAAGTGTGATCAGCAAATCATTGAGTGCGTTCGAAGTTCGGTAGAATTTGAGGTACCACTATTCTACTGAAGTGAATCATTTTATCCTGGGAGGAAAGATTCCATAACCTCGGGTACTTGAGGGGAATAAATTCCTTAAGGACACATCGTGAATTCGGTGGACTTGATTCTATATATTTCTGTTTCATCTCCTTTCTTACGGTTTTGCTGTTTTCCAGAAAATAGTAGAAACTTCATTTTGATAGTTCATTGTTGTTGAACTTGTGTTTGAAGTTGTTGAACTTAATTGGTTGTTCTTGAACTTAAAGTTGAAGTTCTAGTTGTTTAAATACAGATAGTTGTACCCGAAAACAACATCAAGTACTTTGTTATTCTTGATCGAAATTCGGGTTTAAAAATTTGTTCAATATCTATCAAAGAAAGGGGATTCCATTGAGGACGAACCTCGAGGTCCATTTATTGTGGAATCTTTCTATTTCCCAAGGAACACTGTGATTCGTGACAATGTTGTTGCGGATGATAGTATTTGTGAAATACTAAGCCCTGTAGGTGTGCCTTTGTGCCGAATGCTACCAATCATCCAAGAAGTCTCTTCGTTTGCTCGGACGATGATGTCTCAACCTGCAAATTTCAACCACCCTCTGCTTCCTATTGTTATCGGCATTGCGGTTAACAGTTGGGATCCCAGAATTAAAGATGAACATGTTTGTCTTATGCCGGTTTAGGTATAAGGTACAGGGTTGAAGCATAATGCAGTATCGAATTTAATTTACGGAGGAGGAGAGAAAGCTACGTGCTATATATACAATCTTGATTAGTTTTTAGTTTCAACCAATGTTTTGTTGTAGACTCTGTAAGCCAAGAATTAATGGTTTCCATTACTTATATATCATATATGTTGCCATGTTGGGTCATGTGTAATACTTCATACTTGGGAGTATAATAATTAATAAGTAATTCAATTTTACACTTGCAATTTCTAGTTCATCTTTATACATCCTTTCTATCATAAGTTAGTGTATCAAAGATTCACAATTTCCAGATACGTTTCGTGCAATTTCTTATCTGCTACAATTACTTGAGTTGTCATACGTATCAAACTAGGTTCTTCATGTTATCCTAATGGAGTTGTCATACGTATCAAACTAGGTTCTTCATGTTATCCTAATGGAGTTGTCATACTTGAGTTATTATAACTTGTCAAAATCAAAATACTCTTTTGCGTATATTCTCATCCTTGAGTTGTTATAACTTGTCAATATAGAGTACTCTTTTGCGTATATTCTCATCCTTTCTAGATTTATCCAAGAGTTTGTTCGTATGACACGTACAATACTTTCAACATCGTATATACAGTGATTAAAGTAAAGTGAAACTTGAATTCCATTGTGACAAACATCGTATGTGGACAAGAAAATGGACATGCTTTGAGCACCACCATGAGTGAAATTTCAATTGAAGCATGATAATTTATAAATGTCAAATGTTATGACTTTCACTTTTGTCCTATTTTTCTCTCATATGCAGCCGCATTTCTGCTTGAAGTGGCACACTTTGTTTTGTTAATTTTCCAGATGGGGGTGTTGGCTGCTGAATTTTATGACTTGCCATTCTCTTTCGTGACAGTGACGAAGTATTTTTTATGTTGGTTGGCCAACTTCTTGTTCTATTTTTCTTCTGGATAATCATGATTAGTGAACTAAAAAGTAACTATATATATGAATGACCTGACTAATTCAAATTTGCGCTATGTTATTTAAAGGAAAAATATTCTCTACCAATGGATATTTTATTTTCAAAAATCAAACCTGAAATTTCTAATTAAGGGTTGATCACTCTCATCCATTCTTGATCCCACCACTCTCCTTCCGTGATGGATGATGTGTTTCACGTACTGTTTAGTACATATTCAAAATCGACAACTAATGTCAAAAATAATAGAAAAATTACCCTCTTTTTTTGTATTTTTTATAAAATATTTACTGTTTATAAATATATTTTTAATTTATTACCTAGATGTACCATATTTAGAAAATATCTACCATCTATAGCAACTGTACTATGTATTAAAAGTGAATTATGTATGCAATATAGATATATTATAAGTGTATTAAAATATATTATACTTGTTTTGGTAAAAAAAAAAAAGGCACTATGTATTAAAAACGAATTATGAATACAATATAGATGTATAATGTATTACACTACATACTAAAAGTGAATTATGCATGCAATATAGATGTATTATAAGTGTCTTAAATGTATTATGATTGTTTTAATAAAAAATCTACGCTATATATTGAAAATGAATTATGCATATATTAAAATTATATAGCTATAAATGATAAATATTTTTTAAATATAGTATATTTAGGTAAGTTTCCCTAAATAATTTTAGTGAAAGTTCGAATTTTGGAACTCTTTAAACTGCCTTTTGTTCAAATTCACGCACTAAGATACAGCATAGCTAACTAGTCGCGGAAAAAATAAATAGACAATAACCAAATTGGTAGCTAATTAGCATAATGAAACCTTATCTACTGGCTACTAGCTATTCCTTTATGTGTCAAATTATTTATCGTGTTTATCTTTTATACACCTCTTAAAAAATAATATTTCCTACGTTAAACAATACTTGTCCACTATATTAAAAATAGATGTCCAACAATACTTGTCTAGTTTGGAAAACAAATGGATAATTTACCATTTTCTACTAATTTTAGCCTTGCTATTAAATACTATTCATCACTCAATGCATTTCTTGAGACATCAAACTTATTATATTCAAAGGGTGATATGATAAAATTACCCCTATTATTTATTATTTCTAAATATGTGTGTAAATCAAAAGTGGACAACTATTATTGAATGGGTTTTTTTCAAAAGTGGACAACTATTATTGAATGGGTTTTTTGACTATTTTACTCTCATTCATGCCTTAAGATATATTCCCCTCATCTTGAATTATCTTTAGTAATTTCTAAAAATAGTTATCCCAAATTTGTCATATTAGAAGTTAAAGAACTAATTATTTTTAAAATTGAAGAGGCTCAACTAATATTGTCTTAGGCGATTGGTCAAACCCATGAAGTTATTAAGAGATCGATTGGCATGGTGGGTACGCAATTTTCCTAATATCTAACCAGTCAAGTTTAATATCAATTACATAAAATACACTAGATAGAAAAACTGTCTATCCCTTTGATAGAATTTTTTTCTTTTTACTAAAAACTGTCTTTCTAAGTACATTTTACCGTTTGACCAGAGTTAATTAATTTATCTTCTCACTAATTCATCAGTTAATCAAGATAAATTAGTATAGTTACGCGTAAAAATCTTATTTGAATAGACATTTGCCTTTGTGTACCTCCAAAGATTAAAGAGGATTTTAATTAGTTTCCATAAAATCAGAAGGGATAGAAAGTCATTTCAATATCTTTCTTTCTTTCTTTTTTAGGTCCTCCCACCTAGTGATTATTTAGCAACATTGAAGTCAACTCCGTGATTGCGGAGTTGGCACATAAAATTCAACTCATGATGTTGACTAGATGAATTTCATATGACAACAATATATCCAGTAGCATTTCACATGTTTGAAATTGAAAAAAATGAAATGTGCGCAAATCTTACTTCGAGATTGAAACTCAAAATTTATTGAGTTTAACTTTTATATTGTGAATACAAAAATTAAATTGAACTATACAATACTTAAAAATACTATATATGACCATTCATAAAAAGAAAAATCAATAATATAATTAAGGTAGATTACAGAACATATTAAATATTTTACTCATACAAATAGTAATATTGCGTAGGAGAGATCACAAATCATGGCTTCTAATTTCTATGTAATTTTATATTTTTATTATATTAATTTTTAAAATATTAAATTAAAGATTCATGGGGCTTACACTTCAATCCTCGGCCCGTATCAAGTAAAACACCTAGCCTCGTGTCCCCTACTTTTAAAACATTGATATACATCAAGTCAAATCAAAAGCTATTTCCCTGGAGTGGATTGATTTCTTCTTAATCAATGATATAATATTCCCTCCAATGTCAATGAGTCACAAATAACATTTAAATTCTCTTGATGAAGAGAAGTCTTCCTTTTTCAACAAAAATACTCCCTCCATTTCAAAAAGAATGATCTAGTTTGACTTGACATGGAGTTTAAGAAAATAAAAAAAACTTTGAATCTTGTGATCCTAAATTAAAATTATGGTAAATATATCAAAATGCCCTTTAATTTTATGATCTTAAACATGTCATGTGAAAAATTGGAATTAAAATATTGCCAAAAAATAAAAGGATCATTTTTTTTAAAACGAACTAAAAAAAAATAGATTTTTTTTTATTTGAAACGGAGGGAGTAATAATTAGGGTTGTTGTTATCCCTAAATATAAAATATAGTGACTGCTTGCTTTTAAAATAATCAATGGAATGCACCTTCTCTGTTGGATTTATTTCCCTTTGATTAATTTATTTGTGACCCATGGTCTCCATAAGTCAATGTCACTTATCCTTTCATTCATTCTTAATTCTAGAGTTGGTGTGGCTTCATTCTATTTGTTTCTCTTCTGATGGAACCTTAGAGACAAAAAATGCACAAACTGTGTAAAGACAAGTAACTAAAAGCATATTATACTCTATAATGTCCAAAGGTAGTTGAATCACTCTTTTTTTTTATTATCTTGTTACCTTGCTCTCTACGCGATAAAATTTTCGATATTTGCACTAACCTAATAAATACCATACATTATATTTTCTTATTTATGATAAATGCATATTTTCACAGTCAATTATTAGGTGACTATGGTAAATTAACATTTAATTGATTTTCATCCTTTCTACAATTAGGAACGAAGGCACAATTTTAACTACCGATTCAACAAAACTCAATAATTTTAAACTTTATATTTATATTGAAAAATTCATTTGATATGTATATGTGCATACCTTTTTTTTTTCTTCTCTTTGATGGTAAAAGGTAATTATTATCGGGTTTAACTCACACTCCAAAAGCTAGTTTTAAAGGAGGAAGATTGTCCAAACCTTACAAGGAGTCAAGGAATCTCATTCCTCATTAATGTGGTATTCTTTCTATTCATCACTCCCTCACCCTCACGCTCAGAGCTAGACATTTTTTATTCGAGGTTCACTATACGATTCATGCATACATTCATGGACTGGAGGTATTTTCACCCCAACAATTGTCCAGGACTCTGGGTGCCCACGTCGTATGGGCCAGGAGTCTGGTACCATATCAAATTAAGTTGAACCTAATTCAAAACTCAAAAGCTAGCTCAAAAAGAAAAGAATTGTTCAAGCCTTTTAAAGAGTTTTGAGATCTCATCCCTCATCGACATGAGATTCCTTCCATTCTCAAAACCCTTTTTTAAAAGGTTATGGAGTTTGAGTTGGATTGCTTTCCCAACTTTAGGTGAAAATTGGAATTTTAAATCTCCTTTTACCATTTACAATTTAAGGAAAAACTACATAATTAGACAAATAGCAAATAACATAGCAAATAACATCACGTATTTTCAGATACACGTTTTAACAGCGCATATAACATAGCAAATATCAGATACACGGGTTTCTGAAGATACACAGATACATTATCTCAGCCGATGTATCTCAAATACATGATAGATTCTGTAATTTTTTTGAAACCTATGTTGCACCCTGTAATTATATGCAGTGTTTTAAAAGGCTGGGGTGTGAGGCGGGGCGTTTTACTTAACACGGGGCGAGGAATCAGCCTTGAGGCGATGGAGCATAAGCCCCATGGATCTTAAAATTTTTAAATTTAAAATATAGTAAAATAGTGTTATAAAGCAAAAATTATAAACAATAAATTAATAATTAAAATAATTAAAAACATGATCAAACAAACTCATAGAAAATAAAAATTCTAACATAATTTTACAAGTATAAATAAGGAAATGTATGGAAATCAACTCTAACATATTAACTTTCAAATAATAAAAGAATCATATTTTTGTAAAATATATTATGATCATACTATGCAATTTACATCCCTGAAAAAAAATAGTCAATAAACTTTATTAGTACCATCATGATAATTTTGAGATAATAAAACACAATAATTTACTTTCAAATAGTTATTATTTTGAGACGTACGAAAATAATATGAAGACCAATATTGATAAGTGAAGATGTAAAAATCGGCTAATTAAGTATTTTTAAAAGAAATGTTAAATGATATTCACCCTTATGGTGCTTTCAAATAATAAATACACAATACAATGACTTGTTATTTGAGCTATTCTCAATCTTCTAATTTCTATAGATGAAAAAACTATTAAATCATTTACTTATTAGAGAATTATAAGAGTTAACAATGTCAATTAAGGAATTCAACACATGATTTTCTTAAGATTTGTTAGGCGAGCCCTGAGCATTGCGCGTTAGGCCTGCTTAGGGCGTACCGTCGGGCGCTTAAGGCATAAGTCTTATAGGACTTAAGCCTCATACCTATGCCTCGAGGCGTTTTGCCAATGCCCTATGCCCTACCCCGTGGCGAGCCTCAAAACTGCCTTTTAAAACACTGATTATATATGGTCTAAAACTCCTATAATAAATCCAATTCACTTTGTTTGGATGGTGGTTTGCCGTGGTTTCATAATGTACGGTACTGTATGGTATGGTATTGTACTGTACAGTATAGTACAATACAATGTTTGGATGGATTGTATCGTTTACTGCTGTTTAATAACAGTTTTGTTGTTTGGTTTGATGGTATTGTACTGTATCGTAACTGGTAAGTTTACTAAAACGCCCTTAATTATTGTATAAGATAAAAAAATAAATTAAAAAGTTTTGAAATTTTTTTTAAAAAATTATTTTTTTTGTGGTGGTTTGGCGGGGGGGGGGGGGGGGGGGCTGGTAGTGGGGGGTGTAAGAAATTTTTTTTTTTTAAATTTAAAAGATAAAGAAAAAAATTGGTGGGGAGAGGGCAGGTAGGTGGGGGGTGAGGGTGGGGTAAGAAATAAGTTTTGAATTTTTTTTTTAAAAAAAATTGGGGTGGGAATTTGGTAGGGGGTGGAGTAGGGGTAGGGGTAGGGGTGGGATAAGAATTTTTTTTTTTGAAATTTTCTAAAAAATAATTTTTAAAAATAAAATATATATATATATATATATATATATATATATATATATTTTTCGGGTGTGTGTGTGTGTGGTGGGGGTGAAGGTCGGGGTATGGGGTAGAGTTAAATAATGATAAAGGATAAAATAGGATTATGTAATATTAAGTAGGGGCATAATTGGAAAAAAAATAAGAAAACCATGGGATACCACCAAATCGGTGGTTACATAAAGTGAGGGTTTTCATGGTTACCAAACCATGAAATCAAACAATACCATACCATATATTTTAAGAAACAATCAAAAAAAACATGGTTCTCTTAGTAACCATACCATACCGTACCATGGGAAACCACCATCCAAACAGAGAAGGAGAACGTGAATCCCTCCTTTCTTCCCTACTGTAGTTTATGCCAATTTATTTATTGGGTTAATATAAAAAGAAGGAGAAAATTTCATCTATGGTCACTTAACTTTGTGTCTATTACACAAAAGTCACTTTTTTTTTTATTACACCAAAGTTATTTTACTTTGCTCCGACCATCACAAAAGTCACTTTAGCCGAATTTTATAATAATTTCACCTAGAAAATGACATGGCAGCCTTAATTAATGCATTTGCTTAATTAAATAAAGTTAATATACTAAACTAATATTATAAACATAATTTAAATAACTATTTAATTTTATACGATACATTAATTTTTATAAATATCACAAATATTTGTATAATTTTTCATGAAAATTTTAATTATCTTTAATAGGCTAATTAACTTTACACCTTAAGCTCATTTTTTTAAAAGAAAGTCATGAATTCAAGCTTATTATTCAGAAAAAATAACTATGAGATTTCTATTTTTTTTTTTTACTTTTTTATTAACTTTATTCACTTGATTAAATTAAGCTTATAAATAATTTTAAGACATTTTCTTCACAATTCAAGAAAATTATAGCCACCATAGTAATAGGTTAATAACAGATTATAAGTTAATAAACGATGAAATACTTTTTTCTACTTGTACGGAAAAAATAAGAGAGAAAAGTACTATTATTTTCTTAAAAATTTCACACCAAACCGATACCAGCCAAATTGATGGATATGAATTATATTTGATTTTAATAATTAAAAAATCGACTAAATTGATTTGATTTTAGCTTTAACCAAGAAAGAACCAAAATCGAACTATGAACACCCCTAATAAAAAATAAGGTAAACAACATAAATTCCAACTGTTTGCTGCCTAATTACAGAAAATTCCGAATGTTTTCATATTTACAGAAAATTTCGATTTCTCTGCTTGTCGTGATACATAAGTTGGAGCTGATACATAGCCACACGATACACAAGTACCGATTGCTTGTCGCGATGCATAAGTTGGAGTCAATACATAACCACACGATACATAAGTACTGATACATCATTTTTCGATACATAACTATTCAATCAAATTCTTATGTATCAGTAACACAAAAACGAATTCTGATACACCAGATACATCATTTTTATGTATTTGTACACAAAAATCAGTACGATACATAACTGTCACACCCTTTTTTTTTTAAGACACCCACTGTTTTGACCTCTTCTTTTCTGATTTTGAGCAATTTTCAAAAGCGAAAAACAGCTGATTTCTGATTTTTGTTGTCGGAGTTGATTGATTTCGCCGAAGTTTGGCCGGAAGCGACAGCGAATAAGAGGCAGGGGTGGTGGGTTTTAAAAATGAAGGAGATGAATGGTGTTAATAGAGATTGCCTATGTTGTTGATGTCGTGGGTTATTGCTATTGTTCTAATTATTGTTATTGATTGTTCAGTGATGTATCCGATGATTTGGGGATATAAATTACAATCCGAGATTTTTGTAATTATTTTAAGGGGTTGGGATTTTAGGTAATAATGGTAAGTTAAGGTGTGGTACTATGTACTTTGTCCTAAAAAACATTGCATGTGAGTTTTAATATTAATTAATTTAAATAATTATATAATTATAATGCATATCTAAATTAGCGAACTTAATCATTGTTGCGAAATATTTTACTTGTTTTTTATAATTTCTTTTCACATATTGAACTATATAATACTTGACAATTGTCTTTTAAAACATTATTTTTTCTTAAAAAGAGTTACTTTGTTCTATTCTATTAAATGCATGTAGTACGTATATCTTTATAATTTCTTTTTTATAGCAGATTTTTAACCATAATTGTTACTTCATTTATTTATATTTATAGTATTTGTAACAAAAGGTTAAAAAGAAAAAGATATGGAGGGATATAAACCAAGAAAAGGATGCAATGTGGTCAAGTTATTGAGTTGGGCATGTATAAATTAGGTTAAGATGCGGGTAATATATTATATTTTCTTAAACCAAAATCAAGATCTAATTAAGGTTGCCACATCATTTTTCAGATGAGATTATTATAAAATTCGGTCAAAGTGACTTTTGTGATAGCAGGAGTAAAGTAAAATGACTTTGATGTAATTAAAAAAAGAAAATTAACTTTTGTGTAATAGACGCAAAGTTAAGTGACCATGGATGAAATTTTCTCTAAAATTAAAAGAAGGGGTAATTTCATGGATAATTGCTCAGTATTTATTTTATCACACCACCAACAACAAATGTAATCCGTAAGTGTAAAATTTGTTTTATTACATCAAAGTAATTATATTCACTCAACTTTGCCTAAATATTACATAGTGTTTTTTTAAAAAAACAAAAACATCATATATTTTTCATGCATGTACAGTATTTCAGTTCCCATCAAAAGGTTTTCCCCTTGTATCTTTCCCTATCTCACTATTACCGAATATTATGCAGTTAATTGGGCTAATAATGGATGTCTTTTCTTGATAATATGTGACATTTCATCCTTAATATTCCAATGATCTGATGAGGAACTGAAAGTGATTAAACACTTGGGTAACATTATCCAGCAAACTAAATAGTTTGCCTTGTTTGATAGTTTTGATTGGATAACCTCTAGTCAGGGGCGGAGCTAGAAGCCCGAATACGAGTTTGGTTTTTTCTCAACAGTGAACTTGTGTTAAGATATTCATTATATTTACACATATTAAGATTAGAACGTAATTGTTAATATTTGAAGTCGTCGTTCTAAAATGCACAACCCATAAAGTTAAAATTCTGGCTCCACCTCTCCCTTTCGTCAATGTCTTGATGAGAGCTAGGTGTCTCTCTGGGGTTCCTCAAGAAATAAGCAAAAACCTAAAAGCTAAGCTAAGTAGATATTCATGTTATTGTCAACAAGAGATCACTGCATAAAGTTAACTACTAACTTGTCTTCATATGTTTGTGTTCTTCTTAGGTAAGAATACTCCTCATAAAAAAATATGTTTTCTTCAAATTCAAGCCTTAATAATAGGCCCTAATGGACAAAAAAAAATGTTAACATTCTTTGATCATAATACAACCAAAAATAGTTCACATGGTCATTTGGTTGTTCTGAATTTTATAGCATTAAAATCAAACTGCTCCCTCCTTTGAGATAATTTAAATGTGTTTGCTCTACTCTTCTGTTTTCTAGTTGTTTTAAATGTGGTATTAGGTGAAATTTGGTTGAAGGGTTGAGAATAATTTCATGCAAATTTCCAATCACAAGTTGACACAAAATTATACCAAATTCTGAAAAATTGATAGGGTCGAGTTTAATACAACAACTTGAAAGCGCTGCTACCTTAATTTTTGGCTAGGTACTATTATATGTCATGAATAGGATCACGCGGTTATGAAACTTTGAAGTTGTTAAAATTTATTTCTTTAACTAGAATTACGTTGTAAAATTGAATTCAATTTCATAAGAGGTAAGAAAAGACTCGTCTTAGGCTTGATCTCGTGTGAGGTAGGCTCTCAACATCTCGAGGTCATTGTAGAGGACCAAAGTCTCAAGGGACTAACACTCTAATAAGTGAGACCAACATTATACACACACCACGCCTTTGAATTTTAAGTATCTGAATATATATCAAATTGAACATGTCTTTGTTCTATAATTTAGAGTTCATTGACCTACTATTGTTATATAAACATGTCACTATGCTTAAATATTTAAATTGTTAATTTTGATTGAGAAATTACAAATTTCAAATAAAATTAGGGGGAAGATAAAGAACAAGAAGCTAGATGGTGTATTGCAAATTGTATAATGGAGTTATACCAATTAAGTTGACAAAAAGGATGAAGCTTAATTGACCACATCTCTTAAAAAAAGTCAAACATGATCTGATCTTTTGCAATAGATTCCAAAAGTTTTTCATTTGTCATAACATTCTCTATATGTATCTGAGGGGCCTTGGAGTAACTGTTAAAGTTGTTGTCATGTAACCAAGAGGTCATTGGTTCAAGATGTGGAAACAACTTCTAGCAGAAATGCAAAGTAAGACTATGTACAATAGACCCTTGTGGTCTGACCCTTCTCAGGACTTTTCGCATAACAGAAGTTTTAGTGCACTAGACTGATATTTTTTTTCCTCTATATGCATCTATTTCAAGAATTACATCAACTTGACTTAGAGGGCCCTCAGAATTAGAGCTCTAGGGAAAGGCCCACTTTCTTTTATAGAGAAAGGTCCACTTTTCTTAGATTGTTTTTGCAGGGCAAGTGGGACTCTTTCCCATAGCTTTTTTGTTCTCGTGTAACTATTTTTCAATATAGCCATCACACCATCTTATCTTTATACATTTCATCATCTGAAAAGCTACTAACACATGCTCCATAATTCTATGATTGCCCTGTCCTCAAACCAAAAAGAAAAAGGAAAGGTTACAATATTACACTGCTACTAGAAATATAGGTTTTTCTCACCGCGAATTAATGAAAAATATGTGTTATAAAACATGATTTTCCCACTCATTTTCCATCGAACAAGCTCATTGGGAAAACGCATGATAGGAAACAGATTTCCATTGAAACACCGAGAAAATTTCTAATTTTAAACACTGTTATTTTTCTTTTCTCACATATTCAATCAAAATATCTGTAGAAATAACCACCAAACATTTTTCAATGCTAAAATAGTGATTATTTAGTAGTGTCACACCTTTTACCTAGAACTTGGAAAGTGAAAAGAGGGAATAATCTTATATTAACACTAGAAAATTATTATTAAACTCAAAAAACTTTTCATGCTGATTGTCATCAACTTTATTGGAAAGATGATTAGGCAGGATTACTTCAATCAAACTATTTAAACTCCAAGTTCCTTTTTGCCTTTGCCAACTTAGGACACTGTTAATTTTCCTCCTATCTCTCTTAGCAAATATATTAGCTTCATGCTACTCATAGTTTTCCATTTTAAGTAAAAACGGCCCCACAAATTCTTTCATAAACTATGCATTTTTCAATTTAAGTTCCAAGGTTGTGTTCCATTCACATATATTGACATGGGAAGTGTTCTTCTTTCTTATCTGCTGTTTTTCTTGACGGCAGTTGGTGTTGTTTTTTCTGTTTCTTCTTCAGATGGTTCATCTGATTCTTATTGGCTTTTGAGAATAAAGTCGAGACTTGTTGATCCGTATGGAGTTCTTGAAAACTGGTCTGAAGGGACTAGCATATGTACCTGGAATGGAGTGGCATGTTCAGATGATAAATCTCATATCGTGAACCTCAATCTTTCTGCTTCAGGACTAGAAGGTCCAATATCTCCAGAATTCGCGCATCTCACTTCTCTTCGAGTGATTGATCTGTCGGACAATTTTCTTAATGGAACAATCCCAGCTGCACTAGGAGAGCTTCATAACTTGGAGGAATTGCTTCTTTTCTCCAATTTTCTCACTGGTGAGATTCCTTCGGAGATCGGTCGTTTGAGAAAGCTGCAATTTCTTAGAATTGGAGCCAACATGTTGACAGGCCAACTGATACCACAAATTGGTAATTTGTCTGAGCTGAGAGTTTTGGCTCTTGCTTATTGCCAATTCAGTGGAAAGATACCAAATGAGGTTGGTAATTTGAAGAATCTGATAAATCTTGACTTGCAGCAAAACAGTTTTAGTGGCCCCATACCAGAAGCAATTGGCGGCTGCAAAAATCTTCAAAATTTTGCAGCATCAAATAACAAGATTGGCGGACAGATTCCTTCCTCAATTGGTCAGCTCGAATCACTCGAAATCTTGAACCTGGCAAACAACAGCTTTTCTGGTTCGATTCCTGTTGAGCTGAGTCATCTCTCCAGTTTGAAGTATTTAAACTTGTTTGGCAACGATTTGGAGGGAGAAATTCCTTTCGTGCTTAACCAGTTGGTTCAGCTTGAGGCATTAGATTTATCAAACAACAATCTTTCAGGGACCATATCTCTTCTCAATACTCAGCTGAAGAATCTTGAGACTTTGGCTCTCTCTGGCAACTTTTTAACAGGAAGCATCCCGAGTAACTTCTGTCTCCGTGGTTCAAGCTTAAGCCTACTTATTCTGGCTGACAATGAGCTATCTGGGAACTTCCCCTTGGAGCTACTAAACTGCACGTCCCTGCGACAACTGGATCTCTCCGGTAACAGCTTTGGAGGAATGCTGCCACGAGGCCTCGACAGTCTAGAAAGTCTCACAGACCTCCTGCTCAACAATAACAGCTTTACTGGAACTATACCTCCTGAAATAGGAAACTTGACTAACTTGGAAGATTTGTACCTGTTCCTTAACATGATCACAGGAGGAATTCCAGTTGAAATAGGAAAGCTTCAGAGGCTGCGTGAACTATACCTCTACGAAAACCAGTTGTCAGGAGATATTCCAAGAGAATTGACAAACTGCTCCAGCTTAACGCATGTTGATTTCTTCGGTAATCATTTTTCAGGCTCAATTCCTGATAACATTGGGAGGCTTAAGAATCTTGTTGTTCTTCAGCTAAGGCAGAATGACTTGTCTGGTCCAATTCCATCAAGCTTAGGCTACTGCAGGAAGCTTCAAAAACTGGCCTTGGCTGATAACAAACTTTCAGGATCATTGCCACCAACTTTCAGATTTCTCTCAGAGTTGGACCTGATTACTCTTTACAACAATTCCCTTGAAGGTCCACTTCCTGAATCTCTTTCCCTTCTGAAAAATCTCAGCAAAGTTAACTTTTCTCACAATAAGTTCAGTGGAAGCATTTTTCCCTTTGCTGGTTCAAATTCTTTGACAGCTCTTGACCTAACAAACAACAGCTTCTCTGGTCCTATCCCCTCTGAGTTAGCCTTGTCAAAAAGTCTAACCCGTCTTCGCCTTGCTAATAATTTTTTCACTGGAGAAATCCCTTCTGAATTTGGAAAATTTAAAGATCTCAGGTTTCTTGATTTATCGTTCAACAATTTGACCGGAGATCTAGCACCTTCCCTTGCTGGCCTTAAAAATCTTGGCCATTTTCTCCTTAGCTCTAACCTACTTTCGGGAGAAATTCCCATATGGTTAGGAGGCATAGAAGGTCTTGGTGAGCTCGATCTTTCGTTCAACAACTTCACTGGAACAGTTCCAGCAGAACTTGGAAACTCTCCAAAATTACTCAAACTTTCGCTCAGTCACAACAGATTATCCGGTACCATACCACAAGAATTGGGAAATCTCACAAGTTTAAATGTCTTGAATCTTCAAAGAAACAATCTTTCTGGTTCCATTCCTTCAACTCTTCAAAAATGCCAAAAGCTCTATGAGCTAAGGCTCTCCGAAAACAACTTAACCGGCTCAATCCCTCATGAAATCGGCTCTCTATCCGAATTACAAGTGATATTAGACCTTAGCAAGAATCACCTTTCTGGTGAAATCCCTTCATCACTTGGAAATCTTGTGAAGTTAGAAAGATTGAATCTTTCATTCAATCAACTTCAAGGAATAGTCCCACAATCACTTGGAAGGTTATCAAGTTTACATAGGCTCAATCTCTCATATAACCATCTTCAAGGCCAAATTCCTTCCACATTTTCAGTATTCCCACAGAGTTCTTTCATTGGTAATAATAATAACCTATGTGGCCCACCATTATTATCCTGTTCTGAATTAAAGGGACATGAAAGAATTTGGCAACTATCAAAAGCAAGTGTTGTAGGGATAACAGTGGCCATTGTGTTTACTGCCACAGTCATATGCATGGTTCTGCTTTATATCATGCTGAGGATTTGGTGCAACTGGAGAAAAGTTACAATCTCATGCTCAGAGACTGGTGGACTTGAGAGTAAAAGTAGAGAAGGGGAAAATTGGGTATATGGAGAAGAGATCAAAAGTGGACAACACTGGAATACATCATTAGTTTTATCTAAAGAGAAGCAAACATCAAAAGGGACATGCATGTTTCATCATAGTGTGAGTTCATCAGATAGCACAGAAAAACCATTAGTTTGAGAGGGTCTTTGCTCATTCTTGATTCATATCATATTTTCTTCTTCTTTTTTGTATCTTTACTTTGTAAATTTTTTTTTTTGGATGTGTTCAAATAATTTATTTATGTGGGGTTTACATGTAAAAAACACTTACCTTATGAAAACTCTCCATTGTGATGGAGCCAAAATTTTCATCGAAGGGTTCAAAATAAGAAAAAGTAAACACATAAAAAAGATAAAAAGATTCAATACCGTCTACTGTATATCATAAAAAAGTAGTAATTTTTAACCTTGTATTTGCAGTGCAGTTTTTCTCCAAAGGTGATTTAGATGAATCCCTTGCTCCTACTTGGCTCCGCCTCTGAAAGTATGAATGAATTTATGACTTATTTTATGGTGCATGTGAACTCATGGTCTTTCTGCTAAACTAGATATCTTATGTACATATTTATTAGAATTGATTTAATATTATCTGTTGGTGTCCATGCTTTCAAAAGACTAAATGGTTTGAGGTTCAATATTAAGATTTTTACTGAAAAAAAAAACAGGAATCAATTGAATATTGAGATATTTAACAAAAAAAAACACAAAATCAATTGCCACTAAATACTTACCGTACTTTTTCTTCTTTTTAATGGTGCACTTATATTATAAAAATTCTGCACCTATGGTACCAAGGACAGGCTCATGATTAGGAGTAGTGAAATATGTTAATTATGTTGTCTACCACATAGTGAAGAAAACTAAAGAACAAATCGACCGAACCATTGCTTTCATTTTTCATAAGGGGCTTTTGGGACGGTGTAAACAGTTTATTGTCCAAAATATATATCAGGAAAAATACCTTCTTTTTTTTTTTCGATATGAGGTTGACAGCATATGATAGTTGTCGAACGTGGGTGGCTGTACCGCCAGACTACACTTTACGAGTTTATCCGATTCATTATTTTTGACTCAAATCTTATATACTCGCTCGGTCTCAATTTATATGACACACTTTCCTTTTTAGTCAGTTCCAAAAAAAATAATACATTTCTATATTTGGTAACAATTTAACTTTAAAATATCCACTTTACCCTTAATGAAATGATTTACAACCACACAAATATCTATAACTCATTTTAGACCACAAATTTTAAAAATCTTCCTTTATTTCTTAAACTCCGTAACAAGTCAAACTTGAACCCATCAAATTTTGGAACAGTCTCAAAATGGTGGAATTTAGACGATTGATGTGTGTTTCTAACATTTATTACTCCCTCCGTTTATTTTTACTTGTCCACTTTTCTATTGGTACAGAAATTAAGAAGCAATAAATAATAGGGATAATTTATCATATTACCCTTTGAATATAATAAATGTAATGCTTTGAGAAATGAATTAGATAATGAATCGTATTTAATGTTAAGATTAAAATGGATAGAAATAGGCAAATTATACATTAATTTTATAAACTAGACAAATATTACTGGACATCCCAAAATAGAAAAATGGACAAGCAAAGATAGACGGTGGGATTGGTAGTATAGTGATAATAATGTTAACATTTGGAAGAAATAATAATACGATATATGAGTTAGGTAAACTATTAAAAAAAAAGTTAGGTAAACTTGTAAAATTAGGTCTTGGGCCTAACTCACAACTCAAAATCTAGCTTAAAGGGAGAAAAATTGTTCAAGCCTTATAAAGAGACCACACATCTCATTAACCACCAATGTGAGACTTTTTTCTCTTTTTTTAACAAAACTCATAGAAGCGAATGATAGCTATTTTTGAGAGATAAATTGTTCGCCTATTTGATGTATTGAGGAAAATTGTTTTCTAACACTAAAATAACCAAATAAAATTTACTATGTTAATTACGAAAAACAAGTATTTATCAAGAACATTAGACGCGGTATAAGTTGTAGCCTCACGATCAATGATCGTCTCAATTATGAGTGTGTTATTCACCATATTTATAGTCAGAATACTATAGAGACATTGATAAAAGGTTTTCCCTTCTTACATTCTTATCTCATATTCTCATACGATATAGTGCTCTTTCTTTTGTCAAATGCTGTGAATGGATTAGCGTAGATTCATTGTTTACTCCTTGCATATCCCCGGTGTAGCTCGAATGCAAAAATAAGTATAATTCATTTGAGAGAGCTTGATGATCATAAGTGAAGATAAACTAGCACCTAATTATCACACCAATACTTTTAATATAGTTCAATAGTCATGAATTAGTAATTGTAACTTTGAATAATTGATTACATTATTCTTTTTTTGTTTTATTTTATTTGGCCCTTATATTAAAAATATTTTTTTTTAAGTTGCCTCCATGTGATCAAGAGGTCACGGGTTCAAGCCGTGGAAACAACCCTTTGTAGAAATGTAAGGTGAAGCTGCTACAATAGACCCCTTTGATCCGGTCCTTCTCCGGACCTTGTACATAGCGAGAGCTTTAGTGCACCGGACTGCCCTTTATTAAATTTTTTTATTTTTTTTTAACTTATCGATCTATTATAGCAACCAAAAGAAATTTATAATTTTCATCAAATACTAACCTTATCGTTCAATAACTACCAAGTACTATTATACAAATTTAAATTTACAATCGATTATCAATTGATAGAACTATAGTCGGGAGCCACATAAATAGGCACAATTGAATAAAAAAAACAAGAAGTATAACTAATAAGGTTGATTTAGTAAAATAAACCCTTAATAAATACTTACTTAACAGGAGTATCAAGTCAACATAGACCAAGTAAAATGAAACAAAGAGAGTATAATATTTTCTATTTAATATTTTAAAAAATGATTTATGACTCTAATGGATCTTTTAGTTGGTGAGACGGGACAGACAAGGATAATTGTACCCCTGCGATTATTTCATCCTTGATTCTATATGGATAATTTATCCGATCATTTATACTAAAAGCACAAGATAAAATAATAATCATTACCAAACACAAAGTAAAATAATCCGATAAAATATCTCGAAATTATTATCTTTATTCCATCAACCAAACGACCCTAAAAGAAATTAAGTGATTAAGCAAAAGAATGTCCAGACTCCATTGGGTCTTCTCTCAAATGCTTATGGAAGTGATGGCCCAATGGGCTTGGCCCATTACATGCCCATAAACTGTGTCCGTAACCTATAAATATGAGACAATCCTAGTACAAGTGGGAGTTGAACATGTAGTTCCTTAACTCTCTCTTTATGGTTGTTAATGTTCATGTCCTTTATTTTTCCATCGGCGGCTTTTCTTTTCCGGGCAAAATTGGTCTTCATCAAAACAGTTGAAGATTATTTTACAATCCTTCCGTGTTCGTCAACAAATTAGACTCCATTAGGGCTTTTCTGCGAATTTCGATCAAGTTCATGTGTTTTAGGGTTCAGGGATTATAATTTGCCGTATTCAATCCAACGTGGATGAAGATATTGTTTAATTGCCTCTCTTTTTGGTTGTGTATTGATTGAAGAAAAGATTTAGATGGCTGTGAAACTGAAAACAAACAAGAAGGAGATTGACGAAGAAATTGATGGGGAAAATTGGTTTATTACATCCAAGAAACAGAGAATCGATGAAGTTTTTGGGGTTCCTCCGCTTAGAGGATTTCAAGATTTTAGCTTTCAATTGAAGGGATTGCCAAATTTCTTGCCCCAAGTTCAAGATTACCCTTTTTCTGCTTATAAAGACCGTATCCCAAGTCCAAGATCCCATCTCTTTCCTGAGGTGTCAGTTAAATTGAGGAAAATCGATATATGCTGCTCGGCATGTAGGAAATTTTCCAGTGATCTTGACGAAAATTCGTTATTATGCCCGGGCTGCAGAGTAAAATCTGATAATATAGCTGTAATTTGCAATGGGATGGAAGGGATTTATTTTCCAGGACTTCATATGGTTCAATGCAAGTGTGGTTCTTGTAGTTTTAAGAAGCAGAAAGTTGGTGAATGGGAACGGCATGCTGGTTCCAGAGCGAAAAAGTGGAAGGCGAGTATTAGGGTGAAGGTGTCTATGCAACCACTTGGGGAATGGGTTGCGAATAATGATGCTCAAGGAATTACACCTTTGAAATTGGATAGGCAGCAATTGATGTGTCTCTTGCAAGAAAAGTATAGACCTGTTGATGCAAAGTGGACCTCAGAACGTTGCGCTATTTGTAGATGGATTGAAGATTGGGACTTTAATAAGATTATTATATGCAATAGGTGCCAGATAGCTGTTCATCAAGAATGTTATGGCGTTAAAGAGGTTCGAGATTTTTCTTCTTGGGTTTGTCGGGCTTGTGAAACTCCAGAAGTTGACAGGGAATGTTGCCTGTGCCCTGTCAAAGGGGGTGCATTGAAACCTACTGATGTTGATCCTTTCTGGGTTCATGTCACTTGTGCTTGGTTTAGACCTGAAATTGCATTTGTTAATCA
This sequence comes from Capsicum rhomboideum, assembly GCA_031232105.1. Taxonomy (NCBI): domain Eukaryota; kingdom Viridiplantae; phylum Streptophyta; class Magnoliopsida; order Solanales; family Solanaceae; genus Capsicum; species Capsicum rhomboideum. The sequence continues at coordinate 11,489,722 of CP124716.1, read as the reverse complement.
TGAGAAGATGGAGCCTGCGATAGGACTTCTCGCAATTCCACCAAAGTCCTTTCATCAAGAGTGCATCATATGCCAGCAGACTCATGGTTCTTGCATACAATGCTGTAAATGCACAATGTCGTATCATTCCACGTGTGCTTTTCGAGCTGGATACTACATGGAAATGCATTGCTCAGAGAATAATGGAACACAAACGACTAAATGGTTATCTTATTGTGCATCTCATAAAGTGCCAAATGAGGATAACATTTTAGTCATGCGAACTCCCAGTGGAGTTTACTCGAGCCAAAATTTGCTTCACAGAAGAAATGGAGGCCGAGTCTTGAAAGGGTTGAGGCTCATGCCTTGTGAAGCATCACCGACTGAAACTAATGAACCAGATTCCCTCTCTGCAGCTAGATGTCGAGTCTTCAAACCATCAACAAACAAGAAAGTTAAATCGGAACCAATAGTCCACAGGCTGACAATGCCTCACCATCTCTCGCTAACAGCCATACAGAGTATAAGCGCAAAACAATGTCAAGAAGAAAGGACTTTTCCAACATTGAGAGAAAGATTGCATCATTTGAGTAGAACTATAAACCACCGGATTTGTTTTGGAAAATCCGGTATACATGGATGGGGTCTCTTTGCAAAGAGAAAGCTTCAAGAAGGAGAAATGGTAGCTGAGTATGTTGGTGAGAGGATTAGGGGCAGTGTCGCGGACCTTAGAGAACGTCGATATAGGTCACAAGGCAAGCACTGTTACTTCTTCAGGATAAATGAAGTCGTAGTGATTGATGCCACAATGAAAGGAACCATAGCAAGATTAATCAACCACTCATGCATGCCAAATTGCTTTGCAAGGATCATGAGTCTTGGAGAAGACGAGGATCGGATTATTCTTATAGCTAAAAAGGATGTTTCAGCAGAGGATGAGTTAACGTTTGATTACAGGTTTGAGGCTGATCAGAATGATGAGCTTAAAGTCCCCTGTCTTTGTGGAGCTCCCAACTGTAGGAAATTCATGAATTAGAATAGCATAGGCGAAGAGATTATTGACTATCACTTCCTTAACTGTTGAGGATTGTGGGGATATTTTGATCTTCACCCACAGTCAATTTATTGTTAATTTGATTCTTTTGTTTATTCTTAACATGCACATATCTATATAACTTAGTATCTGTTTCAGGCTAGAGAGAATTTGTAGAATGGTAAAAGTATTTTCTCTCGCATGACATAGATTCTCTTCTAATTTAATGCAGATACTAATATGTTGATATTAGGTATGATAATAACGTCTCGACCGTTCTAAGGATCACATCACCATGTTTATAATTGTATTTTTTTAGTCGTTTTCACTCTGACATATGCCATACACAAATTTATATCTCAAATACAGTACTGTACAAACAAATTTTTGCCAAGGAGATTGGAGGTCATGAATGTTCAATGCACAATAAGAGCCACACCGTGTACACGAAAACAACGAATCCGTAGTAGCTTTACTTTCCCCCTATTAAACTATGATATACCGTAACAAATTAAAGAAATGGCTGAATATATGTGTGGCCCCTTAAATTTTCCCTTTTTTTTTTTTTTTTTTTTTTTTTTTTTGCTTAGACATTTATACAGTAACAAATTAAAAGAATATTTTCCTCTCTACCATTTGACCAAAATGACTTGTTTCTCTAATTTCCACCTACCTACCATTTATGAAACTTGGCCAGCCTCCATTTTCGACTACAATAAAGAACCCACCAACAAGTTTCTCTTATTTTATGCACTATAAGAGGAGATGAAATATTTTAAGTTATTTCCCACTGTCACGTTTTGATTGATCTCTTTGCTATGTCACAGTGTTTGAGATTCACACGCGTTCTTTTTTCCCTGCAGATTGTAAATAAGGTGTTCAATAGGTACATTTTTAGCTAATGTGCAATAGATACAACTTTTAATACAGGTGTCTAAATGCAAAAATTGGACAAGTTTAAGTGGCCGTATATATGTATTCAGCCTAAATAAACAGATACAGACTTATTGACGACGAGTCATTGACATAGAAGAAGCATTACTTCTAAAACTTGTATCATCCGTTGATGGAATGAACCCTAAGCAACCTAGTACCCCTAATTTCTTGTATGGCAAGAAAGTTTTCCTCTTCATCTCTTCCGAAAATGCCCTGTTCAACGTGTAATGCAACTCATGAGCCGAAACCTCCCTCCTCCTCATCAAGGATCTTGATGACACTGATGATGATCCAACACTACTAGCAGTTGATCTAAAGCTTGAAGTCTTCGCGTCCTCCTCTTTTTGAGCTTTCTTTATAAACTTGTTTAATTGATCTGTACTACTTGCTCTACCCTCAGAAGCACTTCTGAATAGAAACAAATCTTTCAGTTTCCATTTTCTGTACCAGAGTGATATTGATGATGAAACTGAACACAAAGAGTAGGAGCTAGTCTTTGTGGCTTCCTGATTGCTTTCGCGATCAAATACCAGATCGGGAACGGATAAAGATCTTGTCTTTTTTGGCCTAGAACTTGTAGAATTTCCAGCAGTATGTTCTATGGCTGCAGCAAATGGATCAATTTCCTTCTTGTTTCGTGGAGAGAACGTCTGCTTGAACCTTTGCTTCGGTGATCTAGGCGAATCAAACGGTTTATGATCACCTTCATATTGTAATCTAGGTGGTGGCTTCAAAGGCCTGATTTTTCCACCATCAAACAGCTCATCAGCGGCTGAAAATGAACTTCTCTCCAACTGTCCACTAAAATCAAAAGCAAAATCCTCCTCCTCCTCATTATTAGTACCGCTAGTTTGATCTCTTGATTTTGGAATTCCAGGCTTTTCCTCCCAATTGAACGGAACTTCACCGGTTGTCATGTTGAACTCCTCGTCGTGCAGGACAGCAGAGACACGAGCAGGGCTAGTGGGGGCGCTCAGAAAAAACATGCCGTAACGTTGAGGGCTTGAAGAGGCACTAATATAAGGAGTAGTACAAGCACTACTGTCATCCAAGTGAGCTGACGGTACCATTACTTCTATCTCCATCAAAATTGTTTGCAAGTGTTTGGTGTGGAGCTAGAGAGGATGAGGGAAACTCAGCTCAATTTCAGCAAAACAGGAGAAGAGGAGGATGATGATATATAACTATTACAGTATAAAGTATAAATGCAAGGGGATGGAGCAGTTGGAATTGGAAAGAGGAAGGAAAGTGATGATTAATTTGACTAATGGGAAGACAGAGTTGTAGCCGCCTTTGGTTTCTGTTTGTTGTTATGGACTTTTCAATGTTGAATGGAACATTCTAACAACTATACGAGTACATTACTAGATGAAATAACGACAATTGTCCTCTTCACAGACAAAAGCTAATTCAGAGTTAAAATCTAAATCTTAAGGCACTGGATATATAAGTCATTTGAATTTGTCGATAATTTTATTTAGATATTTGAATGATTGATATATTTTAATTGAGTAAACGAATAATTAAAAAGTTTTTATGTGTGTTCATAGGCATTTATTACCTAGATAAGTAAATCACATAAGATGTTTCTTCTTCTTTAATTATACACACCAACATATATCAATTGGAACTTGCATGAAGTTTAACGGTTTATTAAGGTTATGCGTATCATTAGAAAATATGGAATATTTTGTGTGATTAACCTATCTAGGATGCGGCTCCTCTCCATTTCCCTTCTCTCCAATTTCTACAAGTTCCTATTTGGATTAATGACACATGACAAAAATTAAATTTAATGGTTAAGATTTAATTGTCTAAAGTAAATCTCTAATCATGATTTAGATAAAAATTAAATTATGTTATTTGGCTTTAAAATTAGGAAAAAGGCTCAAATATGCCATCGAACTATTGAAAATGGCTCATCTATGCCATCCGTTATAAGTTTGGCTCATCTATGCCATCGCCTTTAAAAGTTTGGCTCATCTATGCCACTGCCGTTATAGAAAAGTTTATTTGTGCCATTATTTTGCAAAACTATTTTTGTCATATGACCTCTTATTAGAAGTCCATGTCACCAAATCCAAAATCAACCAATATTTCTTAAAAAAAAAAATTAAAATAATACCCATTAAAATAAAACCCGACACAATTAATGGGTTTGATTTTTATTTTTAATTAGTCCAATTTTTATTTTTAATAAGTTCAATTTTTATTCTAACTGTGTGGATCAAATTTTATTTTAACGGGACTGATTTTTAAGTTTTTATTTTAAGTAATATTGGTTGATTTGGATTTGGTAATGTCGACCCCTAATAAGAGGCCACGTGACAAAAATGGTTTTGTAAACATCACCGTTACAAAATAATGGCACGAATGAACCTTTCTGTAATGGCAGTGGCATAGATGAGCCAAACTTTCAATGACAATGGCATAGATGAGCCAAACTTATAACGAATGACATAGATGAGCCATTTCTAATAGTTCGATGGCATATTTAAGCTTTTTCCTTAAAATTATTATAATCCCACAATCTTAGCAACATATTATCTTGTCCATAAATATATATAAAAAAAAAAAGTTTTCTTCCTAATTTTTTTTCCTACGTAGGATTCATCTTTTAATTTTTTAAATTATTTTTTTATTGCATTTTTTTCTTCGAAACTTTCTCTAAACAATTATCTTCAGAAAATTAATTTTCACAATTAAAATATGGAGAAAATGGGTTAGATAAATATGAGAAATAATTGACTCTCCAGTAGCTAATGTTTAACGAAAAGTTCCAAAAAAAAAAAATGCAATAAAAAATTAATTTAAAAAATTAAAAGATGAATCCTACGTAGGAAAAAAAAATTAGGAAGAAAGCTAGTTTTTTTTTATATTTAGGGACAAGACAATATGTTGCCAAGATTGTAGGATTATAATAATTTTTTAAGCTAAATAATAAAATTTAATTATTATCTAAACCATAATTAAAAATTTACCTTAGACAATTAAATCTTAATCATTAAATTTAACCTTTGTCATGTGTCACTAATCCAAATAGGAACTTGAAAAAATTGGAGAGAAGGGAAATGGAGAGGAGCCGAATCCACCTATCTACATAATAGGTGCACACCCAACAAAAAAATTCAATTTTTGAGTTGAAAGTGTCTAATAAAAACATTTTATCATATGTTCATGTGTTCAATCGAAACATGTCTAGCTCGAGTCTCTAAATTAAATTTATAGATAAATTTAAAGAGTTATCAATATACTCGACTAAATTCTAATAGGAGTAATACATAATAAGGCGTGATGACTTCCATTAAAATTACATTCTATAGAAAAGAGTTTAAATAGTAATTAATTTATTCTCTAAACTATATTTAACATAATTTTTCTTTAACATAGTAGTAATAGACATTGATTGAGCCATTTAAATTATGTTGATATTCAAGTAATATATATATAAAATATTATCATCCAGTATGTCGTCTTTGTTGTTGGAGCTAACTTATACGCAGACATGACATCAAATTCAGACCAAAACAAAAAGACAAAAAGGCATAACATCAAATGTGAAAAATCCAAACTGCAGAATGAAAGAGTACCACATGCATAGTCAATGTTTTCCACTCCATACATAATCAGGGTAGAGTTTTTAAGAAAAATAGCGAAATGCATGCTTTAATTGACTACTTGACTGTATGAAAAGTCTTCTAGAGTTGATTAAATTTACAAAAAATGTGAGGGTAACGTCATTTTCAAAAAGATTAGTTTTTGATTTTTTTCTTCTTCTTCTCTTCACGTGCTTTTAGTTATTCTACTCACTCTACCCAAAAAAATAAATAAATTATTCTACCCATATTTTCTAAAGTTTTTGAGGTAAGTCCTGGTATGTGTGGCCCAGATAGGACGAAATAAGTAGCTTTAGGTCAGCTTCGTTGATTTAGAAGATAAGTTATGTTGGGATTAGTTATTTTAAAAGTATTTTTTTTTTATTAATTGTTGGTTTGTTGAATTAAAAATATCATGTATTGCATAATTTTTAAGAAAAAGTTGTTTGTTTATAAAATTAGTAGACTTTTCTCGCAAAGTTATGACCATAATTGATGTGTGCAATTTTTTTTTCTCTTTTAGATATTTATACTTGAAATTAATTATGTGGATGACATAAATGATGATTATCATAAATAGTTTTAATATTTTATTTTTATATAGTATGACTATTATAGAGGGATAATTTTATAAAGTAAATACCGTGATAAAGAATGTCACAATTGTTATACTTAAAATGATATTCTAAAAAGAGTAGCCTAATGGACTAAAGTTTTCGCTACTTGATTGATCCGGAAAATGGTCAAACTACAAGGATAAATTTATAATATAGAGAAGTAAAAATATAACATGAAAAATTAATTTTGAAGAAAATTAGATAGTTAGAGTAAAATATTATTATAATGAAGTTTAACTTTATTATTTTTTAAAAACACTTTTTCAAAAAACTCTTTACAACAAAAGCTACTTTTCAAAATATGTAATTTTTTAGAAATTTAAATGAACTTACTAAAACATCCCTAAAGCCAAAAGCTATAATGAGATACCTAAGTAATACAAAAGAGTTGCAAAAGATATACTCCCCATTTCATATTGATTGTCACATTTTGTTTTTGCACGTCTCAAAAAGTTAGTATAATAAAGAATTTTTATTATTTCATCCTTATCTCTCTTCTATAAATTATACACTTTACAAATCCTTATAGCACAGGCCATTTAAAATTCCAATACTGCCCTCTTGTCGGCAAGCATATCGACTCACGGATGTTATCCCCACTATGTATATTTTTTGTTTTTGGAAGTTTATATCCAATATATATTTATATATTATATAAAATAATTTATCTTACTCGTTTAAAATTAAAAGAAAAAAACTACATACCAATCAATTATAATTAAGTACAAGTATGCTTATAAAATACACTGCCTCTTGCGTTACGTAATTCGGGAAAACAAGTGGGAATGAGATTCTACTTCCTCTGTTTAAAATAGTTATCACGTTTGACTTCTTAAAAATTAATTTAATTATTTTTTAAAATTAGATTAAATTAAATTAATATTTTTAAATTAAATTTTAAATATTTAAAATTCATATATAAATAAAATAAATTATAATTTTTTTCCTATTAATATAATAAAAAAAACATCTGCACAAAATATGTGTGCATAAAAGCCTTTGGTTTCCCATGGAAAATAGGACCCTTTGTCTTCCCACAAAAAGTCAATAAAACCTTTTGTGCTTGAGTAGTTATTGATTTCGAAAAAAAAAGAAGAAACATGGTTGGTGGAATCGCGCGTGGTCGTCTGGCTGAAGAGAGGAAAGCATGGCGTAAGAATCACCCACATGTGCGTTCCTTAATATCTTACTAAGATTACCTAACAATAAATATTCTTTCATTCTTAATTAATATCTTGAAATTTTAGCATGTGAATCTAAATTAATCGGGTCTCAAACTGATACAGACATTAAAAATAAAAGTATATTAACGGGTTTAATTGTTGTTTATGTTAATTTTTTTATGTGTTAGGGTTTTGTGGCAAAACCAGCGACTGGTCCGGATGGATCTGTCAATTTAATGGTCTGGCGTTGTATTATACCTGGTAAACCTGGGGTAAGTTTCTTCTCTGCCTCCTTTGTGAAAGTAAAGACTTTAGGTGCCAATGTCAATGTAATTTCTTTTCTTGTACTTATGTTTGCCATAGGACCTAAAATTTGTACTATCAAAGGTTGTGGTAGGATATATATATATATATATATATATATAATACAATAGACCCTTGTGGTCTGACTCTTTCCTTCCCTCACCCATGCATAATGAGAGCTCTAGTGCACTGGCAGGGGCGGAGCCACCTTTGGGCAAGGGGTTCCCTTTGGTGGAAAATTATGCTATTTATACATGGCTAAAATTATTTTGTTATATATATATAGTAGATGTCAAACCTCCTTCGGCTGGATGTATGTTTACTTCCAAACCCCTTAGTGAAAATCCTGGCTCCACCACTGTGTACCGGGCTCTCCTTTAATATGAAAAACTAGAAAAAAGAAAGGGTTGAATTTGGAAATCAATTCTCTCATCACCTGGGCTCTATTCCTCCTACAGTAGGAGTCCGACTTCTAATTCTTTGAAAATCCTCTCCTCTGTATACTCATCTTTAGTTTCTCTAGCCCTACCTCTAAGATTTCCCCTCTCAATCCTTTTATCTTCTCAATCTATTCTTCCACTCCAATACTAGCAATGGATGCTGAATTACTCATGGCATATGCAACTGTTTGGTATATCTACTTTGGTCTATCCTTCATATAGCGAGTTAATTTCTGCATTTGTTCCTTGAATTGTAGTTCAGGATTGGAATACTTGTCCTAGTCTTCAGTAACTGTATTACTGGTCCTCTTTATTTGCTTCCTGTGTTGTTAAAGGTGAAAAGCTTTAGATAGCGCTCCTTGCAGTTAAAAGTGTGAACTTTAGTAGAAAAAAGGCACTACAGAGAAAAAACAAAAAATATATCTGCAATGCAAGAAAAAATAACAAATTCATTCATAATGTTTTCCTTAACAGTTGATCTGATTATGTTTATTGTTTAGTACACCTTGATTCAAGATAGAACTCACGGAGTTGAGTCTCCTAATAGTTTCAGCTAGTCTCATTAGTTTCTAGGTGAAACACCTGAATGACTGAAATCTATGAGAAAGAACAGGAAGTCTGCTAAGTATTCATCCGTCTGATCACTCCTAACAACAACATATACTCAATGTAATCCTACAAGTGGGATCTGGGGAGGGTATAGTGTACGCAGACCTTACCCTTACCTCGTAAAGTTAGTCATTAGAGAGGTTGTTTCTGATAGACCCTCGGTTTAAATAAAGCATTTCCAAATAGTTTGAAATTTGAATAACAACGAAATAATGCGATACCCAAAGCACAAAAAACACACAGGTGATAATCAAAATCGAAGAACAAGAAACTACAAGAATTGTGCTAAATGACTTTGTCAATCTTGAGAGGTATAAAAATATGGTGATACATATGAATGACTTTGTCAGCTGTAGACCTGAATCAGTTTGCTGGTGTTATGTCATAGACACTCAAGTCCTTGAAATAGACTTTGAATCTCCATGGCACTAATATTTGGCTCGAATTAGAGTTCATGTTGTTTGCCTCAAACAAGTAGAGGTCTGAGCAACAAGCTGCACATAACACGAAAAAATGTGATAGTGTTGTACCCTTAAGTCCAATTGGGCTTTCGTGTTCCCCTCGTGTCAGAAGTTCTTTCTCGAAGAAATTCAAATGGATTTTCCCAATATTTGGGATCCCTGTTGATTGCCTACACATTGACTAGTAGGAGGCCTGAGCAACATAACCACAGGGTCACACGAAAAAATGTAGTGATGAAATGATTACATGAGGCACTTCCCGTGACTTCGATCAATCTGTCCCACATTGCTTGTGAAAAAGTGATTTCTCCTCCTCTGACTTTTGAGTTATTGAATCATTTGCTTTTTGTTTCAAGCATGGCATATATTTTGCTTGTGTCTACTGTTATCAAAACCCGTTTTTTCACCTTATTTCTTCAGTTGATTGTGAAGAATAATGTTCAAATTTTACAGACTGATTGGGAGGGAGGTCACTATCCCGTGACAATATACTTCAGTGAAGACTATCCTAGCCAACCCCCGAAGTGCATGTTTCCTAAAGGTTTCTTTCATATAAATGTCTATCCTTCAGGAGATGTGTGTTTGTCTATCCTCAATGCGGCCACTGTAAGTACTTGTTGCTGCCATTGTGTTATTTCCTGTGTTACTGATTTGTATTTACAGCTCGAAATTGTCGCAAATATCTCTTCTTAGGGGTGGAGTCCGGCCATTACAGTGAAACAAATTTTGCTGGGTATCCAAGAATTACTCGAACAGCCAAATCCCAGTTCTTCAGCACAATTTGAGTGTAATATGCTCTATATGCAGCAGGTATCATACTTGAGATTGTGTATTTGGTCAATATTTACTTTTTACATTCAACACTTTCCCGACGTACTCTTTTTATATCTAATCCTTACAACATAATTTGAATCATCTATGCATAGTGCCTAGTACAGTTAGATCTCTCTCTAACAATCAAGTTTTCTTTGGAACCGATTTTCATGCTATGTTATATTATATGTTCTCTATAACAAAAAAAAAAAAAATGCATTTAGATATAGCAACCAAGCAGTATCCTGACAAACAAGGCCGTTGTAGAGATGGTTGACTATAGCAACTAATTTGCAGGTACTAGAAATCCACGATAGTTGCCGCTACTTGGTTATAAAAGCGTATAATGTGCTGATTAAATGTATATTCAAATGATTCCTAATTTCCCTCTTTCAGTACTTGCGATAAAAAAATATGCATTTGGAGTTATTGATGCATGCTGTATGGAAATAACCTCATAGATTGCTGATAAAAGTGTTCCTAATTTAGCTGAATTGTCATTATGAATAATAATGTGGTTATCACTTATGCAGGATAAAACTGAATACAAGAGACGAGTGAAGGAGCAGGCTAATCAATATCCAGCTCTAATCTAATATTAATTAGCTGCTTTAGAAGTACTTAGGTAACTAAATTATATTTGACTATGGCTAAACTTTCTCTTGATTCTTAGCATAGTCAGTAGGATGCTAAGGGCAATAGGGCATCTTTTGTATCCTGGTTCCTTTCTTCGGAGGATTGTTAGCCTCTATTAACTTATTTAATTACCCTGTTCCCCACTATAACATAGTGATTAATTACTGAGCATTATATATATTCCACATAACTTGTTATATTTGGAGGCTTATGAACTGCAAGATAAAAATTTCCATGTTTCTTTTTGTTTTCCCATCTGCTGTCCAGTACATACATTCTGGATTCACACTGATTAGTCCCACGTTGGGGGATGCGACTCTACTCACCCGAGACTTCTGGTTAAGGAGATAAAAACTTCTCTATGGCCCTTGTTGTACTGGCACATCAGGCAAAATAGGAAAAACCCATATGTTAAAATTTTTCTTGTCCAAACACTCAATATATAGGTGATTCTGTTTTAAGGGTATATCAAGCTTTTTATAGTAGAACCTACCTAGTAAAACATTGACAAAGCATTGGACCATTTGTGCCTGGAAAATGGATATTAATATAATAGAAAAATAATATACACTTAATTTTTTTTAAACTTTGGCTTGTAATAGAGTATACACATTTTTTATACCAAGTACACGGGCAAACGATCGCAAATAATTGTGTACACGAGGGTGAAATTGCGTTTAGCCGCCTGGCTACTTGTCGATTATTTTTAGAATGGAAATATAGTTTTTGTTGACCTTTCATTTAGTAAACTTAAAAGACATTAATTTATTTTAGTGCTCTTTTCTTTAGATGTCTCATTCATATGGAGTATCTTATTTAGATTTCTTCTCCTCTGTACTGCTAATTCTGTCAAAATAAAGTATAATCAAACTTCTCTACAGGAGTTTTATTTGTTTCGACCTCATTTTGCTTGTTATATCCCTTATTGCATAGCATCATTTAATATTTGAATTTTATTTGATTGTTATAGACAAAAAATACCCAAAAAAATCAATATTTTCAATCTTTTATGTGTCCACTAGACGAGTAGCTGGGTAGAGACCTAACAGACCTTAGGATGGTAGCTTCTCTTGATTGCTTTGCAAGTTAAATAAGGATCAATCAAATTAAATTAATAGATTATTTTTTTGTTATTATACAATTATTAAAACACAGATTAAAGGTATTCATAGCCAGGTTATTTTATGAAAAATATTTGGTTATAATGATGATTTTGTCATGGAGAGGCAAAATATATATAACAGAAACTTTTCTTTCAAGTTGATGGTCTATCTAGACAACCTTTGTACTCCCACCAACGTAAAGCTAAGGTTTACATACACCTCATCCTCATCTGGCTCCTCATGATATCCACTTGTAGGATTACAATGCGTATGTCGGTGATTGTATTATTATAAATGATGAATGTTATAGAGAGATCTACAGTATAATAGAAAACAATTTCTGCTATTTTAATTTAAAAAAACAATGTCTGCTCTTTGAATCAAGGAAGGTCAAACAAATGAACAATGTAAAACCTTTTAGATCCAGAAAAAGGCACTCCATATAAAAAGGTGCCTAAATTCCTCAAAGCATAAATTTTACCTTTGCGCAAAAGATGGCCGCTTTGCTCATTATTGATTTGCAAGCGGATGGAAGTTTTTGCACATTATTATAATTATCATCACAAATAAAACGATTGATGCAAAAAAGAAAATTAACTTACACTGACATATGTATGAATGAACTTTTTAATAAAAATCAATGAAGTGCAACACAAAAATTATTATGAATAGAAAATATTACAGAAAAAAAAAAAAGAAGAAAGAACCAAAGGAGGCGAACATTGAATTGAGGCTTTGTTAGGGTTTATATTTGCCTTTATATAGAGTTTTGTGCACCTAATAAGATATACAAAAATCATGCTTGGAATAAGGGCAACGGGTAAATAGAGAATACACTCCAATACAAAAATATCATAATTTTGGACAGGCAAGTTGGTCTGCCACACCATTAAACAAATAATAATAATAATAATTAAAAGTATACTATATATATATATATATTTATTTATTTATTGTGTGATTGTATGAGATCTGACTGGATGCTGATCTGTTCTTTTACATAAAATAATACAGGACCATACCGACATGTTGTAATTAATTTATTCTACTATTAAATCTTCGAAGAATCTGCTTCTATCGATTTTTTAAGGAAAATTTGTTTATTTAGGGAACTTAATTATGGTACTTCCTTTATATGGTTTGTACTTTGTTGCATTACCAATTCAGCATTCATTTGTTCAATAAAATTTCAAATCATGGGAAAATTGCAAGACTTTTAAAAATAGGGACAAAATTTAAATGATGGCCTAAAAAGGGATATTTGCGCTAACTATCCTATTTTTTGCAGATTTCTTATGGTTTGTATATATGAATGAAATAACTTGCACATTAGAATTATAACCAGACTTTTGTATAACAATTACCCTATGTAACAATATTCATCGTAACAGACAAGTTTTCTTTGGAATCAATCTTTTATCCAATGTCAAATATCGTTGGTAGGTGACTAGGTGTATATAAACCAATTCCTGTAACAAAAACGAGATTGTTATAGAGACATTTAACGGTAAAAACGTTTTCTTTTGAATTAATAGGGGAACACCCATTAAATTGCTTTTTATGAAGTTGCATAAAGCTACTGATTACTACCATAAATTGCTTCATAGATGTTATTAGGACATTAAGAAACCAATTTCAAATATCAAATGTATTTATGGGATCCCAAAGATCTCATCACCATGGAATAACATTCTTAATGCTTACAGAAAGTTTCAGCTCAAATTCAACTTCTCATATCTTCTTTTCATATCTAAAAGCTTGTGTTGTCCATTAGGACAAGAAGCATGTTTTATGCGGGTTGATTTTTCTTAGATTGTTACTCAACTAATAGTTATTATCTCAAAAAGTCACATTTATTTTTTTTCAATTTTCTATAATAAAGAAAATGACTTTATGAGATGATAGTTATTAGTCAACTGTCGAGTGACCATATGAGAAATCAACTCTTGTTTTATGCCTCTATTACACCATGTAGTTTCTGTTTCTTGGAAGTCAATATAAGACTTTTGCTTCAGAGTAGCTATCAACTACTAAGACCATTTTATCAGGACAAGAAACTGTATTGTATTTTCCAGTACTGGCAATGTACATTTCCATAGACAGCTCTATCGATTCAATCTATTCCGCCCTCGTGAATTATATAGTTACAGTTACACCAACGAAAGCAACAATGTGATTTACAAGTCATGGCTCTGCTCTGAAAGTTTACATATGTGCAAATAGGGTCAATTCCAAATCCATTGATCTTTGGTTCATTGCCCTGGAGAGGACTAAAGTAAATACATGAGTAATGGGGGTCAAGCAACCAAAAAATCCTCAAGAAATTTTCAAAAGTCTACTGTTTTCACTTGTCGAAAAATCACCTGATTGAGAGCTAGATATGCTAGCAAACTCAGAAGAATGAATAGAAATTCCGTCAGTGGAATACCATTCTGAGCCGAAACTATCTTTAGTTATGGACGAACTACTTGGTGTATCTGGAATGGCTAGTAAACTTGAGTTCTGGAATGGAGGTTGCATTGGCACTGGAATTTCAGTTTCATCGCTTCTTAAGATCGTTACCACTTCAGACATCGATGGTCGTGAAAATCTTCTAGTTTGTGTGCACAATAGCCCTAGCTGAAGCACACGCGATGCCTCCTGTTCTTGAAAGTCACTCATCAGCCTGCTGTCGATGGACTCAGTAATCTTATTCAACTTGTAATTTCTCCACACCTGTTACAAGAGTTAAGAACCATGCTCTATTTAGTACTAAATGGCAATGCAATATGAAGTATGATCACACTCAAAAAGTACGTTATTAATATTGTTGAATTGTGTGCCCAACTCGTAACAAAGCTTAATCTGTTAGAGAAGACATAATTTTTTAATTTTGTTATGACTTCAACAGTCAATTGAATGAGGATGGATTTGCGACTTACAGATTGTAGTACTGATCCGGAATCACTCACAAAGGCGTTGCTCTTTGTACAACATGCAACCTCTATTGCCACTACTCCAAAGGAATAAACATCTGCTTTCTCTGTTAAACATCCCTGAAGAAGATATTCAGGAGCTAGATATCCCCTACAGCAGAATGAGAAATGATGGAATCAAATATCTGAATTGCTCTCGGAAAAACATAATATATCGCTTGGAATTAGACTAGAATTATTCTTGGGAAACTTGTAACTGAAATTTGAATATTGATAACTTACAAGGTTCCTGCAACTCCAGTGCTGACATGAGTTTTATGGGGAGCAAAACGTCGAGCAAGTCCAAAATCAGCAATCTTTGGGACAAGGTCATCATCAACAAGAATATTACTGTTTTTGATATCCCTATGGATTATCTTTGCTTTGCTTCCTTCGTGAAGATATGCTAGCCCTTCTGCTATTCCCAGTATAATTTCAAACCGCTCCTTCCAGCTTAAAAATTGACGCTTGTTCTTATCTTCAAGAAAAAACAATCAAATTATTGTATTTGCCCCCAAAAAAGTACGGTAAAATACTACTACAAATTAGATTAAACTTGAAGAATTGTTACCAAAAAGCAATTGATCAAGGTTCCTGTGGGATACATGATCAAAAACCAGAAGACTCTCTGGTCCTTCTATGCTACAACCCAAGAGTTTCACAACATTCTTGTGTTGAATACCACTGATCAAATTGACCTCATTGAAGAACTCCTCTGCCCATTGACGCGTATTGTACAATAATCTTTTCACAGCAATATTTTTGCCATCAGGAAGAATCCCTTTATATACTGAACCAGATCCACCTTGGCCTAACTTGTTGAAAGGATCAAAGCCCCCTGTTGCTTTTTCTAGCATTTCATACTTGAAATTTAGTTTCGACATCTCAAGAGCCAGTGGAATCTTATGAACCCTCTTTGTACCTATATATGCCGCGATAAGCACAAGATTCATCAGAACAGGAACAAACGAAATTGAATATATAGAATTCTCAACTTGAAGAACACGATATATGTAGTATTAAAGAAGTATACCTCCTTTATCCTTAGAGTATCTTCGATAGCCTACATAAGCTCCTAAAATAGCAAATATTCCCAAGATAGACGATAATGCAATTGCTGCAATTAACCACACATTCATAAACCTCTTTGGTCCTGGAAAAAAACAATTGAACAAGGGACCATGTTAGCTAAAAAATATACAAGTAACAAATATTTCCTTTATAAATTGCTAGAAATAGAAGGGGGGTCTTGGCGTTGTCACCATGTGACCTAGATATCACAAGTTCAAGCTATGGAAACGTCCTCACACAGAAAAACAAGGTAAGACTATACACAACAGACCCAATGTTGTCTACCCCTCCCCCAAACTCGTGCATAGAGGGAGCTTAGTATATCTGGTTACTTTGCTCGAAATAACCTGGGGCTTAGGAGAAGGAGCGTCCAGAGTTCCTTAAAAAGGGGCACAGACTAATTAATATCATGTTTAGACTGATAGGACTTAAAAAATTCTTTCACATTACCTTTATCAGCGAGGACTAGTGCTCCATCATCGAAGAATTTATTAGAAGAGTATCTCAAATAGCAACCAGCATTCATGGCTTTTCCCTCTGCAGCAGGCAAACATTTTCTTAGCATATCTCCAGCATTATTCAGGCACTTAGTACATACTTCGGGTTGCAAATAATCCCAACATTGTCCTAATGCATAAATAGCAAGCAACCCACTTTTCACAACCGTTGCCCCAAATCCATTATTCACTATCGACATGGTTGTCACATTCGCGATTGCACGATCAACTCTTGCTGCAAAATCCCTCTTCATGTACTGATCATTCGTTATATCCGTGGGAGCACCACAAACAAAAATGGACAAATTCTTCTCTATGGTCTCGCCAAAAAAGTTATAATTGTCATATCTGAGAAAACAACCATCGAGGTAAACAAAGCCACCAGGAGAAGGAATGCATTTGTTAAGCTTATCTTTAGCTTCAAGGAAACAAAGCTTGCATTCGTCCTGAGAAAGATCGTTGTGACATTTCGCTAATCCATAAATATCAGGTTTATTCGTGTTCATTTCATATGTTGCAGACTTATTTTCCGAAATGAAATCACTGAGAGTCTCCATGACTGCCGTGTATTTTGGTAATAAATCGATAATCTCCACATTTTCCCAGTTCTTGCAAGAAATATTAGCAACGGTAGTTCTCGGATCACAAAGAGACGGAGAAAACATAAAGATGAAATAAATTAAGGAGATGAACGTAACATGTTCAAGGTATCTTGGTGCAAAAGGCATTAAATCAATATAGGAATTGTTTTTCTTCGTCTTGTTTGAGTAAAAAGAACAAAGGAACGGGACAACGATTGATCCTAAGCTATTCTATACATTCCATTTGTACAATTGATATTTATGTAACAAATAAACATTTTTGTACAGAGCAATTAGAAGGATTGAAAAGATTTTAAGTTTTCAATATGTTATGGAAATATCTAAAAGTCGACTGATTTTCAATTTTCTCCACCTTTCCTTCTTCTTCTTCCTCTCTCTTTTTATTTTATGCAAATAAACATGAGAATGCATAAATGAGTTGTAAAAATTAAATTTTTGCAGAGGAAGAGAGAAGAAAATAACGGGGCCTGCCCCGTTTGGGGAAACTTGAATAATGTCAATGATTTTCGACTCAATTTTGTTCTTTTTTTGGAAACAGAGAGTTGATTTGAGATAATATAAATGGCTGGTATTAATTTCCAAGTTCCATCACAGCTTAATGGTAGTAATAAAATCATTCAGGATGTTTTTTGTGTGGATATTTTTATACTTTTCTATTAATCTATATCATTGTATTCATTTCTATTTAGCTAAATCCACCTTTTTAGCAGCCGATGTAGGGTGACCGTTGTTTTTATCTCGAATTTTGTCTACATGTACATATGTATTGGTACATAATCCTGAACTCCGCCTGTATGAGCTTACTTACATTATTGTCGGTCTAAAGCCTGCCTGGAGTATAAAAGAACGGGTTGCGGTAGTCGGACAATCAATATAAAATTTATCAATTCATGATGATGAATCATTTTAAAATCCAGGAGTTGAACCATAAAGATCAACTGAATTAGAATAATTTTGTCATCAAGATGAAAATGTCTGATAAGCAACATTAATTGCAGGAAAGAGATTTAGTTTCCTATACTAAAAATTATTGAGGAAAGTGACCATATATGGTTTCCATAACAGCAAAATGCATGTTATCTGAAGTTTTCCAGTGGCGTTTGCGCTGATTTATGAACCAATTGTTAATCTGCTTTGGATCTAAACCTGTTGATTCTGCTAGATATACTTTGTCTCCTTCCTGCATTCACCAAGTCCATAAATAATAATATTGTTTACATCTAAAATTGAAAAAGATTTTTTTTTTTAAAAAAATCTACCCTCTATACCCGCTTTCGATTTCATTGCTTAAGAAAATGGGTGAATAAAGTCATTTTTCTTTCTTTTGTATCAGAAAAATCACTTATCGTTTGCTATTTTACTCAAAAGATTACTCAACTAGGAAAGTGATATATCTGACCACTTATTAATGACGTCACCCAATACCCAACTCCTCATTATTATTATTATTATTTTGGAGAACAGAAAATTGGCAAAATAAATGAAATGGTTATAATTACCGTAGGGTAAGGCCAATTGTAGTGAGTAGTCCACCAGTTTAGCAATATTTGTCTTGCTTCTCTGGGCAGTTTTCCCTTGTTATTCTTCTTGCATAAATCATGCTTTAGACTAGTTATATATCCACTGTACTTTCCCATTAACTTATCTTTTATTTCACTCCTGCATATTTCATCACTAGTAGTACTACTCTTCTGCTCATGGTCATTATTAGCCTCCCCACGACCAATCATACCACCAGCCTCTGTCTCTGCCTCTGCCTCTGCCTCCGATCCTTCGTCTTTCAAAATAAATTAAGGTAAATAGAAACAGTTAAAAGTTAGATTTCATATAATATATGTGAACAATAACATGCACTTGGAATGAAAAAGGAAACGGCTAATGATTAATATTAGGTAAATGGTTAAATTTGCTCTTGTGATATTCGAAATTGAATAATTGGACTTTTGGTCTAATCTTATAGAGTACACTATAGGGGAAGCAAATTTTGTAACTTTATTCGTATCTAACAGAATTTTGAGAAAAATCGAAATTAGTTATGAATTACGTCGTTGATATATATCTTTACTAGTATCTAACAGAATTTTGACATAATCTTATTAGGGACGAATTTTACTGTTTAGCTATTGAATTTATCCTTCGCTAATTCATGCTTTGTTTAGTAGTGAATTATATGGGCAAAGACAAAGTCTTTTTATAAATAACGACAACACGATAAATTAAAGTTTGCTCAATTTTAAAAATGTACAGGTACGATAATTTTGGACCTCTTTTTCCCTCGACACTAGGACGACTTGGGTTTGTAAATGCGAAAAATCAATCAAATGGTAACATTCATTATGATATGTATATATACTCCCTCCGTTCAATTCATTTGTCTTACTTTCTTCTTTAGTTCGTCTTAAAAATAATGTTTCTTTTCTTTTTTGACAACTCTTTAATTGTAACTTTCCACGTGACACGTTTAAGACCACAACACTTCTGTGACTGAAGAACATTTTGATACATTCTATATTTCTTTAGTTTAAACCAAAAGATTCAAAAGTCTTTTTAATTTCTTAAACTTCATGTCAAGTAAAAAAAATCAGACAAACAAATTGAAATGAACGAAGTATACGGTATAAAGGACAAGAATAGGTTATTAACTCGTGACAAAGGCGTAGGATCGTTATGTCGTTTCAGTGTCAGAGAATCAAATAGATTGTACCACAATATAGCAAGGTTCATGGTTGCATGCTTGCATTATAACTCTTATAAGTACTTTATCCTTTTTTGGTGTTTCATGTTTTCTTTTATTGCTCATCAAACTACCTATGAGGCTATAGCCTATCTCTTCAGTTCATCTCTACTCCTAACGAAGGAATCAAACAAGGGAATTGACTAATTAATGAGCATTGCATGCATTTTTATTTATTTTTGACTTATAACATTGTTCGAAATAGTAGACTTAAAGCAATTATATATCACATTGAGCATGCAACTCACAAATTGAAAGATGAAAGATATAACATGTAACAAAAGACTAAATCAATAAAGCAAGTAGTCCTACAGGAAAATGCAAGAAAAATAGAAATCTAATATTACTCCCTCCGTCCTTATTTATGTGACATAGTTCGAATTTTGAGAGTCAAACTTTTAAATTTTGATTGTGAATTCGGACATGAAATGTTTAAGTTTTTTTTTAAAATAAAATTTATATATTTTGAGACTGCGTAAAAAATGTTATAAGTTACAGATAATTTAAAATATTTACAAGACATGAAAAAATCACAATCAAAGAAAAATTCATTTGCGTCATCAAAATCCCGAATAGTAAATACTAATTAGACTTAGCAAGCCCCAAATAGCCCTAGGGGCATGTTTGGAAAGCCATCTGGAGAATTGGATTTGGTGTAATTGGGTGTAATTATACAGTTTGACATGTTTGGTTGGCCAGATAATTACTTGGTCAGCAGGTAATTGGGTGTAATTGACAGGGGTAATTACAGTACTCTTTAATTCACAGGGGAGAGCTGTGAATTGCTGGTAATTACATGGTGTAATTAAAAGCTGCTTACCTTTTATTTTTATTTTTTTTGTTTTAATTTATTTTTTATTTTTATTATTTTAATTATTTTTATTTTTGTTATTCTAATATTTTTAAAAATATATTTTTTATTTTTTATTATTTATAATTCCTTTTCTTCTCATTTTTCAATATTTTCTTCTTGCGATTCCATGCAATTGTTAGTATTATCTATTTTTTATTTATTTTATGTTTATTTTTTGCATTTACCATAATTTTGTTAGTATTCTAATTTTTAAATTAAAGTAGAATTCATTATTGAATAAGGTTGTACACTTACGTTTTCCTTTTCTTTTGAATCATATTTATGTACGTTGTGTTGAAATTTGACATAAGAGTATTATGTTAACTTTTTTTTTTTTTGAATTTTGAACTTATGTTATATTTTCAGTTCCAATTTATTTATTTTACTAGTATTGACTTAATATTTCACATTGCAAAACATTCATTTTTAAGTTGAATTGATAGATTATCTTTTTGTCAAATGTTTTAATAATTTTATGACATTATATTTATAATATTAAAATTTTTTTTGTCAAACGTGCATTTCATGATGCTCTTAAAAATCATGCACTTTTAGTTTTTATAATTAATTTAATTAAAATATACTAATTTGAAAATATAAATCAATTATTTTTTCATAATATTTATTAAGAACATATGTTTATTAATTAATAGATTTTCAAAAGACAATATATATATATATATATTAAATATTTAATTTAATCTCATTTATAAAAGCCCTTATTTGTCTAATATAATTTTTTAGTTTTTGATAATTAACTTTTATTTTTAAAATTTAATATAACCATGTAATTACACTTGTACAACCAAACAGTGCATTTGTAATTACAATGTAATTACATTGTGGCAAACAAACAGGTCATCGTAATTGCTAAGCTGTGTAATTACTAGGCTGATAATTACTATCCTTGTAATTACACCAATTTTAATTATCAGGTGACTTTCCAAACAGACCCTAAAGGAATTCTTCTATGCATGGAATGTAGTTTTTTTTTTTTTAAAAAATAATAATAATAATTGTATCTTCTGGAACTGGGTCATAATATATATAAGCTTTACACATCTGATCTGTTAATATAATAAGCTTTAAATGACATAATAATCTCTCAACTGCTTATCTCCAACATTAATGCATGTTATAACAACTTTTCTAGACTGGATTGTACTTAAAATAACCAAAAAACCACACCATTAATTCCTTTTGATTACTTAACCGAAGCAACAAAAGCAAATTTAAACTAAAATTATGAATCAGGAGCATAAAAGGCTAATTTTTTGGCCAAAAATCAAAGAGGACAATGAATTATGAAAGAGACCAAAGGAAACAAAACGCTCTTGACTGAGTGATTTGTCCAGAGACTTCTGTGGGTTAGGGGCCAACACTCACAAAACGCTTGGTGTCCAGCGATTTGCAAGTCACTTGGTGTCCAGGGATTTGCAAGTCACTAGGTGTCCAGGAATTTGCATCACTTTGTGTCCAGTGATTTGCAAGTCACTAGGTCTCTAGCGATTTGCAAGCAGTGATTGCATGGCGTGATTTCTTAGCTTTCAGGTTTCTTACACCACGATTTAATTCATGAATATGTATATGCAGCAAGCTGATTTGGTTACATGCAACATGTGTATCTGCATGTGAGTTTTCTTTGTGCTTATGCAACACGTGAAGGCCTAAAATGCATAAAGTGAACTTATATAAATCCTCCATCTCTATTTTCACACAAGTGCAGAAACATTGTGATTAAAAGCAAAATATTTACAAACAAGATATAGGTTTCTAAAAATATTCTATCAAAACACAAGTTAAGATATTCTCAGTAAGGTATGTTCATGTATATTTTTTTTAGAATTGTTATCATTTATTTTGAAGTACAAAAATATTACATCTAATTCTTAAGCCTAAATATTACATTCTTTAAATAATTTTTATTAATTTTTCTTTGGATCATAATAAACTGATTCTTTATATATAGATATGAAACCTTTGTTAAAGTTACAAGATAAATATCGATCCCAAACAGTTTGGGACGGTACGGGACAAAAAATGTGTTTAAGTACACGTCGTGTCGATACTGAATTTTGGCAGCACATAAAGCGGTGTCCATTGCATTATCAAATCCTTCAATATTTAAGTTTGTGTGGATTTAGAGGAATCGTAGAAGTAGGATACATTCCTTACGATGTTGGACTTATAAGTGCATTGGTTGAGAGGTGGTGCCCCGAATTGGTACACGTCAGGGTAGAAGAGGTGGTCATAGAGCAGATAATGTGAAATGTGTGAGTTTCGGGGCGCCACCTCTCAACCAATGCACTTATAAGTCCAACATTGTAAGGAATGTATCCTACTTCTACGTTTCCTCTAAACCCACACAAACTTAAATATTGAAGGATTCGATAATGCAATGGAACCGCTTTATGTGTTGTCAAAATTCAGGATCGGCACGACGTGTACTTAAACACACTTCTTGTCCCGCACCATCCCAAACTGCTTGGGATCGATGTTTAGCTTGTAACTTTAACAAAGGATTCATATCTATATAAAAAAATCAGTTTATTATGATCCAAAGAAAAATTAATAAAAATTATTTAAAGAATGTAATATTTAAGCTTAAGAATTAGATGTAATATTTTTGTACTTCAAAATAAATGATAACAATTCTAAAAAAATATACATGAACATACCTTACTGAGAATATCTTAACTTGTGTTTTGATAGAATATTTTTAGAAACCTATATCTTGTTTGCAAATATTTTGCTTTTAATCACAATATTTCTGCATTTGTGTGAAAATAGAGATGGAGGATTTATATAGGTTCACTTTATGCATTTTAGGCCTTCACGTTTTGCATAAGTACAAAGAAAATTCACATGCAGATACACATGTTGCATGTAACCAAATTAGCCAGCTGCATACACATATTCATGAATCAAATCAAGGAGTAAGAGACCTGAAAGCTGAGAAATCACGCCATGCAATCACTGCTTGCAAATCATTGGAGACCTAGTGACTTGCAAATTGCTGGACACTAAGTGACTTGCAAATCGCTGGACACCAAGCATTTTGTGAGTGTTGCCCCCTGACCCACAGAAGTCCCGGGACAAATCGCTCAGTCAAGAGCGTTTTGTCCTCTTTGGTTTCTTTCATAATTCATTGTCCTCTTTGGAATTTTTGGCCAAAAAATTAGCCTTTTATGCTCCGGATTCCTAAAATTATCATGAGACATTCAACACTACTTTGTGTACTAACTGAATATATAATGTATACGGCCATAACTTTTATACTAATTAATTACTCTGTATTAGTTTATAAATCCTTAAAGTAATGATGAATCGAAGATTGAAACTATTCGATGCCTGAGGACGACAATATCATGGAGATTTATTGGAAACTTAACTTTTATTGTACTTCATTCTGCCACCATATCACATGCTCACCATATTTAATTGTCAGGTTTTTTGTTTGTTTGTTTTAATTAACAAGCTAATATTCCCTCTAGACTACTTAATATTAATTAGGGTTCTCTATGTTAGTTCAGGACTATTTGTTTCTTAATTTTATGTACATTAGAAGCTGTGCACATCTCCTTTCAACCAACTTCACTTTTTCTCTTGACAAATTGAATCCTCCTTTGACATAATTAAGAGCTAGGAACTTCTAGTGTAGTAGTAGTAAAGAGACTTCAAAAATTACTTTAGATGATTGATTCAAATTCCAAGTGTGATATTCTTGTATTTATTTGAATCCCCTTACCAATTAAAATTCCTAATTTTGTCATTGGGTATCATACTGAAGAGTGTGATAGATTCATGTGATTGATGTAAGAGATCCACTCATCATCTATATCCAGTGTAATCTTACATGGGGTTTGAGGAGAGCGGAGTATACGCAGTCTTATCTAAGAGATAACAAGCCTTTATTTTTGAAAGTACTGAGGAGTCAATGCTGGAACTTAAAGGGAAGAAAGAAACTCAGAAGAATCTAGTACAAAACATTGTAATTGCTTTCTTCAGACATGGAAGCACCTGAGAAATGTCATGTCATTCAGAACTAGCCGGTGAAATGGTAATTGTTGGTTTATTACCCCATTTATGCATATAGTTTCAAGGAACTATCAAGTGTCCAATGAATTAAAAAGAAACCTAAAATATATAGCTACCTTATTATGCAACTGTGGATAATCAATCTGAATCTGGACATTTTTTTTTTAAGTAAAACCTACATAAATCCCAACAAGTTTAATCCTAATTACTCCCTATCTCTACTCTTTGTTAAATTACAAATAATCCCTTATTTTACAATTTTCGAATACATAATCAGCATTCGGATACATAATTTTAAACTGGGGATACATAATTTTGAACTTAAGAATGTAACAGTTAATTGCTCCATTTTTGCTCGGATACATAATTGTGAAGTTGAGATCAATAATTTTGATTATTGAGATACATCCATTTCTGAAATTAGTTGGTCGAGATACATAATACATTAACTAGACCAAAGGGAGATACATAATTAAAATTACGTATCCGAAAATTTATGGTTTGTGGATGTATCCGGCTGTTTGTTTGTTTTTAAAAAAAAAGGATTTAGGTAATTAATAAAAAGGATAAGGATTTTATGTAGTTTAATAAAGATAAGTTGTGGTGTTATGTAATTTTTCCT
Organism: Capsicum rhomboideum; assembly: GCA_031232105.1. NCBI lineage: Eukaryota > Viridiplantae > Streptophyta > Magnoliopsida > Solanales > Solanaceae > Capsicum > Capsicum rhomboideum. Next base: position 11,464,662 of record CP124716.1, on the reverse strand, counting down.
TCTTTTTTTTTTTATCTCATTCAAGGTCATCAACTTATTATATTTTCTTGTACCATATTCAGAATGTTTGTTCTTTCTATAGTACATCTAGGAATTACCTTCTGCATTTCACTTTTTTACTTTTCACCATTTCTATTACTACTATTAGAAAAACAATAAAGCCGGCCCGAGAAGAACGGTATCGTTTGAATTAAGCATTTTAGGCCATAAACAATTAAAGTAAAATACTACTTAATTGTCCATTTTATAGTTTTATGTTTCTTAGTATATATATGACTTGACCTAAAATTTACGAAGATTGAAAGAACTTTTGAATCTTGTGGTACTAACATAAACTAAGGTGCATAATATATCAAAAATACTCTTTGAATCTTGTGGAATGGCATTCCTCTTAGGAATTGCAAAATGAAAATGTTATAGTAATTAGAAACTAATTAATAAGTATAGGAGTGTTATAATAATAGTCTCACATCGATTGTGGATATAATTGGTCTCATCTCCTTCAAAGTCTGGACAATTCTCATATCATAAGCAAGTTTTTTGGATTGAGTTATGGTTAAAATTCATTTTGTTAACATGTTATCAAAATCAAACACATTCAGTTATTGATTTACCCGATGTTAGACTCCGTGGTATATGTTCCATGATCTAAGTGGGGGTGTTAGAATAGTCCCACATTGATTTTGAATGGGACATTATCCGCCTCTTATACGATTCTGGATAATCTCACCTCATGATCTAATGCTTTGGGTTGAGTTAGGCTTAAGGTCTATTTTCATAATAAAAGAGCTATTAATCCCTTCTTAACCAAATTAAAAAGACGAGTACAACACTGCAATCTTGTTTCTAACGGTTAATAGCTGATATTAAAGTGGATAGAAAGAGTGTTAAAAAGCATATTTCATGTCATGTACTCCCTCAGTCTTGATACTTTTTATTTTTCGAAAGTCAATTTAATTCATGTATGTAAATATAGAGACAGACTTTTATATACCTGAAATATTGGTTGTAGTGCAGAGATTGGTAAGTTGATTTCGAACATCATTAAGAAAAGTAGTTGCTTCATTGAAAGACATCACCAGATCGGACTTGAACTTAGCTAAGACATCACAATAAGTCACCTGTGCAGGACATCAACGTTAATCACTAAAAAAAGATATTCCAGGGACAAACACATCTACACACATATATTGATCCCATATCCCCCAACCCCTAAACCATTTTATCTCTGTCTTGTGAAAGTAGAGAGGCTATTATTGATAGATCCTCGGTTCAAGTGAAATTCATATAGAAAATATAAAAGGAAAAAAAAAAGAATAAAATTGGCTTTTTAATTACCATGAATTTATCTAGCTCAGAATCGTCGCTGGTCATCAATTGATTTAATGCAGTATTGCTGCTGGTTGATTTCCTATAAAGATCTTTTTCTTGGACAATATTGTCCAACATATTCACAATCTCAGGTGGTGCTCCGACCTACAAAAATTATTGTTTGAGAATATAATTAAGTAAACAAAATTGTATTGCTCTCTTTAACAACTTAAGCTTTTATTTATGAGATAAGATGGACATACACTTTAATAATTATCGGTGAAAATTGTCAAATAAGAAGGGTTATTAATATATTAGTACTCATATCTTATCGATCACCAATGTAATTATTCGTTAACCCTAGATGTTGCATATCACATATATACTAGCACTTCAAAACCCTAAATCAAAGCTAAAATTTTTGAGATATTCCTTTACTTTTTCCACCCCACCTCATCATCAGTAGGATCAACAGTTTTTCCGCTTACCCTCCAGCATGACTCTAACCTCAACCTACCAATTTTCCTTGGCCTTTCTGAAATGAAAGGAATTTAATACCTTGTGGCAATCGATGTGAGTAAGAAGAAGCATAGGATACAAAGGATGAGAAGAGATCTTTGCTTGAATATTCTTCTGATCTTCTTGTAAATTAGAAGAACTATCAACAACTAATGAACTAGCAGCTGAAAGTACTGCTGGTTCATAATATTCCATAGGTACCGTGCCGCCGCAAAACTGCGGCGGCCATCCAAAATATTCCGTCGCCTGAAAATTATAATGATCATCCGAGTAACCACCAGCATCACTACTACTACTACTGAACCCAAATTCGTACATTTCTTCCATCACATAATCTTAATATAGTTTCATACTATACAACATAAGGTTTTTCTAAATAAATAACTTTTGCGAACTAAAAATAAAGACTAATAGAGGCTGAGGGATGGAGAGAGAAAATTTTGCCTATAAATAAATGAATTAGTACCTGGAGAACATTTTATAATAGCGTGCAACACCTGAGAATCAGGAAAAAGGAAATACTTTTGTCCTCTTTATTTTACTTTTGCTTAAATGGAATATTTAAGTGATATTTACTCTCATCATCAAAAGATTATTTTACACCACCTCTGAATTTTATTGGTACGAGAATCTTAGTAGGTCAGCTGGTTAACTACCTGAATTCAATTTTTCATTTTGTAATCTTTTCCTCATTTTCCTTCCCTTACTCCCAATTTTAAGGAGGGGGAGGGGGGGGGGGGGGGATTTACTGCATTTTTTTTTTTTGGTATAGTACTCCCTCCGCTTCAATCTATGTGATATCATTTAACTAAACATAAAGTTTACTAAAGAAATGATTTCATTAATGTTTCTAATTATAAAACTGATATTCTTTTTAGACATACTAAAAAAGAAAATTGTGCCACATAAATTGAAATGGAAGGAATAATAAATTAGTTATTATCTTTACCAGATTACCAGTTAATGTTTATTATGAGATTTACGTATAATCACCTAATAACTAATCTACTTATGTAATTTTATTTTACCTCGTTAATGTATAAAACTTAAACTGTTTATTTTACCTCGTTAATTTTGTGAACTCTTTTTACACTATCCATCTATATAAATTAATTAGTGCAAGTCGTTTCATCAAATATATGGACGACTTGCACAAAAATGCCACGTTACCAAAATATTCTCCCATACGTTCATCTACAAAATCAATCACAGCTATGATGATATATAGTTCAGACAAATTTCAAAGAAATTAAAGCATGGTTCACTTGTTAAACTTCATGTATTTTCTTTTTTATGATGCAAGAGATCTATTTGATAAACAAAACAGTTTCAATAAAATTGTGTGTGTGTTTTTTTGTGAAAATGTTTTACCCTCAATGTAAAAGTAAATTACCCTATGGTAACTTTGTACGAACGTGCAATATATGGTATAAAGAGGGTGCTCTATTTGTACTTTTGTGAACAGACGGTTGATAACTTCTATCACAAGTTGAATAAATGTATATTTACAACTCAACTCTAAGTAGGCGTTTCGCCATAAATATTATTCACAATATTTTGGAATACATTTTCACGTTATTTCGGAATACTTTTTTGGTCATGAAAACCAAAAGCGTATTTCGGAATGCATTTTTATAATTTTTGATTTTTTAAAAAACACTTCTTGAGGTGTTTTCACTTTTTTACACTCAATTTTTCCTATCGCTTTATAAAAAAGTACATCCAAAGTATAAAATATTTTTTAAAATACTATCGACAAACACAACTCCAACTCTATTTTCAACTTCAAAAATATCAAATAAAGTGAATACATTTTTTTGTTTTCATGGCCAAACGGGTCATAAGTAACGTCTTTTTAGTATTTTAAATGCATGTAATGATCATTATTAGTCTGGTTGGCCAAGTTTTTTTGTTTTTTTTTCAAAATGGTTATTTTTTCTAAAAAAGGCTAATTTTTAAAATGTGAGGTGTTTGACAATCTTTTGAGAGAAAATAAGTGTTTCTAGAGAGTAACTAGAAGTTGTTTTTCAGAAGCTAAAAAAAATAGATTCTTCCTAAAAACATTTATTTGAAAGATACTTTTGAAAAAATTACACTTAAATTTTTTTTTTTCCAAAAGTTTGGCCAAATATTAATTGTTGCTCAAAAGTATTTTTTAAATTTATTAATCAAACTTAAACTACTTCTAACCAAAATTGCATTTTTGGAAAGCACTTTAGAATAAGTATTTTTCAAAATAAGCTGATTTTAGACTTTGGCCAAATTGACTATATATATGCACATTGAGTACTTTACGTACACTAATATAATTACTTAGGGGTTGTTTGGTAGAGTGTAGAAGAATAATGCAAAATATGGTGTATTAGTAATGCTTGTATCAACTATACTTGCATTAGTTGTACTTGCATTTTTCTTATGCAGTGTTTGGTTTGGTGTATCAAAAATAACATGAATTGCATGATTTCTAAAAAAAATTACAAAATATCCTCCATAAATATGGTGGAAATTAAGGATGTGGAACAGATTTTGAGGGATAATTGTGTCTTTAACCATACTAATGCATGCATTAGAATCTATTGCATTACCAGTACCATTAATTTTGAGGTATTAATAATGCACACCTCAATACACAATAGAGTGTATAATTACATTAGTCAAAAAATGTACCGATCGAACAAGATAATAGCAATACACAAGACTAATACATGCATTATTCTTTTTAATACACTCTACCAAATGACACCTTAGTGTATTCCGAATTTGTAGGAGCTGGTTGATTTGTTTACGATCCGGGCACTGGTTATGTGATCTAGATCTACTGATGAATCTGTAATAGAACCATCTCGAACTCGAGCATTTTAGTTCATGATAAACTTGAAGCAGGCCCATAGTGAGCATTAAAGTACGTGTTATGTGCTTGACTAAATTACTCCCACCATAGATTATTTACAGTATTTTCTTTCCTTTTCTTTTTTCTCAAAACTATCATAATTGAAAGTTATTAACTAATTAGTTTCGTGTACGTATAGTTCATGAACCTAGTCTTTTGGAAAAAATTTAAAATCGTCCTATAAAAATCTGTGTTTAAGATACTGTTAATTAAGCCAATTCCTACCAAGTACTTTTTTTTTTTTTATTTCCATTATTTCCTATAACAAGTACTTTTTGTTTAATGCCTCTTTCCCCGATTATAAGCAGCACTTTTGATGTTCCGAAATGAACTTTACCATTCTTAATTTCATAGTGGAAATACTTTTTTAACTCCATTTGCTACCCCCCATTGTGTCGGTTCAATTACTAATAAAGTCAATTACGTTACGAATATATTAATTTATATGGATGTTCATTACACAAATATAATCCTCCGACTATTCGTTATCATTATGTTCCGTCTTCTTTATATGTTCCCGTTTTAAAATAGTTGATCTTTATTAACTTGACATTTTTTTTAAGAAAATATTATTAAGAGCTTATTTTATTAAATTAACCTTATTAATTATGCTTTGAAAATATAAATTTGAGTACATAAATTTTATGTAGTCATTTAATTAGAGCCGTCAATATGGGTCAGACCCGTTTGACTGGCCCAACCTAGCCTGTAATTTAATAGGATTGGGTTAAGATTTTTACGTCCCGTTTAAGAATAGAGCTTTTTAGTCCGGCTCGGATAAGCCCGCCGGCCCGTGGGGATTGAGAAATATGGGCTGACCAGTCTGTGGGCCAAATAAAAAAAATTAAAAAAATAGAATATAGTAGTAAGAATATCAAGAGGAGTACACACTCAAAGTTTACTTAAACCATCAGAGATATTAAAATATTAATTATGTTTATAAAATATATAAATAATTAAAATACCAACACTAAACTTTTTAAGGAGTCAGATATGCTTGATGAAGATGATTTGGTGGTGTTGGATACGCCATAAGTGTCATAAAAGTTTTTTTTTTGAGTTCATTTTCACTTTTAATGGATTAAATATTGACATTTTTTTTTGTGTGTTTTATTGTGATCTAATGAAACAAAATTAGGTTAGTATTGCTATTTAACTAGCTATATTGTTACTCATTAACTGTTTAGTTTGCTTATTAATATCTCTATTTGGTTTGAATGGTATCATGTCAAAAGTTATTTGGTTTTGTAGATTATTAGGATTATTTTTTTTGTGTGAATTTGAGACTTGATTAACAAGTAGTAACATCGTATAATATTGTCTTCGAAATATTTATGTTATTAACATTTTAAAATTTAAATTTAAATTATAAAAGTAATATTTTTAAAAAAATGGGCTGACATGTGGAGGTCCGCAACCCACATTAATAGGTTGGGCTTGTTATTTTTTGGCCCGTCAACTTGATGGGTCAGCTCGGCCTGACCCATCAAATTTCAAAGTCCGTTTGGGCTGGCCTGACCCAGCTCTACATTTAATGATAAAGATATTATTGGAAAAACATAATAAATTTTCTTGATTTTATAAATAGAACAATTAAAATTAAATAAATATTTTTAGAAGGAAGGCCAATTAAAACGTAACGAAGGAAATATCTCAAATATTTAATGTTATGTCTCTCCATGATCTCATATGTAAGAATTTATATTGTAGACACTTGTACACATGAAGAAATAAAATAATTCTCTCCTTTCTTATCTCTGTTTTCGATTTCATCTTTTGATATATTGTACTGACTCTTTTAAATTCATTTTACCACAAGTTATGAGTAAAAGTAATGTGACATCTCTTGAAACATGGAATTCTATTTATTTTTGGGAAATTGTTAAAAATATGCATCCCAACATATTTTGCACCCAGGTAGTTATATTTTTCGTTTACGTTGGCGCGCATAGTCAATTGGTTTTTGTAATAATAATTATACACTCTTATACAATATTTTATAGCCACATATATACCTTGTTTGTATTGTTTAGATTTTGATTTAGTGCTTCCGGGGAAGCAAATGTGTAATTATGAAGTTGAATACTAGCTAGGGTACGTAGTAATTACACAACAGTAAGTATAAAGATAAAAGTTACTTGTCATAATGTAGTTACAATATAATTCTCATGATAGTTATATTTGGTTACACGTGTATAATTATACACTTTATTTTTTTTAATGAAAGTTAATTATCAAATATCAACTAAATAAATTTATAGAAAGAAACTAGTACGATTTCTAAAAACTCGGCACCCCTTTATTTCCGCTCGATATCTAGTACCTGTATAGAAATTTGATTAAATTTAAATTTATGTCGAAAAATGTTCTAATCCTTAATAAAGACGACTCCATAACTCAATACCCCTTTCTTGCAACAAAAAAAAATTAAGAAACTTTTAACAATATTGACAAACAAATAATAGGATGAATTACAATTTACAAATTCCCTCCCCTAGTAATACCAATTAGGAGGAGTATAAAAATTCATAAAGAAATAGAAATTCTTGTCTTCTTTAATTGGCACAAGTAATTAATATTCTTTAACTGTCTTAATCAAATCGCCGAAAGTAAAGTAAAAAAACCAACTGATATTACGTCTCCCAATTACAAATTTGTCAAAAGCTGTATCTTTCCATTTCCCACTACCTATATCAGATATAGTACATGTTAACGTTCGTGTAACGATATCGTTTATCTCAATATTTTTTATTATATTATAAACATTATAATATAATATAATATGAAAAATTAATTTTAAAAAAAAATGTAAATAGTAAGGAAAACCGTTATAGATAGGTGTGAATATTAAGTAATGTGCTATTTCTATATGTAACATAATCATTAAGCCACCACTTTTCCTCCATTTCTCGTTCAATTACTATCTCCTTTGAGCAATATGCATTGTATATCTTCTATTTTAACCAAAAAAAAGTTTGGGGTGAATAGCATTTTAAAGTAGCATGAATTTAATTGGCAACTGTTATAGCAGAATCAAACTGAGCTTGAAGAAACCGTTGAACCAGGACCCAAATTCCAGCCTTGACAATATTAGAGGTCACCTTTCAATGGAGAAGCCACCATGTTTTCCGGTGAGTTTTTTTTTGCTTCTCTATTTGCCATTGCAGAGAAAAAAATTAAAGAGATAATGACACTAATTAATGATTATAATAAAATAAATTTGTTGTCTATCGGAAACAACCCTCTATTATCTCTCGTATAGATAAGGCATTCGGACACTCTATACTCTCCAGACCTAGTTGTGGTATTATAGTGGCCACTGGCCAGTGGGTATGTTATTGTTGTATGATAAAATAATTTCGCTCGACAATACATAATGGAGAAGCGTGACAAAGTTGTTAATTTGATAAACGACATTTGTGCTTTGGAAGGGGAGTCTTAGAGTAACCGGTAAAGTTGTTGTTATGTGACAAAGAGGTCATGGGTTCAAGCCTTAAAAACACCTCTGACAGAAATGCAAGGTAAGACTGTGGACAATAGATCCTTGTGGTTCGATCTTTAATCCGACCCTGAGCATAGCGGGAGCCTTAGTGCACCCGAGCTATTTGTTTTTAATTTTTTTTTTACATCTGCGCTTTGGACCAAAAGTGCCCGAACGTTCAATACTTATAGGACGTTGAATGGCAAGTCTAATATTTAGAGTACCCATGTTGCACCAAGCCTTAAACTTAAGGGGTCTTATTTCTCATCAGGAGTCCAGTAATGCTCCGGAGATCGAGGAATGCCAGCAATCTCCAGTTCCAGTTGATTCATCGTCCGACGGTTGTTCTTCTAGTTCAACTCAGGTTTGTAAATATATTTTCCACTTTAATTTACATGTTTAAACCATTCAACCATCTAATTTACAAAATATGTACAAAGTGTAATACATATCTCTAGACACAATATGTACACTTCCTTATATAGTTATATGTTGTATAATTTCTCATATTGATAAATTAGTTGATCAAACCACAGGTATCTATATAAATTTTTATGAGGTGCAACTTAAACAACTTATTGGAACTTATGTATGTTTATCACAATTATTATGTGTTTGCTCGTGGGAATTGTATTCTCAAGGCTATTGAACAAATTCTTGTAACGTAGGATTTTATAGTTCATACAAAATACGGTGTAAAATGATACTATGAATTTCTATATATCTACTTTCAAATGTTTTGCACCAATTTTCAAAATTTTTGTTCTGTTTCCCTAGTATAAAGAATCAAATGATACGGAAAAAAAAGAAAAGAACCAATATATTTGAAAATGAAAAAAAAAAAAAAAAAAAAAAAGATGCAGTAGATAGTTTAAAAACTTAAGGAGTCGACAAATACTTTTTTGAAATGTTTTTCCGATTTTATGAATAAAAGATGTGTTCTGTCTAATATATTCTGTCTTTTCACATTTTATTATTTGTGCAACTAAAATTATATTGAAAGCTAGTTTTTTTATTTTATAAACGTGGTGTCCGGACTAGCTTGCGCGCACCTCGACTAATTTCACGGGATACCTGCCGCCTGTCCACCAAGGCTAAAACAGATGGGAAGAAATCACCCAGTGTTAGTCTCTGTTGGGAATTGAAAGCTAGGTGTTAGTTAAAGAAATGAAAGAAAGTTCCAGTAGTTATTATCAAGTAGTTAAAGCTGGCTGAGTAGGGAGCTCTCCCCTTAGTGAGCTCTATGCGGCATGAATCCAAATTAATCGGACCATTTTGAGTTTGGAGTATTGAATGCATGAAGCAAAAAGAAAAAAAGTGTCAATTTTGAAAAGTTAATAAAGGGTGGAGAGGAAAGATTTAAATGGTATTGTTATCTCTTAGAGCACATTACATGCTAGTTGTTCCAGTTGAAGAACAAATTCCTTCAAATAAGCTCGATTTGTCCATCATCTTTTTGGCCTTTTGCTTTGGTGAGCTCGAATTCTCCCTGTAAATCAAGAATATAATGCCGCATGTAATTGCAGCTACCAAAAGCTTAAAGGCAATATGATATGCAGTCTTTTGAGTTCAATTTTGCATCACAAATAAAGAAACTATTTTCAGAAAGAAGATTTAATTTCTTGTTGATATCCTAGCATTTTACTGTTATACCAAATTAAAGCTTGTGAATTGCCTGCTCCTATATTGGCTGCACGTCAGAAACTAACGGAATTTCAAATGGTTTCTTAGTTCAAGAAAATGGAAGCAAGCCAGAAACTAAGAAATCTTCAATGGGGATATCAAGTGATCAAGTCCTCGAGTCTCGACCTGCATAGTATCTCCTTTTATCTTTCTCAGCCAACAACATGTTGTCATCAAGAAACGGAGAACTCCATTAACATAAACATATCAAAGGGTAGTCTTTCGCATTTCTCTGACCTCCTTGTGCTGTTGAAAACATCAGTAAGTACTCAAGCTTCCTTGAGAGACTTGGAGTTCCACCAGGTTGAATGGGAATTGCAGCAAGTGAGAAATCTTGGAGTTCTGCTTGAGAGTAGCTCCAGCATTAAGCAATTAGTGTTTAAGAGAAACAAGTTTACTGCAGAATGCTTATCCGAGCTGTCAGAAGTGATAAAGAAGAATGGGGTGATCAAGGAAATTATGCTGTCGGAATCAAATATTGGTTCAGTTGGAGCTTCTCTTCTTGCTTCGGCACTTAAGGTGAATGGGAGCTTAGAAGAGTTGCAGATATGGGAAGACTCCATTGGCTCAAAGGGTGCAGAGGAGCTGTCCAAAATGATAGAAGTTAACTCCACATTGAAGCTACTCACCATTTTCGATTCCAAGTCTATTACTGCCACACCTTTGATTTCAGCAGTTCTTGCGAGGAACAGGTCAATGGAAGTGCACATTTGGAATGGAGAGAACAATGAGAAAACTTCAAAGGTGGTTGAATTTGTACCCGAAAACAGCACCCTTCGGATATATCGCCTTAATGTCTCGGGTGCTTGTAGAGTTGCTTGTGCTTTAGGGATGAATTCAACTGTGAAGACACTCGATCTGACAGGAGTCCGGTTGAAGTCCCGTTGGGCAAAGGAATTTCGATGGGTTTTGGAACAGAACAGGACCCTCAAAGAGGCAAATTTGTCATACACTTGCTTGAAAGACAAAGGAGTTGTTTATGTTGCAGCTGGGCTTTTCAAGAACCACAGCTTGCAGAATCTGTATCTTAAAGGAAATTGGTTTGGAGGTGTTGGTGTAGAACATCTACTTTGCCCTTTGAGCCGGTTTTCTGCGCTGCAATATCAAGCAAATATTACTCTCAAATCACTTACTTTTGGAGGAAAAAGAAACAAAATTGGTAGGGATGGACTTGCAGCAATCCTGCAGATGTTGACAAGTAACGAAAGCCTTACCAGCTTCGGAATATATAACGATGAGAGTTTAAAACAAGATGATATGGTCAGAATCTTTAGGAGTTTAGAGAAGAATGCTACATTAAGATGCGTATCCTTACAAGGTTGTATAGGGGTGGATGGTGAAGCAGTCCTGCAAACTATCATGGATGTTTTACAGGTAAATCCTTGGATTGAAGACATTGATCTTTCAAGAACTCCATTGCACAATGCAGGGAAAACAGAAGCGATATATCAGAGATTGGGTCAGAACGACAAGGCCGAACCAGAGATTGATTTGCTCAAAGACATGCCAATGACAGTGCCAAAGAGCTGTAGGGTCTTCCTCTGTGGGCAAGAATATGCTGGTGAGCCACTAAAACATTATTAGTTTAACTGTATCACTGGTTTAGATACATTGATTTATTTGGTGTGTTCTTTCTTTTCTTTTCTTTTTTTTTTTTTTTTTTGCACTGCAGGAAAAACTACATTAAGCAATTCTATACATCATCACTTCTCTTCTCCAAAATTGCCCTATATTGATCAAGTGAGAACTCTTGTAAACCCAATTGAGCAAGCTGTTAGATCACCTATAGGCATGAAGATAAAGACTTTCAAAGATGAAGATACAAAGATCTCAATTTGGAATCTTGCAGGGCAGCAAGAATTTTATGCCCTCCATGATCTAATGTTTCCAGGACATGGAAGCGCCTCCATTTTCCTGATCATCTCCAGTTTGTTCAGGAAACCAAATAACCGGGAACAGAAAACACCCAATGAAGTTGAGGAAGATCTGCAGTACTGGTTGAGGTTCATTGTTTCCAATTCAAGAAGAGCCCTTCAGCAGTGCATGCTGCCAAATGTGACTGTGGTGCTCACACACTATGACAAAATCAATCAACAGTCACAGAAGCTACAGTTTATTGTAGACTCAATCCAAAGGCTACGAGATAAATTTCAAGGCTTTGTTGAATTCTACCCAACTGTATTTACAGTTGATGCAAGATCTTCTGCATCAGTAAGTAAAGTTGCCCATCACCTCCAAAAGACGAGCAAGACGGTTCTTCAAAGGGTTCCTAGAGTCTATGAGCTTTGCAATGACCTCATGCAAATTCTCTCAGACTGGAGATTGGAAAATCATAATAAACCAGCAATAAAATGGAAGGAGTTTGGCGATCTATGCCAAGTCAAGGTTCCATTGCTCAGGGTTCGTTCTAGACTCGATAATAAAGAGAAGGTGGAAACGAGAAGAAGGGCTGTTGCTACATGCCTTCATCACATTGGCGAGGTGATCTATTTTGATGAACTTGGTTTCCTAATCCTAGATTCTGAATGGTTTTGTGGTGAAGTACTTGGTCAGCTTTTGAGATTAGATGTCAAAAAGCAAACTTCAGCTGGAGATGGATTCATAACTAGAAAAGATCTGGAAAAAGTTCTTAAAAGTAGTCTTGATAGCCAGATTCCAGGGATGGGCTCAAAAGTTTTCGAGAACTTGGATGCAAGTGATCTTGTGAGAATGATGCTGAAACTTGAATTATGCTATGAACAAGATCCTTCGGATACCAATTCTCTAATGTTGATACCCAGCTTTCTTGAAGAAGGTAGGGGGAAATCGCCAAAGTGGCAGATAAACTCAAGTGAATGCATTTATGCAGGAAGGCACCTCCAGTGTGATGACTCAAGCCACATGTTTCTAACACCGGGCTTCTTTCCCCGCTTACAGGCAAGACCTCTTATCTAGTTTTACGCTCTATTCTCGATTTCCAGAATAATATGACAGTGCAAATGACACAGCAGCCCTTTTGTTTTTATTTATTTCATCTCGGATAAGAATATAATTCACTATGTTTGCTTAGGTACATTTGCACAACAAAGTAATGGGGTTAAGGAATCAATATGGAGCAACATACAGTCTTGAAAAGTACGTCATTGCAATGAGCATCAATGGCATCTATGTACGCATAGAACTTGGGGGTCAATTAGGCTATTATGTTGATGTGCTTGCCTGTTCCACAAAGCACCTGACAGAAACTCTAAGGCTATTCCAGCAGCTTATAATACCGGCAATCCAGAGCCTTTGCCATGGGGTCACACTGACTGAAAACATTATTCGACCAGAATGTGTAAGAAATCTAATACCACCCAGGTACAGGAGAAACCAGGTTCTGGCTCTCCAGCTATTAAAGCAGGCGTTGCTCTCTGTATCTGCAGACAATATGTATGACTATCAGCACACTTGGGATTTGGTAGCAGATTCTGGAAGGACTATTGTTGGAGCTGGTTTTGACTATGCTCGGGATCTCTTATCCGATGATGATTTTCGGGAAGTCCTCCAGCGTCGGTACCATGATTTACATAACCTTGCTGGGGAGCTTCAAATTCCTTTGGATAACAACCAGGATGGACAGAATCCTGCTTCTACTACCAGTGAAGAAACTGAAGGAAAAATTGAACCCACATTTGCTGGAATAGCCAAGGGTGTTGAAGAAGTCTTGCAGAGACTTACAATTATACAGCAAGAACTTAGGGATATAAAGCAAGAAATCCAAGGCCTCAGATACTACGAATACAGGCTTATTATCGAGCTAAACCGCAAAGTGGACTATCTTGTGAACTACAATGTCCAAGTTGAAGAAAGGAAAGTGCCAAACATGTTCTACTTTGTAAGGACAGAGAATTACTCGAGGAGATTGATCACCACCATGATTTCAGGAATCAATGCTCTCCGGCTGCACATGTTATGCGAGTATCGGGGAGAAATGCATGTGGTTGAAGATCAGATAGGTTGTGAAGTGATGCAAGTTGATAACAGGGCAGTAAAATGCCTGGCACCGTACATGACGAAGTTCATGAAATTGGTGACATTTGCTCTCAAGATTGGAGCTCATTTAGCAGCAGGGATGGGAGAAATGATACCAGATTTGAGTAGAGAAGTTGCACATCTACTCGAATCTCCCGCTGCATATAGTGCAGCAGGGGCGGCTGCTGCTGGTGTTGTTGGGATTGCAGCAGCAGGGCGTGTGGAGAGAAATAGGGGATCAAGGGACATCCAGCAAGATCTTAAAGCAGCACAGCAATGGGTTGTTGATTTCTTGAGGGACCAAAGGTGCTCTGGTGGAAGAGATATTGCTGAAAAGTTTGGATTATGGAGAGTAAGATACCGAGACAGTGGCCAAGTTGCATGGATATGTCGTAGGCATATACACATAAGAGCAAGTGAAGTAATTGAAGTCCCAGTTTGAAGTTTAGTTTTAGCCATAGAGGTCAAATAAGAGAATAACAGACGCAAATGTTGACAGAGGAAGAACTTGAGAATGCATATAGATTGACCGCTATGGTAGTTCAACATGTTGGCATAGGTGGGACCATTTATTTTGCACGCTAATTATGGATGTGCCAATTAATGTTGCTTTCTTGATGGAAATTCCAATGCTATTGTGTTTCAGCTTCATCAATCTTTCTAGCTGCCTCTACGTACACTCTACAAGGAGTTCAGGTAGTTGGTTCTGTAGTATATCCTTTTGATGTTGATGCTGATGTCATATTTTTAAATTTGCTTGCCGAATGGAAATAACTGGTAATTCTGATATAAAATGGTGTCCTGACTCCTGTTGGGATAAATATTGGCCCTTTACTTGCTCAAACTAATGCTAATGGTTATGCCAGGACAAACTTAAATCTTCTTTGGATGAATCTGAAGTTCATGGTATGCGCCTGAATATTTTAATATGTATTGTCAAGTGAATTGGTTAATTGACGTATAAAAAGAATATAGCGCTAGATGGTATTATCAAGTGAAATGGTTAATTGGGGGCAAATTAATATTTTGTCAGTGTAGTAGAAGTTTATCATGCAATGTGTAAACTGTAGAAAGTACTGATTGTCACTTAGAGTTGTCTGTTCTTGCAATAAAAACCATGGTGCAGCATTTAACTGTGGTAATTAAAAGCGTGGCTGAATAGGTATTAGAGTTTCTTTTTCTTGGTTGAGATTTGGTAAGTGCCAATAACTCATGAAGTTTCTTTGAGTAATTAGTCACTGTTATAACAAGGGATCTTGGCTTTTCTGGGGTAGGGGGCGGCGGAACTGGCGATCATTTTGAGCCACAAAAAGTTAAAAGTGACATAAATAAGCCACTGATTTATTTAGTAACCAAAATAGGCTACACGGAATTAAAAATTCTGTTTTATGATATTTTGTTAACGTCTCCGTTAACTGTCAAGAACAGTGAGTAATTCAGAAAAACGGAGAAAAAAATTTCGAGTTATAAAACGGAACTAAAAGTTCCGGGTTTTGAATTAATTTATTCTTAACCCGGAACTATTTGTTCCGTGTTATTTTTTTTAAAAAAAATAATACCTAAAACGGAATTTTTTATTCCGGTTTGTGAAATAATTTTTTTTTTAAAAAAAAATATGGAACACGGAACAATTTGTTCCGTTTTGTTAAATACTTTGGACCACGGAACATTTTGTTCCGTTTTAGATATTTAACTTTACCATCATTCCAATCCACTCCACAGAAACCCCATTTTTCATTCCAATCACTCGTATTAGAAGGTGGAACACATGTATTCAAGTTTCAGAAATTTTTATTATTTCTTCTGTTCATGTACAATGCTACAATCAAGAAATAGAGATTTCATTTTTTTGGGCCTATAATAGAAATAAAAAAACAATAGGTGAAAGTGAGGCGTCATATCTTATAGCCTTCATAGTTGAACTCAGGGATGGCAGGTAAAAATGGACACCCTTCTCAAACAAGTTGAAGTTGGCTATATGAATTCTCACATAAAAACTAGAAGCTCTCAATATTTTCTACTGTCATGAAAGAAAGATGATAAGATTTCCAGAAAATTTCAATCTCAAATCCGGATTGGAATGGAAAATGGGGTTTCTGTGGAGTGGATTGGAATGATGATAAAGTTAAATACCTAAAACGGAACAAAATGTTCCGTGGTCCAAAGTATTTAACAAAACGGAACAAATTATTCCGTGTTCCATATTTTTTTTTTTAAAAAAAATTATTTCACAAACCGGAATAAAAAATTCCGTTTTAGGTATTATTTTTTTTAAAAAAAATAACACGGAACAAATAGTTCCGGGTTAAGAATAAATTAATTCAAAACCCGGAACTTTTAGTTCCGTTTTATAACTCGGAATTTTTTTCTCCGTTTTTCTGAATTATTCACTGTTCTTGACAGTTAACGAGCACGTTAACAAAATATCATAAAACGGAATTTTTAATTCCGTGTAGCCTATTTTGGTTACTAAATAAATCAGTGGCTTATTTGTGTCACTTTTAACTTTTTGTGGCTCAAAATGGTTGTCAGTTCGGGGCGGCGCGGGAACAGATTCATGCATATGTAGAATTGACTTATCAGGTTTATTGAATGTATAAGAATTAGAAAGTTTTACTCAGTGTTCCAGGTATTTATTACTTCCTCCGTCCCATTTTAGTTGGTCATCTTACTAAAAATAAATGTCCCATATTAGTTGAGCACTTGCTAAATTAGGATAGAATTAATTAATTTTTTCCCATTTTACCCCTACAATTAATTACAATTTCAATGTCCATTCCTATGCCTAATAAATATCATTAATATGAGTAAAGAGTAAAATAGTAAAAACTATTATTCCATTTATGATTTCTTAATCACCGGGTAACATGAAATGTGCCCAACTAAAATGGGACGGAGGGAGTATGTTAACATTCGCTTTTTATTCTTTTTCTGAACTATGTTAATAACAATACGGTTTCCTGTGTTAATGAACTTAAGACCTCTTATCATGTTACAAAAAGATCAAATTTTGTGAAGGAAATAACTGAAGGACTATCATGGCAAGGTTTTCTGCTTCTTGTAGGGATCAATTTGTAAGAGATATGTCATAAATACGTGAGTTACTAATTGCTATGGGACTTTGAGATGGATCATTTGTAGTAACTTCATTCAATCCTTGAATATCAATAAGTATTTCCCACGACTGAAAATCTCGTGATTCTGGTCTTTGGCTGTCTCTTTTGATATCCACCTGCCGCTATACATTGTCCAGGTGATTGCAAATTCTGTTCCCGGGATTTGCAAGATGATCCTTGTTAGTTCGCTTACAAGAAAACGGAAGTTCATGCTATGGGCATCTATTGCATTGCAAAAAGACCATGTCATCTTAATATCTTACACTCAGTAACATTTCAGTCCCATTACGATTCATACTAGATCTGACCAACTGCCCATCCTACCTCCTCTACGTTCTTGACAGCCCATCTTTGTCTCAATAGAGTCTTTCAGTGGCACGTTTCGGTCCTCTTCCCCATTACTTAGAAAAAGTGAGCCACCGGTTCAGGTACAAGATACTATCATTACCGCCTAGGAGAAGTTTGGAGGATAAAATATCATCCATATTATATTGTACCCTACCTAGTCTTGACGGCTTGTATGCACAATGGTTTGCAGTTGTGGGTAGGTTAAATTAAAGATGATAAAGTCGAAGTGATGGAAACATTTTAACAAGCGCAGTGCCTGGCATATTGACTAGATTGGCGAAGAGGCTCTTCAGGGCATGGAAGGGAAGGAGACGAATACGATTGTATATTGCTACGTACTCATTTTATTAACCCCTCATCAGGGGGTGGAGCCTAGATTGTAGTAAGGGAGTTGAATCCCTCGCTAAAAAAATATACTATGCAAACTGGGTAGTTTTTTTGTTTTTTTTTTGGTTGTTATATATATAGGCTTGACATACGGAAAAATTCTACTAAAGTGGTAAAGGGGTATTTTTGGTTCTTTTTTTCCCAGCAGTAACAACAGACAATTATTGTGTACTATTCGTGAGTGAATTCACATAAACATGCATCCATTATAGCTGCAGTAAGTAGCAGGAGAAGTACTGAAGAAATTATGGACGTCCTGCAACTTGTAGTGAGGGAAATGTCAATGGAATGAGAAATTGTAGTCCTACTATGGCCTGTTAACAGGTGACCATAATATTTGGCCCACCAATGGGCTACAAATCTCCCCTCAGAATTGTCTTTATTCTACTTTTTCTTATGGTATTACTTTTATATACAAAGAGACAAATGCTATTCATCGATGGGTAATATACTCAATTATTTGTACATGAATGGGCACACACAGCCTAGTTTTTGTGGTGGAATGCCCTTTCAAAGCTTGGCCTCAAAAACATTATCCCTTATTACTCACATTTTTCATAAATCTTACTCCTATAAATCAAATTTGACAATTCCTGATATTTTATACATGAAATTTAGGATTTTTTTTAGTGTCTATCTTTTCATGATCGTAATTAAAACATAAGAACAATTAGGACCAACAGCTAATTAATCATAAATTTCGTTTCATTATCAAACTTATCCATTACTCTTCCCTCCGTCCATTTTTAGTTGTCTACTATACTAAAGATAGACGTCCACTTTTATTTGTTCAGCTTAAAAAATCAAGAGATAATTTATCACTTTATTCCTAATTTATCCTTATTATTAACTACTCCCTCTAGTCCATATTAACTTAATTTGTGAGGCAATGCACACCTATTAAGAAAAAAAAAATTAGGACATAAAAATTGGACATCACTTTCCACTTTTGCCCTTTTAAAGTCGAATTAAAATCATAGATATGAGTCAATTAAGTCTCTTGGATTCATCAACTAGAAAATATAAACGAAGGGCAAAAATAGAAGAAATTTCCAACAACTCTCTTGAAGATTGAACAATTAAGTTATTTTGAACATTGAAAATGGTTCACAAATTAAGTTAATATGGACTAGAGGGAGAGGGTGTTTGAAGAGGGTGTTTGAATTGACTTATTTTTAGGTGTTTTTGACTTTTAAACACTTTTTTTTATTTTTGGAGGTGTTTGACAAAAACAAAGTGTTTTTAAGCACTTCACTTTAGGCTTAAAAAGTACAAATAAAAGTCAAAAGTCAATAGTAGGTAACCAAAAATAGGTTGCTACCTACTTTTGGCTTTTGGTTTTTAGCTTTTAAGTCACTTAAAAAAAAACTCATCCAAACACCCCAGAGTATATAAAGACAATGCATTGAATTTATTGCATTCAAAGGGCGACATCTTACACCACCGGGTAATTTTAAAGGTTATATATTTACCTTTTTATATAATTATAATTTATGACCAAAAATCATTAAAGGAAAACTGAATCTAGTTATATGACCAAAATTCTTTCCTTTTCCAACATCATTTACTAAATGTTACATTTTTTCATGGTTTTCTTCTCAGTTAAATCAACCTCTGAAGTAATTCTTCAACTGTCAAACATTATGAATCTTAAAAGAAATAATTTATTGTATCAAATATCTAACTGTTGGAAAATTTTGATGTTCATTAGAAAGTGTTGTAATCCTTATGAATCAAATTGGTAACGACAATAATATTTCTAATTAATACTCTGACTTGGAGTTCTTATTTTGTGCGTATCCTCAAAAGTGTGAGACGTATTCTGGTGATGCTATCATATGATCAACGGTCATTGCAATATAATTTTTGATTTCAAGATTAAACCTTTTTTAAAGGCTTCATTTTATTTTATTTTCTTAGTGGGTTAATTTTAATTCCAGTAATAAGTTCTCACCTTTTTCTCCTATCATATTGAAATAATAATGGAGATTGCTATGAAAAAATTCCTGTGTCAGTAAAGTTTGCTTCCAACAATTGAAAAATTAAAAATACAAAGTTCTTCAAAAGAAGTCTCTGATAAATACATACGCATTAACAATCTATAAATAGATTAGAGAAGGAACTGTGGACAAATGAGTTGGAAAAATTGGAGAGTGAATTATCATATTTGAAGAGCTTTGAATATGGAGAATTTCAAGGGACAGAGATAAGGGGAGAAAAAAAAAGAGCCAGTGTTTAAATTTTGGAAAAAAAAAATAATTAGAAGAAAATTGGTTACCTGTGGTAGCAAGTCATTGTTACCTGATGGTGTAAAATAATTATATACTGATGATGCACAAAATTTAAACTCTTCTAGTTATTGCATCTTTAAGAGATGTGTTAAATCAAATACTGAATAGGTAAAAATGGATAAAAAGGAATACTACAAGCCAAAACGTTGCATTGGGAGACCAGTGCGGATGCAGATTTGAGCTATGAGAGTTTAACAGAATCACGGTATTTTTGTTACGGGACATATCTATGACTATATATGTAATGAATTATAATATTTCGACAAACATTAGATTTTAAATTCACAATTTCAAAAGTACAATGAATATAATATTTTGCCTCGATCGGTTAGGATAATTTGGAGGAGAGACTAATATTACTTCATATTCATATCATTAAACAACTATGCATATATTATTTGCTGTTAGCAGCACCTGGACCTGAGAATTTCTGGTACACTGGCAAGGTGACCTTAGTTACGAAAAGGAGCTACTTCTCTTCCATCCCTATTTCCTATATATATAAGGATTTTTCCATGACTGAATAAAATATTTATCACCTGCACCTATTTATAAGATTTACCCTTTAAAAATTACATTGCAACGTGTAAATTGTATATAAAAAAAAGTTAACAACACACATATATGTTGGGTATTTATAAATATTTTTTCTTACTTAAATAGGTATGAAATGTATTTAAGTAAGCACATTTTTGCATAAATTTATTTAGCGGCCTAGACAGTCCTCATAAATGCCCTATGAATATAAGGTACTAGTTTTTAATGTGAACTGAGCTATATATGGGCCATATGAAGGTTGCTGGCTTGGTGGGACTTTACATGCATGTTGTTTAATATATTCATATTAAAACCCGATTATATTAATTCAGATTCACATTGTGCAAAGCATATTCGAAGAAGCGCTTCCTAAATGTTGTCGATTATAATCTAAATTCAACCTCCAAAATAAGGAAGGATGGAGCAAGATAGTCCACTTGAATTGGTATAACTTGGGTCCTTTCAATAGAAATTGCATGTCCATGCACGTGATGTGTCTACACTCTTTAGTCACAGTACTAGAACGTGTTCCAATATAATGTTAGGATATATTATTAACCATGTTGGTTTAAGTTATAGTATTATTTTACATCCCATGTAAAGATAATTTATTTCATCTTCTTAATTTAATAAAGTCTCTATTTAAATAAATCATTGTGTTGACATGTGTGTCCTTTGCTTATAAAGTAGACAATTTTGTGCATGGAGTTATATAACTCATGCACGGAAGATTAAAACTGTCGGTTCTTATAAGTTATAAATTAAAGTTCACAATCAAAGATGAAGTATGACAAACATCTTGATGATTGTAGCACAAGATTAAAATATAGTTTGATCTTAATTATGGGAGTGATAATATTCCAACTTCTTGTGCTAGTACATTTCGTATGTATTGAACGGACCAAGTAGAGATGTTTGTTTATGTTCTGAATATTAATAAACAACTTCTCTAGTCCATTACATGTACTTATACTCTTAATCTTGATATAATTATTATGATCTATGTAGTTTGATTTATTATTTTAATCTATTAAAAGGTGAGACTCTATTGAGAGTCAACATATTCCTAATAGATTGGATAATGACAAATCACTTAGTGAAATAATAATTAGTTGATAGAACCATGTCTCGGACTTGAGATAGAAGACACCCCTATATGGTTGCTTATAAGTTTTCACGTGTGAACCCTGCAGGTGGATTTAGTATCCGTCACGTGAAATAAGTTAAGCATAGTAATATAGGATTGAGTTAGTCAATAAATTAAATTTTTCAGAAAAAATTGATTTAATTGATTGGTGTCGGTAATTCTAACATGGGGAGTTAAATAAGATGTAATGGTAGATTTCGAAGTTAATATCGAGGAGTACAGTTACAGATTTTTAGTGGAATAATTTGTAATTTATTATGATATGGTAATTCATTCATTTGCGAATTAATATCATAATTAGAAGCCTCAGTTAATAAATCTGCGGTCCCTGCTACGCCTGATTAATTAACCAATTTGAAAAATAAAATGGATTTAGAAAAATTTTTACACGTTTGTTTTAATGGGAATAAATTCCTATTGATGACCGGAATTATGACTCCCATTAAACATTTGTCATCATGGACAAAACGTCCATGACTTTATGATGATATTGATGGGAGGTCTTAATGAAATTTCGTGTGAATTGAATGGATGAAAGAAAACCCTTTCAACTTCAACTTCAGTTGAATATATAGGGGTTTTCTTTTGTTCATTGGATTGGGCTTGAAAATCCATTTCCATAATCTTTTTCTTTTAACTTGTCCACACAAGCATTGGTTGGTAAAAAAATTATTTAGGTAGTAGTAGAAGACATCAGACCTGGAGAGCAAGGATTTAAACAACGTCTGTGAAAGCTTCAGGAGGTATGTATATACTTGCTGAATTTCGGTTTTAATTTACATTGTCATGTTGTTATGTAAGTATATGATCCGTGATCATGCTTCCGCTGCGTATGTGAATCATACTTTCTAGCACATAATTCAGCTCTTTCTTTGTAACTGGAGGAAAACGATCAAAACAACATGGTCTAGTAGTATAGGAACAACAACATATCCATTGTAACTCCATATGTGTGGGGTCTTAGAAAGATAGGATATGCATAGACTTTATCTTACCGTTGTGAGATGTAGAGAAACTATTCAATAAATCCTCGACTCGAAAGAAATGGTCTATTATAGGAAAAGAGAGAAAAATGAGAAGGGGTTACTGTTGTAGTGTTGGTGATTTTTTAAGGAGGCCATGTATATCAAACATTGAAAGTGGACAAAGAACAAGCTAAATCAGTATATCACTATAATTAGGACCATCCCATTAGCAAAAGTAGCTAGCATCACAATCATTTGAATTTGTTTGTCGGATTTTTCGTCTAATATTCTCAACTCTGGATGTGGTGTGCTCTGTGTTAGTAGTCTACTTCGTTTTGTAGGATAGGCAACCAGATTTTTAATACGGTCAGGATCAAGGCGAACCGAACATCGTTAGGTTCCGAACTCTGAGAAGCACCGGATCAACATAGGTGACACTAAGCTAGACAAAATTGATGAAAGAGATCAAACACAAGAATAAAAAGCAAGTTTGCCTTCTTTTTTAATTATTTTAATAGGAGAATCAAGAAAGTAAACAAAACATATTCGCATTTCTCATTGAACAAACTCTTCGAACTAGTTTTTAGAATTGAGTTAGATCTAAAGTTTATTTTCTTATCAATTCAAATAATAAAAAATGAGATCTCTTTATTTTATATTACCAATCTCTTACATCTACACAAAAAATTCTTTTTATATGGTACACTCAGAAATAGGTATTTTTCTTTTTTTTTTCCCGCATTGATTATACTTGTAAAGAATGAGACTTCAATTAAGAACTGAATTTACCCTTATTGGTGTAAAAGACTTTAGTGTACTTATTTAAGTTGTACCGCTTGGTAGCTAGGCGTAGATGCTCTTCCTTTTAATTGGAGTTTCAAGACACTTCATAAATAGAATAGATATGGAATTTCAGAAAGTAAATTTTTGAAATTCATAATTTTAAATGTCATAATATCATATGGCTCTATTATTTTTGAAATTTATAATTTTAAACGTAATACTATAATATTTATGTGACTATAAAACTTGTCATTAGAAATGTACTTTTAAAATTTTAAAAAAATTCTTTTGAAATGAAACTAATAAAAAATAGTTACATGTATAAAATGAAAAAGGAATAATCTCATCGTCCCATATTAATTATCACATTTTTCTTTTATATATGTTTTTAAAGAAATTATAAATAAGAAATAAATTTTACCCATTTATCCTTAATTCCTTTCAATAAAATAAACGTTCTTTACTTTAAAAAAATAATTAGTTTTTAGATTAAAATTTTAAAAAGTCAATAATTAGTAACTCTATCTTAATTTTGTTAATGGATAGATATTTTAAATATTTTTAATAATGTAGTCAATTTATTACGAGCCACATCTCCACAAACAAATGGAGAGTTGGATATGGCATTACTATTGTCCTGTGGTAGAATTCATCACTTTCTCAAAGTGCATTAAAATTGTATAATTCCCTCTCTCTCTCCTCTCCTCTCATATTCATACCCACTGTCCCTCTCAATTCTGTCTTCATTTATTACGCAGTTTTCTTCCCGTTTGGATTCTTTTTTCCTCTCCCTTACTATATACCGTTTTGGTCAGGGCTTTTCCCGAATTCCACATATATCAAAAGCTTTAGTGGATGGATTATATTTTCTTACTCCCTAGTCCCTTCATTTAATCATACTTGTATATTATTGACTTGATACACATATTAAAAAATAATAAATAATAGATATAATTTTTTTACTATATCAACTTTTAAATATAATAAATATAATGCCTTGAGAAATATATTGAGTGTGAATCTCTAGTACTTCCTCCGTCCCATTTTATATATTATTTTTTGATCGAACATGAAGTTTAAGAAATAAGTGATAACTTTGTAAAATTTATAAATTTGCCCCTCTTAAAGTCAATTTAATGTCTACCTCTTAATTATTTTTTCTTATTAAGTGAGATTCAATAAGGATAAAATAGGAATAATGTCATTAAATAGTTGTCAAATAAGGAAATATGACATTTTTTTTGGGACGAATCAAAAAGAAAATGGTGATACATAAAATAGGACGGAGGGAGTATTTAATATCAAGAATAAAATAAATAGAAAAGGATAAATTATTAATTTATTTTCCAAACTGAATAAGTATTATTGCACGTATCTTTATTATAATGGACAAGCAAGCAAATATGAACGGAGGGAGTATTTTTTATCTTTACTTCTCTCAGTTTCACTCTCAGTCTCATGTCCTATATCTCTTCCACCACCACTAAAATACTCATTTCTCTCTGCATTCCCCTGTTCCTCCTCAAATTCAACATTTTCATGCTATACTAACATTTTTTTTTTTTTTCTTTTTTTTTTTTTTTAAGTTTGACATTTTTGAAGTACTTAGTCAAGCTGGTACTCATGCAAATTGTCTGCATTGAGATGTAATACTAGTTAAATGGGTCGAAAAAGAATTTTGTTGCTGATTTTGTGTACTTGTGTTTTCCTTGTTTTGAGTTTTGGAGCTTTCTGTGATGGCTCAGAGGTTACTTTGAAGTTATTGAGTACTCCTCGTGTATTCTCTAACCGGAATTTTGCTAAATTTGGTTTTCAAGTTTTGGTCGATGGCAATGGTACTGATGTTTGTGCGGACTGCTCCACTTATTGCAAGGTCAGTCTCCATGCTTTACAACAGTGTATACATGTCATTCATTGAATTGCTACAAATTTAGTAGTTTTGCCAATTAGAGGTGGAGAGGGAATTGGCGTTGAATTTGCATGTATCAAGTTATGAGTCACACAGGTAAAGTTGTCTCGTTGTGACCATCTTACTATAAAGTCATTTCCGTGTGACTTATAGATCACGGGTTTGAGCCATGGAAGCGGACTGCTTGCATTAGTTAGATTGTCTATATCACACCTTTAGGGTGCGGCTCTTCTCTAGACCCTGTGAATTGGGGTTCTTTGTGCACCGGGCTGCCCGTTATGAGCATTTTGATAGTCTTCATGTTCTCAGGCTTTAGAACAAAATTTTATCTTCTGTTGCGCACTATTTAATTCTACATTTACTTTTATTGTAGTTGGATGATTACGTGCCTGCAGTTTGTGAAGGTGGTGGAGTTTCTTACACAAAGTTGCTTGATGGAAATCATACTTTCGAAGTTTGCGCCAACGGATCTCTTGGAGTTGGATGTGCTCACTATAACTGGACTGTTGGTAGCTCTCAACCTATCTACCTTTTTATGGTTTTGGTGACACACTAGTAGTTATGATGCCATTTATGGGCACACAAAACAACCATTGTCTTCTGTAGTGTACTTCTGAGTTCTCTATTTAGGCTTAAGTTGTTTTTGTTGCTTCTCAACCTTCTTTGTTCAAGATAGTTGCTTATTACTTATGTCATGGAGAGAACATAAGCAAGGGAGCTCTGAACTTTCTTACTAGTCAGGTTTGGAATCCCCCCCCCCCCCCCCCTTCTTAAAATAGTAATAATAATATGATAAACTTCTGTTTCATTATAATGTATTTCAACCATTTCCACCTTCGGATTAGAAGGTTACATGTTACATTTTATACTTGTCTAGGCATTACATTTTCTACTTGTCTAGGCACCCTACTATATTTTGACCTTTAGATTGCAGTTGGCTTCCAAATTTTAGACAGGTTGCAAATAACCTTGGCCTTTTTAAAGCTTGATACGCATTCTGTTGGGGACCCTAGTCTAGTTGTAGCAGTTGGTAAAGTTTAAATTCATTTATGTTTTCTCTTCTGATTCAATGTTCCTTCTCTTCTGCAGACACCATCCCCCCTACAGCCTACATTACTTCACCAACTTCTTTTACAAATGCTTCCAATGTTTCAGTGAACATAACTTTCACTGAGCCATGTTGGAGCCAAGGTGGTTTTGGATGCTCTTCCACGAATTCCTGCAATGTAAGTAGATGAGAAGCTAAAATATGCTGGCAACCTGATGGTTTTCCACCATCCCAGACCTAGTCGTCCATTTTAATTGGGAAGTGTTTGCATGAGAGCTTGGGTTCTTGCTTTGATACACGATGTCCAAGTATCTTTCCTTCAAAGTTTTGACCTTTCAAATCCAAGTGAAGTCTTAGTTAGATATATTGTTGGCTGAAGTTCACCAATGCATTCTCAAATTGTCCTTGTATTGAGAGAGTGGTGTAGGAGCTCTAGAGTTCTTGGAAATTCCTTTTCATTATCTCTTCAGCTCAAAACCTAGTTATTAATTTTGTTCTCTTTGCAGCTTCTCGTTTATGGAGCTGGACAGGTCGTGCCAAACACACTCAGCATTATTGAGCCAGACCTTAAATTTTCTGTTGTCGTGAGTCTGTCTAAACGTGATCAGTATGGAAGAGCGATCTTGGTAATGGATAAAAACTTCTGTTCAGACCCTGCTGGAAACAAATTTAGAAGGACTGAAAATTCAAGCTTATTTATACATTTTGGTGAGCAGTTGCCTGACCATGGTCATGTTCATATCAGTTCTTTAATAGCTTCTCCGTTTTAATTAGATGTTCTATCTCAGAGTTAAACTCAGGCCTTCCCATTTTCATGATTCAAAGACATGTCTATCTTTCTGTGACAATTGAAACAAATTCTCATATATGATACTTTCATAGGAATTTACTGGAGAAACCTCAACATTTAAATAAACTAAGTCCAATCTCTTTGACCCTGGATTCAACAGATAGAAGGACAGTGTTCGTTGACATAAGGACTCATATACCTGAAAGGCTACTTCAAATTGTAAGTGAAACGAGAACCGTGCTAGCAACAAATAGTGCTGAGAATATGGAGGTGTATTTGTACTTCACAGAAGCAATTTCCAACTCATCTACAGAAATTTTGAATTCCCTGAGCATAAGTCAGGGATTGCTTACTCCCATTAGTGGAAATAGCTTTGGAGAACGTAGATTTGGCTTTCAGGTTAGTTCTTTCCAAAGTTTATTGTACTTTAATATTCTATTGCAGTACTTACAAATATCATTAAATTTTTTCTGCACATTTCCAGGTTAGAGGTATATCACAGACAGCCATAGTGACGTTGAGCGTAAGATCAGACTTAATATTGAGCAGACAGGGAACCTCCATTGCTCCAGTAGCTCCTGTTACTTTTCTATATGGTATGTTCTACTGACTGTGAGAAACTTACGAGTGTCTCTGCTGCTCACCTGCAGTATAGAAATATAGATGATATGTAATTGTCCTGCTGATGTATGATATGCTAGTTAATTCATTTCTGTAAAATATAATTGTTTATTGGTCCTTCAGATATGCAACGGCCTGCTGTCAGGTTGAGCACAACATCTAGGATGAGGACCTGTGAAGAGCAAATTCCTGTACTGATAAAGTTCGTTAAGCCAGTGTTTGGCTTTAATTCTTCTCATGTATCCATCTCCGGAGGACAGTTGCAGAGGTTAGCATATCCATTTACACTGATCTTCCTTGGTGAAAATGATCTTCCTCGGTGAAAATATTTCCTGTTCCTTCGCAAGTTACAAAGAATAACATCATTGCCGTCGTGTACTAGTCATGGCTCATTGATTTAATGTTTCTTATGTATTTCCAGCTTTCAAGAAATAAGTAGAAGCATGTACACTATCAATATACAAGCCAGAGATTATTTTGTTTCTGTGAGCATTCCCGAAAATGTAACTGGTGATGTTGCTGGAAATAGGAACCTACAATCTAATATTCTGCAGCTCAAGCACTGTAATATTCTATAGTTCTGCTCAAGCCGACTTTCTTTTGCTTTAGAGATGCTTTAATTGCTCAAGTATATAATCAATCTCCTTTTACTCTTTTACAGATACTGTACCAGCAATATCTGAAGTGCTTTCCATCTTTGCAACTGCTGCTTTCATGGTTACGTCTTTTGCAGCAGGGCTCCTCACTGTTTCAACTGCGAGCCTCCAATCTGTTGGTGCATACTCAAGACCAAGCTCTTTAATGACATCTGATCCTGCTAGAAATCTTTTTGTAAATACCCTTTCTTTAATAACTTTATGTTAAACTTGATGATTGTCATGCAAGAAAGTTTGCATTCCATGTGGATGCTGCTTTGGTTGTTAGATACACGAGGCAGGATATGGATTTTAGAACTCTTAAGGATCTTAGTGAAGCTCATGAAGTTGTTTGCCTGAGGAAACGAGTTGTTGCTTCCTTATATGATTTTAGATAATCCTACATCACGAGCAAGCTTTTGGGGTTTAGTTAGGCACAAGGTCCATTTCTTAAAATGGTTTTTGAGCTAGGGAAATCGTTGTTATTGTGTATCCCAATGTTGGGCCTCCATGTTATTTTGTCCATGCTGCAGATACCAGTTCTAGCATGCGCGAGGGGTATTAAGTGTCCACATTGATGGAGGAAATAAGTTGTTGTCTCCTTATATGGTCTTGTCCTAGCCTTTGGCGTTAAGTCCAAGGTTCATTTTTGTCCGTTTCTGAGATGTATTAGCAACCATGAGATGAGCATTTGCCAAAATCCCAGTGTGGCAGATCACTCATTTTTTCTTTGTAGAATTTGGAGTAGCCGTAACTTTTTCTCCCAGTTTTAGTACTCTATGATGGCAGTACAATTTCTAAAAATATTAGTACGTCAAGGTGCTACCTTCAATGATTGGAGCAAGAAATATTTAAAATGGCCAATAGCTCTACCATCACTGTGCTACCAAGGGAAAACAGTCATGAGGCATAGATGCGATTGAGTTTTGTTGATGATTTATCTGGGTAATGTTTAGACTTTATGCTCTCTCACTAGAAATTTCAAAAGGATCTAATGTGGACGAATACATTTCTTTTAAATGTCCAAGCATTTTATAGCCATTGAGTTCATTGAAATTTACAAAAATCTTTGATTCATGACATTGTATTCTGAATACACATGCTTTCTTTTGGCGTCTTGCAACAGAGAATAGCTTGTCACGTCCAGTTTTTTGCATTGACAAGATGGTTGCCAGTTACATTGCCAGTTGAATATTATGAATTTGCTAGAGGCCTGCAATGGAGTGTTCCCTACTTCAGGATCCCATGGGAAGCTGGAAGCATGAATCAATTCATGATGGGACCAGGTTCCCCAACAGACCCTCATTCATACGGCTCTAAAATTCATGATTTTGGAATGAAACCAGTCAAATACAATGTGAACAAAGCTGCAGCATTATATGGGTTGCCACTTAGTCCTACGGAATATAGATCAATCTTTGGGGTAAGAATTCATAAAATTTCACAATAACATAAATATCTGTTCCATGATCACGTTATTGAATGTTCTTCTCAATGGCAGAGCCAGGATCTTCTTCCAGAAGCTCTGTATACCATGGATCCAAAATATTCTAATGGGTAAGTTTTGAAAGATGTCTCATAGCACAATATTTTTAAGTGGTCGAAGAATACCTTTGTAATTCATTGGATAACAATGCAATAAATCTATGTGCCTGAGGTGTACTTTCAACTAGTTTCCTCTTTTTCAGAACTTAGACATGCAGTAAAGGCCAGGATTACCACTAGTAAACCACACTACCTTCAAACCACGTGAAAGCAGAACTTGGGCTGTCACAATTCAACCCTCTTAAAGCGAAATAAACATTGACAGCATGTCAATTTGTCATGCTAGACCACTCTATGACTACCTTGGCACACAACTAAATGTACAAAGTAAGACATACCGACCATGCTTCAGCTATTGGGGCTTATGTTTAGTAAAAAAAAAAAGCATGATCAAGCATCCACCTGAAAATATTTCTCTCAAACTTTTAAGCAAAAGATGGAGATTTAGTGAGTGAATGAATAATTCATCTGTTGTTTTCAGGTGGAGGGATTTCGAAAGAGGCATGTTCTGGCTAGCCGTTATTGGGGGCAGCTTGATATTGTTGCATGCTTTGGTCCTTCTTGTTTTAAAACTGAGGAAGGACAGAGAAAAAAAGTGGAGCTATGGAGCCTTGGTTTTCCCAAGATTTGAGATCTTTCTTGCAATTCTGGCCGTACCTTGCATTTGTAAAGCCTCAGTAAATATAGTTAAAGGTATTTCTAATTCTTCTTCACTATGCTCCTATTGCATTGCTGTGAGTGCATTCCACAGGTGAGACACCAATTTTCACATCTAAAAATGACAAGATATATCTGTAATGACTGCTCTTGGATACAGAATATTTATCTATAACAGTTAAACATCACTTCCCTTAATCGAATATTGATCAGGTCATAAGGTTCAATGTGTTACATCTTTAGAACCGTCATTGCTGAAAGATCATGATTTGCAGAGATTTTGTCACAACTAGTCAAATTTCAGTACCTGCATTATTATTGTAGTTGTTTTCACCTTATAATTCTCTCTTCCTGATACCCCTCCCCGGGGTAGAGTGGGGACATGCAAATGATAGGTTTTATTATGTGCCTTTCTTCTTTCCTTAAAAAAGAGAGAATCTCATCATTTATTAGAAATTAGGCACCTGGTTGCTGCATCTATCTAAAAAATGTCATCTAGGGTGACAGTTCTTTAGCAGATTTATTAAGATCCTAAACAATCCTACAACCAGCATGCATCCTTCGATAGGGAGATAAATCTGTCATTTAGTTAAAGAATGTTCAATAATAGAGGAGATTTGCACACTGCATTTTCTTTCTGCATCACTTCAAGATTTCTAAATCTAGTTTAGGATATCACAGATTTTGTTCTTTTCTTTCTAGGAGGAACATCTGCAGGAATTGCGGTTGGCATTCTGCTGTTGGGTTTAGTATCATTTCTATTGTTAGCATTGTTTTTGTTCCTCTCTATTGGAATTACATTCGGGAAGCTACTTCAATATAAGGAGGTACACCAAGTAGGGCAGAAATTCCACTGGTATGAAGAATTAGTCCGAGTTACCCTAGGTCCTGGTAAAAGAGGTCAGTGGACATGGAAAAACTCACGCGATCCAACCTATCTAGTCATGTTTGGGCCTCTGTTTGAGGATCTAAGGGGTCCTCCAAAATATATGCTCTCTCAGATTACAGCAGGAAATCCTAACAAGTATCGTGAAAAAGTCATTGCAACAGACGATGAGACAGAAGATGCGGAAGCACCTTTCATTCAGAAGGTGTTTGGGATTCTAAGAATATACTTCACATTTCTTGAATTTGTGAAGCGTGTTTGTCTTGGAATTGTGGCTGGTACTTATTTGAAGAACTGGTCTTCAAAATCTCCCATAGTTCTCCTGCTTAGCATCACTTCTTTCCAGCTATTCTTTATGGTTCTAAAGAAGCCTTTCATTAAAAAAAAGGTTCAGCTTATTGAGATCATCTCAGTTGCCTCCGAAACAGGTATTTTTGCTGCTTGCCTTGTTCTCATAGGAAGAGATTCGGACAAAAATGAGGCACGAATCGGAATCATCATGCTTGTACTTTTCTTCATAGCATATTTAGCTCAGCTGGTAAATGAATGGTATGCATTATACAGACAGATAAAGCGACTCGGTGCTGATGACAAGTCTTTCTGCTCTGGTTTGAAAGCAGCATCAATTGGATTCCTCTTGTATTTCATTCCTCAAAGATTACTCAGAAAGCTTGAAAGTGGGTCTGCACTGTTGGATCGTGTACTGAAGGAAACGGGGGATGTTACTTCATCTGCTGACAGGACTAGGAGTTCTGGTAGTAGAAGCTCAGGTACTGATAAACCATGGCAGAGATTCAGAGAACAAGCAAAGTCCAGCTTTAGTAAAGATAGTAATGCAACTCCAAGTGATCCCTCAACAAGTCGTGTTGGATGGAGCGGATTCTGGAATCCTAAGAGAAGTGGGAGCTCATCTAAAGATTCATCAGCAGACTTCAAGTCAAAACCAAGAGGATTGTACAAAGATTTAGAAGCTATTTTTGCTTCCAAGTCATAGACATCTTATTCATACAACAATGGAGTAGTATATTCTGGCTTTACTGGATACTCGACTACAGAGGCGGATGTGAAGCGGGTTCTGTGGATTCAACTTAACCCTTTGCTTTCAGTTCGAACTATGTAACTATGTTTTTGTATGCAAAAAAATAAAATAAAAAAAAAATTAAAAAAAAATGTATCCATCTAATAAGATTACACTTATTCTAAACTCACTGACTACTAGACTGGTATCTAAGCTTCCGTTCAAATTGTAAGGATAAGGATTGTTGGACTAATAATAGACTGTAGAACTGTAAGGGGTCGTTTGGTGTAAGGTATTATAAAATGAAATATTCCTGGGATAAAATTTTAATGTCTTGTTTGGTTGCCATGTCCGGGAAAACTTATCCCGGGATTAACAATTAGTACCGGGATAAGTTATCCCTCCCTTTTGATAGTATAATAATACCATGATAATATATCTTGGGACAAAGACCTTAAAATGACAAAATTACCCTCCAAACCCTTTGTATTATCATTAACGTTGCATTCCATTATTGGTGCTTGAATAAATTCTGCTGAAGTCTATAAACCAACTTTTGTTCTTATTTTTACTATTCTGAGAGAGCTGTGACCAGGGAAGAAAGCATTGCCTTAGCAAATAAAAGAACTGGGAGGTCTATTTCTTGAATGTAGTACTAAAACTCGAGAAAATGTTCAACACTGCTTTGAAGAGCTTGCTTTAAAGGTAAATGATACATTCAACGACTTCTCTGTAGGATGTACAAGATATGTTATTGTCAAGTTAGCAGCATATGCAAAGTAGCATACAATAACAACATACCCAGTGAGTTCCCACTAGGTGGGGTCTGGGGAGTATTAAGTGTACGCAGTCAATACCACTACCTCAGATGAAGTAGAGAGGATGTTTCCGATAGACCCTCGGATTAGAACAAAGTTTATATTTGATAGACCCTCGGCTTAGAACAAAGTTTCCAATAGACCCTCGACTGGGGAGTAACTTCTTTTCCTTTATATTTGATTGATAAAAAGTTTGAGGGAAACAAAACAATTCTAGACCTTCACATCATAAGTGTATAAATCAATGAGGACAACTGAAACACATCCCATGATTTGAAGTCCCACTAGAGCACAGGTATCTCGATTAAATTATACCACGGACTTTCATACTTTCATCAACTAATATTGCTTCAGTCTTTTGCTTTAACCCAGTGGTGTACTGTACCTCTTTCAAGACACCATTACCTCAACCCAAACAAACTACGACCCCGTCTGTTTTTAGTAAGCTTAAGATGTGTGTATCTGAAAAAATATTTGATTACCAAGATATTATCTCTAAATCTAAATGATTAATAATTATGACTGTTTGTTATCTCAACATCTGAATATGTATAAGTTGTCTTATCTAAGAATTAACAAACATAGTTTATATCAACAAAATATTAAAGAAAAACCTTGGTTGATGCGGTGTTGTAAAATTGTTTCTATGATGAAGCACGTTCCAAAAGCTAGTGGTGATGGCAGCTGGAGGTGTTGGTCATTGGTTGTGACACCTGTGAGGTGGTAGTTGGTGGAGGTGGCGGTGGTTAAGCAGTGTGGCTGGTGGTGGGTCAAAGTGATGGTTGCGCGGGGATGGCTGGTAGTAGAGGTGGAGGTGTTTTTTATTAGTGGTCTGCGTCGAAAGCTGGTGGTGGAGGTTGTTGACAGTGGTGGTTAGCATCATATCTAAAAATGGGACATAATTGAACTCAAAGAAAAATCATGAGAATGCGCACATAAAAATAATTAAGCTAAATAATATGAAGGTTTTGTTTTCAAGAATAAATAACTAAATGTCGAAAAAATATATATATACTAAAGCTAAATAAGGAGGAGGATATTTTTGTAAACAAACAACTTATTCTTAGGAAGAATGCAATGCATACATAACTTATCCCAGCATAACTTGTATTTAAACCAAACCACCCCTAAGGAATCGTTTGGTAGAGTGTATTGAATAATATTGAATAGGGTGTATTAGTAATGTTGAGATTAGTAATGCTGGGATTAGTAGTGCTGAACTTATTTATTATCCAGTGTTTGGTTTGATGTATTAAAAATAATATGTATTACTATATTTTTTTAAAAGTATTGTTTGTTTACAAAGTTACCCTCCACATTCTATAGCTTTGTGTATTTTCTTTGAAAAACTTTATTATTTATTTTTAAAAATGATTTTTTTTTGTTTGTTGATATTCTCACTTAAATTATTTGAGGGTGAATAATTGTCATCTTAATAAATTGATTCACTCACAAAACGTTAAATTTCAATTAAAAAGATAGTAAACAATAGTAAAATCAATTAAACCATCTACTTTTACACATAAAAACTGCAAGTTGTAG
Organism: Capsicum rhomboideum; assembly: GCA_031232105.1. Lineage (NCBI taxonomy): Eukaryota > Viridiplantae > Streptophyta > Magnoliopsida > Solanales > Solanaceae > Capsicum > Capsicum rhomboideum. The sequence goes on along the minus strand of CP124716.1, from coordinate 11,429,742 downwards.
TTTTAATATGTATGCAATTTTATAAATTATTCAAAATACAAATAATCAGAAAACCATATATATATATATATATCAACAAATAATAAATTCAATTAAGATCACAAACGTCATGTGGTCATATATTTGCCTTTTCAATTAGTAAATGTTAAACATGTATAGCTAGTAAATTAGTAAGCTGACTAATATAACTAAATATGCAACATAGACTATGTAACTCAAATATATTTCAGTCGCAATGTGAATAATGTCATTAAGATTTTGAAACCAATTTAAAACCTCGTCAAATTTGGCGTTACAACATTTTAAAAACTCATATTTCAAATTTTTTTTTATTGGTATTGGATTTTATTTAGCAACTGACAACTCTCTCTAAATAATAAAATTTGTAAGCTAATTTATTTAAATAAATTTACTAAGTACAAATATAAAACATAAAACCAATAAAATCAATAAAATGCTTAAAAAGATTTGAGGGATATTTTTGTCTTTACATAATTAATGCCATGGTATTAAATCTATGTATTACTAATACCACCAAATGGAAGGTATTAGTTATACACCCTATAATACCAAATAGGGTGTGTAATTAATCCATGTATTAGTTATACATAGTCCCAAAATCCTATCAAACATAGCACTAAATAATACCATATATAATACATGGACTATTTCTCCTAATACACTCTACCAAATAACCCCTAAAAGTGTATAGCTCTTGAGTATTAGTGAATGTTGTCAATGTCAGTATAATATTTCTATCTTACACTAAAACATTTCTTTCGATTGGATGATAAATTGTCCTTACAACAAGGGAAAAGGGGAAAAAGATGGTCCATATACCTAATTTTTTTTACCTTTCTTCAGGTTTTATATACATGAAAACTATCCTTATGCAAAAGCTTCAAAAATTTTCTATTCATCTATAAATTTCCATCACATGATAGGTATAAAACTGTCCAATCTATGCATAAATTAACTCAAAAAACGAATGTGAGTGATATTTAATTTGACTTGTGGAAGTGACAAGTTTTGGGACGGAAGGGTAAGTGTGTAGAAAAATAAATAATCCCTCAATCTCAATTTATTACTTTTATTTTATTCTTAGTCACTTTTAAAAAGAACAACAAGATCTTTAAACAATTGCATGCTCGATTTAATGTTTACTTTTTCTAGTCGGTATATATATATTATAATTTGATGATTATTTTAGTTTAAGCGGTTGAGTGGGTTGCTATTTAAGTTAATTTATTTTTTTTGTAACTCTTTAATTTTAACTTTTTACTTGACGTTTTAAAATCACGAAATTAAATATTGGTACATTCAACTTATATCTAATTTAGTTTAAGACCATAAAACTCAAAAAACTTCTTTATTTTCTTTAAATTTTATGTTAAATTAAAATCCACCAAATAAATTGAAAAAAAAAAAAAAGTAAATAAAGGCAAAATGGTATTCTGGATCCTTGTACTTATCCGAATTTATAAAGTGGACACTTGTACATACATTTTTATCATATAAACCCTTTAACCCATCAGATCACAATATTTTATATCATTTTTTGACATGGCATCCTATGTGGCATAAAACACATAGGAGCGTGTAATACAAACCAAAACAGTGCGTCAGACCTTGTAAAAAGGGCCCCCAACAGTCAAATTACGACTTTTATTAGCCTCCTTCTTCTTCATTTGCTTCCAACACCATTGTTGGACAAATTTGAGCCTTTTTTCCCCCTTCTTCTTGATCTTCTCTCTCCAAATTTCTTGTTCATTATTTTTTTTTTTTACTGTCGTTGTACTGCTCTCTTTTTCGTGCATTTTCAGTTCAATTTTATTCTGATTTTTTGTCGTAATGGATGTTACCTAATGTTTTTTCCAGTTCAATTTTACTCTTCTTTTTTTTTTTTTTGGTGTAATGGATGTGGTTTTAATGGTGGGTATTAAAAAATTAGATTGGTTCAAAAAAGAAATGTGGGTATGGTTTTAATGGTGGGTATTAAAAAATTCAAAAACTCCATTGATAAGCTTGAGAAAGCTTGAATAATAACAAATGGGTCATGTGAATTTGTGAAAAATTATTCAAAATTGTGATTGAGATTGACTGTAATTTGTGTTTGTAAACATGTAGTTGAAATTTCAAGTTAAATAAGAAAGATTTCACCTATTTAATATGAATTTGTTGTTCAATTTATGAACAATACATGGGAAAATGATTATTGAAAAAGCACAAAATGAGCTATTTCTTTTTATTTATTTATTTAATATTTAATTTCTTAGATGTCAATAAAAAGTGACATGGAAATTTCATGTATAATCGATTGTATTACACATACACTGATCAGATAAGAAAAGGTTTAAAATATTGCGTTTTATTGAGTTTAAGGGTTCAATTGATAAAAAGGTAAGTTGGAGGGTCTAAAATACAAAGAGAGTCTGAGTTTTTAAGTTCATTACACGTAATTTTTTTATGTGTTAATTAATTTTTATAATTTTAGTAATATGTCAATATTTATGTTATACGCTCAACTTATCTGATCCAAAAAAAAAATTAAAAAATTTATATTTTGATGAATTAAAGAGTTCAATTGACAAAAAGCTAAATAGAAGTATCACTTTACAAACTAGGTCTAAGTAGAGGTTAAACAAACCTACTTTCATTTGTGTTGACCTTTGTGAAGCAAATTGGGAAAGTGAATTGCATAAAATAAACGCAATTGATGAGAATACGTGATCTTCCTTTTCTTGATCATCTGAAGTGAATAGCAGCTGTGTCATTTCCCCAACACGAAGCCAAACCCAACTCCCAGCACGTGTTATAGTTGTTCGGCTTAAGTGTGTATAATTAAGGAGGCAATATAATATAATGGGATCAATGTTTAGTTCACCACGGATTAGCAAAGAACAAATGGAGGTGGCTCTTACAAAAGCCAAGCAAATCGTTTCGTCTAATCCTGTCGTCGTCTTCAGGTAGTATAAAGAGGATTTTCTTTTTTTTTTTTTACTTGGATTTTATGTTTATTGGGGAATTTGGCCAATTGTTATCTATTGGGAAGATTGGGGATTTTAGAGCTTTCGATTTTGTTTAGCTTTGGTTTTGTAATTCAAGATGCGATGGAGTTTTTTCAATCCTAAACTCAAATAACTGTGCTTCTCTGATAGTGTATTGTGTTTGGCTATAACTGGATAAGAATTGAGGGAGGGGGAGTAAGGGGCATAGCTATGTAGAGCAAGGGGTTCAATTGAATTCACTTTGTGGAAGAATTACACCAGGCAAAAGGCAAAAACATTAGGTGATTTCTTCTCATATATCCTAGCTTAGGTGGCTTCAGACCCCATTCCACTGGGAATGTTGTTGTTACGTCCTAGCTTTGGTGGACAGAGTTAACTAGTTGTGACATGTATCACATGGAATTAGTCAAGGTGCGAGCAAGCTGGCTCAGACACCACGGTTATAAAATGTAAAACCTGCAAATAGGGTAAAAACAAGTACTTTTGGTTGTTTAAATCTCCTCCACATGAAGGAGGATTCTACTGTATTGGCAAAGGTGTTCAAAAATTATGATTTTTGGTTGTTTGGATCTCTCAGGGTTCTAGTTTAGTGGCAAAGGTCTTCAAGAATTATGATTTTTGGTTGTTTGAGTCTCCCTCACATGAGAGAGGATTCTAGTGTAGTGGCGAAAGTGTTTCAAAATAATGATTTTTGGTTGTTTGAATCCCCCTCACATGATAGGGGATTCTAGTGTAGTGACAAAGGGGTTCAAAAATTGTGATGATTTTTGATTCTTTGAATAATCTCCCTCACATGAGAGAAGGAGGATTTCAGTGTAGTGGCATTCTAGTGTAGTAGCAAAGGGGTTTAAAAATTGTGGTTTTTTGGTTCTCTGAATCTCCCACGCATGAGAGAGGATTCTAGTGTAGTGGCAAACGGGTTCAAAAATTGTGATTTTTGGTTCTTTGAGTCTCCCTCACAAGAGAGGGGGAGGATTCTAGTGTAGTAGCATAGGGGTTCAAAAGTTTTTTTAGGTTATAGCTCTGTAAATCCATTGGAATAGAAATATGATGGACCCCGGTAATAGATGTATGGTTTTGTTTAAAGATATCGTTATAACATTTTCTTTGACAAGAGGGGTTGCTCAGATAGTAAGCACCCTTCACCTCCAACCCTAAGGTTGTTGGTTTGAGTCACCAAGGAGCCAAAAAGGTGGAGCTTTTAGGAAGGGGTAAGAAAAAAAAATTTCTTCTCTCTGTAATCTGTTATGATAGTTTATGAGTATTGTATATCAGGATAGTTTTTATTGTATAAGGTTGCAAGCCATTTCTTTAACCTTCATAAGATGTGTAATTGTTCTGACCGTCTGTCTCATTTGTGTCAGGGTGTTTATGTTTATTAATGTCCTATGCTTGCTTTTCTTTGTGCAGTAAAACATACTGTGGATATTGCACAAGGGTGAAACAGCTTCTTTCTCAGCTTGGTGCTACTTTCAAAGTTATTGAACTTGACCGGGAAAGTGAGTGATTCCCCACATCAATTGCTTCCAAGTGCTTTATATAACCCTTGTTCCACCTTCTTGCTGCAAAAATTGTGCTTTCTTACCCTTGATATAGTTATATTCTCATGAAGCAAAAAAAGATCTTCCCTTGCTTCGTCATCTATTTTTTTTGCATAGAAAGATTGACATTCAGCAAAATACAAAACTAGAATTTCTATTAGGTGACTAGTTTCAATAGTTAAAGGACGACTATTATATTCTATAGAATGTGTATGCTGATTCATTATAGCAGGTGTATTTGGGATTATGAAGCGCTGAAGGTTTGAATCTCAACAAAGACGAAATAGTACTTCCACCGTTTCTACTAATGTGTCTCACCTTACTATTTTTTAATATATTTCAAAATATGCCTCTTTTCTTTATTTAGTTCATTTTCAATTCCAACATTCTCATTTTCTCCCCTAATTACAGTCCCTTATAGGGATGACGTAGAATATTAGAACTTGAATTTGGTTCTAAAAGTACATAGAAGCACTAGAACTTGGTTGATCAAGAGATCTATGTTTGCTAAAACATGTTTGGTTGCTTGCGTCTTCTTATAGATATATCTCGAACTTGGTGTCTTTGTTTAGCTTTACCAAAACATATCTTAAAGTTCCTGAACCCCCTACAGTTGCTCAAAAAGGCTATGCTTAATTCATTCCTACCACCCTCATTTCTTGGAGCATATATGATAGTTATGAGAGTTTTCTTTTTGATGTGAAGGTGATGGAGATGAGGTGCAACAAGCATTACTAGAATGGACTGGGCAGAGGACTGTGCCTAACGTGTTTATTGGGGGAGAACATGTTGGTGGCTGTGACAGTAAGAATCATCCTCTTTTATCATTCATGTTTTTCTTAAACTTGTCTGCGGCATCTGTGACATTTGTTTCTTCTCCTGCAGGCGTATTAGAGAAGCATCAACAAGGGAAGCTACTTCCTATGCTCAAGGATGCCGCTGCTGTTCCTAACAATCCTGCCAAAGTGTAAACGCATGTATACACGTCCTGTAGTAGTTAAACTGACAATAAAAATGAAGTTGAGAGTGCTGTAATAAGTCATTGGATTTCAAGTTCCTTTTTCTGTTTTTCCCTATCTCAGTCTTCTAAAGATTTCTTTTTAGTACATTTTTCCCTTTTTAACTTACTGCTTTGACGTGACCATCTATTCCTTTGGGAAGTATGTATTGTAGACTTGTGTCACAGGTGCATATCTGTTTCCGACAAGAGTAAATTTGCCACTTCTGTTTATTTCATCCTCTACTAATTCACAATGAAGATGATCTTTTCTTCGTGGCATCGTTTGTCCGGTCATTTCTTGACCACTATAGTAAAATGATTGTTGTACATAGAGACGATAGCATTTGCGTAGTGATAGATCACCCAGTTGACAGATCAACAATCTGTGATAATGGATTACCATTAGTTTAATGCAGGTCAGGCGTGTGTAGTAAATGTTTAACCTCCACGTCCACTACAGCCACACCTCCTCCAGTTTCTCAGAAGAAAGTGTCTCGTTTCTTAGCTATCTTGTCTTATGCTATTCTTTGCTGATTTTCATACTTCTACTCGCATAATTGCTTTCATAGAACAAACAAGGAGAAAAAGAGCAACACTGCTCCAAAGGACATAAGCAGAAAATGTTCAATACAAGACCATTGGTTCTGCTACTGAGTCCAGGTCAGAGAGCTCAAATAAACATCTCTGCAAAGCACAATGATCTCATTCAACTTTTTTCAAGTCCTCTTCGCCAGTAGACTACTCAGATGGGATTTGCTTTAAGCTCCAACCAAATTTGTTGGGAAAGGAAGACTGGAAGTGCTTACAAGGCCGAAGTTGTAACGTCGGTCACTAGGACTAACGGTTGGGTAATTTCAAAGAATAATTTCAAGAAAGGATGCAGAGGATGCATCAAATGAGGCATCCCCATTTATTGCCCCTTATTGCTTCTACTGTTCCAAGCAAGAGAACCTAACAATTGTCTGAGTAACAGCAAAATGGCAGTCTTTCCGCTCTTCTTGATCATATAAGTAGTGTCTTTGTGTGAAACTCATTTGACCTTGAATAAATAAATCAATTCCTGCTTGGACATAAAGCCCTTGAAGAAGTAACTTCAACATACTTTTACTGAAGCATCTTATACCTCTTTCTTTTCTATAGACAACTAGAAGACGTTTTTGTCGCCTGTCTTTTTTAACAAAGGTGGCTGCACCTCAATAAAATTTAGATCTTGAACAGTTCCCACAAGAAATTTGAGAATAAGGCCAATAGTAGTTGCATACTTTTTCACAAAGGCGACTGTGCCTCAATAAAAACTAGATCTTGAACAGTTTCCGTGAGAAATTGAGAATAAGGTCAATACTAATTGCATACTTTTTTCACAAAAGTGATGGTGCCTCAATAAAAATTAGATCTTGAACATTTCCATACCAAATTTGAGTAAGGCCAATACCAATCCATACTTTTTTCACAAAGATGAATGTGCCACGATAAAAATTAGATCTTGAACAATTCCGATAAGAAATTTGAGAATAAGACCAATGCTAATAGCATTTCAACACAACAGTATCTTTTATGGAATTATGTGAAAACAAGAAAGATACACCAATCATCTGAAGTAAAAGAGAGGTTGGAATAATTTATAAAGCAATAATATTTATGGTAAAACAAGAACATATAGCATAATAAATAGAGAAAACAAATGAAGGTGTCTAACTCAATACAGAGTTGGTGTGACCCAAGTTGGAGGACAAACTCGACTGAGGGAAACACCTTCGTAATGTGGCTGGATGCTGCCATCTGCTAAGTTGAACACCCCCATGTCCAAGCCTCCACCTTCTTCATAGAAGAGGTATGATTCAAAATAATCGTCTGTAAAATAAATACAATTGGGCTTGATTCCTGGAAATTGAGAAGCTTGGACTGAAAGAGAAGCATTAGCACCCAGGAAAAAAGCCCTGTCCCCTAGTTCCCTGGTTTCCGTGACTTTGCCAGTGGCTAAATCGACCTGGAAAACTTGAAAATCTGTTGTCCCACATGTTAGTTCCTCTTCCCCAATACCTTCTATGCGGATGCGCGTCAGTGGAACCCTGTCGTGATCATCTTTGACGTCCCTTAGTTGGATACCATTGCGCAAAACTACAAATAATGATCCTAGTGATTCAAGTATGTAGAAGTGACCCGTATGCATATCGAATGGTAACTCGGCTACAACTTGAGTCTTAATGCCATCGAGATCACAAACTACAATGCGTCCCCGAAAATCTATTGCATAAAAGCAGCCATTAAAATATACAACATCAGCATGTGCAGCAGGGAGGATGCTTGGGTCCTGCCAAAGCCTGGTCCATCTCAAATCTCCTATTCTCCAAAAACTGAGGAAGGAGGTGCCTCCATCGAGGACCATGAGAACATAGTCGGATGTATGAGAAGGACTAGCTGACAGAAGTGCTTTCTGGAAAAAATACATCGCCGGTTCAGTCTCGTGTTCCTCATAATCTTCAGTTGTATTTTGATGTGGCAATTCAATCTGAACGCCAGAGAAGGGATGTAGCAGACTAATTCCACAATCATCTTCTCCAACAGTGATAAGCCATCCCATAGATTCCATGCATCGTTTTCCACTAGCTTTAGGGATCCTCTTGTTCAAAATCATACCATTATTGAGGCTGAAGAATTTTCGACATGAGGAACAGCCATCATCCTCTTTCTCTTCAGGTAACATCAGCCATGGAGCTCTAGGCAGATCACTGTTCAAATTTTTCTTGGTGGCTGCAGAGTGCCAAGATTTGCACACACTGCCGAAACTGAAGAAATCTTCAATCAGATTCAAACGCCTAGCAATGAGAGCAAGGCAATCATGATGAAGTTCCGCCCAATTAATTTCCACCATTGCCGATCGATGAGGACTCCTACTCTTCCCTCTCCCTATATATCTATATATGTGAGAAAAATTGCTAGATTCGAGTCCCAAGTAGACTCAGAATAAGAATCTTGGAACACCTTATGTTTTTCACATCCACACATGGTCGCCTAGTTACATGTCTGACAAGTTTGGTTTTTATTTATTCTACGTGTTTACTGTTTGAGAAAAAATTGATTCAGTCAAAAATTTGAATCAAATTAATTACATAAATCAATTTTTATTTGATTTGATTTGATTTTACATTTTTTAAAATTGACAATATTTGGTTTAGTTATGATTTTATTCAAAGAACCAAAAAAATAATCGAACCGGTAAATTATACCTCCCCCATTCCTTTTTATTTGTGTGCTTCATTTTTCGTGAGACAATTTGACTAATTTTCAAACCTAAATTAGATTATATTTTTTAATATTTTAAAATTAAAAATTGAATATTCAAAATCTATATGAAAAGTACTATAAGTTGCAAAAAAAAAAAATTCAATATGATCAAAAAATATATCTCAAAATGTTGGTCAAAGATTGTATCCTTTGACTCGGCTCATTTAAAAGGGAATGAACATAATAAATTATTTTTATGAATGATTTTAAATATCTTATATTTTATTTCATCAAAAATTATTTATAATTTAAATATCTTGCATTAAATATACACCATCTTACTGTTTTATGTGGTATTCTCAAGATTTATTTATTTATTTATTTTGAATGAATTGTCCTTTTGAACAAAAACATGATAAAAAAGAGGTTTCTTTATTTTTCTTCGTATTCTTGACTCGAGTACAACCAATATCTTTTCAAACTCTATTTACTTGTAGGAGTTGTTGCCCCTTTTTTCCCTTTTGAAATCATTTTATTTTTATTTTTGTGTATGATTGATAATCGAATAATCGAACTAAACTAAACTCAAACCAATAATAACCAAACCGATAAATATATTTTATATTTGATTTAATTTAGTTTCAATGATTTTAAAAATTAATTATATTGTTTTGATTTCTAGTTTTAATCAATTACCGACCTAAACTATCCGCACATATATATATATATATATATATATATATGTATCCGTGCATAGATACTTCCCAATTTGGACAGTACACTCCAGTGAACACCCTAGTTCAACTGGCTACTACTTTGGACTTTGGAGTACTTTTTTTTGGTTGAAAAAGTAATTTCTCCTAGAATCAATACTTTTAATTTGTTAGTGTAATAATATTCATATCAAAAATCTATATTCACAAGTTAATTAAGTAGTAACTTTCTAGTTTGTAAAATTATAAATTTTTATGGAGTATATATTTTTTCTATAGTTTACTCATGAGAGTTTGTTAAAAAAAATCACGAAAAAAATAATTAGAGTATAAATATTTTAAAATATAAAATTATGTGCTTACTTGGAATATAAGATTGGAATCTAAGCAAGTATAGACGATGGTTTTATACTATTACTTTTCAGTTAATTATAAGCCAAAACTTCTAAAATCAACTTATTTTGAAACTTGCTTATTTAAAAAACTCTTTTCAAAAAAGCACTTTTAGTGAGAAATAGTTTGTGTTTGATCAATAAATTTAAAATGCACTATAAAGCAGCAATTAATGTTTTACCAAACTTTATAAAAAAAAATTAAGTGCATTTTTTTCAAAAGTGTGTTTCAAATAAGTGTTTTTAGGAAAAAACTATTTTTTTTAGCTTCTGAAAAACTGTTTCTGCTACTTTTCAAAAATATTTATAATCTCCCAAAAATTTAGCCGAACACTTTACTTTTTTAAAATAAAAACTTTTGAAGAAAAATAAATTTGGCCAAACAAGTTATAATTCTCAGTAAACCCTTTTAACCTTTGGCGGTCGAAAAATAATTCCATGATGAGATAATAAACTCCCTTAATCTCAGATCTAAGGTTAAGTTGAATTGATAAATTTTATGTATTTTTGTAAGGTCATAAATGACCTTTGATTTGTAGGATTCTAACGTGTATTTTTACAATTTACTTAATAAAATTAATTTATGTATTACATATAAATCAAAATTTCACTTTTAAAAAATTAATATTACAACTATATTTTTATTCTATTTACTTTTTCTTCTTTTGATTTTTAAGTATCCAGTTTTGTTTTATAGAATATTTTTATGTAGTTTTGAAATTCTAAATATGTCTTAATTCGTTGTACTTGTATTATCATTATTAGTATTTTAGTTACTTGTGTGTATTGTATTATATTTTTCATGTCATTCTTACACATTTAAATGGTTCATATTTTTTACAAAAAATCACTTGTAAGCATAATAACTAAAAAATTACAGTTCGAATCTTAAATGTAATTTAAAGATGATCAAATATTTTAAAATTTTGAAAATAAATAAATTATTAAATTAAATGGAGTTCTTATTTTATGTCAAAGGAGTATGAGGTAATATTTACTTGCATATAAAATATTAGAGTAATTAAACGAGTTTATTAACTTCTCATTTATACTCCTCTGTTCCTTTTTAGTTGTCATAGTTTTCTCTTTTAAAATCAAACGATACAAATTTTGACCAATATTTTAAGATTTATTTTTTAATCATATTAAAAAATAAAAAGTTGCAATTTTATAGTACCTATCATATAGTTTTTTAACATCTAAATTTTAATTTTAAATTATTAAATTAATTAAATCTAATTTAGCTTTAAAAGTCAGTCGAATTTACTCAAAAAAAAATATGTCAACTAAAAAGTAAAGAAGAGAGTGCACAGAAACAACCAATTTTGAGCAATTATGTTAAGAGTTCTACAACAACCAGAAATAATAACCTTAGAAAATGCAATAACTAAGGCCCTGGATTGGTTGTTGGAAGGGCACCGTCATGGTTTTTTTCACACATTGTAAAGCAAAGAACCTACTTAATTTGTTTAAGAAAACTAATTAGCTAATGTGATTTAATATTGTGATCTTAAACGTATCACGTAAAGTAGAACTCTGTGGATTGTAGTTATTCAATGTCCATTTTTATTTCCTCTACGACTCTACGTAGTGCTATGATTTTTACTATCCCTTCATTTTAATTTGTTTGTCTTATTTTCTTTCTAATTCTTTAAAAAAAAATGCTTCTTTCCATCTTGGACAATATTTTAATTCTAACTTTTCACTTAATCTGTTTAAGATCACAATATTAAATCACATTTGCATATATTCTACATATCTTTAGTTTAAGACCATCGAATACAAAATTTTCTTTACTTTCTTAAACTTCGTATAAAACTAAATTAAGACAAACAAATTGAAACGAAATTTTCATTACAATTGCAAGAAAAAGAATTAAATGTCTAACATGCATTTGTCGAGTTGTGTTTGGACTATTTCATTCGTAGTGTCAGTTTAGATATGCGATATGAAATAGTGATATGGAATTAGATCGATATAAAGTGAAAGTTTTGTTTGGATATATAATTTAACTTTTTTACATTATATTTTTTTTTCATAAATATGAAAACTCCATAAGTAAAACTATCAAAAATTTCTCCACTTAAACAATCTTACCAAATGAATAAATCGTAGCTCATAAACAATATATTAAAATAGCATAAAACGTCATATTGATAAATCTCATATCTTCATGTTCCTTTATAAATAAATATTTGCAATTACAAACTTTCAAATATACATATTATAAAGATCCACTAGTCAGCAATAATAATAACTAGTTATTCTTATTCTTGAATACAATCCTTTCACATGATACGCATCATCTCTTCAAGCCGAGCATGAGTCTTTTTATGCAAAATTTAAACAGATGTGTCTTTTTTTACAAAATATAAATTTATGGGTCAAGTTTTATATTTTTAAAAAAATTTGAAATCATGATTTGGAATCCCAAATCATATTTTTCGAAGAATCATGATCCCAAATTACATGTCCAAATGCTAATTTGAAATCATAACTTCATATTGCATGTCCAAGCGTAAGCTTATTTTCATGGAAGTTGTATTTCGACTATTTTATTCTTATTGCGCTATTGTGTTTTCTTTTCATACTTGATATTGATATGTGTTACTTGAGTCAAAAGAATCTATAGAAAATAATCTCTTTATATCTTCACAAAAATAAATGTAAAGATTATGTACACTCTACTTTCCCCAATCCTCTACTTGTAAGATTGCACCAAATACGCTATTATTGTTGTCATGAAAGTTTCATATTCTTTTTCGGGGTCGATTTATGTGTAATACATTACACAAATGACATATTGAATAAAACTCACTTGATACATTTTTTTGATTTACATATATATATAGTGAGGTCGAAAGTGCCCAAATTAAAACACATGTTTTACAAATATGAATTGAAATGTGTAATTTTAAAAGGTTAGAAGATTAGGTCGATGTAAGTCAAAGGCATAAGATACTAGTCAATACACTCTCAAATATTTTTGGTATTGCCATTAACAGGAGAAATGAATTTCTAGCTCTTTACAACCTTTTTTTAATTTTATATTTTTTTATAAGAAATTTTTATTTTTCTACCTAAAAAATCTTTATTTTTACACATAAGAAATTTGAAAAGGTCAATTTCTTGTATTCAATATTGTAAGAGGATAAGAGATTTTATTTTGCTCGAAATTAACAATGCAATAAATCAGTTTTAAGTTTCCAATTTTATATTTCAAATCCTAAGTGTGGTAGAATTTTGTCTAATATTTTAAAATTTTAAATTAAATTAGTCAAATCTTTGTATTACTCCCACTGTCCATCTTTACTTGTCCACTTTTCTATTAGCACAAGGATTAAGAAGTAGTAAATGATAGAGGTAATTTTACCGTATTACCCTTTGAATATAATAAATTTAATGTTTCGGAAATGCATTAGATAATGAATCGTATTTAATGGTAAGGGTAAAATGGGTAAAATAGGTAAATTATCCATTGGTTTTATAAAATAGACAAATATTGTTGGACATTTCAGAATAGAAAAGTGGATAAGTAAAGATGGACAAAGAGAGTAGCAAATAATGTTTTTTATAACAAAATCTGCAAACATGCTAAGCATCTTGTAAACATGTAATAGCTATTACCAGTATAAATAAATATTATTTTGTTGTGAAAGCAGAGATTTTGGAATATAATACTATAACTATAAAATAAAATTAAGAAAATTAGAAAATCAAAGCCAATGAAAATGTTGTTCTGCTTCCTCCGCCTACCCAAAATCCTAACCTCAATCCCAACACTAATCCTCTTGTACATCCTTTTCTAATTATAACAAAGTTGTTCAGAAGCGCTTTTTTATTGTATGCAATAGATGCGCAAATATTTTTCGCTATTTCACTAACCTTGACGTCCACCGTCAAGAAATACATAATCTTATATATAGGTCTGTTTTGTTCTTGAAATTTTGAGGTATTAAGGGTTACACTCACTAATACTGAGCATATAATAATGTCTTTCGATGGTACTTTATTTGTGACATCATAAAATAAAAATTCAAGTACGTAAAAAGTTGGCTTTGATTTTCTAATTTTCTTAATTGTATTTTATAATTATTGTATTATATGACAAAATCTCTAACTTTGCAACGAACATCTACTTATAATATTTATTTATACTGATAAGTGGTAAGAGATCTTACAAGCTTACAAGATGCTGATCACGTATTTGCAATATATTGTTTTGGATTTTGTTATAAAAAATATCATTTAATTTACTAATGTAAGGATTTGACTAGTTTAATTTAAATTCTAAAATATTAGACAAAACTCTACCAAACTTGAGACTTAAAATAAAAAATTGGAAACTCAAAACTGATACTATTGCATTGTTAATTTCAAGGAAATAAAATCTCTTATCCTCTTACAAAATTGAATAAAAGAAAATGACTATTTTTCAAATAAAGAGCAAAGCTGAGAATTGCTGACCTGGTGTGGAGTTCTGTGGCTCTCCCAAGGCATCGATTTATGGTTTGGTTGGCTATGCAAAGAAGGGTGCTTACTCATGAGAGAATGATTAGACTGAATATCAGGGTGGAGGAAACAGATTGTTGTTTGTGTTCAATGCAGACTATGGAGACAAATGATCACTTATTTGGGGCTTGTGACTGGATAAAGGCAGTATGGCATGGCATACAACAGTGGACTGGAGTTACTGTGGCTACTGGAAGCATCAAACTGGTACTAGAAAGAATAAAGAGGAAGCACTGGAAACAACTGAAAAAGGAGATTATATCAGCAATATGTGGTGCAGTTTGGTATCACACATGGAGAGCAAAGAATTGGCAGAAGTTCAAAAGCAAAGTTGTACATACAAATGAGGTTGTTGCACAGATTAGGAAAGAAATAGGTGAAAGATTACACTTAGTAATGGAGTCCAAAAGAGTAAAGCCATGTAGAAATTTTGTTCAGCATCTTATAATGTACTCCCTCCGTTTTAAAAAGAATGACCTATTTTCCTTTTTAGTCTGTTTCAAAAAGAATGACCCTTTCCTTTTTTGGCAATACTTTAATTCCAACTTTCCACGTGGCATGTTTAAGACCATAAGATTAAAGGACATTTTGGTATATTTGACACAACTTTAATTTATAACCACATGATTCAAAAGTCTTCTTTATTTTCGTAAACTCCATGCCAAGTCAAACTAGGTCATTCTTTTTGAAACGGAGGGAGTAGTTAGTGACTGCTCTGTTGGAGGCCTATATTCTGTTTTCTGAATTAGGTGCTCTTTATTTGTACTGATTTTGATGGTTGTGATAATGCATTTACAGTTGTTACCAAAAAAAAAAAAAAATCTCTTATAAAAGAATATATAAAATTAAAAAAAGTTTACAAAAAACTAAAAAATCATTTCTCCCGTTAATTGATGAGTTGTTAAACATGTGTTTTGGGTGCACTTTTGACCTCACTATATAATTAAATCATGTATCAAGTGAGTTTAATTCAATATGTCATATGAGTAATGTATTACACATAAATCCACCCCGATGAAGAATATGAAGCTTTCATGAAATCAATAATAATGTATTCAGTGTAATTTCACAAGTAAAAGATTGAAGAGGGTAGAATGTACATAATCTTATCTCTATTTTGTGAAGTTAGAAATATTATTTTCGATAGATCCTCGACTCTCTCAGACTCCACTATGTGGGAATACACTGGATATGTTATTGTTGTTGTTGTTGTTGATAGATCCTCGACTCAAGTAACAACATATATTAAAATTAAATATGAAAAGAAAATATAGTATCGCAATAAGAATGAAATAATTGAAACACAACTTTCATGACAATAAACTTACTATTGGACATGCGATATGAAGTTATGATTTCAAATTAGCATTTGAACATGCTCTTTAGGATCATGATTCTCCGAAAAATATGACTTAGGATTCCAATCATGATTTCAAAAAAGGCTCATGCTCAGTGTGAAGAGATGGTCCGTAACATGTGAAAGGATTGTATTAAAAAATAACTAGTTACTATTATTGCTGAATACTAGTGAATCTTTATAAAATTATGTATGTTTGAAAGTTTGTAATTGCAAATATCTATTTATAAGAGGAACATGAAGATATGTGATTTATCAATACGGTGCTTTAGGATATTTCAATATCTTGTTTATAAACTATGATTCACGCATTGTATAAAAATTGGAGAAATTTTGCTAATTTTACTTATGGAGTTTTCATCTTTATGAGAAAAAATATAATTTAAGAAATTCAAATTGAATATTCATACAAAACTTCAACTTCATATCAATCTGATTTTAGATCGCATGTCTAAACAGACCCTACGAATGAAATAATCCAAACACAACTCGACGATGCACAAGAAAAGTTGGCCAATTATATGCATACTAGAGGATGAAAACCGTGCACATGTTAGGCATTTCATTTTTTTCTTGCAATGGTAATGAAAACTCGGTTTCAATTTATTTGTCTGCATTTAGTTAGTTGAGGTGTGTGAAAGTTGATTCGAATATTATAATTATCAAAAAAAAAAAAAAAAAAAATTTTTGAATCTTATAGTCTTAAACTAAAGATATATAGAATATATTAAAATATGATTTAATCTTATGATCATAAACATATCATGAGAAAAGTTATAATCAAAAGAGTTATCTGAAAAAGAACGAAGCATTTTTTTAAAAGGATTAAGAAAGAAAATAAGAAAAACAAAAAGGGCACCCTGTAATTGAAATAAAAATGGACATTGAACAACTATAATCCACAGAATACTACTTTACATGGGTATAGTATAGGTTCTTTGCTTTACAATATGGGCCCAGAAAAAAAACAACATAACGGCGCCCTTACACCAACCAATCAAGAGCATTAGGACCGTTTGACCACAGAGATCAACAACATATTCACTTTATTTGATATTTTTAAAATTGAAAAATAGATAAAATTATATTTGACCATAGTATTTTTGAATTAATATTTAGAATTCAAATATATTTTTTTAAAAAATATAAAAAGTGAAAACAAATTTAAAAAAATTTAGAGTTTTATAAAATTAGATCGGTTATTTTATGAAAATAAAAAATTTAATTTATTTTTTAAAAAAAAAATAAAATTAAAAAGTGCAAAAGTGAATCCAAAAATAGTGAAAATACCTCCAAATATTGTGAAAACGTATTCCAAATTATTTATGGACAAATAAGTATTCCGAAATAAAGTAAAAACATATTCCGAAATATATTGCATAATATTCATGGCCAAACGCCTACTTAGTTGTTCATTTCTTTTTCAGTTATTGGTTCTTCTTGTTGCAGAACTCTTAACACAATTGCTCAAAATTGGTTGTTTCTGAGAAATACTATGAATGACATACAAACAAAATTGGATGATGTGACTAGTAGAGAAGAACAAAGTCTGAAGAGATAATAAAATAGTGAAAAATAGACATTTGACAAATATAGTACGCGGTACTATCTCCGTCCCAATTTATGTGGCACCGTTGAAATTTCGAAAATCCACCAAATTTTTCTGATCAATTTTTTTTTATATGCTTTCAAAATATTTTAAGTTGTTAATTACTTAGTTCTCAAATATATAAATTTTATTTCAAAAAATTTAAAGCTTTTATGTTTGAATTCACGGTCAAAGTTTAGAAGTTTGAATCTTAAAATTCTCACTATGCCACGTAAATTGAGACAGAAGAGTATAACACTGAAATGAACAACCCCTGATATTCTTCATCTTTTCAATGCCCCAACTGGCAACCACCATCACATAAGACCATGTACAAGAAACAGTGGATTGTTTCTTCAATCCTAGATTGGTGGATTGTTTCTAGTCTAGAGAAATGAAGAAGAATTATACGAAACAATAACTGGAAAAAAAAAATGCAGATTAGCAATCATTTTACCCAATAAGATTATAGAATTCCTATACTACCTTTATTCATCCCATCCCTGATATACAACTTTAGTTACTTTTATGTCAATCCATGTAGCAAGTGTTCATTCCTTCAACTGCCATTTCTAAATAAGAGGAATATGTCACTTATGAACATTTATCAGATCACTTCATGCTAATTTCACAAGACATGTCTATTGCAAAGACAGTTCATCTCATGAGATTGCAAGTATTTTGCTGGATTTTATCACAATTATGTCAATGCCATTATCATACTCAAATGTAATTTCACTATTCTTTTTCAATGGAGGTTGACCTGGTCTCCCAACGGACAAGTTAATCTCCCACCTGCCAGGGCCAATAACGATTTTATTTCACCATAATCTTTTAGGACGGATAAGCCAACCTCTTGCTTGTGGGGGCATTGCATTAGTTCAGTTTCTAGCGTACATGGCTAAAATTATCACCTGTACTGCACGCCCAGACTTAGTTGTATTCCAGTCAACTGGAATAAACCAGCCACCAATTTTCTCAAACGAAATACTGAGGGGAGCTCTTTCCAATCAGAAGGGAAGGTAGGTGCAAGAGGTATAAGATTGGCAGGTAATATGGTTATGGCTTTTCCAGTGTTTATGGTTTTCTGTTCCAATAATGACACAGCTACAAGCAGCCAACTTTGGTATTCAATGGCGTGAGACAATAACATCAACAATTTAATTCTAGAAATGGATTCTGCGGTAATTGTTGACATGATCAAGGGTGTTAACAAAACAAACTTGGAAGCTTTAATATTTAGTCGACAAAATTCAGAGCAATATCAAGTACTTGAAGGCCAAGGTGACTCATTGCTTTCGTGAAACCAATATAGTGGCAGATTCTATGGACAACTTTGGAGCGATGGGCAATGCATCCAGGATCTTCACTCAAATTAAGGACTTGCCCACTCTGGCTAAAGGACCTTATGGAATGAACCTGCTAAATTGGCCCAACTTTAGAATTAGAGCTCACAAGAAAGGCATCGGATGACGTTTGTGAACTAATAAGGAACAAGCAGAACAAACAAGTCATCTATCTCTTACAACTCATATTTCTATCTAGCTCATTATCAAATTATTCTCTTTCATTTCAAGACAACTGGCAGACCTTTTGGCCTTCTTAACATTTTGAGGGCAGCGGTAGATCTCTGTAGAACATTGGCTGTAATACTTGCCACCAAGGTGTGGAACTGCATATAGTGAAGGGGTTCATATAGTAGCGGATACAAAGTGTTTTATTAAAACAATAATTTCAAATCAACAAGTAAGAACAACGCACATAACAAGTATCCGCTTTCAATATATATTTAAAATCAAGTAAATACCATCAAGAAAGCTCATATTAAAATAGTATGACCATTACAATTGTTTTCGACGTTTTATAAATGATCAATGATCACATCAAATAGTAGCACTTCTAAATACTTAGTCCACATAACTCAAAACTCATTGCTAAGCAATTCATTTTTCATGTATTTCTAGAAATAGCTCTTTCCAAAGCCCTACTAACTGGTAATATTAGGCTTATAATTTCAGAAGTTCAGTTCCAAGCAATTCATATGTATCATTTGTGCAGAGTTTTTGTGTGCAACTCATTTCACCTTGTAATAAATCAATTACCGCTTGGACCTAAAGCCCTTGAAGAAGCTAGTAACTTAAAATACTTCTATCGAAGCATCTTATATCCTCTTTTCTATAGACAACTAGAAGGTAACATTGCCCACAAATGTGATTACAACTCAATAAAATTAGATCTTGATCAGTTTCCATATGAATTTTGAGTAAGGACAATACTAATTGCATTCCAACAACATACTTGGAACCAAGAAAGTACAAAACCTAATGTGAGTATCCTTTATCGAATTACATGGAAACATGAAAGATACACCAATAATCTGAAGTAAATGAAAGGCTGTAATTAGTTAGAAAGCAGTCACTTTTATGGTAAAACAGTAGCATAATAAACAGAGTAATAATGGAAGGTGCCTGATTCAATACAGAGTTGGTGTGACCCAAGTTGGAGGACAAACTCGACTGAGGGAAACACCTTCATAATGCCGCTGGATGCAGCCATCTGCTAAGTTGAACACCCCCATGTCCAAGCCTCCTCCTTGTTCAAACAAGAGGTATGACTCAGAAGAATCGTCTGTAAAATAAATATGATTTTCCTTGATTCCTGGAAATTGAGAAGCTTGGACCGAAAGAGAAGCATTAGCACCCAGAAAAAAAGCCCTGTCCCCTAGTTTCCTGGTTTCCTTGACTATGCCAGTAGCTAAATCGACCTGGAAAACCCGAAAATCTGTTGTCCCATATGTTAGCTCCTCCTCCCCAAGACCTTCTATGTGGATGCGCGTCAGTGGAATCCTGTGGCGATCATCTTTAACGTACCTTAGTTGGATACCATTGCGCAAAACAACATATAATGATCCTAGTGATTCAAGGATGTAGAAGTGACCCGTATGCACAGTATAACTTAATGGTAATTCGGCTACAAGTTGAGTTTTATTGCCAGCAAGATCACAAACTATGATGCTTCTCCGATAATCTATTGCATAAAAGTAGCCGTTAAAATATACGACATCATCATTTGCACTAGGGGGAATGCTTGGGTCCCGGCTAATCCTGGTCCATCTTAAATCTCCTGGTCTCCAAAAACTGAGGAAATGGAGGCCTCCATGGAGGACCATGAGAACGTAGTCGGATGTATGAGAAGGACTGGCAGACAGAACTGCTTTCTTGAAAAAGTAACTCCGCGGTTTAGTCTCGACTTCAAGATAATAATCTTCAGTGGTACTTTGATGGGGCAATTCAATCTGAACGCCAGAGAAGGGATGTAGAAGACTAATTTCACCATCATCTTCTCCGACAGTGATAAGCCATCCCATAGATTCCATACATTGTTTTCTGCTAGCTTTGGGGATCCTCTTGTTCAAAATCATGCCATTATAGAGGCTAAAGAACTTTCTATAAAAACCGCCGTCATCCTCTTCCTCTTCAGGTAGCATCAGCCATGGAACTCTAGGCAATTCACTGTTAAAATTGTTCTTAGTGGCTATAGAGTGCCAGAATTTACAGACGGTACCGAAATTGAAGTAGTCTTCAATAAGATTCAAATGAGTAGCCACCCGAATAAGCAAATCTTCTTGAAGTTCCGACCAATCAGGCATCCTTTTCGACATTGCCGAAATCTATCTCAAGTTAAGGAACAACAAGAAACCCCTAGATTTGGAAGGACACAGTCGAATTGGGGTCCTAATTTAAATTTAAAAGACCCACAAATTATGGATTGAATTTTTTAATTAAAATTATTAGCCCTTATAATTCTATAATAAATAAATAATATTTAATAATAATTTTTTTTCCATTTATATAAATAAAAAGATTGAGAATAACTCAAATAACAAGTCATTGTATTGCATATTTATTATTTGAAAGTACTGCGAAGGTGAATATCATTTAACATTTCTTTTAAAAATACTTAATTAACCGATTTTGACATCTTCACTTATCATTAGTTTTTATATTATTGTCATACGTCTCAAAATTATCATATTTTATCATTTGTCTTACGTCTTAAAATAATCGCTACTCCCTCCGTCCCATTTTAATTGGTCACATTTTATTTTACACGGTGATTAAGAAATCATAAATGAAATGATGAATTTTATTATTTTACCCTTTATCCATATTAATGATATTCATTGGACATATAAATGGACATTGGAATTATAATTAATTGTAGGGGTAAAATGAGAAAAAAATAATTAATTCTATCTTGATTTAGTAAGTGATCAACTAATATGAGACATTTATTTTTAATAAGATGACCAACTAAAATGGGACGGAGGGAGTATTTGAAATGATAACTATCACAAAATATTGAATCCTCGTTCTAATCTAGGTGACTATCTACTTCGAATCAAATTGTTTATTTTCTTTTAAGAATGTAAATTGCATAGTTCTTTTATTATTTGAAAGTACAAATGTTAGAGTTGATTTGCATATCATAGTAGCTATTATAACATTTCTTTATTTATACTTGTAAAATTACATTAGAAGCTTTATTTTCTATGAGTTTGTTTAATCATGTTTTAAATTGTTTATAATTTTTGTTTTATACCACTAAATTACTATATTATAAATTAAAAATTGAAGATAAATGGGGATTACGCCCCATAGCCTCGCCCGCACTAACTATAACGCCCCGCCTCACGCCCCTACCTTTTAAAACATCGGTTATAACACGGGGAATCTGCATACTTCTTGTAACCTAGGAAAAAACCAAAATAATCCCTTGTCTTTCAGTTAAGATTCAAAGTCATCTTTATTTTTTTTAATAGAACACTAATAGTCCCTCATATTTGCAATACCAGTTCTGTTTTGGTCCTCCGCAAACTTCTAAAGTTGATTTTGTCCATAATTTAGTATAAGGTGGGTGAGAAGAAGAGTGTTACTTGTGTTGAATCCTCCAAAAAATTACTATAGTTAAATCAAAAATCTATAAAAGTCTATCGTTTTTTTTCGAACTACTTCAATTTATTGTAGACAATAACAATGTAATGAAAGAAAATTTTGTACTATTACACGTGAAATTTGATGTAATAAACCTCTCGATCTCAAAAAAAAAAAAGAAAAAAAAGACAAGTTTGAGGGCAATCAAAACTGCATCAATACTATAAACATGAAGGATTAATGCTCCATTTGAAAGAATAAGAATAGTTTTGAATCTAAGACCCAAAGATTAAATTACATGCTTAGTTGGAACAAATGTTTTAAAAGGCGGGGGCGTGAGGCGAGGCGTTTTGCATAGCATGAGGGGAGGCGTAAGCCTCATGAATCTATGGGACGTATCTTATATATCTTTAATTTTATAATTTTACTACTAAGAAAATAAATCATCAATAATACAGAAAAAAATACTTTTAAAATAACAAAAATCAAAATTAACGCCCGGATATAAGCTTTTACGTTCGAGACTTACGTTTTTACGCCCGAGACTTACGCCCTATGGACCTGCATTTTTCATTTGAGCCCGGAGCTTTTTGGTGGACCCCGCCCCAAAACTCATCCCGAAAATGCCTTTGAAAACACGAAACCCTGGTTGGAACTTGAAATAGGATTTGATTCTTAAAAAGGTACTAAGGGTTGGGTAATTTCAATTAATAATTTTCAATAAAAGGATGCAGACGAAACCCTGGTTGGAACTTGGAATAGGATTTGATTCTTAAAAAGGTACTAAGGGTTGGGTAATTTCAATTAATAATTTTCAATAAAAGGATGCAGACGATGCGTACTTTGACTAAAGCATCTTATACCCTCTTTCACTTTGTAATAAATCAATTCCTGCCTGGACCTAAAGCCCTTAAGAAATTAACTTCAATATACTTTGACTGAAGCATACTTATTTTCACAAAGGCGACTGTGCCTCAATAAAAATTAGAACTTGAACAGTTTCCGTAAGAAATTTGAGAATAAAGCCAACACTAACGGCATACTTTTCATAAAGGTGACGATGGCTCGATAAATATTAGATCTTGAACCGTTCAGTAAGAAATTTGAGAATAAGGCCAATACTAATCGCATACTTTTTTCACAAAGATGACGGTGCTAAGGCCATTACTAATAGCATTTCAACAGAACGTACTTGGAAGCAAGGAAGTACAACAACTAATTTGAGTATCTTTTATCGAATTATATGAACACTGAAAATATACATGGAGTGACTGCAATTATTTAAAAAGCAAAACAAGAACATATAGCATAATAAATAGAGTAAATAAAGGGAGATGCCTCACTCGATACAGAGTTGGTGTGACCCAAATTGGAGGACAAACTCCATTGAGGGAAACACCTTCATAATGCCACTGGACGCTGCCATCTGCTAAGTTGAACGCCCCCATGTCAATGCCGCCTCCTTCTTCAAATTGTAGGTATGTTTCCCAAGCATCGTCTGTAAAATAAATATGATTGAGCTTGATTCCTGGAAATTGAGAAAGAGAAGCACTAGCACCCAGGAGAAAAGCCATGTCCAGTGGCGGAGCTAGCTTAGGCTCAGGGGGTTCACCCGAACCCCCTTCAGCGAAAAATTATACTATTTATATATGCTTAAAATTATTTTTATGTATATGTCATAGATGTTGAACCCCATTCGACTAGTTCGTGTGTACACTCTGAACCCTCTAAATGAAAATCTTGGCTCCGCCACTGGCCCTGTCCCCTAATTCCCTGGTTTCTGTGACTTTGTCGGCAACTAAATCTACCTGAAAAACCTGAAAATCTGTTGTCCAATATGCTAGCTCTTCTTCTTCCCCAACACCTTCTAGGTCGATGAGTGTCAGTGGAGTCCTGTCGCAGTCATCTTTGACGTACCTTAGTTGGTTACCATGGCGCAAAACTATAAATAATGATCCTAGTGATTCAAGGATGTAGAAGTGACGACCCATATCCATTTCGAAAGGTAACTCGACTACAACTCGAGTCTTAATGCCATCAAGATCACAAACTACAATGCGGCCCAGAAAATCTATTGCATAAAAGCGGCCATTAAAATATACGACATCTGGAGTATGGAGAATGCCTGGACGGCTAATCCTGGTCCATGTCGAATCTCCTGGTCTCCAAAAACTGAGGAAACGGATGCCTGAATCGAGGACCATGAGAACATAGTCGGAATGTCGGATGTATGGGAAGGATTAGCTGACAGAACTGCTTTGTGGAAAAAGTACACCGCGGGTTCAGTCTCTGTTCCTCATAATCTTCAGTGGTATTTTGATGGGGCAATTCAATCTGAACACAAAGAGAAGGGATGTAGCAGACTACATTCACAGTCATCTTTTCCGACTGTCATAAGCAAATCCCATAGATTCCATACATCGTTTACCGCTAGCTTTGGGGATCCTCTTGTTCAAAATCATGCCATTATAAAGGCTGGAGAATTTTCTATAAGAACCTCCATCATCCTCTTCCTCTTCAGATAGCATCAGCCAAGGAACTCTAGGCAGATCACTGTTAAAAAATTTCTTGGTGGCTGCAGAGTGCCACGATTTGCAGATGATCCCAAAATTTAAGTAGTCTTCAATCAGATTGAAACGCCTAGCTATTAGAGCAAGCAAATCATGATGAAGTTCCGCCCAATTAATTTCTGCCATTACCGAACATGTTGAGGACTCCTACTCTTCCCCCTCCCTGTATAAGAGAAAAAAATCCCTAGATCCGAGTCCCAAGTAGACTCAGAATCACAATCCTGTTTTGGAACACCTTTTGTTTTTATTGGTCCTATACTACTTTGGACTGTGGAGTACTTATTTAGGCTGAAAAAGTATATTCTCCAAGAATAAATACTTTAATTTGTTAGTGTAATAATATTCATATCAAAAAATATAATATTTACAAGCTAATTAAGTAGTAACTTTCTAGTTTGTAAAATAATTCTTTTTTCCTAAATATTTTAAAAATTATCTTGATTTGCTTGCTCTACACAAAGGGAGAAAACAATTACTATGTTACTGTGAGACCATGAAAAAGTGATTTTAAACCACTACATCACCACTGATGCACTATGGGTGAGGGTACTGGACAGAAAGTCATCTATAGAATTGATAGACGATTGGACAAACCGCTCAATATAGATATTCAAACGATTACAGTTTAGGGTCAAGTATTGCAAGAATGTGCATACAAATGGATTTGAGCAAGCCATTGCCATCCAAATACAAGGAGATAGTAACATTTATTGTGTTGGAGTATGAATTCATACCCTGTGTTTTGGATGATAGAACACAGAAGTATCAATTGTCCATTTATGAGTTATGTTATAATAAACAGAACAAGTGAAGGGAACACATTATTCTGGAAAATCATAAAAATAAACATACTTTTACAGAGAACGCTGGATTTACCAACATTCTCTTCAAACCAGAGTTTTGGTCATCATCTTATTCAAAGTGATAAATTTACATATCATTCCAAGCAGAAACACTCTACACCCTTTTTATTTTAAACCAACGAATGCTATGCTTTCTTTTTCCCTCTTGATAACAAAGATATTGAGAATTGTGAATGGAACCTTTATTTATGTAATAACTCTGTTGGATAAGCCAAATTGAGCTGGATTTAAAGTTTGAACAGAACTGAATGAAGTTTGATTTGCGAATCTTTAAACTTAACAGTACTTTTACAACATTGAATAGTGATTTACTTCTTGACATGACTAATTTGAACCAAAAACTATTTTGCAAAGTTTGATTAAAAAGGAGATGATGATAATTATTATGTTTGTGCAAGAAGTGCATATTTATTATTCCAACTTGAAATGATATTATGATCTTGCAAGGGCATTGATCGAAACAAATCTCAATCAGACTGGTCACTTGTTTATTTGCTTACAAAATTAAGCCTTATAATAATGAACGTTACGACTGTGGAAAGAGCCTTATTTGATTTGGTTTTTTCTTCTATGAAAACATGACATTATTTTAACAAATAATGTTACGACTGTGGAAAGAGGCTATTTTCTTCATGTTTTTTCTTCTATTCTCGCTTTGATTTCTGAGTATTTTAACCACCATGTGCGTTTCGTAATCTTGATCTGCCACAAATTTGGAACCTGTAACATGTTCAATGTGGTACTTTCCATCAACTTTCAAGCAGAAAGTGGACCAACCCGAGGAGCTGCTTCCTTCACCCTCTGCAAAACTGAGAATAGATACAGTAAACTGATCTAGTCTATATTCAAATAAACACTGAGATATTGTCCTTACGTTGGACACATGTATCCACAGATCAAGTGTCCTCAGAGCGTTGCCAGAAAGTAGTGTATCGCGAGCTAATGACACTCCTTCGGCCAGATTTTTAACATGTCCACTGACCAGTAAAGCTGCTGCTGCATTTAGTGCCTGCCAATGGTTCAACATAGTGTCTGAAAACTTGCATTGGAGAAGAAAGTCGGTAAGCATTGAAACGGGGTATATAGTTTCTTCATAAGATGGTGTATATACACGTATACCAAGCTGCACCAACTAGAACAACACATAAGGAGATTTAGGTATAGCAGGATAAGACTTACAAACGCATCAGCAATCGGCCCTTTTTCTCCTGAGAGCACACGTCTAAGCATCTCGGCATTGTATTCTGGACCTCCACCTCTCAGGCATTCAAGAGTACAGCGAGGGATGCCAAAGTCCACTAGAGAGAGACAATCTTGTCAGACTAGTTTTAATCAAAGCGCTAACAGACTATTGAGGAACACACCAAGGGTAATTCATCATTATTTCACTATCAATTTAATTCCATGCTGCTATTTTTTTAATGTTTAAGTTAATTCCGTCCTGCATATTTTAGAGTCTCTTTTATGAGTAGTCCGAGGAAAACAATTAGTACGAACTCTTTCCAACTTTTTTTTATTTAAGAATTGTGAGCTGATTCTGATATTGAGAAGTTACTTACATGGATCGAATGAGAACTTCTCAATTTTATCTGGGGTGACATCAAGAACCAATCCAGGCCCTGTAGAATTACCTTATTATCAATAACAACAAAGGATAAACTCCAAACGAAATATTCCATAAAATATTCAAGTGAAGTAAAACATAAGAATCATCAATATAAAAATATACTACACAGATTTACTCTTTTTTTCTTTTTTTTCTTTTAGCAATTTACACTTAAAAGATTTACTAAAACTGCAGCAGGGAACAATACCAAGAGGACTCATCTCATCAAGACCTTCCGAGTGAACAACCAGTGCTCTTTTCATGCCAAACCTTTGGACTGCTTTAGCCATTTTATCGACCTAAAGAAAGGACATGTTGATTACAAAATGGATCTACATAACACTAAGCACAACACTGAAACAAGTCAGACAACTATGAACTAGAAGCTAAAATAGATAAGATGAGAAGTATTAAGATTCTTTTAACCACATAGTTAGTGTTTTATTGTAACTGTATAATTGGAAGTTGAAAATTTACCAGGTCTTCTTTGTAAACTCCAACTACAGCAAAAGGCACTCTTGCTGGATTCAACATGGGACCAAGGATGTTGAATACTGTCTTTACTTTCAGCTTTTTCCTAATAGGTCTAACAATCTTCATTGCTGGATGATAGATTGGAGCCATCATGAAACCAATTCCAGCCTGAGCTACACAATCTTTTACCCCCTGAATCAAGTCATTAACAATTACCAGCATCATCAAATTAAAAAATCAAAGATAATGAGTAATTCTACAGATCCAAAGGCTATAGCACAAGTTTTTAGTTAATTCTTGACTAGTAGTAAGAAAGAATGATGATGTTAGGCTGCCTATAATTTCTTTTATAAGGTAATACTTTTATCAATTTGAAAAACTTTGTACACAGGCAGTATACAACGTAGAAAGGCTACACAGCAATATGGCTTTCTACAATGACACCTAGGCTGCCTAGTAATCTACTTTGGGCAATTCATCCTTAACATCATTTGGCCAATGCACCCGAAAATATAGCAACAAGAAATATGGTATACAGATGACCCCTCCTAGTGGGAGCAAATACAACGAGCACTTGTGCAGGTGAGAAACATAAGTCCTATAGGAAAAACTGAGTGTTATTCCTTCTATTGTACTAAGAAAATTCTTATAGTCCAAGCTAGGTTCAAGAGAAAGGATAATAGCAGGTTCGGAGGTCATCGTCAAAGATATATAATATATTGGTCCATGTGTTGGATGTACCTACCCCCTGTCTGCACAAGTGCACTAAAATTACAAGAGCAGGAAAAAATAGAACGATAAATTCTCATTACACAGCAGTTTCTGGATGGCTCATTCAATCAGTTTAATTATGTGAATGTGACAAGTACTTATTCTGAATAATATAAGCCACCACATCCCAGCCACAGAAGTTGATAATTTGACAGTAGTGTTCCTTTCAGCACTTACAACTACTGCTCGGCATTAATATAAGTCAGGATAGCAAATAACCAACCTCCGGGTCCAGCTCAATTGCAACACCTAGTGTTTCCAGCACATCTGCGCTTCCACAAGCGGATGAACTCGACCTATTCCCTTGCTGCCATTAAATCCCGCAAATTGTCAGCCTCAAATCTCTACACTTATTAACGAAACCAAAAGCAAAACAAAAAACTCGCAATGAGAAGGAAAAAGAGGAACACTGTCAACCTTAGCAACTTTTGCACCACAAGCAGCAGCAAGTATTGAAGCACCTGTTGAGATATTCACTGTGTTTGCACCATCTCCTCCTGTCCCAACAATATCAACTGCATCACCTAATCCTTCCACTTGTCTACAATGCTTTATCATTGCCCTTGCCAATCCCACTACCTAACCATTTGCCATTAACAAAACGATTTTTAACATTCGTCAAATCAACCTAACCATTTGCCATTAACAAAACGGTTTTTAACATTCGTCAAATCAAAGACATGATTCAACAGTGTACATAAATATATTACGTGACGTCCATGACTAAAATGACAGCTCGATGCACTAAACCTCCCACTATACACGGGTACAGGAAAGGGCCGAACCACAAGTGTCTATTTCACGTCTATGACTGAATGTAAATAATTGAGAGTGGCACTTACTTCTTCAAAGGTTTCACCTTTAGCTCTCAAAAGAACAAGAAAAGCACTAATTAAAGCTTCATCAGCGCCATTTAACAAGAAATCAAGAGAATCTTCTGATTCAGATTCCGTCAAGTCTTTCCCACTAATTAAAGCCTCGATCAACTGAACCATTCAAAACAAAAACAAAAACCAATTCAGAACCATACTCAAAAAAAGGCGGCAGCCTGTGCATTAAAGCTCCGCTATGCGTGGGGTCGGAGAAGGGCCGGACCACAAGGTCTATCATACGCAACCTTATCCTGCATTTCCGCGAGAGGCTATTTCTACAGCCTGAACCCGTGACTCTTGTGATCACACGGCAGCAACTTTATGAGTTATTCCAAGGATCCCATTCTCAGAACCAAACTCAAAACTATTGAAAAAAAAAAAAAATACAACAACAAAAAAGCAGTCAAACTTTTACCTCGCTGAATGAAGAAATGGAAGAATGCTTATACGAATCGGTCAAAGCAGAGACAATAGTTGAAAACTTGAAATGGTTGTTCTTGGTAATTGGGTTATTAGAATTTTGAAATACAACCAAATTGGAACAACAGTCCAGTTTGTTAAGATAACGATTTGCAGAGAGGTATGAAGGAGGAATACGACAATGTAGCAGGGACATGGCTTACCTTTTTTTTACCCTACCAGTCAGATTCAATAAACACAAACGGTTTTCAGATTGAAGAAGCAGAAAGCTAATTCGTTGCGTAATAAATGTTGGGGATATGAAATACTGTTCCTTACAGTCAAAGTACAAAAGAATATAAAGGAATATAAATCATAAGCAATTAATGGTTGGCATGGGCAAACTACTTGTCTCAAAATAGTTATCATGTTTGCTTAAAAAATTTGTATCAAGTAATTATATATATAAAAGATCAAGAGATAATTAATTATTTTTTTAATTACACTCTTATTAATTAATTCTCATATTAATTAAATAAGAGTCATATAATCAAAACTAAATATAGATAATAGGATCATATTAGTCAATTTGTATCCCTTATTAATTTTTTTTAAAAATTGTACAAAATTTATACATGCCAACTATTTTGAGACGAATGAAATAGTAGTTAAATACAAGGGGGGTATTTCGTTAAGAGGATGAAGATAATAATCTCAGAATAAAATTTGATTATTTTATCTTGAATTTGATACTACAATGAATACCATATAGGATGATATAGCCAATTTTAAATTTGATAGAATAAAGTGAAATATTTTAAATTAGATTCAAGATTGAATTTATACTATGTTATATATAAATTTAATTATGAAAAGTCATATCTTATTTGATGTACCAAACGATTTGAGTGTAAGGGATTTAAATATAAACAATTAACGGTGGGTATGGGCAATTGAGAACTACTAACGCTTCCTTCTGGCGTTTTCTCCTCTGTTTTCGTCATGTTTTATTTTTTTTCTTTCCCACGGAGTTCATATTCCTTCATAACTTTATTACTCCCTTCTTTGTATAAATAAATTTTTACCTTTAGTACTTGTCACTTTTAATATGATATCAAAAAAAAAAAATTACTTTTTTAAGACATAAGACTATATATAAACTAATATGGTATTGTGATAAAATCTTCATATTAATCAGTATTTCTTAAGAGACGTATAAAGTTTAAAATGGACAATTAAAAATAAGCAGATGGAGTAATCTGAATTCTCTAGAAAAGTCTAATTTTTGAGTAGGTAAATATATATGTATATTAAATTTTTATACTAAATTAATGCAAATGTTTAATTAGGTAATTTAATAAAATAAAATATGAATTAATTAGATATTTTCTCCGTCCATCTTTACATGTCCACTTTTATATTTTGGGATGTCCAACAGTACTTGTCCAATTTATAAAACCAATGAATAATTTACCTATTTATAATCATTTTACTCTTAGCATTAAATACTGTTCATTATCTAATGTATTTTTCAAAACATTAAATTTATTATATTCAAAGGGTAATATGATAAAATTACACTACTTCTTATGCCAATAGAAAAATTGACAAGTAAAGATGGACGGAGAGAGTACTTATTAACTAGTAAATGCATCTATAAATATTATATATTTATTAATTTAATATAAATATTTTAATAGCAATTTAATTCATCAAATTCAAATTCAATATATATATATAAAGACAATTTAATTCATCAAATTCAAAATATATTTAATTAAATATTAAAAAAATATTTATCAATTTACCACATTCCAGAACAATGTTCAATTGTTCAATATTTTGCTGGTCAAATAATGACAATGGCCCTGCTTTATTAATTTGGGTGTGCGTCCAGATATGATGTGACCACCAAATCACCAATTAGCTGACATAATGCGGTTACCCATTTTGAAAGAAAATAGAGCTTTAAATATAAATAATTTTGGCACATCAACGTCACCACTTAAACAATGGGTATCGACAACAATAATTATTAAATTGTTACCAAATATAAGTTGCTACTTGCTAGTCCAACTTTATATATGAAAGTTTTTGACTAATTACAGAAATTAAAATATTAAATTTAAAAGTTGTAAATTATAGCAGTAATACTATGATAAATTTTAAAATATTATCAAAAGGTAATTAAATAAGAAAATATCATGGTAAGTTTAAATTTTGAATAAGTTACTACGTATTAATTAATGAAAATGTAAAGGATTTTAGGAAAAAGAAAAAAGGTATTATAATATGTACATTGAGACGGAGAAAGAAATAGCATTATAACAATAAGAACCAGAGGTATATATTTAGTTGCGACATCTTAATTATACAGTAACTTGAAGAATCAAGCGTAACCTGTTGTCTCTTCTGTGTACATACATATAACAATTACATATATATAATCAAATGCTTCGTTCAAAATTGATAAATTAGCTACTCACCAACCAAAAAAAAACAGTGAAAAGTAGAAATTATGTTCCAAATCCGAGAAGTACCCATTTCTCTTTCCTTCATTCTAGCACAACATAACAATCTCTTTAACGCTGAGATGCAACATTTATATAAGTAGCTTTATGTGTTCTTCTGGGAAGCATATTTGAATTGCTCTTTTATTGATTTTTGGATCAATCAACACAAAAAAGTGAATTTTTTTTCCTATTGTCCAAGTGTGGCGGAGAGCTTCCAGACAGCAATACAACCCACGAATCCTACATTTTATCAGAGCAGTAATTAGTCCCCGTGAATAAATATTAACAAAATAAATCTGCTTTCAAATATTTGAGCATTTATAATTTCTTTTCAATTTCATTCTTACTATCTTAACAAGTGGAGTGTTAATTAAGTCAGTCAATTTGAGAGAAATATAAACGAAACGATAAATAAATAAAATGAATAGAAAGTATTATATCTACAAACCCATACCTGTTAGTGCATCCATTAACGACCAAGTTCTTCTATGCGAAGCTGAGTGAACTGCACATAAAATGTTCAATTTTGTTAAACGTGCGATTTGCGATGCAAAATGTAAGTAAATAAAGAAATTATGGTGTCCTTGTTTTAACAAAAGAAATTTCTCAAGAAATATATTACTCCACGTTATTTCACGCTAGAGTGTTATTAGTGACAAGTTAGTGACAAGAGCAAGTACAAAACAAGTTGAATAAGGTCAAAAATGCAAATGTTCAACACGTATCGAAAGATAAAATTAAACAATTTCACATAGTAGAGAAAACAAACTTAGACCTTCTCCCCGCCAAAAGCGACCATACAAAGTTGATCTAATTCAATTAGTTTACTCAAATTAAATCTCAAGAACGAAAAATGTCACGTAGATTGAAACGAAGGAAGTTGGAGTTTTCAATGTGTATCACCTGAATCACAATTGGAAGTAGAATTCCACGATCCACACATACACAAACTGCTAAAATCATTAACATCATAGCCACAAGATCCCCTTGTTGCCTCACAAGCTTTACAAAAAGAGTCACTTCCTTCGACTGAATACTTCACTCTTATCCCATATGACCATCCATGAGGCCCATCCACTCTCAATGGAGCTAAACTATAAGCACTACTATATCCTTGACATCCAAGTTTAGTCAAATTAATAGCCTTAATAGCTTCAAACGAAACTGCACAACAATCAGGTGGACCTGATCCATAAACCAACCCTACTTTCTTCGGACCAACAATGTTCCACCCCGGACACCCATAATACTCCTCACAGCCCATCCCGGAAACATTCCGGCACGGCAAATGCTTCCCTGGAAAACCTTGAAACAGCGGGGACTCCGCTGTACAACCTAGCAGCATAAACACATTGTCACCAGTTGGGCTCAAATACTGCTCCCGCCACCGCTCAACAACAAAGCCGTTGCCGCGATTACCGAAGACAATCGATGAGCAAGTTGACATGTGTGGATCGTCTAAGGTCAGGGATTCGTAAGCGTAATCGATGTCCAATACGCGATAGGAACCAGAGCTTATGTGAAGCATTAGAACATCGTTGATGCAAAAAAGGAGATCTCTGTAACCTGCATGGCCACAGCCGGATTGAATTGCGAATGGATAATCGACTGTTAAATTTCCGCAGTATGATCGGCATGTATGTGCATCGCTATAGCTATGAGCTGTACTGAGTACTGCTAGAGTTTGAAATATGGTAATGAAGAAAAAAGCTGTGAGGAGGTGAGCCATGGCTGAGAGGAGAGAAATGGGAGAAAGTATTATGGGTCGCTAAGGAGAAAAAGAGATTTGCATGTGTTTTGGAAGGTACAAAAATATATTTTATTTTCTTAGGAAAAAGAAAAAGTTTATTGATACTTTGCTTGGGATGCTAAGAAAATGGTGATACTTCATTAACAGAGCTAAGTTAGAGTGCATGATTGAAGGTGTGGGACCAGTGGCGGAGCTATGGGTGCGATAGGTTCATTAGAATTTCATTGATCAAAATTACACTATATATATACATATATATATATATAAAGTTAAAATTTATATAAAGTTAAAAAAACATTTTATATTGGAGTATATTAGATGTTGAATTGCTTAACTTTTTTGTTGATTAAATTTTTTATATTTTAATATCTCCTAGTGAAAATCATGGTTTTGTCACTTGAGATTTATTCAGATGATGAGTTGAATATGTTAAAGGGGATTTCTACTTTTTTGGGGAGGGCATTCAGGTTTCTTTAAGAAGATTTGGGTGACTTTTTAGCTTTTTTGTTTGCTTTAACTTGCTTTTAGGCACTGCAGACTGGTAGAAATTTTGAAGACATGATGCTGTTGGAGTGTTGGATTGCTTTATGGTGAAGTTATAATTTAGAATAGGATCATAGTGGTGGTGATTGACCCCAAGCTTGCTTTTATGCATGTTGGGCCATTATTGATCTATGTAAGAAACAATAAATAGTGGTCTTTCCTTTTTAAACTAAACCATCATATATTTAGTGGTTAATCCAAAATTTTCACTCGGTTCAAAAAATAAAAATATAAATAGGGATTCAAAATATAAAAATTAAAATATATCTTATATATAATGTAATTTTTTGTCGAGGGTAATGGGTTGAACACCCCTCCTCCCCTAGACTCGCCCCTGCATATATCTTTGTTACGGTAATTTTATGGATTTTTATTCAGAGATTTTACCATTACTATAATGTATTACCAGCCGGCCGTTTTACTTAGAAAAAGATTGTACCCGCTATGACATTCTCGTCCAGTTATGCACAATGGCCTTAAACTATTAGTATTAGAACACAAAATCTTTGGCCATATCGATTTCTCAATCATTTTTAATCAAGTTTTGGTGATTTCTGTCAAAATGCATGTATAAAAGGAATATGCAGTTGGGAGATATATATGCATACATAGTGAGCACTTAGAAAGAGGAAAATTAACCAAGGGAAATAATTAAATAACAATGGCATCATCAAGGGCTATAATCAACTCAATTCTTGCTCTAAGGATTTTAACTCTCTTGTTATGTGCTGCTTCCCTTGCGCTAATAGTTATTACTATGCTCCGTGGCAGCGTCAAATCCGAATTCCGTGGTATCAAGAGCTATAGGTATTTTGGCTCACGTACTCTTAACTCTTCGCGTCGTTTTTAAAAACTTAAATTTTATTTGAAACATGTAAATTAAAAAGTACATTAATTAAGTACTCTATTTTATTTCTTCTTCTTTTTTTTCTGTTAAGTTGTATGTTATAATATTTAATTAATTTTGCAAGGTATGTGCTAGCTGCCGCAGCTGGTGGAATTTTATACTCATTAATTCAGTTGCCTTTCGCAATGTATCATGCAGTCAAAGAGAAGAGGTTGATTAGAGGCAAATTTCTCCCAACATTTGACTTCTATGGAGATAAGGTAAAACTCTTCCCCTCAAAATTTGTTAAATTTACAATCCTTTATATTTCAATGTTACTTTCATGCTTTCATTTGGTTTGGTCTTAATAATTTTACAAATTAAGTGGTGAATGAAATGTAATTGCAAATTGGGATGCAGGTGATAGCATTTTTGTTGGCAAGTGGTGTTGGTTTGGGGTTTGGAGTCAGCTTTGAATTCAAAGATATAAAAAGAGGAGAAACCCTAGAGAGGGGTTATATTGCAAGTGGTCTGCTGCTGGCTGGGTTTATAACAATTGCTTTACTCACCATTCTTACTTCCATGAACCGCAAAGGAAGAGGCTTCTAGGCTTCACTCTTCACAATATATAATGGAAAAATAAAAACTCGATCGTGTTATATACATATATATGTCTTTTTGTTCATCCTATTAATTTTTTTTAAGGTGCAATACTTTTGTATTTATTTCAATAAATCTATGAAGTGATAGAAATTCATTGTTGTTGTCGTTGTTGGACGTGTATGTATATGATTTTGTATTACAAAAACAAGAAAGTATATGATTTTAACGCCCATCAAATTATGGAAATGCTCTTTAGTGTGTCAGAAATTCATATAATCAGACCTTTAAGTCTAACAGAATTTTTCATTGGACATCCAAACTAAGTCTTGTTTCAATTGATCAGCTCAACTTTTAATAAAGTGTTTCAATTTAGACATTCAGATTCAAATTTTGGAATTTTGAAATGTTTTGACAAGTTTAAAGGGTTGGTTATGTATTAAGCCTTGAAGGAATAAGCCTAATAGACAAATGAAAACATACGCAAAAGATTTTTTCAAAATTTAAATCGAAAATATCTAATTGGAACATTTTATTAGACTAACTATCTTTTAGGATATTATTCTTTTAGAGAAGAACTGAATGTATATTTGGGGTAAATTAGTCAAGTTGGATAGTATTGGTTATTTTTTTTTAAAAATTGGGATTATAAATCTTATTTACAAAAAAGTAGATTCAAATTCTAACAAAAAGAATAATATTTGATTTTTCAGGACCAAACGCCCACACATTGGGATAAAGCAGATATAGCCAAGCCCAATATGTTTTATAATTTAATTTCCTACTCTTGGATCGGGCCATGATAGAAATTGGACCGAGTCCCGAATGAAGGCCCACTTCCCGGTCGGCTTAATTCATTTTCAGCAGAAGGGAGACTCTAAATCCCATTTGAAATTGTGATTTCTGTGAGCTGAGATCGCAAAGAGAGAATCGTCTTCTCCCTCCGTTATCAATGGAATCCTCTGAGCAAACTGAAGAAGAAACGGTAACTAATGTGAGCTCTTCCGTCTATCTCTCTATAACATATGAATTGGTTTACGATTACTTAAAATCACTTATTACGTCACTGCTCCTTACTATTCTCCAATCTGGAATTACTTAAACCCCCAAAGTCCCGTATTTACTCTCCCTCGGTTTAAATTTGGTTGTCTGGCACGTAATTTAAGAAAGTAAAGTAGAATTTTTAATCATGTGCTCTAGACCAAAGATACGTAGAATATTAGAATGTACCAAAATATCCAACATGCTACGTGCAAAAAGTTAAAATTAAAGAGTTACTAAAATGGGAAAAAATTATTGTTTCTGAAATGGACTAAAAAGGAAAGTAAGACAAATAAATTGAAACTGGGGATTACTTCTCAATTTCCTCAGTGAGGCACTCAAAAAGAGTTGGTTATTTGATAAGGAATTTGGGATTTTTACATGATCGTTTTAAAGTTCTAATCTTTACTTCATTGAAGAAATTTTCTGTTCCAGATATTGTTTGGTCCAGCTAGCTGCTGTAATTATTCTTCCTTGTTATTCCTGTCCCCCGCCAATGCTCTTCGTTGGTTTTCTTTTTAATCAGCTTGTTTGTATGGTTGTTACCTATTGTTTTGTATCGTGTTGTTAATTTTAAATACAATGTTTGGTTTGATTGCTACTTAAATTTATTGGATCATATCGCTAAAATCCATCTTAGGTGACAATGAAAAGTCTCATTCTGTGTAATGACCAATTTGCAATGATCGCATCATTACCTTCTTTTTTCTCATTCTGTCTTTATTATTTAATAATTCTATTTTATTCTTTACCCTACCTTTTTATAGTAGCTCTACCCTGTACCCTATTTTCTAGTAGGTTTACCCTTCAAATAGTTGATGTGTAATATTATGTAACGACGAAAAATGACACAATCTATCCAAATGTTGTATTCATTAAAACAATACAGTATGATAAAATACAATACAATATGATACATTGATACATTATGAAACAATATGCAACGACCGTCCAAACAAAGTGTAATCTGAAGTGTTTATTTCCTTATAGCTCAGCTTATGGGTGCAAATTATAGCCAGTCCCAAATCCCATATAGGAGAAGTGTTAATGTTGGCTGACGCCAGCGCACTAGTAACTAAACTATGAAGTATCTATATATATATATAGCCCCAATCAGTTTGGGATTGGACTAAAATATTGGAACTGTCGTACTACTTTATTTGACTTATCTCGGGGTTTTGCATAGCTAAACTTATCTGTTTGACATTTATATTTATCTCTCTGTGTATATCTTTCTTCTTTTTTTCAGAGATCTCAGAAAATGCCAGGAACTGTAAACTGGGGCACTGCTACTGTAATTGGTGTATTCGCTGGCATGGTTTATGGAGGTAGCAAGGAGGCTTCTGCTTCTGTTGTTAGTGTCCCTCCCCTCTGCAACTATTATATTGCGTTTACTGATTTCCCGTAGTTTACTGATTTCCCGTAGTTGCATTTTGACTTAGGAAGATAAGTTGGCGAGAAATGCTAATTGTGAAACTTTGGACAGTGGTAATGCTATATTGTCTAAATAGTTAATGGGATTTCAAACTACACATTTAGGAGTTCAGAATAAATTTTGAAATTTTTTTAAAAAAATAAAAAGCTGAAGAGAACTTATGGTTTTCTTAAATCTGCAAGAACTTATGACCTTGTTAACCTTGTATATGTATCTTCTTCTACAATTGTGCCTGTATAAGATAATGCCACTTTGAAGAAAATTTGATTTCCTGCTGCGTTTTTCCGGAGGTCTGGAGGAAAGCTGCAACTAATAGGGTTTCCCTAGTCCTCCCTTCCCAAAAGGAGCAGTGTGAAATTCTTTGTTTCTTTCTGCGAGGATGGTACCTCTAGTATTCATGGAACTTTCTCCTCTTTTAACAGAGTAAGGATGCGGAGGTGATGTTAAAGCTTGGGAGCACACCAGATAAGCGTGAACAGTATCGACTCATGAGAGATGCTATGGAAAAAAGATTTATACGTGTCACTCGTGGCTCAATAGTTGGCGGAATACGCCTAGGAATGTTTACTGCTGCTTTTTATGGATTACAGAATTTGCTTGCTGAAAAGCGTGGGGTGCATGATGTTTATAATGTTGTTGGAGCTGGTTCTGCTACAGCTGCAACATTTGGTCTAATTAGTAAGTGGCAAGTTTGGGCATCAGAACCTTTTTTAGATTATCTCCGCTCCACTAACTCTTTGTTTTTATGGTTCCAGTGCCAGGATCACTCCAATGGCGTGCAAGAAATTTGATGTTGGGTTCTGCTTTGGGTGCTGCAGTTTGCTTCCCTCTTGGTAATAGAATGTGACCTGCTTACTAATATCAATCTATTGAATTGCTCTGTATTTACTCTTAAGTTCTTAAACTTAGTAATTCTTATACTTAGTAAGTATAAATTTGTACTCAGTTAATCATAGATGATTTAACTTATCTCTGCTGAGGCAGTCTGGTTTACACTTCCAAATTATGAGGATTTTATGCATCTTGTGTATTCCTCAATTGTGAAGAATCATGTGAAGGACAAACTGGTGGGTGGGCTATGTTGTTTATCTTTTGCTTTACTGAAACAAACTTGTTCTATCAGGGTGGCTACATTTGAAGCTTGTAGAGAAAGCCAATGAAGGGACTGAGACAACTGATAGCAATGAAATGAAGGGTGGCGTAGGTGCTGCAATTGAGAGACTTGAAGGGCACTTGAACAAAGATGTTAAATCCACATGAACTGGAATCTGATCTTTTCTTCACCTGTATGATGGTGATTTTAGCAGAACAAAATACCGAAGGCAAGATAAAAACAGAAGAGGTTTGAAGCAGGCTACTTGTATTGTTCCTTCTTCCCCCGCTCTGTTCTGTGACTGAGCTGTAAAGCTCGCTAACTTGGCCTTAATGTTCTTCTCTGAGAGTGGAATCCTCCCTGTATTACATTATAGGATTGTTTTGATAGTTTGCGCTCTTCATAAATACATGAAAAGAGCGTGGACCAACGTTTTGACGTTTCAAAATAACCAAAAACATGGTAGAGGATGTGGTGTTTTATCGGGATCCTCTCCCCCTTGTCAATATTATGGCAGAAATAGTTAATTACCAGACTACTCATTTGTCGAGGATTGTGGCCTTTTTATCTTCCATCATCGCCCCGCTAACCTGTCAATATTATGGCAGATATAGTTAATCACAGGAGTATCTTTTGTCGGGGATTAAGGCATATTGATTAGGATGATGCTGTCCTTTTTTTGGCCATTGAGGTGAATCTCCAGTGAGAATGATTTGTGATTGTGTAAAACAATATGTACATGAGCTTTCTTAAGATGCTCAATTTTCTAAAATAGTAAACTATCCACTTTAATTGTTTCGTTTTGTGTAGGGGGGTTTAATTATGAATTGAAATTCCACCCATATTGGTCATCAGAAGAAAATAAACTGCCTCTTATTGTACCAACGACTTGAATTTCCTTTGTTGGCTCCAAAAATATGACAATTATTTCGAATGCAAAACTATTGTCGTCCAACAATTCAAACTAATACATACTCTTTTGATTAGTTTTATATTGTTTGAAACGTGATGCATTTATCACCCGACTCTTTACAATCAAAAACTTCTAGACACTCCCATTAAATCCACTTAACGCCCAAGACTACAAAATTGCTCTATCAAAGAATACATTACATCGAAATGAAGTTTCCTATCATGTGAAGTAACACTCCAATTCTTCTCAACCAAATTGGCCCGGTAATGACATTTTCTTCCTGCAATGCCAAACTAAAATAACAATGATGCACGAATACTTATCCTAGGAACCCTAATTCGTGACCACAATATTGTTGTCTTGTATGTGGATGCAGCTCTGAACAGCTTGCCACTCTGGGTGCGAAACAACGCAGAAACCATTCCGTGCCAAAACTGTTATCACAATATGATTGAGTGAGGCATGGCAGCTCCACTCGGTTCAGTTTTGGTACACATTATGACTTATCATTACCTGTAAAAAATGGGACAACAGAATTCAATTATTGAAATTCATTAACGAAAGAGGTCAGAGATGAGAATTAAAGAAACTTACCCACACCACCATTAGACGATGCATTTTCTGGTGCCGGCTTTACCATCCTTTTTGCTGACTCAGCTGCAAAAAGTTACCCAACCATCAGTTTTTGTAGAGTCAACAATGGAAAGTGTCTTTGGGGCATATCTTACTGAAGAACTCACCTTTAAATTTCCTTTTCTTGTTGGCCCTCCTCCTTTTTCTCTCTGCTTGTGTCAACTCTGTTTCTTCTTTAACATCTCCTTTGCCAGAAAATATTTCCTCAGGAGCCAGCATAGCGGCATCAGAGACCGCCACAGGTGCAATCTACCATAGAACAATAATATGAGAATATACTTGAGTAACGGGAGGCAATGGCCTATCAATCATTGGTTGAACCAGTCACGGGACTTGGGTTTCTCTCTTGGGTGGGGCATCAAGTACTCGATGAATTTATGCAATTATGATAAGTTAATTCAAAAATTAGAAGTGTCTACTTATTCAGGTCAACTCACCTCTTCCATTGCAAGGGCAGGGACATTTGCTTGTACAGACATATCTTCTATGACCTAACCAAGTTGAGTCATGGAGAAGTAACATGAGACGAACTGTTTATAGACGAAAAAAATCCATCTGAATACATTGTTATAGTCGTACCGGTTTTGGAGTGAAGTGGAAATGAGACAATGCATCCAACTTCAAGCACAGTTTCTTAAACAGCATAGTGGCCTGTTTTTACATTCAAAATAAAGCAGAGTCAAAAAAGGTGCAATCAAGTAAAACAATTAAGCCTGATTCATCCCTTTCTTCCCTCCTTCACACGCTACCCCTCAAAAGTTGAAGTTTAAGAGAATTCTTCCTCTCTTTTACATGCTGAAATTTGTTAAAAGACTGTTAATCTACTGACAGAACTTCCACTCTCTTATTTGTGCACACAGAACCTAGGGTTTACCCAACAATAGCACTCCATTAGATTGCCATAATACTTAAACAGCAATAACATACTTCAGGCTAAGGTTATCATTTTACTAAATAAAGCATCAAGTAGTCTGACACAGTGTATAAGACAGGCATGTAAGACGAGGCAAATAAAAGGGGTGGTCGATGACAAAGTTAAGGAAAACAAGAACCACTCCTATTATAAAGAAGAGGGCTGAATTATAGGTGAGTGATCAGAAGCACCTCTTTTTTCTGCTCTTCTGAGAAGGATAATGCCGTTGATACAAGGCCAGTCTTTTGGTATTCATCCTGCAAAAATATGTAAATATATGATACATAGTGGCAAAATAAGATGACAGATTTACTTTAGGAAGTTTGCAAATGAAGCATAGGAGTATACATAGTTACAGCATTAGTTGCAGCCAAAAAGTATCAATCTCCTCGAGTAACATGAAGCCAAGAGCACTAACCTCATATATCTCGGCAAGTCCCTTTTTGCTTTTATTGTCATCCTGCATGTTGATAGATCAAAAAAAAAAAATCAAATCATAGCATCATTAATAACAGCTATCCACTTAAAATTAGTATAGAGTTCACTTGATTGGACAAGTATATATTTAATATTTTTACATATAGAAACAGTATTTACCAGTTCTTTTTTTTCTCTCGGTGCACTGGATGGCAAGCTAGCAGGCTTCTGAACATCATCAAATCGGCTCTAGACATCACAAACTGGGGTCAGATGCTGGTTACTTTGTTTCATGCCAACTTAAATGTTGGCTAGAGAGGAAGGGGAGAAAAAGAAGACAGAGCAATAGCAGAAGAATAAAGAACACCAATATGACTATTACATCTGTAAGGAGATTCTTTTTGATAAAGTAGGCCATACATCTGTAAGCACAAAGGAGTTCCTACAATTTAACTTATACAAACAAAAAAAACAAAATGAGAATAAAAAGGCGCAAACTTCCAACTAGAATTAATCGGTTTGCTGCTTGCATTCACAGCAGTGCACTAAAACTTTAAAAAGTATCAGGGAAAAAAGCAGTGCAATGCAAATTTATTTATTGCATCCAATATCAGGGAAAAAAGTTAACGACAAGCATATTATCATCCAAGAAGTGGACAGTGGGAATGCTGTTTGCCTAAACTAGACTATCATGTACGAAAAAGCTGCAAAAATAAAGAGCAACTATTTCTTGCAGTACAGTGCGAATAAAGAAAGTCAGTCTTCTAACTTCAGTTTCAAAAGGGGGATGGGCAAGCAATGGCATAGATTTCTCTGAACACAATAAAGTTTCTTTCCGGTTAAAGAAACCTCAGCTATATACTATTTTTTAAGAAAATTAAATTTCAATAAAGGAACCTCGGCTATATTTCTAGAATTGACATATCCTCCCATGTTCAAATGTTTCAAGCTTGCCGATGTCCTTTGACCGGGATACCGCTTAACTACCCAAATCTTCTTCCGGTACATACTAGATGAAGATTTTGATCGGAGAAAATTGGAAAGGGAAAGAGAACTTAACAATTTCCTCAGAGTCAACAAACTAGAAATGGATTAATAAAATAGATGTCATGGTGTGAAAGAAAATGGAAGGTCTCTACTATTTCAACTTCTACCTCTTTTTTATTTTTTGATAACTTTTAAGTGAGCAGAGAGATGCCAACAAAGATAAATTTTATATGCTAAACTCATAGAAAACCACTTAACATATAACCAATTGGGACTTTTTAAGCCATGGCCAGTGGCGGAGCCACCTTATGGCTAGGGGGTTCGGCGAACCCCCTTCGGCGGAAAATTATACTATTTATACATTGTTAAAATTATATTTTATATATATACAGTTGATGTTGAACCCCCTTCGGCTAGTTCGTGTGCTTACTTATTTCGATTTTGAACTCCCTTAGTGAAAATTCTGGC
Organism: Capsicum rhomboideum; assembly: GCA_031232105.1. NCBI lineage: Eukaryota > Viridiplantae > Streptophyta > Magnoliopsida > Solanales > Solanaceae > Capsicum > Capsicum rhomboideum. The sequence continues at coordinate 11,385,785 of CP124716.1, read as the reverse complement.
TCCGCCACTAGCCACGGCGGAAATTATTGCAAATATTTGAACCTCAGGAGTAAGTGAAGTTACTGCTAAAACATTTTTTATTTTATTCTTTTGGGATAACTTTATTGCTGACAATATCTTTCTTTTCATTAATCAAGTTATTCTTATCATATAAGAATAAAAGAGATCATTACTACAAAGAGTTGGAAATTGGGCTCATGGTGTTCACTAGATATGAAGCAAGAAAGTTGAGGATCATGAAAACAAATAGTTCCAATTACTTCCATTAAAGAAAAGCCAAAACTTTATCCACTAACCACTGTGATGATAACTTGATCTAGAAGAACCACCATTAACCCTTGATTAAATACATTGCATCTTCAAAGAAACCCCCACCCTCCAAAAAAAGACATCTTCAAGAACATACGAACCTTGAAAGCATAGATTTGTTGAAATGTTACACTTTTTTTCAAGTGTGTTTTTCTAAAAGAGTCTAGCATTGTATTTGAGCACACGTGCCTATCTCTACATGTGAGTCAAAGTCACCAAAAAGTCACTAGTGAACACTTCTCTGAAGAATAATTCCGTTCCACTTCATCAAAAGAAAAGGAGTACTTACATTCCACATGAAAAATGCCCGAAATTCAGTAACAATTGATTTCACTTATTATTAACATTTGCACAGTCTAAAAAAAAAGAGAGGGACTTGGATATTAGCAGCATAACAACAAAAGAAGAATACCCACCTCAATGATACGGTTCTGAATTAGTTCTTCAAGTGTTGCAGTAACCTCTTCAGTGATTACAGGGGCAGGTCTCACATTGTGCTCGAAATCCAGATCAACTTCCAATGCACTATTCTTTGGCCTTCTTGTAGCAGTTACCTACCAAAAGAGAGTGTTCAAACATACAGAACTGAAGACGCCAAATGTGGTACATATAGCTAATACATGTTGATGAATGGATGATAGGGAATTATACAGGACGAGGGGTGTGTTGTTGTTGTAGCACGACTCACGAGAGTACAGGGATAATTGAGTTTCAGTTTTCATCTTGGATCTGGGTTTGTGTATTCATGAGGGAATGTTTCTTCCAAGAAAATACTTAGAACAAATATGGGAATTATGAAAGAGAGATCTTACTTCTCCTTGCATAGTCCAGGCCTTCTCTTCCAAGTTTGCTTTCTCCATATCCTCAATTGTAGATCGGAGTTTTGCAACCTCCTTTTCATGTGTAGAAAGGGTTCGCTTCTTCTAGAACAGAAGAAGAAAATAATTAGACATAGGAAACATGTTAAATATTGAAATAACTTGAAGCTTAAGTCTGGATCACTAACTCAGTCTCTTCATACACTTTACAACTGAAAGGACAGAGAGCACACTACCTGATTGTCATCACTATCATCAATCATGTCATCATCTGTTCCCAGGCCATCTGATAGATCAGATGATTTAGCGTTTTTCTTCTGTCCAGTACCCTTTTTCGAACCAAAGAAGTCCTCATATCTATGTATCATCGAGAAAAAATTGAGCAAATGAGAAGTGTGCCAATGTTGAGGTTACATGGTTTAAAACCCCATTGTCATGAATAATGTGAAAAATAGTGAAAGAAAACTGTCGCGGGACAAGTGCAGGTGTGTCTTACTATTAATATGCACGTGACTCTGCAAGGTTTTGAGCTCATTTTGGTAATTAGTACTTGGAGATAATTAGATAAAACTTCGAAACTTAGTTAAATGGATGTACCGTCAATGGCAGCTGTTAGGTACTGCAGTGAAATATAAAGGGAGAAACAACAACATACCCAGTGTATTCCCACAAAGTGGGGTCTGGAAATATAAACGGAGAAAGAAAGCACAAATTCAGTGAAATATAAAACATAAGAGGGAGAAAGAAAGCACAGGCTCCTCTGATGTTTTATCAAACTAGAGAGCATCTTCATCCAAAATCACTAATCTAGTACTTTTTTTTTTTGATAACCGTGGTGTCGAGGCCAGCTTGCGCGCACCTCGACTAATTCCACGGGATACATGCCACCTCCCACCAACAACAAGTACCAGGTAACTCTGTCCAACAAGGCTAGAACAGATGGGAAGAAATCACCGAGTGTTTGTCTCTGTTGGGAATTGAACCTAAGACCTCATGGTGCTCAACCCAACTTCCTTGATCTGGTACTTCTTAACTGTCACAATGACAGAATTTAGATTACAGTTGCCAGGAGGCAGAAAGAACACCCTGCATCTGCAATGCAAAGTTTGAAGGAATGCATAAAGACTATGTTTGAGTCATCAGAGAGCCTAATCACATAATTTTATCAACTCATCCTCAGTTTAAGGCAACGTGGAAAATGACCCTCAAGCACCCTTCACAACCAAATCTACTCTGCCTTTGACATCAAAGACACTACCTGATGGACAATAAACATTTAAGTGTCTTAGTCGAATTGACTGAGACCTATTGCTTTGTTATCACCTTGAAAATTGAAATCATTGAGCTAAGCCCGAACTACAAATCGCTAAATCTGCAAATTTTTCTCAAACTTTGGCAGCTAAATTTCACTTTTTTTCATTTGTCATAAACACTCAAAGGATTAACAGTACTTGGAGAAAACGGGAACCTGGCAATTTCCGTCCCTTCGCCATCTTCATCATCGCCGAGGCCCATAAATCCAAGCTGCAAAAGCAAGATAATGGTAAAAATGAATACTTTATCAAAGAAGCACAAATCTCCAGTCACCAATCTACTTGCAATCATGATTAACTTATGCAAAATATCTTAACCACCAAACAACTAAACATAATCAACCCTTATTTTCTAAATCAACATATTCTTACCTCATCATCATCCTCTTCGTCCTCGTCATCGCCTTCTTCATCATCTTCTTCCTCATCCTCGTCCTCCTTTTTGTTGCTTCTTATCTTCTTAGTCTTCTTCTTTAACCCATACTCCCTTGCCTCATCATCCTCCATATACTCTTCCAACTCATCTATCTTGAAAAACCTATCTTCCACTCCGCCTGCCCCACCTTTCTCCTCCTCCACTTCCTCCCTCTTCTCATCTTCATCACCCTCCTCCTCTTCCTCCTCCTCTTCATCCTCCTCGCTATCCTCATCATCATCATCATCATCCATATCTACATCCTTAAACTCCTCACTTTCTCCTTTTTCACTCTCTAAATCACTCTTTTTTTCAATGCCACCTGAAACCAAACCAAAAACCTTTTCAATTTCTTCCGGTTTCTTCTCAAATTGTCTAATTTGGCGACCGAGGGACGCAAGTAAAGGCTCAGATTGAAGGTCAATTTGCTGCCATATTTGCTCGGCATCAAAACCATCAGTCAACAGCTGAGAAAACGGCGATTTCGGTGTGTAGGGTTTGAGAGAAGAGTATAGGTACTTAGAAGCTAATCGAGCGGCTTCAGAGAGTTCCGATGATGCTGAGAGATAGAGCGGTGGCTCAGTTGATTTAAGCCGTCGGAGAGCCATAACGCCGCCGGCATTTTGGGTGTCGTCGGTTACCATGGAGGGAGAATGGTGGTGCTGGTCGATCAACAATTTGAGGTTTGTAGGGTTTAACAAAGGGTTTTGTTTATTTAAAAATAAATAAAATAAAATGTTGCCCTTCGTTATTTGAGGAAAGAACCCTATACTCACTTGGAGGTCGTTTGGTACCGGATAAGAAAAGTAATTTCGGAATAAATTTAGGTTCATATTTTTTAAGATGTACTTAATTATTTCGACTTTTAAGATTATTTTATTTCAGTATTTATATTAAAATTATGGGATTACTATCTCATATGGTCTCATGAGATATTCTGACTCATAGGATATCGTACTTATCCCAGGTAATGTACCAACTGACCCGTTAATACATTAATAGTCCTTCAATTATGGTAAAATAGTGCACTTTTAGTGCTAATCTAACAAAGACTTAAAAACTAACAAACTACGAAATGAAAAATATTTGACAATAATATATTGGCAAGTTTCATAAAGCGATATAATTTGGATACTATTTATTGTGCGTAATTACAATTTGTAAAATTATCAATTATGGAAGCATCTTAATAGTTGTATACCTTGTATCACTTGGATGCATTCGCACGTAGAGGGTGTATACATGAATGCAATATTATGTTGACACAAACATACAAAAATTCTATATACAGACCTATAAGACTTGTAAATACATAAGATTTTTTTTTTTTAGTGAAGGGTCAAAAATTGTAGCACCCCGGAATTTTTTTTTGAATCCAAGTTAATATTATAGAGGTGTATAACATTAAATTTATGAAAAGTAGTATAAGTTGTAACATTTCGGAAAATTTCAAGTATTTAAAAATGAAAACAGTATTAAAAATATGTTATACATGTACGGTGTTTGGTGTGTGCATATTGAGAATATTCTTATGGAGGGCATTATTTTTATTTGAACAAGAATAGGAATGCCAAACTATACTTGTAACTTGACACTTGACTCTACTTTAAAACTATTCTATATTTAGTAAATGGTGGGGGCCACTTCTTAAATGATATTAAGTGAGGAAAAGAATGGAAAGTTTGCATTCCACTGGACTTGATTTCCAGAGAAGCAAGAAACGTACCCCTCTGTTTCTTACTTTTCTATCATAATATCAACAAGGGAAAAATTAATTTAAAGGATTAGGAGGAGATTATCAACAGAGAAGGGATATTTACGTCCTTATGGAGCGCATAAGTTAAAGAATTTTGTGGCAACCTCAAGAGATTTCAAGAATTGATTTGTTAAAATCTATAGTTAGAAATTTGGACTCCAAGAGGTAAATTCTCTACCCCTTTCTTGAATTTAGATATGAATACATATGTGGGGATATTTAATTTGAATTTCTCTTAAGTCCTTGAAATGGGTCTTTTAATTGGGGTTCATGAGAAAAGGGAAAAAGGTAAAGTTTTGATGAAAGTGAAGTTTTTAGAAAAATTCCTATCAATTGAGTGGAGTTGACGTTGCATTTTATAAGTTGGGAACTAAAGAATTCATTTTGGATTTTTAGTAAGAAATTCTATTAATTTCGAATATAAGTGAAGCTTATTGGAACAAATTGTTAATTGTGCATATGGGTTATTGATGGACATACGTTATTCTTGTAGTTAGTTGGTTATTTATCGATAGCGGACACTTGGGGTGAAAAGAGAAAGGCTACGCTATTGCGGGTTGAGTTGTTTGAGGCTCGGGGTACTACCGTAGCTAGTAAAGCTCTAAGGTATGTAAAGCTAAACCTTCCCTCGCCGTTAAGGCACCACCCTATTCATGTGCTCTTTTTTATCGTCGTTAATATAATTCTCGTGAGATACGAGGATAAAAGCTTCGTCTGTGTTAGGTATTGTTCCCACGCTCTACCCCCAAGTTTATATGTACCAGTTTTGCTCTCTTTATGTCAAGTCTTCACAATATTATCGTAAGTTTCTCTACTTGAAATTCTTAAGTCATATGGTACACATGTATACACGTCACATGTTACGAATGGAAGTAAATATCCATAGCATAATTACATTTGTATGTAGTGGGCACTACCATAATTCATATGTCATAGGCCTTTGCGGCATTATTTGATAAACGTTAACGGCGGGAGGGTACATAGGTTTTACTTGGCACATGCGCTCGACGTGATTCTGTGCACAGGATCGAGACTAGACCATTATAGTGAGCCCGAACATTGGGGCGTACCCGCCTTTGCGGCATCATTTGTATTTGGAGTCAGCAAGAACATCATGCACTGGTTCCCCCTGACTCGAGCCAACATATGGCATATATGGCCTGCGGGCAGACCCTCATAGTGAGCCCCTGGAAGGGCGTACCTTATATCAGACTGCGATTACAGTTATACGTATAAATCATAGTCATATGTACTTGGGGCGATGTACGCCTTATATGTGATTCAGATCGCCTTCGGTAGGCCACCTTATGATTATTTGTACTACAGGTAGTTTAAGTACATCACCTAGGCAAACTATAGGTTTTACATTATAAAGAATGCCCTCCTCGACGTTATACGATGAGCTAATAAAGTTGGTACATAGGTTATAGTTTCATATCATACATAGTGTACTTGTATGCTCATAATTCTTTCACTTGATGTTTGATTCATATGAGCTTCCGCACTTGTCTAGCTGTTATTCTGTCTGCTTTCATACCAGTACATATTATATATGTACTGACGTCTCCACATTGTCATATACTATTGATGCAGGCTCAGTTTCACAGGATAACAGACGTCCACGTTAGGCTCTATTGCCGTTTTCCGCTGATATATTTTTGGTGGTCTCCATATCTCTCTGGAGCCAGTTTATGTTTAGTATTGTTAGTTATATGTATAGGTCTCTAGTTGGGTATGTCAGGCCGCATGCCAACTAGTTATTCGGATAGTGTGTTAGACTGACTAGAGGCTTCATGGACGTTATGCAGCAGTGTATTGTACAGTTTTTGTTAGTATAACTCCCTCGTGTATATATTTACAACTCATATTAGATATCTTGCACGTTATTATCTCATAATCTCGTATATGTAATAGGGTACTTGTAAAGTAAGTGTATACGGTACTTGTCCGTCCCTACCAGTTTGGGGCGTGACAAACTTGGTATCAGAGCCAGGTTCAGTTGTCCCAGGGAGTCTATGAAGCCGTGTCTAGTAGGACCTTAGTTATTGATGTGTTGCGCGCCACATTTATAATTAAGGGACTGCATGGACATTTAGGAATTTGACCTTCATTTATAATCTAGATCATGCAATAGAGCTGAGTCATAGAAAGTTACTTCTGACTCATATTCTGCTTATCTGTGATACAGATCATGTCTGCTACAGAAAAGGATAAAGCAGCCCAACAGGCCACTACTAGCACCACTCAGGAGGCAACCACTACAGGGCAATCTCCCATATTGGTGGATTTGAATAGGACTCAAGAAAGTTTGGTGGGTTCTATGCTTCCAGGTTCTCAAATGCTTGGGACAGAAGGACCTGCAGAGGCTTCTGCGCCTCCAGCGGCACCAATAGAAGTTCCTATCCAGCCACCAGGTGCCTCAGACCAGGATCTCAGAGGAGCGATACAGTTGCTTACACAGTTGGTAGCCGCTCAGGCCCAGAGACAGAATGTGGATATACCTGTTGCTGCTCAAGGAGGTGTAGCCGAATCTAAGATTAAAGATTTCCTCCGTATAAATCCGCCAGAATTCACAGGTTCTACTCTTACAGAGGACCCTCAGCAGTTCATTGATGAGACTCATAGAATTTGTAGAGTGATGCGGGTATCGGATACAGATGCTGTGGAATTGGCCGCTTATCGATTGAAAAGGGTTGCCGTTGATTGGTATGATATGTGGATAGCCTCAAGGGGTCAGGATGCTCCTCCCCCAGCGGTCTGGACGGACTTTACGAGGGACTTCATGGATCATTTCATGCCATTAGAGCTCCGACAAGCTAGGGTGGATGAATTTTTATCTCTAAGGCAGGGCAATCATAGTGTCAAAGAGTATTGTTTGCGGTTTACACAGTTGTCCAGAGTTGGTTAGTACTCAGACATCACGGATTCATCGTTTTGTAAATGGCCTCACCGGTCCTTTGAAAGACCTTCTTTCTGTTGCTGCTATGAATAAAGATTCAGACATAGCGAGAATCATGGCACGTGCTCAGCAGTTAGAGGAGGATCAGCGTAATCGTGAAATAGATAGCGAGAGGGAGCAGAGTAAGAGAGCCAGGACGGCTAGCCAATATCAGGGGAGCAGTGGAGCTTCCACTAGTAGAGGGCCACCTAGGCATGCTCAGTCAGCTGTGCGCTTCACATCTAATGCTCCAACCTCATTCTCGAGATGCAGATATGAGCAGGGTCAGACTTTTAGAGCACCAGACTCACGTCTTCAGAGGGGCATCAGTCGGGGATTACCACCTCGACCTATATGCAGACAGTGTGGCCGAGCACATGGAGGAGAGTGTCGGAGTGGTTCAAATGTATGTTATTGGTGTGGTGTAGAGGGTCACATGGTTCGAGATTGTCCTCAGCTCAAAGATAGAGGTAGAGGTGATCGATCACAGCCTACAGGGTCTGCATCAGCCTCCTCGTCGTCAGTACCTACTTCTTATCGCGGTCCTTAGGCACCAGCAGGTAGAGGATCTGGTAGAGGTAGAGGGTCCGGTTCGAGCGCTGGCCCGAATCGTATGTATGCACTAGCTGGTCGGCAAGATTCAGAGGCATCTCCAGATGTGGTCACAGGTACCTTAGTTGTTTTTTCAGACAATGTATATGCTTTGATAGATCCAGGATCTACCCTGTCATATGTTACTCCTTTTGTTGCTAAAAAGTTTGGAATAGAGCCAGAGTTGTTACGTGAACCATTTGCAGTATCGACTCCAGTAGGAGAGTCTATCATAGCTAGACGGGTCTATTATGACTGTGTAGTGACAGTATGTGGTCATGCTATATTGGCTAATCTAGTTGAACTTGAAATGGTCGATTTCGATGTCATTATGGGTATGGATTGGCTGTCCTCTTGTTATGCTACAGTTGATTGTCGAGCCAAGATGGCCCGATTCCATTTCCCAGGAGAGTCAATCCTAGAGTGGAAGGGTAATTCTATGATGCCTAAAGGGAGGTTTATTTCCTATCTTAAAGCACGAAAGCTTATTGCAAAAGGGTGTTTGTACCACCTAGTCCATGTAAAAGACCTTGAAGCTGAAAAACAAGCACCGACTCTCCAATTTGTACCAGTGGTGAACGAGTATCCAGATGTGTTTCCTGATGAACTTCCTGGATTACCTCCCATCAGAGAGATCGATTTTGGTATTGATGTAGATCCTGATACTCAGCCGATATCAATTCCACCTTATAGAATGGCGCCTGCAGAATTAAAAGAGCTAAAAGAACAGTTGAAAGACTTGCTAGATAAAGGCTTCATTCGACCCAGTATATCACCTTGGGGTGCGCCAGTGCTGTTTGTACGCAAGAAAGATGGCACGTTGCGAATGTGTATCGATTACAGGCAGCTGAACAAAGTGACAATAAAGAATAAGTATCCTCTTCCTCGAATAGATGACTTATTCGATCAATTGCAGGGAGCTAAATATTTTTCAAAGATTGATTTAAGGTCTGGCTATCACCAGCTAAGGATTCGTGAAGTAGACATTCCCAAGACAGCTTTTCGAACAAGATATGGGCATTTCGAGTTTCTTGTTATGTCATTTGGACTGACGAATGCTCTAGCAGCCTTTATGGATATGATGAATAGGGTTTTTAAACCTTTTCTTGATACGTTCGTGATTGTATTTATAGATGACATTTTGATATATTCATGTAATGAAGCTAATCATGCAGATCATTTGAGGTCAGTTTTGCAGAAACTCAGAGAGCACCAATTGTATGCTAAATTTTCTAAATGTGAGTTCTGGTTGACCTCAGTAGCTTTTCTTGGTCACGTGGTATCTGGAGAAGGCATAAAAGTAGATTCTCAGAAGATAGAAGCTGTGAAGAATTGGCCTCGACCAACCACTCCTACAGAGATGCATAGTTTCTTGGGGTTAGCTGGTTACTATAGGAGATTTGTGGAGGGATTTTCCTCTATTTCTGCCCCGTTAACTAAATTGACGCAGAAAACAGTCAAGTACCAGTGGTCAGATGCTTGTGAAAGGGGTTTTCAAGAGTTGAAACATAGATTGACTACGGCGCCAGTATTAGCCTTACCAGAGGGCACAGAAGGGTATGTTGTGTACTGTGATGCTTCAGGTATTGGCTTGGGTTGCGTTCTTATGCAGCATGGAAGAGTTATAGCGTACGCTTCTCGACAGTTGAAGAAACATGAACAGAATTATCCCACTCATGACTTAGAGCTTGCAGCAGTGGTGTTCGCGCTGAAAATATGGCGCCATTATTTGTATGGAGTGCATATTGATATTTTTACAGATCATAAGAGTCTTCAATATATATTCAAGCAGAAAGAGCTGAACTTAAGGCAGAGGAGGTGGCTAGAGTTGCTGAAAGACTACGATGTTGATATTCTCTATCATCCAGGTAAAGGCAATATTGTAGCAGATGCTCTTAGTCGACTATCCATGGGTAGTCTAGCACATTTGTCACCTATTCAGCGTGAGGTAGCCAGAGATGTTCATAGATTAGCCAACTTAGGAGTCCGTCTTATGGATTCCGAAGATGGTGGTGTTGTGGTACTCAATACAGCTGAGTCATCACTCGTGGCATTAGTGAAACAGAGGCAGTATGATGATCCTTTATTGCTCCAGTACAAAGAGGGAATTCAACAACACCGAGTCACAACATTCGAGCTAGCAGGCGATGGCACTTTGAGGTGTCGAGGTAGATTATGTGTTCCAAATATAGATGGGCTGAAACAACAGATTATGGCTGAGGCACATTGCTCCCGTTATTCAATCCATCCAGGTTCTACAAAGATGTACCATGATCTTAAAGAGATTTACTGGTGGAGTAACATGAAGAAAGATATAGCAGAGTATGTGGCACAGTGCTCCAATTGTCAGTTAGTGAAAGCCGAGCATCAGAGGCCCGGTGGCCTAGCTCAGACCTTTAGTATTCCAGTATGGAAATGGGACGCTATCAATATGGATTTTATCACAGGTTTACCTTCTTCTTATCGAAAACATGACTCCATTTGGGTAATAGTTGATTGTCTGACGAAGTCAGCCCATTTTCTTCCTGTTAAGACTACCAGCACAGCCGAGGATTATGCTAAGTTATATATAAAAGAGATTGTTCGCCTACATGGGACCCCAATGTCCATTATTTCAGATAGAGGTGCCCAATTTACAGCACATTTTTGGAAATCATTCCAAAGGAGTTTGGGTACACAGGTGAATCTTAGCACGGCATTTCACCGCAGACAGATGGCCAAGCCGAGCGCACAATTCAGACGCTCGAAGACATGTTGAGAGCATGTGTGCTGGATTTTAAAGGTAATTGGGATGATCATTTGCCCTTAATAGAATTTGCTTATAATAATAGCTATCACTCCAGTATTGGCATGGCTCCATTCGAAGCCCTATATGGGAGACGATGTCGATCGCCTATTGGTTGGTTCGAAGTGGGTGAGACTCAAGTGTTAGGACCAGATTTAGTCCATCAAGCCGTTAAGAAGGTTAAGTTGATACGAGAGCGGTTGAAGACTGCTCAGAGTAGGCAAAAGTCATATGCGGATGCGCGACGTAGAGATTTAGAATTTCAAATTGGCGATTTGGTATTCCTGAAGGTGTCGCCTATGAAAGGTATTATGCGATTCGGAAAGAAGGGTAAATTGAGTCCCAGGTATATTGGGCCTTACAGAATTATTCGCAGAATTGGCCTTGTAGCCTATGAGTTAGAATTACCTCCAGAGTTAGCTGCAGTACATCCCGTCTTTCATGTGTCTATGCTACGTAAATGCTTAGGAGAACCTTCACATGTTCTTCCTACAGTGGGTATTGAGCTTGCAGAAGATTTGTCATTTGAGGAAGTACCCGTGGCTATATTAGATCGGCAGGTAAGAAAATTGAGGACTAGGGACATAGTTTCGGTTAAAGTGCTTTGGAGGAACCAAGACATTGAAGAAGCCACTTGGGAAACAGAAACGGATATGAAAACCAAATATCCATACTTGTTCCAGGAACCATCAGAAGGTTCTTAAACTACTTGCCCCCTTTATATGATTGTTAGTTTCCATTATATTTGGTTCTGTTAACATTTAATTCTTACTTGATATGTATAGGTACATGATGTGTGCCTATGATTCTTGAGATTTACATGGATACAACGTGCAGATATGGAATATAAGGTAAGTTGTATCATTGGTTATGACTTTATTTGAGCTTAAGGCCAAGAGGAGTCTCGTGTATAGTTTGTTGAGTTTAAGGCCAAACGGAGCCTCGTGTATTATCTGTTGAATATTATATGTGTTGTGACGCTCTGTGAAGCGTATTTGGATATATTCTGGCTTGCTGACAGGTTTCCGATAGGCCTATTTACAAAGGAGACTCTGGCGAAATTTTTGGAAATTTGGAGAGTTAGCCAAATTTTGAGCTCTTAGGATAAAGTAAAGTGAGACCGAAGTGGATTAAAGGATCTTATGGGAGTCTTGGATTGTTATTGAAAGGAAAGTAAACTATAAGCATCATTCGAGGACGAATGATTCTAAGTGGGGGAGATTGTAGCACCCCGGAATTTTTTTTTGAATCCAAGTTAATATTATAGAGGTGTATAACATTAAATTTATGAAAAGTAGTATAAGTTGTAACATTTCGGAAAATTTCAAGTATTTAAAAATGAAAACAGTATTAAAAATATGTTATACATGTACGGTGTTTGGTGTGTGCATATTGAGAATATTCTTATGGAGGGCATTATTTTTATTTGAACAAGAATAGGAATGCCAAACTATACTTGTAACTTGACACTTGACTCTACTTTAAAACTATTCTATATTTAGTAAATGGTGGGGGCCACTTCTTAAATGATATTAAGTGAGGAAAAGAATGGAAAGTTTGCATTCCACTGGACTTGGTTTCCAGAGAAGCAAGAAACGTACCCCTCTGTTTCTTACTTTTCTATCATAATATCAACAAGGGAAAAATTAATTTAAAGGATTAGGAGGAGATTATCAACAGAGAAGGGATATTTACGTCCTTATGGAGCGCATAAGTTAAAGAATTTTGTGGCAACCTCAAGAGATTTCAAGAATTGATTTGTTAAAATCTATAGTTAGAAATTTGGACTCCAAGAGGTAAATTCTCTACCCCTTTCTTGAATTTAGATATGAATACATATGTGGGGATATTTAATTTGAATTTCTCTTAAGTCCTTGAAATGGGTCTTTTAATTGGGGTTCATGAGAAAAGGGAAAAAGGTAAAGTTTTGATGAAAGTGAAGTTTTTAGAAAAATTCCTATCAATTGAGTGGAGTTGACGTTGCATTTTATAAGTTGGGAACTAAAGAATTCATTTTGGATTTTTAGTAAGAAATTCTATTAATTTCGAATATAAGTGAAGCTTATTGGAACAAATTGTTAATTGTGCATATGGGTTATTGATGGACATACGTTATTCTTGTAGTTAGTTGGTTATTTATCGATAGCGGACACTTGGGGTGAAAAGAGAAAGGCTACGCTATTGCGGGTTGAGTTGTTTGAGGCTCGGGGTACTACCGTAGCTAGTAAAGCTCTAAGGTATGTAAAGCTAAACCTTCCCTCGCCGTTAAGGCACCACCCTATTCATGTGCTCTTTTTTATCGTCGTTAATATAATTCTCGTGAGATACGAGGATAAAAGCTTCGTCTGTGTTAGGTATTGTTCCCACGCTCTACCCCCAAGTTTATATGTACCAGTTTTGCTCTCTTTATGTCAAGTCTTCACAATATTATCGTAAGTTTCTCTACTTGAAATTCTTAAGTCATATGGTACACATGTATACACGTCACATGTTACGAATGGAAGTAAATATCCATAGCATAATTACATTTGTATGTAGTGGGCACTACCATAATTCATATGTCATAGGCCTTTGCGGCATTATTTGATAAACGTTAACGGCGGGAGGGTACATAGGTTTTACTTGGCACATGCGCTCGACGTGATTCTGTGCACAGGATCGAGACTAGACCATTATAGTGAGCCCGAACATTGGGGCGTACCCGCCTTTGCGGCATCATTTGTATTTGGAGTCAGCAAGAACATCATGCACTGGTTCCCCCTGACTCGAGCCAACATATGGCATATATGGCCTGCGGGCAGACCCTCATAGTGAGCCCCTGGAAGGGCGTACCTTATATCAGACTGCGATTACAGTTATACGTATAAATCATAGTCATATGTACTTGGGGCGATGTACGCCTTATATGTGATTCAGATCGCCTTCGGTAGGCCACCTTATGATTATTTGTACTACAGGTAGTTTAAGTACATCACCTAGGCAAACTATAGGTTTTACATTATAAAGAATGCCCTCCTCGACGTTATACGATGAGCTAATAAAGTTGGTACATAGGTTATAGTTTCATATCATACATAGTGTACTTGTATGCTCATAATTCTTTCACTTGATGTTTGATTCATATGAGCTTCCGCACTTGTCTAGCTGTTATTCTGTCTGCTTTCATACCAGTACATATTATATATGTACTGACGTCTCCACATTGTCATATACTATTAATGCAGGCTCAGTTTCACAGGATAACAGACGTCCACGTTAGGCTCTATTGCCGTTTTCCGCTGATATATTTTTGGTGGTCTCCATATCTCTCTGGAGCCAGTTTATGTTTAGTATTGTTAGTTATATGTATAGGTCTCTAGT